>CM060403.1:20624951-21874951 GCA_030545235.1 Helianthus tuberosus
AAAATGCTAGTTTATTACTGTAGAAAAGTAGTTTCATTAGATAAAAGTAGAAATCTAGCTGTAATCTTGCCGGAATTTAGAGAATTTGGCCGGAATCTGCGCATGAACCATCACATGGAGAATTAAAGCGCAGTTTCCTTGACTTAAGTCGCAATTACCTCGCCTCGCTAGGAAATTGGGACTAGGCGCAATAGGCGATGGCTTTTAACAACTATGGTTGAGAATCGATGTTGAGATCCAGTGATTGCGTATGTTTGTTGAGAGTTTGAAAGGTCTCTTATTGATAGAGGTTGAAATACAAATCTTTAAAAAAAATAAAAATAATAATAATAATTACTTAACCCCATGCGCATTAAATGCCTCGGAACCTGCAGCGGCGTTTTCCCGCCCTGCGCCTTATTTTCGCCTAGGCGCGCGCTTTAATAACTATGGTTATAAAAAGTATCAATTTGGTTTGGGTCATATAACGGGTTTTGGCCAAAATGGAAATGGAATCAGGTTGAAATGAATCGCTTTAGAAAAAAAATTATACCAAAATAGGTTCACCGACTATATTTTATTTATGGTGGGGAGTTGAGAGTGAGACAGTGAATGTGGCAACAACGGCCGTGGTGGAGGTGACGGCGATGGTTGCGGAGATGGAGACGATGATGGTGTTGGAGACGGAGGCGGTGGTGGTAGCGAGGCTACTTCCATAGAGACCCTTGACTCTAAAACAAACAACATACCAATAAACATAGCTAAAGATGTATAGTCCAAATGGTGAACAAGCAACATTATAAAAATAGCCAAATATATCAACAGAAAAGAACAAGCAGACGATCTCATGTAAAAAGTCCACCTAAAATGTAGGGAAAAACTTTAAGCCCCAAAGACACATCTATATAGGGCTGCAAACAAACCGAACGATTGTTCGTGTTCGTTTGTTAAGGATATACATGTGTTCACGAACGCTTACCGCTTACCGCTTACCGCTTACCGAACGAGATTTTATGTTTGTGTTCTTTCATTGAGGAAATGAACTTGTTCGTGTTCGTTTGTGTTCTTTTATTAAGGAAATGAATTTGTTCGTGTTCGTTTGTTAATTTTAGGTGCCGAACACAAACGAATGTTCATGAACGCACACAAACACAAATGGGCGTTCACGAACACACACAAACACAAACAAGTGTTCATGAACATAAACGAACACAAACGAACACGTATTAAAATTCTGAATATGATCGGCATCAAAGACACTAAAGAGGCTAAGAGAGAGGCGAAGAAGGCAGTGTCGGAGGCGAAGAACGCAGCTTACAAGCAGATGTATGATCGACTGAAACAAAGGAGGGGGAGCATGACATGTTCAAGATTGCAAAGGCTAGAGAGCGTAGAAGGCAAGACTTAGGAGCAGTGAAGTTTTTAAAGGGAGAGGACGGATGCGTTTTGGTCAAAGAACACGACATTAAGATGAGATGGCAAGTGTACTTCTACAATCTTTTCAATGGCAGGAGGGATTACCAACAAGAAATTGGAGAAATTGAAGAAAATGATGATTCACCTACGCAAAGGCGACTACGGAATAACGGCTACTGTCGACGTATCACACGGGAGGAGGTGAGAACAAACCTTAGAAAGATGGGAAGAGCTAAGGCAGTTGGGCCAGATAACATACCGATTGAGGTATGGAAATGCTTGGGAGAAGAAGGAGTACATTGGCTAACTATTTTATTCAATCTTATTTTCAAATCTGGGAAAATGCCAGATCAATGGAGGAATAGTGTAGTAGTTCCTGTGTATAAGAACAAAGGGGACGCCCAATGTTGTGGGAATTATAGAGGGATTAAGTTGCTAGGACACACTATGAAATTATGGGAGAGAATAATTGAGACGAGAATCCGAAGAGAAACTCAAGTCACGGTAAACCAATTTGGTTTTATGCCAGGGCGATCGACTACGGAGGCAATACATATTCTAAGGAGATTGATGGAGAAGTATAGGGAGAAGAAACGGGACCTACACATGGTGTTCATTGATCTTGAAAAGGCCTATGACAGTGTGCCACGTAGACTGATTTGGGATAGTTTGGAGAGTAGAGGGGTTTCTGGGAAGTATATAGACTTAATTAGGGATATGTATGTTAGGACTGAGACTAGTGTCCGAGCGCCTGTAGGGGATACTGATTCTTTCCCGGTGGAGGTAGGACTCCACCAAGGGTCCGCTTTGAGCCCTTTTCTATTTGCAGTTATCCTAGATGAGTTGACAAAGTTAATTCAGGGGGCTCTTCCGTGGTGCCTGCTTTTTGCAGATGATATTGTGTTAGTTGCTGATAGTAAACAAAGCCTGAATGCGAGGTTAGAAGAGTGGCGAGCAGCTTTAGAGGGAAGAGGTTTAAAGATTAGTCGATCTAAGACTGAGTACTTGTATTGCGACTTTAGTGGAGTAGACAACGATGAGGACATTCAGATCACCATTGACAGTCAAGCGGTCCCGCAGGTGACTAAGTTCAAGTATCTAGGATCGTTTGTCCAGAGGGATGGGGAGATAGATAGTGACGTTGCCCACCGCATCCAGGTCGGATGGTGTAGGTGGAGAGCTGCCACTGGGGTATTGTGCGATAGGAGGTTCCCAACAAAATTGAAAGGGAAATTTTATAGGGTTGCAATTAGACCTGCTATGTTATATGGAACCGAATGTTGGGCCATTAAGGAAGTACAGGCACGCAAGATGGAGGTAGCAGAGATGAGAATGCTAAGATGGATGTGTGGCCACACAAGGTTAGACCGGATAAGAAATGATGTTTTTAGGGAAAGGTTAGAAGTAGCTAGTATATCAGATAAGATAAAGGAGGGAAGATTGAGATGGTTTGGGCATGTGAAGAGGAGGCAGATGATAGAACCAGTTAGAGTGGTTGAAACCCTCGAGGTGGAGGGGAGGAGGAGTAGAGGCAGACCCAAAATTACTTGGGATGAGCGGATTAGGCAGGATTTGCAAAAATTGCACCTCTCTGAGAACATGGTCCATGATAGGAGCTCGTGGAGACGTAGGATTAAGGTTAAGGATTTCTAGGAAAGGGTACAATTGTGTTTTTAGGTGTAGTGGAGTGTATGGTCGTACATAAGTAACTATGTGTATAGGATGTTTTGTACAGTTGTGTTTCTAGGTGTAGTGTATGGTCGTAAATATGTAACTATGTGTATAGACTGTTTGTGTTGTCATATTTGTTCTGTTCTACCATGCACTATTTTGCAACTCATACTACATTGGTAGCTTCATACACATACACACACACACCCCATGCTCTATTTATTTCTTTCCTGGGTGTTTTGGAGCCGAGGGTCTCTCTGGAAGCAGCCTCTCTATCCCTAGGGGTAGAGGTAAGGTGTGCCTACATCCCACCCTCCCCAGACCCTACAAATAGCTTTGCTCTTTGTGGGATTTTACTGGGTATGATTGATTGATTGATTGACTTATGTTCTTAACATAATTCTGATAGAAATAAAGGAATTCAATATATGTATCATTTGGGTAATAAAAAATAAAATAAATAAATATATATTATTAATTATTAACACAAACGGACACAAACGAACACGTGAACGTTCACGAACATAAATGAACGAATGCGGCTTCTGTTCATGTTCGTTCATTTAGATAAAAACGAATGAACGAAGTTTTTTGTTCGTGTTCGTTCATTTAATAAACAAACGAACACAAATGAACTTTCCGCCAAACGGTTCATGAACTGTTCGTTTAAAGTTCAGTTTGTTTGCAACCCTACATCTATACCCTCCCCTAAAAGTCCTTAACCTTAATCCTACGTCTCCATGAGCTCCTATCTGTTAGGGGTATCGGATCAGAGTAGGCTCGAGCGGAAGCGGAACAAACACACACACACACTAGCAGAAAATAAAGAACACGAGAATTTACGTGGTTCGGTCAAGGTGACCTACGTCCACGGGTTGCAACTAGGGTTTTACTTTTATTAGATGCTCACAACTGTTTTCAGAATGATACAGACTACAATTACATCATAGGTATTTATAGAACAAGATTAGGGTTTCCTACTTGGTCAACAAGTTAACTAAGTGGGCCTAATAACTAGGGCCGGCTAACCCTAATTAGGGCCGGCTACCCTAAAGCCTACGAACCCAACAATCTCCCACTCGGAGGCTTTGCATAGTCCACAAAGTGCATCCAAGAAACCCATCACCAGTAACTTCAGTAATCTTTACGTTCAAGTCTTCCCAGCCTCCAGTTCCAAGAACAAGCTAAGACTTCAGTCACATCCAAGCCACCTAGTTGCAACCACACCTCTCATCAAGTAACTGAGAGACCAGTTGAAGCTCCCACAAGCTCCAACCCAACAGTCTTATCAGACCCATCCTCTGTCTCAACCGGCTTGCACGATCCGCCAGCTCCAGAGATACACCGAGAATCAATATCACTCTCCACATTTTGCAAACCATTTCCAGGAGAGCTTTTTTCTTCAGTCGGAATCTTCGTCTTCAAAACCCAACGGTTCTTTGTGATTGTACCCGGAACACGACCCTTGCTCCCACTATCACCAAATCCCCTGACTGGCTTAAACTTAGACCCCCGACCACATTCAACTGACATCCCCAAAGCACCAGAATTCAAGTTCGCAAATTGAACCCTCTTCCGCTTACTAGATTCAGTGAACCAGACTTTATGTTGTACAGGGACGGCTACTCCCTCACCAGGTATCTCAACTAGATACAACGATCCTCGTCTCCTCCCACTGGCAACAACAAGATTTCCATCAATCACCTTCCACTTCCCACCACCAAACTTAACATCTAGTCCCTGTTTATCCAGTTGACTAACAGAAATAAGTTTCTTCGTTAAACCTGGAATTACCCTGACGTTCTTTAAGTTCCATGTAGTGCCCAGTGGAGTCTTCAGATTGACATCTCCCATACCCGTAACATTAAGAACATGACCGTTAGCTAATCGTACCTTTCCAAAGTCTCCTTTTTTCAGATTCACCATCGTCTCCCCGCTGTGCATGGCGTGAAACGAAGAACCAGAATCCATAGCCCAAGAATCTATAGACTCTTCACAGCAAACCAGTACGTCACCGTCAGATTCATCTGACACAACACTGTTTACATGCTGGCTACCACCCTCTTTCTTAGGATCAGGACACTCGTTTTTAACATGCCCCTTTTCACCACAGTTCCAGCACCTCACATTCTTCCCAGCTTTAGACAAGCTTTTCCCACGACTCCCACTGCTTCTGTTTTTACCTCTTCCCCTGCTAACACTGAGCATACCACCAGAAGTAGATCCTCCATTAGTGTTCCTCCGGCGAACATCTTCACCCAAAACACTATCCCGGACCCGATCAAACTTCAAATTTCCAGTTCCAGCAGTTTCAGTGACCGTTGTCACAAATCCTGACCAACTATCAGGTAAGGAAGATAACAAAACCACAGCCTGAGTGTCATCATCCAACTTCATGCCCACAGTTGCTAACCTGGACAAAATTGAATTGACCTCGTTAATGTGATCAGCAACTGAACTGCCCTCGTTCATCCTCATATTAAACAGTTCCCTCATCAAGAACACCCTATTACCGGCAGACGGCTTCTCATACATATTTGACAGAGCTTCCAACATATCACGAGCAGTTGTTTCTTTCATGATATTAAATGCAACGCTCCTCGTCAAAGCCAATGTAATTTTACCTCTTGCCTTTTTGTCCTTTGAGTTCCAAATTGCCTCGGCAGCTTTATCCATTCCAGCAGGTTTTTCTTCCAGCACCACATCCAAATCGCATTCACCAAGCAACGCCTCTATTTGCATTCTCCACCATGCAAAATCAGTACCGTTGAACTTCTCGATTCGGAACTTCCCGTCTTCAGCCATAGCAAACGAGAAAACCAGAAAAAACCACAAGGAACCAAGCAACCGAAACCCGAGCAACCTTCAATAAACCAGAAACCCGAAGCACCCGAACCGGCGACTTCTCCTGCAAACCCGAGCGTAAAATCAGCGAATAACCAGGGTTCAAGAACCGAAACCCTAATCGCCAAACACCCCAAAATCACCAGATCTGCAACAGCAAACCCTACGACGTAAACCCTAGACCTTACGAGCCGTAACCAGAGAATAGGTATGGGCCGTAAACAAGTCAGCGGCGACGGCAGCAACAGCAGATCAAGATCTCTCGTCCAGCTCTCTCTTTCTCCTGCGATAACCGTGTGAACCGTGTATTTTACTGAACCTTTGGCTCTGATACCACTTGTTAGGGGTATCGGATCAGAGTAGGCTCGAGCGGAAGCGGAACAAACACACACACACACTAGCAGAAAATAAAGAACACGAGAATTTACGTGGTTCGGTCAAGGTGACCTACGTCCACGGGTTGCAACTAGGGTTTTACTTTTATTAGATGCTCACAACTGTTTTCAGAATGATACAGACTACAATTACATCATAGGTATTTATAGAACAAGATTAGGGTTTCCTACTTGGTCAACAAGTTAACTAAGTGGGCCTAATAACTAGGGCCGGCTAACCCTAATTAGGGCCGGCTACCCTAAAGCCTACGAACCCAACACTATCCTGGACCTCGTGGAGATTGTAGAACATTTTCCCCAAATTAGTTGCCAAATTGAAACTAGAAACATGAATCGAGGTCTTAATTCCTTTCTTCCAGTATGTGTTGTAATATTTTACGAAATTGGTGAAGAAAACAAGCGGAAACATCCCTACAACTTGGTTGGCAAGAGTTTTTTCATATGGTTAAAAATTATTAAAAATTTGCTGACATTGTATTCTTTATAATGCCTTGAACTTTAAGTTTAACCATCTTCCCTATTAAATTCCGCGGTGAAATTTGTTAAATTGGAATTGGGAATGCAATCAGGCCATTTTTTTATCAACTAGAAAACCAGAGATGACTTACCAAAGTTAGAAACCGTTAATGAAGATTTAGAATGAAACTCAAGTCTTATGGTTAAAAGATAAAGAAGCAACCCTAAGATTAATATAGACCCAATAAGTAAAAGCATAGGTGACACGTTCTACCTATTTACTTATAAACGGGGCGATTTGGGTTATGTTTTATCTAATTATCTATTAACAGGTCAAATGGGTAATAAAAAGTAGAGTAAAGTACAAGGATAGTCCTATGGTTTTCCAAAATTTTGTATTTGGTCCCAGATGGTCCTTGTGGGTTGACTTTGTAACCCATTTTGCGATCTAATATGATTTTTGGCTATAATAGAACGAGTCAAAATTTGGACCATATTGTTTCAGGAACTACTACAAGTGCACGTCGGCTGGATGTCCGGTCAGGAAACACATTGAATTGGCGGCAGACGGTTCATCAGAAGCAATACTAACATACAAAGGGATCCATGACCATGACATGCCCATGGCTGCAAAAGACCAAGCTTCGCCTATGGTTCTTCGTCTTACAGCCGTCGCATCACCTTCGAAAAACAACTCACAATCAAACAAAGGTGAAAGCGGCCCGTCAAACGTTATCAAGATCAAAACCTGAAGATTTTCGCAGCTTAACTTAATTACCTGTTTGTTCAAACAATTTTTTTTTATTAGAATAAAATTCTAGGTAGATCTAGTGGGTTTTGTTTAATGAATGTAGGTTTTAAAATTTTCGAGAATTGTAAAATTTAAAAAAACTTTTATGAGTAAGCTCGAGTTTGGTCGATCTGGTATAGGGTGACACTTAGATGCACAAAAAGACCAGACCAGTGTTGTTATGCATAAAGTCAAATGAATAAACCAAACAATCATAAACAGAGTTTGTTCACTTTCCATCGTTTAACTTCAACCGAACAAGCGATGGATGCACACTTAGACAAACGGATTTTATTATTCATTTGTTTGAATTTTTTTAGACGTAAATGAACATAGATATATAAACGTAAACGTCCGAACATGAACAAAGAAAATGGATATATTCCTGTCGTGGGTTAGTGGTTATACATACATACATACATACATACATACATACTAGACGATTATGCAATGTAGAGTCTAGAATAAACTTTCATGAGAAAATACACATTTTTAAGAGTGCTACTAAATACATCCTCTCCTTTTACTAATCATACCTCATTATAAAAACATCACATCATTGTATTACAAATCAATATTTTATTGTTTTTTTTTTGTCTTTGTTATTATTATTATTATTATTATTATTATTATTATTATTATATATTAATTATCAACTTTTCTTATACTCACAAAATCTCATTATTTACATTGAATCAAAAAACACCCATAAGGCCATAAGAAAATTAAGCATTGAATATGATGTGGCAAAGTAGAATCTTAAAGAGCCATGGACTCAAAGAGGGCCTTAGCCTAGAGAATTACTTGTATTAAAAAGAATTCTATACAAGAGTTAATTAGCCGTTTATTATCATGTTACAAACTTATTTCTTTTTGTACATTCTACATGAATCAAAATACAAACAAATGACTATCAAAATAATAACTAATCAACCATGATCACATGTGTTTCCACGAGCCTCGGTACATAACAATCGTAAGTGCACCATTTGTCACTTTTGGGGACGTGTGTTTTCGGTTGTAGCCGTACCTGTAGCAACTTTGGCCACATCCAAGGCGGTAGCCTCGGGTTTCTTATGAGCATACAATACAAAGTAAGCAAGGCCCCCAATGATCACTAAGCCACCCAACATCTTACTAATGGGTGACTTTGGTGGCTTTGCGGTTTGTTGGAGAACCTGATCTTTAGACATCGCCTCGGCCTTATCTACCTGTGCCATCGCCTTCATATTTCCAAATCTTACCATCTTTATATTTTTTGTGTTTTCCCTCTTGAATATCTTCAAGTTTTCTTTTGATGGATCAAGGTGGTTATGAAGTTCAATTGAAGGATGAAAAAGATAGAAAAAATGGGGAGACATGAGGGGTTGAGAAATACATGGATACAAGAGTTTTGTGGGTAATTGACACATAAGTGAATACCATTAAATTTAGGAGGATGTTTGCTAAATTACAGCATTTTTATTTTCGTATTAAAAAAAAAATACTATCTACACATGCATAGTCCTCAGGGGCGCAGCTCAGTGGCTAGAGTGGGGGAAATGTTGCTCTCCATACGGCGGCGGTTCGAATCCCGGGCCTACCCTGCTCTACCCATTTGAGTTAGCTCCTGCCCTCTCGCCTCTAAACGTTAGTCTCTGACGCGGGAGGTCGTTGCAAAACAGTTGAGGGGGACGCCCCCACATCACCGGGACAGTGGTGGCGGGCCGGCTAACGTGACCGGTCTTCACGTTTTGCTCTCCATCTACACATGCACGTGCACACCATCACTAAAATCATGGCTATGTCAGTCATTACTAATTTTAAAACTACAGCTAGTTTTCACAATCTATGAGTAAGTGTTGATGATGATGATAGTCACAAGAATTGTTTTAAACATTAGTGATGAGTTTAATGTTTTAAATGATGTTACTTTTAGTTAAAAGTTTTGAACCGTTAGTGATTGATGGTTAAAATCAGCGCGGACCCAATGCTTTAGCAGCTGTAGCACGAGCTACGGCTCAAGTGCGTATTCGTAGTGTATTTTTTTATTTTTTTTCGGTTTTTTATACTAAGGATACCCCTAAAATAATATAAGGATACCACTAACTAACCCAAACTTGTAGAATAAAGGAGCCTGATTGAAAGAGTGGCCCAATTGCCCAAATTATTAATAATATGATTGAAATTGTGGCCCAATTAGTTAGCTATTTGATTTACTTTATTTATTTATTATTGGTGTTTTTTTATATTGTGTGATAGCACGGTAAAAAAAATGGGATACTCCTAAGTTAATGGGCTAGTTCCAAATATTGTCATATATGCGAAATACGACATGAACTTGGTGCAAAGATAATCACTTTTGGTTTGTCATGTCTAAGTCATTAAAAAAACAAGACGTGTTTGGGTTGAGTTGTTTAACCCATTTAATTAAGTGTTTTAAATATACATGTTTAAGTCGTACAATTAAGTACTTAGTCAATTTTTGGTGTAATACTCCTTCAGAAATGATGAGTGCTGGAACTGATCACTTTGTGGCAAAGAACAAAAGAAAACAGTAAAGAGAAATTTTCAAACTATGTTCTGATAAGGGCATCCAATTAAATGACATTAAATCTTGTTCCAAAGTCATGGTGGACTCCTTATATGCACCCCTTGACATGTTTGTTAACCAGGGGCGGACCCACATAGAGTGGGTCGGGTTTCTCGGACCCTAATTTTTTTCAAAAATTTAGTAGATCCGGTATATTAATTTTTTTAAGGGCCTCATAAGAATAATTAGTTGGACCTCATAGTATCAAAAGCAAAGCTGTTGTGGTAGTTAATCCCTTGTTTAATAACAAAGAGATCATAGGTTTAAACCTGATACAGGTTGTTTTTGTGTTTTTATTTTTAATCCAAATGAAAACAAAGGTTTTTAAAACAAAATTGACAATAAAAACAACAAATACTCTATTAAAATGTTAAAATGAATGACTAGCAGGTTCTGTGAATGTGTAACTGTGCTGAAACTAAACCACCATTATTATTATCATTAAATATAGGATGTAAATTGTGTGATGCACTATCAATTAGCAAGCATAATTTAATGTAATATAAACATTCAACTCTTTTGATTTACTCAATTTCTGCATTTGTGTTTAGACATGTGTTGTTTTGTTATTTATTTATTTATCTTTTTTTAAAGGCTCCAAGCTCAATAAATCATCCCGACCCGACCCAAAAATTCTATCGTTTGGGTGTAAAAATCCAAATATTGAAAAAAACTGGACCCTATTAGAAAAAAAATCTTAGGTCCGCTACTGCTGTTAACTAGAATAAGAATTAAAAAAGAATATGTTATTACAGGGTAGACTGGTTAACCCGTTTAAGAATTACAATCTGACAATATACTTATTACATATTTAATCTATTTGCAACTTGATTACAACTCGTCAACCGTGTGACAACTTTGGATAAATGGGTTATACTGGTCGTCTTAAGTTTACTACTGAATAGGAATTACATTGTTATGGCATTAGAATTGTTCGAAGAAGTTGGATATGGAAGGTATACAGTTGATAGGTATTAAAGTGAGATATTCAATGGTCTTTCTATTTAATGGTATGGTATCTCAATGCATTTCATGTACAAGTATTGAAACTGAGAGTAAGAGAAAAGGAAGATCCTATTGAACTTGCCTTGACTGAATGAATGCATGCTCGATCTAACGACCCCTTTCCGAGCTTACGACATCATTAAAACCAATCGATTCATTTATGCTCGATCTAACGACCCCTTTCCAAGCTTACGACATCATTAGTTTCTGGTTTAACTTCTTAGACTTGTTAATCGCTTATTGTCCGAGAGCTTAACTTATTCTCATAACATCATACTGACTAATAACATTTTAGAATTTGCCATCTCATAAAAAAACAATAACAGAACTCGCATCAATTTAACATTTGAAATAACTACTAGATTAAAAATCACAACTTTCACAAAAAAAAAAAAAAAATAGTGAATAAAATTAAATTAAATTAAATTCTCCTATATATTAAAAGATGAACAAAATGAACAGTAATAAATTGTAATATAATAAAATATTAAATACAGTTTTTTATGGTTTTATTATTTTCACATTCTCCTATATATTAAAAGTTGAACGAAATGAACTGTAATAAATTGTAATATAATAAAATATTAAATGCAATTTTTTATGGTTTTATTATTTTCACATTATAATAATTGTTATCTTCTTTACTTTTTAAGTTTGATAAGCTTGGTGTTAACCGGTACTTGTATCGAAGATAACGGTTTGTTATCGATACGTGAAGGTAAAAAACAGTACCAACCTTGTACATAAAACACCAAAAGTCGGTACCGGATTGAGTTTGATAATCTTTTAGTTCGATAAATTTGGTACTACTACCCAGTACCATTTGTTCATCCCTGATCACGAGTACCGTACGAACAACAATGATATCATACAACTTTTTTTAGTTTCAGGGGTAGGGATGAGCTCGGTACCAACTGATACCGAATCGGTATTGGTACCGAAAATACCGGTTACGGTATCGGTATATGAAGGTAAAAACCGTTAGCAACCCGGTACTAGGAACGTCAGCACCGAACTGGTACTTAGGATCTTTCGGTTTAGGAAATTCGGTACCGGTACCCATTACTATTTGTTCATCTCTGACTACGGGTTTCTACCGAACAACATCATTATCATACAACTTTTTTAGTTGATTTTCTTTCTTTAAGTTTTTAGTGTTTTTTTCTACATTTTCTTTTTATTCTTCTCAGCGATTCCGTGTGCAACGCGCTCGTAGTGATTTCAAACATATATAAACACAGACTAAATAACAAAACAAGTTCGCCGCAACGTGACGACGGTTTTTATAACTAGTTAAATTAAAATACTAGTTAATATAAACCAAAAAAAAATAGAAATTTAAACACACTAACGTGCATTTATAATTTGGTCTTGCCCCAATGTTTTAGCTTTATGCTTTCTAAAATCAGCCAACCTAAGCAACCCTTTTTAATCACAAACAACTCACTTTCCCAATAACCAACTAATCTTTGCCGTACGGGTCCCGCCTCCCTCCACCACACGCCGCCACCTCCCACCACCACAACTATAAAAACCACCACAATCATATCCACTTTCTCCACCCAATACTAGACCTTCATTCGTGCACATTTTCCCAAACATTCCAACCTAGTGGTCTCCGGACCCACGACGACGGTTGTACCACAACCGTCGCTGTCACTACCACGACAACGATGTCACATCCAAACCCGCCACCACGGTTGTCAAAGCCGCCACCACCGCTTCACAAACAAAAATCCTTGTCCACGGATTTTTATCCGCCACTTGACAAACAAAAATCCTTGTCTACGGATTTTTATCGTGAAGAGACATGGCTAAGACGAAAAGACAACCATCGCCAACACCACCGCCACAACCTCCATAGGCGGAGCAAGAGCGTAATAACCACCGAAGATATCGATGAGCTCAAAGGGTGTGTTGATCTCGGCTTTCATTTCGCGTGCGAACCAAACAAATTATCGAGAACGTTACCCGCTCTTGATCTTTATTACGCCACGTTATCGCCTCTGACGCCAAGCTCGAGTTCTTCTACCACCACCTCGAATTACGGGGACTCGCCGCCACAACCTTGTAGCCCCGCCACTGGCCCTACCGCGGCCGCCACCCTATTCAATTCAGGTGAGTTTTTAACTTTAAGTAGTAAATAAATTTTATAAAATAAAAATTATAACTAAAAATTAATTGTAGGGGAGAATCCAGAAATGGTGAAGAGAAGATTGAAGCAATGGGCACAAGTGGTTGCTTGTGCAGCACGTCAACCTGCATGTCACCAAGCAGACTTCAAGGATTGAAGCAAAATTAAATTATTCATTTATTTCATATTTGACATTACTTATTCATTGAATGTATTTTATTTTAATATCAATTGGTGTTAAATAAACTCATTTGTGTTTAATAAACTTAAAATGCAAGTTAACTCTATTATTTACAGTTATTTATTTATATAATTTTTACATGTTTAGTAATAGTTATTTATATAAGTTGTAAAAATTTAGTTGATAGCAAGAGTCTCATTTCTTAGACAACAATGTTGCTACATCATCTTTTACTTGAAGGCCAATGACTTTCGAATATTGATGACGTTTGTCCGTTCCTAAGCCATCTAGACGAAAGAAAGCATAGTAAAAGCGGGGGAGTGTCTTATAAACCGATGAGGTATGTCTCTTTCCCTTGCTTCACAAGATATCGCGTGAGAAATATGTCTATGCCAACATGTGAGCATGGAAGCAGATACTTTCTCCTACACGCGCCATTTGGTTGATTTCATCACTTCTTATCAGCATATATGTTTTACGATTGCTTTGGATAAGTGAAGTACACTCCCTAGACTATGAGATTGTTGATTATATGTGCTTAATGTTTCGAGATACCACTCACACATCATTCGGACCGTATTAGGGGCTAAGCCATATGAGTGTTGTGTTATAGTGACCAATCATACAAACAATAATGTTTATACATGCCATATTAGTTGGTGTTCTTACAAATCATAGAATGTGTAAAGAGTGATAAAGAAACAAATTATATGAGAGCTCACACCATTGACAAAGGTCATACGACCCATATGACCTTTTCCAACGTTTTATGCTGCCCTTATGATGGTTGCAGGTGTACATATAGTAGCACCCTTATTAGTATTAGAGTTAAATGTCATTTTAGTCCTTGTGATTTGGACCATTTTGACAGTTTAGTCCAAAGGTTTCATTTTTCATCTGTGGGTCCAAAAAGGTTTCACTGTCGCCATTTTAGTCCACTGGGTTAACTTTATCTATTTTTTCTGTTAACCAGAAGGGCGATTCGGTCATTTTATATGGCCGAATTGTCTTTCTAGTTAACAGAATTACATATATATTGACCGAATCGCCCTTCTGGTTAACAGAAAAAATGGATAAAGTTAACCCAGTGGACTAAAATGGCAACGGTGAAACCTTTTTGGACCCACATGAGAAAAATGAAACCTTTGGACTAAACTGGCAAAATGGCCCAAACCACAGGGCCTAAAATGGCATTTAATTCTTAGTATTAAAACATTTATAATGCGACTATGTCACTAACAATTGCAGCAGTGACCAGATCATCACGTATGAAGAATATAAGATGTATAATCTTTTTCCGAAAAGATTGCAGGTACTAAATATCTGGATCATCGATCAATAAAAGGAAACTTTCGGTATGTCGCAGTACAAATGAGCACATGATTCGATCATCGATTAACATAATTAAAGCCGCGTACACTTTGTTGAACGATCGTCATTTTGTTCAAACGACGAATGGGTAAAGAGATAAATAACAAAGAAAGAGCAAGACAAACTGCTTTTTGTTCCTTTACAATATCTAAAATTTCTTGGTTGGCCCCTGTTTTCTTCATTCTTATCTGGAAACCTGATAAGAAACCGACCCGAAGACAAAAAATATTAGTCATGTTACTTTCTGATTGAGGAAAATAGCGTAAGATAAAGAAACCCGTTTATACAAACGCGTTTTGCAAGAAAAAAATACTATACACGGTCAAGCTTTGTTAAATATAATTACAAAAATGCCACATGTGATTAAATAACAATCAAGTTTCACTATGCTCCACCTAAACTTCTTTTAAGAGGTTTAACTTTTTGTAAGATTTACCTGCTGTCCCAATCATATACATCTAAGACGAGGATGTAAAATGCCACGTCATCAATTTTATACGATTGGCATGCCAAGTCAGCTATTTTATACAATCAGCACACCGTATCAACTTAAGCAACCCCATGCTATCAACTTATATTGGGTCGCCATGTCAGCTATTATACATCATCGGAGCATCATGGCAACTATTTTACATAACTGACACGCCTCTACTTAAAAGCTAATACGAATAACAATATATGGTTTCGCCCATAGTCATAATGATTGAATATTTCACGAATAAATAAATTTAGCGCAAAATGTCACTAATCACTATTATTATTTATTACAAGCTATTGAAGTTAAGGGATAAAATAAAACCTTTTCACACAGTTAGTCTACAAAACTGCAGCTTTCTGGAGGATGACTGCAAAAGAGGAATGGATTATTGCTTGAGCTGGTCACCGAGGCCAGGTGGCATTCCTAAGCTCTGAGCAAGATCACCCATCCGTGCTTTCATCGCCTGAAATTACCAAAACGGACATCAAGTATTATGCTATGAAACATGGGGACGCCAAGAAGCATGGAGTACCCGTCCCGGGGACATTTTGGGGACGGAAACGACATGGGGACGTTCCCTAAACGTTTCCGTATCCGTATCTTGGACTTTGTTTGATATATTTTTATTATTTTATATTTTTTTAGCCGTACCCGTATCTTGGATTTTTGAGTTTTGCCGTTCACCGTACCCGTATCGTCCCCGTACCCGTACCCGTTCCCGTGCTACATAGGTATTATGCAAAAAAATGTACGAGAAATCTAGTGGTTATATTTGTAAGAACCTGGACACTTTTTTGATGGGCATCCCTATATGCTTCAGTAATCAGAAGTGAAAGTTTCTGCATGACAATTAATAATATAATTTATATAAGATGTCAAAAAAGTTATACAATTTAGTGTTTAATTAACACTCGGTCACTCAGATATTGTATGTTAATAAAGATACCGTTTTATAACAAAGTTAAAATTATGTACTCACTTCTGAACCCAGTTCCATTGCAGCCTCGGTAATTTCTGTGCGTACAGGTTGTTGATTCCCAGAGAGTGTTACCTAAGAATTAAAAGATATGAATACAACTGGTTATTAATGACAAGTTACAGTCTTAATAAAAATCAATCATTAATAAGTTGATGTATATGGAAAATGTAAACCTTAAATCTCGCTTAAAAAAAAAAACTGGAAAGACCAAAGTGCCCCTCTATAGTAAATTGTCTTAGACCACCCGTAGTGGAAGGGGTTTTGGGCGTTTTTTCCCCCAAAAACGCCCCCTCACGCCTGCGTCACTGTCCCCGGGGCGTTTTTGATGGTTTTTTTGGTTGGGCGTTTCCTTAAACACGCCGGATGGAAGAGAGAATGGCCAATGGAACATTTTTTATGGGTTTTTATTTTAATTTTTTTTAATTCAATTTGAATATTTAATAATTGCAAGGGGCATTACACCATTACACCCCTTTTTAACTTCAAGCCCCTTTACTGACTAGGAGCCACGTGTTGCTCCATGCCCAAGGGTGGGGCATTTGTTTCACTCACCACTACACATGGTCTTAGGATGATCATAATCGTACACAAACGATATACGATGAATGAAATGATGGATCGTTGATTAAATCACTAGAGATCATGATGATATGTGTTGATTTACCCCTTAAAAGTGCTTGCACATGTGGCTTATGATGATTCTCATATGAAAGTAATGATTTAAGGGACTAAAACGATATTAATTTTTTTTTCTTTAAGGACCAAAATGCAGACCAAATTGACAACAGACTAAAAGCGAAAGCTAACCTATATTTATATAATTCAATTTAATACGTATTTGACACAAAATAGTAAAATATGGTAAACTACATACCTTCACTAGCTCGCCTTCACAATAACCATCAAACTCAGCTCTGCAAAGCAAAATAGCTGACATAACTTACTAGCAAGAACCCCAAGAGCCCAAACGCATACAAACAAATTACAATAAAAAAAAAATATGAACCTTTAAATATCACAAAAAACATGAAATATACATACGCAGCAAGTTCTTTTTGCACGCGCACTGCCTCAACTTGGACAACCATCTGCGCCTTCTTTACTGTCTCGTACAAATTTTGCATGTTTCCGAAAACCCCTGCCTAAAATCAAAATGACCATGATATAAGTTCTAAATTTTAAATCGTGTTGCATATATTGACCCGATTATGCACATTTCATATATCAGTAAATTTGAATTTGGCCATTGGCAACTCAAAAGTCAAAAAGTAAGATATCCACGAAAAACAATTGTAACTAACAAAGTAAAGCATAACCGAAGTAAGAATCATTACAGTAAAATCCCACAAATTTGGAAGATAGACACTGATATGTGGAGATACTTATCAGTACTGCTATAATCTTGATAAAAAAAATGCAGAACGATACCAAATTTTACCTTTCCATCATCCTTGTCATTATCTTTCTTTCCTCCTCCGAACAGGGCGAATACACGAATGGATCGGCGATTATCAACAAGCCTCAGATGACCATGCTGAGACGCGGTCCTCATACCAACTGAATTTGGTTTTAGACATAGTTTTTCTTCAAAATAAGTAAAAAAAACAAGTTTTCACATTTTGCATGGAGTAAACACATGACTGCAGGTTCTTGAAACAAGTACATCATCTCATAGTTTTGTCTTAGTGAGCTTGAAAACGAAATAAGCGAACATTTTATTTAACAAAGATTTTCATCATGAGTTTATGATAAAATAAAAAATAAAAGCATAACGCATAAAAACACTAACTTATTGTGAGAACAAACCTACCTCTTTTAATTTGTATACCAATGGTTCATATTTTCATAATTTTTTACTTCTTAATACAAATGCGTATGTTATGTATGTAAAAAATCATTAGACTAATTTGTTCATATGATATTTTATTAACCATTTACCTACACACGTGTAGGTAATACACATTTTTTTCTTAGAACAGGTAATTCACACACCCTTTAAACCTAATTGTGAATCTTGGTTTTAAGTTGTGTGATGCACTCCGAGTCTCCGACATGTTTGGTCCAAAAATCTGATGTGTGATGCGCAATGTGAGCACATCACATGATGCGCTCTTTATATAAAAAATATTAAAATATTATTTACACATAAAAAACTTAAAAAAACATACTTAAAGTAAAACAAATGATGTAATAAGAAGATAAGAGTTGTGCTTTTTGGTTCACATCAAGCATACTAAGATATTAATTACTGAAAAAACCGAACCCAGTTCATAAAATCTAGAAAAAAAAACATAAGATACAATGTTGCGTGCATCAGAGCGCATTATACAAAATGCGCGCAATATTCTCGCATCATGTAAACGCAACGCATCAGATGTGGCAATGCGCTCTCATCAGCGCATCACGTATCATGCGCACACATTTTAAAACCAAGTTGTGAATCTACACCAATATCCACCATGGGACTAGAACCCTCAACCACTTGCGATGAGCACCTTTACTGCACAACTTGATAGCGCTAGACTACAAGCCCCTTTGGTAGGTAACACACGCGTAGGTTTTTTTTATATTATATTTTAGATTTCAAGAGACTTGTGGATTAAAAGTTGCATTTCAACTATTTTCTTATGTTAACAAATTTTAAGGATTGAAAAGTTATAATTTGTTTTTTGTTGTGCTTCTTCTCACAACATATACATCATAAATTAACAAAATCACACAAATATTAAACAATATAGTTGATAATTCAGATAAGAAATCAAGCCCTAATGTGTAGCGACTAATTATATAAGGCAGAAAATAATAAAGCAAAAAACTTTAATTAATTAAAGGGTAATAAAGTAATTGGTTCATGATAGATAATCCACCACATTCATAGGGTTTAGTTATTATTAAAAGTCTAAAAAGGAAGGAAGGAAGGGAAGAGAGCTTACGGAAAGAGGCTAAGCCATTAAAGTTGGAAATCTGAGGTGTGAAAGCAGTGGCTGATGATGCCATTTTAGGGGTTTGGAGGACAACGATGCAGACGGAGAGGATAGATAGAGGTTTGATAATAGAATTAATTAGGTGCTGTAGTCTGCGGACCGCATCTGCTGGCATCTGCAGGAGAAGAGGTGGACCAAATATCTGCAGTCTGCAAGGAGAAGAGTGTTTGTTTTACATATAACCCTTCTCTTCTCTTCTCTTCTCTTCTCACACACAAACACAAAACACACACAACACCTCATCTCTCTCTATCTGCCTTTCATCGACCACCACCGCCACCACCTCATCTACCACCACCACCACCGCCACAACCTCATATACGACAACCACCGAACACCCATCCCCGTCGCAACCACCACCACAACCACCCACCCCCGTCGCAACCACCACCACCACCGAACACCCACTGCCACCACCGTCACCGGAAGGATCGAGGGAGAGAGATCGGGGGAGGAGAGAGAGATCAAGGGAAGAGATGAACGGGAAGGAGGATTTCGATTTGGGGGTTTTATTTTCCTCCATCTACCACCACCGTCACCACTACACCACAACCACCACCGTCACCTTCTCACGGTTTGTTCTCCGGTGACTCTTATTCCGGTCCTGAGTTTCAGAATCGACGGTTTTCGAAATCGAATCTTCAGGTTAGGGTTTATGTGTTTATTATGTTTAATGATTTGGGGATTTTTCGTTTGCTAAGAGATTTGGGGATTTTTTTTTGGTTCAGATGAGGGTGTGGTGTCGGAGTGGAGGTGGTGGCAGAGTGGAGGTGGCGGCAGGTGAGGGTGGGAGGTGGTGGCGGAGTGGAGGTGGTGGCAGAGGATGTGGTGGTGTCTGCTGGAGTAGAGGGAGAACATGGAGAAGAGGGAGAAGAGGTTGTGCAGACCTTAAAAGACATGGGTTCATGTCTGTTTGAAGCAGAGGTCTCGCAGACCTTTTTTAATGAAAGGTCTGCGAGAAAACAAACAAGCTGCAGACCCTTATGTCTGCGCGTGGTCTGCGCGGTGCAGACATAAGAGGTTCTGAAGTGCTTCTAGCAAAAAACAAACACCACCTTAGTCTCTATAGTTTGGGAGTCCAAAGGTTTTATTTTTCTCTTGTGGGTCGAAAAAAGTTTCATCGTTGCCATTTTAGTCCACTGGGTTAACCTCATCCATTTTTTCTGTTAATAAGAATGGCAATTCGGTCATTTTAAATGTAATTATGTTACCTATAAAGGCAATTCGGCCATATAAAATGACCGAATAGCCCTTCTCGTTAACAGAAATAATGGATGAAGTTAACACAGTGCACTAAAATGGCAACAATGAAATCTTTTTAGACCCACAGACGAAAAATGAAACATTTGGACTAAACTGGCTAAATGGCCCAAACTACAATGACTAAAATGGCATTTAACTCTTTGATAATAAAAAGATTTCTTTTTTATTATTATTATCTTTCATCTTTTGGTGGTGGTGGTGTTAAATGTCGCAACCCCCGCCTCCTATCTGTCCCGGGAACGGGCGGCCGTGAGAACAATTTTGGTGGTATCATTATTTATCAATTTGGCAGCGGAAATTTCATCAGGACCGTAGTTATGAAATATTTATCAGAGTAAAACCACCATATTTTATATTAATAATCACATGGGTAACACCCAAGTTTTTTATTACAACATATTTATAGTGATAAACCATATTTTATTTAAAACATCGTCTTTTAGGTAACTTTTATAGGCACATTTTTCCAAGCCGTCAGTGCTTTCTAGCTGGCTTTCTTCTAATTTGGCTTTTACATTTTGTTACCTGAAACGTGTTTTAAAAACATTTGTTAGTGGGAAATATTGGTGAGTGAATCCCAGTTTAATCAAGAAAAGTTTCATCCATTAACAGTATTGAGAGCAATCACATTGTTTATTTCTACACAATTACTCATTCAGTATTGTCAATCCTGACTGGTGGGTCATATTACACATTGGCTAACTCGTTGTCCAATGGTAACGTGTTCCACATTTTGTATACAAAACCCCAACATACCGGCATTAATTGAAGAACTACAAAGACTCAATCACTGCTTAATCACATTGTAAAATATTTAAGGTTTTGTAAAAACAATTTACAAAAAGGAGATTACTCACATTGCTGACTTAGGTTTCTTCTAAGGTTTCCTGGTGATTATCTATAATTTACACAATGCACACGCGTTGGAATGCCCTCCCCGAGACGGCATTCCAACGACTACGTCGGGCAGAACCCTGACAGCCGTTACGGAATCCTGGATCGATCTAGCAACGTATCTAATACGTAACCGGGGTTATGATACTTACATCGGGGCAGAACTTCGTTAATTAGGGGGATATAATACCCGAGCATTATGCCTACTTCTCAGAAATTCGTTAAGAAAGAAAAGAAATGAGCGACGGAAAACGAAAACCCGATGCCCTCTTATATAGGGCCTGAAATCAAGTTGCGTAAGGTTAGTCCTCGGGTTACACGGCCCGCGTAGTAGGGGGGTCTTGTAACACCCCGTGTTTCGAAAGTCAAAGTCAAAGTTAAGATTGAAGTCAAAGGAAGAAAAGATTGCTAATTGCGATCTGTCTCTCCTTGCTCAATTCCTGTTTTGACTTCTTTGACTTGTAGATAGTCTATTTTATGTTTTACGTTAGTTGTATTATGTGGAGTATCTATTAATAATCGCATAGTGACCGCTATTTATCGCATGTTTAATCGCTTAATCGATATCGCAATCGCAAACGCAACTCGAATTACGCATCTTGGTTATTATACGTGTGTGTGTGCCTTATGTGTTACTTGTGCATGATTATTTATGTTATGTGTGGTAATCAATCGAAACGTCAAAACGCGAAACGAATACGAAATAAGGATGCTTGTATGTTGATAAAGTAGTTGGGATTAAAAGTAATTTGACTAGGAAATTCTCTCGCATCGCAACACTCACAATCGCAATCGAAACGGCGAAACTCGTCGCACCGAACACTCGAACCAAGCGACTGATCGATCAGGCAACCAACCGATCGACCAGCCGTTCGACCGAGCTGCCGCTCAATCGGACAGCCGTTCGACCGGGCTACCACCCGATCGACCAGCCCCTTTCCACTTTGGGTAACCCTATAAATACCCCATGTCACCATCAAACTTTCCACTTTTGCTCTCTGATGTCCGACCAGCGCTCTAACCTTGTTTTTTCTCCGATTTCTCACGATTCCGGTAAGATCTCAACCTAAATCTTGTACATCTTTGATCTACACACGATTCTAAACCTTTCTATCTTTTGAATCTTAACTTTTAACCGTGAAATCATCAAGATTCAAGGTATTCTAGGATGACGTCATCATGTGTTCTTGAGAACTTCATGTTTTGGCCTCAATCCACCAAGAACAACTTAGATCTAACCGATTTCCACATAAACAAACAAAGATCTTTCATAGATCTAAACTTATTCTTAATAAAAGGGATTGAAAGATGGTTTTCCAACTTTTTTTCAACTCTTTTACACTCAATGCCCTCAAAACCGATAGAATCGGAGCTTGCGCCGACTTACTACTCATTCTTGTGGTTGTGTTGGTTCAAGATCTGGATCCTATCCACGAGACTACCGATTTCGGGTTAAACATGGGACACCGTCTCGAACGGTCAACTGATTGGATTTGGGTGATTCCTGTCCGATCAGGAGTACCAAGTATTGACGAGGTTCCTGTTGCTTAACACGTTATCAAAATATCTCGATAAAACGACAAACTATCAAAACAACCAAGTGTAAGACGAACGGAACGACCAGGACGGAATGACCGTCCGATCGGACTGTTGTCCGAACGAGTTGCCCCCCATTCGATCTACACCTTGGTCCCACACTTAACTTTTGTTTTCAAAACCTTGAAGGATGAACATTGAACGAAGGGCCGACCGATCGGGTTACCATTCGATCAGACTACCACTCGACCATGTGATGTTCTGTGTCACACCCTGGCTTTTGCGGAAGTGTGGGTTTATTTGGTGTGACTTCTTAATACCATAGAAACAATCATAACAATGCTATATGATAAAAACACAAGACGTTCATCCATTCATTAAGTTTAAAAATACCACAACATCATTGTTTGAAAATGTCGACACTTAAAATAAGTTACAAACCATACTTGTCTACAACGTGTTCATGAGACACAGCAAAAGACTTTAACTAAAACGTGGTTTAAAGACATGTAACATGTCCAGGTAAGGGTTACACCTCCTAAACCTGCTACCCTGGATGACATCTTTTATTTATTACGCAGCTTAAACTCCATTGCATGCCAGATCCATTCTAGTTTCCTGAAATACATGTAGTTTGAAAAATCAACAAAAGTTGAGCGAGTTCATGTGTAAGTGAGTATGTATAAACCTTTGTAATGTGTCTGTATGTATGAAAATCCATGGTATGTAGCAATTAAGGAAAAAGAGATCACCAATGGGTTGCAAAGCCACTGGTATGTGTGAAACAGTGCGGGAAGTACTCAAACCTAGAAAATTTGTACCGGGCCTCCGGCTGTAAGACACAGTCACCACTATGGGCCGCCCCGGCCTCATGGGTGTGGGCTCGCTACACCTAAATAGATCTATCACTCATGTCCCTCGGTCCTAACAATGAGGATTAATGGCCTTAAGTGTTGTACCCACCTTTCACATGATCTAAGTAGTAAACCCTCCTTAAGCTAACCATACCATGTATAAAAGCGTCTGTAATAATTGTAACATGTATTCCACCCCCGAAGTATAAAACTGAAAACAGTTAAGAGAAAAGGGGGACATAAACTCACTGTAATGCGTCTCTTGTATCGTACTCAAATCTCCGGTCTCGTCAGCAAACACGACTCCCTACAATGTACTAATGTCTATTAGACGATCGGGCCGTGCCTTTGCTTAGTATGAGGGTTTTTGAGTTACGATTCTTGACATTATTCCAAGTTGTAATCATTTGTTAAAATGAATTATTTTAACTTAAATTATTTTTAAGGTTTTGGAATAATAGTTAGACAACTATTTCGTATTCATACTTCTCAAGTATTTTAACTCCGTACTTCCTTCCCAAGGATGGGGGCATTTATACATGTCTATTTGTAGTTTCGAAAACTATACTTTAAGTCCCACTTAGAAAAATATATTTAACTCATTTGTCCAAAAATAACGTATTTCCAAAATAATGTATTTTTCCCAAAAATAATATATTTTTACTTCTTTAGTTTCCAAAATAATATTTTACCAAAAATATATGTGTAAGAGTATTTTGCTGAATATTTCGTAAGTTACGTTTTCGCGTTTGGTTTTACAATACCAAGTGTGTAACTTAAATATTTGTTCCGTGTGATTTTTGGTATTATTTTGGAGTTGTAATTTTCCATAGCATTTGTAAGTTATATTATTTTACTCTAAAATAATATAACTAGTTCACAAAATTACACAAATATCCACACAAGTGTCTTAGTAACAAAATATATATTTATCTACTTTTATTTATAAAATCAACCTCCGACACTTTGTATTTTTGTAACAAATATTAGGGCGAAGTTTATATTCGAAACACAAGTTATAAAATATAGTTGTAACACTTGTTAGAAAAATATTTTCTAAGTGTTGGAATTTTAAAAAATTTCGCCAGAGTTTCCTTTGTAAACGGAGGTGTCCATGCTTATTAGCATATCATTTTCTTTTCAAAAATTCATTCAATCAATCAACAACAAGTAACTAAACAATATTACACTAGTCAAGTGTAAAAACAATGCACTTCACATGTCAAGATGAACTTAGTTTTTCATAAAAACGCGTAGTAACTTTGTAGGGTGTTTAGTGGGTTTAGTTACCCTCCAAAGTGTGTTTACTTTTATTAAACCCTCATTCTTAAAGATTTTAAGTCTTTACAACTTGTAAACTAGTTTTGCAAAAATGTGTGTTTATTGGACCTTCTCACTTTTAAAAGTATTTCCGCACTTGTCTTGTTACTAAAAATAGTGTATGTTTAATAAAAATCATAATCTTTCAAGAAATCATCAAATAATCATTACATATTCAAAACAACTTTATATCATCAAGATTTCATCAACAAGTTAGCTTATGTTCAAGACTTATCTTTATGATTTTTAGTGTTCTTAAGTTTTCATCAAAATTTAACTATTAACCACCATAAACATGGAATAAATAAGGATTCAAGAGACTTACTACTAGCTTTTAAGCTAGGGAAGATCAAGAGAAGAAATGAGGTGGCTAATAGCAAACGAAGAAGGTCCTTGATGATCCGAAAGCTCCTAGCTCCTTTGTGTGGTCTTTATCACCCTTGTATGCAAGTAAAATGGAAGAAGGTTGAATGAAAATGGTGTTGGTGGTGTGGTATGGGGTCGGCCGAACAAAAGGGAGGAAGGAGGGAGTGAGGTGTGTTGAGTATTGAAGTGATGAATGGATGGAAGTCTTGTGGTTATATATAAAATCTTTCCAACATGTTATTATCCTTTAGATCTAATGTTTCATTAGTACACTACACACATATTAAACAATTCAAGAAATACAAGGGTAGGGTGACACCCTTGTAACCGTATGGTAGGGGGGGGGGTTCTAGTTGGGTTTCAACTAAATTAGTTAATGTTCTTGATTGAAATCCAAGGTTAAGTTAGTGCTTTATGTGTGTTATGTAATATATAGTGTGTTAGGGTGTTCGGGAACCATAACTAGTTCAGAAAAATAAAAACAATGCTTCTAGCATTATTTTAGTGTTCCGGGTAATGTCCGGTTGTTCGGTTTGATACCGTTACGTTAAAGTGCTAAGTTACGTCGTATAGTGTCCTTTATGTAACTTTTAGTGACCCTTTTAATTCCCGACACTTAGGAAAGCATACAGGACCATTTTGCCATATTTTTGCAAGTGACTAGCATGTTTAAATGCTGAATTTTGTTAATAAATGCCGAATTCTGCACTTAGAGTGAGTTTTAGGCACTTTCCGGCACCTAAACTATCACCTAGTGACGCAGTTTTATGGTCCTTACCTCCCTACACTCCCTACTAGTGTAGTACCTTGTCCCTGGCTCATACTGGGCCTCAATATATTGTCTGTCTGTGTGCTGGCGTTGTCAGCATATTTCTGAGTTATCCGGTTACTGTGCTAACTATGCTTTGTGCATCAAGTTTGTCACTAAGAGTTGTACGTAATAAATGGAGTGACAATATGAAATGTGATGCATATGTATGTACGATGCAAAAATCATAAAGCAGTTTAATCAGCAGTTGTAATCAAGCACAGTCATTAAGCACCAATTTAATATTAATTAATTGTATGGATACCTGAAATTTTGAGGGTTGTCACATTCTCCCCCTGTTAAGAAAATTTCGTCCCGAAATTTAAGTTCTGCTACGAGATGCAGGGGTCTTGGGGAATAAATGTGGGTACTTGGCTTTCATACGATCCTCACGCTCCCACGTGAATTCTGGGCCGTGTCGTGCATTCCATCGAACTTTGACGAGTTTGACACTACTCCAGCGTGTCTTGTTAACCTTCCAATCCGTAACTTCAACGGGCTCTTCAGTAAAGTGGAGAGTGTCGTCGATATGAACTTCGTCAGCAGGAATGACTACTGTTTCTTGGGTTGGACTCTTTTTCAGATTGGATACATGAAATGTATCATGAACGCCATTAAGTTCATCAGGTAAGTCCAATTTGTATGCTACAAGCCCAATCCTTTGCAGGATTCTGAATGGACCAATGTATCGCGGATTCAACTTCCCACGCTTCCCAAAGCGTGCCACACCCTTCCAGGGTGAAACTTTCAACAAAACCATATCGCCAACCTCAAATTCCAGAGGTTTCCTTCTCTGGTCCGCATAACTCTTTTGTCGATCACGAGCCGCGTTGATGTGCTCTCGGATCTGTGCAATATTGTCTGTCATTTCCTGGACCAATTCCGGGCCAACCAGCTGTCTATCACTCACATCACCCCAGTATAAGGGTGATCGACACTTACGCCCATAGAGAGCTTCGAACGGTGCGGCTTGAATACTTGCATGGTAACTGTTATTGTATGAAAATTCAACCAATGGTAGGTGAGTGTCCCAACTTCCACCTAAATCCATTACGTAAGCTGGCAGCATGTCTTCTAATGTCTGAATTGTTCGTTCGCTCTGTCCGTCTGTCTGCGGATGAAATGCAGTACTCAGATTTAACTGAGAACCAAATGCTTCTTGAAAGGATTGCCAAATCCTTGACACGAAGCGTCCATCTCTATCAGAGATAATTGAGAGAGGCACTCCATGTCGTGCAACAATCTCCCTCATGTATATTTCAGCTAGTTTACTCGTGTTGTCTTTTTCCTTGATTGGCAAAAAGTGCGTAGACTTTGTTAGACGGTATACTATTACCCAAATCGTATCGTGGCCCTTGGGCGTCCTTGGCAATTTCGTTATGAAGTCCATCGAAATCTGTTCCCACT
Organism: Helianthus tuberosus; assembly: GCA_030545235.1. NCBI lineage: Eukaryota > Viridiplantae > Streptophyta > Magnoliopsida > Asterales > Asteraceae > Helianthus > Helianthus tuberosus. Next base: position 20,652,655 of record CM060403.1, read on the forward strand.
TCCATTGGGGTATTTCAGGTTGTTGCAAGAGACCTAAAGGCTTCTGGTATTCAACCTTTACCTTGGCGCAAGTTAAACATTTGACAACATATACCGCAACATCGCCTCTCATCCTTGGCCACCAATAGAAATCCTTAAGATCTTGGTACATCTTATCCGCTCCTGGATGAATCGAGTACCGTGACTTGTGAGCTTCATCAAAAATAACATTTCTCAAACCACCAAACAAAGGAACCCAAATTCGTTTCATGAAACACAACGTTCCTTCCCCGTTTGGTACCAACTGCTTCTCCATCCCACGGAGATATTCATTTTCAATATTCCTTTCTTTAAGTGCTTCTCTCTGCGCAGCACGAATGCGCAATGAGAGGTCTGTCTGGACAATCATTTCTAAAGCCCTAACCCTTATGGGCTTGATCCTTTCCTTTCGACTCAGGGCATCGGCGACCACATTCGCCTTCCCTGGGTGATATTTGATCTCACAATCGTAATCGTTCAGCAGTTCAACCCAGCGTCTTTATCTCATGTTAAGCTCTTTCTGATTAAATATGTGCTGCAAGCTCTTGTGTTCAGTGAAGATTGTACATCGCGTGCCGTATAAGTAATGTCGCCAGATTTTCAATGCAAACACCACTGCGCCCAATTCCAAATCATGCGTGGTGTAATTTTCTCGTGAATCTTCAACTGGCGAGATGCATATGCTATAACCTTCTGTCGCTGCATCAACACGCATCCTAAACCCTGACGCAAGGCGTCACAATAAACCACGAAGTCGTCCGTGCCTTCGGGTAGAGATAAGATCGGTGCGTCACAAATCTTGTTTTTCAACAACTGAAACGCTTCTTCTTGCTTGTCTTCCCAATCAAACTTCTTGTCTTTCTGCGTAAGGGAGGTTAAAGGTTGAGCGATTTTCGTGAAATCCTCAATGAACCTGTGATAATAACCAGCCAAACCTAGAAATTGTCGAATCTCAGTTGGCATCTTAGGAGTTTCCCAGTTCTTGATCGCCTCGATCTTTGTGGGATCCACATGAATTCCATTTCCATTAACCACATGACCAAGAAACTGAACTTCCCGTAACCAGAACTCGCACTTCGAGAACTTAGCGTATAACTTCTCCTTTTTAAGCAGCTCTAGAATAGCTCTTAAGTGCTGTTCATGCTCATCCTTCGTCTTTGAGTAGATCAGGATATCATCAATAAACACAATCACAAACTTATCGAGATATGGCTTGCATACTTGGTTCATTAAATCCATGAACACTGCCGGCGCGTTCGTTAGACCAAACGACATAACCAGGAACTTGTAATGTCAATATCGAGTCCTAAAAGCAGTCTTTGGAATTCTTTCTTCTTGTATTCTCAACTGGTGATAACCTGATCGTAGGTCGATCTTTGAGTAAAAACTTGAACCTTGTAGTTGATCGAACAGGTCGTCAATCCTTGGCAAAGGATATCTATTCTTGATAGTCAACTTGTTAAGCTCCCGGTAGTCGATACACATGTGAAAACTACCATCCTTCTTTTTAACGAATAAAACTGGAGCTCCCCAAGGCGAGAAGCTTGGTCTGATAAATCCCTTGTCTAGCAATTCCTGAAGTTGCGTCGACAACTCTTGCATCTCAGAAGGTGCAAGTCGATAAAGTGCCTTAGCTACAGGCGCGGCGCCTGGAACTAAGTCAATATGAAACTCGACTTGTCTCTGGGGCGGCAATCCTGGCAAGTCTTCTGGAAAGACTTCAGGATACTCCTTTACGACTGGAATATCTTCTAGTCTCGGCTCAGCTGCTTCTTTATCCACCATGTGAGCCAAGAAGGCAACACATCCTTTCTTCAAACATTTTCTAGCTTTCAGGCAGCTAATGATCCTCAGAGGCGTATCACGCTTCTCTCCGTGTACTATGATCGTTTCTCCATCCGCCATTGGGATGCGAATGGTCTTCTCGTGACATACAATTTCAGCTCTGTTGCTTGACAACCAATCCATCCCTACTACCACGTCGAAGCTTCCAAACTCGACTGGTAGTAGATCTAGTGTAAATTCGTGTCCTCCTAGCTCTATCACGCATCCTCGGATGACTTCATTTGTTTCTACTAGCTTTCCATTAGCCAGTTCAATTGAGTACGGAATGTCTAATTTACTAGCAGTTAACCCAAGCATTTTCTTAAATTCTAGCGATACAAAACTATAGTCGGTGCCAGTATCAAATAGCACAGGTGCAAAGCGTTGATTAATAGGGAACGTACCAGTGACAACATTCGGGTCCTGGCGTGCTTCCCTTGCTCCAATGTTGAATACCCTTCCACGAGCTTGATTGAGTTTTGGGCATTCGCGCTCGAAGTGCCTGATGTCTTCGCAATTAAAACATCCCAGTCCTTAACCGTTACCATTTCCACCTTGAGCATTGTTTGCTCCCCGGTTCCCAGCTTGGTTCCCAACATTCCCACGATTACCATTTCCGCTGTTGCGGTTCCCATTTCCGTTACCCCCGCGATTCTTTGACCATTGTTACCACGACCAGCACCAGTACCAGCCCAGCATGTGTTCTTCGAATGGCCCTCCTTCCCGCAAGACTCGCATTTCCTTAACCTGCACTGACCAGAATGATGGTACAGGCATATGTCACATTTGGGCAAAGCGCCCATGTATCCCTTTCCCTTGACTTCAGCACCAGTTTTTGCTTCAACTGGTGGGTTCACCTCCTTCTTCCTGCTGGCGCTGCTGGTACCCTTTTTAAAGTTAGAGAACTTCCATTTGTTCTCGCCAGACGACTCCACATGAGTCTCCTTCTTTTTCTGATCAGCATTTGAGAACTTGTTTAGCCTGATGGCTTCTTCAGTTAAGGACACGCTCAGGTCGATGGCTTCAGTAATGGTTGCAGGCTTTGAAGAGGTTACCATGCTCATAATCTGGGGTGCCAACCCCCAGATGAAACGCTCCAACCGTTTGAATTCAGGCGTAACCATGTAAGGTACCACATGGGACAGATCATGAAACCTCTGAACATACTCGGCGATCTTCGAGCCATCCATTTTAAGATTCCAAAACTCAGTTTCCAGCTTCTGTATCTCGGCCCTGGAGCAATACTTTTTACGCATGAGCTCTTTCAGCTCGGCCCAAGTCATAGTGTACGCTGCAGCCTCCCCCAGGGTTTGGACTTGGAGGTTCCACCATGAGAGTGCTCCGTCAGTAAACAACCCAGAAATGTAAGTAACTTGCTGCTCAGGTGCGCATTTGCTCATTCGCAACACTAAGTCGGTCTTTTCTGCCCATCGAACAAAACCCACAGCACCTCCGGTGCCATTTAAGTTAAGCGGTTTACAGTCTAGAAATTGTTCGTAGGTGCAGCCTGACCAAGCAATGTTATTCATAGAAAACGTTAGCATTTGCACATGAAATGTCCAAATATAGTGTAATGTGTCTCGAGTGACTTAACATTACCATTTGGTGGGTTGTTGTTATTTTTGGAGGTATTCCTGCTTGTTTCGGCACACGAGGCCTCATAATCAGCTATTGCTTTTGAAATTTGTTCCTGTAACTCCGCCTCTGTGGTGGGCAAACGTACAGCTCTTCGTGGAGGCATCTTCTAGAAGAAGATCATATTGGTCAGGTCATAGTAAGTATAGTAAGTAAGTAACATGCGTATGTAATAACATCCATCAACCACATAACATCCCATGTTATAATATAAAACAAATAATTCAACAATGCATGTAGTGAGAACGTTGCCATTGAGCTTTCATTTAATCATGACCACAATATAGTTTTACATGTTTCATAGTACATCATACGTCAAAATAAGATCATAGGGTTACATCACCCCAAAATACGAGTCAGCCTACATAAATCATATACAAAAATGTGGTCTTCCAAAAGTCTTCATATGCTGGCCCAATTGCGACTTTCTCACCAAAACAATCTACCTGCACCAAACCAAAAATATAGCTACGCTGATGGCGGAGGAGGAGGTAGAGGAGAGAATAGTAAACGGCGCATAAGCACCCAATCCTCCTCAAGGGCGTGGATAACGCGCAGCAAGTAAGCAATCTGCTGCTCAGGAGTGAAGAAGCGGACATCAGAATCCGGGGGTAGTGGAAGAGGAGCTGGTGGTGTAGCAAAAGGAGACTGACAATGACATGGGGGAGGACGCGGGGTCCTCTCCAGCTCCAGAACGCGTCTGCTCAATGCATCCTGCTGTAACTGCAGGGATATAAGTATGTCCTCCGTGGAATATCCGACATGGAAAGGGTGATACGGGTCTGATAAGGGCATGACATTGGGCGATGACCACAAGAATGGCTCGCCCGATGGTACAAAAGGTGATGCAGTACGAGGAAACTGAGACATGAATGGTACAGCTGACGAAACAGGCGGGACAAAAGCAGGATGCTGCCTCGAAGATCCCTCCCCAGGACGAGGTGGAGGAATGTCCTGGAGGAAAGTGATAGGGAGATCGGTGCGATGGATATCAGATATGCGTGGGTGCAACTAGGGAACATCGAGAGGTGCAAAAACAGGTGCAACAGGGGGTGTAACTAGTATAACAAAAGGAGGATAATCATCATCCTCGATCCACCCGTTACGGGTGTCAGCATATCTCGGATCAATATGTGTGGCGAAAGGTGCACGGTCAACAAATGCCGGCACAAAATCAGGCAGAGGTGCATCAGCAACAGGAACATCCACCACTGGTGGTGCAACAATGGGAATATCAACAATGGGTGGTGCAATGGTTGGTGCATCCACAACAGGCGGTGCAACGACTGGAGCATCATCAAGAACAGGGTCGTGCACAAGTACAGGGTCATGAGAAATAACAGGCTCTAATGCTATGACAGGCTCAGGGTCAGCAAAGGCTAGATCTAGATCAGTGGGTACAACAGGGAGCTGATCGATAGGAGCAACAGGAGCCTCAAATGGCTGCTCATCAGGAGCATGGTCCATCTCATGTTCGACGTCATCGGCAAGGTCAAACTCGTGATCGGGGTCATCAGCAAGGTCAAAATCAGGGTCCTGATCGGATGCGGCCGACATGGCCATATCGGAATCTGAGTCGGTGGGGTATCGCTGTAACCCCAGCGCATGGAGAGTAGAAGATGCTACTGACTCAAAAGAGTCTGGACCAGAAGAATCAGAAGGAACCTCCTCAACAGGAGCCTCAATGATAGGAATAACGACATCATCAACAGGTGGCAGATCCCCAACAAGAACTGCAGCAAGGGGAACGGGAGCAGGGATCTCAGCAAGAGGTAGATCCCCGACTAGAATACCATCAGCGAGCTAAGCATCGTCTCCGACATCCAGCAAAGCAAAAGGCTGGAAATCGTCATCGTCCATACTAGTGGTATCCGATGTATAGACCTCATCCTTAGAGACAATCTCGTCGTCTGACACAATCGCCATAGGATCCAAAGTGTCTGACACTCCGGTATCCGAAGAGGATGGCATGGTGTCTGTAACACAACCACACATATGCACATATATCAACATATAATCAAATAAGCATGTAAGTCACAACAATGTAAGCAAGTTGTAGGTCCACCCGGAGGATCGAGTAACCTCTATTCCCTGTTTTCCGACAAACCCGAAAGTGCGGAATCAAAATGGGTAAGTTAAACCAAGTTAAGAACACGCAAGACACAAAGATTCAACGATTAACACTCAATGTATTAATGTTAGAAAACGGTTACAATGCGGTGTTTACAAATGATCTCTGTAAACTCTCAGTGTGTGTTACAATGTGTTCTCTCGCAAATCTATTCAGACTTGTCTCTATGTTTCTGTTCTGTGTCTGGGTATTTATACTATCATGACGACGAAATCCCCTTTGGCGAAAACCCCTTTGGCGAAAACCCCTTTGTCTGTGACGAAATCAACTGATTTCGTCACCTAAGTGTTTTCGTCATACATCATTTGCCTGTGTTTTCGTCATTCATCATTCACCTGAGTGTTTTCGTCGTTTAATATGAAGCCCAATTATTAGACAAAGGCCCAACACAAGTCTTCGGCCCAAGTGAAAAGAAACGGCCCAGTTCATTTCTGTTGACAAACTTTCACCAATTTCAACATAAGACAAATGTTGTGACATCACCATGACATCACAATGATGATATCATGGTGATGTGTAAACGGGAATGGATTTGCGGCGCTCCGTGCTTCGCGTGTCGAACTCTGGGGCGCACGACGGAGGAATGTCGTGACGTCGGGCTTGAGCCGAACCTAACCGAGTCGAACCGAACCAAATCGAACCGAGTCGAGTCACGTCCACATAAAGTGTACCAACAAACTCCCCCTTGGACGCTACTCGTGATGGTTCGTCTTCTGTGTCTTCCATGTCGGAGGATCTTCAAAGTCTTCACGTGACATAATCAAGGAGTGTATCAACAAACTCCCCCTTGAGTGATGCTCGTGAATCTTTTGAACTTCAATACTTTAGATCCTTGTGGTGTTGATGAGTGATCAACTGCAACCCGATCATCTTGATCTTCTGATTGCATCAACGTCGTGTCTTCTCTTTACGGCTTGTTATCTGACACGTTCTCTTCACCTTTAGCTGATTCTGATGTCGCATTTGCACATACAAGAAAGCTAAACACGTAATGAGAACAACCGCTTGGAATTTAGACAAATTAAACAAAAGACACATATGAGATCAAATCTCAATCAAACACCGACCGACAACAGTTTGAAAGTTTAGAAAATGATCAATTTTAATCCCTTACTTTCAAAAACTTGTTAACTTCGACAGTTTATGAAGATGCAATTGTTTTCCGGCTTAGAATCAGGATTTTGGGTAGGATAGACTCGAGTTCCAACATCGGTTAATCAAAAATAAACTAGAAGCAAAATCTTTTTGGCTTTTTATAAAGTTTAGATTAAAACACACATAAAATCTTTTTGGAATTTTTAATTTTCAAATGTAAAGACGGAAAGCAATAAATAAATATATACAAAGATGCAGAAACGAAAGCAATAAATAAATATTTACAGACATTATTTTTGCGAGTTTCGAGGGTAAGAGAATCATATCAGTGTACGGTCACGCCAAAACGCTCTCTTTGTTCAATTAGTTAACATTTAGATAAGCATCCTATAATAATTATCGGTATTGTTGTCCACATAAGCTCAACTTATCAGATGTAATCATGGCGAGGGGATGCATTAAGGTATGATTTATACTTACAGACCGGTGTTCATCCACACACGACACATTCCCGTATCAAGGTATGCATGAGAGTTCATCTTACCGGTGAGTATACCGTTTATCATCTGTTTGACCGTATAAAAGATGTGAGAAACTCACTTATTTTGAGTGAAAACAAGCCCTATGTGATAGAATCACTTATTGATGAGGAACTTGATTTTCGATGCATGAGGGCACAGGAGCAAGTCCGTGAACAGGTCAGTACTTTCGTACAGCAAAGAGACGAACTTGACTCCCGGAAAGAATCTTGTGATATATTATCACTTATTTTGTTTTTTTTTTGGACATGTGATTGTTGATCACTTATTGAGGTCGAATGCAATATGTACACGTATGTATAGTATCATGGAAGATCTAGACTTCGTCTCCGTTATGTTTCGGTAAAAGAAATAACCATGATACCCAGATGATAAACAACATAAAGACCGAATATCTCAGAACCTCGGCAATCTCTCAAACGAAATTTCGGTACTAAGACCATATGCCAATGTGCGGTTCCCACCTGGTCTTCAGTCGATTTAGGTTTATATCACCCTGCACACTTTAAAATGATTGTGAGCCTACCGATACATCTTATATAGAGCTGCTTATTGTTTTTCATTTTGCATTTCAGTTCGAAGAGGTTTCGACAGACCACTGATTTACTATCATTTTCTCTTTTTCTCGCCAGGAAACTCATTTTTGTTTTTCCATGTTTTTGAGTTTTGAAATTTTTTGATGTTTTTGAATTTTCAAATTTGGATTTACTCCCCCTAAAATCAACAAACTAAGATAAATTTAAAAGACACAAAGATATTTACAAAAAGGATTTTCCGATGTTGGTTAACTCATGTTTTACCTCAATGCCGTTTACCAAAATTAATTTTAATCAGAAATGATTTATCGAATTTTGGAAAAATCAGTTGGCATGTCGGTAAGCGGTGCGGACCATGACAACATTGACGAGTTTCATAGTGAAACAATCACGTGTGAGGTGATATTCGAGTTCAATGTGTCAAGACAAAGAGTGTTGTACGAGATGATAATAATTCATAAAGCAGCTTAAATATCTACAAGTATAAGAGAGATTATAAATTTAAAACCGTATCCTGCAACTGCTTCGTGCATTGCAAGGAATCTGAGCGCTCTCCCAAACTGGATATCCACCCGGTGTGGACTTCAAAGTCGATTTTTGTAGCTACTAAGAAATCTCTTCACAGCAACAAGATCATAAACCTCTGGGTCCGGCTGGTCTTCCACATTGCACCAGCGAAGGTCTGTGTCTTTCTCTTGAGAAGTAGTGTGCGGTTGTTCAATCCATGCCAAGGCATCCGCACACACGGTTGGTTTGTTCAACAAACACATTTTCTTCAATCACACCGCGAAGTAATGTACACTGCACGTTCATCTTGTTGAGTTTGAACTTCAGACGTGCTGCAGGTGCGTACATTTTGATTTGAATCTACCCTGGGGACCCGATCAAAGCCTTGAACAATCAAACTTTGGTATGATTTTCATTTTGTCGAAGTTATCAATTTCTTTCAACAGACATTCTTTGTCTCTTTTCTTTTTCTCTCCATCAAAGGCAACAATTTCTTTGTCACCGATCTTGTGCATGGACACTCCACTATCAACAATCCAATGACTATCGATAGTTCCTCCTGGAACATCCTGCACACTCACTCAGAGATTAGTTGGAGAGGGGGACCCAAGCCTTCATAGACTTAGGTTGACCCTGAGAATCAAGAAATATAATTTCAATTTCCTGATGATTTTCAAACACAACAGCTCCCCCTGAACTTTCACCCGTCTTAGGTTTCCAAGTTTGTTTTTGTTTACCGGATTGTGTATTATTTACAGATTTAGAAATCTCCGGTTTTAACGGTTGTGACAAAATTGGTTTCCTTTTAACAGTTTCTGGTTTTAAAGCCTTTTCGATCACCTTCACATTTTTACGTCGTTGTTTTGTTTCCTGTTCTTTAACTGTGCGTTTGACACTTTTTGGTGACACAGGACGACGTTGTTGATGACCTTGTTCAGAAGGGGCTCTTTCTACAAAATTTGGTTTCGGAGAGTTTGTACAATTTTTGATAATGTGGCCAAACTCCCCGCATTTGAAACACGATCTCCTCTCAACAAACTTGGGAGATCCGGTTCGACTTTCACGTGTTGAACCTGTAGACCCAGAGGTACTTGTTCCTTCATCACACCTGTTTGTGTGTTGGGTGTAATTGTTTTGAGCGTTACGCTTTAAAATTCTGACTTTTTGAACAAAATCGGTGTTTGATTTATTTTCAAAATTCTCCACCTTGTTAGTACCTTTGGATGCTACAAATTTAACATCATTGTTTTTCTTCTTGAAACGAGCTCCTTTTGATTCAACCTTAGCCTTTGGCTTTGGAGCTCGTTGTTGCTGTTGTTTACCCTTAGAAGCAACAGGTTGTTGCTTTGTCGGTGATTTCTGTTTTCCAGGGATTGTCTTTCCCAAAAATTTTCTTGTATTATCTTCAAACACTTTGTCAATCAAAGATTGATTGATGTTTTTGATTGGAAAATCTATGTCTGAATAAATTTTACTATCACCGACTAAAGTATACAACAAGTTATTGCTCTTCACAGCAGACACACATTCATTGTCATCTTTGACATCCTTGACAGGATCTATCACTTGCTTGGCAACAGGTTGCACGGCAGGAGTAGGAGGATCACAAAGAATATGATTCTCAATTGGAATTTCTACTCCTTTCGTCTCATCAAGTGATTCATCCTCGTCATTCACATCTGATTCATCATCTGAAGAATCATAGTCCTCAATGGTTGGAGGACTTTGATTTGAAGCACATGATGACTTTTCTTTCCGATCAGATGAGCCCTCCGATGAATTGTCCGGTTTGAACCCTAGGCCAGTAGTAACTTCCTCATAATCAAGAGGCACACTGGGTTTATACCGAGGCATATCCTGTATCATACTCAAATCTCCGGTCTCGTCAGCAAACACGACTCCCTACAATGTACTAATGTCTATTAGACGATCGGGCCGTGCCTTTGCTTAGTATGAGGGTTTTTGAGTTACGATTCTTGACATTATTCCAAGTTGTAATCATTTGTTAAAATGAATTATTTTAACTTAAATTATTTTTAAGGTTTTGGAATAATAGTTAGACAACTATTTCGTATTCATACTTCTCAAGTATTTTAACTCCGTACTTCCTTCCCAAGGATAGGGGCATTTATACATGTCTATTTGTAGTTTCGAAAACTATACTTTAAGTCCCACTTAGAAAAATATATTTAACTCATTTGTCCAAAAATAACGTATTTCCAAAATATATGTATTTTTCCCAAAAATAATATATTTTTACTTCTTTAGTTTCCAAAATAATATTTTACCAAAAATATATGTGTAAGAGTATTTTGCGGAATATTTCGTAAGTTACGTTTTCGCGTTTGGTTTTACAATACCAAGTGTGTAACTTAAATATTTGTTCCGTGGGATTTTTGGTATTATCTTGGAGTTGTAATTTTCCATGGCATTTGTAAGTTATATTATTTTACTCTAAAATAATATAACTAGTTCACAAAATTACACAAATATTCACACAAGTGTCTTAGTAACAAAATATATATTTATCCACTTTTATTTATAAAATCAACCTCCGACACTTTGTATTTTTGTAACAAATATTAGGGCGAAGTTTATATTCGACACACAAGTTATAAAATATACTTGTAACACTTGTTAGAAAAATATTTTCTAAGTGTTGGAATTTTAGAAAATTTCGCCAGAGTTTCCTTTGTAAACGGAGGTGTCCATGCTTATTAGCATATCATTTTCTTTTCAAAAATCCATTCAATCAATCAACAACAAGTTACTAAACAATATTACACTAGTCAAGTGTAAAAACAATGCACTTTACATGTCAAGATGAACTTGGTTTTTCATAAAAACGCGTAGTAACTTTGTAGGGTGTTTAGTGGGTTTAGTTACCCTCCCAAGTGTGTTTACTTTTATTAAACCCTCATTCTTAAAGATTTTAAGTCTTTACAACTTGTAAACTAGTTTTGCAAAAATGTGTGTTTATTGGACCTTCTCACTTTTAAAAGTATTTCCGCACTTGTCTTGTTACTAAAAATAGTGTATGTTTAATAAAAATCATAATCTTTCAAGAACCATCTTTTTAAACTTAGTTTCCTTGGAAAATCATTCACAAGCCTTAGATTTACAAGATTACTAGTTCACTTTGTTTGTTATTTTACAAGAAAAATATTTTTCTTTCAAGTCCATGTTTAGTTCTAAAAGATGATTATTTCTTGTAACACATAACCACCTCTCATCTTGTTAGACCATGTTTTTAATCATGATCTAACAAGTTTACTATGATGATCATTTATCATATCACCTAGAAATCATCAAATAATCATTACATATTCAAAACAACTTTATATCATCAAGATTTCATCATCAAGTTAGCTTATGTTCAAGACTTATCCTTATGATTTTTAGTGTTCTTAAGTTTTCATCAAAATTTAACTATTAACCACCATAAACATGGAATAAATAAGGATTCAAGAGACTTACTACTAGCTTTTAAGCTAGGGAAGATCAAGAGAAGAAATGAGGTGGCTAATAGAAAACGAAGAAGGTCATTGATGATCCGAAAGCTCCTAGCTCCTTTGTATGGTCTTTATCACCCTTGTATGCAAGTAAAATGGAAGAAGGTTGAATGAAAATGGTGTTGGTGGTGTGGTATGGGGTCGGTCGAACAAGAGGGAGGAGGGAGTGAGGTGTGTTGAGTATTGAAGTGATGAATGGATGGAAGTCTTGTGGTTATATAGAAAATCTTTCCAATATGTTATTATCCTTTAGATCTAATGTTTCATTAGTACACTACACACATATTAAACAATTCAAGAAATACAAGGGTAGGGTGCCACCCTTGTAACCGTATGGTAAGGGGGGGGGGGGTTCTAGTTGGGTTTCAACTAAATTAGTTAATGTTCTTGATTGAAATCCAAGGTTAAGTTAGTGCTTTATGTGTGTTATGTAATATATAGTGTGTTAGGATGTTCGGGAACCATAACTAGTTCAGAAAAATAAAAACAATGCTTCTAGCATTATTTTAGTGTTCCGGGTAATGTCCGGTTATTCGGTTTGATACCGTTGCGTTAAAGTGCTAAGTTATGTCGTATAGTGTCCTTTATGTAAATTTTTGTGACCCTTTTAATTCCCGACACTTAGGAAAGCATAGAGGACCATTTTGCCATATTTTTGCACGTGACTAACATGTTTAAAAGTTGAATTTTGTTAATAAATGCAGAATTCTGCACTTAGAGTGGGTTTTAGGCACTTTCCGGCACCTAAACTATCACCTAGTGACGCAGTTTTATGGTCCTTACCTCCCTACACTCCCTACTAGTGTAGTACCTTGTCCCTGGCTCATACTGGGCCTCAATATATTGTCTGTCTGTGTGCTGGCGTTGTCAGCATATTTCTGAGTTATCTGGTTACTGTGCTAACTGTGCTTTGTGCATCAAGTTTGTCACTAAGAGTTGTACGTAATAAATGGAGTGACAGTATGAAATGTGATGCATATGTATGTATGATGCAAAAATCATAAAGCAGTTTAATCAGCAGTTGTAATCAAGCACAGTCATTAAGGACCAATTTAATATTAATTAATTGTATGGATACCTGAAATTTTGAGGATTGTCACATTCTCCCCCTGTTAAGAAAATTTCGTCCCGAAATTTAAGTTCTGCTACGAGATGCAGGGGTCTTGGGGAATAAATGTGGGTACTTGGTTTTCATACGATCCTCACGCTCCCACGTGAATTCTGGGCCGTGTCGTGCATTCCATCGAACTTTGACGAGTTTAACACTACTCCAGCGTGTCTTGTTAACCTTCCAATCCGTAACTTCAACGGGCTCTTCAGTAAAGTGGAGAGTGTCGTCGATATGAACTTCGTCAGCAGGAATGACTACTGTTTCTTGGGTTGGACTCTTTTTCAGATTGGATACATGAAATGTATCATGAACGCCATTAAGTTCATCAGGTAAGTCCAATTTGTATGCTACAAGCCCAATCCTTTGCAGGATTCTGAATGGACCAATGTATCACGGATTCAACTTCCCACGCTTCCCAAAGCGTGCCACACCCTTCCAGGGTGAAACTTTCAACAAAACCATATCGCCAACCTCAAATTCCAGAGGTTTCCTTCTCAGGTCCGCATAACTCTTTTATCGATCACGAGCCGCGTTGATGCGCTCTCGGATCTGTGCAATCTTGTCTGTCGTTTCCTGGACCAATTCCGGGCCAACCTGCTGTCTATCACCCGCATCAGCCCAGCATAAGGGTGATCGACACTTACGCCCATAGAGAGCTTCGAACGGTGCGGCTTGAATACTTGCATGGTAACTGTTATTGTATGAAAATTCAACCAATGGTAGGTGAGTGTCCCAACTTCCACCTAAATCCATTACGCAAGCTCGCAGCATGTCTTCTAATGTCTGAATTGTTCGTTCGCTCTGTCCGTCTGTCTGCGGATGAAATGCAGTACTCAGATTTAACTGAGAACCAAATGCTTCTTGAAAGGATTGCCAAATCCTTGACACGAAGCGTCCATCTCTATCAGAGATAATTGAGAGAGGCACTCCATGTCGTGCAACAATCTCCCTCATGTATATTTCAGCAAGTTTACTCGTGTTGTCTTTTTCCTTGATTGGCAAAAAGTGCGCAGACTTTGTTAGACGGTCTACTATTACCCAAATCGTATTGTGGCCCTTGGGCGTCCTTGGAAATTTCGTTATGAAGTCCATTGAAATCTGTTCCCACTTCCATTGGGGTATTTCAGGTTGTTGCAAGAGACCTGAAGGCTTCTGGTATTCAACCTTTACCTTGGCGCAAGTTAAACATTTGCCAACATATACCGCAACATCGCCTCTCATCCTTGGCCACCAATAGAAATCCTTAAGATCTTGGTACATCTTATCCGCTCCTGGATGAATCGAGTACCATGACTCATACTGGGCCTCAATATATTGTATGTCTGTGTGCTGGCATTGTCAGCATCTTTCTGAGTTATCCGCTCACTGTGCTAACTGTGCTTTGTGCATCAAGTTTGTCACTAAGGGTTGTATGTAATAAATGGAGTGACAGTATGAAATGTGATGCATATGTATGTATGATGAAAAAATCATAAAGCAGTTTAATCAGCAGTTATAATCAAGCACAGTCATTAAGCACCAATTTAATATTAATTAATTGTACGGACACCTGATATTTTGAGGGTTGTCACATTCTGACTTCAACACTTAAACAATTTTCAACATGTTCAATACACGAGGAATACCACCCGATCGAACAACCGTCCGATCGAGTGACAACCTGTTGTGAACCTATTCTCGCTGAAGTGCCCAACCTATCGGACTGTCGCCCGATCGAACGGTCGTTCGATCGATCGACCTGAAAAATAGAAGTACTTCAATGTTTTCAAAATGCTACAACGAAAACTTCAAAAGTCAAGTCATCATACACAAACACAACCTTCCCAAAGGAAGTAATAATCCACTCGAACGGTTATCCGACCGAACGACCGTCCGAATGGACTGTCACTCGAACGATCAGCCGTCCGATCGGACTACCATCCGATCGAACTGTTGTCCTACCCACTTGCACTCTCTATCGTTTTACACGTCGCTTATTGTTATGCTATTAATCTGTTCAGGCTTACCCTACTCTCTAGCACTCCCTTCAATCCATCAATCGTTGTAAGTATACTCGATCCCTTTTTGCTTTACGCACTTTTGGGTGTTACATACGTTACTTATACAAAATCACATCGAACACACTACGCAATACTTTAATCGCTAACCAATTACCGCATGTTATACGTGACTTAATGAATGCTTGTTTGTTATGTTTACACATGGAATGCTATCTACCTGCCTTAGCAACGATAGTACTATTAGTTTGGACTCAGCACCTGTTCACTCAGGAGTTGTTAAGGACAATTACCTACATGGCTCACAGTGGTGATTGTGTATCGCGAACTGCCTTGGGCAGTCAACCCGCAGTCATTGGTATCGATTGGTTCATGTCGATAACTAACATGCCTCGTTTTACACTGTGTACGTGCTGGTTATGCGTAACGCTTTCGAACTCTATATGCTATTATCAAACTTGTATGCTCACCTTTACACTATGTGCATTGACTTTTACTTTAACGTATGTGACAGGTGCTTATGATGCTTATTTGCTTTCTTTGGTGTGAAATCGAGGCTAGGAAAGACCTAGGTCAACAATAAACAATTGTCTGTAATAAAAATATGAGTTGTCGGAACAGAACAATTTGACTAGATCTTTTCTGTAATAATTGTATTATCATTTATGACATGGTATGGGACGTGTTGCTTTAAATATTTGGTAAATATAGTTGTTATGGAAACTTCTGGACAATCTGTTTCGCTCAGTGTCATGCCCTGACGTTTTCGCCACCGGTTGGGGTGTAACAGATTGGTGTCAGAGCCTAACTATAGGGAATTAGGCAAGACTCGACCTAGTCCGGGTCGATGTCTTAGAAACCTAGTCTATAGTTAGGAACCAACAGACCGACTCGTGCATGTCCAGTAGGGATTATGTGTGAGCGTACTTGCTACTTTCTCGCTATTCTCGCCTACGCTACTCTATCACTGCACCCGAATTTTCAAATATGAATGAGCGATTAAGTCGAGATTAGGTGTGGAAACCGCAAACTCTCGACTAAATTGCTTGTTCAACCCACATTTTCATTTATAAACTCAAGAAATTGTATTGAAATAGGAGTGAAATCCATACTTTGACACATAATTCTCTCTTATTTTGTCAAAACAGGAACGAAGTTGTTAAGCCAGGGGTGAAACCCTAACCTTGACGACTTGTTCCGACCTTTACTTGGTTTTACAAAACTCTCACCAAAGTCTCGACGGACTCCAACGACTTGAAGTCACGACATGACCGAAAGGATGCATGCCGAGCCCAAGACTCAAGGCAAAAGCACCGTCCTGAAAGTCAAAGTGTGTACAACAGGTCCCTGTGAATAGTCGAATCACTTTGGGTAGTCAATGTCTAATAGCCGCAGACAATCTATTTCTCGAATTTTGTGTGTTTCGATTCTGAGCCCGCAACTGCCGACTCTGATATTTCGTCATTTTTACGTGGATTTTATGTGCTTTTATGCTTATTTGTTAGCGTTTTGAGTTATTATTGGCTTCAATCTAATGCCTTTTGCTTCGGCTAAACACACGACACACCGCACAATCGTTAACAAATCGCTACTACCATAAGGAACCTCTGTATGCTATGTTGCTTGCTATATTATTCATGCTATACTACTCGCTATGCTATGCGCGAACGCCCTTCTCGAACGCTCACGAACTTGAATGATAGGTTTCTGTATTCTGACTGCTCCCATGTGCTTCTAAGTGAATTACGTGCTTATATGCTTCTGTGTTTTGTGCCCTACGTGCTTATGTGCTTCTGTATTTCTGTGCCTTACGTGCTGATGTGCTTCTGTGCTTATGTGAATCTGTGGTTATATGACGGTGTTCCTGAGCTTTAGTAGTATTAGACGTGTGAGGTGAGATTCGATTATGACGTGTCTGAGACCTATAACGATGTCTGTTGCAGACAATGTCAACTGGACCATCATCTGGATCCCGTCACCCACGACTTTCTCGCCAAGAACAGAGAGACAAATGCCTTGCTGCCATCCTTGCTAAACAAGTGGCAAAGGTTGTGCCTCATATCGTGAGTGAGATTTATGAGAATATTAGCAAATCATCTAAGGAGTCCCGAACCGAAGCTCCTAAAGTTGCTACCAAGACTGCTTTCAGCTTTCAGCTTTAAGCAGTTCAAGGCATGCGGTCCAAAGGAATTCACTAGAGAAGATAGCCCAACGGCTATGTTTCAATGGTTCGATTCCGTCGAAGTCACTCTGCGCCAGAGTGGATGTCCAGAAAATCTCCGCACTCTAAACGCTACCGGCGTCTTCCAGTCCCGCGCATTAGACTGGTGGACAGCCGAGAGAAACAAACACGGAAATGATGCTGCCTATGAGCAGACGTGGGAAGAGCTGAAGGCCATTATGATGGACGAATTCTGCCCTCCCCATGAACGCCAAAAGCTGGGGGACGAGTTCTGGCACATTAAGCAGAAGGAAGGTGACAACGCTGCCCTGACTGCCCGCTTTAAGCAGCTCAGCATCATCTGTCCCGATCAAGTGAAGACTCCCGACATGACGATCAAGAAGTACATTCGAGCTCTACCCGACTATGTTGCAGATTTTGTGCATCCGCAAAGCCAGCAACGATCGAAGAAACTTACTTGCTTGCCGCTGAAATCAACGACAAGCGAGTAAAAGATGGTTTTTGGGATAAGACTTCAAAGAACCTGCACCAAGTCACCGCCGTACTAACTGCCGAAACCACCGCCGCTCACTCGTCAAAGGCCTCACGCCGCAAGAAGAAGGTCAACAACAGCAGCTCCAGCAACAAGAACTGTGCTGTCACCACCACGGCTGCTCCACTTCAAGCCGCACCGGCTCAGCAGCAATCTCACCACCGACCAGCACCAGTTACTTATGCACCGCCTGCAAAGCGTGCATACACAGGTCCTCACCCTGCCTGCCCGACATGCTCTTATCATCACCCGGTGGGTCTCGCCTGTTGTTTCCGCGCTCACTGCAATATATACGGTCACTTCACTACCAACTGTCGTACTAGTCCCCATCAAGCGCCAGCTCAAACCACTGCCCATCAAGCTCTGCTCCCAGCCCCACAAGGCCAACAAGCGGCTCAGACACCCGCGGTCAACGCCCGAGTCTGCTTCGCGTGTGGTGATCCCAACCACTTTGCGAATATGTGCCCAAACAAGGTTGTGAAACAAGAGCCCCAACAGCAACAAGCTGCCCGCGCCAGAACTTTCAACATCAACGTGCACCAAGCCCAGGCTGACAACAACGTGGTCAATGGTAGGTTCCTTGTGAATGGTATTTATGCATCGTGTTTGTTTGATACTGGAGCCGATAATTGCTTTGTGTCGTTTGAATTCGAGAAGCTTCTTAGTCGTAAGCACTCCCATCTCCCCTCGACATTCGATGTTGAGGTCGCCACCGGAAGAACTGTCGTCGTTAATTCTGTTCTTCGTGATTGTACTCTTGAGCTCAACAATCACCTCTTCCCAATCGACCTTATTCCGATGCAACTCGGAAGTTTCGACGTCATAGTAGGCATGGACTTTCTTCGCGAAAACCATGCTGAAGTTGTGTGTTTCGATAAGATGATTCGATTCTCACTCGCTCGCGAATGGTGATCTATTGTGTGTTTATGGCGAAATTGCTTCGAAGGGTCTCAAACTCATGTCGTGTGTCCAAGCTAGCAAGTATCTTCGTATGGAATAAAGAGCTTTCTTGGCTAACATTGTAGTAGCAGAGAAGGAAAGAAAGGAAGACCTGGTGTAAACGATGTTCCAGTGGTTCGAGAATTTCCTAACGTTATTCCTGAGGATCTTCCCGAACTTCCGCCAATTCGTGATATCGACTTCTGTATCGACCTCATTCCTGGAGCCAACCCTTTTGCCAAAGCTCCTTACCGACTCACACCGTCTGAAATGCGTGAACTCTCGAGTCAGCTTCAGGAATTACTTGAGAAAGGCTTCATTCACCCGAGCACCTCTCCTTGGGGCGCGCCAGTCCTTTTCGTCAAAAAGGACGGGTCGTTCCGGATGTGCATCGACTATCGGGAACTGAATAAGTTGACTATCAAGAATCGCTATCCCCTACCTCGCATTGATGATTTATTTGACCAGCTACAAGGTGCTACGTGTTTCTCCAAGATCGATCTACGCTCAGGCTATCACCAGCTACGCATCCAAGAGGAGGATATACCCAAAACCGCTTTTCGCACTCGATACGGCCACTATGAGTTCTTGAGAACTTCATGTTTTGGCCTCAATCCGCCAAGAACAACTTAGATCTAACCGATTTCCACATAAACAAACAAAGATCTTTCATAGAAATAAACTTGTTTTCAATAAAAGGGATTGAAAGATGGTTTTCCAACTTTTTTCAAGTCTTTTACACTCAATGCCCTCAAAACCGATAGAATTGGAGCTTGTGCCGACTTACTACTCATTCTTGTGGTTGTGTTGGTTCAAGATCTGGATCCTATCCACGAGACTACCGATTTTGGGTTAAACATGGGACACCGTCTCGAACATTCAACTGGTTGGATTTGGGTGATTCCTGTCCGATCAGGAGTACCAAGTATTGACGAGGTTCCTGTTGCTTAACATATTATCAAAATATCTCGATAAAATGACAAACTATCAAAACAACCAAGTGTAAGACGAACGGAACGACCAGGACGGAATGACCGTCCGATCGGACTACCGTCCGATCGGACTGTTGTCCGAACGAGTTGCCACCCGTTTGATCTACACCTTGGTCCCACACTTAACTTTTGTTTTCAAAACCTTGAAGGATGAACATTGAACGAAGGGCCGACCGATCGGGTTACCATTCGATCGGACTACCACTCGACCATGTGATGTTCTGACTTCAACACTTAAATAATTTTCAACATGTTCAATACATGAGGAATGCCACCCGATCGAACAACCGTCCGATCGAGTGACAACCTGCTGTGAACCTATTCTCACTGAAGTGCCCAACCTATTGGACTGTCGCCCGATCGAACGGTCGTTCGATCGATCGACCTGAAAGATAAAAGTACTTCAATGTTTTCAAAATACGACAACGAAAACTTCAAAAGTCAAGCCATCATACATAAACACATCCTTCCCAAAGGAAGTAACAATCCACTCAAACGGTCATCCTATCGAACGACCGTCCGAACAGACTGTCACTCGAACGATCAGCCGTCCGATCGGACTACTATCCGATCGAACTGCTGTCCTACCCACTTGCACTCTGTATCGTTTTACGCATCTGTGACAACTCGGAATTCTCAGGTTCTCTACGCACGTGTTGTTTCTATTCAGGTTCTGTTGTACGTTGTGAACTGGTCGCTATTAGGGGAACTATTGAACATGTCATTGTATACTTGTTATTGTATATTTGAAATTGCAAGGGTTGCTAGATGCTAAAGGTTCGTTACACATGATGATAGTCGCACACTGGATCTAAGGGCCGAACCCTCCCTCCTATGTTTATCTGCTTTCAGCCCAAACCTCACTCGAACCTAAACCAAGCCCAACTCAGCCCCCTTAAGTGCACAAGTCTCCACCAAATTCATGTAATTTTATTAGAAAACCAAAAGGGGACACGTGAATTAATTGGGAACATTGACCGAGACTTCACAATTATGAACATCATCAAAGAGTCTACAACAACATCACGTGGAAGGAATTTTTGGGAGTGTTATAAAATAATAACATATACACGCATGTATACTAGATTTGGCGGCAGGCATTATCAACATAAAACATCATCATCACGGCAGTAGGGGCACAAGATCAAAAAGGGTCAACAACAATATAACTTTGACGGCTAGTGGTGGGACCACACAAAACAATCATATTACACAAACACGGGCTGCACGTGGACTTCTCTTGTGGGCCTATGAGGATACTTGTGGATTATTGTGATTAGGCCGAAACTTAGCACATGTGGGCAACAATAATCATATTGTTAGGTACATCAGTTTTCCCCGTTTGCAAACCCTAGATTCTCCCATGCATGGAACGGCAGTGGGTTCCCCGAGGTGCTACCCCTCTCGATCGAGTCTTCCCCTCCATAACATAAACTTCGGTTAGTATGGTTCTTCATTAAATTGAGTTACATGCATTATTAATTCAGATTATGTGTTGATGCGTAAAAAGTGTTAGGCACGAATAGGGATTTCCTGTTGTGATGATTTAATATATATAGTGTAACATAGCTTGTTAATGAATGGTATGTATGATAAATTCGGATTATGTGCAATAATGTTATGGGTAGTCAAGAGTAGTATGTGTGATGACAGAATTGCATGATGTAGGACTTCTTGTACCAACCCTATCATATATATTTTCTCTCATAAATTCTCTCTCTGCCGAAGGCTCGACGGAGTGAATCGGACAACATAGTGTGCAAGGTCGCCGACTCTTGGCTTGACCTTTTATACTATCTTGATCGTTGGTAGCTCCCATTCGCCTTCGGGGTGTGTGCTAGTTGTGACTTTCCTCGTCCTGACCGTCGGCTCTTCGATTTTGATTGCTTAACGGGTCTGTCATCGGTCGCGTTTGCTAGTGTAGTTCTGCTAGACCGTAACGAATTCCATTAACCTTTTAAAGATCATTTACTCGCATCGTTCAGGTATGGGGGAATCCAGTTTAGGCTTGACGAAGTTCTTCGTCTCTAATCTTCCGGACCGGTGCAGCTCCATTGTTATCGGGGAAGTCTTCAGTGTGTTTGGGAATGTGGCTAGAGTCTACGTGGCTAGGAAGAGGGACAAAAACGGCAATAATTTCTGTTTTGTCACGTTCAAGGGGGTTAAGGATGTCAAAGAGTTGGAAGGTAGGATGAGAGGTGTGAAGATGGGTGATTTTAAGCTTCTGGTGAGTTTAGCCAAGTTTGCGGCAGAGAATCCCGGGTCTTCTGACCCTCCCTTGGTCGGCGATGCTCAACACAATCGCCCAGTTCGTGGTGGACGTGTCGAGCACAACTTGTTCAACTTCTGGGATGGTAGGTCATACTCCGACGTTCTGGGAAAAACTAAAGGTAAGGGTGGTGTTTCTTCGGTCTTCGGAGGTGCTGGAGAGGCTAGGTTGTCTGAAGTGGAGAGGTCTGTCGTTGTGCCGGATAGGACCTCTGCCTTCAAGGGTTTAGCCGGGTTGGCGGTTATAGGTAGAACGGTGAACCTGGAAACTTTGGTTGACCTAGACAAACTTTTAAGGATCGCTAAGGTGGAATTTTTAAGGATTCAGTACTTGGGCGGTCTGACTATCATGATTTCATTATCTGACGAGAGTGCGGCTAGTAGGTTTCTGGAAGCTAGAGACATCTGGGGGCCATGGTTCAACAAACTGGAGGCATGGGCGGGTCAAACGTTGCCTTTGGAACGGGTGGCTTGGCTCAAATTGCATGGCATTCCCCTTAATCTTTTGGAGGCCGATGTCTTCACGCAGATTGGTGAGCTCTTTGGTAAAGAAATCTTTGCCCCCAAAGCCATCGATGAGGATCTCGATTTGTCCGTTGTTAAGATTGGGGTGCTAGTGGGCGAAGCCCGTCGGTGCAGTGAGGTGGTGTCCCTGAGATGGAAAGATAGGGTTTTTAGGATTTTGGTTAGGGCTGTAAACGAACCGAACGAACATGAACAAGGCTACGTTCGTGTTCGTTCGTTAAGGAAATTTGGATGTTCGTGAACTGTTCATGAACACATGACGAACATAAGTTTGTGTTCGTGTTCGTTTGTTAAGAAATTTTGGTTGTTCGCGAACAGTTCGTGAACACTAACCATAAACGCAAACGAACATAAATGAACTTTAATTTTGAAAATTAAAAAAGGCACCGTAATCTTAAACATTGTACCATTTAAAGATTGAAGGGATGGATGATATTGGGTTCAATCGATTGGAGATAGGTTGAATGAAGGAGCGTGATATCAAAGAGGGAGAGGGCCAGAGAGGGAAATACATATGGGGGAAAGTAAAAAATTAATAAAACATTAAAAACTTTTAGAAAAATAAACATAAAAAACCAAACACGAACGGACATAAACGAACGAACACGAACGAACTATTACCGAACGTTCACGAACGCAGTCGAACGAACGATGCCTTTGTTCGTGTTCGTTCATTAAGCTTATCGAACGAAATTTTTTGTTCGTGTTCGTTCGTTAAGCTTATCGAACGAACATAAATGAACTTCCCGCCGAACGGTTCATGAACTGTTTGCTGAACGTTCGGTTCGTTTACAGCCCTAATTTTGGTGGATGAGGAACTTGATGACTGGGTCCCCGAGTGTTTGGATTTTGAGGAGGATGGCAAGTCGGAGTCGGTTTCGTCGTTGGCGTCTTCTCCGGTGGTCGGTCTGGTAAACTCTGGTGAGGAGGAAGATGGTGGGACGCGGAAGATGGAAGGTCTGGAGGAATTCAGTAAGTCCATCTTTAATGATGGTGTTCGGCCCGAGGTGAAATCTCCCATGCACGTGCATGTGGAGAACAGTGGTAACCATCCCATTGATGAGGCGACGGCGGGTCCCCCAATATCCAATCTGAATGTCGGCTTCTCTTCAGATTCGGTGGGCCACTCTGGTTTTGTTTGTAGGAGTGGGCCATTGGGCTTGGTATGGCAGATGATGTTCTTAAGTCAAGGGCCCATCGCAAATCATCATTGGGCTCTAAACAGAGAAAAGGTAAGGCCCAGGCGGGTAGCATCTCTCCTCCTGGAGATCGTAGGCCTCTGAAAAGATCTAGAAGAGTTGTGGAGGAGCAGGAAGAAGGTTTTGGGTATGTCGGCTTTACCTCTAATCTCCCTGGTATGTCGGAATGCTGCTGAACGGATAAAGGAAGGAACATGGAAGAACTCGACCTCAACGTCGCTGCCAACCAGGTGGGTTTCGGTAATGAGGGGTCAGCTGATACCGTTAATGCGGGTTACGACAGTGGAGCCACTGTTAATCCCGACAGGATTGATGTTTTGTTCGGAGCGGTTAATTTATCGGGGGTGGAGAAGGAAATCGAGAACACAGTCATTATTGGGGATGCTCTTGGAGTTAATCTTCAGAACTTTTCTGGTTTGGTTAAGGATTCCATCGTCGATTCAGGTATCAAATTGTTTCCGCAATGAATTGTCTTTCGATTAATGTCAGGGGTATTGGGGGTATGCATAAATCTGGCTGGATTAGATCTATTATTCAAGAACACGGTATCAATTTCCTTACTATTCAGGAGACAAAACAGGCTGGTGTGTCCAGGAATGATTTGTCAAAATTTTGGGGCAGTCATGGGTTTGGTATGGAGTCGGTCGATGCTACTGGGCTGTCGGGGGGATTAATTTGTTTATGGGATGACAGCTTATTTCGCCAGGCTTCGTCGATTAAAAGTAGGCACTTTATCCTTGTTAGGGGTCATCTGGTGGGTTGCAATTCTGTTATTAATCTCCTGAATGTTTATGCCCCCCAAGGGATTCCGGCCAAGAAAGCCTTATGGGAGGAATTATCGGTTTTGATCAATAATTCTGATGGGTTTTGGATCGTCGGGGGAGACGTCAATGCTGTCCGGTTCCACGAGGAAAGGAGGAATTGTGCTTTTAAACCCTCTTGCGCCAATAATTTTAATACATTCTTGTTTGAGTCGGGTCTGATTGAGTATGATCTGAGAGGTCTGCAGTTCACTTGGAAGTCGGAAAATGGCAACAAACTTAGTAAGCTTGATAGATTTTTGGTTAATTCGGAGTTCTTCAACGAATGGCCGGAGGCTCATGCTCAGGCTCTTCCCCGTAAGTGGTCGGATCATTGCCCGGTTATATTAATCTCTAAGGCGGTTAACTTTGGGCCGCGCCCGTTTCGGATTTTTAATTCTTGGCTGGATAAAGAGGGTTTTTCGGAGGTTGTGGAGAATGCTTGTTTTGAGTTCTCGGGTTCTGGTTACCCCCTGATGTTGCTCTTATCAAAAAGTTGGGTCACATTCGGGGCAGGATTAGGGAATGGAGAGACAGGATAATTCAAAAGGAGAATGAATCTCAACAAGTTGCCGAAACAGAGTTGGAGGATCTGGAGTCTATTCTCGAGACTAGAGACTTGACTGAAGAGGAGGAATGGATTATGTCGGAGAACAAAAAGGTCTTAGCCGAGATAGAGTTTTCTAAGACTATGGATCTGAGGCAGAGGTCGAGGGTCAGATGGGCCAGAGAGGGGGATGAAAACTCTAAATTCTTTCACTCTATGATTAATTGCAGGAAAGCGTCCAATGTTATCCACGGGCTCAATATAGGCGATAATTGGGTCTCTAAACCCTAGTTAGTCAAAAAGGGTGTTTTTGACTTCTTTAGATCCAAATTTGTGGAGAATTGTGAATCCCGTCCTTCTCTCCTCTGTGCTAATTTGAAGAAGATTTCTTCTTCCGATGCTTCCTGGTTGGAATCTCAGTTTTCGGGTGACGAAATCAAAGCGGCGGTGTTTGATTGTGGGGATGACCGGGCTCCCGGTCCAGATGGTTTTAACTTCCGGTTTTTCAAAAAATTTTGGAGTCTTTTTGAGCATGACTTCTTGGCTCTTATGTTGGCGTTCTTTGATTCCGGGCAGATTAACGATGGTTGTGGTTCCTCCTTCATCGCTCTGATTCCGAAATTTAGAGATCCCTCGGGGCTTAGCGATTACCGTCCCATTAGTTTGGTTGGGGTTGTCAACAAGGTCATATCCAAAATTTTAGCTAACAGGCTGAAGAAGGTTTTGGGGACGGTTATTTCTAACAGTCAGTCTGCTTTTTTGGGAGATCGATTCATCTTGGACGGGCCTCTCATCATCAATGAGGTGTGCTCGTGGCTGAAAAAAGGCAAGAGAAAAGCGTTCCTTTTCAAAATTGATTTCGTGAAGGCATATGATAACATCAATTGGGGTTTTGTGGTGGATGTTTTCAGACAAATGGGCTTCGGGGTGAGATGGTGCAAGTGGTTATGGGGAATCTTGTCTTCGGCTAGGGCTTCCGTCTTAGTTAATGGAGCCCCGACTTTCGAATTCAAATGTGGTAAAGGGATGAGGCAAGGCGACCCCATTTCGCCCTTTTTGTTCGTGGCAGTTATGGAAGCTTTGTCGTGTCTGTTTGATAAAGTGACGGAGTTGGGTATTTTCTCGGGAGTTCATCTTCCCAATGACGGTCCGACTCTTTCTCACCTTTTCTTCGCGGACGATGCCATTATCATTGGGGATTGGGATATGGGTAATGCTCTTAACGTTGTGAGAATCTTAAGATGTTTTTACGTTTGCTCTGGGTTGAGAATTAACTTGGGGAAGTCTTCTTTATTTGGCGTTGGGGTGGATATGTCGGAAGTCGAAAGTTTGGCAGACCGTGTCGGGTGCAAGACGGAGTCTCTCGCATTCAAATATCTTGGCCTCAAGGTGGGGGCGAATATGAATCACATCAGTAATTGGAGACCTGTTTATGATATCTTCGAGTCAAGACTTGCTCTGTGGAAATTCGCTTTACTATCTATTAGTGGGAGAGTAACGCTTATCCGGTCTGTTTTGGCTAGCCTCCCCAACTACTACTTCTCGCTTTATAAAGCTCCTATCAAGGTAGTAAAAGACTTGGAACGGATGATCAAAAAATTCTTATGGGGAGGGTTGTTGGGATTGAACCCTACCAGAGGAACAAATAATAAAAGCCAAAACTGGATCAGAGCAGTGGATCCAGAATAAGCAGATGTTGCATACAAGTCTCTCCCCTTGAAAGTGGTTTTCTACATCTGCTGACCTCCTATCTACTGACCATACAAGCTACTGACCATCAAACTGCTGCTCAAGAAAAGACCTGATGAAAGACTAAAGCTCTGCTGATTCAATCTACTGCCTTGAGTCAAGCACTGCTGATCCGGACAAGTACTGCTGGATTCACAGCAGTGGAAGGTTGCAGCAGCTATTCTATAGTCTGTTTGTAATGTAATGTAATAGCAGTAGTTAGCATAGCAATGTTTGTATTGATCAGAGGTTAGAGTTTGTTAGGAGGTTAGATCTCACTTTCATGGTGACGTCAGCTCAGATGCTCAGTGGTTTGCGAGTGCCTATAAATAGAACAGTGCTCTGTACTGTTCTATTAGCTCTTTGCAAACTTGTTTTCATGCACGAACAAACGTTGAGCTCTGGCTGAGGGGGAGTTTGTATTAAGCATTACATTGTAATTGTTGTTGAAACTAAATTCAATCTTTTGGTTCTTTGTAGAAAATGTCTTGATCAAAGCAATACTCTCGTTTGATTGTATGCAAAGTTTGTTTCCATCTTAATTCCGCTGCACAACTCATCCATTTTCATTCTAATTCAAACGAAAAATACAATCAAAACCAAACTCAGATCCAACAATTGGTATCAGAGCTTGGACAGTCAAATTTGATTTAACAATCATTTTGACATAAATAGTTCAGCTCAAAATCGTTGATATCGATAGTTTGCTCGTTTTTGTTGAAAAACAGATCAAGGTTTAATCACCATTAAAGCTGATTAATCAGTGTCTGTAAAACAACCGGGATGACGTCACATTCACAAGATGATAAGAATAATGTTGGCTCGCTTTTTAAACCACCCATGCTTAAACGTAATGAATACAACATCTGGGAGAGAAGGATGGGTCACATCCTTGCTCAACAGAACACTAGATGTTGGAGGTCTTTTGTTTTTGGTCCCCATGTTCCTATGGTGCCAAGTGCTGAGGATCCAAAGAAGAACGTACCAAAACCTTATGAAAACTATACTGAAACTGATTTTCAAAAGTTCAAACTCGATGCAAAAGCATTTAGCATCATAGCATCTGCATTACCAAATGAGATCTATACTGGACTGTTACATTGTAACAGTGCCAAAGAGCTATGGGATGCATTGAAGGAACAGTTTGGGGGTACCGAAGAAGTTATTGAAAACAATAGGGAAATTCTGAATCAGCAGTATGAAACCTTCTGTCACATTAAGGGTGAAACATTGACCCAACAGTTTGAACGTTTTAGTTGTCTCATCAGTGAGCTAAGGCTTGTTAAGGTTGAATTTCCAAAATCAACACAAAATAGCAGGTTTCTTAGATCGCTACCTGATAAATGGGACACAATTGCATTTGTGACTAGAAACTCTGTTGAGTTCAAAGATCTGACCCTGACCCAACTTCATGGTAGACTCCTGACTTATGAAAGGGAGTTGAACCAGAAAAAGAAGTTGCAAGAGTCTGGAAAAGCCACTGATGATTACTCATTCGGTAGTACAGCTCTTCTTGGTCAGGAAGAATCTGGTAGCAGTAGTAAGGAACAGGGTTATGATCATTTCATTGATATAACAGCTGGTGGTAACTTTACCAACCCTGATCCTCACTCTGCAAATTATGCTTTTACTGCAAACACTGAAAACCAGATGTCAGATAATTTGTGTTTTGAACTCAATGATTTACAACATTTTGATTCCACTGACTTAGAAGAAATGGACATCCTGCACCAATTGGCTTTGCTCAGTGTTAGAACTAGCAAATTCTACAAAAGAACATGGCGAAAATTCCCAGGTTTACATGGGAATCTAAGGGTTGGGTTGGATAAATCAAAAATCAAGTGTTACAAGTGCAATAGGCTAGGTCATTTCGCTAGGGAATGCAGGAGTCAAACTGCTGGTCCTATAATCACTCATCCTAGCTCAAACCCTAGACCTCAAAATCAAAGCACAGTGCACTATACCCAATATACCCCTGCAGCTCATGCTAACACTGCTCATTATGTTGTTGCCCCTGTGCCTGTGCATTATGTCCAAACTACTGTTCCACAAATTCAATATGTTCAAACCCCTATCCCCCAGGCACAAGTGCAACCTGTTGCACCTCAAACAGCTGCTCCAGCAGTGGTACAACCAGATCAGCAAAGCTTTTTCACTCAAGGCTTTGTTGACTGGAGCAGCATGCCTGATGAGCTTGGTGATGAAAATTTTGCACTCTATGCTTCTATTGAACCTTCTAATGATGAATTTTGTTTGATGGCATTAGAGTCAATACCAGAGGGGATTGAAATTGAAGGTGAACAGCTAAGTGATGAAACAGTGGATGAGGTGACTGAAGCAGTGGTTACTGCTGTGGCTGGTGAACTACTGCTGGGAGAAAGTTCAGGAACCCTGATTGAACCAATGACAGACCCATGGTCCGAAGATAACAAAGAAGAAGAGAAAAATGAGAAAGCAGGTGAGAAAGAAGAAAGAGCTGATGATGAAGAAAATCATCAATGTGATTGTGCAATGATGGCTGCTGCCAAGGTATCTCCTCAAGTTCTTGAAAAACTGTGTTCTGACAATTGCATTATTGCTTTTGCTAACATCAAAGAGGTAAATGAAAACCTTCGGGATAAAATCTTAACTGATGAAGTCAAATTTGAAAGGTCTTTAAAAGAACTTAAAAACAAATTGACTGAAAAGGAAAAAGAGATCAGCAGTCTGAAAGAAGAACAGAGCATAACCAAAACCCAACTCCAAACTATGGTAGAAAAATACCAAGTTTGCAAAAAGGAGTTGGAGTCCACCCAGATCACCTGTGAAAGATGGGTGGAATCATGCAAAGGGTATGAGGTTATGCTTGAAAAACAGATAAAAAGCAATGTGAAATTTGGTGTTGGTTATAGAAAACATGATGATGAAAACACTGCTTTTGAAAAACCTGTTCAAACCACTGATGTAACCACTGAGTTCATCCCCACAAACAAGAATGGCCAAGAAGTGAAAATCACTGATAAACTTGGTAACAAAATCACACTTGACAGACCAATGGAATCCTCTACTTTTGAGGAGCTTGAAAATTATCAGTTTAAACCAAAGTGGTCTGATGAGTGTGATATTCTTGAAAATTTCAAGCCCATGGACTTTACATCAACTGATGGTGTTAAAGCTCCAAAAGCTAAAGTCATTCCTCTCAAGGACATCCCAACAGAGGTTAAAACCTCTGCTGCAAAGGAGTCCAAAAAGAGAAAGAAGAAAGAAAAGATCAATAACCTGTTTTGTGAATTCTGTGAGAAAAGGAATCATCTAACAAAAGACTGTTTCCATTTAAAAGCTTATGATTTAAACAAAACAAGTGTCATTGTTCCAGCTGAAAGCTGCATTGTTTGTGGTAAAACAAACCAAAAAACTCAAGCATGTGTGTATCTCAAAAACTTTGATGTGAAAAAGAATGAGTACATTGCTAAAACATCCTTGAGTCCATCAACATCATCTGTCAAATTCACCAAGAACCAACCACAGTTTGTGCCAGTTCAAACAGCTGTCACAAAACAGCTGAACCAAACATCTGTCAAAAGAGATGTTCAGGTTACTGATGCACCCGCTGCCAATCAGTTCAGAAAAGGCAAGGAAAAACAGTCTTACCAAAGGATTCCACACGTTTATGAGGCCTACAAAAGGCCCTCTAAACCTAAAGTGAACAGGCATCCTTTTGGGTACCAACAGGTGATTGGTCAAGAACCCCAACAGTGGTTAGCAAGAAACAGTACTAAAACTCTCCAAACCCCTGACCTAACCATTGTCCATCAATGTGCATCCATCCCAGACACTGTTGAGACCCCATCCAAAGCCTTATTGGCTTTGGAAACCCTAATGAACTAATCCTTTTACTTCATGTGCAGGGAGCTTCTTCCTGTTTAGATAGCCTTTGGTATGTTGATAGTGGAGGCTCCAGGCACATGACTGGATGTAAAGCCCTACTCAAGGATTTCAAAATTCATGGAGGGGGTGATATATCCTTTGGGAATAACAGTAAAGGGAAAGTTCTGGGGTCTGGTACAGTACAATCTGGAAATGTAAAATTTGAAAATGTCAATCTGATAGACAGTCTGAAATTCAACCTCCTGAGTGTTTCACAAATGAGTGACAAGGGGTATGGGTCATTCTTCACAAAGGAGTGTTGTAGGATTGTTGGACCAGAAATGGTCAAAAAGATTGAAGCAATAATAAAAACTGGTCAAACAAAACTTGTTGCTCAAAGAAGTGGCAATGTTTATGTTGTTGATATGTCAAAAGAGTATCTGATATGTCAAAAGAGTATCCCAGAGCTGATGCCTGTCTGTTCTCAGCTGCCTCTAACAAAGAGACAGAACTTTGGCACAGAAGACTGGGGCACACAAATCTTAAGACAATAACTGAAATTTTAAGAAATGGTTTGGTAAGAGGCCTACCACAAAAATTGTTTTCATGTCCTGAACATTGCATTGCCTGTTTAAAAGGAAAACAGCATAAAAGTTCTTATAAGTCCATTGAAGAGTCCAAAACAACCCAGTGTTTGCAAATGCTACACATGGATTTGTTTGGCCCAGTTCAAGTCATGGGTCTCAAAAAGAAAAAATATTGTTTGGTTATTGTTGATGACTTTTCTAGGTTTACATGGACTTTCTTTTTACACTCAAAAGATGAGACTGCAGGCATTTTGCAAGACTTTGTGACACAGGTTGAAAAGCAATTTGACCTTCCAGTGAAAAGCTTCAGGAGTGACAATGGCACAGAATTTAAAAATAAGGAGTTGGATGCCTTCTGTGTGAAGAAAGGGATTGTAAGGCAGTACAGCATCCCTAGAACACCAGAGCAAAATGGGGTAGTTGAAAGAAAGAACAGAACTTTGATTGAGGCTGCCAGAACCATGCTTGCTGATTCAGGTTTGCCATTAACTTTCTGGGCAGAGGCAGTAAACACTGCTTGCTATGTCCAGAACAGAGTTTTAATAAACCCCAGGCACAAAAAGACTGCTTATGAAATTCTGTATAAAATCAAACCACTGATATCATACTTCAAGGTTTTTGGCTGCCCATGCTTTATTCTGAACTTAAAAGATTCCATTTCAAAATTTGCAGCCAAAATTGATTGTGGTTATCATCTGGGATACTCAACCACTGCCAAGGCCTACAAAGTGTTCAATACACGGACCAAGGCAGTGGAGGAGACTTTGAATGTAAAGTTCAATGAACTTTCATCAATGAAAATCCCAGCAAATCCTGCAGATCTGTTTGATCTTGATAAATTCACTTTTGAAAATACTGCTGTCAAGACTAACAGTGCAGGTCCATCAGAGGATTCAACACCAGACTATCGGTATGAAATCATCATCCCTCAAAAGTCTGTCAAAATGGGAAGAGCAGCAGATGTACAAAACAGCTGTCAAAGCTCAACCACTGCTACCTCAACAGTTGTTGACCAAAGTAGCCCATCAACCACTGCTTCCACATCAAACACTGCTGATGAAAGTCCCCAAACAGTGGATAAAAGTCAGCAGGTGTCCACACCTTTACCTCCCATTCCACCACCTTTTGAAGCCACTGCTGGGTCATCAAAGTCACCAGCAGTGGTTAGCTCAGATGATACACATTTGCAGCCTTCACCAACAAATGCCATCATACCATACCAAGGAGATTTAATCTTCTTGAGATCTCATCCACCTGATCAAATCATTGGCAACATCAATGAAGGGGTGCTCACAAGAAGCCAAACCCAAAACATTTGTCTTTTTGCTGGTTTTCTATCACTCCATCAGCCAGTCAAGTACCAAGAGGCACTAAAAGACAACAGTTGGGTAGAAGCCATGCAAGAGGAGCTCCAATAGTTTAAAAGACAACAAGTATGGGAGCTTGTACCACTGCCAGAAGAGGTTAGTCCCATTGGCATAAAGTGGGTCTTCAAGAACAAAACTGATGAAAGGGGCATTGTTGTCAAGAATAAAGCCAGGCTTGTGGTTCAAGGTTACAGACAGGAAGAGGGGATTGACTATGATGAAACTTTTGCCCCTGTAGCAAGATTGGAAGCTATAAGACTGTTCCTTGCCTTTGCTGTCAACCACAACATGAAGGTGTTTCAGATGGATATCAAAAGTGCTTTCCTCTATGGTACAATTCAAGAAGAGGTATATGTCTGTCAACCTCCAGGTTTTGAGGATCCATTTTATCCAGATCATGTCTACAGGCTGAACAAAGCCCTGTATGGCCTGAAACAAGCACCAAGGGCCTGGTATGAAACTCTTTCCACCTTTCTACTCTCAAATGGTTTCAAAAGAGGTACCATTGATAAAACATTGTTTCTAAAATGGAGAGGAAAGGATTTAATGATTGTCCAAATTTATGTGGATGACATTATTTTTGGAAGCACATGTAACAAAATGTGTGAAGAGTTTAGGGAACTCATGACAGCTGAGTTTGACATGAGTGCAATGGGTGAGCTGCAATGCTTTCTTGGTCTCCAAGTTCAGCAGATGCAAAATGGAACTTTCATTCATCAATGCAAATATGCTAAAGAACTTTTAAACAAATTTGATATGAATGATTGTAAACCATGCAGCACACCCATGGCAACAAATAAGGTTGTCATGTCTGATGAAAAGGATGAGCTGATTGACCAAACACTTTATAGAAGCATGATTGGGTCTTTATTGTACCTAACTGCATCTAGACCAGACATCATGTTTGCAACATGTGTCTGTGCAAGAAGTCAATCAGCCCCCAGAAAATCAAATCTCATTGCTGTAAAACGGATCTTCAGATACATAAAAGGTGCTCCCACACTTGGTATCTGGTATCCAGCTAATGGGAATATCAAGCTTTCAGGTTTTTCTGACAGTGACTTTGCTGGATGTCACACCACAAGGAAGTCCACATCAGGAGGGTGCCAGTTTCTAGGTGATTGCTTAGTTTCATGGCAAAGCAAAAAGCAAGCAGCTGTTTCAACATCCACTGCTGAAGCTGAATACATTGCTGCTGCAAGCTGTACAGCCCAACTCCTGTGGCTTCAAAATCAGTTGCTGGATTTTGGTATCACTACCTTAAAGACACCACTCATGTTGGATAGCCAGGCAGCAGAAAATATCATCAAAAATCCAGTTTCCCATTCAACCACCAAACACATCGACATCAGACATCACTTTGTGAGGGATTGCTATGAAAAAGGTTTGATTTCTCTGCATCATGTCCCAACTAAAGACCAGTTGGCAGATGTGCTCACAAAAGCACTTGATACAGCCACCTTTGAAAGCTTGGTCTCTAGAATTGGGATGCTGAACATGGAATAACAAGCAAAATCTTGTTTTTCTATGAATAAAAGCATCAAAATGTTTTCAGAAAATCAAAAATCCATCCTTAAAAATAGCCAAAAATGAAATTTTCATTAAAATCCTTAAAAGTCTGCCATATCCACTGCTTGTTCAAAAGTCTGTTTTGCTTTAAAGTTTGTCCACTGCTGAAAGTCAACCCCTGTTTCCTCATTTCTCTGATAAACACTGTTGTTCAAAAGCAGTGTCTTATCCACTGATATGCTATCAACTGATAGTGAAAATCATCCACTGCTTCCATAACTACTGCCTTCACCAGTAACTTTCATAAAAGTACTGTCCTTCATCTCATCAGGGGTTTTCACGTGGGCAGTACATTGTAGTCAGACTTTTTGTAACCGCTGCCACGCCAGTGTTCACTTTTTCCTCTATAAAACCCCCACTTCACATCAAAAACAGGGTTTTACTGTCAAATTGAATTCTCAAAAATTCTCTTCTCAAAGCAGTTTTTCCATTTCATTTCTTCACAAATTTCTTCGATCATCATCCTCAAAATGACAAAATCGAAGCCATCTGCAAAACCCACCTCCAAATCATCGTCGAAAGCGGCCTCTCAAAAGGCCAATCCCACCGAAATTCCATACAAACCATCTCACAATCTTCTGGGTCTTCTCACAAAACTCGGCACCACAGTTACTTTCGACTCCATCATCGACAAAATGGCCAAATCAAAGTACAAAACTTTGTTAACAGCTGATGCACCAATTTACCTAGCAACCCAACGAGAGTTTTGGAAAAACGCAACCCTTGAAAAACAAGGTGAAAATGTGGTAGCCATTAACTCATCTTTAAAGGGTAAAGCTGTTCAAATCACGCCACAATCTATATCAGAAGTCTTTAAACTCGAGGATCAGCAAGGTAACACTTCTTTCCCTAAAAACGAGTTAAAAATTGACTTCATTGAGAGAGGGTATGCAGACACAATGATGAGGAAAGATACCTTACAAAAGGGTTTCTTTCCTTCTGCAACAAGATTTTTATTCCATACCCTCCTCTTGTGTGTTTCAAACAAAACCACTTCTTTTAATGAAATACCATTAAAGATTCAAAATCTGGGATATGCTATTCTTTAAGAAGAAAATTTTAATTTTTCTCGGGAAATCTTTAATGATTTGGTTAATAATGTTGAAACAAAATCATTCTTACTGTTTCCAAGGTTTTTAAGTTATTATTTTGAAAAGAAATTCAGTAAGGATAATATTACTGCAATAAACCAAGGTGATTATTTCCAAATGAACAGCTTAACTGCTGAAACTTTTACAAGAATGTTAACACCTTGCAAAACACAAGCGGAGGTGCCTGAGCAGAATTTAGCAGCTACCACTGCTCCTCAGGTATCTGCTACTGAGCCCACTGCTCAAGGTGATCAAAGCAGCAGAACAACTGTTTTGAAACCCACACCTACAATCCATAAAAAACCACACAAAAAGAAAACTCAAAAACCCCCCAAACCCATCAAAAGGCAACTCTGGAGGATGAGATACCAGAGAAACTGCCTGTGACAAAACAAAAGTCACTCAAAACCACTGCTGCTACTTCCTCACAGCAGTTGGTCAAAATATCTCAACCCATAACTGAAACTCCTCCTGCTTCTTCACAAAAAGAACAGGTTGTATAAATTGGGACACCGCAATATGATGCTTTGGAAACACTTGTTTCCATCATCCACAGCCCAATTCCCGGGGCAAATTCTGCTTCTAAGCCAAACATCACATCCACAATTCCCCCACAAACAAAATTTTTGTTGGATGCAATTGATCTGAACCAGGCATTAACCAGTCCTTCTCAATCACCTATCTATGAGAATATGCCTCAACAAATGACTGGGTCTGTTGTATCAACCTTTGCTAACCCACCAACATAACCTGAGGAGGTTACACCCCTTGAGTTATAAGTAACTCTTGGTGGTAATCCAAGTGAAGCAACCACTACAACTGTTGAACCCACTGGTTTACAGTTGGACAGTGGTTACATGAATAAGACTTCCTTGGAGGCAATTCCTTCCATAGCACCTCTGACATCTGCCAGTTGACTTTTCTTGTCCTCTGGAAACATCAAAAGACTGTCAAGTGTTGAAGGGAGAAGACCCCAGTACCAAGAAAAAGGGGCATCAGTGGTTAATGTTTGGAGTAAACTCCCTACCTCAACCACTGATAAAACCACTGCTAGTGGGAAATCAGATGATCCCATTAAATTGGGTGATGGTTTAAAGTACCAGAAATTGACGGATCGTGTTGAAAAACTTGACAACTCTGTTGCAGAACTCAAAGATATGCTGCAACAGTTGTTACAAGTACAAAAGATACAATCCACTGCTGTTCCACCTCAAGCACCTGCTCCACCACAAGCACCTGCTGCAAATGAGCTCTGGAATCTATTTCAACCTTTTCTCCATCAACAAGCACAAATGGCAGATCAGCAACATGAAAAACATGTACTAAAGCTGATAAATACATTGGAGTCTAGGTTCAAGAACACCCAGGCTGATCTCAAAGCTCTAAAAGCTCAAATCCTGCATACCACTGGCACTGCTCCTCCAACTGTCCTCTTTATTGATCAACTCCCTCTAGATAATGCCAAAAAGGGGGAGAAAATTCAGGAGTGGAAGAAAAAGGGAATAGATGATGGTCTTTACATTGAACCAGAGAGAGAAAATATGACTAAAAATATTCCTTTGCCAGATGGTAGCAAGAAAATTGATGAGACTACAAATGCCCTGGCAGAAGCAGTTGCAAGTGTCAAAAAGGATAGAGAGGCCAAGAAGAAAGCTAGGGTGGATTATCCAGATCAGGGTACTTCTGGGTCAAAGGATGATGAAAATCCTGTTGAGGAAAAGAAGAGGCCTACTAGAAAAGTAAGGCAACCCAAATCCATCCCAACCAGACGTTCAAAGTCTGCTCCAAAACCACCATCCAAAACAACTGTTGTAACTCCTGTTGTATCAACTACTGCTGGTACTTCAGTGGTTTCAACATCTGTTCTCACTTCAACACACACCACATCTACTGCTTCACCACCATCACCACCAAAAACAACATCACCTGCTGACAAAAAGCAGAAGACAACAGATGTTATAACATCTGTTGTAATGACAACAGTGGTTGAAGCACCAGTTGTTTCAACTGCTGTTAGTCAAACACAAATCACTGCCACTCAATCTACCACCACTGTTCCACCCAAAACATCATCAGTCCCTCCTCAAACAAAAAGGAGAAGGCTAATTCTTAAAGATGATGACAATTCACCACCACCAACATCTTCAAAATCCTTGTCACTTGTTACAATACCCAAACCTGTTCCTCTCTCATCAGCACAAGTTAAACAGCCCTTAGCTCCTGCAGGTGTCCAATTTCCTCTTGAGCTCATTGCAGTCAGAGATGAAATCAAGTCCTTTTATTATGAGAATGACCCTGCTAAAAGGAGATTTCCATCAGTTGAAGGATATCCCAGACCTAACAATATTGAAGAATATTTGAAACTCAAGGAAAAGCAAGCAGAGGATATCTCAAAAAGAAACACAAAAGGGAAATCTGATAGGGAAATACAGCAGAATTATCAGTACTTGCTCACACAAGTCAGATCCCTGGAACAATTTGCAAAAAATGTATGTCAACAAATTTCAGAAAGAGCAGATGAAACTCTGAAAAAAGACTACATTGAAAGCATCATGGCAACAAAGAAATACAAGGGAGAAAAGCACATGTACAAGGAGTGGACCATTCCTGAGCTTGAACGAGAAGCAGCCAGGATTCAAGAAATGATAAAAAATGAGGTCAAACACACTCCTCCAGAATGGTCAAAATTCAAAAAGAATGTGCCTGATAAATCACTTGAGCTGAAGAGAATGAAAGAAGAATTGGTTGCTGCTGATTATGGGTCTAAACAACAAATAGCAAGGTGGAAAGAAGATGTAGTCAGGGCCACCTACAAAAGGTTGGAAGAACTGAGGAAGAAAGATCCCAAAGCTCCTCAAAAACCTGACTACTCTAAAGCAGAGGTCTAAAAAAGACCACCAAAGCTGCAAGTCAAAAGAACTACTGCTCCAGCTGGTGCTGCCATCTACAAAAGAAGGAGCCAAAACCAGTCAGATGCCGAAACAGTTCAAGATCTAATTGCTGGAAATGCCATTGTGAAAGAGGGCATTAGATTAATGATGAAAGAAGATCCTGAATTGGAACAACCTGCAAGCACTACTCAGACAGTGTTCAATAGGCCATCATCACCAAACACCTCAGCAAATAAAAATCTCCCAAGAAACCCACCAGGCTCAAAAATACAAAAGTGGGAAACTGACAAACAGACCTACGTATTGACTTTGCTCAAGTCTGGTGGAGAAGTGAAGAAAATATCAAGGGAACAAGCTCTTGGCCTGAGTCTTGAAGATTTGCAGGATCTCCTTGATCTTCAACTTAGCAGGGATGATGATGACACAGATGCCCTAGATTTTGAACTACAATTTAAAGGCCAGATAAGGGAACTGTTGATGAGGCAATAAAGTTCCACAATAATGAAGAGTTTTGGCATTATCTGTTCCAGGGGGAGATTGTTGGGATTGAACCCTACCAGAGGAACAGATAATAAAAGCCAAAACTGGATCAGAGCAGTGGATCCAGAATAAGCAGATGTTGCATACAAGTCTCTCCCCTTGAAAGTGGTTTTCTACATCTGCTGATCTCCTATCTACTGACCATACAAGCTACTGACCGTCAAACTGCTGCTCAAGAAAAGACCTGATGAAAGACTAAAGCTCTGCTGATTCAATCTACTGCCTTGAGTCAAGCACTGCTGATCCGGACAAATACTGCTGGGTTCACAGTAGTGGAAGGTTGCAGCAGCTGTTCTATAGTCTGTTTGTAATGTAATGTAATAGCAGTAGTTAGCATAGCAGTGTTTGTATTGATCAGAGGTTAGAGTTTGTTAGGAGGTTAGATGTCACTTTCATGGTGACGTCAGCTCAGATGCTCAGTGGTTTGCTAGTGCCTATAAATAGAACAGTGCTCTGTACTGTTCTATTAGCTCTTTGCAAACTTGTTTTCATGCACGAACAAACGCTGAGCTCTGGCTGAGGGGGAGTTTGTATTAAGCATTACATTGTAATCGTTGTTGAAACTAAATTCAATCTTTCGGTTCTTTGTAGAAAATGTCTTGATCAAAGCAATACTCTCGTTTGATTGTATGCAAAGTTTGTTTCCATCTTAATTCCGCTGCACAACTCATCCATTTTCATTCTAATTCAAACGAAAAATACAATCAAAACCAAACTCAGATCCAACAAGGGTCTTGCGATGTGAGGAAAACCCATTGGGTGGCTTGGGAAAGGCTGACCCTTCCTATTAAGTCGGGGGGATTGGGTATTTGTAAATTGTATAATGTTAACAGGGCCTTGTTATGCAAATGGGGTTGGAGGTACAAAAAAGAGAAAGACAATCTTTGGGTCAAAGTGGTGGACGCGATTCACTCAGGCGGCTCAAACTGGTCTCTTCTTCCTGTTAAGAAATCTGTTGGAGGGGTTTGGGTCAACATTGCGTCTGTCATCAATAAACCTCTGGCCGATAATTTTGTCTTCGGGGGAAGTTTAGCGGAAAAGTGGGTAGAGGGGACCGTATCCTCTTTTGGCTGGATCCTTGGCTTAAAGACATGCCTCTTATGGAGGTCTTCCCTCGTCTCTTCTCTCTTGAGATGGTTAAGACCTGCGTTGTTCGTGTGGAAGGAAACTGGCTATGGAGACACGATCCTGACCTGGACGATGAACGAAGGGAGTTGGATGATTTGATGGCAGCTTTATCTACGGTTTCTTTAAACGATAAGGAGGACGATTGGAAGTGGATGCCAAATTGAGAGGGTACGTTTACTGTCAAATCGGTTAAGATTCTTCTCGATGAGACAGTGATCAACAGGAACTTTTTCGTGATGGATTGGTGCTCTTGGGTGCCAATAAAGTGCAACATTCTAGTTTGGAGAGCCGAGATGAACTGTATCCCGACGTCGAACGCTCTTCGAAGAAGGAACATTTTTGTCGGCGATAGGCTGTGTCCATTCTGCAAGGAGCAGTCCGAGTCTGCTGATCATATATTTTCTTCATGCATTACCGCTGTTATATTGTGGCACAAAGTCAGCCGTTGGTGTCGTCTAGCTCCGATCTACGCTTTCTCTTTCAAAGACCTGTTGGAAATCCATCTTGATAGAAGTATTGCTTTCAAAGTCAAACCGGTGGTTCAGGGTATTATTGTTATTGCTTGTTGGTGCCTTTGGTCAGCCCGGAACAAGGTTATTTTTTCAGGGGTAGATGTCAAGGTGGAGTCCATCTTCAGCAAGGTCAGGTCTTTAGGTTTTCTTTGGTACAAAAATAGAGTTAAAAACAATCCCATCTCTTGGTCGGATTGGTGTAAATATGTAATTATATAGCTTGTTTGTTGTTGATTTGGCCTGCCCGGTTTTCCGGTTCGGTTGGTTTCTAATGAAGTTTATCTTTCAAAAAAAATCCATGATGCAATATGATGTCAGTAATCATAAATCTTTCATAATAATAACAATTGTTATAAAACCTAAAAGTGGTTAAGATGATTGGCTTATGATTTAGGATTTTATGATAAGTGGAATTCTTAGTGGATGCATCGTTATGATAACATGTATGGTTGACCTAGAAGTATGTGTGTGACATTAATGGATAACTTAAGGCTGCTTGTATACAAACTCATGCTAATTAACTCGCAAAGATAAATTATTATCGTGATTTGGATGCTATCCGATAGAGGTTGGGTTAGTATGTTAATGAATGATCATTGGAATTATGATTGTTACTCGATAATATGGTTGATACTTGATTCGGATGTCAATGAAATTACTAAATGGTAACTTGTTATTACTTGGAAATATGAATGTATAATATATGTTATGGTTATGATTCCAAAAGAAAACTGTTTTATGATCCTAAAAGGAAACTGGTAAATAATCAAAGTGGGAATTAACTGTGCACCGGATAGGTCGGGATGTGGGCATCGGTTACGGAACCTTTGGGGTCAATCACACACTTTAACCCTAGTCGCACAAGATAACTTGGGCCGCACCTTGGTACCGGATCGCACACTAAATTCTGATTCGCACACTTGTGTGATCATACTATTAGCCGCACCCTTTTTAATAAACTGTCACGATAATTTGGGCCACACATTCATCTTTGGACTTGAATTATGAAACCGTGTGTGTGTAAATGGGTACGTATGTGAAACACGATATTTGTCTTCTACTTGACTTGTGACATATACCAATACGTGAAATATTTAAATACGAATTTAATTAGATCTGATAATTATATTAGGACGTGATTGACTGAAGTGTTTGGACAAGTAACTAGTCATACCGAGCAAACCAAAGTGAGTTCACACACTTTCTAAGGCATGGGATTCCCGGTGGATGGGAATGGGTTAAAGAATTAAAACGGAACCTACATATCCTCCTTGGGTAGGATATGTACCGCCATCCTCCATGGGTAGGATGCCAATATTAATCCTGCGTATTCTCCTTGGGTAGAATACGTACGTTCGTCTTCCTTGGGTAGGACAACAACCTTAACTTACTAGACAAAACTCTATCATTAAGTCCCTCT
This sequence comes from Helianthus tuberosus, assembly GCA_030545235.1. Lineage (NCBI taxonomy): Eukaryota > Viridiplantae > Streptophyta > Magnoliopsida > Asterales > Asteraceae > Helianthus > Helianthus tuberosus. Next base: position 20,694,223 of record CM060403.1, read on the forward strand.
TTTTATAACGACTTAATCGCCAAGGCCGATGGCGAGCGGTTCATTAGTTAATAGCGCTATTAGGTTTGACAAACCTCACACCGTGCCGGTCGGACGGGCGTGTACTAATGGATCATGGCAAACAATCAATGATGATAGACATTGACTTAGGGCACAACTTACTTTCGTCAGTAGTCGATATGGTAACGGTCTAGTGGTTCACATGGGGAAGCCCCCACTGATTATGGATATGGTTTGGGAAATAAAGTTACTGGTTAACTCGTGGTTTACCAAACAACTTATGGTTTTCAAAACAAACTTTTAAAACTAAACAACCAACTGTGAACTCGCTCAACTTTGTTGTTAACTCGTTGTTACATGCCTTGCAGGACTATATGCTTATATTATTTGGAACTTGCTATCTGGGAGGCTGGAGTGGTCATGGGTCAAGATACATGGAATCTCAAAACAAGCTTAACGGTTTATGTACTCTTGGCTCACTAAACACTTAACAAATGATTTATGCTTCCGCTGTATACGATGAATGATATATGTAACGATTGTAACGCTTTATGTTACTAAATGAAAGTTTTATTTAATTTTAATTATGAGTTCAATGTGATTGGTGGCTTGGATCCTGGTATGTCATACGGCTCGCGAGGGTTTCTGCACGTGGTATTTTGGGGGTGTGACAGCGTCGCTTATCGTTATGCTATTAATCTGTTCAGGCTAACCCTACTCTCTAGCGCTCCCTTCAATCCATCAATCGTTGTGAGTATACTCGATCCCTTTTTGCTTTACGCACTTTTGGGTGTTACATACGTTACTTATACAAAATCACATCGAACACACTATGCAATACTTTAATCGCTAACCAATTACTGCATGTTATACGTGACTTAATGAATGCTTGTTTGTTATGTTTACACATGGAATGCTGTCTACCTGCCTTAGCAACGATAGTACTATTAGTTTGGACTCAGCACCTGTTCACTCAAGGGTTGTTAAGGACAATTGCCTACATGGCTCACAGTGGTGAGTGTGTATTGCGAACTGCCTTGGGCAGTCAACCCGCAGTCATTGGTATCGATAGGTTCATGTCGATAACTAACTTGCCTCATTTTACACTGTGTACGTGCTGGTTATGCGTAACGCTTTCGAACTCTATATGCTATTATCAAACTTGTATGCTCACCTTTACACTATGTGTATTGACTTTTACTTTAACGTATGTGACAGGTGCTTAGGATGCTTATTTGCTTTCTTTAGTGTGAAATCGAGGCTAGGAAAGACCTAGGTCAACAATAAACAATTGTCTGTAATAAAAATTTGAGTTGTCGAAACAGAACAATTTGACTAGATCTTTTCTGTAATAATTGTATTATCATTTATGACATGGTATGGGACGTGTTGCTTTAAATATTTGGTAAATATAGTTGTTATGGAAACTTCTGGACAATCTGTTTCGCTCAGTGCCATGCCCCGATGTTTCCGCCACCGGTTGGGGTGTGACAGGTCTAGGCGTAGGTGATCCGGGTCATGATATAGGTTCAACACGTTGCTGCCACATGTCAGCACCGGGTGCGGCCTCGTTGTTACTCGCACGCGGCCCGCGTAGCAGTAGCCAAAGGCTACGCGCCCCGTGACAGCCTATAAAATTTTGTTAATTATTTTTAATGACATTTCATAATTTGGGCTCGGTTTTCACGTACGGGGTGTATTTTAGGACATATAAGTGTAATTTAAAATATATTAGGGTGTCAAAATATTTTGGAGGGTTGTTATATCCTCCCCACCTTGTTTTAGAGCTCGTCCTCGAGGTCTACTGGAACAAGTATGAATATTTCCTTTGCATTTCTGATTCAAGTTCCCATGTGTATTCTGGTCCTCTTTTGGAGTCCCACTTCACTTTGACCAGAACCAATCTCTTGTGCTTGAGATTCTTGACTTTTCTATCTTCAATCTGTAGAGGCTTCTCTACAAACTTTAACTGTTCATTTACCTCTATATCTTGAAGAGGTACTACCAGTGATTCATCAGTTAAACACTTCTTGAGATTAGATACATGAAATACATCATGTATTCCTGCCATTTCCTCTGGCAGTTGTAGCTAATAGGCTACATGTCCTATTCTTCTAATAATCTTAAAAGTTCCAACATACCTGGGGCTTAGCTTTCCCCTTTTGATGAATCTTACCACTCCTTTCCACGGAGAGACTTTCAATAACACTTTATCTCCTACTTGAAATTCCAATGGCTTTCGTCTGTTGTCAGCATAACTCTTTTGTCTATCTCGTGCTGCTTTCAGTCGTTCCTTGACTTGAGTGATTTTGTCTGTTGTTTCTTGTACTATCTCAGGTCCGGATAGTTGCTTTTCTCCAATTTCTGCCCAACAGACTGGCGTTCGGCACTTTCGTCCATACAGTGCTTCGAATGGTGCAGCATTGATACTCGTGTGATAACTGTTATTGTAAGAAAATTCTATCAATGGTAAGTGATCGTCCCAGTTACCTCCGAAATCAATTACACAAGCTCTAAGCATGTCCTCCATTGTCTGAATTGTCCTTTTGCTTTGTCCGTCCATTTGGGGATGATAAGCGGTGCTTAGATTCAACTTGGTTCCCATTGCTTTTTGGAAACTTGTCCAAAAATGAGAGGTAAAATGACTATCTCTGTCAGAAACAATTGATAGAGGAATTCCATGTAATGGAACTATTTCATTTACATATAATTTAGCTAACTGTTCCATACTGAACGTTTCTTTCATTGGTAGGAAATGAGCTGACTTGGTTAGCCTTTATACAATCACCCAGATTGTATCATTACCTTTTCTTGTTTTGGGTAATTTTGTAACAAAATCCATTGTTATTAATTCCCATTTCCATACAGGCATTTCTAACCGTTGCAATAAACCTAAGGGTTTCTGATGTTCAGCTTTAACTTGTGAACAAGTTAAACACTTTGCAACATATGCTGCTATATTCCTTTTCATTCCTATCCACCAGAAATTCTTTCTTAAGTCCTGATACATCTTATCATTTCCAGGATGCATCGTATACTTAGACTTATGGGCTTCTTCTAATATACGGTGGCGTAGGTTTCCTAATTTAGGTATCCACATTCTTTTCTTATGGAATCTCCAAATTCCAACTGTTCCTTGTTCTAATTCCTTAATCATTCCTTTTAACTTTTCAGTATCATCCTTGATTACTAAGTCTTGTGCTTTTCTAATCTGATCATTTAAATCTACTTGTAGATTTAACTTAAGAGAACGTACTCTTTTTGGCTTTTCATGATACTTCCGACTTAAAGCATCAGCTACTACATTTGCGTTTCCTGCATGATACTGGATATTACAGTCAAAATCACTAAGTATCTCCATCCAGCGTCTTTGTCTCATATTCAACTCCTTTTTCCCAAAAATACCTTAATCTTTTATGGTCGGTGAATATGGTAAACTTACTACCGTAAAGGTAATGTCTCCAAATTTTAAGGGCGAAAATTATAGCTCCTAACTCTAGATCATGGGTTGAGTAATTCTCTTCAAGATTCTTAAGTTGTCTAGAAGCGTAAGCTATAACCTTTTGACGTTGCATTAACACACATCCATAACCTAACTTAGAAGCGTCATAATAGATTACAAAATCTGCAGTTCCTTCTGGTAACGCTAGTATGGGTGCATGGGTTAATCTTTGCTTAAGAATTCTAAAGGCTTCTTCTTGTTTTTGTCCCCATTCAAACTTAATGGATTTACAGGTTAATTTAGTTAAGGGAATGGCTATTCTAGAAAAAATATCGAATGAATCTTCTATAATAACCAGCTAATCCTAAGAAACTTCTAACCTTAGTTGGTGACGCAGGGGTTTTCCACTTGGTAATCGCCTCGATCTTGGTAGGATCTACATGAATTCCTTCATGATTGACTAAATGTCCAAGAAATTGTACATGTTCTAACCAAAACTCACACTTCGAAAACTTAGCATAAAGCTTTTCTTTTCTTAGTAAACTTAGAAGTGCGTGCAGATGGGCTGCATGTTCCTCTTTGCTTTTGGAATAAATAAGAATATCATCTATAAAGACAATTATGAATTTGTCCAAATATGGCTTACATATTCGGTTCATCATGTCCATGAATGCAGCTGGGGCATTGGTTAAACCAAATGGCATGACAGTAAATTCATAATGGCCATACCTTGTTCTGAAAGCGGTCTTAGGAATGTCCTCTTCCTGTACCTTTAATTGATGATATCCTGACCTTAAGTCGATTTTAGAGAAAAATCTTGCTCCTTGCAATTGATCGAACAAATCATCTATTCTTGGTAATGGATACCGATTTTTAATCGTGACCTTGTTTAATTCACGGTAGTCAATGCACATACGCATTGATCCATCCTTCTTTTTAACGAATAATATCGGTGCTCCCCATGGCGATGAGCTTGGCTGTATGAATCCCTTCTCCAACAATTCTTATAATTGTTTCTTCAGCTCTTGCATTTCTGCGGGTGCCAAACAGTAAGGTACTTTGGTAATTGGTGCGGTTCCTGGTATTAAGGGGATTCTGAATTCTACTTCCCTGTCTGGAGGTTGCCCTGGTAGCTCTTCTGGAAATACATCTGAAAACTGGGATACTACTGAAATATCCTTTAATTCTTTTCCTTTAGTGTTAGTGATTATAGAAATCAAATACACTAATGATCCTTTCCTTATATAACTTGTTTTTTTCATCACAGAGATGAATTTTATGGATTTAGAGAACTTATTTCCTTTAATTGTGATCTTTTCACCCCTTGGTGAATTTACTTGAATTGACTTTTGATCAAATAAAATACTGGCTTTATTGGCTATTAACCAATCCATTCCTAAAACGACATCGAATCCTGCCAGATTCATTGGATAAAGGTTTACAATAAATTTCTGATTTAAAATTTCTATTCTTGCTCCCTGCAAGATTTCAGAAATCCTAATGGTTTCCCCATTTGCGGTCTCTACTAGACATTCTTGTGGGAGTTTAGTTAATGATTGATTAAGAAGTTTGCAAAATGAAGTATTAATAAAACTTTGGTTTGCACCAGAGTCAAATAATACTTTAGCAAAAACATCATTAACTAAAAACGTACCAGTGATCACATCCGGGATCATCTTTGCTTCTTCTGCAGTTAGAACAAATGCTCTAGCATTTTTAGTATTCTTGGGGTTTGTAGCTGGAGCTAATTTTGGACAGTTAGGCTTAATATGACCTTGTTCTCCTCAGTTGTAGCATATTCTGTTGTTAGGCTTCTTTCTGCAGTCTTCCTCCTTGTGTCCAGATATTTTGCAAAAGTTACAGTATATGGAGCATCTTCCTGAATGCTTCCTTTTGCAATTCTTACAGTAGGGTGTAGAGGTAGAACCTACATTTTTCCCACGATTAGAATTTCCAGAACGGAATTCTTGAGTAAGCTTCTGGGTTAGGTTCCTCCTTTGATCCTCTTCTCGAGTACGGACTAATTCATCTGTCAAGGTATTAGCTAGTTCTACAGCTTCTTCTATAGTTTGAGGTCTAGCTGCCTTGACTACATGTCTAATCTCCCCAATTAATCCCCAGATGTAACAGGAGATTAATAATGGTTCAGGTGAAGCAAAGGTTGGTACTATTCTAGCATATTCAAAGAATAATGTGGTATAACCCTTACTATCTACTCCAATCATCCTAAGGTTTAGGAATTTGTTTGCTATCTGTTCCTTCTCATTAGGAGGGTAGAATTTCCTTTCTACCATGTTTTTAAACTCTTCCCATTCCATATTGTAAGTTCTATCACTTCCCCTAGACTGGAGGATAGTGTTCCACCATTCTAATGCTGAATTCTTAAAAAGATTGGAAGCAAACATTATCTTATCCTCTTCTGCGCATTTACTTATTCTTAAGACTGCCTCAGTCTTTTCTATCCAGCGTAGAGATGCAACGGCTCCTTCATTGCCCGAGAATTCCATTGGTTTACAAGACCATAATTCTTTATAAGAACAACCGTAAGACACGGTTCTTCTTCTTTTGGGAATGGGCACTTGAAGTACTGGTCCATTGTTTATGTTGTTTTCAGGTTCGGAGGGTCGCTTACTATCATGTTTACTTTTATTTTCCGCTTCCTTAACCGTTTTGATAATATATGGCGTTGCATCTATTATCCCTTGTGCCACTATATGCTGCATGGCACTGTTATCCACTTGGTTTCCGTTATTGTTGTTGTTCGGGTTGTCATTAACCAAATTATTGTTACTCTGGTTATCGTTATTCTGGTTTTCCTGGTTTATCTCGTCGTCCATTTGAATTTTAAACATTCACCAATTATTAATATCACAAAATAATTAATAAATTGGGCAACAACCACACAACACACATATTGGCCAAAAACGTCGAGCATTGCGACTTTACTCTTTTATATTATAGTATGCTTCTAATACAAACCAATACTAGAAACTAAAAATTACAGTACAATACTACTATGCATCGCTAACCACGGAGTGGTCTATACTACAACATATATTATTATTATTACACATATATATATATATATATTATATATTTTTTTTTTCATACAAACATATTATATATTATTATATTATTATTATTATTACCAACTCCACCATCTCCTTTACTGGTCTGGATTCATCCAGTAATCCATATTGCGCTCGTCGTATTTCCAGACGAGTCGCTCTCCTACCTGCCTCATTCTTTCACTACTCTCTAAAATTTCTTCTTCGAAAATTCGGAGCTCATGCACATTATCTGCACTCATTGGGGGGGCAGGTGCTGGTATTGGGTACTGGGGCATGGGATTCTCCTGAGGGTACGGATTCTCTAAGATCTCCCTATTGAATTCATCGTTATCGTAGTAGTAGGGATCTAGAGGGTCCAGACCTGGATAGGTTGCTAAGTTCGGCATGGGATCGTCGTTTAGGTGGTAGCGCGGCACATAATCCCTATGATCATCGAACCATGGATCATAATCCAGGTCTAAGGGATTAGGGGCTGGTATCCTAGGTATCTCCTCAGGGTTGAAATCATGCATTTCTACTTGATTTTTAGGGTTATCCTCTATCTCTATCGGCTGAGTGGGGAAAAAAGGTAAGGGTTGTGGGGCTACTAGTTGTTCCAGGTTTGGGTCGGCAGCAGTTGTTGCTAGGATATGAAAATTGGCTAGGCTTCTATTAAGCATATCCTGTGTATGGGCATCTGACTCTTGCTTAGCGGCTGCTAGGACTCTCTGCTGTTGCAACTTTCGCATTCTTTTCCTACGCTCGAATGCTCACTTACTGAACCATCCTCTCTTTTTCTGAGGGAATGGCTCTTCAGACTGAACATTAAAGATAAACATCCCTTCTTCATTATCAGCGGCATACCCAGAGAGGGCAGGCTGTGAAGAGGTACCTTCACTCCTAGGTGAATCGGACAACTGACGATACGCATCTGAGGGTCCTTGATCACTCATACTGTAAACTAACAAATAGTCAAATAACACACAATAGTAAAATACATATATGCACGTATTTTCATAATTAATTTCCTAACAATTTGAATAATATTGGTGTCAGCAGAACACTTCTGTGGCTGAATCAATGGCTTAGCTCTGATACCACCTTCTGTCGCAACCCCCGCCCCCTATCTGTCCCGGGAACGGGCGGCCGCGAGACCAGTTTTGGTGGTATCATTATTTATCAATTTGGCAGCGGAAATTTCATCAGGACCGTAGTTAGGAAATATTTATCAGAGTAAAACCACCATATTTTATATTAATAATCACATGGGTAACACCCAAGTTTCTTATTACAACATATTTATAGGGATAAACCCTATTTTATTTAAAACATCGTCTTTTAGGTAACTTTTATAGCCACATTTTTCCAAGCCGTCAGTGCTCTCCAGCTGGCTTTCTTCTAATTTGGCTTTTACATTTTGTTACCTGAAACGCGTTTTAAAAACATTTGTCAGTGGGAAATACTAGTGGGTGAATCCCAGTTTAATCAAGAAAAGTTTCATCCATTAACAGTATTGAGAGCAATCACATTGTTTATTTCTACACAATTACTCATTCAGTATTGTCAATCCTGACTGGTGGGTCATATTACACATTGGCTAACTCGTTGTCCAATGGTAACGTGTTCCACATTTTGTATACAAAACCCCAACATACCGGCAGTAATTGAAGAACTACAAAGACTCAATCACTGCTTAATCACATTGTAAAATATTTAAGGATTTGTAAAAACAATTTACAAAAAGGAGATTACTCACATTGCTGACTTAGGTTTCTTCTAAGGTTTCCAGGTGATTATCTATAATTTACACAATGCACACGCGTTAGTATAATAACGCTTTATATTTACATTAGTTATACCCTCCCCGAGACGGCATGTAACACCCCGTGTTTCAGAAGTCAAAGTCAAGATTGAAGTCAAAGGTAGACAAGATTGCTAATTGCGATCTGTCACTCCTTGCTCAATTCCTGTTTTGACTTCTTTGACTTGTAGTTAGTCTATTTTATGCCTTACGTTAGTTGTATTATGTGGAGTACTTATTAATAATCGAGGTTTATTCGATATTTATCGCATTTTTTATCGCTTTATCACTATCACAATCGCACTCGCAACTCGAATTACGCGTTCTGGATGTTGTTATATGTGTGTGTGTGCCTTAGGTGTTACTTGTGCATGTTTGTTTATGTTATGTTGTGGTGATTAATCGAAACGCAATCGAAACTCAACCGCAATCGAATCGCAAACGCTAAACGAATACGAAATTAGGATGATTGTATGTTGATATAGTAGTTGGGATTAAAAGTAATTTGACTAGGAAACTCTATCGCATCGCAACGCTCGCATTCGCAATCGAAACGGCAAAAAAAAATCATCGCACCGAACACTCGAACCAAAGTGGCTAATCGACCAAGTGACCAGCCATTCGATCGAGCTGTCGCTCGATCGGCCAGCCATTCGATCAGGCTGCCACTCGATCGACCAGCCCTTTCCACTTTGGGAAACCCTATAAAAACCTCACTTGTTACTACTTTTGGTAACTGACATCTCTCTCTCTCTGCTCGAACCAGCCACACTCCAGCTTCTTTTCTCCGATTTCTCTCAAATCTTGTAAGTTTTCAACCTAATCTTTGTACTTTCTTGATCTACACGCACTCCTACACCTTTCTATCTTTTGAATCTTAACTTCTAACCGTAAAATCACTAGATTTGAGGTGTTCTTGGATGATATCATCATGGTGTTCTTGAGAACTTCATGTTTTGACTTCAATCCACCAAGAACAACTTAGATCTGAACGATTTCCACACAAATAAACAAAGATCTTTCATAGATCTAAACATATTCACGGTGAAAAGGATTGAAAGATGGTTTTCCAACTTTCTTTCAACTCTTTTACACTCAATACACTCAAAACCGATAGAATCGGAGCTTGTACCAACTTTCTACTCATTCTTGTGGTTTTGTTGGTTCAAGATCTGGATTCTATCCACGAGACTACCGATTTCGGGTTAAACATGGAACACCGTCTCGAACAGTTAACTGGTCGGATTTGGGTGATTCCTGTCCGATCAGGAGTACCAAGTATTGACGAGGTTTCTGTTGCTTAACACGCTATCAAAACATCTCGATAAAACGACAAACGACAAACTATCAAAATAACCAAGGAAGAAGACGTCCGGGACACCAGAACGGAGTGCCGCCCGATCGGACTGCTGTCCGATTCAATTGTCACCCAATCGACTTGCACCCTGGCCCCACACTCAACTTTTATTTTCAAACTTTGAAGGATGAACATTGAACGAAGTGCTGCCCGATCGGATTACCACCTGATCGGACTACCACTTGACCATGTAATGATCAGACTTCAATACTTATCAATTTTCAACCTGTTCAATGCATGAGGGTTGCCACCCGATCGGACCATCATCCGATCGAGTGACAATCTGCTGTGAACTTGCTCTCACTGAAGTGTCCAACCAATCGGACTGTCGCCCGATCGAACGGTCGTTCGATCGATCGACCTAAAAGGTAGAGATACTTCTAAGTTTTCAAAATGCTACAACGAAAACTTTAAAACTCAAGCCATCATACACAAACACATCCTTCACAAAGGAAGAAACAATCCACTCGAAAGGTCACCCGATCCGATGACCATCCGAGCGGACTGACACTCGAACGACCGGTTGTCCGATCGGACTACCATCCGATCGAACTGCTGTTCGACCCACTGTCACTTGTTTCGTTTTACGCGTCACTTATCGTTATGCTATCAATCTGTTTAGGCTAACCCTACTCTCTTGTACTCCCTTCAATCCACCAATCGCTGTGAGTATACTCGATCCCTTTTTGCTTTACGCACTTTTGGGTGTTACATACATTACATATTCTAAATCACATTAAACACACTACACAATACTTTATTCGCTAACCAATTATCGCATGTTATACGTGACTTAATGAATGCTTGTTTGTTATGTTTACACATGGAATGTTGTCTACCTGCCTTAGCAACGATAGTACTATTTATTTGGACTCAGCACCTGTTTACGCAGGGGTTGTTAAGGACAATTTGTTACATGGCTCACAGTGGTGAATGTGTATTACGAACTGCTTTGGGCAGTCAACCCGCAGTCATTGGTATCGATAGGTTCATGTCGATAACTAACACGCCTCATTTTACACTGTGTACGTGCTGGTTATGCGTAACTATTTCAAACTCTATTATATCTATTAAACTTGTATGCTCACCTTTACACTATGTGTATTGACCTTTACTTTAACGTATGTGACAGGTGCTTAGGATGCTTATATGCTTAGCTTGTTGTGAAATCGAGGCTAGGAAAGACCTAGGTCAACAATAAACAATTGTCTGTAATAAAAATCTGAGTTGTCAGAATAGAACAATTTGACTAGATCTTGTCTGTAATAATTATATTATCTTTTATGACATGGTATGGGACGTGTTACTTTAAATAATTGGTAATTATAGTTGTTATGGAAACTTCTGGACAATCTGTTTCGCTTAGTGCCACGCCCCGATGTTTCCGCCATCGGTTGGGGTGTGACACGGCATTCCAATGACTACGTCGGGCAGAACCCTGACAGCCATTACGGAACCCTGGATCGATCGGGCAGCGTATCTAATACGTAACCGGGGTTATGATACTTACATCGGGGCAGAACTTCGTTAATTAGGGGGATATAATACCCGAGTATTATGTGTAACACCCCGTGTTTCGGAAGTCAAAGTCAAAGTCAAGATTGAAGTCAAGGAAGAAAAGATTGCTAATTGTGATCTGTCTCTCTTTGCTCAATTCCTGTTTTGACTTCTTTGACTTGTAATTAGTCTATTTTATTATCGCTTTAGTTGTATTATGTGGAGTATCTATTAATAATCGCATAGTAGTCGCTATTTATCGCATGTTTAATCGCTTTATCGCTATCGCAATCGCACTCGTAACTTGAATTTACGCATTATGGTTATTGTTATACGTGTGTGTGTGCCTTATGTGTTACTTTTGCATGTTTATTTATGTTATGTGTGATAATCAATCGAAAACTCAATCGCAATTGAATCGCAAAACGCTAAACGAACATGAAATAAGGATGCTTGTATGTTGATATAGTAGTTGGGATTAAAAGTAATTTGACTAGGAAATCCTCTCGCATCGCAACGCTAGCAATCGAAATCGAAACGGCAAAACTCGTCGCACCGAACACTCGAACCAAGCGACTGATCGATCAGGTGACAAACCGATCGACCAGCCGTTCGATCGAGCTGTCGCTCGATCGGCCAGCTGTTCGACCGGGCTGCCACCCGATCGGCCAGCCCTTTCCTCTTTGGGAAACCCTATAAATACCCCCAATCACTATCATACTTTCCACTTTTGGAAACTCTCCTCCGACCAGCTCATCTTCCCCACTTTTCTTCAGATTTCTCGCTATTCCGGTAAGATCTCGTCCTAAATCTTGTACTTCCTTAATCTACGCGCACTCCAACACATTTCTATCTTTTGAATCTTCACTTTTAACTGTGAAATCATCAAGATTCAAGGTGTTCTAGGATAACGTCATCATGTGTTCTTGAGAACTTCATGTTTTGGCCTCAATCCACAAGAACAACTTAGATCGAACCGATTTCCACATAAACAAACAAATATATTTTAATAGATCTAAACATATTCACAATGAAAAGGATTGAAAGATGGTTTTCCAACTTTCTTTCAACTCTTTTACACTCAATGCCTTCAAAATCGATAGAATCGGAGCTTCTGCCGACTTACTACTCATTCTTGTGGTTGTGTTGGTTCAAGATCTGAATTCTATCCACGAGACTACCGATTTCGGGTTAAACATGGAACACCATCTTGAACAGTTAACTGGTCGGATTTGGGTGATTCCTGTCCGATCAGGGGTACCAAGTATTGACAAGGTTTCTGTTGCTTAATACGTTATCAAAACGTCTCGATAAAATGACAAACAATCAAAACAACCAAGTGTAAGACGAATAGGTCGACCAGGACGGAGTGTCATCCGACCGGACCGCTGTCCGATCGAACAGCCATCCGAACGACCGGTCATCCGATCGACCTGCACATTGGCCCCACAATTAATTTTCAAATCAACCCTCAATAGTTTTGGGAACACCGAACGGATTTCCGTCCGATCGAGTTACCACTCAATCGACCGACCATCCGACTATGTGATGTTTTGAAGCTTCAACACTTAAACAATTTTCAACATGTTCAATGCACAAAGGATGCCACCCGATCGAATAAGCGTCCGATCGAGTGACAACCTACTGAGAACTTGTTTTTGCTGAAGTGCCCAACCTATCGGACTGTCGCCTGATCGAACGGTCGTTCGATCGATCTGAAAGGTAGAGATACTTCTATGTTTTCAAAATGCTACAACGAAAACTTCAAAAGTCAAGCCATCATACACAAACACATCCTTCCCAAAGGAAGTAACAATCCACTCGAATGGTCATCCGACCGGATGACCGTCCGAACGGACTGTCACTCGAACGACCGGCTGTCTGATCGGACTACCATCCGATCGAACTGCTGTCCTACCCACTTGCACTCTTTATTGTTTTACGCGTCGCTTATCGTTATGTTATCAATCTGTTCAGGCTAACCCTACTCTCTAGCGCTCCCTTCAATCCATCAATCGCTGTGAGTATACTCGATCCCTTTTTGCTTTACGCACTTTTGGGTGTTACATACGTTACTTATACTAAATCACATCGAACACACTACGCAATACTTTAAATTGCTAACCAATTACCGCATGTTATACGTGACTTAATGAATGCTTGTTTGTTATGTTTACACATGGAATGCTGTCTACCTGCCTTAGCAACGATAGTACTATTAGTTTGGACTCAGCACCTGTTCACTCAGGGGTTGTTAAGGACAATTACCTACATGGCTCACAGTGGTGAGTGTGTATCGCGAACTGCCTTGGGCAGTCAACCCGCAGTCATTGGTATCGATAGGTTCATGTCGATAACTAACATGCCTAATTTTACACTGTGTATGTGCTGGTTATGCGTAACGATTTCGAACTCTATATGCTATTATCAAACTTGTATGCTCATCTTTACACTATGTGTATTGACTTTTACTTTAACGTATGTGACAGGTGCTTAGGATGCTTATTTGCTTACTTTACCGTGAAATCGAGGCTAGGAAAGACCTAGGTCAACAATAAACAATTGTCTGTAATGAAAATCTGAGTTGTCAGAACAGAACAATTTGACTAGATCTTTTCTGTAATAATTGTATTATCATTTATGACATGGTATGGGACGTGTTGCTTTAAATATTTGGTAAATATAGTTGTTATGGTAACTTCTGGACAATATGTTTCGCTCAGTGCCATGCCCCGATGTTTCCGCCATCTTTTCTGTAATAATTGTATTATCATTTATGACATTGTCTGCAACAGACATCGCCACAGGACTCAACACAATATAATCGAATCTCACCGCCATTGGTACGTGTTCCTGAGTTTTAGTAGTATTAGGGGGTATTTATAGGGTTTCCCAAAGAGGAAAGGGGCTGGCCGATCGGGTGGCAGCCAGGTCGAACAGCTGGCCGATCGAGCGGTGGCTCGATCGAACGGCTGGTCGATCGGTTGGTCACCTGATCGATCAGTCGCTTGGTTCGAGTGTTCGGTGCGACGAGTTTTGCCGTTTTGATTGCGATGCGAGAGGATTTCCTAGTCAAATTACTTTTAATCCCAACTACTATATCAACCTACAAGCATTCTTATTTCATATTCGTTTAGCATTTGCGATTCGATTGCGATTGAGTTTGATTGCGTTTTGATTGATTACCACAACATAACATAAATAAGCATCCACAAGTAACACATAAGGCACACACACACGTATAACAATAACCAAAATGCGTAATTCGAGTTGCGATTGCGATAGCGATAAAGCAATTAAACATGCGATAAATAGCGATTATTATGCGATTATTAATAGATACTCCACATAATATAACTAAAGCGATAACAAAATAGACTAATTACAAGTCAAAGAAGTCAAAACAAGAATTGAGCAAGGAGAGACAGATCGCAATTAGCAATCTTTTCTTCCTTTGACTTCAATCTTGACTTTGAATTTGACTTTCGAAACACGGGGTGTTACAGCCTCCCCTAGTTGACTTTCGGGACTTGGTGGTCATCGAGAGGTACAATCAAATCATGCTCAGCCAGGCACTTTCGAAGGTTTGACACATGGAACGTCGGGAGGACATTACAAAGTTCCTCCGGTTGTTCGAGTCTGTAGGCGACTTTTTCGATCCTTTCCAGAATCTTAAAAGGTCCAACATATCGAGGCGCTAGTTTCCCTTTCTTGCCGAATCTGACCACACCCTTCCAAGGTGATACCTTTAGGAGTACGTAGTCGCCAACGTCAAATTCAAGGGGCTTGCGTCGTCTATCGGCGTAACTTTTCTGACGACTTCGAGTTTTCAGCAAGTTGTCTCTTATTTGGAGGAATTTATCAGTCGTTTCTTGCAATAGCTCGGGACCGGTTAGTTGCGAGTGACCGATCTCGTGCCATACAATTGGCGATCGATATTTTCTTCCGTATAAAGCCTCAAATGGTGCCATTTGAATGCTGGTATGATAGCTGTTGTTAAACGAAACTCGACTATTGGCAGGTATGCATCCCAATTACCACCGAAATATATGACACACGAACGGAGCATGTCTTCAAGAGTACGAATCGTTCTCTTAGTCTGACCGTCGGTTTGAGGGTGGAATACGGTACTTAGATTTAGCGTCGTACCGAGAGCAGCTTGAAACGTTTCCCACAGTCGCGAGGTAAACCTAGCGTCATGGTCAGAGATGATGTCGCGAGGCGTCCCATGTCGACAAATGATCTCATTGGTGTAGATTCGGGCTAATCGTTCTACCTTGTAGTCTTCCCGTATTGGCAAAAAGTGAGCTGATTTGGTTAAACGGTCAACAACAACCCAGATGCTGTCGTGACCTGATGGCGTGCGCGAGAGCTTGGTTATGAAGTCCATAGCTATACTTTCCCACTACCACACAGGGATCGGAGGTTGTTCGAGTAAGCCAGAGGATCTTTGGTGTTTGGTCTTGACCTTCGAGCAAGTCAGGCAGTTTCCAACGTAAAGGGCGATATCTCTTTTCATGCACGGCCACCAATACTTACAGCGAAGGTCCTGGTACATTTTATCGGCACCGGAATGAATGGAATATTGGGATTTGTGGGCTTCGTCCATCAATATCTGTCGTAAATTGGTCTGTTTAGGGATCTAAATTCGGTCCAGGTAGTGGAATATCCCATTCGACTTATTCACAAGCTGAGCTCCATCATGGTAAATTCTTTCTTTATCCAGAGTGCGCTCGTTAAAACAAGCATGCTGGGCCTCGCGGATGCGGGTTTCGAGATCGAATTGGGCTCGGGTATTACGAATGCTAAGCAAATAATTCTGTCTGCTGAGAGTGTCGGCAACGATATTTGCTTTGCCAGGGTGATAACGAATCTCACAGTCATAGTCATTGAGAAGTTCTACCCATCGGCGTTGACACATATTAAGTTCCTTCTGGTCAAAGATATGTTGTAGGCTCCTATGATTGGTGAAGATCGTACACTTCGTACCATACAGGTAGTGTCGCCAAATCTTTAACGAAAAAACAAATGCGCCTAGCTCGGGATCATGGGTTGTATAGTTCTTTTCGTGGATTTTGAGCTGACGAGATGCGTAAGCTATAACCTTGTCTTGTTGCATGAGGACACAACCAAGACAAAGGTTGGAAGCATCACAATAGACAATGAAGTCGTCATTTCCATCGGGCAATGAGAGAACAGGAGCATTGCAAAGCATGCGCTTAAGGGTTTGGAAATTAGACTCTTGTTCGATTCCCCAAACAAAAGGCTTATCTTTATGCGTGAGAGCGGTAAGCGACACAGCGATTTTTGAGAATCCTTCGATAAATCGTTGATAATAGCCCGCTAGTCCGAGAAAAGAACGGACTTCAGATGGGTTCTTAGGTGTAATCCAACTCTTAACGGCTTCAATCTTCGCGGGTTCGACGTGAATACCTTGACTATTTACAATGTGACCGAGGAATTGAACCTCCTCCAGCCAAAATTCGCACTTGGAGAACTTGGCATAGAGTCGATTCCCTTGGAGTAGCTCGAGAACCAAACGTAGATGTTGCACGTGTTCGGCTTTTGACTTGGAATAGATCAAGACATCGTCGATAAACACGATGACGAAATGGTCGAGATAAGGTTTACGCACGCGATTCATCAGATCCATGAAAACCGCGGGTGCGTTGGTTAAACCGAAAGGTATAACAACGAACACATAGTGGCCGTAACGAGTGCGAAAAGCGGTTTTGGGTATATCCTCCTCTTGGATGCGTAGCTGGTGATAGCCTGAGCGTAGATCAATCTTGGAGAAACACGTAGCACCTTGTAGCTGATCAAACAAATCATCAATGCGAGGCAGGGGATAGAGGTTCTTGATAGTTAACTTATTCAATTCCCGATAGTCGATGCACATCTGGAATGACCCATCCTTCTTTTTGACGAAAAGGACTGGCGCGCCCCCAGGAGAGGTGCTCGGGCGAATGAAGCCTTTCTCAAGTAATTCCTGAAGCTGACTCGAGAGTTCACGCATTTCGGACGGTGCGAGTCGGTAAGGAGCTTTGGCAACAGGGTTGGCTCCAGGAATGAGGTCGATACGAAAGTCGACATCACGACTTGGCGGTATTCCGGGAAGATCCTCAGGAAAAACGTTAGGAAATTCTCGAACCACTGGGACATCGTTTACACCAGGTCTTCCTTTCTTTTCCTTCTCCGCTACTACAATGTTAACCAAGAAAGCTCTGTATTCCTTGCGGAGATACTTGCTAGCTTGGACACATGACATGAGCTTGAGACCTTTCGAAGCAGTTTCGCCATAAACACACAATAAATCACCATTCGCGAGCGAGAATCGAATCATCTTATCGAAGCACACAACTTCAGCATGGTTTTCGCGAAGAAAGTCCATGCCTACTATGACGTCAAAACTTCCGAGTTGCATCGGAATAAGGTCGATTGGGAAGATGTGATTGTTGAGTTCAAGAGTACAATCACGAAGAACAGAATTAACGGTGACAGTTCTTCCGGTGGCGACTTCAACATCGAACGTCGAGGAGAGATGGGAGCGCTTACCACTAAGGAGCTTCTCGAATTCAAATGACACAAAGCAGTTATCGGCTCCAGTATCAAACAAACACGAAGCATAAATACCATTCACAAGGAACATACCACTAACAACGTTGTTGTCAGTCTGGGCTTGGCGCACATTGATGTTGAAAGTTCTGGCGCGGGCGGCTTGTTGCTGCAGCTGAGGCTGTTGCTGCTGGTGCTGTTGCTGAGGCTCTTGTTTCACAACCCTGTTCGGGCACATGTTCGCAAAGGGGTTGGGATCACCACATGTGTTAGTGCACTATGTCTTTTGACTTCGTCTTGTGTCACGTCTTGTAATAGGATTGATAGATTTGTGCACGTAGTTCAAGAAAATAGACTTTCAGGTGATTTCGCATGATAGTGCGTAAAACTAATTCCGTGCGGAATTAGATTTCGCATGAAGGTGATTTCGTATGAAGGTGATTCAAGCGAAATTAGACTACTATAAATAGGTCTCATGCAAAATCATATGAATTGATAGATCAGGGCTCGTAGTTTGAGAAATTAGATTTTATGAGGTTCAGGGTAATTCCGCTTGGAATAGGTAATTCCGTTTGAGAGGTTAATTCCGCATGAAGTTAACAAAGTTAATTTCGTACGGAATTAGCTATAGCTAATTCCGCATGAAACAAACTTGTTAATTCCACACGGAATTACACGCCTATATATACCCCTGATTCCATTTCATTTGTATCATTCTTCTGATTTGGTACCGAAGTGCTGCCAAATTGTCTCGAGGTGCTGTAACTCTTTTACATCAATAACAGAGACATATTATAGTATATCAAGCTGTTTCCACGTCCGTTTCACTGATTCCGCCTTTTATTCGGATCTATAACTCTTCTGATTGACTAGTTCGGGTCATACAACGATCCTACAAGTGGTATCAGAGCTCAGGAGGAGGAGTTCTACCAAAATCAGCTTGATTTCATCAGATTTTCTTACTTCTACACCTTCTTTTCTAAATTGAACAAGATTTCACGGTCAAAATGGATTGAATTTCACATATCATATGCGAAACAGTGTTTTAACAAAGCCTTGAAAGAATCAGATCAAAATTCGACCTAAAAATGACAGAAATGGGTGAAAATGTTAATTCCGCTTGAACGAAGGTTATAATTTCGCTTGAAAATTTGAAGTAATTTCGCACGAAATTACTAATTCCGCTTGAAAAGGGAATTTCGTTTGGAAAGTTAATTCCGTTTGGGAATTTCGTTCGAAAGGGTATTTTTGTTTGAAGTCTGATTCCGCACCAAAGTAATTTTGCACCAAAGTCTGATTCCGTTTGAAGTTGTGATTTCGCTTCAAGTACTGATTTCGTTTGAAGTGGTCGTCCAAGTGATTCCGTTTGAAACCTTAATTTCGCTTGATATTTTTATTTCGTTTGAAAGTGAAATTTTCGCGTCAAGATCATTTCACGTCAACCAAGTGTCAGTCTGTTTCAAGTTGTTTAAGATTGTTTATACTGATTGTATTTGTTTGATTGTCTTTGTCTTTCAGGAAATTCAAATTCACATCATGGCTGAAGAATTCTACAACACGTTTTACAACGCGTTCACATCCGAATCTTCCAAAACGTCAACTGTCACACCAAAGTCAATTACAAAAGTGGTCAATGAAAACATCAATCACGACAACTTTTATGGAACTTATTCCAAACCACCCAAGCTGGATAATATTGAAGATTATACTTGGTGGAAAGAACGGTTTCTCAACTGGGCAAAAGCGTATGCACATTAGAGCTGGTTCTGTCTAGAGTTTGGATATGAGAGACCAAAAGATGACAAAGGGAAGAAATTCCTATGAAAAAATTAGGCATTGAGGACAAAAAGGAATTCTCGTCTGAACAGAGAATGATTGCTTTGATCCAGTCGGCAATTAGAAACAACATTTTTGCATTGCTTAACCATGATGGGTCATCGAAATCTGTTTGGGAAGCTTTACGAGTTAAAGCTGAGGGGGTAAACAGATTAAAAAGAACAAAATTGCTTTGTTAAAGAAAGAATTCGACCTGTTTGATAGCAATAAAGGAGAGTCTGTGAGGCAAATGATAGAAAGATTTTGTCACCTAAAAATTGAACTCGAAAGGTCTGAAATTGTGAAAACAAAAGAGGAAATTATTGATAAAATCATAGAAGCGTTACCACGAGCTGATCAGTGGCGAACGTTTGTTTTCATTTTGAAAAATGATGCTTTGTATGAAACAATTTCTCTTGATACATTAATTGAAAAGATTGAAACTCATGAGCTTGAATTGCAGAAACAGAACAAGATGAGCAGTTCTTCACATCAACAGAATGTTGGTCTCTATTACAAAGGTAATCTACCTTCTGTGAAAGCTGGAGAATCACCAAAGACAGCATTCAGTGGTGAGAGGATAAAAGAACCTCAGAAAAGCTCATCAAGTTATGATCCGGGCTATCATTCATTTTCTTCAAAAGCCAATTCTGAAGAATCAGATGAGATTTTGTGCAACATTGCTCTTAAACTAAAGAATTCTCCTGCAATGAGCATCAATGCAGCTAAACAACAAATGAACTTCCTTGCATCTGTTTTGGAATCGTATGAAGGTCTTGTAGCTGGCAAAATTGGAAATTCAGAGTTAACCAAAGAAGACTACGACCAGATTGATCCGGAAGAAATGGAACTCATAGACATTCGCTGGTGTTTAGCTAGTTGCATCCGCAGAGCTTAGAGATATATGGAAATTACTGGGAAACAATCTCTTGGTGGTGCATCTACAAAACTTGGATTTGACAAGTCCAAAGTAACCTGTTTCAAATGTAAGCAAAAAGGTCATTTTAAAAGAGAATGTAGAAATTCTAAAGTTGCTGAAACGGAGAAACCTTTCAATGATGATTATTATCGAAAGGCGATTTATCACCGTAGCAGAGAAGAGCCAAAGATGATCGAAGATAAACCCAGAGAGAAGTCAAGAGCTTGTATTGTATTCCATCATGATGAAGGATATGATTGGAGTCAAATTTGTCCATAAGAAGATCGTGTTGATATTCAAAAAACAGCTCATGGCAAAACTATATCAAAGAACAACCATTATGTTTTTGTTGCTGAAATAAAAAAGGAAAACAAAGAAGAAAATGTTGTTGCTGAGGTCAAAGAGAAAACCAGAGAAGAGATTCTGAGTGAGAAAACTTACAGAGAAAGAAACATTGCTTGGAACAGGATGGATGAAATGCAAGAAGAGTATGAGAGGGCTGTCAGCAGTAAGAGATGGGATAAGAAGAGAGAGTGCTATTACAACAGAGAAGGTGAACCTGTTGTTCCAAAGAAAGATATAATTTTTGAAGATGTTCTTCTCATAATTCCTTCATCTTCCGAATACTATAGAAATGTATTAAAAGATGAAACTTATGTAAAAAAGGCATGAAAAGGAAATCAGATATGCTATGATATCATGTTTGAGGAAGAGGGATGAAGAGAGAATGAAGAAGAATGTTGAAGAAATGGTAAACAGTCTAAAGAAAACTGCTGAAGATGTTAAAGATGAAGCTGTTGAAGTTGAGGTTGTGAAGGAAGTTTAAAGTTGTTAAAGAGGAAGATTTGAAGGTTGCTGAGGAAAATGTGAAGATTGTTGAAGAAGTGAAAGAAGAAGTTAAGGTGAATGAAGAGGTTGAAAAAGTTGTTACTGAAGAACAACAGGTTGTAGAAGATGAGAAGAAAATTGAAAGTGTGATTGAAGTAAAGGATGAGAATTCGAAAGTTGCTGATGATGTTGGTGATGAAGTTGGTGTTGAAGAAAAACAGAAAGATGCTGATCAGAAGCAGACAGAAAATGCAGCAGAGAACACCGAAGTGCCAATCACTGAGGTAAATTTTGATTCTGAAACTCAAATCAAAATCGTTGAACAGTGCAAGAAATGCATGGAAACGTGCAGTGCTTGTACTGAAAAAGACAAAAAATTCAAAATAAGAAATCTTGAATTCGATAAAATTGAAGAAGTTTTAAAAAATAAATGCAAAGAAATGTTAGAAAACGAAAAAGTTTTGAAAGATAATGATGAAAAACTTTTAGAAAAATGTAAAAAGTTAGAAAAAGAAAATGAAGTTTTGAAAGCAAATGTTTTGAAAAAGACAAAAGAATGTGATAAAAAAGAAATTGTTTGTCAAGAAATGAAGAAAGAATATGATTCAATAAAATTGGCATATCATATTACAAAAGAGTCATATGAAAAGGTGAAGGATGAAATGAAATTTTCTCAATCAAGAATGAATTACTTATCTGAAACAACTAAAGAGCTTAAGCGAATGTATGAAATAAAACAAGGTGTTGTTAATTCTTACATTGAGGATGTTGCTAAGCTAAAGCGTCAGATTGCTGATTTAGAACAGGATAACAACAAGTTAAAAAGTTATCGCGTGTCGTCATATGTGCTTGAACGTATTTTCAATATAAAACCGGGAGATGGTGAGTCTGAGCAAAAAAAGAAAGGCATTGTCTCAGAGTTTCATCAAGTTCCACCACCGGAAAAGTTTGCATTTTATGATGATGAAAAGGTCGAAAAAGCTTTCAACATGGTAGATCAATTGCCAGATAACATTGACATAACCTATTCCAAATCTGATGATTCTAGTGATTCAGAGGTGGTAGGTAAGGTCGTTGAAAGTGTGTTGAAAGAAAAGTCAGTTGACATGGGTAAATCTGAATCACAAGATGAAAATGAAGGTAATTTTCATGATGAATATCTGAAAAGCTCAGAATCCGAGAAAAATTTGAATGATGATTCAAAAGGATTAGTTTATACCATGATTGGATCAGACAAATTATTCTTAGATATTGTATTCCCGATTCAGAATGTGATTTCAGAAAAGGTTGATAAAGTGTTCAAAATGGTTAAAATTGAAAAATCTGAGATTTCAAAGTTTGCTGGAAAAGGTCACAAAACTTTTTATAACAAACCTGGTTACAAAAAGAAGAATATGAAGGCTGGGTTGGGTTATAAGAAGAAACAAAGTCGAAATAAAAATGAAACGCCGAATTTTCAGGCAAAAATAAATTTTGTTCAAGGAAAAAGTTTTGAAGAAGAAAAAGAACTTCAATTTGGACAACAGTCTAATGAAAAGTTTTTTGCTCAAAAGAAAAACCAACAACCACAGATCAAATATGTTTCAAAAAGAACATGTTTTAAATGTGATCAAATTGGACATCTTGCACGAAAGTGTCCAAATCTGAAACTTGTGGATGTTGACAAAAAGAAGTCTGATAATGTTAAGAAACAAAGATCTGAGAATGTGAAACAAAGGTCGACCAAATTTGATTCAAAACAAACTTGGAGGTACAACACAAACAAGTTTGTTTCGAACCAAAATTGGAAATCAAACCCGAATAGGTTCGATTCAAAACAGACTTGGAATTCTTACACACCCAGAGTCAGAGCAATTCAAAGTTGGAAAACATCAGTTGATATAACAAAACCGAAAGAGTTTTGGAAACCAAAAGTTGTTCAAAATGAAAATGTTCAAAAAGAGTTACATTTTTACAAAAGAGGTACTCCGAAATGTCAAACTTGGACGGCTAAGAAACAAATGACTTTGGTAAAAGATGAAAAAGTTGAAGTCAAGGTTGAAAAAGTCTTAGATGATAAAGATTTTCCGAAGTTGAATGATACATATTGTGTTGAAATGCCTAAGGTCCAACAGACCTGGGCTAAATTGTTCAAGTAATCAAGTAGTCTGAATGTGCAGGTGCTCAAGAAAACTGAAGATTGTGAAAATGGTATTCGGAGCAGCCTGGCACAATGAGGAGAGGAGGCTGCTGAACCCTGGTTTGGTTGAACAGGGAGTGTGTTTGTTTTCTGCACATAAATAAACAATATTTAAAAAAAACCCTAAAAATTGAAAAAAAAAATTTAAAAACCAAAAATATGTTACTTGAATATGCCGAAACCCTCACGGTGGAACAAACATGATTAATTTCACAAGATTGAAAAACGGTTTTCAAACTGTAAATATCAATGTGTTGTAAATCATGGGGGTAATTGTTGCTTTTTATATTATATTTTCCGCAAAACAGAGAACATTAGCAGAAATGGATGGCGAGACAAAGCTATCAGTGTTGGTTGTCAAATTTTTCTTTAAATGATTTTGCATTTTAGGGGGAGTATTGTTGTTAGAAAATACAAAAACATTTGAAAATTTGAAAAAGTAAAAAACATGATAAAATTCAAAAATTGAGTTTTTGTGTAAAAAGAGGAAATTATAGTACATCAGTAGACAGTTACAGTATGCTAAAGAAACATAATGATTAAATAGCGTTAAACAGTCTCACTGATGATATGCCGATAGGTTTTTATACATTTAGTAAATTTTTTGTGTAAAAAGAGGAAATGATAGTACATCAGTAGACAGTTACAGTATGCTAAAGAAATGTAATGATTAAATAGCGTTAAACAGTCTCACTGATGATATGCCGATAGGTTTTTATACATTTAGTAAACTTTTTCGGGATATAAACATAAATTCAAAATTGCTTATTTCGTGGGAAACACTACTTGGATATATAGGTAACCCCTGAAATCTTGTTTAAAGGACCCCTCTTTCTGAGATACTAGGTCTTTATGCTTAGTGATATCTGGGGTATTATCCCGGGACTTCTGATTTTGCGGAAGCAATGGCCTAGTCCCCGTATAATACTTTATGCATGCTTGAAATATAGCAATCGCCCTCAGTACAAAAAATGATGAATCATTGAAAAATGCTAATCATGTGCTGTTGAAGAAAAGATCCTCTAAAGGGGACACACCAAAAGTCGAAGCCGTCATCTCTCTGCTGAACGGAAGTTCTGACCTGAGCTCTCACGGTTCTTCGCAATTTAACCCCTTACAGATATCATCTAGGTATACTCACCTGTAAGACTGAATATTGGGATCTGGATACGGGAGTATATTCAAGAGGTGGGACACATGAATGAGTTTAAGTTCTTAATACACCTAATTCGTATCCTGAATCAGTTGAACTTTGTGTGAAAATTTAAGTGGATCAGTATATTGACAATCTAAGTGAATTGTTTAATTCTTAATGTGTAAATAAGCTCAACGGTACTTGTAACTTGTCAAAAACTGATATGATCCTCTGACGCAAACTCAAACAAAAATATTGCTTGTAAATATGTTTGTAAATATTTTTTTACTGCTTTAGATTTCAGAAAATTCAAAAAGATTTTTTATTCTACTTTATTTTCGACAACTGATGTCTGAGATGCTGAGTGTCAAAATCTAAGTAAGCTGATTGTGTTTCTGAAATAAAACAAGTTCATTAATTTGAATCTTGAAGTTTTAAATCAAAAATCAAAAACAGTTTGTAATATCTCCAAGGTCATTAGTTTGGACTTGGATGATTAAATGTGAAGGATTTGGATGCTTATATTGTTATAGAGCCAGTTTCCGATCTGTTTCGCTGAAACTGCAAATTCTGGAAATTTGTTGATAGGGGGAGTGGTTTAAAGAGTTTGATTTGAAAACATTGTATTTATAAATGTTTGAGTATTGCAGGTATTCCAGATTATGATCCCGACAGCTGAGTCTTAGGGGAAGTCTGAAGACAAGCTTGAAGCAAGGGGGAGCTTGTAGATGGAAAGCTAGGTGATGGTCCCTAAGCACGGAAGCTTGACGAAAGAGGGAGCCTGAAGAAGCTGTTAATGAAAGAGCCAGAGTCAGATTCTGGTATACAATTCAAAGAGAGAAGTTGATCAATGAAGAAGGATTGATGGATACTTACAGTGATAGACAGTTTGGAAAGAGCATGAAGACTGATCAAGACTGAAGATGTGTCATGATAAAGATTAGACACTGAAGACTTCGTCAACATCCAAGGGGGAGTCTGTTAGTGCACTATGTCTGTTGACTTCATCTTGTATCATGTTATGTAATAGAATTGATAGATCAGGGCTCGTAGTTCGAGAAATTAGATTTTATGAGGTTTAGGGTAATTCCGCACGAAATTACCAAGATGGTAATTCCGCTTGGAATAGGTAATTCGGTTTGAGAGGTTAATTTCGCATGAAGTTAACAAAGTTAATTCCGTACGGAATTATCTTTAGCTAATTCCGCATGAAACAAACTTGTTAATTCCACACAGAATTACACGCCTATATAAACCCCTGATTCCGTTTCATTTGTATCATTCTTCTGATTTGGTACCGAAGTGCTGCCAAATTGTCTCAAGGTGTTGTAACTCTTTTACATCAATAACAGAGACATATTATAGTATATCAAGTTGTTTCCACGTCCGTTTCACTGATTCCGCCTTTGATTCGGATCTATAACTCTTCTGATTAACTAGTTCGGGTCATACAACGATCCTACAACATGCGAAGCAGACTCGGGCGTTGACCGCAGGTGCCTGAGCCGCTTGTTGGCCTTGTGGGGCTGGGAGCAGAGCTTGGTGAGCAGTGGCTTGAGCTGGCGCTTGACGGGGACCAGTACAACAGTTAGTAGTGAAGTGGCCGTACATATTGCATTGAGCGCAGAAACGGCAGGCTAGACCCGCCGGGTGATGATAAGAGCATGTCAGGAAGGCAGGGTGAGGGCCGGTGTATGCATGTTTTGCAGGCGGTGCATTGGTAACTGGTGCTGGGTGGTGGTGCGATTGCTGCTGAGCCGGTACGGCTTGAAGTGGAGCAGCAGTGGTGGTGACAGCACTGTTCTTGTTGTTGGAGCTGCTATTGTTGTTCTTCTTCTTGCGGCGAGAGGCTTTTGACGACTGAGCGGCGACGGTTTCGGCGGCTGGTGCGGCGGTGACTTGGTGCAGGTTCTTTGAAGTTTTATCCCAAAACCAGCTTTTACTCGCTTGTCGTTGATTTCGGCGGCAAGCAAGTAAGTTTCTTCGATTATTGCTGGCTTTGCGGCATGCACAAAATCTGCAACACAGTCGGGTAGAGCTCGAATGTACTTCTTAATCGTCATGTCAGGCGTCTTCACTTGATCGGGACAGATGATGCTGAGCTGCTTAAAGCGAGCAGTCAGGGAAGCGTTGTCACCTTCTTTCTGCTTAATGTGCCAGAATTCGTCCTCCAGCTTTTGGCGCTCATGGGGAGGGCAGAACTCTTCGAGCATAACGTTCTTCAACTCGTCCCATGACAGACCATAAGCTGCATCATTTCCGTGCTTGTTCCTTTCGGCCGTCCGCCAGTCTAGAGTGCGGGACTGGAAGACGGCGGTCGCGTTCAGTGTGCGGAGATTATCAGGACATCCGCTCTGTCACAGGGTGACTTCGATTGAGTCAAACCATTGAAACAAAGCCATAGGGCCTTCTTCGCCGGTGAACTCTTTTGGTCCACATGCCTTGAACTGTTTGAAGCTGAAAGCAGCTTTGGGAGTCTCGGTCCTGGATTCTTCAGACGATTTGCTCATGTTTTCGTATAGTTCACTGACGACTTGGGGTACAACCTTTGCCATTTGCTTAGTAATCATGGCAGCGAGGCGTTTGTCTGGTTGCTTTCTGCGAGCATCTCGGGTAGCGCGAGATCCAGATGATGACATTGACTGCAACAGACATCGCCACAGGACTTAACACAATATAATCGAATCTCACCTCACACGCCTAATACTACTAAAACTCAGGAACACGTACCATCACGTAAGCACATAGGCACATAATCACAGATTCACATAAGCACAGAAGCACACAAAAGCACGTAAGGTACAGAAACACAGAAGCACATAAGCACGTAGGGCACAAAACACAGAAGCATACAAGCATGTAACTTGTCTAGATGCACACAGAGGCTGTCAGAATACAGAAACCTATCATTCAAAGTTCATGATCGTTCGAGAAGAGCATTCGTGCATAGCATAGCGAGTAGTATAGTATAAGCTAATAATATAGCAAGCAACATAGCGTACGGTGGTTCCTCAGGGTAGTAGCGATTTGTCAGCGTTTTGAGATAGTGTGTAGTGCGAGTCGTGCGTGTCGATCAAATCGAAAGCGAATAATCGAATAAGTCCCCCAAAAATTAAAACACATAAGCAGGTAAATACACATACAAACACATAAAATCGGCGAATCATCAGAGTCAGCAGTTGCGGGCTCAGAATCAAAACACATAGAAATCGAGAAATAGATGATCTATGGCTATTTAGACATTGACTACCCAAAGTGATTCGACTATTCACAGGGACCTGTTGTACACACTTTGACTTTCAGGACTGTGCTTTTGCCTCGAGTCTTGGGCTTGGCACGCATCCTTTTAGTCATATCGTGACTTCAAGTCGTTGGAGTCCGTTGAGACTTTGGTGGGAGTTTTGTAAAACCAAGTAAAGGTCGGAACAAGTCGTCAAGGTTAGGGTTTCACCCCTGGCTTAACAACTTTGTTCCTGTTTTGATAAAATAAAAGAGAATTATGCGTTAAAGTATGGATTTCACTCCTATTTCAACGCAATTTCTCGTGTTTCTAGGTAAAAATGTGGGTTGAACAAGTAATTTAGTCGAGAGTTTGCGGTTTTCACACCACATCTCATCTTAATCGCTCATTCATATTTGAAAATTCGAGTGCGGTGATAGTGTAGCATAGGCGAGAATAGCGAGAAACAGCAGCAAGCTCATACATAATCCCTACTGGACATGCACGAGTCGGTCTGTTGGTTCCTAACTATAGACTAGGTCTCTAAGACATCGGCCCGGACTAGGTCGTGTCTTGCCTAATTCCCTATAGTTATCGCTCTGATCCAATCTGTCACACCCCAACCGATGGCGGAAGCATCGGGGCATGGCATTGAGCGAAACAGATTGCCCAGAAGTTTCCATAACAACTATATTTACCAAATATTTAAAGCAACACGTCCCATACCATGTCATAAATGATAATACAATTATTACAGAAAAGATCTAGTCAAATTGTTCTGTTCCGACAACTCAGATTTTTATTACAGACAATTGTTTATTGTTGACCTAGGTCTTTCCTAGCCTCGATTTCACAACAAAGTAAGCAAATAAGCATCCTAAGCACCTGTCACATACGTTAAAGTAAAAGTCAATACATATAGTGTAAAGGTGAGCATACAAGTTTGATAATAGCATATAGAGTTCAAAATCGTTACGCATAACCAGCATGTACACAGTGTAAAATGAGGCATTTTAGTTATCGACATGAACCAATCGATACCAATGACTACGGGTTGACTGCCCAAGGCAGTTCGCGATACACACTCACCACTGTGAGCCATATAGGTAATTGTCCTTAACAACCCCTGAGTGAATAAGTGCTGAGTCCAAACTAATAGTACTATCGTTGCTAAGGCAGGTAGAAAGCATTCCATGTGTAAACATAACAAACAAGCATTCATTAAGTCACATATAACATGCGGTAATTGGTTAGCGATTTAAAGTATTGCGTAGTGTATCGATATGATTTAGTATAAGTAACGTATGTAACACCCAAAAGTGCGTAAAGCAAAAAGGGATCGAGTATACTCACAGCGATTGATGGATTGAAGGGAGCGCTAGAGGGTAGGGTTAGCCTGAATAGATTGATAGCATAACGATAAGCGACGTGTAAAACGATATAGAGTGCAAGTGGGTAGGACAGCAGTTCGATCGGATGGTAGTCCGATCGGACAGCCGGTCGTTCGAGTGACAGTCCGTTCGGACGGTCGTCCGGTCGGATGACCGTTCGAGTGGCTTGTTACTTCCTTTGGGAAGGATGTGTTTGTGTATGATGGCTTAACTTTTGAAGTTTTCGTTGTAGCATTTTGAAAGCATTGAAGTATCTCTACCTTTCAGGTCGATCGATCGAACGACCGTTCGATCGGGTGACAGTCCGATAGGTTGGGCACTTCAGCGAGAACAAGTTCTCAGCAGGTTGTCACTCGATCAGACGCTTGTTCGATCGGGTGGCATCCTTTGTGCATTGAACATGTTGAAAATTGTTTAAGTGTTGAAGCTTCGAAACATCACATAGTCGGATGGTCGGTCGATTGAGTGGTAACTCGATCGGACGGCAATCCGTTCGGTGTTCCCAAAACTCTTGATGGTTGATTTGAAAATTAATTGAGGGGCCAATGTGCAAGTCGATCGGATGACCGGTCGTTCGGATGGCTGTTCGATCGAACAGCGGTCCGATCGGACGACACTCCGTCCTGGTCGACCTGTTCGTCTTACACTTGGTTGTTTTGATTGTTTGTCGTTTTATCGAAACGTTTTGATAACGTATTAAGCAACAGGAACCTCGTCAATAATTGGTACCCCTGATCGGACAGGAATCACCCAAATCCAACCAGTTAACTGTTCGAGACGGTGTTCCATGTTTCACCTGAAATCGGTAGTCTCGCGGATAGAATCCAGATCTTGGACCAACACAACCACAAGAATGAGTAGTAAGTCGGCACAAGCTCCGATTCTATCGGTTTTGAAGGCATTGAGTGTAAAAGAGTTGAAAGAAAGTTGGAAAACCATCTTTCAATCCTGTTCATTGTGAATATGTTTAGATCTATGAAGGATCTTTGTTTGTTTATGTGGAAATCAGTTAGATCTAAGTTGTTCTTGGTGGATTGAGGCCAAAACATGAAGTTCTCCAGAACACATTATGACGTCATCCTAGAACACCTTGAATCTTGATGATTTCACGGTTAAAAATGAAGATTCAAAAGATAGAAAGGTGTAGGAGTGCATGTCGAATAAGGATGTCCAAGATTTAAGATGAGATCTTACCGGATTCGCGAGAAATCTAAAGAAAAGTGGGGAAGATGAGCTGGTCGGAGGAGAGTTGCCAAAAGTGGAAAGTATGAAGGTGACAGGGGGTATTTATAGGGTTTCCCAAAGAGGAAAGGGGCTGGCCGATCGGGTGGCAGCCCGGTCGAACAGCTGGCCGATCGAGCGGCAGCTCGATCGAACGGCTGGTCGACCGGATGGTCACCTGATCGACCAGTCGCTTGGTTTGAGTGTTCGGTGCGATGAGTTTTGCCGTTTTGATTGCGATTGCGAGCGTTGCGATGCGAGAGGATTTCCTAGTCAAATTACTTTTAATCCCAACTACTATATCAACCTACAAGCATTCTTATTTCATATTCGTTTAGCATTTGCGATTGAGTTTGATTGCGTTTCGATTGATTACCACAACATAACATAAATAAGCATGCGCAAGTAACACATAAGGCACACACACACGTATAACAATAACCAAAATGCGTAATTCGAGTTGCGAGTGCGATTGCGATTGCGATAAAATTAAACATGCGATAAATAGTGATTATTTTGCGATTATTAATAGATACTCTACATAATACAACTAAAGAGTTAACAAAATAGACTAATTACAAGTCAAAGAAGTCAAAACAGAAATTGAGCAAGGAGAGACAGATCGCAATTAGCAATCTTTTCTTCCTTTGACTTCAATCTTGACTTTGACTTTGAATTTCAAAACACGGGGTGTTACAGCGGTTTTCATGGATCTGATGAATCGCGTGTGTAAACCTTATCTCGACCGTTTCATCATCATGTTTATCGACGATGTCTTGATCTATTCCAAGTCGAAAGCCGAACACGCGCAACATCTACGTTTGGTCTTCGAGCTACTCCAAGGGAATAGACTCTATGCCAAGTTCTCCAAATGCGAATTCTGGCTAGAGGAGGTTCAATTCCTCGGTCACATTGTAAATAATCAAGGTATTCACGTTGATCCCGCGAAGATTGAAGCCGTTAAGAGTTGGATTACACCTAAGAACCCGTCTGAAGTCCGTTCTTTTCTCGGACTAGCGGGCTACTATCGACGATTTTTCGAAGGATTCTCAAAAATCATTGTGCCGCTTACCGCTCTCACTCATAAAGACAAGCCTTTTTTTTTTGGGGAACTGAACAAGAATCCGCTTTCCAAACCCTCAAACGCATGCTTTGCAATGCTCCTGTTCTCTCATTGCCAGATGGAAACGACGACTTCATTGTCTATTGCGATGCTTCCAACCTTGGTCTTGGTTGTGTTCTCATGCAACGGGACAAGGTTATAGCTTACGCATCTCGTCAGCTCAAAATCCACGAGAAGAACCATACAACCCATGATCTCGAGCTAGGCGCAGTTGTTTTTGCGTTAAAGATTTGGCGACACTACCTGTACTGTACCAAGTGTACGATCTTCACCGATCATAGGAGCCTACAACATATCTTTGACCAGAAGGAACTTAACATGCGTCAATGGCGATGGGTAGAACTTCTCAACGATTATGACTGTGAGATTCGTTATCACCCTGGCAAAGCAAATGTCGTTGCCGACGCTCTCAGCATACAGAGTTATTTACTTACCATTCGTGATACCCGAGCCCAATTCGATCTCGAAACCCTCATCCGCGAAGCCCAGCATGCTTGTTTTAACGAGAGCACTTTGGATAAGGAAAGAATCTACCACGATGGAGCTCAGCTTGTGAATAAATCGAATGGGATATTCCACTACCTGGACCGAATTTGGATCCCTAAACGGACCAATTTGCGACAGATATTGATGGACGAAGCCCACAAATCCCGATATTCCATTCATCCGGGTGCCGATAAAATGTACCAGGACCTTCGCGACAAGTAATGGTGGCCAGGAATGAAAAGAGATATCGCCCTCTACGTTGGAAAGTGCCTGACTTGCTCGAAGGTCAAGGCCGAACACCAAAGACCCTCTGGCTTACTCGAACAACCCCCGATCCCTATGTGGAAGTGGGGAAGTATAGCTATGGACTTCATAACAAAGCTCCCACGCACGCCATCAGGTCACGACAGCAACTGGGTTGTTGTTGACCGTTTGACCAAATCAGCTCACTTTTTGCCAATACGAGAAGACTACAAGGTAGAAAGATTAGCCCGAATCTACACCAATGAGATCATTTGTAAACATGGGACGCCTCGTGACATCATCTCTGACCGTGACGCTCGGTTTACCTCGCGACTGTGGGAAACGTTTCAAGCTGCACTTGGTACGACGCTTAATCTAAGTACCGCATTCCACCCTCAAACCGATGGTCAGACTGAGAGAACGATCCGTACTCTTGAAGACATGCTCCGTTCGTGTGTCATAGATTTCGGTGGTAATTGGGATGCATACCTGCCATTATTCGAATTCTCGTATAACAACAGCTATCATACCAGCTTTCAAATGGCACCATTCGAGCCTTTATACGGAAGAAGATGTCGATCGCCAATTGTATGGCACGAGATCGGTCAGTCGCAATTAACCGGTCCTAAGCTATTGCGAGAAACGACTGACAAAGTCCTCTAAATCCGAGACAACTTGTTGAAAGCTGATAGACGACGCAAGCCCCTTGAATTTGACGTTGGCGACTACGTACTCCTAAAGGAATCACCTTGGAAGGGTGTGGTCAGATTCGGCAAGAAAGGGAAACTAGCGCCTTGATATGTTGGACCTTTTAAGATTCTAGAAAGGATCGTAAAAGTCGCCTACAGACTCGAACTACCAGAGGAACTTAGTAATGTCCACCCGACCTTCCATGTGTCAAACCTCCGAAAGTGCCTGGCAGAGCATGATTTGATTGTACCTCTCGATGACCTCCAAGTAAACGAAACACTACACTTCGTGGAAAAGCCTGTCGAAATCATGGACCGCCAAACCAAGCAGCTCAGACGCTCGCGCATTTCTATCGTGAAAGTCCGATGGGAAGGCAAACGAGGCACAGAGTTCACTTGGGAACTCGAAAGCCACATGAAGGCGAAGTACCCAAAGTTATTTGTTACGGATTAGGCCTAATTTCGGGACGAAATTCCCTCAACTAGGGGAGGCTGTAACACCCCGTGTTTCGGAAGTCAAAGTCAAAGTCAAGATTGAAGTCAAGGAAGAAAAGATTGCTAATTGCGATCTGTCTCTCTTTTCTCAATTCCTGTTTTGACTTCTTTGACTTGTAATTAGTCTATTTTGTTATCGCTTTAGTTGTATTATGTGGAGTATCTATTAATAATCGCGTAGTAGTCGCTATTTATCGCATGTTTAATCGCTTTATCGCTATCGCAATCGCAACTCGAATTTACGCATTATGGTTATTGTTATACGTGTGTGTGTGCCTTATGTGTTACTTGTGCGTGTTTATTTATGTTATGTGTGGTAATCAATCGAAACACAATCGAAAAATCAATCGCAATCGAATCGCAAAACGCTAAACGAATATGAAAAAAGGATGCTTGTATGTTGATATAGTAGTTGGGATTAAAAGTAATTTGACTAGGAAATCCTCTCGCATCGCAACGCTCGCAATCGCAATCGAAACGGCAAAACTCGTCGCACCGAACACTCGAACCAAGCGACTGATCGATCAGGTGACCAACCGATAGACCAGCCGTTCGATCGAGCTGCCGTTCGATCGGCCAGCTGTTCGATCGGGCTGCCACCTGATCGGCCAGCCCCTTTCCTCTTTGGGAAACCCTATAAATACCCCCTATCACGATCATACTTTCCACTTTTGGCAACTCACCTTTGACCAGCTCCTCTTCCCCACTTTTCTTCAGATTTCTCGCTATTCCGGTAAGATCTCGTCCTAAATATTGTACTTCATTAATCTACACGCACTCCTACACCTTTCTATCTTTTGAATCTTCACTTTTAACCGTGAAATCATCAAGATTCAAGGTGTTCTAGGATGACGTCATCATGTGTTCTTGAGAACTTCATGTTTTGGCCTCAATCCACCAAGAACAACTTAGATCTAACCGATTTCCACATAAACAAACAAAGATCTTTCATAGATCTAAACATATTCACAATGAAAAGGATTGAAAGATGGTTTTCCAACTTTCTTTCAACTCTTTTACACTAAATGCCTTCAAAACCGAAAGAATTGGAGCTTGTGCCGACTTACTACTCATTCTTGTGGTTGTGTTGGTTCAAGATCTGAATTCTATCCACGAGACTACCGATTTCGGGTTAAACATGGAACACCATCTCGAACAGTTAACTGGCCGGATTTGGGTGATTCCTGTCCGATCAGGGATACCAAGTATTGACAAGGTTTCTGTTGCTTAATACGTTATCAAAACGTCTCGATAAAACGACAAACAATCAAAACAACCAAGTGTAAGACGAACAGGTCGACCAGGACGGAGTGTCGTCCGATCGGACTGCTGTCCGATCGAACAGCCATCCGAACAACCGGTCATCCGATCGACTTGCACCTTGGCCCCACAATTTAATTTCAAATCAACCCTCAAGATTTTTGGGAAAACTGAACGGAATGCCGTCCGATCGAGTTACCACTCGATCGACCGACCATCCGACTATGTGATGTTTCGAAACTTCAACACTTAAACAATTTTCAACATGTTCAATGCGTAAGGGATGCCACCCGATCGAACAACCGTCCGATCGAGTGACAACCTGCTGAGAACTTGTTTTCGCTGAAGTGCCCAACCTATCGGACTGCCGCCCGATCGAACGGTCGTTCGATCGATCGACCTGAAAGGTAGAGATACTTCTATGTTTTCAAAACGCTACAACGAAAACTTCAAAAGTCAAGTCATCATACACAAACACATCCTTCCAAAAGGAAGTAACAATCCACCCGAACGGTCATCCGACCGGACGACCGTCCGAACGGACTGTCACACGAACGAACGACCGGTTGTCCGATCGGACTACCATCCGATCGAACTGCTGTCCTACCCACTTGCACTCTGTATCGACTTACGCACCGCTTATCGTTATACTATCAATCTGTTCAGGCTAACCCTACTCTCTAGCGCTCCCTTCAATCCATCAATCGTTGTGAGTATACTCGATCCCTTTTTGCTTTACGCACTTTTGGGTATTACATTCGTTACTTACACAAAATCACATCGAACACACTATGCAATACTTTAAATCGCTCACCAATTACCGCATGTTATACGTGACTTAATGAATGCTTGTTTGTTATGTTTACACATGGAATGCTGTCTACCTGCCTTAGCAACGATAGTACTATTAGTTTGGACTCAGCACCTGTTCACTCAGAGGTTGTTAAGGAAAATTACCTACATGGCTCACAGTGGTGAGTGTGTATCGTGAACTGCCTTGGGCAGTCAACCCGCAGTCATTGGTTTCGATAGGTTCATGTCGATAACTAACATGCCTCATTTTACACTGTGTACATGCTGGTTATGCGTAACGATTTCGAACTCTATATGCTATTATCAAACTTATATGCTCACATTTACACTATGTGTATTGACTTTTACTTTAACGTATGTGACAGGTGCTTAGGATGCTTATTTGCTTACTTTGCTGTGAAATCGAGGCTAGGAAAGACCTAGGTCAACAATAAACAATTGTCTGTAATGAAAATCTGAGTTGTCGGAACAGAACAATTTGACTAGATATTTTCTGTAATAATTGTATTATCATTTATGACATGGTATGGGACGTGTTGCTTTAAATATTTGGTAAATATAGTTGTTATGGAAACTTCTGGACAATCTGTTTCGCTCAGTGCCATGCCTCGATGTTTTCGCCATCGGTTGGGGTGTGACATTATGCCTACTTCTCAGAAATTCGTTAAGAAAGAAAAGAAATGAGCGACGGAAAACGAAAACCCGATGCCCTCTTATATAGGGCCTGAAATCAAGTTTCTCGCGGCCCGCGTAAGGTTAGTCCTTGGGTTACACGGCCCGCGTAGTAGGGGGTCTAGGCGTAGGTGATCCGGGTCACGATATAGGTTCAACACGTTGCAGCCACGTGTCAGCACTGGGTGCGGCCTCGTTGTTACTCGCACGTGGCCCGCGTAGGCAATAGCCAAAGGCTACGCGCCCCGCGACAGCCTTTAAAATTTTGTTAATTATTTTTAATGACATTTCATATTTTGGGCTCGGTTTTCACGTACGGGGTGTATTTTAGGACATATAAAAGTAATTTAAAATATATTAGGGTGTCAAAATATTTTGGAGGGTTGTTATATTAAAGTTACAGGCCGATCGTGTTTGTTAAAGTACAGACCAGTTAGACTAGTTGGGTTGTGGGCCTTAGGGAAGCCGAACATACGAGTAGGGATAATGTAGGATCGTTTGCACGACCAAAACGAGTCGTTCAGAAGAGTTCTGACCAATACGAAAGGCGGAATCAGACGTATCGAAGTTATTTCAGCAGATTTGCACAAAGAATCACTTTAAACTGTCTCTGTATTGATATCAGATCGTTTTACAATGCTGGAGACACCTCGGCAGAGCTTCGCTACCAGAATCAGAACATTACAAATGACTTGAACAAGGCACTATATATAGGCCAACCATTCCGCACGAAACGGCTCAAACGAAATGGACTTCCCATTTCGTACGAAATGGCCAAAGTTCATTTCGTACGAAATAGCCAAGTTTCCATTTCGTGTGAAATGGTCTTTCCCACATATTTCACACTTTTCTCGTATTACGTGCCCTGATCTAATCAATCTAATACAAGACTCGATACAAGATGAAGTCGACAGACATATGCACCAACAGACTCCCCCTTGGATGTTGATGAAGTCTTCAGTGTCGAGTCTTCGGTATGTCACATCTTCAGTCTTTATCAGTCTTCTCGCTCTCTCCAAAGTATTCTCCATTGTAAGCATCCTCAATCAAACTCTTTCTTTTCTCCAGAATCTCAACTTGTCTCTATTTTCTCTTGATTAGATCTCTTGATTCTTTAAGTTTATCAGCATCAACAGCTTGCAAAGACAGCAGTTCCAGAATCAGAAACTGGCTCTTTACATCTTCAGACTCCCTCTTAATGTCTTCAGACTCCCCCTTTCGATAAGCTGGGATCGCAGTCTGGAATTCACAATGTACAGGTTTTGGATCGAAAACCTGGCTCTTATAACTCTTCATAGGTTCTAAGATCGTAACCTGGCTTTATTCTCATGCTGAAAGTTCACAGGAATTGGAACCTGGCTTTCGCATATCTTTTAGGAGTCGAAACTTTGCTGCTTCTGCCTGCACAAACTCTATCTAAAACATAAGCTTCACAAATTTTAAATTTTAACAATTTTAAACTCTGCTTAACACTTTCAAATTCAAACAATCTCATGTAAATATCATCCAAAATGATTTAACATATATAATCTTAGATGACCACTTTTAAGAATATCATTTTCAAACTCTCTAAACAAACTCTCCCAAACCTGTTCATCATGTTTAGCACTCGGAATTTTGAAAATCAGCTCTCCAACATCAGTTGTTGAAAATCTTTTGGTATTTTCAAAAATTTATGCTAAAAAAACACTAAAATCTTTTTGGATTTTTATTTAAGGAAAAGCAGTAAAGAAATATTTACAAACAATATTTTTGTGAGTTTGTGTAAGGATCATATCAGTTTTAGAGACAAATCACTAGCACCGTTGAGCTTTAACACTTTAAGTTCTAAACGATTCACATAGATTGACGATATTGTGTCCTCTTAAACTCAATCTAAAAACTTTCGAAATGCTTACCGATACATTAAGGTATATTAATTTTGCACTAAATTCTTATGGACCCCACGATCTCAGCATATCCCCTCATCATGCAATACACTGACTCAAGTAATGCCTTTAAACTTTCATCAACTGTGATATGTGCGAAAACAACGCAAAATGTTTAAACATTAACAATCAGGTCGATCTTTCAATACGTAGAGAAAGTCCAATGTTTAAACAAAATAAGAAATAAAAACAAGTTGAATATGTTTTGATCTTAACCACCAGATCGATATTCACATATACGCAGAGGTGATCCAAGATTTAAACGAAACACCAAAGAAAATAAAACAGAACGTTTAGACACTAACATCCAGTTCGATACTCACGTATACACAGAGGATGTCCAATGCTTAAACAAAATAAAGAAATCAAACAAGTTTAAATCTTGGCAAAATGAAATGCACAATCACAGTGACTTTTTCAGCAAGTTGTGAAAGTTCACAAACTAACCGGTTTTTATGCTCTTTTAGCATTCAGCGATTACTGAGTAGGTACACAATCACGAAGGATAAAACTAAGTACTATGCTTTCAACCGCGTTTCCCACTAGAACTAGGCTAGTTCATTTAAGTTTGTATCGTTATCGCAAATCTACTAGTCTAGCTGAGCCTATCGTCACATCTTTTAGTGAGACCGTTTATCACATTTTAACTTTTCAATTCTTTAGCGTACTGTGACAGTCTAACTGATGTACTATCATTTCCTCTTTTTCCCAACAAGACTCATTTTCATTTTCTCATGTTTTTGGCTTTTTAGATTTTATCATGTTTTTGGATTTTTCAAATTTTTTACTCCCCCTAAAATCCAAAATATGTTTCAATTTTTGATTTTACGGGAAAATTTGAAACAAACTGTATAAATAAAGTGACAATAGTTGTGAATTGCTTCAATTCGACATCCACTTGACTTAAACAATCAGAACTCCCCCTGACAACAAACTATTTTCCCATTATGATTTCAAAACACTTAAGTTTGTTTTAATCAAATGGTTTTTCCGGAAAATAAGTTTTGTTGAATTTCACAAACCTCTTGTAGGTTAGGGGTTTAATTCATCACATTGTTTTCCAAACACTTTTGTATGAAAGGTAAATCAAGTTCAACTTAATGACCTTGATTAACCATTTGTAGGTGAAAACCCACTTATAGGTTCACTTATAAACCAATACCACTTGAGAATTGAAATATGACAATTTTCAAGAATACTACCACTTGTAGGTTTTCCAAAACAAACATTTCAAGAATGATGCCGATTCCTGCTCCACGATTACCAACTTGGGAGCTCCGGCAAGTCCAGAGTTTTAATCATGATAGGTTCTATCCCAGTTACTGACCTGGGATGACCCATCTACATCTGGTTTCTTCGTTTTCTTTTCATAAAATTCCTTTACCCCTTTGACCTTCCCGTCAATCATTTTTCCAAAAATATTTTTAACTGTGGGGTTAAAGGCTTTTTCAACATCAAATTCTTTCTTTTCAGCAAAGAATTGATTTGAGATTTCAACTTTGCCAATTTCAGATTTTAAATTTTCAGCCCGCAATGGTGGAAAATTTGCATCATCCAAACGCGGAACTGAATTTTCTTCTTTTATCACAACTTGTAGCTCCTCTGACTTTGACGAGTCAGATTCATCGCCAGAAAATAGCTCTTCTGATTTTGACGAATCAGAATCATTGCTAGAACTATCATCTGATTTCTTAACAACCCACTTGTGGTTGTCAAGATTCACCTTTCTTTTGTAAAAACTTTTTGAACTTTCACCAACCTCAAACTTTGAATTTTTGAAAACTTTAAATTGTTTGGTTGGTGGTTCATTCTCAACCATCTTTTCTTTGAGTTTATCAACGACTCCCTGTTGTGTGTTGGTTGCCTTTGAACAGTTTCGGGCAATGTGACCAACAACTTTGCAGTTAAAACAGGTTCTTGTCTCTTTCCTCTGTTGAGCAACATCTTTCTTCATTTCCTCTTGCTTCTTTGCAAGGAATTCTTTGTTTGCCTGCTTCCTGAACAAATTTTCTTTTTCTTCTTCAGATGATGTCCCTGAAACAAAAACAGTTTTTGGTTTATAAATTTTCTCATTTTTATAATTTTTTGGAGAAATAAAACCAAGACCTTTCTTTTTGAAATTACCGTTATGGTTTGGTTTCTTTTGAAAAACAGAACCAGAACTGTAACCCTTTTTCTTGTTTAACCTTTGTTGATCTCTTGAGGTGTATTTTTTAGGTTTTTCAGAAAGATTTACATCTTTTATTTCAGAAATATTAATTTCTGTTAGCTTAAAAACCTTGTTGATTATTTCAGTTTTAACACCTCTTATTGGAAATTCTTCATCAGAATATAATTTGTCAGAATCATTCAAATTATTTTGTGATAACAGAAAATCTTTATTGTAAACCCGTTTGTCCTTTTTGACTGATGGACTTGACGTGTCGGACTCAGACTTTAACTCTGATTTTGACTCCTCCGTTTCATCTTTATCCAACACCTGATCAACCACTTTCTTTATTAACTCGGACTCATGATCAGTGTCGGATGATGTGAAAGTGACATCAATGTTGTCTGGCAAGTTATCTGAAGACTCAGATTCCCACTGTAAGTTGGTTGCCTTTTTTACTCTTTCTGAATTTGGATTTCATGGAGAATATCCATTTTCAAGCGGGGGTGGACACTTGTTATAGCCAAAACTTTGTTTCTTACCAGAATTCTTCACTTAAGTATCCTCTTTTGTTTCAGAATTCTTCTCTTCAGATGTCTTTTTTTCAAACGCCTTCATGCCTTCAACTGTGGGGTAAATCCTGTCAATCACATAAGAAGAACATGAGTAACTATTTAACAATTTGTTTACTCTTTCAGTTTCTATCCTCTGAGTTTCTAATTTCTGTTCTATCTCAGCACACATATCAATGTAATAATTGATCATTTCTTGCTTTATCATGTATGCTCCATTGAGTGTCTTCATGGCTGTAGCTTGTTCACTGCTTGTCTCGTTTTGATTCATGGCTTTGTTCAGAACATCATATGATTCTTTCAATCTGTTCATGTTGTGAATCAACTCATTGCTTTGCTTTTTCATAGTCTCACAATTCACAATTCACAATTCTCAGTCACTTTTTCTGCAATAGCTTCCTTTTTAATCTCGAAAACTGGAACTTCTTTGCGCTTTATCACTCGGACTTCTTCTTCATCTTTCTTACCTTTCCTTCTTTCTTCGTCTCTCTCAGCTTGAAATTTTAAAAGCTCTTTCATTCTTTCTGCCTCATACGAATAATCATCATCAAAATCATCTTGTTTTTCAACCTTCTTTTTGCCATTCGAGCCCTTTCAGCATCTCTCTCGGCTAGATACTTTAAATGCTCTTTCATACTATTTGCCCAATAATCATTAGCATCATCTTCAACAACTTGAGCAACAAAAGCTTTATGATCTGATGTTCTGTTAGGATCATAATCATCCCAACTGAAATCTTTTGGAAGCCTTTCATCATCTTGATCTATCAGACATGCTTTACTTTCAGCTGAAATATATTTATCCCAACTAAATCCTTTAGACGATCTTCCATCATCTTGATTAACAAGATAAGCTTTCTTTGATTCTTTAATCTCCTTCCTAGTATGAGCAGTTTGTGGTTGTTGTTGATATGGCTGTTGAGCAACTTGATGATAAATCGCTTTCCGATAATAATCATTATTGTTGAAAGGATTTTGAGCTCCACTTGCTTCGCGGTTTGTGCATTCTCGCTTGAAATACCCTTTTTCCCTGCACCAAAAACAAGTAACTTTAGATTTATAAAATCCTAAAGTAGAAACATTAGCATCACGGAAATCATCTCTTCCCGTAATTTGTTTAAACTTTTCAGCTCTTCTCAACACGCTCGCCAAACACCACTTTATATCCATTAATTCCATCTCCTCAGCATCAATCTGATCGTAATCCTCTTTTGTCAACATTGGATTTCCGATCCTTCCCGCAACTAAACTCCCATATGACTCTAACACAGTTACCAACAAAGACATGTGACTTTTTGCAACTTCTTCCGAGTAATTTTGATCATACTCAAGATTTAGTGCAACGTTGCATTGTAGAACTTTGCCACTCTTGGTTGTTGAAAAATTTGGATCAAACGATGGATATGAAGAAAATCTCGTTTTGCTACTTGATCCTTGAGATGAACTTTCAGAAGAACTTTTAGCATTAAAAGCAGTTTTGATCTTTGGTGCAATGTTGGTCTTATCACTAACACCTCCTTTGTAATACAGACCAATGTCTTGTTCACCATCATAGTTCTTCATTCTTGCTATCTTTCTTTGTTCCATCTCTTGAGCTTCAAGTTGTTCTATAAAATCACTCAACGTTAGATTATCAAATTCAGGTTTATTTTTCAACATCATAAGATACGTGCCCCAAACATCATGTGGCAACGCATCGGCCAACTTTTCAATCAATTCTTCTTTATCTTTATTGATGTTCAATCTTTGCATATTCTTCACCAAATTGCAATATCTCTCTATAATCTGCTTGGTGTTTTCAGTTCTTAATCCACGGAATAAATCAAATTCTTTCTTCAGAAGCGACATCTTGTTCTTGATCATTTCTTTACTTCCAACAAACTTTGATTTTAATTCTTTCCATATCGAATGAGCACTTCCGTTGTGTTGAAGTAAAATCAAGATTTCTTCCTTAATAGCTTGCTGCAAGAGACTAACCATCAACTTTTCATTTTTGTATTTTTTTTTCTCATCAACATCTAGATCTCTAATGTCAACTTTCTGTCTGTTGTCCTTAATTGGTCTAATATATCGAAATTCAGTATAATCCCATGCATCTAGGTAATATGCTTGAACCCAATTTTTAAACCGTTCAGCCCATCCACTATACTCCTCGATACTCATTAGCTTTGGTGGTTTTTGCGTGGTACCCGTTTCATTTTCTAGCATCGTATTCTGAGTATTAGTGATCGGGCTAGCAAAGGCATTGTAGAACTCGTTATCCATGATTCGGTATTTGAAAATTCACAAAATCAGGCTTTCAAACGAAATGACTTTCTTCA
The DNA here is from genome assembly GCA_030545235.1 of Helianthus tuberosus. Lineage (NCBI taxonomy): Eukaryota > Viridiplantae > Streptophyta > Magnoliopsida > Asterales > Asteraceae > Helianthus > Helianthus tuberosus. The sequence continues at coordinate 20,737,383 of CM060403.1, forward strand.
AACAAAATGCTTTTCAAACGAAATAAACCCTTTCAAGCGAAATGGACCCTGTTCAAACGAAATGAACCTATTCCTCCCAATTCGTACGAAATGGAATGTAGTTTCAAACGAAATGACACTTTGGTACGAAATGAAGGCTATTTCGTGCGAAATGAAGGCAAGATGTACAATTTCAAGCGAAATGAACACTTGGTGCGAAATAGAAGCTATTTCGTACGAAATGGATGCAATGTTCAAAAGACCTGATATCCCATTTCGTGCGAAATGATGATGATGTCATACTTTCGGACAGTTTTTGTTAAAATTGATCAAGTTTTACTTTGAATTAAGATCAGATTCTTTCAAGGGTTTGTTAAAACACTGTTTCACACGTTATATGTGAAAATCAATCCATTTTATCCGTGAAATCTCAGTTAATTTTGAAAAGAAGGTGTAGAAATCAGAATTTTCAGCTGAAATGGTAAGAACTCTTCCTCCTGAGCTCTGATACCACTTGTAGGATCGTTTACACGACCAAAACGAGTCGTTCAGAAGAGTTCTGACCAATACGAAAGGCGGAATCAAACGTATCGGAGTTATTTCAGCTGATTTGCACAAAGAATCACTTTAAACTGTCTCTGTATTGATATCAGATCGTTTTACAATGCTGGAGACACCTCGGCAGAGCTTCGCTACCGGAATCAGAACATTACAAATGACTTGAACAAGGAACTATATATAGGCCAACCATTCCGCACGAAACGGATCAAACGAAATGGACTTCCCATTTCGTACGAAATGGCCAAAGTTCATTTCGTACGAAATAGCCAAGTTTCCATTTCGTGCGAAATGGCCTTTCCCACATATTTCACACTTTTCTCGTATTACGTGCCCTGATCTAATCAATCTAATACAAGACTCGATACAAGACGAAGTCGACAGACATATGCACCAACAGATAAGCAACGGTTCAGAACCGGATTAAATCGCTAAGAACCGGAACCGTTAACAAGCTGAATGTTATAACCGAACGTATAATAACTTACTAGTTTGGTTCATTTCGATCCAGGGTGAACTGGTTTCCACAATGGCGGACTCGGGAATTATTTGTTGGGGGTGCGAATGAGGGGTTCAACCATATTTTTAAGGGGTGCGGTAGGGTTTTTTGTCTAAAAAATACACTATTTTTTTCAAGGGTGTACCCACCCACCAATACACATATGTCCACCCCTGGGTTTCCACATAAACGGTTCTCTGGGTCGAAACTGATTGACAACAAAGGCCTGTTAACTGTTCTTTAAGTTTCATCCGGGGGGCGCGACAAGGTGGACGACCAGACCTATAAATAGAGGCCTCAGGCTTCAGTTGTCAAATGTTCAGAACTCGATCTCTCTCTCTATATTTCTACATAGAAATTATAAATTTCGGGCATAATACCCCCCTAATTAACAAAGCTCTGCCTCATTGTAAGTATTTTAACCCCCGGTTACGTATTAGATACGCTGCCCGATTGATCTAGTGCTCCGTAACGGCTGTCGAGGCTCTGCCTGACGTAGTCGTTGGAGTTCTGTCTCGGGGAGGGTATAACTAATGTAAATGTTGGGTTATTATACTAACGCGTGTGCATTGTTTAATTAATAGATTATAACCAGGAAAATCACAGGAAAAACCCTAAAATAGCAGTGTGAGTAATCCTCCTTTTTGCAAACTGTTTTACAAAGCCACAATGTTTTAAATTATATTTTACAGTGATTGAGTATTTGTAATTCTACAATTATCGTCGGTATGTTGGGGTTTTGTATATAAAATTTGTTACTACACTGTGAGTAGTAACATGACCACAAGTCGGGTTGACAGTACCGTGGGTGGTAATTAAAGTAGATATAAACAAATGTAATTGCTGGATTGCCCTAAATACTGTAAAATGATAAAACCTGTATTGATTAAATTGGGATTCACTCACCAGTATTTCCCACTGACAAAATGTTTTTAAACACGTTTCAGGTAATAAAATGTGAAAGCCAAATAGAAGCCAGCTGGACAGCATTGAAGGTTTGGAAAAGTGGCTATAAAAGTTACCTAAATAAAGAAGATGTTTATTTCAATAAAATAGGTTTATCCCTATAAGTCTGTTTATAATGAAAACTTGGGTTTTATCCCAACATAAATATTATTATAAAATGTGGTGTTTTACTCTGATAAAATATTTCCTAACTACGGTCCTGATGTAAATTCCGCTCCCAATTAATGATAAACACTGATACCACCAACTCTGAGTAGGCCGCGGCCGCCCGCCTCCCGAGGCAGGGGGCGGGGTTGCGACACAGGTGCGCCCCACGGAGAGGTGCTAGGGCGAATGAAGCCTTTATCAAGCAATTCCTGAAGTTGACTCGAGAGTTCGCGCATTTCAGATGGAGCGAGGCAATAGGGAGCTTTAGCAACAGGATTAGCTCCAGGAATGAGGTCAATACGAAAATCAATATCACGATTCGGCGCTAAACCAGGTAAATCGTCAGGAAAGACAGTAGGAAATCACGAACCACAGGCACCTTATCCATTGCCTTCTTTTCCTTTTCCTCCTCCGCTACCACGATGTGCGCCAAGAAAGCTTTGTATTCCTTGCGGAGATACTTGCTCGCTTGGATGCACGACATGAGGTTGAGATCCTTCGATGAGACTTCGCCATATACACAGAGTTGATCACCATTAGCGAGAGAGAAAAGAATCATTTTATCAAAACAAACGACTTCAGCACGATTTTCAAGGAGAAAATCCATGCCTACTATGATATCGAAACTACCAAGCTGCATTGGGATAAGATCAATCGGGAAGACGTGATTGTTAAGTTCAAGCATACAATCACGGAGAACAGAACTAACAGTGACGGTTCTTCCAGTGGAAATTTCTACGTCAAACGTCGTTGGGAGATTAGCGCGTTTACGTTTTAGGAGCTTTTCGAATTCTAACGACACAAAACAGTTATCGGCTCCGGTAACAAATAAACACGAAGCATATATACCGTTGACAAGAAACGTACCATCGACAACATTGTTGTCAGCTTGAGCCTGGCGGACATTGATGTTGAAGGTTCGGCCGCGGGCTGCTTGTTGTGCTGGTTGCTGCTGTTGATGTTGATGTTGTTGTTGTGCTGGTTGCTGCTGTGGCTCTTGTTTCACCACTCTGTTCGGGCAGACGTTTGCGAAGTGGTTAGGCTCACTACATGCATAGCAGGCTCTTGCATGAGCAGCGAGAGCAGGAGCTGCTTGTTGACCCTGAGGAGCGAGAAGAGGAGCTGGCAGTGCAGGAGCTTGAACTTGAGCTTGACGGGGGCCAGTACGGCAGTTGGCGGTAAAGTGTCCGTAGATGTTGCAGTGGACACAAAATCGGCATGCGATCCCAACAGGATGATGGTAAGTACAGGTAGGGCACAAAGGGTGCGGACCAGTGTATGCACGTTTTGCAGGAGGTGCATTGGTCACGGGTGCAGTTACTTGGCGGTTCTGGTTCTGGGGTTGGGCAGGGACAACATTGAGAGGTGCGGCGGTGACAGCACAGTTCTTGTTGTTATTGTTGTTGCGCTTGCGGCGTGAAGACTTTGACCCTTGCGGAGACTAACGGCGTTAGGGTTCTGTTAGTCAGGGTCCATTGCTGGCTAATATGTGAATAATTGAGACTGAAAGTGGTTATTTTTTAAGTTGGGACTGTTGGCGGCCAACAGCGAATAGTTTGGATTATTAAAATTTAATATTAAAAAAAATAGAGGGCAAATTATGAAATACATAATTCAATATAATTTTAAGGGCATTATCGTAATTCACAGTGAGGATATACCAGATTTGCACATGGAGGTTTCAGGTCTGGGAAAAGAAACCTCCAACAAGGTTTGCACAGTCAGGGTAAAATAGTAATTTCGTATCTGAATCACCATCACAATCAAAGTTAAAACCAAACACCAACGAACCTCAAGCCTAAAAACAAGCTACCCCACCACACCCAACACACATACATTCATATCATCCTGATCCTCAATCCTCATTCTCTGAAATTGCTATTTCTTTATTCACACCCCATAGAAAAGAAGTATATACACCCACAACAAAAGTCCACAATCAATGGCCCAACTGATCCTTAAACATTTATCAAAAAACAAAATCTTGGAAACAAATCAATCAATTTCTTCTTCAAATTCCAACCACTTTATTCACGGTTTTGCCCCTCTGCAACCCCCTAAATTATGGTCTTTTTTGGGGGCTTTCTGTTAGCTCACAATTTCAACTTTTCATCACAAACAACACAAGAAAAAACACAGGAACCTTCTTATCTCCACCACCGCCGGTTCATCTTTCTTCATTTAAAGTCTTTGATTGATACCCACAACCTCTCATCTTTCTTGTTACTATTACTATTATTTTTCTTGCAAACCCTTTTGGGAAATTGAGATCTGATGATGAGTAAAAAGATGAAATTGGATTATGAGGATGCTAGGGCAAGATTTAAGCACCAAACCCTTTTTCAAGATTACATGGAGTTGCAACAGGTGATTTAATATTTTCTTGTTTTTGAGGGTTCTTGTTGTTTTGATCTAAAGGTTTGATCTTTATGCTTTTTTTTTTGGTTTTTGATGATCTGTTGTGTTGTGGGTAGGTTTTGTCTAATGATGTTAGTTAGTGTTCTTTGATACCTTTTTATCTTTAGGCTGATGATGAACATATGATGCATAGATCTTTAGTATTTTTCTAGCTTTTTTTTTTTTATAAATTAGTTATTGCATCTAATCTTTAGTCTTTGTGATCTATGTGTATTAGTTGTTTCTTGATAATTTTCTTGCTCAAAATTGACAATAATTATGCCTTTAACAATTGAGTGGTTAACCATGTTTCATGAATGGAAAAAAAAATAAAAAAGTTAGTTTTAAGTTTATTTTTCTTGTAGTAATTTGTCCAAAATCTTTCATAAGTACCACATATATGTTATTTTTCAACCAGAAGAGTTTGGATTTGGGATATATAAACCGAAATATGGAGTTCTATTCTTGAAGGGATTTGAAGATTATTTAACATAATTTATATTTGCATGCCATTTAACAGGAAACAGAGGCTGCAAGAAACAATTTGATGGTCTTAAAGCAAAAGAAACTAACCTTACAAGCTGAAGTTAGGTATGATATGAATTAAAGTTAATTATAAGCTAGTTCTAGTCGAGTATTTTTTATCTAGTTAAACGCTATATATTTGTTACTAAAACGCACGTTCATTCTGCTATTTAATGGTATTTAAATACCAAGCAATTTATTCTATGCATCAGTCCATTGGTGATATCAAAATCTAACCCGTTTTAGGTAACTGGTTCTATATTTTTTCTCTAAATCTGTTTTCTTGTGTTTCGTTGTCTGCATTCACAGGTTCTTGAGGCGAAGACACAAATTTCTATTAAAAAACAAGTCATCGACCCTGCAAGAACAAGCTTTTATGAACCCACAGCCGACCCAGATAAGAAAAAGTAATAAAGAAAAGGTTCATACGGAAAAGCAGAAAACTTTACCTAAGTTACCACCTTCAGGGATGAAAAAAACTCCTCGAAGCATACCGTCACCTGAATTTTACTCGACTCTTGAAGATTCTTTTTACGGTGTAAAACAGCAATCGGTTCAAAGAGCGATTGCGAACCAAAGGGTCAGGATCAATGGACCAAAGACATCCACGTTTCTTGATTTGAGTCAGAAAGACAACGCTTTTGGAAGTCAAGAACCTTCAGGTCAAACACGAAAGCCTGAAATTGACCTGAACCAGATATTTGTAAGTTATCTAGACTTTTTTGAACTTTACGATTTTTTGGTGGCAATATTTTCTTTTTGTTTACTTGTGAATGGGTCAAACGTATCAAAGGGGTAAAAATAATTTAAGGCTTAGAGATGATGGGTCAAACGTATCAAAGGGGTAAAAAGAATTTAAGGCTTAGAGATGATGGGTCAAACTAGCCGAAAGTTGCTTTGAATTAAAACTCTAATGGACACAGCCTTCTAAATTGCTCTTATAAAAGAAAATATAGATTGCTATTGTAAATTATGTAGTTTTCCAACCATATGTAACAAAATAAATAATTAAAGAAAAACTGGACAAAAAGTGCTTGCGGGTCACCTTGACCCAACCCATTTTGACTCATACGAAAAAGTAGCCATTTTGATCTGTTTCCTGACCCGCCCATTTCATTACCTCTGATTTAATTCATTCTAACTATGTGTCTTGGCTCCAGAGAGAAGAAGAGGAACTACAAGAGCAATGTGAGCCGTTTGATACTGTAATGCATGGTTTGATCAGAAATGGCGTTGACGAGCAGCCCACAGATGTGCGGTTATCCATCTTTAGGAATGTTGGGAAGAGGAAGGTTTCCTGGCAAGATCCTGTGGCTGTAAGAGTATGAAGTTCATTATGGTGGTTTTAACTTTTTTTTTTTTTTGTAAAAAGGGTTTTTTACTTGATAGATTGGTGGATCTCAAAATGGAAGATAAAGATCTACTTTGTGATATTGATTTTGAGTGGCAGTATGGTTAGTTGGTGGAAGTTTGTGGCGGATTTTATATATTCTTGTTATTGGGGTTGTGAATGGAAATTCTGAACCAGTATAATGTTTAACTGTCTAGAGGCATCTCTCTCATACTCACACATATACATACACACTATTATTTTGTGGTTGTTTGAAAAATGATGTGTCGTTGGAGGAGAAATTAATCTGTGAGGGTGTTTAGAATTAATATGATGTGACGGCTAACGCGACGCATTTGTAATGTTTAGCGTTGAGAAGATTTTCTAAAAAGATAGGTATCATGCTCTAACGCTATGTGTTATGGTTTTACTGGCATGTCAAAAAGACTGTCATGTTTCTGTCATATAAACATATGAGCTTTCAGTTATTTACTTTCACATGAGCTTGGACTTATTTAGGGTGTCCGGGGCACTTAGTGGGGAGGCGTGCGGTGAGCCAAGTCCCCGAGCGGGAACACCGCCGCCATCAATTCGGGGAAGGTAATCGGGGAGTGGGAGCGGGGGTAGTCATCGATGAGGGGAATCATTTTTAAACGGCTATATAGCCGTTATATGTTTAAAAAAAAATTCCTAACCCCTATAAATACTACCATTTCAATCTTTTTATTTTTCAAACCCAAAACAACTCTCACCCATTCAATTCATCTAATTTTTTTAACCAATCTTTAAAAAAAATGGATTCCAAGTTCCCGTTTTTTTCTCCCCTGCCCGACTTTCCCGACGATGAAGATTCATCGTCAAGCGATGGTTGTTTAATTTTCTTCCAAAATCTCATCCAACAAGCGGAGCTACTAGACACGACATCGTCTAGTAAAAAAAATTGTCCGTCGAGATCGTGTGGGAGGCCACGAAACACTTATGGCGGATTATTTTGTCGATAATCCAATATTTAATGCCGATATTTTTCGTCAGAGGTTTCGTATGTCCAAGTCTTTGTTCCTAAAAATTGTTAGTGACGTGGAAGCGAATAACGAGTGGTTTCAAGAGGGCTTGGACGGGAGAATGAAGAAAAGTTTCACGGCGTTGCAAAAGGTTACTTCTGCGATTAAACAACTTGCAACCGGTAACCCACCAGACGAAAACGACGAGTATTTAAATATGGCTGAAAGGACCTCTCGTGAGTGCCTTGATTATTTCTGCGAGACGGTCTGTAGAATGTATGCCGGTGAATTCTTACGTAGACCAACGAGCCACGACGTTGCACTATTGTATCAGGCTCATGAGGAGAGACATCACCTACCTGGTATGTTGGGTAGTCTGGATTGTACACACTTCGTTTGGAGAATGTGCCCCACAGAATTGCGTGGACAATATATGAGAGTCGATCATCAATACCCCACAGTTATGTTAGAGGCGGTGGCGTCTCAAGATTTGTGGGTTTGGCATGCTTTTTGTGGCCCGACGGGTTCACAAAACGACATCAACGTGCTCCAACAATCTCCGTTATTTCTTACTCAACGAAACGGAACGGCGCCAAATTGTCCATTTCAGGTGAACGACCACTTATACAAACGCGGGTATTATCTTACTGATGGGATCTACCCTAGCTGGTCCGTGTTTGTGAAGTCTTTTCCATATCCTCACATCCCGAATGAAAAAAAGTTCAAGAGGCAACACGAGACCGCAAGAAAAGATGTGGAACGGGCGTTTGGTGTGTTAAAGGCGAAGTGGTGAATACTAAATCGTCCAATGCGTTCCAAAACGGTGAAAAAGATAAGGTCCATCGTGTATACGTGCATTATTTTACATAACATGATTATAAAAGACGACGGAAGGGCGATAGCACCGGTACACATTCAAGATCCTCCAGTCGAACCCGTCTTCGATGATACAGCTTTTAGCGAGCTCATTGACGAAGAAACGCATTGGAGACTAAAACACGATCTCGTTGAGCATCTCGGACGTTTAGATCTACCTCACCTTGAAGTAAATTCCGACGACGAGTAGTTTGTTTTTTTATTTTTCTAGTTTGAATGTAATTTTTATTTTTAATTTAATGAAATGTCTTTTATTAAATTTTATTTAATTTTTATTAATATTTGTTTAATTTATAAACATGCATAATTACAACAAATAAAAAAAAAACAAGTCCCCCAAGAGAGAAGTGCCGCCATCGAATTGAGGGTGTTGGGGGAGTTAAGGGGGGAGTTGACGTGGCGCGTGCTGATTGGGTGTGTGTAAGAGAGATCACTCCCCTAAGAAAGGAGTGTCCCTCTCACCCTTACTTTCACATGAGCTCTGAATTATTTACTTTTACTTTTGTGTGTAATGATTTCACTATTCATTACCCATTAAAATAATATTCAAATTAAAGAAAAAAGAAGGTGAATTGTTCGTTTGTGATTGGTTGAAAGCATGAGCTCTGCATCTCACAACCATGATGGAAGTCATGTCACCGCTAATTAACGCCCCTCACACCGGGGTTGAGGCGGTGTTTAATGCTGGCTTACCCCAGAATCCTAGTTATTCACGTAGGTGAAGCGTGAGAATGTAACACGCAGTCTAAGGGTGGAAGGGGCACCTAAGGGTATTACCATAGCCTCGTCCAATCCTGCACTGCCCGGTTCAAGGGTATTACCACCAAAACGTGACAACACCTACCCACTAGTACACTAAAACCATAGACCCCATTCTTTTACTCCACTCATCAATCACATACACCCTAGAACCATGGACCCCACCTCCTCACACACACCTTAAACGACAACTACCCTTGCAACTCTAAAGGGGTGGCGGTGGTGTTGCCGCATGACGCCCCACCCCCTAAGGAAACGAAATAATTACATTGAATTATCTAAGTTGTGTTCTCAAAAAATCAAATAAATCAGTTGGAGCATCATCTTTGCTATTAAAAAACTAATAATAACTAGCAATAATACAAACATATTATAAAAATCTAAAAACTATTTGTATAAAAAATCTCAAAATCCATTTGCTTTCTCTCGCTGTCGATCTCTCCACCATTGATTGTGACTTTCTTTATCTACTTTTTCTTTTGGTTTTAAATTTCTTAGCTCGTACCTATTTCAAATATCATAAACCCTATAATTTGTGTTTTCGTAACCCTCTAATGGAAAAAGAAAACAAATTCAGATCTCGATTGTTGGAGAAGATCATGCATTCCGCAAACACAACCGGGTTGACCCTTTTCCCTTATCAATAGCGTACGGACCATTGGAAGCGGAAAATCTCCCTAATTGCTTCTTGTGAATTAGACTACTTTCATAACTCTCGTTGTACTAAGAAGTCAAACATTATTTAAGATGAACTTTGAGGATTTCATTTTAAAGAGTTATATATAACTAATAAAATCGTGTTGATGCAGACCATGTGTGGAAAGATTTTAAATCATGCTCATTTATTTATTCGTTTAGTGATTTGACTTTTAAAAAGTTTGTTTGTTTCATATTTTGACTTTTCCTAAAATCAAAGTTTCATATTCGTATTGTCATGTTTTTGCAATTTGTACCATTCACAAACACTCTCGTTGAAACCGTGAACATGGATACGAATATCTTTCCAAATGCCCAAAAGATGCCCAAAACATGCCATTGTTGACACTTGTCAAAAATTACAAATCTCAACTTATATATTTTAATGACAAACTCGTTGTCACTACTGCCTGTAACAATGCGACTTTTTTTATTCTACCACGACTCTTTATGTGGACGTTAGTTTTTCTTCTGAAACTAAGGTTGCCACTGTTCACCTTCCTGTATCGTAGCCGCTACGGGTTTTCCATCCATCCCACAAATTCTATCTAGACACAAGTTTGCAATCGTAAACGAGAAGATTGCCCAAACTACTACAACTCCTACTTATACTTTCATTCAAGAGGAGTATAAAACGCTTTAACACTTGCTTACCTCCCAATAGACTACTCCTGATCCTCAAACCGACTAAGCACATCAACGTTTAAAATATAAGAAAAGGTTTTCTAACGCATTATTAAGTGTAACATGTTAATATAGTAATATCATTGTTTTTGCAAAAGGTTGAAATATCAAATATATTAAGCCACTTTAAAAAGATAATATTAACTTCAAATAAATTTAATAAAACAAATTGGAAGCTTAGGGGGTGTTTGTTTTTTGTGAAAAGCTCTCCTTGACCTCTTATGTCTGCTCCACGCAGACCACGCGCAGACGTTTGAGTCTGCAGTGCGTTTGTTTTCTTGAAGTGATTTCATTAAAAAAGGTATGCGCGACCTCTTCTTGGGGTAGATGTGGACTCAAGTCTTCAAACCTCTTCTCCTCTCCTTTGCCCTCTTTTCAAAACACAGATCCTCAACCCTAGCAACTTCTCTTCTCCTCTACCCCTTCCTCCTCCCAACCAACACCTCCACATATGATTCAGTCTTGTTAACGTCTTCTCCATGTTTCGCTTTAAAAGAAGCAAATTTTGTTTTGAAGTTGAAATGAACGATAAATGCCATGGTGACACGCATCAGAATTGTTGTGTGTTGTGTTCAACAGAAACAATCTCTAGCTAAGAAGTTAAATCCTTCAATTTGGAAAGTAGTGATTTTGCATACTTGGTCTCGAGGGCTAGCTATGGCTGGTAAACTTTATTAGGGATGTAATAATTTTTAAATTCATAGGAGGGTTTTAATTTTGTTTTCTTTATATTGCTGTTGACCAATGATTCTATTATTAACTTTTATTCATATTTTAGAAGTGCATTAACTTTTATCTTGATAAATTGTTTGATTAGAATTTTTGTTTTTTGATTATAATTGTTCTTCATCTTGATAGATTATTTGATTAGAGTTCTTGATAGATTGTTTGATTAGAGTTTTTGTGTTTGTAGAAGTTAAAAAACAAACAGTCTTCTTCTTGCAGACTGCAGAGGTTTGGTCCACCTCTTCAGCTACAGATGTCCGCAGATGTGGTCCGCAAACTGCAGACGTTTTATCTCTGAAAAAACAAACAACACCGGTCTCGAGGGCTAGCTATGGCTGGTAACTTTATTAGGGATGTAATAATTTTTAAATTCATAGGAGGGTTTTAATTTTGTTTTCTTTAACATTGTTGTTGACCAATGATTCTACTACTAACTTCTATTCATATTTTAGGAGTGTATTAGCTTTTATCTTGATAAATTGTTTGATTAGAATTTTTGTTTTTTTGATTATAATTGTTCTTCATCTTGATAGATTATTTGATTAGAGTTCTTGATAGATTGTTTGATTAGAGTTTTTGGGTTTGTAGAAGTTAAAAAACAAACAGTCTTCTTCTTGCAGACTGCAGAGGTTTGGTCCACCTCTTCAGCTACAGATGTCCGCAGATGTGGTCCGCAGACTGCAGACGTTTTACCTCTGAAAAAACAAACAACACCTTAGGTGATGTTTGTTTTTTTTTTTCTAAAAAGCTTCTGTTTGCGCCGCGCATGCCACGCGCAGACATTGCCACGCATAGACTGTTTGTTTTTCATATGACGTTTCATTAAAAAACGTCTGCACGAGTTTTTCTTGGTGCAGACTTGGCCCAACCACTTCTAAGATCTTCTAAGGTTTGCAAGGGTTAAACATCACTATCCATCACCACCACCACTGTCCACCCACCACCGTCTACCAACACCATCCATCACCACCACCGTCTACCACCACCGTTCAACACCACCACCCATCACCACCGTCCGTACACCACCACCAGTTATTTTTAAAATCTGCATACGTTAAAAAACAAACATCCTTCTTCTTACAGACTGTAAAGATTTGGTCCACCTCTTTCTTCTACAGATGTCTGCAGATGTAGTCCGCATACTGCAGACATTTTACATCTTATAAAAACAAAAAGGACCTTAGTTAGAGGGGGTAGGGGTGGTCATCGCTCATCACTCACTCACAATTTCCAATCAAGTTCTGCCATGTCATCAAGCATTATTCCGTCACTAGTGATGGATTTTAGTAGAAATGTCCATCACTCACCACCACACCCAACAATTTCCATCACAACCAACAATTTCCCTCACCACCCAACACTCAACAACGCGTAATATATTCAACGCGTTCTCATTTTGACGCGTGATAGACGGTGGTGTTTGGGATTGTATAACGCGTGATATATTCCATCATGTCACACCCTGACTTTTGCGGAAGCGTGATTATGGTGTGACTTTCTTAATACCATTGCATTCAATCATAACAACACTATATGATTAAACCATTAGATGTTCATCCATAAATTAAGTTTGAAAAATATCACAACATAATTGTCTGAAACGTAGACTTCAAATTTAAATTACAAACCACAACATGTTTTAAAGAGTTCACGAAGACTCGACAAAAGACCTTAAATAAAACCGAGTTTAGAACCATGTATCTCGTCCAGGACTAAGATACATCTCCTAAACCCTAATGACTTCGGATGACATCTTTTTATTCATGACGCAGCTTGGAACATGCAAACACCCGCCAGATCCACTTAATTCCCTGAAATACATGTATTTTGAAAACATCAACAAAAGTTGAGCGAGTTCATGTGTTTGTGTATATGAATGAATAAAACCTTTGTAATCAGTGTATGTATGTATGTTTGTAAATCCCGGTATGAAAGCAAACAAGGAAACAGGTCGATTAATGGTTTGCAAGGCCATTAACATGCGTGCAACGGCGTAGGAAGGCTCAAACCTAGCAAATTTGTACCGGGCCTCCGGCTGTATGACATAGTCACCTCATGGGCCACACTGGTCCTCATGGGCGTGGGCTCGCTACACCCAAATAGATCTATCACTCATGCCCCTCGGTCCTAACAAGAGGATTAATGGTCTTAAGTGTGCGCCTACCCATTCACATGATCTACTGTACTTTCCAAGGCTAACCATACCAATTGTAATTGTATGGTATCATTTTGCAACATGTATTTGTCACACCCCGATATTTTCACGTATTACCGGTGGGCCCGGTGGGGAGTATCGTGACGTAGTTGATATCATCATAGTCAAACAACACAATATATGAATGCACAGCGGAAGCAAAAGATAAATATATTACAATCCGAACATAAAGTAATATCAAAGTATTACAACAGAAGGTAAAGGATCCACAGGCGGATCAAATAAACGGAAAAACTGTTCAACAGACTTTAGACGCCTAGAACTTGCAAGATTCTTTATTAACGCCCTGAGCTTCCAGCCAATTACGTTCAGTACCTGTCACTTAACCTTTTTGGAAAATACGTCAGTTTTCACTGGTAAATACATTCAACCGACTCATTTGGAAATGTTTGTGAAAATTGGTTTAGGTGCACAAGGCACGAAAATATGTTGACACTTTGATTAAAATGCTCAAGGCAAAATTAATCTTTTATACTTGGGACAAACTATATCTCATGTTATCAGTTTTACATAACTTGCTCTACATACGGGGCCCGGTTCTATGCCGGTTCAAGATTAACCGACACACCACTATTCCCTTATTGGGAATCCCATATTAGGTATAATTAATTAATAAACATTAGCATCTGTCAGGTGTATGCCTACACCCCGTGCTTAGGTCGTGGCCATTGCATTTAATGAGTCAAGGATATCCAGGACACGGTCGCATTAACCCCCAATGTTTCAGTCAAGCAATACGAATTAAAACAGGTTATTTGGATTTCCCGACTCACTGGTCTTTGAATCTCATACCTGACCATGCGGTATTTATATTACCGTATCCCAAGCCCGTAATAGGGAAAATAAGTTAAGAGTATTTACCTGAGCTAGCTCCTGTCTTAAATAGCAAGAATTTTAATAACTCAGTCGTATTCATTTAAGTAAGCGTAGGTACAATTTACCGGAAGGCTCTAGTCTGGAATGATGGTATAAATAACCAATTAGAATGCTAACGGGTCTTTAATTAAGTCTAAACTTAGACCGGTTACTTTTAAAGAAAGATACGGTTCAAACGCATGATAAGGCGGAGACCGGTTTAGAATGTGGTTTTTACCCGGCAAGCTTGTATGCTTGTTTAATATGGGTAACTTAAACACATTCTGGATTTTGAGATGAAAACGATATGGTTTGACCCGTTTCGGCTAAATTATGCAAACTAGTTACATAAGCCGATCCGAGCGTGAAAAGTGCGTAACGGGTAACCATATGAGTCATATACAGGTTTCCTAAGTTAATACGCCTTAAATATGTTGTGATATCAGTAGGATATCTTCCATTATACCCAAAACGAGTTTAATCTCAAAATAAGCCCCGTAGGGGTATTTTGGTCATTTTAAAGATTATAAAAGAGATTATTTAAGTTTCTGAGATTCGGGTCTGAATACATCAGTAAAATAACTTATTTTAATAGACCATATCAGTTGGTAATAAGTCTTAGGTGATAAAATGGTTTTAAACCCAAACTATGCGTTTACTACGCTTAAAAAGCCGTTTTAAGCAATTTCCGGGTTATACCGGAAATTTGAGTTTTCTGATCAAGTTATAAAGTTCAAAATACTTTATTTATTATATAAAATCATTAGCAATTGGATTGGTGTCAAAATACTATGTAAAACTCATTTTATGACCGAAAAGGGTATATTCGGTATTTACCGAATTAATGCCATAACCTTAGGTTATGAGCAGGGTAAAAATAATTAAAAATCTTTAAAAATCCCAAAATATTATATTACATCAGTGGGTAAAAGGTTTGGTGTCAAAAATTGGGTTTAGATAGGCTTTATGCTAATTGCGCCTTTTAATTACTAAAAGGCGTTATAATTACGCTAATGAGCATAACTCCTAATCTAGACCTCCAACTGATGTAAAATTTTAGGGACATGTTTATAAATCAGTAACAAAGGTTATTGTCTTTTCACATATCCAAAAGTCTCGTTTTATGGTCAAAAGGGCATATTGGTCAACATTTAAGCAATTAACGGAAACAGGTAAACGAATCGGATAATCAATGAACCAACCACAGAGGGTTATGCTAACATGTAGCCTGGTCCTAAGGAAGCTCTAAGGCATTTCCAAATCATACTAAATTGGGTCAGAACTGAAGTCAAAGCAAAAGTCAAAGTTTTGCGACTTTCGGTTCCGAACCGGGTCTAAACAGAAAATTGTCGGATCAAACAAGCTTAGACTAGTTCTTATACTTATTAACAAGTTATATGAGTGATAAAATAGGTTACATGCCTTCTACATTGTTAATTAGGCGTGGTTAATTTTGGTGTGACTTCTTAATACCATAGCTTAATCATAACCAAGCTATATGAATTAAAAACATGCAAGATCATCCATTAAGTTTTGAAAACCAAATACAATACCATTGTTTTAACGGGAACATACCCTAACAACCGTAAACTTGTTCAACAGACATTACAAACTTAAAACATAACATAAACATGGTTTAAGGATTGTGTCTTGTCCAGGAAAGAGACACATCCCCTAAACCCCGGATGACCTCGGAAACTAGTGCAGCGGAAAACATGCCATACCGTGCCAGATCCCTTTTAATTTCCTGAAATACATGTAAGTTGAAAAATCAACAATAATGTTGAGCGAGTTCATGTGTAAGTGAGTATGTAAAACACTTGTGAGTATAAAAATAGTCTTGGTATGTAGCAGATAAGGGGAATTGAGATCACCAATGGTTTGCAAGGCCACTGATATATGTGAAGTGCAAATAGGGAGACTCAAACCTAGCAGATTTCGCCACGGCATTAGTATGTGGACAAAGTCACCCCAAGGTCCGTTTCTAGTTTGGCCTGGGGCTGGGCTCGCTACACCCAGATAGATCTACCGCTCCTGTCCCTCGGTCCCGCCATGAGGACTAATGGCCTCATGTTGCTCCTACCCACTCACATGATCTAAGTAGTAAACCTACTTACGCTAACCATACCGTGTATAAAGTACTCGTAATCATAGTAACATGTATTTCACCCCCGCAGTTAAGAAAACTGAAAACAGTTAGAGAAAAGGGGGACATGAACTCACAGTGAAGCGTCTCTACCAAGTATCTCCTGCTCACGCAGCTGTGCGACGACCTACAGGTGCTAATTTCTATTAGACGGACGGCCGTGCCTTAGCTTTATAGTTTAAGTCTTTGGGAAATAGTTAGACAACTATTTCGTGTTTACATTGTGTATATACTTGGTAGTTATTCTCATTCCCAAGGATGGGGGATTCGATACATGTGCGTACAATTTATATCATTAAGTCTCACTTAATATATATATATTTCCAATTCCAAAATATAAGTATTTTTCTCAAAAATATTATATTTTTACTTCTCATAACACTTCCAAAAAAAAATAATACGTTGTTAAAATACGCGTTCATAAATATTTCCGTAAGTGCGTAAGTTACGTTTTAACTCTCGAGTGGTAATATATATTACCAGTGTAACTTATATATTTATGGTGAAAGCGTTCGTATTACTTTGGATTCGTTAACGTTTGTAAATATTATTTTTACTTTAAAAATAATATTTATGTATTTTCACAAAATAATCATAAACAGTGTGGTGAAAAATATATTTACTGAATATATATTTATCACGTTTAATTTTGTGAAAATCCCACCTCCGATTATTTAGTAAATAAAGTCATGGCGAAATTTATATTTCGAAAACATGTCAAAAATAATTCTAACACTTGTTGTGTAAATAATTCTAAGTGTTAGGTTTTTAGAAAAAAATTCGCCAGAGTTTCCTCTGTAACTGGAGGTGGCCACGCTTTCAAGCGTATCATTTTCTTTTACAAAATCAATTTCAACAACTTCCTTATTCAATCAAACAATTTCCGACACATCAAACTAGTCGACAAGTATGTAAATCGCATAATCGCATGAACTTGTAGTTTTTCCGAAACTATAGTGTAAATCCCATTATATTTTGTGGATCTTTATATAAAGTAATTTTGATCTCGTAAAAAACCTCGTTTTTAGAGAAATCCGTCTTTACAACTTCTCGTCATCTTTTACAAAGTTTGTTATTTTGTCGAAACTTTTCATTTCACAAGTGTTTATACACTTGTGGTTTATAAAAATCATACTTGTTAGTGTAAGATCCGTCTTTTAGAAAACATGATTTCTTTGACGCTTGGTCCTTTGAAAATACCACTTGCAGATACGTAGATCTGCTAGTTTTAAACACTATTCCACAAGTAAAACATTTTTACACAAGTTCATGATTCGCGTGTGGTAGAGTTTCACCTTTTAACCCTTGTTCTATTCAAAACAACCTTATGTCATGATTCGTGATCATGACCAAACCGGGTTAAACGATGATCCGAGCTACCACAACATAGATCGGGTCTAGATAATCACCAATTTCAAATACTACAACATTTACACAACTAGTGAGCTTTTAACCATCATTTTCCATGTTTTTAGTAGACTTTAATGCTTCAAATTGCAAGATTCCGAGTTTTAATCGTTACACATCCTTTTAACCACTTTAGAATAGTTCAAGTACAAGTTTTAAGCATTATACCTCTAGCTCGAGGCTAGGGAAGAATCTACGCGCAAAAGAGGTGGATAAAAGCTAGGTAGAGAGGTCCTTCGTCTTCCGTTTGCTCCAAGGCTCCTTGTATGTGACCCGTAACACTTGTATATGCTTGGAACTTGAAGATCAAAATCGAAAATGGATGGGGTGCCCCAAGGGGTGTTCGGCCGTGAGTAGAGCAAGAGGGAGAGAGAGTAATTTTTGTGTGTTGTGTGGAGTGAATGATCTCTAGTGCCATCCATCATACTTATAGACAATTTAGAAGTTTTAATCCAATGGATTATATGTTATTTAGATATGGGACAAGAGGCAATATTATAATAAAAAATGGTACAAGCTTAGTCCCATGGTGACCGATCGGCCCAAGGGGGGGGGGGTAAGCTAGTTCGATTCCAAGTATTTAGTTAGGTATTAGTTAGGTTAAACCAAGTTAGTTAAGTGTTTAACTTAGTTACTAAAGTGTAGTGTGTTACAACGGGTGTTAGGGTAATCAGGGACCCTAACTAGCTCAGAAAAAGATAGATAGTGAAAATAACAATATTTTCATGTTCCGGGTATAGTCCGGTTGTTCGGTTGGATAGTAATCCGTTAAAGCGCTTAATAAAGCTTTAAAGTGTCGTTATTGTTACTTTTAGTGACACAGCTTATTCCTGACACTTTGGAAAGTGTCTAGTGTTATTTTTCTCATGTTTTGGCACTTTATTAGTTAGCTAAAAGCTGAATTATTTTGTAAAGTGCTGAGTTTTGTACTTTGAGTACGTTTTAGGCACATCCAGTCATAGTGATTCATTCCTAGAGACGCAGTTCCACAACCCTTGTATCCCTACACTCACCACTAGTGTAGCAAAATATCTCAGGCTCTTATAGGCCTTGGAGGCAGTGTTTGCCTGATGCTAGCTTTATCAGCATGTTCAGTAGGTTATCCGTTATAGTGCTACTGTGCTTTTTGTGCATCATGTTTGTCACTAAGGTTCAGTATGTAAATAGTGTAGTGACGATAAGTAAAGTATGATGCAAGTAAGTACATGTATCAGATATCAAGTAGCAGTTCATCAGCTAGTTCAACAAGCACAGTAATTAAGCAGTAATTAAACATTAATTAAGTCGTACGGATACCTGGTTTAGTGCGGGTTGTCACATTCTCCCCCCGTTAAATAAATTTCGTCCCGAAATTTAAGTTCTGCTTGTAGATGCAGGGTTCTTAGGAAAAAGGTGGGGGTATTTCTCTTTCATCCGGTCCTCACGCTCCCAGGTGTACTCAGGACCATGTCTGGCATTCCAACGAACTTTGACGAGCTTGACACTGCTCCGGCGGGTCTTGTTAACTTTCCAATCCGTGACCTCAACAGGTTCTTCAACGAAGTGGAGCGTGTCGTCAACATGAATCTCGTCGGTGGGAATGGCAACGGTGACTTGAGTTGGACTTTTCTTTAGATTGGATACGTGAAATGTATCGTGAACACCATTCAGTTCAGCAGGTAGGTCCAACTTGTATGCTACTAGTCCTATTCTTTCCAGAATTCTGAAGGGACCAATGTAGCGTGGATTTAACTTCCCACGCTTTCCGAAGCGTGCCACACCCTTCCAGGGTGAGACTTTCAATAACACCATTTCTCCAACTTGGAAATCCACATGTTTCCGGTTTGGATCCGCATAGGCCTTCTGTCTGTGGCGAGCTGCCTCGATGCGTTTAAGAATCTGTGCGATCTTGTCTGTCGTCTCTTGGACGATTTCGGGACCAGCAAGTTGCCTATCACCTGCGTCAGCCCAACATAGTGGTGATCGGCACTTGCGTCCGTAAAGGGCTTCAAATGGCGCGACACCAATACTGGTGTGGTAGCTGTTGTTGTATGAAAATTCGACCAAAGGTAAATGTTTGTCCCAGCTATCGCCCAATTCCATAACACACGCTCTCAGCATGTCTTCCAAAGTCTGTATCGTTCGCTCGCTCTGGCCGTCAGTTTGCGGATGAAACGCAGTGCTCAGATTCAATTGTGAGCCAAAGGCTTCTTGGAAGGATTGCCATATCCTTGACACAAACCTTCCGTCTCTATCAGAGATGATTGAGAGAGGTACTCCATGGCGTGCGACAATCTCTCTCATGTAAATTTCGGCCAACTTGCTCGTATTATCCTTCTCTCTGATAGGTAAGAAGTGTGCTGACTTCGTTAATCGATCCACTATCACCCAGATAGTGTCATGGCCTCTTGGCGTTCTTGGCAATTTTGTAATAAAATCCATGGAGATTTGTTCCCATTTCCACTTGGGAATCTCAGGTTGTTGCAGAAGTCCTGAAGGCTTCTGGTATTCGGCTTTAACCTTAGCGCATGTTAAACATTTGCTCACGTAAACAGCAACATCGCCTTTCATCCTAGGCCACCAATAATAATCTTTGAGATCCTGGTACATCTTATCCGCTCCTGGATGGATAGAGTACCGTGATTTGTGAGCTTCATCAAAAATAACTTTCCTTAAACCACCAAACAGAGGAACCCAAATCCTTTTCTCGAAGCATAACGTTCCTTCCTCGTTTGGTACCAGTAGCTTCTCCATCCCACGGAGATATTCTTCTTCAAGGTTTCCTTCTTTGAGGGCTTCTTTCTGCGCGGCACGAATGCGCAAGGAAAGATCGGTTCGAATAATCATTTCTAAAGCTCTAACCCTTATGGGCTTGATTCTCTCTTTACGACTTAGGGCATCGGCGACCACGTTCGCCTTCCCTGAATGATACTTTATCTCGCAGTCGTAATCGTTCAGCAGCTCAACCCATCGTCTTTGCCTCATATTCAACTCCTTCTGGTTGAATATATGCTGTAGGCTCTTGTGATCTGTAAAGATTGTACACTTCGTACCATAAAGGTAGTGTCTCCAGATCTTTAGTGCAAAAACCACTGCGCCGAGCTCCAAATCATGTGTGGTATAGTTCTTTTCGTGCACTTTCAACTGACGCAATGCGTAAGCAATAACCTTTTGGCGTTGCATCAACACACAACCCAATCCTTGACGCGATGCGTCGCAGTATACCACAAAATCATCAGTACCTTCTGGTAGAGCTAAAATTGGCGCGTTACAAAGCTTATCCTTCAATATCTGAAACGCTTCATCTTGTTTGATTCCCCAATCAAACTTCTTATCCTTCTGCGTGAGGAGCGTCAATGGTTGAGCGATCTTTGAAAAATTCTCAATGAATCTTCGATAATAGCCAGCCAAACCCAAGAATTGCCGAATCTCGGTTGGCGTCTTTGGCGTTTCCCAATCCTTGATCGCCTCGATCTTGGTTGGATCCACGTGAATTCCATCTCCATTTACCACGTGCCCAAGGAATTGCACCTCTCGTAGCCAAAACTCGCACTTAGAGAATTTGGCATACAGCTGTTCCTTCTTCAGCAGCTCTAGAATGGCTCTAAGATGCTGCTCGTGTTCAGCCTTCGTCTTTGAATAAATTAAAATGTCATCGATGAATACAATCACGAACTTATCCAAGTACGGCTTGCAAACTCTATTCATTAGATCCATAAAGACTGCAGGTGCGTTTGTCAAACCAAACGGCATAACAAGGAACTCGTAGTGTCCATAACGAGTTCGGAAGGCTGTCTTTGGGATACTCTCCTCTTGTATCCTTAACTGATGGTATCCAGATCGAAGATCGATCTTTGAATAAAAGCTTGAGCCTTGCAGTTGATCAAACAGATCATCGATTCTTGGCAGAGGGTATCTATTCTTGATCGTCAGCTCGTTCAGCTCCCGGTAGTCGATGCGCATACGAAAACTACCGTCCTTCTTTTTGACAAACAGGACCGGAGCTCCCCAAGGCGAGAAGCTTGGTCAGATAAAACCCTTGTCTAACAACTCTTGAAGTTGTGTCGACAGTTCCTGCATCTCAGACGGAGCAAGTCTATAAGGTGCCTTAGCCACAGGCGCGGCGCCTGGAACTAAGTCAATGCGGAACTCTACTTGTCCAGGTAAGTCTTCTGGGAAGACTTCTGGGTATTCCCTCACGACAGGGATGTCTTCGATTCTTGGCTCAGCAGTCCTTTTATCCACAATGTGTGCCAGAAAAGCAACACATCCTTTCTGCAAACACTTCCTTGCTTTCAAGCAGCTGATAATCCTCAACGGTGTATCACGCTTCTCTCCATGAACCACAATTGTCTCGCCATCTTCGGTTGGGATACGAACAATCTTTTCGTGACAAACTATCTCCGCCTTGTTGCCTGATAACCAATCCATTCCTACCACCACGTCGAAGCTTCCCAACTGGACTGGTAGTAGATCTAGAGCGAACTCACGCTCTCCCAATTCGATCACACAACCTCTGATAACTTCTTTGGCTTCTACTAACTTCCCATTGGCCAATTCGATTGAGTACGGAATATCTAACTTATTAGCGGCTAACCCAAGCATTTTCTTAAATTCTAACGATACGAAGCTATAATCGGCACCAATATCAAATAAAACGGATGCATAGCGTTGATTTACAGGGAACGTACCAGTAACAACATTGGGGTCCTGGCGCGCTTCCCTAGCTTCGATTTGGAACACTCTTCCACGGGCTTGGTTTAACTCTGGGCAGTTCTTCTTAAAATGCCCGATATCACCGCAGTTATAACATCCAAGTCTTTGCCCGTTTCCACCTCCATTTCCAGCTTGGTTGTTGTTTTGGTTTGCATTGCCAGCTTGGTTCGCAAAGTTGCCTCGATTCCCGTTTCCTCCATAGTTTCCTTGTGAGCGATTACCACCACGATTATTATTCCTATTCTCAAATCCTCCTTGGCCTCCCTGACCAGCAGTGGCCCAACAAGTGTCCTTCGAGTGGCCACGTTTCCCACATGCTTCGCATACTTTTGGCCCGCAATGACCAGAATGGTGGCGCTGGCAGGTGTTGCATTTGGGCTGGGTGCCCATATACCCTTTTCCTTTCTTTCCTCTACCAGCTGTAACCTGAGCTGGCGTGTCTGACCCTCCTTTCTTAACCACCACACTGGCGCCCTGCTTGAAGTTCGAGAACTTCCTTTTGTTACCTCCTGATGACTCGACGTGAGTCTCTGCCTTCTTGGTCTTGATCTCGTCAAACTTGTTCAGGCGAATAGCCTCCTCAGTGAGAGCTACGCTCAAATCGATCGCCTCAGTAATGGTCGCAGGCTTGGATGAGGTTACCATGCTTATGATTTGAGGAGCTAGTCCCCAAATGAAACGTTCAATTCTCTTGAACTCAGGAGTGACCATGTAGGGTACCACATGCGATAAGTCATGGAACCTTTGAACGTATTCTGCTATCTTTGGACCGTCCATTTTC
Organism: Helianthus tuberosus; assembly: GCA_030545235.1. Lineage (NCBI taxonomy): Eukaryota > Viridiplantae > Streptophyta > Magnoliopsida > Asterales > Asteraceae > Helianthus > Helianthus tuberosus. Next base: position 20,760,625 of record CM060403.1, read on the forward strand.
AAGTGCCAGAACTCGGTCTCCAATCGCTGGATTTCTGCGCGGGAACAGTACTTTTTGCGCATGAGTTCCTTCAGTTCGGTCCAGGTCAGCGCGTAGGCAGCAGCTTCGCCAAGTGTCTGTACTTGCAGATTCCACCAAGAGAGGGCTCCATCCAAGAATAGCCCTGAGATATAGGTGACTTGCTGATCCAGCGCGCACTTGCTCATGCGAAGAACGGATTCGGTTTTCTCAGCCCAACGAACAAAGGCGACAGCACCTCCTGTGCCATCAAAGTTTACGGGCTTGCAGTCTAAGAACTGCTTGTAGGTGCATCCATGAGGTGGATTATTGTTATTGCCAGTGTTGCCAGAGTTGCTTCCACTAGTCCCTCCTTGAGAGGCGGCGTATTGTGCAATGGCAGCAGCGATAATTTGCTGGAGTTCTGCCTCATTAGTAGGCATGTGTGTCTCACGTCTCGGCGGCATCTTCTAAAAGATGGTTTACGTTGGTCAGGTCATAATAAGTAGAGTGTAAGTATATAACAATGTCAACACATGACATCTCATGTTATCAATCACATAACATCTCATGTTATAAATAGATCACCCATATTGATAGCTTCTGCAATGGTTGAGGGCTTTGAGGTAGTAACCATACCCCTGATCTGGGGTGCAAGTGTCTAAATGAATCGTTCAATCCTTTTGAACTCCGGTTTGACTAAGTAGGGGGGCGACCCTAGATAAGTCGTGCGATCGCTGGACAAGTTCAGGAATTTCTGGTTCGTCCATTTTCAAATTTCTGAACTCCACCTCAAGCTTCTAAATTCCAGTCCTAAAACAACATTTCTTCTCAATCGTTTCCTTGAGCTCGTCCCAGCTCAGTGCATAAGCAGCGTCTGTGCCAAGGGTCTGAACCTGGAGGTTCCATTAAGAGAGTGTGCCATCTAGAAATATCCCCGAGATATAGGTAACACTCTGTTGGGGCGAACAGTTACTCATTCTTAGAATGGAGTCGGTCTTTTTGGACCAACGAACAAATGCAACGGTGCCTCCTGTTCCGTCAAAGTTCAAAGGCTTGCAGTTCAGGAACTGTTTACAGGTGCAGCCAGTTGGAGGGTTATTTCCAGTAATACCATCGTTGTACTTAGAGCGGAGGGTTTCATGTCGTGCATTTATCTGTGAGATGCGTTCTTGCAGCTCGGCTTCTGTCCTTGGCAACGTACTGGTGTTTGTGTCACGTCTGGGTGACATTCCCTTTTGTCGAAGTGGTGTGAAGCGGGTTAGACAACGTTTCAATTGTCTATGAGGTGTATATAGCAACATAAGCCAACATGTAATCACCCAATTTCACACGCAAATATACTCACTGTATGAGTGGGGAAGTAAATTTCTGAGCCTTCACATAGGCTTGCCAATTTGGCTTGTTGCTCGTAATAGAATGAACTCGAGGCTACATCGCCTTGGTCATTCGTGTTTAAGTTATTTCCTGCTGCATTGGTTATCATTAGCTTGACCCGCAGAGTCCACCAGGATTCCTGTGCACTACAAATCGTTATTACATGGGCCCCCGTAATAATAAATTGTCTTGCACAGTTACCCCAAATTTTCTCTCGTCCAAGTAGATGATCAATCAAGGAGCAACAGTAGGTGCATTGGCATGAACAGGGTCATGCTCCAATGCGGGGTCAGGAGCAGCGCCTGGCTCAGGGGCCACGGCCGGCTCCGGATCAAAAACTCCATCTCAAGATCAGCTGGATCAACAAACACAGGGGGTTACAGGATCCCCCAAGGGCTGGTCTAAGTGTATGAACTCAGGGTCATGGTCTGGATCAAAACCAGGTGGAAAAGCAGGATCAACCTCAATATCGTGATCAAACTCAAAGCTGTGGGCGGGATCCGGTGCAGCTGATGATGCCATATCAGGGTCGGCGTCGTGTGAGTGGTGCTGCATTCCCTGTATGTGCGAAGATGCGGATGTCAGAAACTCAAATGAGTCTGGGATAGGGGAATGGTCATGAGTTTCCCCTACAGGAGCGTCCGCATGCAGTAGTCTAATACCAGCAGCAATAGGGCCCTGCCCTCGAATGGGTCCTCCTCCAGTAGATCGTTATCGTCGTCAGAGGCCACGTCGGGAGGGGGGGCATATCAACAACAGGATAAGCGGCAAGGGGGCAAATTCCCAACAAGATGGCCATCAGTAGGCTCTGCTACGACTTCAGGCAGCGCAAAAGGGCTGAAAGTCGTCATTGTCTGTGCCGGTAGTATCGGAAATGTACACCTCGTGCTTCGATGAAACTATGTCGTCTGATACTATGGCCATGGGATTCGTAGTGTCCATCTTTCTAGTACATGATGAAAGCATGACGTTTGTAACACAAACACATATACGTATGATAATCAATCATATAATCATATAAACATGTTAGCCAATCAAATAATTCTCCTAGTCTCACTAGCCAATTTCTCCCAGTCTTTAAGACTGCTCTATCCTCCACCTCGACCTCTTAGATCGAGCCTCGGTCCCCTTGACCGAGCCTCAGCCTTCATGACTGAGCCTACTCTTCCTAGCCTTCCTAGCCAACTACCTCGGTCACCTAGACCGAGCCTCGATCCTCCAGACCGAGCCTCAGCCCTCTAGGCTGAGCCTATAATAAATCAACGTGCTCAACTACCTCGGTCACCTAGACCGAGCCTCGATCCTCCAGACCGAGCCTCAGCCCTCCAGGCTGAGCCTATAAATAATAAAAGGTGCTCAACATTTGTTTGTAAAACGTTTTGGATTTGGACTTAAGTGGTATGCAGTAAAATGTTTTCGTGAGAGCCCTAGTGATCATAGTCTAGACTCGAGAAAGAATCCTAGTTCGCTATGATCAGAGCTCGGATACCAAGCTGTCACACCCTGGCTTTGCGGAAGCGTGGTTAATTTTGGTGTGACTTCTTAATACCATAGCTTAATCATAACCAAGCTATATGAATTAAAAACATGCAAGATCATCCATTAAGTTTTGAAAACCAAATACAATACCATTGTTTTAACGGGAACATACCCTAACAACCGTAAACTTGTTCAACAGACATTACAAACTTAAAACATAACATAAACATGGTTTAAGGATTGTGTCTTGTCCAGGAAAGAGACACATCCCCTAAACCCCGGATGACCTCGGAAACTAGTGCAGCGGAAAACATGCCATACCGTGCCAGATCCCTTTTAATTTCCTGAAATACATGTAAGTTGAAAAATCAACAATAATGTTGAGCGAGTTCATGTGTAAGTGAGTATGTAAAACACTTGTGAGTATAAAAATAGTCTTGGTATGTAGCAGATAAGGGGAATTGAGATCACCAATGGTTTGCAAGGCCACTGATATATGTGAAGTGCAAATAGGGAGACTCAAACCTAGCAGATTTCGCCACGGCATTAGTATGTGGACAAAGTCACCCCAAGGTCCGTTTCTAGTTTGGCCTGGGGCTGGGCTCACTACACCCAGATAGATCTACCGCTCCTGTCCCTCGGTCCCGCCATGAGGACTAATGGCCTCATGTTGCTCCTACCCACTCACATGATCTAAGTAGTAAACCTCCTTACGCTAACCATACCGTGTATAAAGTACTCGTAATCATAGTAACATGTATTTCACCCCCGCAGTTAAGAAAACTGAAAACAGTTAGAGAAAAGGGGGACATGAACTCACAGTGAAGCGTCTCTACCAAGTATCTCCTGCTCACGCAGCTGTGCGACGACCTACAGGTGCTAATTTCTATTAGACGGACGGCCGTGCCTTAGCTTTATAGTTTAAGTCTTTGGGAAATAGTTAGACAACTATTTCGTGTTTACATTGTGTATATACTTGGTAGTTATTCTCCTTCCCAAGGATGGGGGATTCGATACATGTGCGTACAATTTATATCATTAAGTCTCACTTAATATATATATATTTCCAATTCCAAAATATAAGTATTTTTCTCAAAAATATTATATTTTTACTTCTCATAACACTTCCAAAAAAAATAATACGTTGTTAAAATACGCGTTCATAAATATTTCCGTAAGTGCGTAAGTTACGTTTTAACTCTCGAGTGGTAATATATATTACCAGTGTAACTTATATATTTATGGTGAAAGCGTTCGTATTACTTTGGATTCGTTAACGTTTGTAAATATTATTTTTATTTTAAAAATAATATTTATGTATTTTCACAAAATAATCATAAACAGTGTGGTGAAAAATATATTTACTGAATATATATTTATCACGTTTAATTTTGTGAAAATCCCACCTCCGATTATTTAGTAAATAAAGTCATGGCGAAATTTATATTTCGAAAACATGTCAAAAATAATTCTAACACTTGTTGTGTAAATAATTCTAAGTGTTAGGTTTTTAGAAAAAATTTCGCCAGAGTTTCCTCTGTAACTGGAGGTGGCCACGCTTTCAAGCGTATCATTTTCTTTTACAAAATCAATTTCAACAACTTCCTTATTCAATCAAACAATTTCCGACACATCAAACTAGTCGACAAGTATGTAAATCGCATAATCGCATGAACTTGTAGTTTTTCCGAAACTATAGTGTAAATCCCATTATATTTTGTGGATCTTTATATAAAGTAATTTTGATCTAGTAAAAAACCTCGTTTTTAGAGAAATCCGTCTTTACAACTTCTCGTCATCTTTTACAAAGTTTGTTATTTTGTCGAAACTTTTCATTTCACAAGTGTTTATACACTTGTGGTTTATAAAAATCATACTTGTTAGTGTAAGATCCGTCTTTTAGAAAACATGATTTCTTTGACGCTTGGTCCTTTGAAAATACCACTTGCAGATACGTAGATCTGCTAGTTTTAAACACTATTCCACAAGTAAAACATTTTTACACAAGTTCATGATTCGCGTGTGGTAGAGTTTCACCTTTTAACCCTTGTTCTATTCAAAACAACCTTATGTCATGATTCGTGATCATGACCAAACCGGGTTAAACGATGATCCGAGCTACCACAACATAGACCGGGTCTAGATAATCACCAATTTCAAATACTACAACATTTACACAACTAGTGAGCTTTTAACCATCATTTTCCATGTTTTTAGTAGACTTTAATGCTTCAAATTGCAAGATTCCGAGTTTTAATCGTTACACATCCTTTTAACCACTTTAGAATAGTTCAAGAACGAGTTTTAAGCATTATACCTCTAGCTCGAGGCTAGGGAAGAATCTACGCGCAAAAGAGGTGGATAAAAGCTAGGTAGAGAGGTCCTTCGTCTTCCGTTTGCTCCAAGGCTCCTTGTATGTGACCCGTAACACTTGTATATGCTTGGAACTTGAAGATCAAAATCGAAAATGGATGGGGTGCCCCAAGGGGTGTTCGGCCGTGAGTAGAGCAAGAGGGAGAGAGAGTAATTTTTGTGTGTTGTGTGGAGTGAATGATCTCTAGTGCCATCCATCATACTTATAGACAATTTAGAAGTTTTAATCCAATGGATTATATGTTATTTAGATATAGGACAAGAGGCAATATTATAATCAAAAATGGTACAAGCTTAGTCCCATGGTGACCGATCGGCCCAAGGGGGGGGGGGGTAAGCTAGTTCGATTCCAAGTATTTAGTTAGGTATTAGTTAGGTTAAACCAAGTTAGTTAAGTGTTTAACTTAGTTACTAAAGTGTAGTGTGTTACAACGGGTGTTAGGGTAATCAGGGACCCTAACTAGCTCAGAAAAAGATAGATAGTGAAAATAACAATATTTTCATGTTCCGGGTATAGTCCGGTTGTTCGGTTGGATAGTAATCCGTTAAAGCGCTTAATAAAGCTTTAAAGTGTCGTTATTGTTACTTTTAGTGACACAGCTTATTCCTGACACTTTGGAAAGTGTCTAGTGTTATTTTTCTCATGTTTTGGCACTTTATTAGTTAGCTAAAAGCTGAATTATTTTGTAAAGTGCTGAGTTTTGTACTTTGAGTACGTTTTAGGCACATCCAGTCATAGTGATTCATTCCTAGAGACGCAGTTCCACAACCCTTGTATCCCTACACTCACCACTAGTGTAGCAAAATATCTCAGGCTCTTATAGGCCTTGGAGGCAGTGTTTGCCTGATGCTGGCTTTATCAGCATGTTCAGTAGGTTATCCGTTATAGTGCTACTGTGCTTTTTGTGCATCATGTTTGTCACTAAGGTTCAGTATGTAAATAGTGTAGTGACGATAAGTAAAGTATGATGCAAGTAAGTACATGTATCAGATATCAAGTAGCAGTTCATCAGCTAGTTCAACAAGCACAGTAATTAAGCAGTAATTAAACATTAATTAAGTCGTACGGATACCTGGTTTAGTGCGGGTTGTCACACCAAAACTCTCCAAAAACCTCAAAATCTGCTCCAAAAGGTCACCTAGGGTTTCTTCATTCGTAAGTCCTCTTTAATGATTATTAATTTTCATTATATAGCAAACCCTAGCCATAAAACAACCAATTTTCGCCAGCCTACTCGTGGTGTAGCGCTAGCAACTACCCTTCTGTGCTGGTGCTACACCAGCACCTCACATGTCTTCCTCACTTGTTGGTGATGTAGCGCTAGCAACTACCCTTCATCTCGTGGTGCTACACCAGGACATAGAGCTCAGACTTTCTTGTTGAGTTGCTAGCGTAGCGCGAGCAACTAACCTCTATTCGTAGCGCTACGCGAGCACGTGATTTTCACAGAATGTTTCTTTAAAAATCCATCTTTAACACCCCAAAACTCTTAAAATAATTCTAACTCTTTGTGACTTGTTCCAGGATGTAATGCTTCAACAAATTAGCTTGTTTCCACTCAATTTTCAGCCAATGAATGTATCAAGACCTGGAAAACCGAACTTTGATCAATAGTACGTAATTCTAAATAAAAATAACTATAAATAACGATAAAATGTACAAACTATACACGAATAAAGGATGTATTTTGCAATACATCAAATATCCCCACACTTGCTCTTTTTTCGTCCTCGAAAAAGAATTGTGCAACGGAATCATAGACGAATAATCACTTGGGTCAAAAAGTATTTATATCTTATTAAAAACCAAGACTTGCATTAGCCGCGATTGCGAATATACTTATCCCTTTAAACCCAAATCCAATCCTAAGCCCTTATCATGTAAATTAAATTCAAGTGCGGTCAATCCACCTAGGGTCTCACACTAGAATTTACGGTCCACCTACTCCTACCTCAAGCTTATAGGACTAAGAGAACGATCACTGGACCAATTCCCAACCGTTTTATATCAAAACCAAGAGAGTTTACAATCAAAATTTTTTCTTTTTCCATTTTGTTTTCGCTTTTTTTTTCATTCGTGAGTCTAGACGATGCTTTCCCTAACTAAGAGGCAATCCGGCTGTAGAGTCGCTATCCCCAACCACAGATTACTTAGGTTTCGGTACTTTTTTTTTCTTTTCTTTGCACGATCGATTTCACACACCCTAGCGGTAATCTTGCTGTAGAGTCGCTATCCCCAGCTCAGACTACATAGGAATGCATTACTTTCATTTAGTTTCTAGCTCACTTTTTTTTTTCATGATCACAAACTCTAACAATTTTAACTTATAACGGTGCCCCTTGTACTATTATCGGTAGTTTTGATTTCCCATATCTCCCAGGCGAAAACCCACTGGCAGACCGACAATTAAGGTATATTAGATCAAGGGGACTTAAAACCAAACCCGGGCCTATCCACATATCCCTAACTAGACGCAAGCTCGATTTATTATAGTCTCATATTATTATTATTTAAACCCAAGCAATAATTCACCTTTTCTATCATTTTCCATTTTATTTTTGCAAACTTCTTTATTCGGAAGACATTTTTCTGTTTTTTCATTTTTTTTTGGATTTTTATTTTTTTTTGTATTTTTCAATATAAGACTCGATTATTTACATGTATCCCATCCCCACACTTAAAGACTGCATTGTCTCTAATGCAAGAATGGAAAAACGACTCACTACCTAACAACTACTAGACTACTAACGAACTACTAAATAACTAGACAACGAAATAAATAAAAATACAACAACAACAAAAAGGGAAACGACTTAGCTGATATGTGAGACTGTTAAAGTGCCAGTCATTTCCACATAAGCCCTCCAATTCGAAACGCGCTCGGCAAACAACTCAACCTCGGACAGGCGAACGAAAACGGCTAACACAATCAACCTATCTGAATCAAACAACTACCAAAACATATCATCATATATATTTCAAATGCATCAGTAGTTTAGCAGTTTCATCACATCAACCAACCCATCCATCCCTAACCAACCTGTTTAGAGTATACGAATATCAATACAAACCAAAAGTGAGGATCAAAACAGTAGAAAAGAAAAATAATAAGCAAAAAGATATAGTAGTCAGCTGCGGCTCTGCATCCTGTGTAATCCCCACACTACTCCTCACTGTCCACTATCGGAGTCATGACTGCTCGCCTCAAATACCTGAAACGGAGGATCTGGATCAGCCTGTGCACCAACACCGGCCTGGCCCTCCTGCCATGGCCGAAAGAAATCCGGAATCCTCATGCTCTGAATAGTCATCATATAGCGAAGAACATCCTCCTGCCTCGACTGACTCCTCTGAAGTGCCTCAATCAACTGCTCCAGCCTGTCAAATCTCTGCTCCACATAGCCAGAGAATGACTCCAAAGTAAGAGGCTCAGGTAGAGGGTGTCTCCTCCGGGACTCAGGTATTGACTGCTCGTGTACCTGTGGTGGCTGCTGTGTATGTGAAGGCTCAGTCTGAATACTGACATCCTCAGCTGGTCGTACTTGTGGTGTCTGAACATGTGGACCCTCTTTGATCGGCTCCCAGCCGTAGGGTTTCTGCCACGACACTATGCCTGCCTTCTGAAGTTCTTACAACCCAAACATCGCTGTCGTGGGCCCCTCATGTAGAAATTCGGGGAGATACGTGTCAAATACCCCCAAATTCGTTGCAATCCTAGTAGTGTAGGGGCCCATATCCAAACTAGCTCGAATACCTCCTCTTCGACCTCTACTGAACGAATCTACTAAGACAGTAGCCAGATTAAATTCCTTTCCCTGCACTCTACACATCAGAATAAAAAGATCGATCCAATTCGCCTTATTCTCCCCCGACTTCCTACCCACAAGTGTAGTAGACAAGATCTTCAGCACATTCCTATACACCGGATTACGAACCGATGTAATCAGATTTGTCAACCCAAACGTACGATTTGAAATCGTCTTCCAGAACTCTTCCAACTCCTTTCCACCAGCACTACAATCCCTTCGTTTTTTATATGCACCCCTCAAGTAAGTAGCAAACTCTGGTCTCTTCACCTCCTCTTCGGTATACAAACCTGAAACGACAGCAAACCTTGGCACATTCATTTCATACATTCGCCTTCCAAAGCTAAATGAGACAGCTGTGCCCTGATCGAACCTACCCTCCTTATGCACCCACGTGCTATGGAACTCTAGCACTAGCTCCTCATACTGAGGCTGTATACAATTCAACGCTTCAATCAATCTTTCACCCAAAAGTTCCCTCACTTCCTGCTCTGAACCTATCTCTCTTAACCACTTCCAATTGATAACCCGATGTTGAAGGAGCTCAGTATCTTTCAGTTTTTCAAACTTATCCCATTCGGGTGAATCTTCCTCAAACTTCAGAATCGGGTGATCATCTCTGTGCATTTTCTGATCTGGAATAAAGTTAAACGTCGATTCATATTTGATTTTTCTCAAATTCGGATCATCAGCCGCTATTTGAATAATTGGAGTTTCTTGAGGAACCGGATCCTGCTGCGGTGCCGACTGACCCGCTCCGGTTTTCCTACCCTTTCCGTGACGAGAGCTACTAGCCATGCCTGCAAAACAGATAAATTCAAGACAAAACAAGCAGACAATCAGTAAATAACAACTATTTTTGGTATTTTCAAATTTTATAATTTTTTTAATCATTAAAATCAGAAAAAGAATAGCCGTATAGCATTTCATTCGCGGCTAATTCTAACACAAGCGGGCTACTTTTTACAATTGCTAAGTGGTGTTTAAACTCGCCCGAATGGAGATTGAGTACGGGCGAGCTTAAACCACTTGTACGTGCAAGTAAACCCAAATAATACTAAACTACTACTAAACTATGCTAAAAAACGACACCAAGACGACGCGAAACACTACACTAGACTCAATGTACACTACCCCCCATCGGCACTTTTAATTGTCCCAATTAAGAGCCAAAGTGCCGAACATTTACATTGAAGTCGAAGTCGCGCTTAGAAATAATTACTTTTTTTTATGTTTGTTTTGAAAATAAATTTAAGCGTCGAAAGATTCCTCCTAGTGAAAGGAGGTTTCTTTCGAATGCAAAAATGTAGTTTCAGAAGCGCAAAAAGCGGAGCTTCAAGTCAATGAATCATACCATAGCAAATATCAAGCATACAATTCCACCACCAACCCGACTACCAAATCCAATCCCAATAGTGAAGTGCAAAACAATAAGTCCCATACTTAACTTCTACCAAATATAACAATTATGTACCAACCCGAGCCATCCGCAATCCTATGATAAATCAACTGTATGACGCAACTCGACACACACACAAGACTCAACCCAAAGACTCGAAACTGACCACAAAACACGGACTTGACATAAACTTGACTCACACAAAGAAGCGACACTGCACCTGATATTATTGACACGAAAGACGTACCAACGCAACTGACTCAACACATCATGCGAGTAAACTGCCTAAACCCGACCGGACACCACTTACTCGACTAACTCGATGACGAACAAACTGACCGGAAACTGACTCACAGTTGACCCGATACTAACCTGAACTGAACCAAATGAGTCAACATACGATAATTAGATTCAAACAATGATCCTAACAAGACACTGGACTGACCACACTTATTCGACAGCTGCGGCCCATGGCCATCCCTTCAAAGACTGACTCAACACAACCGACCCGACACAACATATGCCTCGACACAACTAACTGACAAATACCACTGACTCGAACCAAGTAGCACAACCAAACTAACAAGACTCATAAGACTCGAAGACCGACTGAGCTTAACGACCAACAAGACCTGACTTAACTAACTCGAACGACAAAATAGGAGAGTGATGTGAAGAATCGTACCTGAACTGTTGATTTGTGCAAGAAAAATTTTAACTCTGTTGAGCAGGACAAATCCCGAATCGCCAAGATGTAGCGGCCGGATGGTGAAAGTAGTGGTGATTTAGTGAAGGTTGAGGTGTAATGGAGAAATTATGGTGGAGAATGGTGGTTTCAGCGGAGAGGGGTGTTAAGTGGAGGTGGTGATCGGCGGTGAAAGGTTAAGTGGAGGAGGGTAGTCGGCGTGGCGGCGGCGGAGGGGGTGGTGATCGACGGTGAAGAGGAGGGTGGAGAAGGGTGAACGGCGATGAGAGGGGAAATAAAGGGTTTTCTTTGTGTTTGGGATAACTGAAGAGTTGGTTGAGGGTTCAAAAACATTTGATAGGGTTCAAAAGGTTTAAATGGTTGAGGGTTTAAAAGCATTTGAGAGGGTTCAAACAGTTCAGAAAGGGTTTTTAGATGAACAATATGGTGATGTAGCGCGAGCATGGGTGTGGCTGTTGCTAGCGCTACGCGACGGACATTTTTTAACAGAATGTTGCGTGAATTTCCAACTTTTTGCCTTAGAAATTTTTTCTAAGTCTTACCCAACCTACCCCAAACCATCCCAAAATTTCCTAAGTATGGGACTTACCTGGAATGACTTTTTCCTCGCGTTTCCAGCTCCTCAAAGGTACGTATCCTGCAATTTCACTCACAAAACACAAACACGAAAAAATACGAAAATCATGAAAGATAACGAAATTTACAAGCGGTACATACTCTACAAACGAAGCTTTTCGCGCTCACTGCTCGGTGAAGGTGGGTGGGTCCTTGAGAGGAATTTCTTCCTCTTCGGCAGTATCAATAGGACCTCCCAAGTAGTGTTTCAAACGATGACCGTTCACCTTCCACACACCTTTGTCGGCTTCGTCGTATAACTCAACCGTACCATATGGAAACACTTCTTTCACCACATACGGTCCACTCCATCTTGATTTTAGCTTCCCCGCTATCAATTTCAACCTCGAATTGAATAGGAGCACTCTATCACCTACCTTAAATTCTTTCAAACCTCGCAACCTCCTATCATGCAACGCCTTAGTTTTCTCCTTGATGCTCCAAGATCTTTCATAGGCGGCATCCCTCAACGCTTCCAATTCTTGAATTTGGAAGAATCTCCTTCTAGCGGCCTCGGTAAGGTCAAGATTAACGGTTTTTAAAGCCCACAAAGCTCTATGCTCTAATTCTACCGGAAGATGGCAAGATTTACCATAAACGATCATAAAGGGTGTTGTTCCTAACGGTGTCTTATAGGCGGTGCGGAATGCCCACAAAGCGTCATCGAGCTTTTCCGACCAATCCTTTCTACTTTTTCCTACCGTTTTCTCTAAAATTCTCTTCACCCCTCGGTTAGCATTCTCTACTTGGCCACTAGTTTGCGGGTGGTACGCGGTGGAAAGACGATGAGTGACACCATAGCGTGCAAGTGCTTTTTCCATGATGGAATTGCAAAAATGCGTGCCACGGTCACTTATTATAGCTTTAGGGACTCCGAAACGCGTGAATAGCTTTTTAAGGAATCTCACCACCACTCGGGCATCATTAGTGGGCAAAGCTTGAGCTTCGACCCACTTTGAAACGTAATCAATGGCCACGAGGATGTACCTATTCCCACTTGAGGATGGGAAAGGTCCCATGAAGTCAATGCCCCAAACGTCAAAGATTTCAAGAACTTGGATGGGATTTTGAGGCATTTCATCCTTGGATGAGATGTTGCCGGTACGTTGGCAACACTCACATGTCCTAACAAACTCTATGGCATCCTTCACTACCGTTGGCCAATAAAAGCCACTATCAAAAACCTTTTGTGCCGTCACATTTGCTCCGTGATGGCCTCCCGTTAAGCCCTCGTGCACATGTCTAAGGATGTCTAAACCATCCTCCTTGGAAACACATCTCCTAAGCACTCTATCTCCACCTATCCTAAATAGGTACGGGTCATCCCAAATATACTTCCTAGCTTCCCTAAGAAGCTTTTTCCTCTGTTGATAAGACATACCCCTCACAAGATCACCGGTCGCTAAATAATTTGCCAAATCCTAGAACCATGGCAAACCCTCTACCTCGGCGCTAACAAAGTCTATGGTTTCGTGAGGAAAAGTATCTCCTATGGAATCCTCACGAACCTCTTCTCTCTTTGGATCCTCTAAACGTGACAAGTGGTCGGTGGCCACGTTTTCCGCTCCCTTTTTATCCTTAATTTCTATATCGAACTCGGAGAGCAAAAGAATCCATCTAATGAGACGCGGCTTCGCGTCTTTCTTTTGGAACAGAAATCACAAAGCGGCATGGTCGATGAACACGGTGGTTTTGGAAAGCACGAGATATGAGCGAAACTTATCAAACGCAAACACTACGGCTAAGAGTTCCTTTTCCGTGGTGGTATAGTTCTCTTGAGCATCATTTAAAGTTTTGCTCGCGTAGTAGATTGGATGTAAGTGTTTATCGACTCTTTGACCTAGGACCGCACCTACGGCATAATCGCTTGCATCGTACATGAGCTCGAAAGGCAAGCTCCAATCGGGCGAGACAAGTATAGGGGCACTAACGAGTTTTTCTTTCAAGAAATCAAACGCCTTGATGCACTCCTCGTCGAAGACGAAAGGAACATCCTTCTCTAAAAGTCGGGTCATGGGGCGTGTAATCTTGGAAAAATCCTTTATGAAACGCCTATAAAAGCCCGCATGACCTAAGAAGCTCCTAACGGACTTGACACTAGTAGGTGGAGGCAATCTACTTATGGTATCGATCTTGGCCCTATCCACCTCTATACCCTCTCTCGGCACCTTATGTCCTAAAACTATCCCCTCCGTCACCATAAAGTGACATTTCTCCCAATTCAACATAAGATTGTCTCTATGCACCTCTTAAGCATCCTATCAAGATTTAAAAGACATTGTTCGAAAGTGGTGCCATAAACCGAGAAGTCATCCATGAAAACCTCCATAGAAGTCTCAAGCATGTCTTGGAATATAGCAACCATGCATCTTTGGAAAGTAGCAGGAGCGTTGCATAACCCGAAAGGCATGCGGCGATACGCATAAGTGCCGTAGGGGCATGTGAATGTCGTTTTATCTTGATCCTCCGGGGCGATGGGGATCTGAAAATAACCCGAAAATCCATCGAGAAAACAATAAAATTGTTGTCCCGCTAGACGCTCCAACATTTGGTCAATGAATGGTAAGGGGAAATGGTCTTTCCGGGTGGCGTAGTTTAACTTTCGATAGTCTATGCACGCACGCCAACCGGTAACGGTCCGGGAAGGGATCAACTCGTTCTTTTCGTTCATGATCACCGTCATCCCACCCTTCTTTGGGACGACTTGGGTCGGACTAACCCATGGTGAATCGGAAATAGGGTAGATCACCCCGGCATCTAATAACTTCAGCACTTCTTTCTTAACAACCTCTTGCATGTTCTGATTGAGGCGCCGTTGAGGTTGCACCACCGGCTTATAGTCATCTTCCATGAGTATCCGGTGGGTACAATAGGCGAGGCTTATTCCCTTGATATCCGAAAGACGCCATGCAATGGCTTCCCTATTCACTCTCAACACCTCTAACAACCTACCCTTCTCTCCCTCCTCTAACTTAGATGAAATAATGACGGGAAACTCGGAACCCTCACCTAAGAAAGCATATTCTAAGTGGGACGGGAGAACTTTGAGTTCTAATGGGGCGGGCTTCTCTATTGGTGTACTCTCACTCTCACTTTTGATCTCACTCAACTCTAGCACTTCAGGGACCCACTCGTTCTCTTCTACCTCCTTACTCTCACTAACAACCTCCTCTACCTTCTCGACTACCTCGTCTATCCTATTCTCAACTAGGTCGGCTCCACTAATATAGTCAAAGCAATGGTCAACACAAGATAAGAAAGACTCTATGAAATAGACCGAATGACAAGGACTACTAAGATCATCGGAACCACTAGGATGTTCCATGGAGCGTGCTATCTCGAAAGTGACTCTCTCCTCACCGACTTGAAGTGTGATTTTCCCGTCAAAGACATCAATGATGGCCTTGGCGGTACACAAGAAAGGGCGTCCTAGAATGATAGGAACCTTTTCGTCGGCTTCCATATCAAGAACGACAAAGTCTACGGGAAAGACGAATTTATCCACTTTGACTAGAAGGTTTTCAATTATACCACGTGGATACTTAACGGATCTATCGGCCAGAGACAAAGACATGCGTGTAGGGGACAACTCTCCTAAACCTAACCTCTCATACAAGGAATATGTCATTAAGTTTATACTCGCTCCTAGATCGGCTAGGGCCCTACACTCAGTATCACTCCCAAACAAGCACGAGATGGTAAAAAGGCCCGGATCCGTCAATTTTTCCGGGACCTTGTTCAACACTACGGCGGAACACCCTCCACTAAGGGGAATGTTAGAAACCTCTCCTAACCTATCCTTACGTTTTAGAAGATCTTTTAAAAATTTTGCATATTTTGGCATTGATTGAAGGGCTTCTATGAAAGGAAGGTTGATTCTAAGTTGTTTAAAGATCTCTAAAAATTTCCCGTACTCTTTGGAATATGTTTGATTTTTAAGGCGAGAAGGGAATGGAGCACGGGAAATATCAACATTGGGTGATGGAACAACTTGAATGGGATTTTTACCTACGCTTTTCTCACTTGAAGGCCCCCCGGTGTGTGCGGTACTTGCTGGGATGAACCTAGGTTGCACTTTACCGGGCGCCTCTATTTCAATCTCCTCATCTACGGGGTCCTCATCTTCTACCTCAACACTATCGGGTCTCACTACCTCTCCTAGAGTCCTACCACTACGGGTCGAAATTGCCTTTAAAGAGCCAGATGGGTTGGGCTTTGTGTTGCCCGAAAATTGACCGGGAGGTCGCTCTTGCAACTGGCGTGCAATATCCCCAACTTGCCTTTGAAGATCTAGGAAGTTCGAATGATTATTCTTTAGGAAAGTAGCGTGTTCTTCTAAGGTACGTTGGGTAGCCTGATCCTTAACCACTAGTTGGGTAAGAAGGTCCTCTATCCTAGACAGACTACTATTTGACCCCTCATTCTTAGGTTGAACCTCTTGGTGTGACCCCTCACCTCTGAACTGTGCACCTGAACCTGAACTAGCAAATTGACCTGTTTGACACGACCCCCCACTAGAATAGAAACCTGGCCCCCTATTTTGATATTGACCTGATGGAAAACCAGGGGGGTTACCTGAAGAGCGATAACTATTAGTACGCCAATTGGAGTTACTATTATTGAACGGGTTCGTTGGACCCCTATTTTGACCTGCTATATACTCGACCTGTTCTAGGGTAAGTGTTGGGCAATCTATGGTGTCATGTCCACCTCTACAAACTTCGCACCTATCGACCTTCTTCTTAATTTCTAGCAACTCTTTGGTGATATAGTCTAGTTGAGATACTACCTTTGAGTCTGAAACGACTTGGTTCACTCCTCGAGAAGATGAGGAAGTACTCACAGGATTGGAATTCCTGCTGGTAGCACTATGATCTATATCAACATGAGCGAAGCTCTCAAAGAGATCATTGCAGTCAGCCACAGTTTTCTTTCCCATTAGGTAGCCTCCTGCAGATGTGTCGAATCGGGCCTTACACTCAGGTGTGAGACCATTGTAAAACTTTTCTACTAAAGCCTAATCCGACAGCCCATGTTGGGAACAACGCGAGAGTAAAGTTTGAAACCTCTCCCAAGCTAAGTGATATGGTTCGTCAGGCTCCATTCTGAAGGAATGGATCTGATCTCGAAGGCGAGAAGCCTTCGCAGGTGGAAAATACTTAGCAAGGAAAGCATCCCTAAGTCCAGCCCAAGTTGTGTAAGTACCTGCTGGTTGTGAATCAAGCCATGTGGCTGCGCGGCCAGCAAGTGAAAAGGGAAAGACTTGGAGAAAGTGGGCATCAAGATTAACACCTTCGATGCCGAAGGTGCTACACAGACGGGTGAGGCGATTGATATGTGCTGGCGCGTCCTCATCATCACGACCATGAAACTGACAAGAGTTGTTAATGGCGGTCATGATGTACGAAGGAATTTTCCAGGACTTGTCATTGGTGATTTCAGGGATGGTGATGGGTGAATTTGCGGTGAAACCTGAGGTGGAACGCTGGTGGACAGTTTGGTTATCGGTCATTTGGTGAACTGGTGGTGGACTAGGGTGACAGGAGGGTGGTGGGGAGTTGTGGGGTGATGACTTCAGGGTGAAGTCGTAGTTCGGTGGTTTAGATTGGAGTGTAGAGTCAGAAGGGGCTGAAGATGAAGTTGAAGATTTTTTTACCTGAAAACTGGGTGTGGAGAAGGAAGACTTGTCAATTGGCGGCTTCACTGGTCCCTGCGAACGCGTGTGGGGCATGAACTGCAAAACCAAGAACAAACAAGTAAGACAACTCCAACAAAAGACTCGAAAAATACGAAAAAGACACTAAAATTACTTGGACTCCTACGACTCAAAAACACACAAAAAGCACGTAACGATATCAGTTGAAATCCAAACAAAGTAGTTAACGCAATTGCCAAGAGTCCCCAGCAACGGCGCCAAAAACTTGATGTGGAAAAAGTAGTTTAACTAAATAAACTAAAATTACCCTAAATTAAGACTCAAGTAATAAAAATCTAGACTCTCTAACTTGACTAAACTACTCACCGGCAAGTGAACCGGTCGACTCTAGCACAGAAAAGTAAGTCCGGATGTCGAACCCACAAGGACTCTAATGAATTACATTAACGACTCTATTTAGAATAGACACTGAAACGACTTAACAATTGTTGTGTTTTAAGGGGGGGGGGGTTTACTAAAATCCTAAAATTGAAATTAAAATGGAATTAGACTAAGACACGAACGAAAACTAGGGTTTGATTCAGATGAGATTAACGACTACCTAGACTCGAATCCAGTTTAACTATGAATGGACTTCTAACGGTATTGTTGTTGTATGGAGCCGAGATCGTAAAATACTAAACCTTAAGGTATTTCAATGCTAAGACTTCCCGACCCTTCTCAGGAAGAAACCTAGGAAACCCTACAAGGCTGTTAAGAATACCGACTGTTAGATTTCCTCTCAGTCCTCTAACGACTCTAAAAGTGCCCTAATATGACTATCTACCTCTCAGCGCGATAATCTAAGGCAATTCTAGGTTCTAACTTGGTTTACTAGACACAAATGCAATTAGGGAACTAAGATTGACTTCTCTCAAAACCTATCTTAGATATATACTGCACCGCGACCTAATAACTAACTCGAGCCTCTCAGCGACAAGTTAAGCAGAATATTTAATTCTAATTGTATTTTAATTACTGTTTCTAAGGCTGTTGGCCAATTTACCCAACGATTACCCGAACCCGCAAAGAATCGAACAATCAACACAAATTTATTATGTGAAAGACATTCACCAAAACTATGTGAAACAGTAAATAATCAACAATCAACAGTAAATACGCATGTGCACCAAATCAGAAATTCTAGAATACTTTACTTTCAGAAATCAATCCATAATCAAACAATAAAAACCATTAAAAGATCCAAACTTTAATCAAACTATCATCTTGTCTAGGTAGTATCTAGGGTTTAGCCAAGAAACATGTTGTCTAAAACAAATAAATCAAGTTCAAAACAAGAATTCATTGGAAAAGACTGAAAACACGAAATTAAAGAAAACCGGGAGATAAAACCTGAACGATCTTCACTTCCATGCTCCAAGCTTCAACCGGATGATTCCCGTTAGCCAAAACTCTCCAAAAACCTCAAAATCTGCTCCAAAAGGTCACCTAGGGTTTCTTCATTCGTAAGTCCTCTTTAATGATTATTAATTTTCATTATATAGCAAACCCTAGCCATAAAACAACCAATTTTCGCCAGCCTACTCGTGGTGTAGCGCTAGCAACTACCCTTCTGTGCTGGTGCTACACCAGCACCTCACATGTCTTCCTCACTTGTTGGTGATGTAGCGCTAGCAACTACCCTTCATCTCGTGGTGCTACACCAGGACATAGAGCTCAGACTTTCTTGTTGAGTTGCTAGCGTAGCGCGAGCAACTAACCTCTATTCGTAGCGCAACGCGAGCACGTGATTTTCACAGAATGTTTCTTTAAAAATCCATCTTTAACACCCCAAAACTCTTAAAATAATTCTAACTCTTTGTGACTTGTTCCAGGATGTAATGCTTCAACAAATTAGCTCGTTTCCACTCAATTTTCAGCCAATGAATGTATCAAGACCTGGAAAACCGAACTTTGATCAATAGTACGTAATTCTAAATAAAACTAAACTATAAATAACGATAAAATGTACAAACTATACACGAATAAAGGATGTATTTTGCAATACATCAAATATCCCCACACTTGCTCTTTTTTCGTCCTCGAAAAAGAATTGTGCAACGGAATCATAGACGAATAATCACTTGGGTCAAAAAGTATTTATATCTTATTAAAAACCAAGACTTGCATTAGCCGCGATTGCGAATATACTTATCCCTTTAAACCCAAATCCAATCCTAAGCCCTTATCATGTAAATTAAATTCAAGTGCGGTCAATCCACCTAGGGTCTCACACTAGAATTTACGGTCCACCTACTCCCACCTCAAGCTTGTAGGACTAAGAGAACGATCACTGGACCAATTCCCAACCGTTTTATATCAAAACCAAGAGAGTTTACAATCAAAATTTTTTTCTTTTTCCATTTTTTTTTCATTCGTGAGTCTAGACGATGCTTTCCCTAACTAAGAGGCAATCCGGCTGTAGAGTCGCTATCCCCAACCACAGATTACTTAGGTTTCGGTACTTTTTTACCTGAAAACTGGGTGTGGAGAAGGAAGACTTGTCAATTGGCGGCTTCACTGGTCCCTGCGAACGCATGTGGGGCATGAACTGCAAAACCAAGAACAAACAAGTAAGGCAACTCCAACAAAAGACTCAAAAAATACGAAAAAGACACTAAAATTACTTGGACTCCTACGACTCAAAAACACACAAAAAGCACGTAACGATATCAGTTGAAATCCAAACAAAGTAGTTAACGCAATTGCCAAGAGTCCCCGGCAACGGCACCAAAAACTTGATGTGGAAAAAGTAGTTTAACTAAATAAACTAAAATTACCCTAAATTAAGACTCAAGTAATAAAAATCTAGACTCTCTAACTTGACTAAACTACTCACCGGCAAGTGAACCGGTCGACTCTACCACAGAAAAGTAAGTCCGGATGTCGAACCCACAAGGACTCTAATGAATTACGTTAACGACTCTATTTAGAATAGACACTGACACGACTTAACAATTGTTGTGTTTTAAGGGGGGGGGGGGGGTTTACTAAAATCCTAAAATTGAAATTAAAATGGAATTAGACTAAGACACGAACGAAAACTAGGGTTTGATTCAGATGAGATTAACGACTACCTAGACCCGAATCCAGTTTAACTATGAATGGACTTCTAACGGTATTGTTGTTGTATGGAGCCGAGATCGTAAAATACTAAACCTTAAGGTAAATCAATGCTAAGACTTCCCGACCCTTCTCAGGAAGAAACCTAGGAAACCCTACAAGGCTGTTAAGAATACCGACTGTTAGATTTCCTCTCAGTCCTCTAACGACTCTAAAAGTGCCCTAATATGACTATCTACCTCTTAGCGCGATAATCTAAGGCAA
This sequence comes from Helianthus tuberosus, assembly GCA_030545235.1. NCBI lineage: Eukaryota > Viridiplantae > Streptophyta > Magnoliopsida > Asterales > Asteraceae > Helianthus > Helianthus tuberosus. The sequence goes on from CM060403.1 coordinate 20,781,400, forward strand.
TTCTAGGTTTTAACTTGGTTTACTAGACACAAATGCAATTAGGGAACTAAGATTGACTTCTCTCAAAACCTATCTTAGATATATACTGCACCGCGACCTAATAACTAACTCGAGCCTCTCAGCGACAAGTTAAGCAGAATATTTAATTCTAATTGTATTTTAATTACTGTTTCTAAGGCTATTGGCCAATTTACCCAACGATTACCCGAACCCGCAAAGAATCGAACAATCAACACAAATTTATTATGTGAAAGACATTCACCAAAATCTATGTGAAACAGTAAATAATCAACAATCAAAAGTAAATACGCATGTGCACCAAATCAGAAATTCTAGAATACTTTACTTTTAGAAATCAATCCATAATCAAACAATAAAAACCATTAAAAGATCCAAACTTTAATCAAACTATCATCTTGTCTAGGTAGTATCTAGGGTTTAGCCAAGAAACATGTTGTCTAAAACAAATAAATCAAGTTCAAAACAAGAATTCATTGGAAAAGACTGAAAACACGAAATTAAAGAAAACCGGGAGATAAAACCCGAACAATCTTCACTTCCACGCTCCAAGCTTCAACCGGATGATTCCCGTTAGCCAAAACTCTCCAAAAACCTCAAAATCTGCTCCAAAAGGTCACCTAGGGTTTCTTCATTCGTAAGTCCTCTTTAATGATTATTAATTTTCATTATATAGCAAACCCTAGCCACAAAACAACCAATTTTCGCTAGCCTACTCGTGGTGTAGCGCTAGCAACTACCCTTATGTGCTGGTGCTACACCAGCACCTCACATGTCTTCCTCACTTGTTGGTGATGTAGCGCTAGCAACTACCCTTTATCTCGTGGTGCTACACCAGGACATAGAGCTCGGACTTTCTTGTTGAGTTGCTAGCGTAGCGTGAGCAACTAACCTCTATTCGTAGCGCTACGCGAGCACGTGATTTTCACAGAATGTTTCTTAAAAATCCATCTTTAACACCCCAAAACTCTTAAAATAATTCTAACTCTTTGTGACTTGTTCCAGGATGTAATGCTTCAACAAATTAGCTCGTTTCCACTCAATTTTCAGCCAATGAATGTATCAAGACCTGGAAAACTGAACTTTGATCAATAGTACGTAATTCTAAATAAAACTAAACTATAAATAATGATAAAATGTACAAACTATACACAAATAAAGGATGTATTTTGCAATACATCAACAACCAAGTCTACCATGGTTCCCTGATCATTAACATGTGTCCCTATGGCCTAGGAACTGTTAGGGGTCGCCCATGGATGTTAAAATATCTAACTAAGTCGGTTACAAGCTCAACCAGGCTGCTGTCCTGATTTTCTGCATCTGGGTACCCCTTACGGACCGTAAGGCTTGGGGCTTACGGTCCGTAAGCCTCTTCCAGGGGACAAAATTTGGATGGCTTTTGGCACTTGGCTCTTGGTCCTTCGAAAGGTCATCCAACCTTATTTTCTTGCATTTTGAGCCCCTCAATTTTACTTATAAGGGCTTCAAGACTTGTTTAAACATTGGTAAGTCCTTGGTTAACTTTGTGCTTACCAGAAAAGTCATAATTTCCAACGTTGACGCTTTAACCCCTCGTATACGAATTTGATCATAACTTTCTCATACGATAACATAACTTTATGAAATTTTTATCACGCATTCTAGTGAGCATAAATTATCGTTACAAAGCTTTGGGTTTGCTAAAAGATCACTCAGAGGTATACTTTAAACATGTTGACACATTTAACCCTTGTAGTTTATAATCTCTCACTTTCTTTCATATTTAGCTTCGTATGATCCATGATTCATTCGTTTAAGAGTATGAGCATCATGTAGGGTTACTGTAAAGTATATTTATCCCTTGTTGACATTTTGAACCCTTATATTCACATACTTTCCATGTTTGTCAACTTTAGTCCCTCTAGAGTATTCTTTCTCACGTTCAAGCTTATGACACGTGTCAATACATTATAGGACGCGAATTTTCGAGGTGTTACATCCTCACCCCCTTAAAAGAATTCTCGACCTCGAGATTTGCTAAAATTATGGAAGTACTTTTTGTCGTATAATGGACTTGACTTCTATAGTATATCTGGAACTTTTCCAAGCTCTCAAAGTGACCCCTATATTAGGTACATGTATCCTTTTGGAGCTTCTTAACCTGTCGATCCTCAATCGATACAGGATGCTCATAAATCTGCATATCATTATGTGATAGTGCTTCTTAACTTATTGGCGAAACATATCTTTCAGTCACTAGTGTGCAATGTATAGCGAGCTCCGCCAAGCTCCTTAAATAGGTTTTAGCTTATAAGCTACTTGACCTTGATACATTCGATTTCCTTCGAATGATTTTATATATTCAGAGCTTAACTAGCCTGATAATTTAACAAATTTGGCCCACCCTTCCTGGGTGATATCTTTTGTTGAACCTTATTCCTTAACAAGAATTTAGGAGGTTTGCTATTTTCATTAATCCTTGATTTTCTGCCGAATACTGGCATCTTACAGAAGATTATGAATTTGCGTGATCTTATTTGTTGTTTCCAATGCAACTTTCAGATCCTGATAATTGGACTTACCAATCTATTGTCCTAACAATGGATGTTTTACAATTCCATCTATACAAGGTCTCCAAAGGAGCAGCCTTGATGCTTATATATCAATTATTATAGAAAATCTTATCTTAAGGTGAGATGGTTATTCCAACCACTGCTTAACTAATTTTAAGGAATAGCTAATCCTTGTCGTTAGTCGAACAAATCGACGATCCTGGGCAGCTGATGGCAATTCTTAATCATTGCCTAATTAGGGTTGCGGTAACAATGCATAAGCAAAATGAACCGTCTTTCATAATTAACTATACCGAATTCTCAGGATATTGAGTTAGGCTATATGAACCCTCTATTTTAAACTTAGTTAATCAGGGTTTCGATTCTTCCAATGATGGTACTAGTCGTCTTGGTGATTTTATAATAATACAGCCTTAAATGGGATATAAACCTTAACTCTACCTGTCTCTCTGGGGTAACAGGGTAATCTTAGGAGAAGATAATTAAGGTACAAGGAGGTTACAGAGATTTCCATATCTCAGGCTCCAGTTCACCCATCATTGCTTGTGTCAAATAAGTGACACATTTATGTTACTAGTCCACGAATTCCTTAATCGGGAACATTTACTTAGACCATTCCATTCTAGATATCTCCTTTGAATACCATTAGCTGACTTTAGTACTCTATGACCATCGGAATATCTTTGTGGTCCCATGCATTAAACCTCCATACTGATCAGGCATGGAAGCAATCTATGGAACATATTAAGATATACCAATCATCATATGGCGCTTTTCATCATACCGTTTAGTATTCACAATCGTTAGAGATCAAAGAGATATCAACTCTAAATGTTGACGCATTACACCTAGAGAGAGGATACTTCTACAATTCTACGACTGAAGGTTTCTGACAGGAACAGAGGAAATGGTTCCTATGATTTCTGCCTTCACTTAATAACTATGGTTCTTAAGAAAGATTTTAAAAGTTTGCTATACTTATAGTTTACGAAGGATTTGGAGTAAGTAGCATTCGGCTCTTTGAACTTTTTCACGATCTCCTTCACAGCTTTTCCAACAGCTGCGTCTTATCATAGTTTGAAGAACATCCTTGGACTTTCTAAGGTTTATTATTGTAGTATCATTAGCATGCGTCGCATCATCAATGGTGCTATTGACTGTTGTCTTATCCGAGTTTGTCATACTCGAGATTTGGTTCCTATTACCAGATGAACCATTTACTTAGTTGCAATCCAACAACTGCTATTTATCACCCTGATGGCCTTAACATATACTAACCATGGTTTCATTAAACTATACTGGCCAATATGGCACTAACATTCTTAATGAACGTTATTTTACAAACATATCAATATTACTTAGCCTAGGTCACAAAAGACCATCAATGGCATTTAAGGGTTGGACCTAGTCCATCATCTTTTTGACAGGGAATCAAAATGTCACATCTGTCTTTATCATAACAAAAATATTTAGATGGTTGGAAGGTTTGTCACGAAGGACATTAATAGTCAGAGGCACGAAGGCCTTGTCACAAAGGACATATAAGATATGGCACTTAAGGCATTAATATATAAGTCGCAATTTTATCGGATTAGAGATCTAAGGTTTGAACATAGTTCTTCACCTTTGGACAGAGAGTCAAAGACTACAGCCGTCATCTCTTTGGAAGGTAATTTATTTTGCCAAAAAGGCTAGTCAATGGACATCATTCTGATTAACCGGATGATTGTGAGCTTCAGAGGAGTCAGCCGTGGTGAAGCTTTGAAGGCTACTAATCCAAGTAGTAATAATTTGTTTAATTATAGGGAATCGTCGAGTTTGATGATTAAATAGCCATGGTGCAAATAAACCATATAGGCCAATAGATATTATTAAATTTATTTGATTATGTTTTGCCTCGGTTTTTAAATGAACCATCCTTGGCGTTTAAACGGAATATAATCCTTCATATTTATTAGACAGGGGACATAAGTCACGACTGTCAATGTCGTACTGACGTTTTATATAGCATAAGGGCTTGTCCCAAGGACTTTTTGATGGCACAGAGGCCTTGTCACTAGGGAAATTTTAAAACATAATCAATGATTCCTTTGGATCGGAAAATTTCATAATTCATTGCCTTTTGGTAGGAAGTTATGAAAGAAAACTATCTTTGTTATAATTACATCTTTGCCCGTAGGCATACATCTTAAATGGATGTTTTGATGTATACATCATGTTCGACGTTTATTAGCCATGATTCCTATTGATCATTAGGCTAAACAAGGGGTTTGGAAAAAAATTTCCTAATATAAAGATGACAAGTGTGATTTTATCGCATCACTGTTGCCAGGAGTGTTAACGTATTTACAATGTTACAAGGATTTGAATCCTTTGAATAGGTTCTACCATCTTGGCCTCGTCTGGAAAGACATATAGGCTAGGTCGTACCTTTAAGATTCTTTTTTAAAATGTATACTTGCAGGGAAGGAAGGATATTTATTTTATTCAGGATTTTTATCATAAATCCTAATTTACAAGTTAATAATAGCACAAATGGCCTAGTCGCGTAGACAAGTTTAATTTATAAGCCATGATTTCAGAGAATCGAGGCATTAAGGTTTGACTCAAAGTTCATTACCTTTTCTTGACAGGAGTTGTAGGCTACCACTGTCTTTAGTCTCAGAGGACATTAACTATAGCCCGTAGGCACTTCCCTTCTAAGGGATATTTATAATATGATCATCTTATAGGATGATATAAGCCATGATTTCAGAGAATCGAGGCATTAAGGTTTGAATCAAAGTTCATTACCTTTTCTTGACAAGGAGTTGTAGGCTACCACTGTCTTTAGTCTAAGAGGACATTAACTATAGCCCGTAGGCACTTCCCTTCTAAGGGATGTTTATAATATGATCATCTTATAGGATGATATAAGCCATGATTTCAGAGAATCGAGGCATTAAGGTTTGAATCAAAGTTCATTACCTTTTCTTGGCAGGGAGTTGTAGGCTACCACTGTCTTTAGTCTCAGAGGACATTAACTATAGCCCGTAGGCACTTCATCCTTAAGGGATGATTATATAAATAAGGGAAATTTGGAGTAATCATATTTAAGGATGACTCATGCGATTTTATCGAACCACGTCTGCCAGGAATGTTAACATGTTACAGATGTTAACAAGGGTTTGAATCTCTTGAATAGGTTCTACCATCTTGGCCTTGTCTGCAGTGACATTTAGGCTAGGTTTTACTTTTAAGATTCTTTTTAATATTTAACGCAGAACAATCCAAAATTGAGGTGTTAAATATGGATCTGAATCTAATTATGGAACTACCATCTTGGCCCGGTCTTAAAATGACACGTGGCTAGGTTTTGTCCTTTTTAGATTTTGCCATTTTATTATAATGGTAGATCTTATAAAAGGAATGTTATTTTCCATTTATTTAATATTTCATGTTTAGAATGAAAATTTAAATTTAATCATTCCACTATATAAAAATAAAAGTACAGAGTTGCCCTAAGCGGGACTTGAAAGGAATAATGTGTCCTCGAAGGGAATGAAAGATAAATATGTCCTTATAAGGACTATTAAGGAAACGATCTTCAGCAAAAGGAGTTTCATCTTCATTCTATTCCTGAATGCTTTCTCCTTGGTTGCACGTTTCATCCTGGTCGCGGTACGAAGCTCAGCATTTCAAAGCTCCGGGTGTGGAGAATTCCTATTATGGTTTCTTCGCTTGGCGACGTATCCAATATATATAAAAATTGGAAGCAAAAATTTCCAGATTAGGATTGAGAATATTCCTATGTTAAGTCTAGACTCAGAAAGTCAAGGAATGTGCTACTGTGTCACTGAGATTAAACACAAAAGACTAGTGTTTAATTCACTCAATGTTGGCTCTGATACCAACCTGTCACACCCCGATATTTCCACGTATTACCGGTGGGCCCGGTGGGGAGTATCGTGACGTAGTTGATATCATCATAGTCAAACAACACAATATATGAATACACAGCGGAAGCAAAAGATAAATATATTACAATCTGAACATAAAGTAATATCAAAGTATTACAACGGAAGGTAAAGGATCCACAGGCGGATCAAATAAATGGAAAAACTGTTCAACAGACTTTAGACGCCTAGAACTTGCAAGATTCTTTATTAACGCCCTGAGCTTCCAGCCAATTACGTTCAGTACCTGTCACTTAACCTTTTTGGAAAATACGTCAGTTTTCACTGGTAAATACACTCAACCGACTCATTTGGAAATGTTTGTGAAAATTGGTTTAGGTGCACAAGGCACGAAAATATGTTGACACTTTGATTAAAATGCTCAAGGCAAAATTAATCTTTTATACTTGGGACAAACTATATCTCATGTTATCAGTTTTACATAACTTGCTCTACATACGGGGCCCGGTTCTATGCCGGTTCAAGATTAACCGACACACCACTATTCCCTTATTGGGAATCCCATATTGGGTATAATTAATTAATAAACATTAGCATCTGTCAGGTGTATGCCTACACCCCGTGCTTAGGTCGTGGCCATTGCATTTAATGAGTCAAGGATATCCAGGACACGGTCGCATTAACCCCCAATGTTTCAGTCAAGCAATACGAATTAAAACAGGTTATTTGGATTTCCCGACTCATTGGTCTTTGAATCCCATACCTGACCATGCGGTATTTATATTACCGTATCCCAAGCCCGTAATAGGGAAAATAAGTTAAGAGTATTTACCTGAGCCAGCTCCTGTCTTAAATAGCAAGAATTTTAATAACTCATCCGTATTCACTTAAGTAAGCGTAGGTAAAATTTACCAGAAGGCTCTAGTCTAGAATGATGGTATAAATAACCAATTAGAATGCTAACGGGTCTTTAATTAAGCCTAAACTTAGATCGGTTAGTTTTAAAGAAAGATACGGTTCAAACGAATGATAAGGCGGAGACCGGTTTAGATTGTGGTTTTGACCCGGCAAGCTTGTATGCTTGTTTAATATGGGTAACTTAAACACATTCTGGATTTTGAGATGAAAACGATATGGTTTGACCCGTTTCGGCTAAATTATGCAAACTAGTTACATAAGCCGATCCGAACGTGAAAAGTGCGTAACGGGTAACCATATGAGTCATATACAGGTTTCCTAAGTTAATACGCCTTAAATATGTTGTGATATCTGTAGGATATCTTCCATTATGCCCAAAACGAGTTTAATCTCAAAATAAGCCCCGTAGGGGTATTTTGGTCATTTTAAAGATTATAAAAGATATTATTTAAGTTTCTAAGATTCGGGTCTGAATACATCAGTAAAATAACTTATTTTAATAGACCATATCAGTTGGTAATAAGTCTTAGGTGATAAAATGGTTTTAAACCCAAACTATGCGTTTACTACGCTTAAAAAGCCGTTTTAAGCGATTTCTGGGTTATACTGGAAATCTGAGTTTTCTGATCAGGTTATAAAGTTCAAAATACTTTATTTATTATATAAAATCAGTAGCAATTGGATTGGTGTCAAAATACTATGTAAAACTCATTTTATGACCGAAAAGGGTATATTCGGTATTTACCGAATTAATGCCATAACCTTAGGTTATGAGCAGGTTAAAAATAATTAAAAATCTTTAAAAATCCCAAAATATTATATTACATCAGTGGGTAAAAGGTTTGGTGTCAAAAATTGGGTTTAGATAGGCTTTATGCTAATTGCGCCTTTTAATTACTAAAAAGCGTTATAATTACGCTAATGAGCATAACTCCTAATCTAGACCTCCAACTGATGTAAAATTTTAAGGACATGTTTATAAATCAGTAACAAAGGTTATTGTCTTTTCACATATCCAAAATTCTCATTTTATGGTCAAAAGGGCATATTGGTCAACATTTAAGCAATTAACGGAAACATGTAAACGAATCGGATAATCAATGAACCAACCACAGAGGGTTATGCTAACATGTAGCCTGGTCCTAAGGAAGCTCTAAGGCATTTCCAAATCATACTAAATCGGGTCAGAACTGAAGTCAAAGCAAAAGTCAAAGTTTTGCGACTTTCGATTCCGAACCGGGTCTAAACAGAAAATTGTCGGATCAAACAAGCTTAGACTAGTTCTTATACTTATTAACAAGTTATATGAGTGATAAAATAGGTTACATGCCTTCTACATTGTTAATTAGGCGTTAATTCGCAAATTAAGGTTCTGTTGACTTTTTCTAATCAACTTTGACCCGACATTTGATCTAGTTAGAGCGGGAATCAGAGGGAGCCCTTTTAATGGTTTAATGCCCACATAATTACCAACTTATAACTACTTTCAATTCGACTAATCACTGGACCATTAATGATTAATCGCTAAGTCAACTGTTAATTACGACGGTTTGACTTTTAAGCTAAAACTAAGCAAAAACTTAACTAAGAAAGGTTAAGCATACTTACTGAAGTCCTATGCTCGATTAGGAAGACTTAGGGTCTGCTCTTAAGCTCCAGGAAGCTCCAGAATTGCAGAAGGAATGAGTGATCAAAATGGTTGCAACAAGAGCCTTTATATAGTGCTTAATTCTCACATAGATCATTGACAACCAAGTCTACCATGGTTCCCTGATCATTAACATGTGTCCCTATGGCCTAGGAACTGTTAGGGGTCGCCCAGGGATGTTAAAATATCTAACTAAGTCTGTTATAAGCTCAACCAGGCTGCTGTCCCGATTTTCTGCATCTGGGCACCCCTTACGGACCGTAAGGCTTGGGGCTTACGGACCGTAAGGCTTGGGGCTTACGGTCTGTAAGCCTCTTCCAGGGGACAAAATTTGGATGGCTTTTGGCACTTGGCTCTTGGTCCTTCGAAAGGTCATCCAACCTTATTTTCTTGCATTTTGAGCCCCTCAATTTTACTTATAAGGGCTTCAAGACTTGTTTAAACATTGGTAAGTCCTTGGTTAACTTTGTGCTTACCAGAAAAGTCATAATTTCCAACGTTGACGCTTTAACCCCTCGTATACGAATTTGATCATAACTTTCTCATACGATAACATAACTTTATGAAATTTTTATCACGCATTCTAGCGAGCATAAATTATCGTTACAAACCTTCGGGTTTGCTAAAAGATCACTCAGAGGTATACTTTAAACATGTTGACACATTTAACCCCTGTAGTTTGTAATCTCTCACTTTCTTTCATATTTAGCTTCGTATGATCCATGATTCATTCGTTTAAGTGTATGAGCATCATGTAGGGTTACTGTAAAGTATATTTATCCCTTGTTGACATTTTGAACCCTTATATTCACATACTTTCCATGTTTGTCAACTTTAGTCCCTCTAGAGTATTCTTTCTCACGTTCAAGCTTCTGACACGTGTCAATACATTATAGGACGCGAATTTTCGAGGTGTTACAGTATTTCACCGCCGAAGTTAATAAACAAAACAGTTTAAAGAAAAGGGGGACATGAACTCACTGTCTTGCGTCTTCGATAATCGTAACTCAAGTTCCTTCAGCAACCACGACTACCTACAATGTACTAATGTCTATTAGACGAACGGGCCGTGCCTTGACTTAGAATTAACATTTCTGAGTTACGTTTCTGATATCATTCCAATTTATATAATTATTGTCAATATAATTAATATTTCAACTTAAATTATATTTATAAATTTTGGAATAATTGTTAAACAATATTTTTGTAATAATACTTCTCAAGTATTTATACTTGTATTTCCTTCCCAAGGATGAGTATATTTGTATTTGTATTTGTATTTGTATATTTTTGCCATGTATCGGTGTCGTATTCCGGTGTGGATTTATATGTACGAGAATACGTATTTTCTTGTAATCGTTAAGTATTCTTATACTTAATTTTGTGTTAAACTTTCCGGAATATTATTTCTAATAAAAATCCACTAATATATATATTTAAGAATTATTACTTAGAAAAATTATTTATAATTTTTCCTTTTGGCAAAAATATTTGTAGTTCCAAAATAATATATTTTCAAGTCTAACTTTAGAAAATATATATAAACATATTTTTATCCAAAAATAATGTATTTCAACTTTATCCAAGAAAATATATATTTTCCCAATAATATATCTCCTAATAATTCCGAGGAAACATATATATATATATATATATATATATATATATATATATATATATATATATATATATATATATATATACATATATACTTTTATTCACCAAAAATTATATATTTCCTTTTTGTCAAAATATGATATAACTTTGTGACAATTGTAAAAATCATGTTTTCATTTCTTGTGTCCAAAATATTATTTACCAAAAATATACTTATAAATGTATTTTCCGGAATATTTTGTAAGTTACATCCTTTCGTTCGGTTTCCCAATATTATGTGTGTAACGTGTGTATTTATTCCTTGAGATTTTTGGTAATATTTTGGTTTGTAATTTCTTGGTATTTTGTTAAGTTATATTATTTCAAGTCCTAAAATAATATAACTAATACACAAAGTATACAAATAATCACACACACATGTCTTCTAAATATATATCTTTCGAATACATATTTAGTCATTTTTATTTACAAAAATCATCCTCCAATATTTATACCTTTTGTAATAAAATCATGGCAAACTTTGTATGAAAATCATGGTTAAAAATATACTTGTAAATACTTGTTTAAAAATATTTCTCTAAGTATCTAATTTTTACAAAAAATTTGTCATAGTTTCCCCTTAAAAATGGAGGTTTCCATGCTTTCAAAGCATATCATTTTCTTTTAAAAATCATCTCAATTCATCAACAAATCAAACAATACTTACCAAGTGCCAAAATCATGCAATTTATACAACAACATGAACTTGAACTTTTATAAAAACTTGTAGTAACTTACTAGTGTGTTTAGTAAGCCTAGTTACCCTTTAAAGTGTTGTTATTTATTTAATTACTTCATTCTTGAAGAAATTAGATCTTCACAACTTGTAAATCACTTTTCTAAAAAAATTTCTTCTTGGGTTTTTCTTGTTAGATACATGATTCTACTCTTGATTAACCATTAAAAATGTGGTTAACTTTCTTAAGAACCAAGTTTATGTAAATCTTGTTACTTAACTTAGTTTCTTGATAAAAACTATTTTTGAAGTCATCCATTTACAAGACTTATGTTGTGTTTAAATCATCATCACATATGAAAACAATTTTATTATTCAAGTTCATGTATACATAAGGTATGATCATCTTGGTCTTTCACAAGATCATCAGCTCAACTTGGTAGATCATGTGTTTAATCACAATCTAGTGAGTTTCATATGATGTATTACATCATAAACACAAATAATCAACCATCAAGAAGCAAAACAACGCTTAACAATATGTATTTTCATGTTAGTGAGCTTTATGTTAGAGATTATCATCTTGTTCATTAGTGTTCTTCAAGATTAACAACATACATCATCTTTTAACCAACTAAATAAGAAGTAACAAGAGATTATAAGAGCCTTACTACTAGCACAAGGCTAGGGATGAAACTCAAGAAGATGAAGATGATGAATATGATGGATAAAAGCAAATGAAAGAGGTCCTTCAATCTCCAAAAGCTCCAAGCTTACTTGTATACCGTCTTACACCTTGTGATGAGTATGGAATGGATGAGATTAAAAGAATGAAGGTGGTGGTGTGTGGCCTTGTTCTCGACCGACAATGGAGGAGAGTAGTGTGTGTAAGTGTGTGAAAGATATGAGTTCTAGATCTCAAGGTTTCTTCTTATAACCATTCTAACATATTAACCCTTGGTCCTTATGTTCCAATCATCCCAACAAGATCTATTATTTAAATCTCATAAAATCTTGATGGTGGGGCCATGCTTGGGCCGTAAGATAGGTGTGAGGGGGGGGGGGTATTAGCTTAGGTTAAACTAATTAGTTAGATGTTTAGTTAGATTTCAAGTATTTGGTTAGTGACATAAGTTACTAGATATTTTGTATGATGTGTTATGATGTTCGGGGATCATAACTAGCTCAGTAATGTTAAAACAATGCTTCTAGTGTAATTTTGATGTTTCGGGTAGTGTCCGGTTGTTCGGTTAGATACTGGTTCATTAAAGTGCTAAACATTACAGTTTAGTGTTCTTTATGTACCCTTTTGTGACACTTTTAATTTCCGACACTTAGGAAAGCATTCATGACCATTTTATCATATTTTTGCATGATACTAGCTTGTTAAAATGCTGATTTTTGCTGTATTTTGCAGAATTCTGCACTTTATGTGAGTTTTAGGCACTTTCCGGCACTTAAACTATTACTTAGAAAGGCAGTTTTGTGATCCTCACTTTCCTACACACTATACTAGTGTAATACTTGGTTTCTGGCTTATTCTGTGTCTCGTTGCACTGTCTGTCTATGTGCTGAGTTCTGTCAGCATTTTTCTGAGTTATCCGCGAACTGTGCTAACTGTGCTTTGTGCATCATTTATGTCAATATGGTTTGCATGTAATAATGATGTGACATTATGCAATATGTGATGCACATGTAAGTATGGTTCAGTAATCAGAATGTAGTTAAGTGTAATTCAGCACAGTCATTAAGCACTAATCAAGATTAATTAATTGTACAGATACCTGGATTTTTGACAATTGTCACATTCTCCCCCTGTTATGATAATTTCGTCCTGAAATTTAAGCTCTGCTACTAGCTGTAGGGGAGTTGGGGAACAAATGTGGGTATCTTGCTTTCATGCGGTCCTCACGCTCCCAAGTGAACTCTGGGCCGTGACGCGCGTTCCATCGAACCTTGACGAGTTTAACACTGCTCCTACGTGTTTTGTTAACCTTCTAATCAGTAACCTCAACAGGTTCTTCGGTAAAGTGGAGTGTGCCGTCAATGTGAACTTCATCGGCAGGAATAACAACAGTTTCTTGAGTTGGACTCTTTTTCAGATTAGATACATGAAATGTATCATGGACTCCATTCATTTCCGCGGGTAGATCCAACTTGTAAGCTACAAGACCAATCCTCTCCAGGATTTTGAACGGTCCAATATATCGTGGGTTCAACTTTCCACGCTTCCCAAAGCGTGCTACGCCTTTCCAAGGTGAGACTTTTAGTAAAACCATATCTCCCACTTCAAACTCCAAAGGTTTCCTTCTTTGGTCCGCATAGTTCTTTTGTCGATCACGAGCCGCCTTAAAGCGCTCTCGGATCTGTATAATCTTATCTGTCATTTCTTGAACCAATTCGGGACCAACAAGCTGTCTATCACCCGCATCTGCCCAGCATAATGGTGATCGACACTTGCGTCCATAGAGAGCTTCAAACGGTGCAGCTTGAATGCTTGCATGGTAATTGTTGTTATACGAGAACTCAACCAAGGGTAGGTGAGTGTCCCAACTGCCACCCAAGTCCATTACACAAGCTCGCAGCATGTCTTCTAGCGTTTGAATCGTTCGTTCGCTCTGACCATCTGTCTGTGGGTGAAATGCAGTACTCAGATTCAACTCAGAACCAATGGCTTCTTGGAAGGATTGCCAAATCCTTGACACAAATCTTCCGTCTCTATCAGATATAATCGAGATAGGCACTCCATGTCGTGCAACTATCTCTCTGAGGTACAGCTCAGCAAGCTTACCAGTGTTATCCTTTTCCCTGATTGGCAGAAAGTGTGCAGATTTTGTCAAACGGTCTACGATTACCCAAATCGTATCATGGCCTCTGGGTGTCTTTGGTAACTTTGTTATAAAATCCATTGAAATCTGCTCCCATTTCCACATGGGTATTTCAGGTTGCTGCAGAAGACCTGAAGGCTTCTGATATTCGGCTTTTACCTTGGCACAGGTTAAGCACTTTCCAACGTAAGTTGCAACATCATCTTTCAATCTTGGCCACCAGTAGAAATCCTTCAAATCCTGGTACATCTTATCCGATCCTGGATGGTTCGAGTACCTTGACTTATGAGCTTCATTAAAAATCACGTTTCTAAGACCACCAAAGAGGGGAACCCAAATTCTTCCCATAAAACACAATGTTCCTTCCCCGTTGGGTACCAACTGTTTCTCCATCCCACGGAGGTATTCATCCACAAGATTTTCCTTCTTAAGAGCTTCCCTCTGCGCAACACGAATGCGCAACGAGAGGTCTGTCTGTATAATCATTTCCAAAGCTCTAAACCTTAAGGGCTTAATCCTCTCTTTTCGACTCAAGGCGTCTGCTACCACGGTCGCCTTTCCTAGGTGATACTTGATTTCACAATCATAATCGTTTAACAACTCTACCCATCGGCACTGTCTCATATTAAGCTCTTTCTGATCAAATATGTGCTGTAGGCTCTTGTGATCGGTAAAGATCATGCAGCGCGTACCTGAAGGGGTAAGGTCCCAAAAACCTCATAAAAAAGGATTTGAGACCATACCACAAACCAATCTTTTGAGCCTTCCGACCTTGCGCGGCCGCGCATTGGTCTTACAAAGAAGGGGAAATCAGCAATCAGTAATTTATAGTCGCGCGCCCAAAGGAAAACATAAATCCTTGCGCTTTAACAGAGGATCAAAATCTTTCGTTCAATACTTCCGCCTAAATGTCCAGACTTGGATACTATTTTACCCAGACTTGGGATTTATTTGTCTGTGTCCACACAGTAAGGCATCACACCAGATTACAGCAGTAATCTTCTAGAAAGAAATGCAATCGTGTACCACCCAGACGGTTGTAACCGTCTGGACACGTGTCATCACCACAAGCAACCCTGAAATCACAACGAAGGCATGCAATTGGAGAGTAATCTCCACTTAATCACTTTCCACGTGGCAATCCCCCAGCCATTGATCAAACCACGATCCGTGTGCATCCACATCGGGTCGAGGCAACTTAACAAAGGATCAAAGAACTTAATGGAAGAAGAGATAACCGCTACGGCGTTAGTATATTCCGTCATCTTTTCAATAACAGATTTTCCCACCCAAACTCCCGGTTATAAATAAGAGAACTGTTCAGGTATAAACTCAGATCACACTCACCTCTCAAATACTTATCTTCTCCATTACCAATACTTATTCTCACGCCGGAGTCGGGTCAAGGAGAGAACCCTCTTCTCCCCTTGACGAGGCTAACGGTGTTCTTTTTTGAAGAACCACCGGAGAAGAAATCCCGTTGCAACTGAATCAACCGAGAGAGAGCTAACCCTTTTATGCGGATTCAAACCCCCTAACTATCTCGGTTCCGACCATTTAGTTAGTGTTTCTTCATTGGCGCCCACCGTTTTCTCAGTTTTTCTAGTTTCTACCTCGTTTCGATTCAGTTCATTCCGTTTTCTGTTTTTTGCACATGGCAGAAAATTTGTCATCTCATCGGCAACCTGGTCCTCGACCAAACGTCGGAGACAATTTACAATTAAAAGAATCCCCGGAACATTGGTTTAGCAGATGCCAAACTGCTTTAGAAACAATTATTCAAATCGCCAGATCTGATTCCCCAAACATCAGATCTGGAAAAGAAGTTAATACCACAAAATTGGACCCACCAACACCACGTAGGGGGGACATCCAATCCAGCCAATGTAGCAGTTATCAGAAACAAATACACATGGTTCAAGGAGGTCCGTCACGAAGACCAAATAAACGAAACTATGATCAACATTGGAGAGAACAACAAGTCGTATTTCCCGTTGTTCCTGGGGGCCCTCAGGAAGAACGACCAGTAATTATTACTGGTATTTTCGGTCATTACCGAACGGACTATATGTTCATAGATCCAGGGAGCTCGATGGACATCATATACGAACAGTGCTTTAAACAGCTTGATTCAGAAGACAAAGCACGTCTAGAACCAGTCAATTTTCCCCTCACTGGATTCTGTAATGAAGCTGTATTCCCATTAGGACAAATCGCTTTCCCGGTGACTTTATCAGACGGCGAACATTCACGAACAGTTACGGTCAATTTCATGGTCATGCCGGCAACATCACGTCATGATGTCTTGCTCGGGAGAAGGTCACAAAGGGAATTTAGCATGATCACTTCCATTCCACATGCTGCTTGTGGATTTCCGACAGAAACCGGAGTTGCAATTCTCTATTCAAGCAAAGAAGTCATGTCCGTAGACGACGAACCACCAGCAAAGGTAGTCAAACCTTCGGCATCAAACGAACCAGAGAAATGGGTCTTGAACAACGAATATCCAGAACAGACCATTCTGCTAGGACCAGCCATTTCACCAGCAACACGCATACAACTGAAAGAATTATTGTCTAACAACAAAGACATATTTGCCTGGTGCCCAGCAGACATGACTGGAGTTCCGCGCGACATCGCGCAACATTGTCTAAACATCAAGCCATCAGTAGAACCTGTTGCTCAGGGGAGGCGCAGTTTCAGTGAAGAAAAAGCAAAAGCAATGGATGAGCAAGTAACAGAGCTACTTAATGCGGGAATCTTGCGCGAAGTAAAATACCATACATGGGTAGCCAACCCAGTGATGGTACAAAAACATAGCGGCGGATGGAGAATGTGCGTCGACTTCAAGGACCTGAATAAAGCATGCCCGAAAGATTGCTACGCGCTTCCAGAGATAGATAAAAAAGTCGACTCTCTAGCATCATTCAGATGGAAATGTTTTCTTGACTGTTACAAGGGTTATCATCAGGTCCAGATGAAAGAAGAAGACGAAGACAAAACGGCATTTCGCACAGATAAAGGCATTTTCTGTTATACCAAAATGCCATTCGGCCTGCGCAACGCAGGCGCAACTTATCAACGCCTAATGGACACAATTTTCAACGATGATATTGGCAAGACTGTCGAAGTATACATGGATGACCTTGTCATCATGAGCCATGAGGAAAGCACAATGCTCGACAACATTCAGCGCACCTTCGACTCTTTGCGCAACGTGAATTTAAAACTCAACCCAACTAAATGCTCCTTCGGCATGGAAGAGGGAAAATTTTTGGGATTCATTGTCACAAAAGATGGTTTTAAAGTAAATCCAGAAAAGGTGTAGGCTATTCAGCTAATGCCGTCACCCGCAACAGTTAAGGAAATGCAAAGGCTCGCCGGACGCCTAGCGGCTTTGAACAGATTTTTGGCTAATCACGCAGCAAAATCTTATCCATTCATCAGTACGCTACGAAACTGCGCAAAGAAAACTGACTTTCAGCGGACATCTGAAGCGGAAACCGCATTCAAACAAATGAAAGAATGTTTAATTCAGCTGCCAACACTGACAGCACCAAAAGAAAAAGAGCCACTGATTTTATATCTATCTGCCGCGGAAGTAGCGGTTGGTGCTGTATTAATGGTAGAACGCGAGAACATCCAGACTCCAATCTATTACATCAGCAAAATGCTTACCGGCCCGGAAACTCTGTACTCAATGATAGAAAAGCTAGTCCTAGCACTAGTACATGCATCCCGACGCCTACGCAGGTATTTCTCGGGTCACGTCATCACAGTCCTTACAAATTACCACTTAGGCCAGATCTTATCCAAACCCGACGTAGCGGGACGACTGGCCAAATGGGCAATTGAACTGGGAGGATACAACATTTTTTACAGACCAAGACCCGCAATCAAAGGGCAAGTTCTAGCAGACTTCGCCACTGAAGTTCCTATCGATAAAATACAAGAATGTGAGGCAATCCAGAACCCAACACCTGTTTTCGACGACAGAGTCTGGACCTTACACACAGATGGTTCTTCCAATGACGATGGAGCAGGAGCAGGTCTCCGATTAATCAGCCCAGACAACCACGAGCTCACATATGCTATACGCTTAGATTTCAAAAGCACGAATAACGAAGCTGAATATGAAGCCTTCTTGGCAGGTCTTCGCTTAGCATTGAAAATGGGGGCAAGAAATCTTGAAGCTAACGTCGATTCAAAACTGGTAGCCGAGCAAGTTAATGGCAATTACGATGCAAAAGAAGCTATGGCGTTGTACCTTGAACAAGCGCGGATGTTAATCAGTCAATTTCAAACATTCAAAGTTAATCACATAAACAGAAGCGAGAACAAACATGCTGACGCGCTAAGCAAGCTAGCTGCTACCAGCTTTCAGCACTTAGCAAAGGAAGTACGCATAGAGGTATTATCCAACCCTTCCATTCATCTCAAGCAAGTAAACGTCATAGAAATAGGAGATCCATCTTGGATGTCTCCAATTATCTTGTACCTCCAGCACGGAAAACTACCGGAAGGAAAGGCAGAAGCTCGAAAAATACAACACAAGGCAGTAAATTACGAAATGGCGGATGGCGTCCTTTACCGAAAATCATTCATGGGCCCATTACTACGCTGTGTCGATAAAACAGACGCCCAATACCTTGTCAGAGAAATCCACGAGGGATTATGCGGGATACACGCGGGACCGCGCATGGTCCTGGCAAAAATAATGAGCGCTGGGTACTACTGGCCAGGAATGCATATGGATGCGGTCAATTTATTGAGAAGATGCGAGGCATGTCAACGCCACGCACCAAAGACACTCCGACCCAAAAATCCGCTAATTCCCGTTACTTCCGCCTGGCCTTTCCAACAGTGGGGCATCGATCTCGTCGGGCCATTTCCTGACGCGCCAGGTGCAGTAAAGTTCATCATCGTCGCGGTAGATTACTTCACAAAATGGGTGGAAGCTAAAGCTTTAGCCTCAACAACAGCAATGGTAATCCGCAAATTTATATGGGAACATATCATTTGCAGATTTGGATTACCATTGCGCATTATTTCCGACAATGGTACGAATTTCGCAGCAGAAGATCTCCAAAAATGGTTCAAAGAAATGAAGATCGAGCATAACTTTGCCTCCGTTGCGCATCCTCAAGCGAACGGACATGTAGAAAGTGTAAACAAACAGATCGTTGACGGCATAAAAGCGCGACTCGGGACAGCGCGCAGAGGGTGGGTTGACGAACTTCCCAGCATCCTCTGGGCGCATCGAACAATGCCAAAGACTAGCACCGGCGAGACTCCGTTCAGTCTAGTCTATGGATCTGAGGCCGTCATTCCAGCCGAGATAGGTTTACCGTCACCGCGCATGATAGCCATAGAAAAACAGAACAACGAGCAAGAAAGAAGAATGGATTTGGACCTTCTTGAAGAAAGGCGCGAGAACGCCGCCATAACAGAAGCAAGGTACAAATCTAAGCTCGAAAAATATTACAATGCGCGCGTCCGCGTTTGCACCTTTGTCCCCGGTGATTTCGTCTTGCGCGATAACGAAGCGTCAAATGCTGAAAAGCCGGGCAAATTAGCGCCAAGATGGGAGGGACCGTACGTTATTAACGAGGTCCTAGGCAAGGGGGCATACACCCTAAAAAGGATCGATGGGACCTTAGTCCCCCGCACCTGGAACGCACAACAGTTGCGCAGGTGTTACATATGAACTAAGTCTTCAAAAGCGGAAAGAACATACAGGCAATGTATTTCTTTATTATGTCTTGTATCACAAGCCTTGCGCTTTTATCAATACAAACATCATTTTTACTTATATCACTGTTTATTACAAATTGCATGTAATTTCTTTGGTTCGCGCGAAAACAATATGGTATAACATTGTATACCTCATGAACAGTCTAAAAACAAGGCAGGCCATTGCGCCTTTTAGACAAACGTTCAAACATGAGCACAATACCATCTCTCATTCGCCTTACCTATCCAAAAGCAATTAAAAACATGCAACATATTGTAATTCACAAACATAACAGTGCATCATACAAAAAAGTGTAACACAAACACTTAACAAGATCATAGCTATGATCTTCAAAAAATTTTCCAGTATCAAATTCACAAACAACGAAGAGAAACCTCGTTTCAACTAGTAGCAAAGCGTTCAGCCATATACAATAATCACTCCGGTGATATTCAAAAAAAGAAGAGGAGCGTTAAACAGACTACCACAAAAGGGATACTCCCAAACTTAAACAACGGTAAGTTCATCCTCAACATCAGTGTTCACCGGAGGTTTCTTCCGGCGACGATAGTACACCAAATCACACCTACTCGGACGAAGAGTCAGGAAACGAGCCATCAAAGCCTCAACCGACAGCACAACGGTCCCTTCACTAGTCTCCGGTAAACAACGATCGACGTCAACAAGCCCAACAGCAGACATCATCTCATCAGTCCCGGTATGAGGCGGTGACGGAGAGTTGGCAAGCAATAACAAGCTTTCGGCGGCGTCGTAAAAGTTCAAAATGTCGTAAAGCCGACGGGTGCGATATAAACCCTTTACCTCCATAATTCCCAAAATACAAAGATAGAGTACATATCCTACAAATATATAAAGGGGATGATACCTCGGGAAAAAGGGAAACTGGACTGTTATGATTAACTGTCAGAAAGACATCACATCTAAACGGCGTTACTGGAACAAGAGTCATATCCTCATTAAAACCTGACAAAGCGCCATTACATATCCCAAGAGAGAAGAAAAAATGTACACTCTTACTGACAGCCGACGTCATCACACGTCAAAGTACAATTCCCCCTCAAAATCCCTTCATAGCAACATTCAAGCTTCTCAGATAAGATACCTCACTTTCTCGCGCCCAAAAACATTTCTCTCTCATAAGTCCAGTGCTCCACTTATTTGCAAAAGTACAACACTAGACTGGGGGGACTTGAAGGGGTAAGGTCCCAAAAACCTCATAAAAAAGGATTTGAGACCATACCACAAACCAATCTTTTGAGCCTTCCGACCTTGCGCGGCCGCGCATTGGTCTTACAAAGAAGGGGAAATCAGCAATCAGTAATTTATAGTCGCGCGCCCAAAGGAAAACATAAATCCTTGCGCTTTAACAAAGGATCAAAATCCTTCGTTCAATACTTCCGCCTAAATGTCCAGACTTGGATACTATTTTACCCAGACTTGGGATTTATTTGTCTGTGTCCACACAGTAAGGCATCACACCAGATTACAGCAGTAATCTTCTAGAAAGAAATGCAATCGTGTACCACCCAGACGGTTGTAACCGTCTGGACACGTGTCATCACCACAAGCAACCCTGAAATCACAACGAAGGCATGCAATTGGAGAGTAATCTCCACTTAATCACTTTCCACGTGGCAATCCCCCAGCCATTGATCAAACCACGATCCGTGTGCATCCACATCGGGTCGAGGCAACTTAACAAAGGATCAAAGAACTTAACGGAAGAAAAGATAACCGCTACGGCGTTAGTATATTCCGTCATCTTTTCAATAACAGATTTTCCCACCCAAACTCCCGGTTATAAATAAGAGAACTGTTCAGGTATAAACTCAGATCACACTCACCTCTCAAATACTTATCTTCTCCATTACCAATACTTATTCTCACGCCGGAGTCGGGTCAAGGAGAGAACCCTCTTCTCCCCTTGACGAGGCTAACGGTGTTCTTTTTTGCAGAACCACCGGAGAAGAAATCCCGTTGCAACTGAATCAACCGAGAGAGAGCTAACCCTTTTATGCGGATTCAAACCCCCTAACTATCTCAGTTCCGACCATTTAGTTAGTGTTTCTTCAGTACCATACAGATAATGTCGCCATATCTTCAATGTAAACACCACTGCGCCTAATTCCAAATCATGCGTAGTGTAATTCTTCTCATGAACCTTCAACTGGTGCGAAGCATAAGCTATAACCTTCTGTCGCTGCATCAGTACACAACCTAATCCCTGACGTGAGGTGTCACAGTACACCACGAAGTCATCGGTGCCTTCGGGTAGGGATAAAATAGGTGCGTCGCAAAGCTTGTTCTTCAGCAACTAAAAAGCTTCCTCTTGTTTATCTCCCCATTCGTACTTTCTATCCTTTTGAGTGAGGGAGGTCAGCGGTTGAGTGATTTTCGAAAAATCCTCAATGAATCTGCGATAGTAACCAGCTAAACCTAGAAATTGGCGGATCTCTGTTCGCGTCTTCGGAGTTTCCCAATTCTTGATCGCCTCGATCTTGGTGGGATCCACATGGATTCCATCTTCGTTCACTACATGACCGAGGAATTGAACCTCGCGCAACCAGAACTCGCACTTTGAGAACTTTGCGTATAATTTCTCTTTCTTGAGCATTTCTAAGATGGCTCTAAGGTGTTGCTCATGCTCTTCCTTCGTCCTTGAATAAATCAAAATATCATCGGTAAACACAATCATGAATTAACGAGATATGGCTTGCAGACTCTATTCATCAAATCCATAAATACTGCTGGCGCGTTTGTCAAACCAAACGGCATTACCAAAAACTCGTAATGTCCATGACGAGTCCTAAAGGCAGTCTTTGGTATGCTTTCTTCTTGTACTCTCAGCTGGAGATACCCTGATCGAAGATCGATCTTGGAGTAGAAACTCGAACCTTGTAGTTGATCAAACATGTCATCAATCCTCGGCAAAGGATACCGATTCTTAATGGTCAACTTGTTTAGCTCTCGGTAGTCGATATACATATGAAAACTACCGTCTTTCTTCTTGACAAACAAAACTGGAGCTCCCCAAGGCGAGAAGCTTGGTCTAATAAATCCCTTGTCCAAAAGCTCTTGAAGCTGCGTCGACAGCTCTTGCATTTCTGAGGGTGTAAGTCGATAAGGTGCCTTAGCTACAGGTGCGGCGCCTGGAACTAAGTCAATGTGGAATTCGACTTGTCGCTGCGGCGGTAATCCTGGCAAGTCTTCGGGGAAAACTTCCGGATATTCCCTCACAATCGGGATATCTTCCAGCGTCGGCTCATCGGCTTCTTTGTCCACAATGTGTGCCAAGAAGGCAACACATCCTTTCTGCAAACACTTTCGAGCTTTCAAATAGCTGATATTCCTTAGGGGCGTATCATGCTTTTCTCCATGCACCTCAATCGTTTCTCCATTCGCCATCGGAATGCGAATGATCTTTCGTGATATACGATCTCCGCTCGGTAACTTGATAACCAATCCATTCCAACTACCACGTCAAAGCTTCCCAACTCGACTGGCAGAAGATCAAGCGTAAACTCATGCTCTCCTAGTTCTATCACGCAACCTCTAATGACTTCATTCGCTTCTACTAGCTTTCCGTTAGCTAGTTCTATCTAGTACGGCTTACTAGCTACCAACGCAAGTATTTTCTTAAATTCTAGAGATACAAAGCTATAATCGGCACCAGTATCAAATAGTACAGATGCAAAGTGTTGGTTAATAGGGAACGTACCCGTGACTACGTTCGGATCTTGGCGAGCTTCCCTCGCTCCTATGTTAAAGACTCTCTCCTGAGCTTGGTTGATCCTTGGGCAATCTCTCTTGAAATGCCCAACATCTCCACAATTAAAGAAACCTGGTCCCCACCCATTTCCATTTCCAATTCCACCCTGGTTGTTGTTTTGGTTGCGGTTTCCACTTCCAGCTTGGTTTCCAAAATTACCACGATTACCATTACCGCCATTTCCTCCTTGATTGCGGTTTCCATACCCATTTCCACCACGGTTACCATTTCCATTCCCTTTTCCGTTACCTCTCAGACCACCATTACCACGACCGGCACCATACCAGCATGTCTCTTTGGTATGGCCAACTTTTCCGCACGTCTCACACTTTCCAGCTCGGCATCATCCAGTGTGATTAAACTGACACATATCGCATCTGGGCAAGGTGCCCATATACCCTTTTCCTTTATTTTCAACACCAGTCTTGACCTCTGCTAATGGGTTCGCCTCTTTCTTCTTGTTAGCAGCAGCTGGTACCCTTCTTGAAATTTGAGAACTTCCTTTTGTTCTCACCTGATGACTCAACGTGAGTCTCCTTCTTCTTTTGGCCAGAAATTGAGAACTTGTTCAACCTGATCGCTTCTTCAGCTAGTGCCACACTCAGATCAATAGCCTCAGTGATCGTTGAAGGCTTTGACGTCGTCACCATGCTCATGATTTAGGGTGCCAATCCCCAAATAAAACGCTCGATTCGCTTGAACTCCGGATCAACCATGTAAGGAACGATGCGAGATAGGTCGTGAAATCTCTGCACGTATTCAGCAATCTTCGGACCATCCATCTTGAGGTTCCAGAATTCAGTTTCCAACTTTTGGATCTCCGCCCTTGAACAGTACTTCTTGCGCTTGAGTTCCTTCATCTCATCCCAAGTCATGGCATATGCAGCCTCTTCCCCCAGAGTCTGAACTTGGAGATTCCACCATGATAGAGCTCCGTCTAAGAACAGTCCAGAGATGTAGGTGACCTGGTGCTCCGGCGCACACTTGCTCATTCTTAGCACCGAATCGGTTTTCTCCGCCCATCTAACGAAAGTTACAGCACCCCCGGTGCCGTCGAAATTTAGAGGCTTGAACTCAAGGAACTGCTTGTAGGTACAGCTTGTACAAGCAACATCATTCACAGAAAGCATTAGCAAACGAACATGGAATGTCCAAACCTAACGTAATGTGTCTTAAATGACTTAAACATTACCATGAGGTAGGTTACTTCCTGAGGTACCTCCGCTATGTTCAGAGCGCAAAGCATCGTGTTGTGCTATTGCTCGTGAAATCCATTCTTGTAGCTCAGCCTTTGTTGTGGGCAGCTGGTTGTCTCTTCGAGGAGGCATCTTCTAAAGACGATTGTGTAGGTCAGGTCTTATATATATAAGTATGTAGTACGTGTATGTAATAGCAAGCATTTATCAACGCAAGTAAGCACATAACATTACATTCATATCACCAATGTATAATTCCACAATGTATATAATGAGAATATTGCGATTGAGCTTTTATAAATCATCGACCTCAAATACAGTTACATGTTTTACAAATGTATCGTATCACATCACATCAAAAGGAACTACAGGGTCACACTACCCTTGTCCAAAATGTCTATCAATCTACAACAGTCATATACTCAAAAAGTGGTCTTCAAAAGGGCTTTGCAAGCTAGGCTCAATAGCGATACTCTCATCAAAAGCAGGCTACCTGCATAAAACCAAAAATCGGCTATGCTGATGGTGGAGGAAGAGGAGGTGGAGGAACAAAAAGCAAGCTGCGCACATGCGCGAGCTCCTCCTCAAGATCGTAAATGTGTCGCAGCAGATAGCTGATCTGCTGCTCCATGGTGAGAAATCGAACATCAAAATCTGGATAAGGCAAAAGAGGAGCAGGTGGAGTCGCAAAAGGTGTCTGACATGAACAAGGTGAAGGACGTGGAGTCCTCTCATGCTCCATAACTCTACGACACAGGATCTCCTGCTGAAGCTGCAATGACAGGAGTAAGTCATCCCTCGTGTAATCTATAAAGTGGGAGGGATGGTATGGATCAAAAACTTGCATAGTGTTCGGCGGAAACCATATGAGTGGCTCGCCTGACTGTGCAGAAGTAAAGTGAGTAGCAGGTGTATATTGTGGCATGTAAGGAAATGCGGCTGACACGTGTGGAACATGGCCAGGCTGCTGGCTAGAGAGACCTTCCCCTGGACGGGGTGGAGGGATATCCTGCAAGAATGTGATCGGCAGGTCAGTGTGGTGAACATCGGATATAATCGGGTGGAAAGGGGCAACATCAATAGGTGCAGGTGCATGAGGGGGAGTAACAGGCTTAACAAAAGGGGGCATATCATCATCATCCTCTATCCACCCATTGCTGGTGAACGCGTAACGGGGGTCTATCTGATCAACAAAAGCAGCAGGGTCAGCGGGTGCAGGAATCGGATCGGGTACAAGTGGGGCAACAACAGGTATGCCAACAGGTACAGGGTCATGGTCAGGCAGAAGATCAGGAGCAGGTATAGGCTCGGGTGCTAGCATTGGCTCAGGAGCAAGTGCCTGCTCAGGATCAGCAGGTATCAGCTCAAGATCAGCGGGTGCATCAAAAGGCTGATCGTTGGGAACAAAGTCAATCTCATGTCCAGGCTCAACGTCATGATCAAAGTTGTGTGGAGGAACAGGTGCAACAGACAGGGCCGTGTCAGTATCAGAATCAGTGGGGTAACGCTGCAATCCCAATGCATGCAAAGTGGAAGAAGACACAGACTCGAAAGAATCTGGAGCAGAATGATCAGATGAAACCTCAACGATAGGAATCTCAATGAATGGAACAACAATGACATCCTCAGCTAGAACTCCATCACCCTGAACAGCATCAGGGGGACCATCAAGGAAAAGATCGACATCATCATCTGACAAGTCATCAAAAGGCAAATCCTCAAGAGAAAAAGCCGCTAGAGGCAAGGGGGCGAGGATCGGAACCACGGCATGCTCATCATCGGGATGTTCGAGGATGAGATGGTCCTGGTCAGGAATAGGAACAAGAAAGGGATCCTCGTCAGGTAAACCATCAGCATGCGGTACATCATCGCCAAAATCGGGTAATGCAAAAGGCTGGAAATCATCGTCATCATCTCCGGGTCACTCTCAATGTCGGAGGTAAAAATCTCGGGCTCTGGGATAATTTCATTGTCCGAAACAATGGCCATGGGGTCAACAGTATCAGACAGTCCACTCTCAGACGAAGACATGGTGTCTGTAATAATCACAACATATGCACATATATCAACAATCATCAATAAGCATGTAATCAATAACAATGTATGCACGTATCCATCCTATTCTTCCCAGACTATCCCACCCAGTCTCTCAGACTGAACTACCTAGTCTCTCAGACTAAACTTCCTCTTAGTGCATATGTCTGTTGACTTCGTCTTGTATCAAGTCATGTATCTAGAATAGATAGACCAGGACACGTTGTATGAGAGAAACAGAAAACAGACCTGAACCAGCCACCCCTCACGAAGTGGCTAGGCCACCTCGCACGAGGTGACCAAGTTCATGCTTTCTGGCCACTTCGTGCAACCTGGACTAGTTCATGAGGTCTGGTTTGTAAAACCCGTTTAGGATCCTTCAATGATATCGATCTTGACTTGTGAAGGTGCAGAATACAATCACAAGTTGATTCAAGAACAAATAAGTAAATTATAATAATATGATCAAAACACAAACCAGAGATCTTGCATTCAAAGCTAAACGATGACTGATACAAGACTCTAACTTCGGCTCTCTTGTGTCGCAACCAACAATCCAACCAACAACCTCAACCAAGAGGTTGAGGTTTGTTTAAATACAAAACAACCGGGCTAAACCCTAGGCCCATTGCGACATCAAGTCTACTAGCCCAACCCTTACAAAATCGACCCAAACATGTAAACTAAACAAATACATAATCAACCCTTAAACTATGCTAACCTACATGAATAAACCTTCAGGTTCCAACAATCTCCCCCTAGGTTTATGCATGCAGGTTCTTGAAACTTCAATTTCCACGATCACCTTGCAATCGATCCTTGAGACCACCAAAACCTTTTGTTCGAATATGAATAGCTGAAACCACAGCACCAGTCCATGCTTTTGCAATCTCTTCATATTTTTCAGTAGCTCTAATTTGATGACGAGCTAACACTTCCAGGTCTTCATGAGCAACATTCAGTAAATCAACTTGATCCACCAAGCGAAAATCCACATTATCATCACAAACAATTACTGCCTGCCCTAGACGCTCATCATAAGTCCAAAACTGCAAGGACTTCAAAGCACCTTTTGGAATCTTTCTCACCAAAGGAATCACCTTTTCCTTATCAGTTACTGGCCAATGCACAATCTTCATTCGCTTGCGTGTATATGAATCTCTAATACCTTTAGCTGGTTTAACAATGGATTCTGCCGTACGCATTGAAGGAAAACCCTTAAGAACCTCCCTCTTTAATCCCTCGAAAAACATATATCCAGGACCTCCAGGCTTATCATCTACATAAGGTGCCTTAGACAGATCAGTCAAATCAATCTTAGTAAAAGACTGAAACTGGCCTGGACTTTTGTACCACTCAACAGGTCCAACCTTCCTCATTATCCACCATCTTTTACGATCATGATCAAATCCCCAGCTAACTACACCAGATCTATTTCCAACTTGATCATAGAGAGTTTCACCAACAACCATTAAATGATGTGTTGCTTGAGCATCATCATCATCTGGATTAAGATTTCTGTTCTTCAAAATTACAAACTCCCTTTTCTTCTTGATTCTTTCAGCCTTTTCTTTATCTGCAACAGGATCAACAACTCTTTTAAAGTATTGCTCCATAGCAGCACTTCTCTCAGCATCATCTTTTTCAAAGGCTTTTCTTCTATTTTCTACATCAGTAGGATCAGAGAATTCATTCCCAAATTTCTTCTCAAGCTTTCCACGTAAATCATAAACCATATTGAACAGTAAAGTAACATCTCCTTGAAGCTGTTCAATTTGTTGATTCTTTTGCACTAAAGTATCTTCAAGTTGGATGATCTTGGCCTCTTTATGAATAGAATCTTGCTCAACCACAATTAATCTTTTCTTCATTTCTCTCATACTAATGAAATCATCATCATCGCTTGAATCATCATCAAAAGGCATTCTAAACGGCTCTTCAGGTCTCTTACCACTTGAACTGCTAGGCATATCAAGAACTACTCTAGAAGGACCTGCAGATTCAGAAACACCAAGTGGCATTGTCTCAACAACAGTATCAGTATCAACATTTGTAACCTGAACCTCTGCAGTGGTCTCCAAAACATCTCTTTGAGTATCAGTGTTTAACTCAAAGATATCTTCAGTAGTGGTAGTGGTATCAACAACACTTCTCTCAAAATCAAAATCATACAAACCATCATCATCTTCAGCAATAGTCATGGATTGATCTTTGTTTTGTTCAACATACATTCCGAGTCGCGGATCCCTCCTTTTCCGCTTCAATGGCATGGAATCAGAATCCTTTGGGTCTTCACTAGGCTTTTCACTTGACACTGAAAGATCAGAAGGAGGATTTCCCATCTTATCAGTTACAGATTTTAATAACAAAGCCAAACTTTCAGCAGTAATCACAGGTGGAACAGCAGAAATAGCAGTATCAACTTCAGCTTCAGGAGGAAGCTCTTCATCTTCCCCAGAATCACACATAATCTCAATGCCTTCATCGTCAGAGTCAATTGTTAAAATCTCTGTCTCAGGCTCATCTTCAACACCTCTCTGAATATCATGTTCTTCAGCAACAATAGCATTTGCAGGCCCAACATTTTCTTGAAAAGGTTGCACAATGACTGGATTAGCAACAACTTCTTCAGTCTCTGCAAATTGACCAAATTTCTCTAAATCAATCAATCCTTCAAATTTCTTCTCCGTACCCTTCTTAGGAGTGAGAGCACCAAAATAAGCTGGACCCATGGGCTTCAACTCCAGTGTATTACCAGATCTCTCCAACTCAGGATAACGAGCATTAAAAATCATTTGCAGAAACCTTGGATACATGAGAAATTTGTCTTTCCTGACTCCTAGCACATTCCTTTTCATAGCTTCCAAAATATACTTCGAATAGTTGAACGCTTCATTAGTTATCACACAGACTAGAGCAGCAGCCTGTATACTGTTCAGCTGATCTGTGCCTCCTCTGTTCTCGGATATACACAAGAGAAACATGTGCAGTAGAAGTCGCCAATAAGGATGCACAAATTTCTTAACCAGAGGTGGATATCTTCCTTCATAACTCAGTCTAGGCAATATTGCTTCAACTGTGCCAGCTGGAAGCTCAATCGAATCTGTTTCTTGATCATTGAACTGCAACACTTCTCGAATCATTTGCTCTGACACAGTAACAGTCTTCTTTTGAACTTCAGAGACAATAACCCCCTTTCCCTCAATAACTTCAATTTTTGCATTCTTCCAGAATTCTTGAACAAGACTTTCATAGATAACTGGATTGTCTCGTAATGCGTGAACGATGCGGCAGTTGTTGAGACCTTTCATCAATGAGGTATACAATCTTCTGTGCTTCTCTGGAGGAGGTGCTAAATATCCAGCCTGATTGTGTGTTGCAATGAACTTTAAATCCATAGTCTGCACAAAACAGAAGTGCATTACAAACATGTACAATAATATTTCCACAATCAACACTGTTGACTACATCAACTCAGAATTTTCTAATCTTGACTCGAGACCGGTTACTGTTGACTCGAAACCATGAGTCGAGACCGTGAGTTCTCGAGTCGCAATCAGGAATCACAAAGTCGAGACCATGAGTCAAGATTCTGAGATCTCGAGTCAAGACCTTGAGTCGAGACCTAAGATCTCGAGTCACAATCATGAGGTTGCGACTCGCAATCACTGGTCTCGAGTCCTGATGAAATCTGAGTCGAGACTTCCACAAACAACTTTATCCATTCACTATTTTGGATCAAAATCCCAAAACATCCTCTGATCCGTTTGAAGACCAAAATATATAAAGTTAGGGTTCTTGGCCATCTTCAAAACATCATCCGATCATCATCAAATCTGCAAATTATCTGCAAAACTTCAAGCAAAACATCATCATACCTTAATAAACAATGAATCGAGACCGGAAACACCAAGTATGATGACTCGAAACCGGAGATTTACGTCGGAATCAAATCGGAAATACAAAGAACAAAGATTTTCGCCGGAACTTTGAGAGAGAATTGCTGAAGGTCTCGAGTGAGAAATGAGGTCTCGACTCGAGACCCTTAACTTATACCTTAACCCGATTAAATGGGCTTGGGCCGGACCAACTGTTTGGGCTTATAAACATGGATTATCTTTGAAAAGATTTTTAAAGTAAATCAAATCCATTAAGCAGTTAACATTTATAACCCATTAAACTTTCTGAGCATGATTTGCAAAAACCTAAAAAAACAAAAATAAATAATAATAAAAATTATTATTTACAAAAATAAATTAGGAAAATAACGGAGATTACTCAGGGATCAAATCACGAGGTTTCGGGCTTGACATCACTTATTAACACTGATCTACTACCGAATGATCTAGACAATTGCCAGTATATTTGTCCATCTAAACTCATCTCCCTAGACCTTTTCCATATAACTGCCTGTAACAATTTTATCATGTTTTGATTTCTTAACAATGAACACCCAAACAAATACTAATCAAATCTCGGAATTACAGACGGCACACCCTATCATGTAAGCAGCTTCCCTACCACATATTTCACAAGTCCAATCCAGATCTCTGAAATCTTAACTGGGAATAGGTTGAGAAAAGAACAGAATAGATCTTTTGCAGAGATGGTATAATGTACAAGATCAAATGAGTTTTTCTCAATTTGATATAGGTTTCTAGGGTTTCTTTTGGGCACTTGAGGGCCTCTTTCGGGTGTTAAATTGATCTACAGAGCGACAACGTACAGCTAGGTCAGCATGTATCTGGATGCAGCAGAAGCTGACGTTGCCTAGCACCTCCAGGTCAGCATATATCTGGATGCAGCAAAGGAGATACACGACTTTTTCAAAGAAGATTTCAGAGTCAGACCAAAATTGTGTGTATCGGGACAACATACAGACATTCAAATAGAGATGAGCTAATTCCAAGTAATTTTCTTTCCTGAGGTCATGTACTATTTTAGTTCTGAACAGAAACAGCTAATGTTTCCAGCCTAAAGGATAGAGCCTACCAACACATCATACTAGAGTCAAACTATTTCGATACTGGTCTTACATGAGTCAGCCATCAACCATAATGTGAAAATTCATTTCATTTCCCTGTCATACATGCAACACCTCTTTTTGTATTTTTCTATTTTTTAATGTTTTTGTATTTTTAAAAAATTTCTCCCCCTAAATTTGAGCATAAATAAAAACTACCTAAGAATAGAAAACTTTATGAACAAATTTACCTACGAAAAACAAAAACATGCTCAGTCAGTAAAGCGAATCATTTTCAGAAAATCCACAAGCACTTTGAATTTTGAGCTGCTGACAGGTTTGGTGAACAAATCGGCAGCATTTGCATCTGTGTCGATTTGCTCAAGTGTAATAAGACCTCTGTCGAAGCAATCTCGAATAAAGTGAACTTTTATGTCTATGTGCTTGGTTTTGGAGTGAAAAACAGGATTTCTAACAATTTGTATTGCAGCATCATTATCGCAGTAAATAGTAGTGTTGAGATAAGTCAAACCGTAGTCCTGCAATTGATGTTGCATCCACACCACTTGAGAGCAAGATGCAGAAGCGGCAACATACTCAGCTTCAGCTGTAGAAATCGCCACCATTTGTTGTTTCTTGCATTGCCAAGAAATTAGCCTGTCACCCAGAAATTGAGATCCAACTGATGTAGATTTCCTGTCACTATCAGTTCCTCCAAAGTTGCTATCAGAAAAAGCAAACAAGTCAAAATTGGAATCCCTCGGATACCACAGACCAAACCGAGGTCGGCCTTTAAGGTACCGAAAGATCCGTTTAACAGCAGTAAGATGAGAAGTTTTAGGATTAGCCTGATATCTTGCACAGTTGCAGACAGCAAACATAATATCCGGACGGCTAGCTGTCAGATACATCAACGACACGATCATAGACCTATACTGATGTTGATCCACAGGAGATCCTTCTTCATCTTCAGTCAATAACGGTCTCTCTGCCATTGGTGTTTCAGCAGGCTTTGCGTCTGAAAACTTAAATTTTGCTAGCACGTCATCCACATACTTCCCTTGATGGATGAGAATCCCTTGAGAATTCTGCTTGACTTGTAGACCCAAAAATAGTGTCATTTCCCCGAGAGCACTCATTTCAAATTTCTTCTTCATAACTCTCTCAAACTCCTTGCAAAGATCCTCACTTGTAGACCCGAAAATGATATCATCTACATAGATCTGAACTAAGATCTGATCCTTGCCCACTTTCTTGATAAACAGAGTCTGGTCTATCGTGCCACGTGTGTACCCATGAGCCAGAAGATGTTCAGTTAGTGTGGCATACCAAGCTCGTGGTGCTTGGTGTAATCGATACAATGCCTTATCTAGCTTGTAGGCATATTCTGGATGATCTGGATGCACGAATCCTGGCGGCTGCTCAACAAAAATTTCTTCCTTCACATCTCCATATAGAAACGCGGTCTTGACGTCCATCTGATATACAGTGAACCCCATATATGACGCGTAAGCTAAGAAGATCCGGATGGCTTCAAGTCGGGCAACCGGAGCATATACTTCATCATAATCCAGACCCTCTATTTGTTGAAATCCCTGAACCACCAGTCTTGCTTTATTTCTAACAATAACCTCTGCAGAATCTTGCTTATTTCGAAATACCCATCTAGTTCCAAGCTTGCGCTTTCCCTTTGGCAACTGGACAAGTTTCCATACTCCAAGCTTCTTAAACTGGTTCAGCTCTTCATGCATAGCATCTACCCAGCCTGGTTCCTGCAAAGCTATATCAACAGTTTTAGGTTCGATTTGAGAAATGTAGCAAGAATATAAGCAAGTATTGATGGTTCCCGATTGGCTCCTGGTCAAAATTCCTGCATTTACAGGACCAATCACATTCTCTATGGGGTGATTTCGTTGAACACTTGTAGGTATTGCCAGGTCAGGTACAGTCTCGTCTTCAGTGGTGGTGTTGCTAGACTCCCCCTCATTAGATGCTGCATTATTATGAGCAAATGGAGTGATAACAATGCAATCTTCAGGAATGGGTTCAGGAAATAGTGTCGATCCAGAACCATTTGATGCAGAACCTTCAGGGGATTGATGGGACGTTTGCTGACATGTAGGATGTTGTGTAAACGTCATTCCCGACGGATCAATGGTATGATGTCTGACGCTTCCTTCTGTCTGTTCTTCTTCTTTAGTGTCCTCAAAAGACAGCGGTTGTTTTGGAGTAGACACACCTGCATCTGAAAAATCACTTGATAAAATGTTAAATGACTTAAACAATTCAGCATAATCATATAACCAATCTGGTCCAACTCTAGCGTCCGTAGCATTTTCTTCGAGCCATTCAATGTTGCATGACTCGACAACCTTTTTAGTTACCTTGTTGTATACTCTATAGGCTGAACCTTTAGCATATCCAACAAAGTAACATTCATCCCCTTTGACCTCAAACTTTCCATTAGAGTCCATAAGTAGTAACACACATGGACAACCAAAGATGCGAAAGTGTGAAACCGAAGGTTTACGTCCTACCAGAATCTCATAAGGAGTTTTCATATGACGTTTATTTACTAAAGCATGATTCTGGACGTAACAAGCCGTGCTCACAGCTTCGGCCCAAAAGAAACTAGGAAGCTTCGAGTCAGCCAGCATAGTTCGTGCAGCCTCGATAAGAGTACGATTTCTTCTTTCAGCTACTCCATTCTGTTGAGGAGTCCGTGGTGCACTATACTGACGATCAATTCCCTTTTCAGTGCAGAATGTATCCAAAGTAACGTTCTTGAATTCTGTCCCATTGTCAGATCGAATAACCTTCACCTTCACACTCGCTTGATTTTCAGCCAGAGTGATAAATTGTTTCACCAAGACTGCAGTTTCATTTTTGTGACTGAGAAAATATACCCAGGTGTAGCGAGAATAATCATCGACGATTACAAGACAATAAGCTTTCTTGCCAATACTCAACACATTCACTGGACCAAAAAGATCCATGTGAAGTAGTTCAAGTACGGCCTTCGTCGAGGGTGCTGGTTTAGCCTTATGAGATTTTCGATGAGCTTTTCCTTTCGCACAAGCAACACACTTTTCAACCAACATGAAATCTTTTATTGGAAGATCACGTACTAGTTGACCTTTAGCCAGACGGTTCAAGTTCTTCATGTTCACATGCCCAAGGCGACGATGCCACAGTAGACCATCATGTTCTGAAATCTTCGAAAATAGGCAAGTAATTTCTTCACACGGTTTCTTGTTCATATCAATCACATAAGCATTTCCTCGTCTCTCTGCTGACATTAAAAACCAGTCTTCTGGAATGACAATCCCAGGTTTAAGAACATGACATCCTTTCTTTGTAAAGTGAACTGAATTCCCTCGATCACAAATCTGAGAAATGCTCAACAGATTGTGTTTCAGTTCTGGAACATAATTAACATTTTCGAAGCTTAAAACTCCGTTTCGTACAGTTCCTTTCAACGTGATTCTGCCTGAATCCCCTCCCGCAAATGAGACATATCCACCATTAAATTCTTTGACATTTTCCAGTTGGGATAAGTCTCCTGTCATGTGCCTGGAACAGCCACTATCCATGTACCAGAGGCGCACGGTAGTCCTCCACAGCTGTTCCTGCACGATTAGCGGGATTAGTTAGATTTAGGAACCCAGCCCATAGTGGATCTGGGTTTTCCTTGTGCATCAATATAAGTCACTCTCTGCCACACTAAATTGTCTTTATTCAAAAACTTCGAAGTATTTTTAATGGCAGAATTTCGATCACATGGATGAGATGGATTGGATTGCATGACCTTAGTTTTAGGTTTCCAATGCTTGTTTGACCAATTAGGCTTGTTTGACCAATTAGAACTGTAATTACCAAAAGCATTATGTTGATGTCTTTGAAAATCATTTTGTTGATTTTGATTTTTGCGTTTGGCTGCATTCCAATCCTGATCAGAAGGTTTAGTCTTGCGATAGTTGTTTTCCATTGTCTTAGTCTTTTCAGTCGTCATTGACTCTGAACAACGATATCGGTTAGACATGACCTTCTGATCTTGCACTGCCTTTTTCTTGTACGATGCCCTTGGGAGTTGAACACAATTTCTGGCAATGTGACCAGCAATGCCACAATTAAAACATGTTTGACGCTTCAATTTGTGAGTATTTTGAAAATTTTTGCACGACTTGCTTGATTTTGAATGATTTGACGTTTTGGTTTTCTGAACATGTTGAGCTTGTGGTTGTTCTGAGCGTTTTGGTGGTTTTTCTTCTAATGATTTCTCACTTATATCAATTCCCTTTTCTTTGTTGCTTAATTTCGGTTCAGTATTTGAACATGGAGAAGTTTCATCAATATGCGTTTTCTCAATGCACTTGTCATATGAAACTAATTCAGGTTCATTATCTGAACGTGTAGAAGTCTCATCAATATGCATTTCCTCAACGCATTTATCATGTGAAACTGATTCAGGTTCAATTTCTACTACAGTTTCCAATGGGGTCCCACTAGATTCAACATTAGGGACACCCACTGAGACAGATTCAGAAGAAGAATCAGGATACTCTTGATTTTCTTGAGAAGTCGTTTCAGTGGTTTCACTGAATGCGTCCTGAGGGACCTCACCTGTAACATTTTCATTAACTGAAACGTTAGAAACATTAGGATCACACACATTAGCTGAAAAACAATCATCACCACACTTATTGTTCAAACTATCAACACAAACATCATCAGTTTTGCCCAAAACAACAGGCTCACAAGACGAAACACAAGACGAAACATAAGCAGAAAACGACGCAAATAAAGAACGACTAAAAGCAATGTCAGATTCAGTTGGTTCAGAATAAGGTTCCAAATAAGGTTCAGAAATATTTGAAATAACTACTGGTTCACTCCCATGGACATATCCACACTTTACTTCATAAATATCATCTGCACATGAAGATGAAACGTTAGGATCAATTGAGCCTTTGGAAACAAAATTTAATGGAGTAGACTTCTGTTTCTCAACTTGTCTGTCATGAGAAGATGACTTGTTGGTTTTGAAACCATAAGTCATGTTACTCTCATTCATCATCTCCTCCTCAGTCATTGGCAGATAAGTGTAATTATCATTATATGGAGGAGGTGTCTGATTATAACCCAAACCACGCCCTTTCTTTTCTTTGTACGCAAGCTGTTGATCGCACAGGTTTTTAACTAGTTTACTGGAAGAATCAAACTTCTTGATATTAAGTTCATTAATTTGATATCTGTTTCTAATATCTTCCAGTTCCTTAGTTAAAATACACACCTTTTCTTGAGCTTCTAAGAAATGGGCTGTTTTTACACTCACATCATCCTTAAGTTTGATGATGTCTTTTCGCTGAGCCTCAATCTTTTCTTTATAAAGTTTCTCGTTTTTCGATAAGGTAAAATTTTTATTTTTTATGTCTTGATAATCTTGAATGAGCTCAGCGTTGTGTATTCTATAAGCTTCAACCCTTTCCCTACACTCAGGAGTACAAAAAATAGAAAGTACCTCTTCTTTGGTGAGACCTTTAACAGGAGCTGAAAGAATTTGAGTCATAAAAGCAAAGTCTTCAGCTGAAGTCTCTTCTTCGGGCTTAGAGTTTTGATCACTTGAGGTCATGAAAGCAATGTTATTTGAAACAGCTTGATTTTCTGGAGCTGAGATGTTCAGACGCTCAATTTCAGAAGTCCAATCAAAGTTGATGTTGGGCTGAACCACCAGGGCTTGCCCTAATCCCTGTGGTTGAGGGCTTCCAGTAGCAGCAGCATCTGATATACTAGCAGTGGTCACAAGAGCTCTTTCTCGATTAGGTGTCACGGGCTGTGCAGGAGTTTGTTCTCTATTCATCAGTGGTTTTGTGCAATTTCGAGCATAATGTCCTTCCTCATGACAGTTGTAACAGCGCAAGTTAAAAGGCACCTTAGCAGCTCCATTCCAAGCAGTGCCCCACCTGTTTTTACCTGTTTTTTTAATAAACTTTTGTGCCCTGAAAGCAGCCATTGCCATCTGCCAGGTGATGTCCATTTCTTCAACGTCATCAGGATGAATTTGATAGAGGTCCTCGCTACACCATTTTGGAGGATCAATTTTTCCTGCAACGAAAGCGTTCAAACAATTGATAACGGAGGCTGCGATATCCAAATTTTCCTTTGACTGTTTAGTAAAGAAAGCTATCATCTCATTGTTCGCAGTGAAGGCGGAAGCAGCAGTGGAGGCATTCCCAGCGTTTGTAGCGTTTGTAGTGTTTGTAGTGGAAGTGGGAGCAACTGGAGAAGCAACTTGATTAGAGGACCCTGAGCAATAGACATTTGCTGAAGTGGGAGCAGTTTTAGCAGATGTTGCATTGCGAAACATTTGAAAACCTCCTTGAGACAACAAAGCTGTGTTATTGTTGTTTGATGAAGTGGGAGCAAGGGAAAAACCTGCAGCTAGCATGCTGTTTTTGTAGTTGGTTTCTCTTTGTTTATCATGTAGTTCACAAGCTTTGATATGAGAGATCATCTCTGACAGGCTGCATCTCGCGAGATCTTTAGTTTTCTTGATCATGGCGACATGATGATCCCAACTTTTTGGCAATGCATTGAGAAGCTGTCTATTGGTAGATGCATTTGAAGTATGAATTTCTTCCATTTGCATTTGTGTCACTAACTTCACAAACCTCTGAATTTGATTGTCTACAGTTTCACCATAAATATGGTTGAAATTGTTGAAATTTTGTCGCAGCAGATTTCTTCGACTCTCCTTCATATCTTCATTTCCTTCATAGACGTCGATCAATGATTCCCACAGTTCTTTGGCAGATTTGCAGGTGCGAAATCCAATAGCAATGTCAGGACCCAAACCCATGGTTAAGTATGAAAGTGCTCGGTCATCTTCTTCTACTATAAGCAAATCATCTTCGGTATATTGATCTCTAGGTTTCTTTACCTTAACACCTGGTTCAGTGGAACTTTCCATCATAATCTCCCTTGGACCCCTTAAGATGCTTCGCCACAGTTTATAATCTTTGACTTTCATGTGCTGTTCAAAGCGCCACTTCCACTCGGGAAAATCATTTGCATCAGTCAACCTTGGAATGCGTGTTGTGGTTCCAAGCTTTGAATCTAATTCTTGTTGGTGGTTAAGGGCAGCCAATTCAACGTTATTTGTTGTCATAATTAATTAGTCAAATAATTATTTTTAAAGGTCCAAAAGTGTCAACAGTTCTATGTCCAGGTCCAAGTTACGTTGCAAAGTGACGTTGCGAGTCGAGATCGCAATTGCGAGTCGAGACTAAATCCACACAAACCGAGACAACGATAGTTGCTAGTCGAGACAGGAGCAGAACAAATCGAGACTGTTGATGGTTGCGAGTCGAGACTGGAGCAGAACAAGTCGAGACAGTTAACGGTTGCGAGTCGAGACTGAAACAATACAAGCCGAGACTGCTAACGGTTGCGAGTCGAAACCTGCAAAACAGATATGAGATAAACACTGTTGACTCGTAATCCCTGATTTTCAGCACTTTTCAAAAATTCAAAGATATCGTAATCTTTGAATTTTCTTTGATCACCAACTCCCGAGAAATCAGCTAACAATTATTCTGAAATCACACAAACCACAATCAGTGATATCTTTCAATGATTTACACGAAGAACAGTTTGAATGTTTAATAATATTCACTGCAAAACAAACACCAAAACCGGATTAGTAGCAACTGAAGTTCTTGAATCCGATTGATATCGAAACCGAACCAAGAATGGTTTCTTGGCTCTGATACCAATTGTAAAACCCGTTTAGGATCCTTCAATGATATCGATCTTGACTTGTGAAGGTGCGGAATACAATCACAAGTTGATTCAAGAACAAATAAGTAAATTATAATAATATGATCAAAACACAAACCAGAGATCTTGCATTCAAAGCTAAACGATGACTGATACAAGACTCTAACTTCGGCTCTCTTGTGTCACAACCAACAATCCAACCAACAACCTCAACCAAGAGGTTGAGGTTTGTTTAAATACAAAACAACCGGGCTAAACCCTAGGCCCATTGCGACATCAAGTCTACTAGCCCAACCCTTACAAAATCGACCCAAACATGTAAACTAAACAAATGCATAATCAACCCTTAAACTATGCTAACCTACATGAATAAACCTTCAGGTTCCAACATGGTTCATGGGGTCTGGCATTCCTATAAATAGGTGAGTCTAGGTCTTCATTTGTAACTTGGTGATTCCGGAGACGAAGTGCTGCCGAAGTGTCGAACGATCTGTAAACACTATCAAATCAATACAATCGACAGTTAAAGTGATTCTACGTGCAAATCTAGCTCCTATAACATCAATACGTCTGATTCCGCCTTTCGTATTGATCGAGAGCTCTTCTGAACGAATCGTTTGATCGAATCCCGATCCTACAAGTGGTATCAGAGCTCAGGAGGAAGAGTTCTTACCATTTCAGCTTGTTTTTCACAGATAAAACTGATTTCTACTCATTTCTACTCATTTTTCTACACTTTTTCATCAAATTTACCGAGATTCCACGGTTAAAATGACCTGATTTCGTGTTATAACTCGTAAAACATCGTTTTGAACAATCCGTGAACAAATCAGAACCAAATTCAACCTAAAACTTGATAAAAATTGACAAAATGATGAATTTTCGGACTTAGAAATTCTCAAACGGTGTGAATCTCTATCCAAACCACGTGAAAAACATTCAAATCATTTGAATATTGACCTCAGATCGTTCGAAAAACTTCAGATCGCGTGAAATCTAACCAGGTCGTTTGAGTTTTTCATATCAGCCCTTACGAACTGATCTGGTCATTTGAAATTATCCAGATCGTTTGGGTTTTGGTACCCAGACCACACGAGGTGATCCAGGTCGTGTGAAATTGAACCAGGTCGTTTGAAAGTGTTGTTTCAGGTCTCACGGTTTGAAATCACGTCAGATCGTTTGAAGGTTC
Source organism: Helianthus tuberosus (assembly GCA_030545235.1). NCBI lineage: Eukaryota > Viridiplantae > Streptophyta > Magnoliopsida > Asterales > Asteraceae > Helianthus > Helianthus tuberosus. Next base: position 20,822,280 of record CM060403.1, read on the forward strand.
TCCAGATCACACGAGTTAATCCAAATAGTTTGAAGAGTGTCAGATCGTTTGAACGTATCTTCAGGTCGCACGGTGTGAGACTTCAACTCGTTTGAAGTACCAGATCGTTTGAAATTCAGCTCGCTTGAACATTGTGTTTTTGTATACCTTTTACATCAAAACATGGAAAAAGAACTTTACAATGCATTTGCTACTGCTCCGGTCGCTCCAGTTACAGTTGCTGAAACTGTTGGCATCGAGAATGAAATGGGAACTTTCCAAAAGCCTCCAAAGCTTATGTACATTAAGAACTTTAAAGGGTGGCAAGACCGTTTTGAAAACTGGGTACAAGCGAATAAGTTTGATGCATGGGTTTCTTTAGAGAAAGATTATACTTTACCGAAAGATGAACTTGGAAATGAAAAACAATTAAGTCAATTTTTACCGGATGAAAAATTAAGATACACCAGTGAAAAAATGATGATTAGCATTCTCCAACAAGTAGTAAAAGAAGATATTTTTTTTTGCTTCAACATGAGGGAACTGCTAGATCAATCTGGAGAGCGTTGATTAAAAAGTTTAAGGGTATGTAACACCCTAAATTTCTATTTGAATTTAATAATAATTCTTATAATATTATATAAAAGATGTCGAAACTTAATACATAGTTTCCATAGATAAAATCAAAAGTAGCAAAACATAAGTCAACTACTGACTAATTCAAACATTCATAAGATGTTTAGCTAATAGTTTACATATCCAAAACATTTTCCATTTGAGTTAAATAACGCGGAAGCTTCTAAGATTTATGTTCGGTTCTTCAAAATCTAGCTTGACCGTCATCCATAATCCTTGGATACCTAAAAAAAACTGAAATGTTTACATTAAACATTAGTATTAGAATACTTAGAAATAATACATATTCGAAACTACGTTTAAAACAGATTCGATTTAACAAAGGAATACAAATCTTAACATAAATTCTTAAGCTTTACCGTAACTTACGGTAGATACCGTAAGTTACGGTGGCTTCTGGAAACTTCTGGTTCGACCGTAACACAAGAGTATACCACCGTAAGTTTTTGGTTTCTACCGTAAATTACGGTGTATACCGTAATTTACGGTAGACACTGCAAAGCTATGGTTTGATTGTTTTGGTTATTTTGCTCAAACCTAATTCTAGGATTTCTCATTCTAACAACCAACACACTGTTTTCAAGTATTTTAATATGTCTTTCATGAACAACATCAAAGACCGAGTAATCATACTACAATACATTATCCACGCATCATTTGATTATTCGACCCGTTTGGCTCATCTATGGAATCCTCCATTATGATGACTACCAACGCGATCTAACCAAATCTTTATCTATTATTCAACATAGCGAACATCATCGCTTTATTTTAATCTTGACTTCTATTCTACAATTCAACTACACATTTGCTAGTTACCAAATTATCAAATGTAACGAGTTAAGTTACATACCTTCAAAGTAGACCTTTCAAACGTGGTTCGCCACCCGCTTATCCGCTTGACGCTCCTGCGTCCTTTCCTATAGAGTTCATTTACGACATATTTAGAACTCTCTTTAAATCATAATTCGCATAATACACCAAAACATCATAATTATGCGTTTTAACTTTGAATTTCAGTTCTAAGCCTTCTTTGAGGCATTTTCACAAACACTTTATGGGCAGATATTTACATGATTGTATAACAAGTTTCTAGCTTATCACTTAGCCTTAATTTCACATCAATCAACCATTTTACATGATTGTTAGCTTCTAAATTTCTGAAATCGTTTCAAAATTGTCAGATTACACTAGAACAACACCCAAATTCCTAGTGTTCATCAATTTACACATAACCCACTAATCACCTACAATGGTGTTCATAGGTTTCACTAAAATTTCACATGATTTCTACTTGTATCAGTCTAGGGTTTGTCCCTAGACTCTATATTGTTCTTAATCCATCATAAAATTGACATGCAACCTTAAATTTCAGATTTTCCTAATTTCATGAGAAATTCAAACAGAGAGTTAACACTAAATTTTACATACCTTGTAACCCCCTTGTGATGAGGATCACTAATCTATGTTCGGATTTTGATTTGGGACAGGAATTAGCCTTCAATTGATCAATTTTTATGCTGAACTAGGGTTTTGAGGGGGAGCTTGTGTCGCCCCTGTCTTCTGGTCGATCTCCACCAACGCAGACAAGGGGTTTGTGTTTTATTTATTTTATTTCATAAATATTAGTTTTCATTTTAACACCTTTAGCCCTCATATTTTCATTCTTTATTTACTTTCACCCTTAACTACTCTTAAGTCTTTAACTAACTAGGTTAGTGTCATTTCTAGTTAGTTTATTTTACTAATTTATTTACAATTAAATTGCAAATTTATGAACTCGTATTTTCGGGATGTTACAGGGTAGTGCCGATATGATAAAAAATAAACGATCATTACTAAAGAAATTGTTTGATATGTTTACAGCTTTTGAAGGTGAGACGACTAGGAAGATTATCGAGAGATATTGTCATCTAGTCATGGAGATGAAAAGATTGGACATCAAGAAAGAAGATGAAGAATGGGTTGATAAGCTAGCTGATGCGCTACCACAGAATGAATGGGGAACATATCTGTTGATTTTAAAGCATAACCGACAATTTGAAGATATGAATTTTAGTAGGTTTATTCAGAAGTTGGAAGAACATGAGCTATCAATTCGAAAAACTGCTACGATGAGAAGTCCGAGTGCTCAACAGGATGTTAGTCTGTACTACAGAGAAAACAAGATTGAGACTACTCCTAGTCCGAAGATTCAAACTGCGTTCAGTGCTGAAAATTCTTCCGGAACAAATGCAAGCAATACAAATCAGAGCAGTGGATATTCTTCGTCTTATTCAAGTTTTGAACCAAATTTCTCGACACCAAGTTCTCAACAACAAAGTTCAACAAATTTTACCGGTCAAGTATTGCAATGCAATGTTGCATTACATATTCAAAATGGTCAAAAATTTTCTCCAGATATTGCGAAGCAACACATGGCATCTCTTGTCACTGTGTTAGAGTCGTATGAAAGCTTAGTTGCTGGACGAATCAGAAATCCGATGCTTACTAAAGAGGATTATGATCAGATTGATTCTGAAGAACTTGAGTTGATGGACATCAAGTGGTGTTTAGCTAGCATTTTAAGAAGAGCAGAAAAGTTCAAACAGATCACCGGAAGAGATGATCTTCGTGAAGCTGCAACATCTCAGCTAGGTTTTGACAAATCGAAGGTTACTTGTTTTCGTTGCCGAGAAAAAGGGAATTTTAAACGAGAGTGTACAAACAGAGAAGCAACCGGAAGACAAGATCCTTTTGGAAACAACGATTATCATAGAAAAGCAATTTATCATCAGGTTGCTCAACAACCATATCAACAACAATCTTCACACTCAAGTACTATTCCGATTGAAGAATCAAAGGGTACAGCTTGTTTTGGTCTGGTAGACCAAGAAGATGAAAGGATTCAGAAAGATTTCAATTGGGATGATTATGATCCTTCTAGACCTTCAGTTTCTAAAGCATTTGTTGCTCGAATCCTTGAAGATTCAACCTCGGAAGAAGAATCATTCAAATGTAAAAACAGTCCTAGAAGACAACCGATCTTTAAGTCTTCAGGAAGTGATGAAGACACTGATGATGAGGAAGAGTATATTAATAAAGCTAGAAAACAATTGGATCCTTATAGTTTTGATTTGTTTTTTGCAGATAAAATCGAGATATTGAAAGAGAAAAGGGCTGCTAGACTGAAGAGAGAAATGGAAGCAAGAAGGATTGCTGAAGAAAAAACTGAAGTTAAGATAGAAGCTGATAAGACAAAAGTTGAAGAAAAACCGACAGAGAAGGTCGAGGTTAAAGAGAGTGAAGTGAAGATAGAAGTTGAGAAAGAACCGATTGTGATTGAAATGGTGGTGGAGAAAATAGTTGAAAAAATAGTTGAAGTTGAAAAGATTGTAGAGGTTGAAAGATCTTGTGCTAAGTGTTTAGTACCTTGCAAAAATTGTGCTGAAAAGGATACAAAATATGCTGAATTAGAGAAGCTCAAAGAAAATTTGCTACACAATGTGAGAAGCATAAAGGAATCATATGATCTCCTAAGCAACAAAGTGAACTTGTACAAAGGAGCTAGTGATGAGGATATCCAGATGAAGAATCTTCTGAAAGCAACAGTTCTTCAAAAGAAAACTGCAATCAACAAATACATTGAGATTATTGCAGGGCTGAAACAAGAATTGGCAGCAATGACGATTGAAACAGAAAGAGTGAATACCTTACTTCGAAGTTATCAAAGTTCAGAGTATGTTATTGATCGCATCTATCCTACCGTTGCAGCTCATAAGTATGCAGAAGATGAAGAAAATTCTGGTAAGAAAACTGGTTTGAATTATAACAGAGTACCAAATCCAATGTGGGATGGCTATACCCCCGACACTTTGAAAGGGTGGCTGAAGCAATCAATCTAAATATGAAATCCGAGTCTATCGATGGATTACCAGATGATATTGATGTCAACTTCACAGCGTCTGACACTGATCATGAGTCCGAGTTAATTAAGAAAGTGGTCGATCAGGTGTTGGAGAAAGATGAAGAGTCAAAGTCAGAGTCTAAATCTGAAAACTTGAGTTCATCAGACAAAAGTTCGAGTTCACCGGTCAAAAGGGTTTACAATAAAGATTTTCTGATGTCACAAAATAATTTGAATGACGAAACATTCAAAGTAGCATATACTTTGAATGATTACGACAAATTATATTCTGATGAAGAATTTCCAATAAGTGTTAAAACTGAAATGATTAACAAGGTTTTCAAATTAACAGAAATTGATATTTCTGAAATAAAAGATGTAAATCTTACTGAAAAACCTAAAAAGTACACTTCAAGAGTTCAACAAAGATTGAACAAGAAAAAAAGGTTACAGTTCTGGTTCTGGTTATCAAAAGAAACCAAACCATAACAGTAAATTCAAAAAGAAGGGATTGGGCTTTATTCCACCCGAAAATCATAAAAATGAGAAAATTTATAAACCAAAAACTAAATTTGTTTCAGGAGCAAGTTCAGAAGAAGAGAAGGAGAAACCTTTCTGGAAACAGTTAAACAAGGAGTTTCTCGCTGAAAAGCAAAAGAATATGTTGAAGGAATCTGAACCGAGAGTTGAAAGAAGAACCTGTTTCAGATGCCGAGAGGTGGACATATTGCTTGGAATTGCCCAAAGCCTACCAACACAAAACAGGGAGTTTCTTCTAACTCTAAATTGAAAGAAAAATATGTTGAAAAAGGAACAACCAACAGAAAAATTTAAAGAGTTCAAAAATTCGACTTTCAAAGTTGGTGAAAGTTCGAAACATTTTTACAAAAGAAGAGCTAATTTAAACAAACATAAATGGGTTGTTAAGAAATCAGAGGTTGTTTCTGGTAATGAATCTGATTCGTCAAAGTCAGAGGAGCCACCTGTTGTGCTAAATGATGAGAATTCCGTTCCAACAATGGATGATGAAAATTTTCCACCATTGTCAAACGGAAACTTGAAATCAAAAATTGGTAAGATTGAGATTTCAGATCAATTCTTCTCTGATAAGAAAGAATTTGATGCTGAAAAAGCATTTAATGGTAAAGTGCTACATATTTTTTGTAAGATGGCTGATGGGAAGGTGAATGGAGTGAATGAATTTTATGAATCGAAAGGTGTTAAACCAAATGAGGATGGTTCACCCATGATTGATCAGGCATGGGTGAGATTCTTTAAAAAGTAAAATCCTGACTTGCCGGAGCTCCCAAGTTGGTAATCGTGGAGCATGAATCGGCATCATTCTTGAAAAATGTTTTTGTGAAAAACCTACAAGTGATAGTTTTTACAAGTGGTTGAAAGAACAAAGTGATGAATGAATCCCCATGATGTGTGAAATCAACAAAACTAATTTTCTGGAAAAACCATTTTGATTAAAACAAACTTAAGTGTTTTGAAATCATAATGGGAAAATAGTTTGTTGTCAGCGGGAGTTCTGATTGTTTAAGCCAAGAGAATGGAGAATTGAAGCAATTCACATCAGTTTGTTATTTTATTTGTACAGTTTGTTGCTTTTACTTTCAAATTTTCTCGAAAATCAAAAATTGAAACATATTTTTGATTTTAGGGGGAGTAAAAAATTAAAATTTTGAAAATTTGAAAAATCTAAAAACATGATAAAATAAAAAAATACAAAAACATCGAAAAATCAAAATGAGTTTTGTTGTGAAAAAAAAGGAAATGATAGTACATCAGTAGACAATCACAGTACGCTAAAGAATTGGAAAGTTAAAATGTGATAAACGGTCTCACTGATGATATGCCAGTAGGTTTTTACACGCTTAGTAGATTGTTTTCGAGATATAAACCTAAATATCAAATACTTACTTATCTCGTGGGGAACATCTCTCGGATATATAGGTAACCCCTGAAATCTTGTTTGAAGGGCTTTCTATTTCTGACATACTAGGTCTTTGTGCGTGATGATATCTGGGGTATTATACCAGGACTTCTGATTTTGCGGGAGCAATAGCCTAGTCCTCGTATAATACTCTGCACTGCTTTAATCATAAAGCCCGCCCTCAGCATAAAAAATGATGAAACATTGAAAAATGCTAATCATGTGTTGTTGAAGAAAAGATCCCCAAACGGGACACACCTAAAAGTCGAGCCATCATCTCTCTGTCTGAACGGAAGTTCTAACCTGAGCTCTCATGGCCTCGTATTACCCATTTACAGATATCATTAGTGTACATTCACCTGTAAGACTGAATATAGGAGTCTGGATACGGGAGTATATTCAGAGGTGGGACACGCGAATAAGTTAAGTGCATAAAACACTAATTCTCGTATCTCGAAACAATTAAACTTTGTGTGAAAATTTAAGTGGATCAGTATACTGACAATCTAAGTGAATCGTTTAGATCTTAAAGTGTTTAAAGCTCAACGGTACTAGTGATTTGTCATAAACTGATATGATCCTCTTACACAAACTCACAAAAAGATGTCTGTATATAGTTTATTTCCCAAAATCCAAGAAGATTTTCAGTGTGTTTTAGCATAAAATTTTGAAAAATCAAAAAGATTTTATTTCATCTTATTTTCGACAACTGATGTTGAAAAGTTGATTTTCAAAATTCCGAGTGCTAAACATGGTGAACGATAGTGGGTTGGGAGAGTGTGTTTGAAATGAAAAATGAAGTTAGAGTATGAAATGATTTGAGAAATGTTTTAAGATAATCTTACAAGTGATGTTTTGAGGCTGTTTTTACTGTTAGTTAATAAAGGTCATTAATTTGAACTTGATATAACTATTGTTGATGTTGAATGATTTCTACAAGTGGTTTCTAAATTTGTTAAATTTTAACAATTGTGAAATTTACTTTTGGGTAGAGAATTGTGCAGGTTACCAGGTTCTTGATCCTGTTGCTACGGAGAGCCAGGAGATGTTCCTGAACCTGTGAAAGCTGTAGAGCCAGATCCCTGTGTCTAAGCCTGAGCAGAGTTTGAGCCAGGACACAATCTTAGAACAATTTCTATGCCAGATTACGATCCCGGAACAACTTAAGAAGGAGTTTGTCAGCAAAGGGGAGTCTGAAGATTGAAGATCTCAGAGTAAGGAGGAGTCTGAATGCTAGAGAGCCAGACTAAGATTCTTGAACAAAGCTCGAGGAAGATGCTGGTGATGCTGATGAGCTTAAGGAATCAAGAGATCTGATCAAGAGAGAGAAGAGAGAAGATCACTGAGCCATGATTCGGATCCTGAGCATGTGAGGATGCTTACAGAGAAAGATACTTTGGAAAGAGCGAGAAGACCGATCAAGACTGAAGACTCGTCAACATCCAAGGGGAAGTTTGTTAGTGCATATGTCTGTTGACTTCGTCTTGTATCGAGTCATGTAACTAGAATAGATAGACCAGGACACGTTGTACGAGAGCAACAACAAACAGACCTGAACCAGCCACCCCTCACGAAGTGGCTAGGCCACCTCGCACGAGGTGACCAATTTCATGCTTTCTGGCCAGTTCATGCGACCTGGACCAGTTCATGAGGTCTGGTTCGTAGGGTCTGGCATTCCTATAAATAGGTGAGTCTAGGTCTTCATTTGTAACTTGGTGATTCCGGAGACGAAGTGCTGCCGAAGTGTCGAACGATCTGTAAACACTATCAAATCAATACAATCGACAGTTAAAGTGATTCTACGTGAAAATCTAGCTGCTATAACATCAATACGTCTGATTTCGCCTTTCGTATTAATCGAGAGATCTTCTGAACGACTCGTTTGATCGAATCTCGATCCTACACTTCCCAGTTTTCCAAAGTGAATTACCCAGTCTCTCAGACTGAACCACCCAGTCTCTCAGACTGAACCATAAACATAACCTTGAAATGTGTTTCGTGTCTTTTGTTTGTAAAAATGTTTGTCTTCCTGGATCTGGGCGTTGTATGCAATGAAAGTATGTTGTGAAACATTTTCGTGAGAGCCCTAATGATTGTAGTCTAGACTCGAGAAGGAATCCTATTTCGCTACAATCGATGCTCTGATACCAAGCTGTCACACCCTGACTTTTGCGGAAGCGTGATTATGGTGTGACTTTCTTAATACCATTGCATTCAATCATAACAACACTATATGATTAAACCATTAGATGTTCATCCATAAATTAAGTTTGAAAATATCACAACATAATTGTCTGAAACGTAGACTTCAAATTTAAATTATAAACCACAACATGTTTTAAAGAGTTCACGAAGACTCGACAAAAGACCTTAAATAAAATCGAGTTTAGAACCATGTATCTCGTCCAGGATTAAGATACATCTCCTAAACCCTAATGACTTCGGATGACATCTTTTTATTCATGACGCAACTTGGAACATGCAAACACCCGCCAGATCCACTTAATTCCCTGAAATACATGTTTTTTGAAAACATCAACAAAAGTTGAGCGAGTTCATGTGTTTGTGTATATGAATGAATAAAACCTTTGTAATCAGTGTATGTATGTATGTTTGTAAATCCCGGTATGAAAGCAAACAAGGAAATAGATCGATTAATGGTTTGCAAGGCCATTAACATGCGTGCAATGGCGTAGGAAGGCTCAAACCTAGCAAATTTGCACCGGGCCTCCGGCTGTAAGACATAGTCACCTCATGGGCCACCCTGGTCCTCATGGGCGTGGGCTCGCTACACCCAAATAGATCTATCACTCATGCCCTTCGGTCCTAACAAGAGGATTAATGGTCTTAAGTGTGCGCCTACCCATTCACATGATCTACTGTACTTTCCAAGGCTAACCATACCAATTGTAATTGTATGGTATCATTTTGCAACATGTATTTCACCCCCGAAGTTAATAAACAAAACAGTTTAAAGAAAAGGGGGACATGAACTCACTGTCTTGCGTCTTTGATAATCGTAACTCAAGTTCCTTCAGCAACCACGACTACCTACAATGTACTAATGTCTATTAGACGAACGGGTCGTGCCTTGACTTAGAATTAACGTTTCTGAGTTACGTTTCTGATATCATTCCAATTTATATAATTATTGTCAAAATAATTAATATTTCAACTTAAATTATATTTATAAAATTTTGGAATAATTGTTAAACAATATTTTTGTAATAATACTTCTCAAGTATTTATACTTGTATTTCCTTCCCAAGGATGGGTATATTTGTATTTGTATATTTTTGCCATTTATCGGTGTCATATTCTGGTGTGGATTTATACGTACGAGAATACGTATTTTCTTGTAATCGTTAAGTATTCTTATACTTAATTTTGTGTTAAACTTTCCGGAATATTATTTCTAATAAAAATCCACTAATATATATATATATATATATATATATATTTCCCAAAATATATATATATTTAAGAATTATTACTTAGAAAAATTATTTATAATTTTTCCTTTTGACAAAAATATTTGTAGTTCCAAAATAATATATTTTCAAGTCTAACTTTAGAAAATATATATAAACTTATTTTTATCCAAAAATAATGTATTTCAAGTTTATCCAAGAAAATATATATAGAAAAATGCAATTTGTGTCCCTGTGGTATGTCCCAAACATCAACTTGAGCCCCTAAAAACATTTTTTTGCATTTTGAGCCCCTGTGGTATTAATTTCATAACAGTATGAGTCCCTGCCGTCAGTCTTCCGTCAGTTTGACCGTTTGCCAGTTGTGAAAAGTCCATAATACCCCCCACCCTTTAATATCTACACTTAAAGCAGACAAGTTTCACCAGTTTCATTATCATCATCAACAGTCGCCCAACTCCCAATATCATCATCATCAACAGCTCTCCCAACTCCCAAGATCATCATCATCATCTTCATCGAATAGATCAACAGATCATCTTCATCATCTTCATCGAACATCGAACAGATCATCTTCATCTTCATCGAACAGATCAGGTTCATCTTCATCCTTATATTGGTCATCGAACAGATCAGGTTTATGTGTTTATATTGTGAAAAAACAGAGGGTTGATTCTGGGTTTGATTTTGGGTTCCATTCGATGATTTTGGGTTGATTTTGGGTTACATTCGATGATTTGGGTTGATTTTGAAAAAACAGAGGGTTGATTTTGGGTTTGATTTTGGGTTCCATTCGATGTTTTTGGGTTTGATTTTGGGTTCCATTCGATGATTTTGGGTTGATTTTGAAAAACAGAGGGTTGATTTTGGGTTCCATATTGGTCATTTGAATGTGTTTATATTGTGAAAAACAGAGGGTTGATTTTGGGTTCCATTCGTTATTTGAATGTGTTTATATTGTGAAAAACAGAGGGTTGATTTTGGGTTCATATTCGTCATTTGAATGTGTTTATATTGTGAAAAACAGAGGGTTGATTTTGGGTTCCTCATTTGAATGTGTTTGATTCGATGATTTGGGTTCCTCATATTAAGAACTGATCGGGTCAGTTTCGGATTGAATGTGTTCCTCATTTTGATTTTTGGTTTTTGTTTGATTCGATGATAACAGTTATTTTGGTATTTTGGATTTGATTTGATGATTTGAATGCATTATTTGGGGTTAGGGTTTAGGGTTGAATGGATTTTTGGTTTGATTCTTGTGGGTTTAGGGTTTAGGGTATCAACTGAGTATATTGTTCAAAATGCATCAAAACAGAGGTTTGTAATGTGTTTTGGTTTTGATTCTTGTGTGTTCATCATATTGATTTTTGGTTTGATTCGATGATTTGGGTTCCTCGTATTAAGAACTGATCGGATCAGATTCGAATGTGTTCCTCATTTGAATGTGTTTTGTTGTACAGAATGGCTGCGGATGTAAAGATACGCAAAACACCAACTACGAAGGCGAGAACACTTGACAACCTCCTAGAAGATGCGGTGCACATAAGGAAGTGATTGATATGAATGAATATAACCCCAGTGGAGCTCTTCGATTTTCCTTGAAATTCCAGAGCTCGCTAATTACATATCTACCACTGGGGTTATATTCATTCATATGAATGAATATAACCCAAGTGGCAGATATTTAATTAGATACACTGGGGTTATATTCATTCATATCTGGATCAGTTTCCCAAAGTGCACCCGTCAGTAAAGATCCACAATTGCTTGTGGTCGTATGACGTTTTGTCTCTGTATTGTGTGTTACGGTCTTTTGTTATCGAGTCTGTAAGTTCCGTCAACTCTACGAAGTTGGTATGACGTTTTGTCTCTGTATTGTATGTATAAAAAGTTTACATTTAATATACAATTTAGGCTTTAATAATTTGTTATATATAGTATAAATTTAATTATTAGATTTCTTAACAAAAAACCAAGAAAAGAATTTAGGGGCTCAGGTTGATATTTCACTCATACCATAGGGACGCAAAGTGTTATTAATATATGCAAAAAGACGGTCTTACCCCTGCCTCTAACAGTCAACATGACGGCAGGGACTCAAAGTGTTATGAAATTAATACCACAGGGGCTCAAAATGCAAAAAAATGTTTTTAGGGGCTCAAGTTGATGTTTGGGACATACCACAGGGACGCAAATTGCATTTTTCTCAAATATATATTTTCCCAATAATATATCTCCTAATAATTATGAGGAAACATATATATATATATATATATATATATATATATATACACTTTTATTCACCAAAAATTATATATTTCCCTTTTGTCAAAATATGATATAACTTTGTGACAATTGTAAAAATCATGTTTTCATTTCTTGTGTCCAAAATATTATTTACCAAAAATATACTTATAAATGTATTTTCCGAAATATTTTCTAAGTTACATCCTTTCGTTTGGTTTCCCAATATTATGTGTGTAATGTGTGTATTTATTCCTTGAGATTTTTGGTAATATTTTGATTTGTAATTTCTTGGTATTTTGTTAAGTTATATTATTTCAAGTCCTAAAATAATATATCTAATACATAAAGTATACAAATAATCACACACATGTGTCTTCTAAATATATATCTTTCGAATACATATTTAGTCATTTTTATTTACAAAAATCATCCTCCAATATTTATACCTTTTGTAATAAAATCATGGCAAACTTTGTATGAAAATCATGGCTAAAAATATACTTGTAAATACTTGTTTAAAAATATTTCTCTAAGTATCTAATTTTTACAAAAATTTTGCTATAGTTTCCCCTTAAAAATGGAGGTTTCCATGCTTTCAAAGCATATCATTTTCTTTTAAAAATCATCTCAATTCATCAACAAATCAAACAATACTTACCAAGTGCCAAAATCATGCAATTTATACAACAACATGAACTTGAACTTTTATAAAAACTTGTAGTAACTTACTAGTGTGTTTAGTAAGCCTAGTTACCCTTTAAAGTGTTGTTATTTATTTAATAACTTCATTATTGAAGAAATTAGATCTTCACAACTTGTAAATCACTTTTCTAAAAATATTTCTTCTTGGGTTTTTCTTGTTAGATACATGATTCTACTCTTGATTAACCATTAAAAATGTGGTTAACTTTCTTAAGAACCAAGTTTATGTAAATCTTGTTACTTAACTTAGTTTCTTGAGAAAACTATTTTTGAAGTCATCCATTTGCAAGAATTATGTTGTGGTTAAATCATCATCACATATGAAAACAATTTTATTATTCAAGTTCATGTATACATAAGGTATGATCATCTTGGTCTTTCACAAGATCATCACCTCAACTTGCTAGATCATGTGTTTAATCACAATCTAGTAAGTTTCATATGATGTCTTACATCATAAACACAAATAATCAACCATCAAGAAGCAAAACAACACTTAACAATATGTATTCTCATGTTAGTGAGCCTTATGTTAAAGATTATCATCTTGTTCATTAGTGTTCTTCAAGATTAACAACATACATCATCTTTTAACCAACTAAATAAGAAGTAACAAGAGATTATAAGAGCCTTACTACTAGCACAAGGCTAGGGATGAAACTCAAGAAGATGAAGATGATGAATGTGATGGATAAAAGCAAATGAAAGACGTCCTTCAATCTCCAAAAGCTCCAAACTTACTTGTGTACCGTCTTACACCTTGTGATGAGTATGGAATGGATGAGATTAAAAGAATGAAGGTGGTGGTGTGTGGCCTTGTTCTCGGCCGAGAATGGAGGAGAGGAGAGGGAGGAGAGTGGTGTGTGTAAGTGTGTGAAAGATATGAGTTCTAGATCTCAAGGTTTCTTCTTATAACCATTCTAACATATTAACCCTTGGTCCTTATGTTCCTATCATCCCAACAAGATCTATTATTTAAATCTCATAAAATCTTGATGGTGGGGCCATGCTTGGGCCGTAAGATAGGTGGGGGGGGGGGTATTAGCTTAGCTTAAACTAATTAGTTAGATGTTTAGTTAGATTTCAAGTATTTGGTTAGTGACATAAGTTACTAGATATTTTGTATGATGTGTTATGATGTTCGGGGATCATAACTAGCTCAGTAATGTTAAAACAATGCTTCTAGTGTAATTTTGATGTTTCGGGTAGTGTCCGGTTGTTCGGTTAGATATTGGTTCGTTAAAGTGCTAAACCTTACAGTTTAGTGTTATTTATGTACCCTTTTGTGACACTTTTAATTTCCGACACTTAGGAAAGCATTCAGGACCATTTTATCATATTTTTGCATGATACTAGCTTGTTAAAATGCTGATTTTTGCTGTATTTTGCAGAATTCTGCACTTTATGTGAGTTTCAGGCACTTTCCGGCACTTAAACTATTACTTAGAAAGGCAGTTTTGTGATCCTCACTTTCTACACACTATACTAGTGTAATACTTGGTTTCTGTCTTATTCTGTGTCTCGTTGCACTGTCTGTCTATGTGCTGAGTTCTGTCAGCATTTTTCTGAGTTATCCGCTAACTGTACTAACTGTGCTTTGTGCATCATTTATGTCAATATGGTTTGCATGTAATAATGATGTGACATTATGCAATATGTGATGCATATGTAAGTATGATGCAGTAATCAGAAAGTAGTTAAGTGTAATTTAGCACAGTCATTAAGCACTAATCAAGATTAATTAATTGTACAGATACCTGGATTTTTGACAGTTGTCACACATCACGATAGTAAACTCTTTCCACCCCGGGTCCCCTTAATATTGCCTATTTTTTATAACATCCGAAGGGCATTATTGGAATAAAAAAGCGAGGTTATACCAGATGGCAGAGCGGCAGAGCCACCCGGAATAATGCAAAATCAATTTGTCAGATTTGGTTTTTAGAAAGATAGAGATAGGAAGTTCTGTTGTGTTGTGGTTGTTCTTCATTATGAGTTAGAGAGAAACAGAGTTGGTATCTCCGGGCGAATTGGGCGACTAGGGTTTCCATGAAGGGTTCCAGCCGTCTCAACGTGGATGAGTGGTTCGATGTTCCGATGCGGAAAGGCAATGATAACAGGGATCAGCGGCATGCTAACAACGAGGTAATAACAAAATTTTTCGTTTCGAATCTCCCACCTAAGTGCACTTCGGTGGATCTGTTGAAAGTGTTTAAGGATTTTGGTGATTTTGTGGGGTCGTATATTGCTCGGAAGGTTGATAGGTTGGGTAAAAAGTTTGTGTTTCTTTCGTTTCGAAAGGTTAGAGATGCCAAAAGATTGGAATGTGATATGCGTGATGTCTGGATGGGTTCGTATAAGTTGTATGTTGCCTTGGCTAGGTTTGTTGATGGGGAGAAAGTAGATGGGGATCGGGCTGTTAACAAAGGTAAGTATAAGGAAGGGGATAATGTCTCAAAGCCTGTTATGGAACCTTCACGTGATGTTCACGCAAACCTTAATTTGCATGGAGCATCTACGTATGGGGGTGAAGGGAGTCGGTCGTTTCGAGACACGGTTCTTGACAGGCGTTTGGATGAGGGTCATGAGAAGGCTTTAAAAATCGATGATAACGTAGAAGGTTTTCGTGGTTGGCATGGAGTTTCGGTGTGTGGAAGGGTAAAGGAGTTCAAGGTGTTAACTACTTTGAACTCTCTGTTGGAGAAGGCGGGTGTTCAAGGAATGAGTATCAAGTATGTTGGAGGGTTGAATGTGGTTTTGGTTTTTCAGAATGAGGAGGATTGTTTACATTTCATGGGTAACAAGGATATATGGGGGGAGTGGTTTGAGAATGTAGAGAGATGGATAGGACAATGGGTGCTGATGACGGGGGTAGCCCAAATCTCAATAAAATGACTAATATACATAACAGCTTAAAAGGTTAAAAGGTTGAGAGGTTCAATACGCGCGAACTGAGGAGAACAGTAAAAAGGACAAGCACAATGTCCGGTCACATCAACATTTAACGTCTGAACCATTTCTGCACAGACAGAACATGTGTACAGAGAACACCCTTTTGTCCGCAGGTCCAAACCCTTCAACCCCCAAAATGGGCAAACCCCTCACTGCAAGCCAGGTTTACTAGTTATTGCTTTCCCCTTTGAGAAACCTCTTCCCCCATAAATAGCAGCCAATGTCAAGCATATCAAACACACCAGAATCAGTAGATATCACCCCAACTCTCTGATTCTTCCTCTCCCTCTTGAGAACCAGCTCCATGCTTACTTCTCTTCTTCTTCTCCTATGAGAACTTGCTTCTTACAAGTTCTCTTCTTCACACTAAACAATTCATCTTCTCCAACGATCGCTTTCTGGGCTGATTTCTAATCAGCTCAAGATCTAAGGAAGATAACAACAATACTAGTGAACCTCTCTCCACGTCTTGCAAACGTGGGGGGACCCCACGACCTGCGTTAGGCTAATCGAAACCCTTGAACCCTTTTACCCGGAGATATTGCTACAGGCCTTGGTCTTGTATTTGTTGTATCAACAAGTTGGCGCCCACCGTGGGGCTACGCCGCTTACTTTATCTTAAAGACCAGTTGTGTAGCTCCATTTTCTCTTTACATCATGTCTGAAAGCGAGTCTCTCGGTCAGGTAAATCAAGTGCCTAACAACACCGATTTAACACCAAATTCTGGTCGGATCTCACCGGTCAAATCTACATTTCTTTCTACTCCCGGAAGTACTCCACCGGGAACTATGTTCCCGGAATTCACTTCTTTTCAAACAACCCCATCTCGATCAGGGGTTGCACATACTCAAATCGATGTAATGCATACATCAAAACACATAGATCTAACACCCGAGGGAGTAGCTAGAAATTTCTTACAAACTGAGATCTTTTCTCAACTAACATGTGAGCCTAGAAAAGGAAAAAGAGATGAGAATAAAACTAAATTATGAGGGGCCCGAACCCTCATTATCACCTAGCCCTCCATCTCTTCCTTTTAGCAGTTTACGTTCAGCCACATCTTACCTTGAAGCTGGTCCTAGTGTGACAGACCAACCACTCAAGCTCTTGAGCTTTTTGGGAGGCCAAGTGCAACCGCTTTTCCCTTATTTACCTCCCAACCCGTTACAATTGGTGAACCTATTGGGCATAAAACCACTCTCGATCAATTATGGCAGTCACCAGCTTCAAGTGTTCACCCTCCCATTGCTACTTCGTGAAAACAAGCCATGGCCACCCTGCCTTTGGCTCAAGATATGGTCATGAGCACATCCATGGGAATGCCTTATACAATACCATCAGAAAGCCTTCAAGGCTTTAACCTTATGACCCAGCTGATGACACAGATGATAACATCTTTTATGAGTACCATCAGAAAGCCTTTAAGGCTCTTACCTTATGCCCTAGCTGATGACACGGATGATGGCATAATTTCCTTTACAGCACGTGATGACACAGAAAGCCTTCAAGGCTTTAACCTTAATTTCATCAACCAAGTGCCAACCACTCACCAGGGTACCTCAAACGGTAACCCAGCTTCAAGGGTAATAAAATACCTCCCAAAACCTTACAAGCCCAACAACTTGTCTTGCTTCTCCCAACAAGTCGTTGATTACGAGTTTCAAACCCAGATAAAGATGCCATCACGGTACTAAAGACTACCTCCAAATCTTCGCCGGGACTGCAAGAATTGAAAAATGACCCAACTCCGAATATTGTCTCATGTTCATGCAAACCCTTGAAGGGTTTTCACGCATATGGTTCAATGGTTTTCCTGGAGGAAGCGTTCAGACCTTTGACGATTTTAGCAAAAGTTCCCTATAACAACAGAGGCATGTCAATGACGCCATGGTAATCTTCCAGACCAAATAACGTGATGATGAAAGTCTCAAAGACTTCATCGAAAGTTACAAGAAGAAAGGTTTAACTTACGCCGATGAAAAGAGTAGGGTTGCAGGGTTCATGAATGCTATAAATTCCAAATATCTCGTAAGAGACTTCAATAAATGCCTGCCCAAAACCCTTGAAGAAACACTCGAAAGGGCTGAAGCCCACATTCGAGGAGAATAAGCTGTAGACATCAAAGAAAAAAAAAAGAGAGAGAACTCTTAACTGGTATGGCTCTTATGACAAACGGTTCAAAGGTTCGGATTCCAGAAGGCCTGAAGGCTGGAACCATCCAAGCCGAGAAAAAACCATAAACTTTACAGCCTTAACCAAGACTCCGCAAGAGATCTTGGTAGCCGAAGAGGTAAAACACAGCTTCCACCCTCCTCAACCTTTGCCAAAAAACAAAAGATCGAAAAATCAAACCAATATTGTGAGTTTCACGAATAGAAAGGTCACCATACCAATAATTGCTTCCAACCCAAAAAGAGGATCGAAAAAGCCGTCAAGTCCGAACTGGCTCACTTGGTTAAAGGGGTTAAGGACAAAATAGTTGAAAAAAAAAGTAGGAAGTGAACATGATCGACCTTGAAAACAAAGCTTTAACCCTCTCAGCTGATGAAAAGCTTGAAACGCTTTAACCCTCTCAGCGACGATGAGCGTTCAAAGCTTCAACAGTCTGAATCCTCCAAAATCATGCTTGAGAAATGCTTTAACCCTCTCAGCTGATGAAAAGCTTGAAACGCTTTAACCCTCTCAGCGACGATGAGCGTTCAAAGCTTCAACAGTCTGAATCCTCCATCGAAGGTATCGCAGACATACCTACCAAGCCTTTAGGCCAAATAACCCTTAATGTCCGTTTCAGCGAAGGAACCAAGGAATAAACCGAATAACTCACTTTTGTGGTAATCAACATCCCTTCCAACTATGATATCATCATAGGAGGGCTATGGCAAAGTGTGTTTGAATGGTAGTTTCGGTTGGCCAAGGCACTGTGAAGTTTCCCACTAAAAAAGGGTCAGCAACCCTTCAACCCACCCAAGAAGCTTTAATGGTTGAAGGGGAAAGATCAAAAAATAATAATAATAATAAAAACAATGAACAAGGGTTGGACATAAACCCAAAATATCCTCAACAGGGGATAAGGGTAAACACTAACCTTTCCAAAGAAACCATCTACCTTAAAAAGCTGCTCTTGCACTATGTCTTTGCTTGGTGCCTGGAAGATATGACCGGCATCCCCCGTAGCATTATTGAAACATGAGTTATGAATCCCATCTTATAATAAGCCCATTATACAAAAGATGGAAAAAGCTTGTTCTAGCCGGAATCCTTCGAGAAGGTCAAGTATCAATCATGGGTGGCCAACCCCGTAATGGTTCGAAAACCCGACAAGTCTTGGAGAATGTATATCGATTTTAAAGACTTGAACAAAGCACGCCCAAAGGATTGCTACTCGCTGCCCAAGATAGACCTCAAAGATAACTCGCTCACAGGCTTCCCATTCAAGTGTTTTCTTGACGCCTAAAAGGGTTACCATCAGATCCTAAATAAAAAAAAAATGAAGAAAAAAAACTGCATTCCACACTGATAAAGTTATATCTTGCTATCAAAAAATGCCTTTTGGTTTAAGAAATGCAGGTGCTACTTATCAACATCTAGTTGACAAAGCGTTTGCCGGACAAATCGGCAAGAAAATTAAAGCTTATGTTGGCGATTCGGTGATCAAGAGCAAAACGGAATACCAAATGCTCGATAACATACAAGATACCTTCCAAAACTCAAGAAAGATCAACATGAAGCTTAATCCAGTCAAGTGCTCATTTGTAGGGCATATCATAGGGAAACAAAGCATAAAAGCCAACCCTTAAGAGATGTGCTAACAAGAAAGACTTTCGATGGAAAGCTTACAGCTTTGAAGCATTTTACCTTAAAAGGAAGCCTTCAACCAAATGAAGCAACACTTGGCTTCACTCCCAACCATTTTGGCTCCGGAAATAAGAGGAACAACCTCTATATACCTTTCGATTGCTGAAAAGACCATAAGTACGGCTCTAATCATTGAAAAAAAAAAAGTTCAGATACCCGTTTACTTTTTCAAAACTTCAAAGTTAGTAGAAATCAAATATTCTTCTTTGGAAAAACTTGTTCTAGCCCTAGTCCAAACGGCTAGAAGGCTTCAAAGGTACTTCCAGTCACACCCGATACAAGTGGTCGCTGACTAACCTGATAAGAATGTGCTTGAAAAACAGGAAAATTCCGGACGATTAGCCAAATGGGCTGTTGAACTAAGTAAACATAAAATCACTTATGTTCCAAGAAAAGCTCTCAAAGCTCAAATATTGGCTGACTCACCTTGTAAGTACCTAAAGAAGCCATAACAGAAGTTAATACAACCACCGCTGAACCCTTCAACCCTGATACCTGGAAGCTTTTTACCAACGAGGCTTCCAGTATCGAAGGTTCAGGGGCTGGTCTAGTTTTAATCAACCCTGATGGGTTAGAATTTACATATGCTCTTCGACTTGAATTTCATACTACCAACAATGAAGCCGAGTACGAAGCATTGATCGTTAGGCTAAAACTAGCCAAAGAAAGGGGGGTCCAAAAGCTTCAAGCCATCACAGACTCCTTACTTGTCTCAAGAAAATGACAGCCACGAAGAAATACCATGATAAATCAAAGGAACTGATGAACATATTCCAAACATGTACCATCAAACAAGTTCCAAGATCCCAAAACAAGAGAGCTGATGCATTAAGCAAGCTTTCATCTCTCACATTCACCCATCTCACCAAGAAGGTACTAGTCAAAATATCGAAAACCTCATCAATTCAAGAACTTGAGGTTCAAGATGTGATCACTGAAGAAGGGCCAAATTGGATGACTCCAATTGAAAAGTTTCTCAAAAATGGTGAATTACCCAATGACCAGATAGAGGCTGAAAGGGTTCACATCAAATCATGGCAGTATGTGTTGCAAGGAGAAATTATTTACAAAAAGGTTACCTTGCACCACTACTTCGATGTGCTAGCCCAAAACAAAGCTAACATCTGATCAAGGAAGTACACGAGGGAATATGCGGAGCTCATTATGGTCCAAGATCTATGAACCTTAAATACTTATGACCCTCTATGCACCAAGATACCACTGAACAATTATGAATATGTGAATACTGCCAGATACACGCACTGGTACCCAAAAGTCCTAAACACGATCTCGTTCCCATCCCTCAGCTTGGCCACTCCACAAATGGGAAATGGATATTGTCGGTCCATTCCCACCGGCCAAAGGAGGAGTGAAATTTTTATTGGTCGCCGTAGATTATTTCACAAAGTGGCTAGAAGTCAAGCCGCTAGGAAAAATCTCGGGCAAAAAAGTCATTGACTTTGTATGAAAAAACATCACTTGCCGCTTTGGGCTTCCAAGGGTACTTATCGCAGATAACGGCAAACAGTTTGCCGAGAAGCCTTTTAGCTCATGGTGCAAAGAGTTCAGAATCACACAAGCGTTTAGCTCAGTGGCCTATCCCCAATCAAACGGCCAGATCGAAAAAACAAATCAAAACATTGTGAAGGGGATACAAACAAGATTGGGAAGACACGATACTCAGTGCTTGAATAGCTTCCCAAAGACTTGTGGGCAATTCAAACAACTGAAAAAACAAGCTACAAGAAAACACTTTATAGCTTGGTATTTGGGTCAGAAGTTTTCATCCCGACAGAAATAGAAGTTACCACACAACGAACACTCAACGTTAACCTTGAGGCAAAACAGGCTGAAACCATGCTAAACCTGGAACTCCTAGAAGAAGCCCGTGACCAAGCCGCTATAAAGGAAGCCAAATATAAGCAAAAGATGGAAGCTTATCACAACACTCGAGTAAAACATGAACGATTCAAACCCGGAGACTTGGTCCTCCACAACAACGAAGCAAGGAAGAAAGAAAATCAAGCCAAACTTGGCCCCAAATGAGAAGGACCATACACCATTCTCGAAAAAGCACAAAAGAGGACCATACAAGCTTACCGATACACAAGGCAAAAAGCTTCCTTGCCACCGTAATGGCAAAAACCTTAAAAGGTTCCATGTGTGGACAGAATGTTCTATGTTCCATCTTTCCTTCGTAATTAAAGCGCACCTTTTATAAATAAATGATGATTTTTTCTATCAAAAATTTGTCTTTTCTATCCTATAATCAGGTTGAGAACCTAGCAAAACACTCCATGGCAAGGGCCATGTAAGGGGATGAGCTCCCAGGCCACATCGCTCAATAGGTTCAAGGGTTGAATGGACCTATATACGGGGTGAGTTCCTAAATCAATCCAACTCCATGAGACCATTGAACAACTTTAACTTGTCTCATAGACGGGTCTGAACAGCCTTCACCAAATGTTCCTTAAGCCTTAGAAAGTTTTCCTAAACAGCAGATCATAACCAACAGGCTTACGAACCAAGATCAAACTAAGGAAAATGATAAATAGGATAAGTGCTATGTCTTATTGTTAAAAATACCAAGGCTAAGTGACTGCAGCACTGAACCCTTCAAGGTATAAATAACATAAAGACAACACAAAACCAACAAAGACAATTCCCTAGACATAAACACAACAATACAAGGCTGTATGCAACTTGGTGACCAAAGTACAAAGCAAAACACCAAGTCACAAACAGCAAACGACAACCGGAAACCTCGAAGGCTTTAAGCTACAAGTATCTAACCAAGCGGTCTTACAAAAACATACAGCAACATTAAAAAATCATCAACACATAAGGAAAGAGTGGAATAAAGCACTAAACACATCGGTTTTAAGCACAAAGCCTTAAGGGCCATAAACTTAACATATTGATCAAAAGCCTTGAAGGCTACCAACTACCAAAGGAAACCTTAAGGGTTCCCCTAAAACCTACTTTTGCACAACACATCACATAACATTGTTTAAGGTGCTAAGAAAGCTACGAATAAAGTCAAAGTGTTTTTAGCTAGCAACATCAGAAACGATAGTCTTTGCTGCACCCGCTTCGCCACACTCAGACTTTTTGGCGTTCTTATTTTTCATCCCACCTTTACCTGCTACCTCAGAAGCTTCAAGGCTTGTATCCTTCAAGCCTTCACCACCATCAGAGAACGTCTCTTCACTATCATCAAAGCATGAGCGCTTCTTGGAAAGAGAGTTCAACACTTTACCACACACAGCCTCATTAAGGCCAGTGGGTTACAACTCCTGCAAGATAGAAAGAGGCTTACCAAAACACTTGGAAACCTCACCCACATAAGGGTAAGTCAAGTGTTCCATCTTCAAAACATTCTCTTTGAAGACATCAAAGGCCTTGGGGTGAAAAAGGGAAGACTTTTGCTGAGTCTATCCAGATTCACATGCCTTAAAACCAGCAAATAAACCTTGGTGCCTTCCATGAGCAAGAAGTTGGCTGTACAAATCACCCAAGGCACTATTGAAATCCGATGAATGAAGAAGGTATGCAACCACTTGCTGGAATCCATGTTCAATTAACCATTTGTTATCACTACTCGCATGGGCTAGTGAAGCTTTCAACCTATCTTTCTCTTCCAAGAAAACCTACTTCTGAACCTCCAAAGCAGCCCCATCAACCCTGACTTGAACCCTGTCAGCTTCCAAGCGTTTTTCCAACTCAACCATTTCAGTCTTGTGCTGGGAAGAAAGCTCATCAATCCTCAACATCAGCTTTTCTCCCTCCCAGCATAACCCTTTGCAGTAGTTAGTGAAGCCTTCATCTCATCCCTCTTCTTCGAGAAGAAAACATATTCTCGCATCCTCTTGCGAAATTGGGATACACTCTCTGGAAGCAAGGCAACAAGGTTACAAGCACCCATTACCATTTTTCGAAATCATCAGGTCATCATTCATAGATAAGCAAGAACCTCGAACAACAGGAGAATCAAAGTGGGTAAGAACATCCTCACAAACGGATGAAGGCTGGAAGCTGTCACCAACTGTGACCTTCCAATCCGGCACATAAACCTCGCCTGGATTAACATTGGTGGAACCTTCACCACCCTTCCCGGAACCCTTCAAGCTCACAACCTTTTTACCCGCCAAACCACCAAGGGCCGTCCCTTATCCTTTTTTTATTTTCCCCAACCCCAACTTCTAAATCATCTGAAGCCTCTATGTTATTACTTAGTTCCACCGGCTTAGAAGCCGATGGTTGGTCAGCAGTCTTTATCAAACAACAGCTCGAACGACGAATAGAGACCTTGGAAGCAACAACTTTGGTGAAACCCTTGACATTGGGAACATTCACATAGCCTGAACCCTCGAACCTATGTTCAGTACCCCTAACAACAACATCTTCGCCGGATGTAGCCTCGGCATCTACAAACACAACATCAGATGTGTCATCGCTCTTGATAAAGTCTAAGGCAAACATAACTGCAACAAATAAAATATAACATAAGCAGAAAATACAAAATATCATACCTTGATCATCTCTCACGAGCACAAGGTCACGATTCGGCTTGTCTCACAGCTTGCTAACATCCATCAACACAAAAAGATGTTCGGGAAAGGGAGAAAGCCTGGAAGGACAACCATCTATATCGTGTTTGAAAGGTTCAAGCTCATTTAAAACATCACAAGGATGCCTCCAAACAAGCTTGAAGGAAACAATGGACTCAGAAATCCAGAAAAAGCGATCCTTCCAAGTCCCAAGTGTAGTAACCATAGACGAAATTAAACACACATCAACCTGAGATGTTTCAAAGGTAAAACAATCGCCGTTCTTGGCTAACTGGAAGAAACAGTGGAACAACAACAACGATGGGTCGTACCCTATCGCTGGACACAAAACATCAAAGTGTAAAACCCTAGCAAGACCTTAAGGGTGTAACTAACCAAACGGCACACGATAATACTCTAAAACATTCAGAACAAAGACCGAAAACGGATGACGCAAGTTGGAAAACTCAGCAATAAAGAGTAATCGAACCAACGGGACACTATTCGATCGATTTGCCAAAACCCAGAGCCACCGGATTAAACTTTAGATTGATCCCCCATTCTTTACAAAAAGCCTCAACTTCCTCTTAAGTAAGACAAGTTGAAGCCTTTATAGCCTTCAAGCCTTAAAACCTTGAAGCCTATCACATCTACTATCATTCCGAAATTCAAATCTCAAAACTCAAACGCCTTAAAGCCTTGAAGCCTTTAAGCAATAAAAAATAATGTGTAAAAGTCAGAAGCATTTGAGCTTACATCCCAAACACCTCTGACTTGGGGGGCTGATGACGGGGGTAGCCCAAATCTCAATAAAATGACTAATATACATAACAGCTTAAAAGGTTAAAAGGTTGAGAGGTTCAATACGCGCGAACTGAGGAGAACAGTAAAAAGGACAAGCACAATGTCCGGTCACATCAACATTTAACGTCTGAACCATTTCTGCACAGACAGAACATGTGTACAGAGAACACCCTTTTGTCCGCAGGTCCAAACCCTTCAACCCCCAAAATGGGCAAACCCCTCACTGCAAGCCAGGTTTACTAGTTATTGCTTTCCCCTTTGAGAAACCTCTTCCCCCATAAATAGCAGCCAATGTCAAGCATATCAAACACACCAGAATCAGTAGATATCACCCCAACTCTCTGATTCTTCCTCTCCCTCTTGAGAACCAGCTCCATGCTTACTTCTCTTCTTCTTCTCCTATGAGAACTTGCTTCTTACAAGTTCTCTTCTTCACACTAAACAATTCATCTTCTCCAACGATCGCTTTCTGGGCTGATTTCTAATCAGCTCAAGATCTAAGGAAGATAACAACAATACTAGTGAACCTCTCTCCACGTCTTGCAAACGTGGGGGGACCCCACGACCTGCGTTAGGCTAATCGAAACCCTTGAACCCTTTTACCCGGAGATATTGCTACAGGCCTTGGTCTTGTATTTGTTGTATCAACAGGTGCCGTACGAGAGAATAACGTGGTTGAAAATCCATGGCGTGCCTATTAATCTGTCAGTTGATCAAGTTTTCAACGCGGTGGGTAGAAGATATGGGTCGGTTATTCAGTCTTCTGCTATGTCAGACATTGACAAAGATTTTTTGTATGTGATTATTGGGGTTCTTTGTAGTAGGGATACTAGAGTGGATGATCGATTTTCTTTGTCTTGGAGGGGTGGTACAGTTAAGGTGTGGGTAGAGGAGGACATGGGAGAGTGGGTACCCGATTGTTTAGAGGACTTTGTTTCATGTTCGGATGTTGAAGATAGTATGTTGAAGGCGGATGTTAATCATATTAATGATGGGGGTGAGATGGATATAGACGTGGGTGAGTTTAGAGTGGATGATCAGGGAGGTGCTTCAAATGTGGCAGTGGAGGATAATGTTAACGTGGAGTCCAATTTTAATGAAGTACATGTTAATTTGAATAAGGGTTCTGATCGTGGCATGGATAAAGGTGGTGTATCAACTTCACGGAAGAAATACAAGAAGAAGTCCTTATTCAAGAATAGGGTAGTTTCACCAGGTTCTCAAGAACGACCGAAGAAAAGGGCTAGGGAGAATTCAGATATCTTTGGACTTGATAAGTTAATCGGCATCATCAATAATAGCTCAAGTGGGAATGAGACGTCAGAAGAGGAAGCTTCTATTTCGGTTGGTTTTTGCATCCCGGATTTGAATAAATCATGTGGAAGTACGGCGGTTTCTAGTCTGCCAGGTGAAGATTCACCTGAGGAGGTTGAGGAGAGCATTCCGGATCATGTTAGGGACCAACTCCTTCATCAGCTCGGAATTGATAAAGAGGCGAATGACACTGTTGATTTAGGGAAGGTGTTGGGAGCCGAGAATTTGGGTGAGTTTCTACCCCAGGTTCGAGACTCTATTAGGGATGAAGGATTTCAAGGAGTAGCATCATGAATGTTCTGTCACTAAATATTCGAGGGATGGGGGTTCAAGGCAAAGCAAAATGGGTTCGGGATTTACGAATGCAGCAAGAGGCGAATTGTGTTCTTTTGCAAGAGTCTCAGTGTAGTGACACTTCGGCTTTCGATCTTGGGGATTTTTGGGGTAGAGGTAATTTTAAAGCCGAAGTGGGTGAGGCTAATGGTCGGTCAGGTGGATTGATTACTATGTGGGATCCTGGGGTGTTCTCGTTGTTAGATGTCAAGAAGTCGGATCATTGCTTGTTGGTTATTGGTTCGATAAAAGGAAGTGGTGTGATTACTCAAATACTGAATGTGTATGCGCCTCAGAGTTCGGTGGCTAAACGTCTTTTGTGGAGGGAGATTGAGTTGCTTATGGGATTCGCGGATGGGTTCTGGGTG
This sequence comes from Helianthus tuberosus, assembly GCA_030545235.1. Taxonomy (NCBI): domain Eukaryota; kingdom Viridiplantae; phylum Streptophyta; class Magnoliopsida; order Asterales; family Asteraceae; genus Helianthus; species Helianthus tuberosus. Next base: position 20,849,277 of record CM060403.1, read on the forward strand.
GTTGCGGGCGATTTCAACTCGGTGAGAGATTGCTCGGAAAGGAGGAATTCAAATTTTAATGCGGCAGCGGCTCATGATTTTAACGATTTTATTAATAATACTAATTTACATGAGTATGCCTTAAGAGGGAGGAAATTCACGTTTGCTGCAGGTAACAAGTTAAGTCGTATTGATCGTATTTTTGTGAATTGGTATTTTTTTATGGAATGGGCTAACGCGGAGTATAGAGCTTTGAGTCACGAGTAATCCGATCACTGCCCCTTGATCTTGAAGATAGTTTCCAGGAATTATGGGCCCAAACCTTTTCGTTTTTTTAACTCTTGGTTGGACCGGAAAGATTTCGGTGGTGTGGTGTCTGGTATTTTAAACGAACCGGTCAGTGGGGGTGCTCCGGACGTGAGACTGATGAAAAAATTTAGAATGTTGCAGCAAGGTATTAGTAAGTGGAAGGATGATTGTTTGGGCAAAGAATTTGAGGAGAAGAAGCTTTTGGATCAAGAATTGGTCCAATTAGAGATGGTTATGGAGGTCCGCGACTTAACAGAGGAGGAGGCATGGGTTATGCAAGAGACCAAGTGTAGGCTTCGAGAGTTGGATAGATTGAGACAAAAGGATATTTCGCAAAAATCTAGATGTAAGTGGGCTTCGGAAGGGGATGACAACACTCGGTTCTTTCATGGGGTGATTAATAAAAGAAGGGTTGCAAATAGTATTCCGGGGTTAATGGTTGGGGGTGTATGGGAAACTCGGCCTAAGATAGTTAAAAGAGAAGTCCTTCGTTTTTTTCGGAATAAGTTTGTTGAAAGGGTGAAGAGTCGGCCGAATCTTCTTTGTTCGGGTTTTAAAAAGCTCCCAAGTGATGTAGCGGTCGAGTTATGCAAGCAGTTTTCGGCTGTTGAAATAAAAGAAGCGGTGTGGGAATGTGGAGATGATAAAGCTCCGGGGCCTGACGGATTCAATTTTCAGTTCATTAAAAGGTTTTGGAGTTTCTTTGAGAACGATTTTGTTGATATTTTGCGGAAGTTTTATGACACAGGGGAGTTCTCACATGGAGTTGGTTCGTCCTTTGTTACGTTGATCCCGAAGAAGGTGGAACCCACTGAACTTAGTGACTTTCGACCGATTAGTCTTATTGGAGTTATCTCTAAAGTCGTATCAAAGGTTCTTGCAAATCGTATTAAAGGAGTTATGGATTTGGTTGTCTCGGAATCTCAGTCGGCGTTTCTGTCGGGGAGGTACATTTTGGATGGCCCTCTTATTACTAATGAAGTTTTGTCGTGGGCTAAGAAAGATGGTAGAGATTTATTTTTATTTAAAATAGATTTCGATAAGGCCTATGATAACATGAACTGGGAGTTTCTTCTGTCGGTTCTTGATCAGATGGGGTTTTCCTCTTTGTGGTGCAAATGGATTAGAGGGGTGTTATCCGCATCGAAGGCTTCTGTTTTGGTGAATGGTTCGCCCACTTTCGAGTACGCTTGTCAGAAAGGTATTCGTCAAGGAGACCCCATTTCCCCGTTTTTGTTCATTATAGTTATGGAAGCTTTCTCGGAGCTAGTCAAGAAAGCGAGCTCGATTGGTTCCTTTGACGGTGTTCGCCTCCCCAGGGAAGGCCCGGTTCTGTCTCATTTGCTGTATGCAGATGACGCTATGATGATGGGTGAATGGTCGGTTTTTAATTTTATTAATATGAAGAGGATATTGCGTATATTTTTTCTATGCTCAGGTTTAAAGATAAATATACACAAGTCTGTTTTGTATGGCGTCGGTGTGCGGAATGAAGAGGTAGGTTTAATGGCCGAAAGGTTGGGTTGTAAATCTGGGCCTCTTCCGTTTTCGTACTTGGGCATTATGGTGGGGGCGAATATGAATAGGATTACTCATTGGGATCCGGTGGTGAATGCGTTTAGGAATCGGTTATCTAAGTGGAAAGCTAATTCTATCTCTATCGGGGGGCGAGTGACTTTAATAAAGGCGGTGTTGGATAGCTTGCCGACTTATTATTTTTCTTTGTTTAAGGCTCCGGTGAAGGTTATTGATCGGCTGGAACAATTTATGAGGTCCTTTTTATGGGGTGGTTCGGAAGAAGTGAGGAAAATGGCTTGGGTCTCTTGGGATAAAGTTACTCGGAAAAAGGATCAAGGTGGGTTGGGTTTGTCTAGTCTTGAAGGTTGCAATAAAGCGCTCGTTATTAAATGGTGTTGGAGATATTTCACCGAGCATCATGCTCTTTGGCGTAAGGTTATTGATTCCATACACGGGTCTAATCGAAAGTGGGGTGCTCTTCCGGTTAGTAGTACTGTAACCGGTGTTTGGAAGAATATTGCATCTTGGTGTAGTAAGATCAAGGTGGAAGGGGAAGGGGCTATAGGTATGATAAGGGGCCGAGTTGGTAACGGGAGGGATATTCGTTTTTGGATTGATCCGTGGTTATGTCAAGCACCTTTGAAAGACTGTTATCCGAATCTTTTTGCTTTGGAATCGCAGAAACAGTGTATGGTTGTGGATCGTTGTGAACAAGCAGATGACACGTTTTTGTTTAAGTGGAAATGGAAAAGAAGGCTCGGGGCAAGTACAGAGCTTATTAATAGAGAAGATTTGGAAGCTAGGTTGATCGGTGCCACATTTACTAATCGGAGTGATGAATGGGTGTGGAATGATGCTAAAGACAATTCGTTTTCGGTAGCTGGGGTTAAGAGATGGCTGCGTGGGAGAGGCAATGAGGAGAATCAATTCGAGTTTAAATGGTGCAAGTGGCTTCCGGCAAATTGTAATATATTTATGTGGCGTGCGGTTCTAGATCGGCTTCCTACTAAGGTCGCATTGCAAAGGAGGAACATTTTTGTTCAAGATATGGATTGCGTGTTGTGTGGTGAAGGGAGTGAGACTATGGATCACATTCTTACCGGGTGTGGTGTAGCGGCGGGGGTTTGGAACGGGATTTCCACGTGGTGCCGTATGCCATCTATATACGCGTTTACCACTAAAGATCTAGTGCAGGTGTTCGATCAATGTCGCCTTTCTGGAAGTATTAAGGACGTGGTTCAAGGTATTATCATCATCACGAGTTGGCGCTTATGGAAAGCTAGAAATGATAAGATTTTCTCGGGCAAAGAAGCTAAAGTGGCGGACATAGTATCGGACGTCAAAGTTTTGGGTTTTCTTTGGTACAATAATAGAGTGAGAAAAGGTTTGATGGAATGGGAGAAATGGTGTAATTTTGATGTAAGGTAACTATTTTGTACGTTTTCGGTTTCCTATTCCATCTTGGGATAGGTTGCTGTCGTGGTTATGAAATATGCATTTTCAAAAAAAAAAAACATAAACAAAAATTATACAGTCAGGGCATAATAGTAATTTCACATTCTGAATCATCATCAATATGACAATCAAAATTAAAAACCAGACACCAATCAATGAACCTAAGGTACCCCACCACACCCACACACATATACATACATACGTATATAACATCATGATCCTCAGTTCTTTCTATTTCTTTATTCACACCCCCATAAAAGAAAAAGAAGTGTGTACACCCACAACAAGAAGTCCATAATCAATGGCCCAACTGAACCTTAAACATTTATCAAAAAACAAAATCTTGGAAACAAATCAATCAATACCAACACATGAAATTTCTTCTTCAAATTCCAACCACTTTTGCCCCTCTGCAACCCCCTAAATTATGGTCTTTTTTGGGGGCTTTCTGTTGGCTCACAATTTCAACTTTTCATCACAAACAACACAAGAAAAAACACAGGAACCTTCTTATCTCCACCACCGCCGGTTCATCTTTCTTCATTTAAAGTCTTTGATACCCACAACCTCTCATCTTTCTTGTTACTATTATTATTATTTTTCTTGCAAACCCTTTTGGGAAATTGAGATCTGATGATGAGTAAAAAGATGAAATTGGATTATGAGGATGCTAGGGCAAGATTTAAGCACCAAACCCTTTTTCAAGATTACATGGAGTTGCAGCAGGTGATCTTATGATTTCTTGTTTTTGATCTTTTTTTTTTTTTTTTTTTAACGTTTGTAATGATCTTTGGGTTCTGGGTAGGTTTTGTTTGATGGGGTTGATGTTGCTTCAATCTTTAATAGATCTTCAGATTTTTTTTATTATAAAAATCAATTAGTGCCTCTGATCTGTAATCCCTTTGATGATCTATGTGATTCTTGGTATTTAATAGATCTTCAGGCTTTTTTTTTTTATCAGTTGTTTCTTGATAATTTTCTTGGTCACAATTGACAATAATTATGCACTTTTAACTATTGAGTAATTAACTATGATTCTTGAATGGAAAAAAATTAAAAATTTAGTTGTCAGTTTTGTTTTTCTTGTAATAACTTGTCCAAAATCTTTCAAAAATTCTACAGAGATATTATTTTGCAAGCGAGATAGTTTAGATAGTGAGATATATAAACCAAAATATTTGAGTTATTTTCTTGAAGGGATTTTAAGAGTTATTTAAAATAATTAATATTTGCATGTCATTTAACAGGAAACAGAGGCTGCAAGGACCAATTTGGTGGCCTTAAAGCAAAATAAGCTAACCTTACAAGCTGAAGTTAGGTATGATGTGAATTACAGTTCTTTATCAGCTAGTGCTGTTCGTGTTTTTCGACTATTTGGTGGTGCTAAATACTGAGCGCAGCGGTTTATTCTCTCCATCAGTTAATATGTAGATGTGATAAAATTGGCAATCGGGCAGGTCGTGTAATTGGTCACAAACACTTCTGTGTCTTATTTTTTTCAAGTTCCATGAACAATTAATGTGTTAAGTATGATTATGAACAATATAATATTAAAAAGTTATCAAATTGTGTTTATAAAATGATTAAGGGCATGATTAATCTACAATAGTGTTTGGGTGCTCTTCTATTGTCTAGAGTTGTAATAATCAGATAATAGATGTCTCGGTTGTTTTACGAATTTTGATTGTTTAAGAATTAATAGGCAAATGACCAAAAATGACAATTTTTGTGGTATAATTTAAGTTTAGTCAAGAAGGTAAATAAGTATACATAGTTGTTCTACCATTATATAATCATTTGTAGCTTACTAGCTTGTTTGAAACTGAATCACAAACCGAAGATAACTATTTCAAAAGCGCTGATCCAAACACTCCCTTAGGAGGTTCTTACTTCTAAGTATTGAATACATGCGTTTCATCCCATTCGACCCTTTTTGTTTTTAGCATGGTTTTTTTTTATTTTTTATTTTACTTATTTGATCCATTGGTGATATACAAAATCTAACCCGTTTTAGGTAACTGGTTCAATATTGGGATCTCTAACTTTGCGTTCTTGTGTTTCGTTGTCTGCATTCACAGGTTCTTGAGGCGAAGACACAAATTTCTATTAAAAAGCAAGTCATCGACCCTACAAGAACAAGTTTTTATGAACCCACAGCCGACCCACATCAGAAAAAGCAACAAAGAAAAGGTTCATATGGAAAAGCGGAAAACTTTACCCAAGTTACCACCTTCAGGGAAGAAAAAAACACCTCGAAGCATACCGTCACCTGAATTTGACTTGACTTTTGAAGATTCTTTTTATGGTGTAAAACAACAATCGGCTCAAAGAGCAATTGCGAACCAAAGGGTCAGGATCAATGGACCAAAGGCATCCACATTCCTTGATTTGAGTCAGAAAGACGACGCGTTTGGAAGTCAAAAACCTTCAGGTCAAACACGAAAGCCTGAAATCGACCTGAACCAGATATCTGTAAGTTGATAAGACTTTTTTTAACTCTGGGATTTTTTGGTGGCAATATTTTCTTTTTCATTTACCTGTGAACAGGTCAAAAGTATCAAAGGGGTAATAAGAACTTAAAGCTAAGAGATAATGAGTCAAACGAGCTGAAAGTTGCTTTGAATTAAAACTCTTAACGCGTATGACCTTCTAAATTGCTTTTATTTAAAAAAGTATAGATTGTTATTATAAATAATGTAGTTTTTCCAACCATATGTAATAAAATACATATTAAAAAAAATTGACCCAGCCCATTTTGACTCATACGAAAAAGTAGCCATTTCCCGACCTGCCCATTTCATTACCTTGGATTTAATTCATTCTAAATATGTGTCTTGGATGCAGAGAGAAGAAGAGGAACTACAAGAGCAACGTGAGCCGTTTGATCATGTAATGCATGGTTTGATCAGAAATGGCGTTGACGAGCAGCACACAAATGAACGGTTATCCATGTTTAGGAATGTTGGCAGTGGGAAGAGGAAGGTCTCTTGGCAAGATCCAGTGGCTGTAAGGGTATGAAGTTGATTATGGTGATTTTAACATTGGTTTTGTGGGTCTCAAAATGGAAGATAAAGATCAAAATTTTGTTGTTGATTGGGTAGATTGGAGGAACTTTGTGGAGATTTATTTTGGGTTGTAAATGGAAATTAGTGTGCTCTAATTATAGATTTATTCTGGTTTTCTGCCTTTTTAACCTTTAAAATCCACCTCCTCAACATAATCTGTGTTTTCTCCGGGGGCAGATTAGCGGGCACGTTAGGGGCTTGACGCTCGTCTCATGTACTACGATAATAAAGCGTTAATTGGTAAAAAGGTTGATAAGTAAAATAGACGGGAGATACGCAGCTCGTAGTTGTAAATAAAGCTTATTTACATGTGTAAGTGAAGCTTATTGATTGTAGGTAGATCAACATTTTGCTTACATCTTTGCTTTTGAGACCTAAATGTGTAGAGCGGCTTTTATTGGTCTCATGAGTGTTCAGAAGAACAAATGTTATGGTCCTTATATTTTCCTCCTTCTCTTGTTTTATTTTATCTTAATACATCTGATATTTGAATGAGCTTTAATTAAATTCCTAACTTCAAATATATACACCACTTCCATTCCCCAACATCGTTTCCGGCGACCACCCCATCTCCACTATCTCCTGACCTAACCACCACTATATACTTTTCCCCCTTTTCATGATAAACCCTAAAATCACACAATCACTCAAGTTCCTTCACAAATTCCCCAAATCAAACAAGGATCTTCATATTCTAGCAACATACAACTCATTCTTTTTCATCGTAGCACAATCATCATCTATTTACCATGCCCTAAGCTCCAACGGCCTCCCAATAGGTCTCCTCCCTTATGGAATCACAAACTACACAATCAATCAATCCATCAACTAACCGATCCCAATCGGGTGTCATATCTGGGTTGTTGTCGAATACGGTGATGGGGGGATAGGGTTAGAAGCGAGTGGTGGTGATTACAGCAACCCTAGAATTCTCCACTTTTAAAAAATAAAAAATTTGATCATCATACCTTAATTCTAATCGAATCTCATATATGTGTAGGATTCATTGCCGAAAAACAATCGAAGATGGATGGTGGTGCGTTGTTTCGGGATCGGATCCTCGGACCTCGCCGTGCACGTCAACTCCAACGACTTGTTCACAACGGCAAGGTTACACTCCTTTGTTTAGCCCTAACCGATTGGGGATTCTGCTGTGGAATGAACTACTATGGCAACAAATCTGGATCGCGGTGGTGATGTGACGGCGGTGGTGGTACTATAGGCGGTGGTGGCCCCTGATTGTTTAGAGAGAGAGAGACAGTTTGTAGAGAGAGAGAGAGTTGAGGGAATTAGAGTGTGTTGTCTGTGTATATATCTATATATATAATTAATAATTTGCAAAGTAATAAAATAAATATGACCATTTTGCCCCTGAGGAAAAGGACAAAATAGCATGATTTAATTTAAGAAAATATGACCTGATTTCACTTTTGGACCAAAATGACAATAAAACTAAAACCATAGGGACCCAGATGCAAAAGATTTCAAATCTGGACTAAAGTGGCAAAGATGATCAAACCTCATAGACCAAAATGACAGATTACTCTTATAATTATAACAAAGGTTTATAATGTGAATAAATATTAATTCTTTTTTTTTTCAACCGAAATGCAACATCAAACTAGTGTGATTCTCTCATGCTTCGTTATAGTACCGACACTCGGTATAACAACCGAGAGAGAAAATTCTAAAGCAAAGTTGTTGTATACTCAAAAGAACACATACACGTGTTTTACATCGATCACAAACCAACACTAGCCACAACTTTCAATACAAAAAATTTACTCTATTTTGAGCTAAGGCTAAGCAGGATTTGGGATGAACCGGGTATATCTGACTCCAGTGGTGGAACTAGACCTTCAACTCAGGGGTATCCCAAAATTTTTTAGGGGTGTCCTATGTATAAAAATCGAAAAAAAAAAATTTTTTTACACTACTCGTAAAAACTTGAGCCGTAGCCCGGGCTACGCCCGTTTACACTACAGGTCCGCCCCTTTCTGACTCAGGACATTTTGTACTGAGACAATACCTATTAAGAATATTCAATTCGAATCGCATTCTTAATTTTGAGATGAATTCAAGCTCGGTTCAGTTTGATGAAGGTAAAACTGAAATAAGAAATGGCTTTGCATAAAAAAATCATTTCGATCATGGCCCAACCCAACCCAAAAAAAACCGAGTTTGTCCTACCGTATATCAGACCGGTTTAATCCTTCAGAAATTTCAAATTTCAGGTTCAAATCCAATCCTAAGTTTGGTCCAATCCGCTTTCAAAATCAAAAATAGCTATATTTTTTTACAGTTACATTGATTTTCTCTCAAAGATGAATTAAAAAAATAGATTAATAAGTTTTAACTAGTAATAAGGCCCGCGTGCGTTGCGACGCGGGAACGCAAAAACCGAATGAATTAGTCCAAGCTTTTAAAAAAGGAGAAAACCATAATTTGACTCCGCTCATTTCGGAACAAAACTTATGAAAGGTACATAAAATAAGCACGAAATTGTATTATATTTGATCTGGCTCGTTTCCCAAAAAAGTTTACGTCAAAACGTATAACAACTCGAATTAATAAAAACACATACATAAAAATATGCACGTAAAATTGGTTTTTTCTAAACGAACACGTAATATATTTGACCTGACTTATTTCTGGAAACAATTTACGTCGAAACATAGACACACTCAAATTACCGACACGTACATAAAAATGTAAATGTAGAAACGTAATTAACAAATGAGATTAACGAATGAAAGTTATTTAGAGAAATTAAATTAAGTAAAAAACCAAGGACTAAAAATGCCAATTGCTAAAGTAGAGGATATTAAAAATTAGAAAAAGACTAAAATTGCCAAATCCAAAAGTTGAAGGGCCAATCAAAGCCGGTGGAAAATTCCACGGACTTTGGTTTTTAAACTAGATAGAATGTTACAAAAATTATATAAACTAGTTGTTTACCATGCGCGCGCGTTGCGGCGCGCTAAACCAAATCGTTCTATAAGAATGACAAAACATGTCAAATAACAAAAAGTAGCTCGAACTAAAACGTAACGTATTTTCGGTACCGGTATTCACCGATATTTACCCTCAAATACCGGTGCTGTACTAGTACCAACCGGTACCGAACCGTACCGTACAAGGTATATTCGGTACCGGTACATACTTTTGGGGATTTCGGTAACGGTATTTTCGGTACCGATTGGTACCGAGCTCATAAAATCCTGTAGCAACGTAGCAATGCAAGTAATTGCACAGTTTAGATTACCTTTTATACACACAGTAAGTAAACTGACCGACATCATTCTTCAAACGATTCGAGATAAACGATGCGTAACCAGTCATATCCGGCATCGTGGAGTGCATTAAAAAGGGAGCAATTGGACGATTGGATGCTGGGCTAGGTGTTTCTTGGAATGCCCACGGATTGTTCGGGTCAAAACCACGATTATGAGGATTCATTTTTCGTATTGTGGTTGGATGAGAATTTTTTTTAAAAAATAAGATAGAGATCATTATAGAAGAGGTGGAGTAGTTGTGGTAAAAAATGAATAGAAGTGTGAGTATTTATAGTGAATATATAATTTTTTTTAAACACATAGCCGTTGGCCAACGGCTAGCCCAAACGACTACTTGTCTTGGCCAATGAGATCCCGCCATGTCATCTTGATAGCCCCGCCCAATGCCAGGGCTGAAACCCCCGCCCAAGGGGCCACGCCGAAACCCAAGCCCACCCGGGGTGGTGACTTGGGCGTTTGTACCCAACCCACGCCACAACCCCCGCCCCATACCCCATATTCTAATATTTCCTAGATCTTTTTTTTTAAACACATAGTCGTTGCCCAACGACTAGCCCAAACGGCTACTTGTCTTGGCCAATGAGATCCCGCCATTTCATCTTGATAGCCCCGCCCAACGCCCGGGCTGAAACCCCCGCCCAAGAGGCCACGCCGAAACCCAAGCCCACTCGGGGTGGTGACTTGGGCGTTTGTACCCAACCCACGCCACAACCCCGCCCCATACCCCATATTCTAATATTTCATAGATCTATTTTTTTAACACATAGCCGTTGGCAAACGGCTAGCCCAAACGGCTACTTGTCTTGGCCAATGAGATCCCGCCATGTCATCTTGATAGCTCCGCCCAACGCCCGGGCTGAAACCCCCGCCCAAGGGGCCACGCCGAAACCCAAGCCCACCCGGGGTGGTGACTTGGGCGTTTGTACCCAACCCACGCCACAACCCCCGCCCTATACCCCATATTCTAATATTTCCTAGATCTTTTTTTTAAACACATAGCCGTTGGCCAACGGCTAGCCCAAACGGCTACTTGTCTTGGCCAATGTGATCCCGCCATGTCATCTTGATAGCCCCGCCCAACGCCCTGGCTGAAACCCCCGCCCAAGGGGCCATGCCGAAACTCAAGCCCACCCGGGGTGGTGACTTGGGCGTTTGTACCCAACCCACGTCACAACCCCGCCCCATACCCCATATGCTTATATTTCTAGATCACTATTGATTTAGTTTGTTTTAATTAATATAGGTTCAAATCACTATTCATTTGTTTTAGTTAATATATGTTGAAATCACTATTCATTTAATTAATATATATTGAAATCACTATTCATTCAGTTTGTTTTCTATTAGTATATAAGTTTTAGGGGCTGTTTGGTAGCCTCTTAATGACCATTCAGATGCTACCTCTTAATGGTTTAAAACATCTGAATGAATAAGAGGTAACCTCAAGTCTGAATGGTTAAGAGGTAACCTCTGAATGATAAATCATCACATGTCACATTCTTCCACATTCTCATTGGTAAAATTCTTAATGGTTCCATTAAGAGGTAGCCTCTTAATGACCATTCAGAGGCTACCAAACAACACCCTAGTTAATATATGTTGAAATCACTATTCATTTAATTAATATATATTGAAATCACTATTGATTCAGTTTGTTTTCTATTAGTATATACTATATAATTCTAATTTAAAAATAAAAAATAAAAAATAAAAAATAAAAATAAAAGTAAATGAAGTTTCAAGGAGACAAGGAACATGGCTCCACTCTCAAATCCCCCATTTGCTTTCTCATCCGTGCTCCGCCGCCGTTGCTCGCCCGCACCGATCCACCACCGAATCGCCGCCGCTCGCCGTCACTCGACCATAACTGTTGAGCATTTGAAGTGAGTTTCAGTCTTATTTTAATTTCTTACTTGGTGCTTATTTCAGATCTAGGGTTTTTATTAATCAAATTCAAATATTATAAACTCTAATTGAAATTCGAAATCCTTTAATTGTAGAGCTATCATTGCTGTTTAATTTCATTACGAATCTCAGATTTCTATTGTTGTCGATGTTTAATCACCAAGCGCTTTGATGGTGTCGTCGAAGATCTGCGATGGTAGAGATGACCGTGGATTAGACTACTTGCATAAACCGTTTCTTTGTTTTCAAGCCGAAATCTTGTGATCTTGTTGTTCGAAATCCTTGTATAAGTTGGTTGGCACAACTTATATCATGGGAAAGGTACGGATTGTTGAATAATTGAACCGAATCTCTTGAACTCGTATGAAACGAATGAACCGAATGTTTGAACTTAGATCTAGGGTTATTTTGTGGACTAAATCGAACAATAATCATATCAATGTGCTCGGTTTGTGTTGTAGAACAGATCTAATGCTTCAATTTCATAATAAAAACATGTTTGAAAAACCTGCAATTCACTGTTCAAACATGTGTTTCAAACGAGGTGATGACCACCAGATCGCACGAGATGGTCAGATAGTGTGAATATTCCAGTTCGCACGAGATGGCCAGATCGTTTGTATACCACATCGTTTGAAATTGTTCAGTTCGTTTGAAACCACAGCGTTTGAAAATCCTGATAAGTTTGGCACGAAGTCACATGAAATGGCCACATCGCTTGAAATGCCAGATCGTGTGAATGATAAGTTTGTTTTGAAAGTTGTGCAAAATGTTTAACTTGTTTGTTTATGTTTGTTTTCAGGTATCGAATGTGATGTTTGATTCATCGCACAACATTTGCTGTGTCTATGATGAAACTCTACCAAAGATGACTGTGTTTAAGGAGATCTTGCCGTTTATGAGACGTTTACCAATTCAGAAAGCTTTAACGGATCAGCACAAAGTCTTCAAATCTCATGTTCATCATTTTTGGAAGAATGCTAGTTATGACGAAGTGAACGATGTTATTAATTCAGTTGTGAGTATAAATGATGAAGATAAAGAGATCATAATTACAGAACAGCTTGTACGAGAAGTGTTAGAGTTTCCAGATGATGAAAATTCGCCAACAGGGTTTCCGGAAAGAATGGTCAAAGGATGTATGTTGAGAATGGGTTATAACGGTCCGTTGAATAAAGCAAATTACTTGAAAGCTTGTTTCATGAAGCAATACAAATTCTTTATTCACTCAGTGATTCATGCACTAAGTCACAGGAAAGGTGGATATGATGTGATGAAAGATTATCAAATGTGTATGGTGACAGCGTTGGTGCTAAACAAGAAGTACAACTTTTCTAGAATTGTTTTTCATTACATGAAAGATAATATTACTTCAGGTAGTCGAAGTTGGGTGTATCCAAGGTTTGTGCAGATGATGTTGGATCATGCTTATCCAAATCTGGTGAAAGATGAAGAAAATGATCTGATGATGTTGCTTCACATGGATAATGAAACGTTAATCCGATTATCCAGGTATACAAAGAATTGGCCAGAACCGAAGAATAAGACAAAGTTTTTCGGATTCATCAAAGATGAGAAATATGAGGATCCAGATCCTGTAGATCATTTAAAGTGGAGGAATGCTGCAGAAATGAAAGAAAAGAGTGCAATTGATGAATTAACGAAGTTAGAAGATTTCAGTGAAACTCGAAATGATTGGTATACAAAAGTGGAAAAAGAAAAGAAGAAAAAAGGTGGAAAGAGAGAACCGAAAGCTCAAGCTGAAGAAGGATCATCTTCTCAACCACAAAAGAAACGTAAAAAGAAAGCGGTTGAAACAATGTTGGTTGATGAACCAGAAGAAGATGAGCCAGAAGCTGATGTTGAAAAAGATCAAGATTCGTTATCTCCAGAAACTGAGCGTTTGTTGAAAGATATTGATGATACTTTAGATGCTGAGAAAGCAGCTGGTAAGAAAGTAGTTGATGATGAAGAGGAGAGTTCATCGGGTACAGATTCTGATATTGATGCTCAAGTTGAACGTTGGATTAATGAAAACTATGATCCAAAAGATAGAGAGAAACAAAAGAAGAGAAAGAGGAGTTTGGAAGACGATGATGAAACGTATGCTCCACCAGAGAATGTTCAAGTTGTATTACCACCATCTTCAAGAGGTAGAAAGAAATCTACTTCAAGAAAACGTGTCATAACTCCAGCAGCTCGAAAGTTAAAATTCAAGCTGAAGGTAAATCCACCACCAGAAACACAAACTAAACCACCATCACCACCACAAAATCAACCAAAATCACCACCACCACAACAACCATTACCTGAACCTTTACAACAACCACAATCACCACCACCACCACATCATATTTCATTACATATTCATGAATTACCTTCAATAACTTCATCACACGTTCAACAAACACCACCAACCACACAACTACAAGTTCATACTACTCCTGGATCGCCTGGCTTTAAAGATTTTCCACATATTCCAGAGAATATAGCTCTTGAAAAGCTTGGTGATTTTAGCTTTGTAAATGATGATCTTGTGAGAAAGTTGCAACATAAGGTGAATGAAGTGTTAAGTGAGAAAAAGAAGTTAGAAGAACGTGTAAAGTCTGTTGAATCTGAGAATTCATCTTTGCTGAAGAAGATTGAAACTGATCAAGTCGAAATAGACATTCTGAAAGTTCGAATAGCTGTCTTGGAAGAAGAAAAGGCTCGAATAGATGAGCAGAATGAGTACTTTAAGTTGAAAAATAAAGAGTTAGAAGCCAAGAATGCTAGAAAAGAACATGAAGAGTATATGTTGAAGAAAGTGTTGGAAGATTTGATTGGTAAGCCGATTGAACAAAGATTTGAAGAGATAGAACTTGAGGAAGTTAGAGCAAAGCGTAAAGCTGAAATGAAAGATAAGGGTAAGATTTAAGCACCAAACCCTTTTTCAAGATTACATGGAGTTGCAACAGGTGATCTAATATTTTCTTGTTTTTGAGGGTCTTAGGGTTCTTGTTCTTTTGATCTAAAGGTTTGATCTTTATGCTTTTTTTTTGGTTTTTGGTTTTTGATGATCTGTTGTGTTGTGGGTAGGTTTTGTTTAATGATATTAGTTAGGGTTCTTTGATACCTTTTTATCTTTAGTATTATCTAGTTTTTTTTTTTTTTTTTTAATAAATTAGTTATTACATCTGATCTTTAGTCTTTGTGATCTATGTGTATTAGTTGTTTCTTGATAATTTTCTCTCTCAAAATTGACAATAATTATGCCTTTAACAATTGAGTGATTAACCATGTTTCATGAATGAAAAAAAAAGGTTAGTTTAAGTTTATTTTTCTTGTAGTAATTTGTCCAAAATCTTTCATAATTACCACATATATGTTATTTTGCAACCAGAACAGTTTGGATTTGGGATATATAAACCGAAATATGGAGTTCTATTCTTGAAGGGATTTGAAGATTATTTAACATAATTTATATTTGCATGCCATTTAACAGGAAACAGAGGCTGCAAGAAACAATTTGATGGTCTTAAAGCAAAAGAAACTAACCTTACAAGCTGAAGTTAGGTATGATATGAATTACAGTTATTTATAAGGTTGTTCTAATCGAGTTTTTTTTCTAGTTAAACGTTATCTATTTGTTATTAAAATGTATGTTCATTCGGCTATTTAATGGTATTTAAATACCAAGCAATTTATTCTTTGCATCAGTCCATTGGTGATATCAAAATCTAACCCATTTTAGGTAACTGGTTCGATATTTTTTCTCTAAATTTGTTTTCTTGTGTTTCGTTGTCTGCATTCACAGGTTCTTGAGGCGAAGACGCAAATTTTTATTAAGAAACAAGTCATCGACCCTGCAAGAACAAGCTTTTATGAACCCACAGCCGACCCAGATCAGAAAAAGTAATAAAGAAACGGTTCATACGGAAAAGCAGAAAGCTTTACCTAAGTTACCACCTTCAGGGATGAAAAAAACTCCTCGAAGCATACCGTCACCTGAATTTTACTAGACTCTTGAAGATTCTTTTTATGGTGTAAAACAGCAATCGGTTCAAAGAGCGATTGCGAACCAAAGGGTCAGGATCAATGGACCAAAGGCATCCACGTTTCTTGATTTGAGTCAAAAAGACAACGCTTTTGGAAGTCAAGAACCTTCAGGTCAAACACGAAAGCCTGAAATTGACCTGAACCAGATATTCGTAAGTTATCTAGACTTTTTTGAACTATATGATTTTTTTTTGTGGCAATATTTTCTTTTTGTTTACTTGTGAACGGGTCAAATGTATCAAAGGGGTAAAAAGAATTTAAGGCTAAGAGATAACGGGTCAAACGAGCCGAAAGTTTTTTTGAATTAAAACTCTAATGCATACAGTCTTCTAAATTGCTCTTATAAAAGATAATATAGATTGCTATTGTAAATTATGTAGTTTTTCCAACCATATGTAACAAAAAAATAAATAATTAAAGCAAAACTGTACAAAAAGCGCTTGCGGGTCAACTTGACCCAACCCATTTCGACTCATACTAAAAGCAGCCATTTTGATTTGTTTCCCGACCTGCCCATTTTATAACCTCTGATTTAATTCATTCTAACTATGTGTCTTGGCTCCAGAGAGAAGAAGAGGAAGTACAAGAACAATGTGAGCCGTTTGATACTGTAATGCATGGTTTGATCAGAAATGGCGTTGACGAGCAGCCCACAGATGTGCGGTTATCCATCTTTAGGAATGTTGGGAAGAGGAAGGTCTCCTGGCAAGATCCTGTGGCTGTAGGAGTATGAAGTTTATTATGGTGGTTTTAACTTCTTCTTTTTTTTTTTTATTTTTTTTTATTTTTGTAAAAAGTTTTTTTTTACTTGATAGATTTGTGGGTCTCAAAATGGAAGGTAAAGATCTACTTTGTGATATTGATTTTGAGTGGCAGTATGGTTAGTTGGTGGAAGTTTGTGGCAGATTTTATATATTCTTGTTATTGGGGTTGTGAATGGAAATTCTGAACCATTAAGAGCCAGTATAATGCTTAACTGTCTAGATGTAAATGTCTAGCCAATTCAGATCATAGGTCTTAACTATTCAAACTTAGTATAATGCTTAACCATTAAGAGACTCTTTAATTTTCCTGGTTAAAAAGGTTTTAGGTTGGCTCAGTTCGTTTTCAACCAAGCACTCCCCGTTGTCTAATTTCTTCGTATTATAGCAACCAACTGCAGGGAAAAAAATGAATGACCTACATGGTTCAAAAAACGGACATCACCCGATGTATTCACGTTTGCTTGCATAACATCTGAAACATTGGGCATCTCTCTCATCCTCACACATATACATACACACTATTATTTTGTGGTTGTTTGAAAAATGATGTGTTGTTGGAGGAGAAATTAATTTGTGAGGGTATTTAGAATTAATATGATGTGACGGCTAACGTGATGCATTTGTAATGTTTAGTGTTGAGAAGATTTTCTAAAAAGATAGGTATCATGCTCTAACACCATGTGTTATGGTTTCACTTATTTACTTTCACATGAGCTTTGACTTATTTACTTTCACTTTCGTGTGTAATGATTTTACTATTCATTAAAATAATATTCAAATTAAAGAAAAAAAGAAGGTGAATTGTTCGTTTGCGATTGGTTGAAAGCATGAGCTCTGCATCTCACAACCATGATGGAAGTCACGCCACTGCTAATTAACGCCCCTCACACCGGGGTTGAGGCGGTGTTTAATGCTGGCTTACCCCGGAATCCTTGTTATTCGCATAGGTGAAGCGTGAGACTGTAACATTCGGTCTAAGGGTGGAAGGGGCACCTAAGGGTATTACCATAGCCTCGTCCAATTCTGCACTGCCCCGTTCAAGGGTATTACCACCAAAATGTGGCAGTGTCTAGGGGTGTTCAGAAGTTGTTTCGAATTCGAAAAATTCGAAATTCGATTAAATTCGATTCGATTATCAGGAATTCGTTTCGATTATAAGAATTCGAATTCGATTTCGATTCAATTCGAGTCAAGTAAATCGAATACGAATCGAATACGAATTTATAATTTCAAATTCGATTCGATTCGAAATTCGAATAAAAATTATACATTTTATTTATTATTTTTACATATAATACATATATAACTTTTATTGGGCTATACTATAAATTATTTTCAAAATTTATTCCCTAACAGGGTTTCCGGAAAGAATGGTCAAAGGATGTATGCTGAGAATGGGTTATAACGGTCCGTTGAATAAAGCAAATTACTTGAAAGCTTGTTCCATGAAGCCATACAAATTCTTTATTCACTCAGTGATTCATACACTAAGTCACAGGAAAGGTGGATATGATGTGATAAAAGATTATCAAATGTGTATGGTGACGACGTTGGTGCTAAACAAGAAGTACAACTTTTCTAGAATTGTTTTTCATTACATGAAAGATAATTTTACTTCAGGTAGTCGAAGTTGGGTGTATCCAAGGTTTGTGCAGATGACGTTGGATCATGCTTATCCAAATCTGGTGAAAGATGAAGAAAATGATCTGATGATGTTGCATCACATGTATAATGAAACGTTAATCCGATTATCCAAGTATACAAAGAATTGGCCAGAACCGAAGAATAAGACAGAGTTTTTCGGATTCATCAAAGATGAGAAATATGAGGATCCAGATCCAGTAGATTATTTAATGTGGAGGAATGATGCAGAAATGAAAGAAAAGAGTGCAATTGATGAATTAACGAAGTTAGAAGATTTCAGTGAAACTCGAAATGATTGGTATACAAAAGTGGAAAAAGAAAAGAAGAAAAAAGGTGGAAAGAGAGAACAGAAAGCTCAAGCTGAAGAAGGATCATCTTCTCAACCACAAAAGAAACGTAAAAAGAAAGCAGTTGAAACAATGTTGGTTGATGAACCAGAAGAAGATGAGCCAGAAGCTGATGTTGAAAAAGATCAAGATTCGTTATCTCCAGAAACTGAGTTTGTTGAAAGATATTGATGATACTTTAGATGCTGAGAAAGCAGCTGGTAAGAAAGTAGTTGATGATGAAGAGGAGAGTTCATCTGGTACAGATTCTGATATTGATGCTCAAGTTGAACGTTGGATTAGTGAAAACTATGATCCAAAAGATAGAGATAAACAAAAGAAGAGAAAGAGGAGTTCGGAAGATGATGATGATGAAACGTATGCTCCACCAGAGAATGTTCAAGTTGTATCACCACCATCTTCAGGAGGTAGAAAGAAATCTACTTCAAGAAAACGTGTCATAACTCCAGCAGCTCGAAAGTTAAAATTCAAGCTGAAGCTAAATCCACCACCAGAAACACAAACTAAACCACCATCACCACCACAAAATCAACCAAAATCACCACCACCACAACAACCATTACCTGAACCTTTACAACAACCACAATCACCACCACCACATCATATTTCATTACCTATTCATGAACAACCTTCAATAACTTCATCACACGTTCAACAAACACCACCAACCACACAACCACAAGTTCATACTACTCCTGGATCGTCTGGCTTTAAAGATTTTCCACATATTCCAGAGAATATAGCTCTTGAAAAGCTTGGTGATTTTAGCTTTGTAAATGATGATCTTGTGAGAAAGTTGCAACAGAAGGTGAATGAAGTGTCAAGTGAGAAAAAGAAGTTAGAAGAACGTGTAAAGTCTGTTGAATCTGAGAATTCATCTTTGCTGAAGAAGATTGAAACTGATCAAGTCGAAATAGACATTCTGAAAGTTCGAGTAGCTGTCTTGGAAGAAGAAAAGGCTCGAAGAGATGAGCAGAATGAGTACTTTAAGTTGAAAAATAAAGAGTTAGAAGCCAAGAATGCTAGAAAAGAACATGAAGAGTATATGTTGAAGAAAGTGTTGGAAGATTTGATTGGTAAGCCGATTGAACAAAGATTTGAAGAGATAGAACTTGAGGAAGTTAGAGCAAAGCGTAAAGCTGAAATGGAAGCTGAAATGAAAGATAAGGGTAAAAGTGTTCTCGTTGAAGATGTTCAAGTTACTGAAAGGGCAATTGTTCTGACTGAGCCTTGTCCATTAACTTCAGTATCTGGTATGATTGAGCCAGAAGATGATGAAGAAGAAGCTGATGATAATCTGAAAGATGATGCAGATGAAGTGTATTCAGTTCATAGTGATGATGATGATGATGGAAATGATGATGATGATGATCAAGGAAATTCTGGTATCAAAGTAACTGAAGCGTCACTAGAAGAGAATATTGATGAATATCTTCATGATGATGCAAACGGAGAATCAGAAAATGCAGGAGGTGAGGGGGAGCATTGTAACACCCGGTGTTTTCACAAGTCAAAGTCAAAGTCAAGGTCTAAGTCAACGACCGATTTCGCGCAACTTGACTTATAGAAATTTCTTTATTTTATTAGTATTATGTGGAGTAAGTGTTGTTAATGACAATAATCGATGTGTGTTAATCGCTATTCAATCGACCTACGACTGTGAACTATAGGAAGTAACAATGCGATAAAGTTGACACATCAATTCGCAACTCGAACTACGTACTTTTACTTGCTGTTATACGTGTGTGTGTGCCTTACGTGTTACCTGCGCATGTTTATTTATGCTGTGTTGTGATAATCAAGCGAACTCAATCGAAACTCGAAATCTAACTCGAAATGCAATCGAACTCGAATCGTGAACGAACTACGATAAATGGTGAAAATAGATCATGCAAGATATGAGTGTTTGGGACTGAAAGTAATTTGACTAGGAAACCCTATCGAATCGCTCGCAATTGGAACCGAAACGTCAAAGATCGTCGCACCAAACACACCACCCAGGCGCCAACCGGCCGGATGGCCATCCCCCCGGGTAGCCGCCTGGGGAAGTGATAAGTGCCATCCGACCAGGATTGCTATCCGCCCGCCCGACCATCTGGGCGATGTGCGATCCGGACGGATAGCACTTTCCCCTTTTGGCATCCTATAAATACCCCTGTCATTGTCATTCTTTCCACTTTTGGAAATCCCTGTTCGACCAGCACGCTCAACACACCTTTTCACAGATTTCTCTCGATTCCGGTAAGTTTTCATCCTAAATCTTGTACATTCTTGATCTACACGCACTCCTACACCTTTCTATCTTTTAAATCTTAACTGTTAACCGTGAAATCACTAGATTTCGGGTGTTCTAAGGTGATGTCATCATGTGTTCATCAAGAACTTCATGCCTTGACCCCATTCCACCAAGAACAACGTAGATCTACCCGATTTCCACATAGATCTTGTAAAAGATCTTGACACAAGTATGGAGAAAAAGGATTGAAAGATGGTTTTAACTTTCTTTCAACTCTTTTGCACTCCAAGTACTCAAAACCGATAGGATCCGACCCTGAATTAGTCTTCTACTCAATTATAGTGTTGTACTAGTTCAAGATCCGGATTCTACTCACGAGACTACCGACTTCGGGTTAACCAAGAACAACTGCCTCAAGCCGGCAACCGACCGGACTAGGGTGATTCCTGGTCAGGTTGGTCAACTGGGTTGAACTAGGGGTTCCGTTGGCTAACACGTTGTCAAAGTGACTCGACATAGCGACAAACCTACAAAAGCGACCAAGGGTAGACGAATGGAACAACCAGAACGAGATGCTATCCGGACGGACTGATGTCTGCACGGACAGGCTATCCGGACGGGTTGCCATCCGGACGGACTACACTTGGGACCCATATCCAAACAAGGTTTGAGTATCGACGAATGAATAATCCGCACGGACGACCCTCTGAATGGATTACTCTTCGGATCATGGGATACTAAGACCTTAAACAATTTCCAACATGTTCACTAATAGGGTTGCCACCCGATCAGATAACCCATCCGACCGGATGACACTTTCACCAAGTGACTCACCATTAAAGTCGTTGTCCGCACGGACTACCATCCGAACGGATCGTCGTCCGCTCGACCGACTTGAAGGGTAAGAGAACTTCAAGGTTTTCAAATTCTACAACAAAAACTTCAAATGTCAAGCCACCATACACAAGCACATCTCACCCATAGGAAGAAACAATCCACCCGAATAGTCATCCGCTCGGACAAACTGTCCGCACGGATGACTAACCGAACGGATTACTAATCACTCGGATTGCTGTTCGCACGGATGACCATCCGAACGACCAGCTATCCTACCCACTCTAACCCTTTATTGTTTTACGCGCCACTTATCGCTACGTTACCGAATCTATTCAGGCTAACCGTACTCGCTAAAAGCGCTCCCTTCAATCCATTAATCGCTGTGAGTATACTCGATCCCTTTTTGCTTTAAGCACTTTTGGGTGTTACATACGTTACGAATATTCAAACTACAACTATCACACTACTCAAACTCTTTGAACGCTAACCGTTAATGCATGTTATACGTGGCTTATGAATGCTTGTTTGTTATGTTTACACATGGAATGTTGTCTACCTGCCTTAGCAACGATAGTACTATAGTTTGGACTCAGCACCCGTTCACACGGGGGTTGTTAAGGATCTTTTACTTGCATGGATTACGGTGGTAATCATGTATTGCGAGCTGCCTCGGGCAGTCAACCCGCAGTCATTGGTATCGATGGATCTATGTCGATAACTAACGTGCTTCATTTCACTATGTGTACGTGCTGGTTATGCGTAAACGAATTCGAACTCTATATGCTATTATCAAACTTGTATGCTCACCTTTACATTTTATGTATTGACTTTATTTTAACGTATGTGACAGGTGCTTAGGAAGTTTACATGCTTTCTGTGCTGTGATGAAATTGAAGCTAGGAACGGAGGTCCTAGAAACCAATAAATAAACTATTTATGTTGAATCTGAGTTGTCAGAACATAGTATTTGCCTGGATTTATGTCTGTAATAATTTGGTTACTGTTTGAGACATGGTATGGGACATGTTAATTTAAATTGAATGGTAATGATAGTTGTTATGGAAACTTCTGGACAATCTGTTTCGCTCAGTGCCATGCCCCGATGATTCCGCCATCGGTTGGGGTGTGACAAGCATGGTGATGCTGAAAAAGTTGATGAGAATGTTGATCAGAGTACTGGTTTAATTCTACGTCTTGAACATGATGTAGAGGAAGGTGAGATCTTGCATACTTACACTAGAGCTGAGATTGTTAAGATGATGGTTATTGAAGACAGTGAGTTTAACTTCGATTTTGAAGAGGAGTTGAACAAGTTTGATATCAATCATCAACCTGAATATCAGTACAAGTATGTTGAAGATGCTGATAACTATGACAAAGTGGAAGTAGAAGATTGGAGCGATGATGATCAGTCTGAAAATGTTAACGTTGATACTTCTAGCTTTCCAACTCTTGTTGATGCATAATGTCTATCGCCTACGTCATCAGTCTATGTCGTGTCATGTATATGTAATAGTGTTTAAAATGTAATGTTTATGTATTCTGTCCAGTTTGCACGACCTAGAAGGTCAGTTCGCACGAACTGGAAGATGTCAGTTCGTGCGGACCGGGAGTGTTATCTCGTGCGAACTGGAAGGCCTATATATAGGTCAATGGTGTTCTTCATTTGTAACTTTCCAGAGAATTTTGTCACGAAGTGCTGCCGGATTCTCTCTGTACGAAAACGTTTTATATGAATGAAGAACATGTTTAATGTGATTTTCTACTCTTCTACTCCTGTTCTAACACTGATCACAAGGTTTCTAGTCTGATTCCGCCTTTCTAGAAACTAGATCTGACTCTGATTGACTCGTTTGGACAATTCATCGATCCTACAAGTGGTATCAGAGCTCAGGATGAGTCAAATCTGTTGATATCAGTGTTTTGAACGGTTTAGAACTTCATACTTCTACTCTTTCTTGGATTTTTAGACGAATTCACGGACAAAATGGACTGAATTTTGGATATTTTGTGTAAAACATCATTTTGATCAATCATACAAAGTTACAGACCATAAATCGAACTAAAACTGATCCAAAAATGCCAAAAACTTCAAATCGTGTGAAAATGATGTCCAAATCGTGTGAAACAGATCAGGTCGTTTGAGTTTTTGTCAAACCGCGTGAAATTTTTGTCCAGCTCGCACGAGTTGGACCAAATCGTTTGAAACTTTCAAACCGTCTGACCAGACCGCACGACTTGAGTTTCCAGATCGTGTGAACTCATTAGTTCGCACGAGTTGAAAATTTCTTTTAACCAATTGTTGTCACTTCGCACGGACTGATAGTCCAGGTCATTTTGAAACCTTCAGTTTGTTTGAAAATCAGTTCGTTTGAAAGTCCAGATAGTGTGAAAGTCCAGTTCGCTTGAAAGTCTAATTTTTTAAAACTTAAAAAAAAATTTCGAAACATTTTTCAAAGTATAAAATGGACAATCAAGAGTTTTACAATGCATTTTTCGGAGGAGGTATGACTGTTCAAACTCCGGCAAGTATAACACAGAATGTGAACATGGAGAATGAGCTAGGAACCATGCAAAAACCACCGAAACTGCTCAACATTGAAGATTATTCGGGGTGGCAAGATAGATTTCGCACGTGGGTTCAGGCGAATCACCTCGAATGTTGGCTAAAAGTTGAAACGAAATATGTAGTTCCTGTGAATGATACTGGTCTTCCGAAAACACTTAACACATTAACTCCGGCTGAACAAGAAAGCTTTAAAGCCGAGAAGAAGATGGTCAGTATATTGCAACAGGCAATTAAGGAAGACATTTTGGTACTGTTACAACATCAGAATAACGCTCAATCTATTTGGAATGCTCTTAAAATCAAATTTCTTGGGAGTGCTGCAATGATCAAAAGCAAAAAGGCATTACTGAAAAAAGAATTCGACATTTTTACTGCTATCAGTGGAGAATCAACGAAAGAGTTGATTGAGAGGTATTGTCACATGGTAGTGGAGATGAAGCGTTTGAATATAGATAAAACAGACGAAGAGTTGGTTGATAAGTTGGCTGACGCACTACCATAAGAAGAGTGGGGTACGTTCTTATTGGTTTTGAAGAACAACTTGGAATACGTAGGTTTCAATTTGAGTACGTTTATTGAAAGAACTGAAGCTCAAGAGCTTGAACTTCGGAAGATGAGGAAAATGAAATCTACAAATGTACAGCAAGATGTTCAGCTTTATTACAAAGGAAACTCATCTGCCACATCTACTCCGAGTCCAAAGATTCAAACGACATTCAGTGCAGATTCTTCTTCAGGAGTAACTCAAAGCATGCCTAACAATAACTTTTCACCGTTTTCAAATTACGAACCGAATCCTAAGGTTCAGAATGTTCAAGAACAGGTTTCTTCTCAAAGTTCTTCAGGTTCGAACAATCAGAGTTTTAGTCATGGGATACTGTGCAATATAGCTGTTAATATAAAAAACGGTCAAGATTTTACCGAGACAGCCGCAAAGCAGCATATAGCACTTCTAGCTTCTGTACTTGAGTCTTACGAGAGTCTAGTAGCCAGACGAATTGGTAACCCAGACATGACTAAAGAAGATTACGATCAAATTGATCCCGAGGAACTAGAACTCATCGACATAAAATGGGGTATGGCGAGCATTGTGAGAAGAGCTCAGAGGTTCATGGAAATTACCGGAAGAAGTAGTCTCGCAGGTCCTGATCCTAAACTTGGATTCGACAAATCGAAGGTGACATGCTTCAAGTGTAAAGAGAAGGGACACTTCAAGTGCGAATGTCCGAACAGAGAAGTTAATAACCATCAGAATCCATTCGCCAATGATTATTACCGACATGCCATCTATCATAAAAACAGTCAACAACCATTCATTACACGACCTCAAATCGAGAACAGTCAATCCAAACAAACAGAAAAAAGCTCTTTTGGTGAATCAAGATGATGAAAAGATTCCAGAAGGTTTCAGTTGGGATAAGTACGTTCCAGGAGGTGGTCTTGCAATGATGGCTGAAATTGTTGAAGAACAGGAACCAGAAATCGAGGAATGTGTTCCTGAAGTTGAAGATGTCAGTGAAGTAATGAATGAAGAAAGTTTTGCTGATCTAGAAGAGGCAGCAGCATCAGTCTACTATTATCAGTCTGAACAGGAGTTTATTACTAATGCATTTAAATCTATAATGCCAGCTAATGTGTTTAATTCTTTTGCAGGTTTCTTTAGTGAACCGACTACGGGTTTTTGCCCACAGTACGAAGTTGAACAAACTCCGGTTCAAGAGATCATTGATGTCTCAAAGGAAATGAATGAAGAGACTTTGAAAGAAATAGCAGACAAAGCTCTTATGGTCAAGCTGCAAGAGGTAGAACAAACTAAAACACCTTCTGATAACAATGAGACCAAAGATGCAACTCAAGAGTCAGTGTAAGTTGAAAAGGAGTCAATTATCGAGACTTGTGATACGTATGAGTCAGGAGAAAAGTCCGAGTCCGATGACAAATCAGAAAATGTGAAATTCGAATCCGGAGAGAAATCTGAGTCTGAGTCCGGAAAGTTTGGTAAATCGGAAAGTAAAAATGATAAACAAGAAAATGTTTTTGAAAAAGTTGATCCAATTCTTGAAAAGCCATGCGAAAACTGGTTAAAACCATGCATGGATTGTCTTGAAAAAGACAAAAAGTTTCAAGAATTGAAAAAGTTTAACGACAAATTAAAATTTGATTTTAATGATTTTAAAGAAGCTTATGACACTCTGTCACGATCAATTAAAATGATTCACACTTAGAGTAAAGAAAATGACAAAATTGCTAATTTGCTCAAAGCTACGGTCATGGACAAGCAAATGTCGATTAACATGCATCTGGACACAATCGCATCTCTAAAGAAGGAACTTGAACTGATGCGCATTGAGACAGAAAGAGTCGACAAAAAGTTGATCAGTTATCTCTCATCTTCATATGTGATTGATCAGATCGTTCCTCAACAAACTAATTTCAAAAATGTTCCACCCCCAATGTGGAATCATTATTCTCAGAAATATCCAGACGGGGTGGAGAAGGCATTGAATCTCAAACTGAGAACAGAAGAGAATGAGTTACCAGAAAACATAGATGTTACATTCTCTCCTTCTGACACCGACAACGAGTCACAACTGGTTAAAACAGTTGTAGACCAAGTGTTGGATGAAGAGAGTGATAACACTGATTTCGAAACGGTTAAAACTCATTTTGAGAATTCCAGTTCAGATTCTGAAGATGACGGAAACTTTCTTGATAAGTTTATTCCAAAGTCAGATAAAGTTTTGGATGACGATTTGATCATTGTGGTTTACACGATGACCGAACTGACAAACTGTATACTGATTTTGAGTATCCGATTTAGAATGCGAACCTGGAAAGGGTTGAAAAAGTTTTTAAACTCGTGGAAATTGATATCTCAGAAGTTAACAACAATTCATTTCTATAAAAAACAAAAAAATCTTTTGTTAAACAACAACCGACAAACAACCCGGGAAAGAAAAATGAAAGGGTGGGTAACAATGATAATAACAAGAGACATGGTAATAATTACAAAAAGAAAGGTGTTGGTTTTGAGACGAAAATGGCTAAGAAAGAAGTTAAGCCAAAAGAAAAATTGAGTGAAGTGTTTGTGGCTGGTAATAACACAGAAGTCGAAAAGGATTATATCTTTAGTAAGTAAGCAGTTGACGATTTTATTGCGGCCAAAAAGATAAGAGACGAGGCCAACATATCCACTTTTGTTGAATATGACAAGAGAATCTGTTATCGATGCAATGAAATTGGTCACATGGCCAAACAATGTGTCAAAAAGATAATAAAACCAGTTTTCCATAAACCAAAACCCAAAATTTCAAATGATGTTAAAGGAAAATCACCTATGGTATCCCCGTGCGTATTCTTAAATGCGGTGAATCATTGAAGTCAGAAGACAAATCAAAATCAACTTTTGAAATTGGTGAATCTTCAAAATCTCAAAAGACTTCAAAGGTTTATTCTAAAACAAAGACTTCACAAAGTCAATCATGGGTGGAGAAACCTAAACATTCTTTTGAGGAAAAGAAAATGGAAGAAGTTTTAAAATCTGAAACAAAATTCTTTGCAACCACCAATGAGAAAATTAAGTTTGAGTTAGATAAGTTGATTTAAGAATTCCCACCTATCAAGGAAGGAGCTCTAAAATCAAAACCAGAACCTGATGTTCCAAATGTTGTTTTTAACATTCCAAAAATTGACATAGTAGCTCATGATATTGTCTTTGGTAGTGTACCAAATGTTGAAAAATCATGGGTATCACTGTTTAAGTAAATGTCTTTTGATGTGTGCAGGGGCTTCCAAGGTCTATCATTTCAAAATGGATAATGGATAGCGGCGCCTCACGACACATGACAGGCATGTTAGCATTGTTATACGACGTCAAATCAATCAATGGAGGTTATGTCGGGTTTGCTGGAACTCAAGGTGGAAGAATTGTCGGAGAAGGAATACTTACTAACGGAGTCGTAACATTCGATAAAGTGAATTACATTGCTGAGTTAGAAAACAATCTGTTGAGCATTTCTCAGATTTGTGATAAGTCATTCACTGTTCATTTTACAAAAGAAGAATGTCTGATTCTTAAACCAGGGTTTAAAATACCAGAAGAAATGGTGTTGATGCGCGCTCCTCGTGAAAACGATCTCTATATACTGGACATGAGCGTTGCAACAACAACAGATAAGAAGGCTCAATGCTTTGTGAGTAAGACGAAGGCGACTGAAAAAGAATCCATCATGTGGCATCGTAAAATGGGGCATATTCACTTGAGGAAAATGAACTTTTTAGTTCATAATGATCTTGTAGAAGGCGTTAATGTGAAAAGCTTCCATCTTAACGATGACTGTATTGAATGTAAGAAAGGGAAGCAGACGAAGAAATTGCATCCGAAAAAGCTCTTGAACTCCATCAGATTACCGCTCGAAAGACTCCATATGGATCTTTTCAGACCGGTAAATGTGAAGAGCATAAGTGGAGATCTATATTGTTTAGTTGTTACTGACGACTTTACAAGATTTTCATGGGTATTGTTTCTAGAGAGAAAATATGAAACGTTTGATTCTTTGATGAAGTTATTTAAAAAGATGGAGAATGTTTACAAGCTGCCGATAAGACGTATTCGAAGCGACAATGGCACGGAATTTAAGAACAACCGTATGCTCGAATTCTGCAACGATAAGGGTATTCTTCATGAGTTTAGCGCACCGTATACTCCTCAACAAAACGGTGTCGCAGAAAGAAAAAATTGTACGTTGATCGAAACGGCTCGTACCATGTTAGTAGATTCGAAATTACCGGTATATTTTTGGAGTGAAGCGGTTGCTACGGCATGTTACACGCTCAATCAGGTTCTTACGGTGAAGAAGTACAAGAAAACTTGTTTCGAATTACTTCATCTTTATAAACCGAATCTGAAATTTTTAGAACCATTCGGATCACCATGCACATTCATTGATCCAGACGGTAAATTTGGTGCAAAAGCTAATGTAGGTTTTTTTGTAGGATACGCAAGTCCGTTGAAGAGAGTTTTTGTTCCAAGTTTGGGGAAGATCATACAAGTTCAACATGTTGACTGTCAACGGTTTAATGCTCCAGAACAACTTCCCGGAAACAGGTTGCTATTTGATTACGGTAATCTTTGGGAGTCATTCCATTTACCGACAGAGCCAAATGAAGAGGAACTGGCGTTCTTATACCAACAACAGCAGTCGCTTTCGCAAGAACAAGTGCCGAGACCGTTGGAAGTTTCTTCACCCACCGAGGGTTCAAATGATCATGAGGCTGGTCCTAGTGGAACTGCACATGTACCCCCAGAAGAAACAGCTCCAATATTTGACCAATCTGACGACTTAGAATTGGAAACCGATCCGATTTATGACGAGGAACCATATATTGTGACTTCAAATGTTTTTGATCACATGGGTGATCAAAATATAGCAAATTTGCAATCGGAAGCGTACCGGATACAGTCATGCCAAGAACATTATCTTACCATCCTTCAGAGCAAATCATTGGTGACCTTTAAAGCGGCGTGAAAACCCGCGAACAAATAAACAAAGGGCTTACATGTTTTTACTCATCTATAGCACCTTTACAAGTAGACTTCTCATTAAAATGTTTTATCTCGCAGGTAGAGCCGAAAACATACAAAGAAGCATTAACCGAAGAGAGTTGGGTAAATGTAATACAAGAAGAGTTACAACACTTTGAAAAACTTGGAGTGTGGAGGTTGGTTGATCAAGACCAAGTGGGTCTTCAAATGTAAAAGAGATGATAGAGGGGTTATAGTAAGGAACAAAGCACAGTTGGTAGTCCAAGGATTTAGTCAGCAAGAAGGGATTGACTTTACTGAAGTATATGCTTCCGTTGCTCGACTTGAGGCAATCAGAATCTTCTTGGCATTCGCGTCATGGAAGGGATTCAAGGTCTATCATCTGGATGTCAAATCTGCATTCCTTTACGGAAATATTAAAGAAGAAGTGTACGTCGGTCAACCACCGGGTTTTACCGATCCTGTGCACAAGGACAAGGTGTATCTACTCGACAAGGCGTTATACGGATTACACCAGGCCCCGAGAGCCTGGTATGAGATGCTTTCCCAGCATCTGCTGACCAACGGGTTCACCAGAGGGACTGTCGATAGTACCCTGTTCACTAAAGAGGTTGCAGGACATCTATTAATCGTGCAGATATATGTTGATGATATAATTTTTAGATCAACGAACGATGAGTTGTGTAAAGAGTTTGAGAAGGTCATGAAGAAGAAGTTTGAAATGAGTTCAATGGGGGAGATGAAGTTCTTTCTCGGGCTTCAAGTTGAGCAACTGCCCGATGGAATCTTCATACACCAGACCAAATATGCGAATGATGTGTTGGATAAATTCAATATGTCCGAATCATCTCCCACATCAACCCCCTGGCTACAAATCATGGCATATGTCCGGATGAAAGTGGTGACAAAGTGGATGAAACGCTTTATCGGTCAATCATAGGATCGCTAATGTATCTGACAGCGTCACGACCGGACATCATGTATCCAACCTGCTTCTGTGCCCGGTATCAGTCAAGTCCGAGACAATCACACATGGTGATAGTGAAGAGAATTTTATGGTATCTCAAAGGTTGCCCAAGCACCGGCTTGTGGCATCCCCGATCCGGTGACTTCTCTCTAACTGGATATTCTAACTCTGACTTTGGGTCCTGTAAGTTGAACGCTAAGTCTACAACTGCTGGTTGCCAGTTCTTTGGAACTCGGCTAATCACTTAGCAGTGCAAGAAACAGACCACAGTCGCTCTCTCGACTTGTGAGGCTGAATACGTTTTGGCTTCCAGCTGTTGTTCCCAGATTCTCTGGATCCAACAACAAATGAGGGACTATGGTTTGCAATTCTTAGACACACCAATTTTTGTGGACAACGAGGCAGCATAAATATCACTAAAAATCCAGTTCAACACTCTAAAACAAAACATATTGAGATTCGACATCATGTTATTCGTGATCGCTACGAGAAAAAATTGATTCGAATTGATTATATTCACACCGATGATCAGAGAGCTGATTTTTACACTAAACCCTTTGATAAAACAAGATTTAATTATCTTTTGAAATTGAATGGGTTAAAGAATTTGTTTTCTGGGAGGGTGGTAGAGTGTGTGGCCGAGGCGGACGGCGATCAAAAGTGATCTGTGTCTTGTTGTCATGTTTTTCTGTACAGTTTCTTTACTGCTTTTGATAAAACCAAAAACACAAAAATATGTTTTTGATTTTAGGGGGAGAAAGTTTATAGAAAATACAAAAACATGATAAAATTTCATAAATCCAAAAACATTGAAAAAATCAAAAATGAGTTTTGTTGTAAAAAGAGGAAATGATAGTACATCAGTGGACTATCACAACATGCTAAAGAAATGGAAAGTCAAAATATTTTTAAACGAGTCTCACTAATGATGTGCCAGTAGACTTCGCACAATTAGTAGATTGAGTTCGAGATATAAACATAAAGAATAACTTGCTTATCTCGTGGGGAACATCTCTCGGATATATGGGTAACCCCCGAAATCTTGTTTGAAAGACTCTATTTCTGACATACTAGGTCTTTGTACGTGATGATACCTGGGGTATTATACCAGGACTTCTGATTTTGCGGGAGCAATAGCCTAGTCCTCGTATAATACTCTGCACTGCTTTATTCTTAAAGCTCACCCTCAGCATAAAAAATGATGAAACATTGAAAAATGCTAATCATGTGCTGTTGAAAAGAAGATCCCCAAGAGGGACACACCTAAAGTCGAGCCATCTTCTCTCTGATTGAACGAAAGTTCTAGCCTGAGCTCTCATGGTCTCACATTTAACTCTTACAGATATCATTAGTGTGCACTCACCTGTAAGACTGAATATAGAAGTCAGGATACGGGAGTATATTCTAAGGTGGTGCACGCGAATAAGTTAAGTCCTTAAAACACTAATTCGTATCTTGAATCAATTGAAACTTGTGTAGAAATTTAAGTGGACAACAATACTGACAATCAGAAGTGAATTTGTTTAAGACTTAAAGTTAAATCAAGATCAACGGTGTTAGTGATATGTCTCAAAAACTGATATGATCCTCTTACACAAATTCACAAAAATTGTCTGTAAATACTGTAAATATGTTTGTACAGTTTCAGTTTCTTCAAATCCAAAAAGTTTTCTGTTTGTTTAGCTAAAATGTTGAAAAATTAAAAAAAAGATTTGTCATTTCATCTTATTTTCGACAACAGACGTTGGGGATCTGATGATCAAAGTCCCACAGTGCTAAACTTGTTGGATCATTTGGGTTGGATAAGAAAAGTTTGAGAAAAGTGTTGGTAATTGCTCAAAATGTTTAAAAGTTCATTAATTTGAACTTAAAATGTTTCAAAAATGTCAGCGAGATTATAATTTGGTCAGCCAAGGTCATTAACTTGGACTTGGCAGGCTAAACAGTTGACCAGGGTCATTAACTTGGACTTGGTTAACTGAGTGTGTTGGTAAAAAGTTAAAAAAAAAATTGAAATTCAAATTACTCAGATCGCTCGAAGGGTGTGTGTTTGGTGCGGTGTGAGATCCGAAAGTATGTTCACGCGATCTGGCTCTCCCTTTATATAGAGGATCCAGGTCGTGCGAATTGAATGATGAGGCGGTGTGGTCAGCTCGCACGAGTTGGCATTTTTGGAACGATCTGACCAAGTTAAAACACTTTGACCAGTTCGTGCGAGTTGGTCACCTCGTGTGAACCAACTGATTTTCATTATTTTTGATTTTTTTATAACTTTTTACCAACTCACTCAGTTAACCAAGTCTAAGTTAATGACCCTGGTCAACTGTTTAGCCTGCCAAGTCCAAGGTAATGACCTGGGCTGACCAAAGTATGATCTCGCTAACAATTTTGAAACATTTTAAGTTCAGAGTAAAAGTTTTCAAGAAATTTCTAAAGAAGAACGAAGTGAAGAACGAAAGAAGTGGTTCAGAAAAGATACAGAAAGAAAATTCAAAAGACCACTGCAGTATTACAGAAGAGATATAGATGTTTCTCTGGGTGATATCATAAGTTGGGGTTATCTGCCACAAGTCAACGCTTATGTGCGTAAGTGTGTTATAGGTTTTTAATGTATAATTTAAGCCCTTTTACACTTTTTAGCCAAGTTTTAAATTTATAAAAACGATATTTACTAACACTAAACACACATATGGGCAAGTGCACCCATCGTGAGCGTAGTATAGTGTTGGTAAGATACCGAGGTCGTCCAAGGACAAAATAGCTTTTAGTACCAGTTTATCCTCAACGTCTAATCAAATCAAAAGTTAGAAAAAGGTTTTTAAACAAGAAAAATAAAACTAACTAAAATGCTGAAAAATAAAATAAAATAAAACAGATAGACAAGATGAATCACTTGGATCCGACTCGTGTGTAGTGTAACCTTTGATTATTTCGGCACTTTTGCATTTTTTAAGAGATTATCTTAGTTATTGTAGTAGGCCCCTCATTTGAAGGCGACGTTACCCCCAACCCAGTAGTTTGAGTCAGCAATGATACAATGCTAAAGGGTCGGATTATTGAAAGATAATTAATTAAGTTATTAATGCATAATGTGGTAGGCCCCTCTTTTGAAGGTGACGTTACCCTCGGCTAAGTAGTCTGAGTCAGCAGGGATACAGTCCTAAGTAGCCGGGTTAAAGTTTTAATAGTAGCTTACATATGAGGGGATCAAAGAGTTTGGACCCCCGCCATCCAATACCGGTGGGTATCGAAGGAGGTCCTACTAAATTTGACCCAGGTCCTTGCAGGATCTATACACTGAACAAGGCAAGACTCTTACCAAACCGTTACCTTAACCCCCGACCAGGTAGCCAACATACCTCCATATAGACCGTGGAGATATGAATGGTGAAAATCTTTTATTTTATATAGACAGTAAAATAATGCCAAGACACCACAGACAAACGATAAGGAAGAATCACCTTCAACATAAGAAACTAGTTATTAAAGTCATTAATACATAACCAAATAAAAAGTGCAAAAAGATTAAAAATAAAAAGTATTACACTAAACACTTGTCTTCACCAAGTGATGTAAGAGACTTAGGCAAACATGGCCTTTGATTGTCAAGAACTCTTACGATCAATCTTGGATCCCGAGACTACTCACACACTCTATGATGGATGATGGTGGTGGATGATGGTGTTGTGGTGGTGGTAGAGTGTGGGTGAAGTGTGAGAGAGGTGGTGTGCCAAGGGATGGTTTGCAAATGAGTCAAGCACCCCTATTTATAGCCTGAACAGCAGCTCGGGCACGGCCCCATGTCCATTGGGCACGGCCCCGTGTCCACCCTCCTTCTCTTTCTTCATTAATTGCAGTCTGTCTGCATTAGTTGACCACGCCTCCGTGTCCGCTGGGCACGACCCCGTGTGTAGAAGCGTATCTGTACTATCAAGATTTCCCCAGAGTCTGCGAATCTTAGAGTTGACCACGGCCCCTTGTCCGCTGAGCACGCCCCCGTGGTGGGTGATAGAAGCTTTTACAGTTTGTCTTTTCTGCAGACACTTGAGCACGCCCCCGTGCTCATTGAGCAGAGGGCGTGTTCAGCCTTCTGTTCTCTTGTTTTTGCTTGGGAAGATGTTGTCGGGGGTCGGACATGCCACGTTTATTCCTTTTCTTGTATTTATGTTAGATTTAGCGGCCTTTTTGCTTCTTTTGTTCATTTGAGCTCATTTAATCCCGAAAATACAAAAGGAAGACAACAACACACTTTTTCCAACATTAGTACTAAAAAAGGGTTAGTTTCATGCCACATTTGATGTAATTTATATGTTGCATTTTGCACACATCAAATACCCCCACACTTGAATCTTTGCTTGTCCTCAAGCAAAACTCTTTATAATGTGGCTTTACACTCCCAAATGGAATTGGTAGAAGAGAAGGTTTTTGGGCTTCTCATAGAGTGTCGGGATTTCCAAGATTCTTTATTAAGTTTTATTTTTATTTATTTACAATCCTATTCGTCATGATTTATTTAAAACATTACATAAGATAAATTACTTATTAGGGCATAACATGCCTTTTTAAAATTTCACTTATATACAAGTTCACATACCTCACGGGGATCACTCAACACTCGGCCGAAGATGTTTTTTAGTGAATCTCTCGAGAGCGGCATGGAACTTACTCCTACCATAAGCTTGTCAAGCAATCAATCCTCCTCCTTTTTAACTATACACCTTTGTAAATATCAAGAGGACTTTTTGGGTGAAGGGTTAGGCTTGGGTTAAAGGTAGGTGCTTGGGTTAGTGGTTAGTAAAAGGGCGAAAGGCGTAAAAAGCGTCGGTTTTCGTAAGACTTATATATATATATATATATATATATATATATATATATATATATATTGTAACTTTTTATTTTGATGAAGCACTTTTTTCAAACAAAGTACTTTTTGATAAACTTGTTTGTTTACTTATTTTTGCTTCATCATATATATATATATATATATATTTAAGGAATACTTGAGAAAAACCGAGTTTGTTACTAAAACAAAGGGTTAAAAAAAATAAAAAAAGAAAGTTTTGGTGGGTAAAAGGGTGTTTGTTTTGGGTTAAGAAATGAAAAAGGTTTAGGCTCAGAGGGGTTAACTAGGGGGATTTTGGGTAGGTGGTAAAAAAAAGAAATATAATGGTGTAGAAATAAAAAGGGTTAGTTCTAATGTCTCCATCATTTACTTACTCGGGTTTAAGTTGGTAAGGACCGGGAATGTATTGTCGTGGCAAGTTCTAGAGTCGTAAGAACCAAGCGGCTATTCACACAAGAAACGAAAAATGAGCAATTAGTTTAAAGATATGTATTTGTATGCTCAATAAAGGCTCAAAAATCACTTTTTGTGGGAATGGGTTTTTTTATGTGATCAAGTATATATAATCAAATTTTAACTAAACTTGTCATGCCGTTTCATAATTTTCTTATGTTGGTTCTTTTTATCACGACGCTATCGGTTGTAAATTTGTAAAATATAACCTTTTTTGAACTTGAAATTCCCAAATTAAACCTAGACAAGTAAAAAAATGAAAAATTTTTGAAAAAATTTGGGGTGATTAGCGGTTCCAATAGAGTTTTGTGTAAGGCTTGTAATTAGGACTTGCAAGATTCAAGGTTTTAGCATCCCCCCCCCACACTTAAATTACACATTGTCCTCAATGTGTCCCAAAAATAAGTTTTTAGGTTGATTAAATGTGTAAAAAGGTGTGAAAAAGCAAAAAATTGTGTTACTGGGCGTCTGGACACGGACCCGTGGTGTCCGGGCACGGCCCCGTGTTCAGATCGCCAGTAACAAAAATGAGTAAAAAGAAACAGAAGCCTGGGCATGGGGGCGTGTTGGGTGAGCATAGCCCGTGTCCAGTTACCTGAACTGGGCATTTTCTGAAGACGGCTGGGCACGTGGCGTGTTGGGTGAGCACGGCCCCGTGCTGAACTTGCTGTAATGAAGAAAAATTTGTCGGGTGACCCTGTTTTTGTGTATGGGGTGCTGGTTTAAGTTTCCCTTGGTATCCTTCACCATCCCGAGTGTGTTTTATTCCTGCAAATTAAAACTTAACTAGAAAACATAAAAATTAATCTAACTAAGCTAAGGATAGTTCCGTGGAATGCCTCCGTGGTGCGCCACGTTTATAATGGTCCTTGGCTAGGCCCAAAGCCTGGTCATATGTTACCCAAGTGGGATGTTTTGCATCCCATGATACACCGTCGGAGAGCGTCATCCAAAGTTGAGTCTATGACCTTCATGTAGTTGACTGGGTCGTCGTCTTCTACTCTTTTCCCAACTCCAAACTTCATTTCCTCGTCCCCAATCCTCAATGTTAGTGTTCC
The DNA here is from genome assembly GCA_030545235.1 of Helianthus tuberosus. Taxonomy (NCBI): domain Eukaryota; kingdom Viridiplantae; phylum Streptophyta; class Magnoliopsida; order Asterales; family Asteraceae; genus Helianthus; species Helianthus tuberosus. Next base: position 20,886,105 of record CM060403.1, read on the forward strand.
ATCATTCATGTCTACCACCGCTTGGGTCGTAGCTAGGAATGGCCTCCCTAAGATGAGTGGTACTTCGGTATCTTCCTGCATATCTAGTATGGCAAAGTCGGCCGGGAAGACAAATTCGCCGACTTTGACCAATAGATTTTCAGCGACACCTTGTGGATATTTGACGGACCTATCGGCAAGTTGTATGCTTATTTTTGTAGGGCTTATTTTCCCTAGGCCGAGTCGGTTGAACATTGATGCGGGAATGAGGTTGATGCTAACCTCGAGATCGGCTAGTGCATTGCGAATAGGGGATTCCCCAATCGAGCAAGGAATTGTGAAGCTTCCATGGTCAATCTTCTTTTGCGGGAGTTTGTTGAGTAGCAAGGCGGAGCATTCTTCGCCTAAATTAACTAGTTGCAATGATTCAATTTTCCTTTTATGGGTGAGGAAGTCCCTCATAAATTTTGAATATTTAGGCATTTGAGTTAGGAATTCGATAAATGGAATATTAACATGCAATTGTTTTAGTAAAATTTTGAACTTTGCGAATTGCTCATCGGTCTTTTGTCGAATTAACCGACCGGGGTATGGAATTGGAGGAGTCATAGTAGGCTCTTGAACTGGTGGAGAAGCCTTCTCTTGTTGGGGCGTGGGTGGAGTTGTGGTTTGGCTAGATTGGCTTCTTTCGGTAGAAGCCTCCTCGGGACCCACGGTACGGTTTCTTAATGTGATGAGATGTACTTGTGCCAATGGGTTGGTTTCGGTATTACTCGGTAACGTGCCTTGTGGTCTCTCGGAGAAATTCTGAGCTATTTGATTTAATTGCTTTTCAATGTTGTGAATGCTAGCTTGTTGATTTCTAAAATTCGATTCCAATTGTTGAAATCGATCCGAGTTTTTCTTTTCGGTGTCGGAGATGAGGCGAGATACAGTATATTCAAGCCTTTCTCGTCCACCTTGTTGTTGAGAGAAATTTTGTGACTCTATTCTTGGTTGTTGAAAGTTTGTTCGTTGGTTTAGATTTTGTTGGTTACTACCATTGTCGGGTTCTCTCCAACCAAGGTTAGGGTGGTTACGCCATCCTTGGTTGTAGGTACCCGTTGGAGGACCTGACGGCCTAGGTCTATTTTCAGTGTAGTTTACCGATTCTGTTTGATCATCTACTTCTTTCATACAACTCCAATTTTCATGTGGCCCACCCCACCCCTCACAAGCCATAACCGAGGTTGTTTTTGCCATTTCTAGCTTTTTAATTTTTGAAGAAAGGGCCTCGATTTGAGCTTGTAAAGAAGTTCTTTCATCAACCTTATGGGCGCCCGGAGCAATAGATTTATTGCCTCGGGGAGTGTGCCACTGAAAATTGGTTTGAGCAATTTCCTCAATTTGATTATATATTTCATTTGGGCGACGATTACCTAAAAGTCCCCCGGAGCTAGAGTCAAGTGTTTGTCTTGTGTGTGACAACAACCCATTGTAGAAAGTGGATACTTGTTGCCATTGTTGGATTTTGTATGCCCAAGACACATATTAAATTGATGTGGCTAGTACGTTATGATCCAAGTCGAGTCATACCCAAATGCAAGCTAGACAAACACTTATAATATTTATTTATGATATGATCAAACAAGTAAATATTAACACTTAGAATATTTAGAAATTGGTTTTCTAAATAATTGCACTTGACAAACTAATAAATTATATGGATAATTTATTTTAGAGAGAATATTTTATTGTGTTATTTAATGGGTTAAATAACATTTTAAAATGTTGTGATTTGTTGCATATGTCTTGTAACATATTGTGTTAAATTTATAAAAGTTATAAATAAATACAAGACTAAATTTAATGGAAAATTTTGAAATTTATGATGGGAAAAGCATTTATGGCCAACCCATTTATGGCTTCCCAAGGTGGGATTCCACCACTAAAAATGCATGCAACACATCTCTTCCAAGACACATTAAATGTTGATTCTCTCTCATACTTTCTCTTACTTATTTAAAGTTGCAAGAACTCCATATTTCAAAAATAATTAATTTTCAGCAAAGAGAAGGTTTCTAAGGAGTTTTAACTTTGAATTTTAAGAGATGAACTTGAAGAAAAACACTAGCGAAATCCCTCTCTAATTTTCGGCCAACATATGTTGGTTCTAAAGGTTTTCAAGTTTGTAATTTCAAGTGCAAGAACTCTCTAAAATTGTCTCTCATATTTTCGGCCAAGGTGGTGGTTTTATGAGGGATTTTCAAGTGAGTTCATAAGTGAAGAAATCCTAGCTAAAATCAAAGTGTTTGTTGGAAGGCTTGGGGTATACAAGCTTGAGGTATTCTACACTTGAAGACTACCATTCAAGAAGCATCATCTTCTTCATATCCTTTACTCCTTGGAAGGTAATAATCTAAACACCCTATGGTTGTGTTTTATTTTTGATAGCATGCATGTTCGTATATGGATCCGGGGATTGGGTTTTTACATATAAATGAGTTTTATATCTTGTAAAGTAACATGTTTTAAATATATTTTTCCGCTGCGTTTTTATTTTATAAGGATAAAATGACTTTGATAAACATGTGAAAAACCCAACAATGGCATCAAGAGCCGCTTATATGAGTGCATGCTTCAATAGACTTAAAATTTTTGGGTTTCGGGTTTGGTGAAAACCCTATGGCTGAAATTTTAAGCATGGTTCTCTCTTTGTTTTTCAAGATTATTTTCTTACATGCATAAAAGTATCTTGAAAAATTATGTCATTTGGATGATTGTTTTGTTTGGACAAAAACCCACTTTTTTGGTTTTTCATTCTTGGCTGAAAATGGGTTATAAAAGGGAACCATTTTTGCTTCTTGAATGTTATATATATGTGGATATATATTTTGGTGTTCATATCCTAGCCATGACCTTGTGTGAATATGTTGAATGATTGTGTTAAGATTTATATTTAATTATTTCAAAGGTTGTAATAATTAATTAATTTTGTTCTTCCATTTGTAAAGTTATGTAATTTATTTATTTTCATTTGGTATGTAAAATAAATAGATTAGGTGCATTTCATTTTACTAGAAAAAATGTATTAGGATATTTTTTTTTTGTAAAAGAAGATGCACACAAAAATGCGGTTTTGGTTTTTGGCTAATTTCAGGCCAAAAGGACTTCATAGTTCTTAACGGGATTTTAGCCCGATAACCAAAACACATTTTTGAAGTCCAAAGGAGTTTGGAGCTGAATATAAAAGACATTTGGAAGCCCAAAGAATGTGAAGAAATCACAACACAAGATTGTTGGTGCACACATCTGTTGTCTTCGTCTTGTATCGAGTCTCGTGTTCGGTGCGGATCTAATCAAGCATGACATCACTAGTGACATCATCATGTGACATCACTAGTGACATCACATCACTAGAAGACAAAATAGAAATGAAAGTTATGCATGGAATCAGAATGCATGGTTTCGCTTCAAGACAAATTTCAAAGTCAACATGAAGATTTCGCTTCAAAGCAATTTGTGGATTTCGCTTCAAGTGTTTCAAGCGAAATCTCATCTATATATATAGGCATTTTGTCATTTCATTTGTAACATTTGCTAGAACAAGATACCGAGGTGCTGCCGGTTTTCCTTTCGATAATGTGAAGAAATCACAACACAAGATTGTTGGTGCAGTCATCTGTCGACTAAGTCTTATATCGAGTCTCGAGATCGTTGCAGAATTGTTCAAGCATGATGTCATCATATATGATGATGACATCATATTGATGACATCACATATTGCAACTACACGTGAAATTGCATGCAAAGTGAAATTAGAATGTTGTTTTTGTCGGTATCGCTTCAAAGTAAAATGCATGGGTTTCGCTTCAAGACAAAATGTGTAGGGTTTCGCTTCAAGGAAACTAAAAGGGTTTCGCTTGAGAGTGTCTTCAAGCGAACCCTAAACACTATATATAGGTTAGTTGGTTAGTTCATTTGAAACATTTGCCAGAACGAGATACCGAGGTGCTGCCGGTTTTCCTTTCAATTGTAAACATTGTTATATCGATATAAAAGAGGATTAAAGTGATAATCAAGCTGTTTTCATATCCGTTTCTTAGTTTCCGCCTCTGAAACGGATTTGAGCTCTTCCAAACGACTCGTTTAGGTCGCAATACGATCCTACAATTGGTATCAGAGCCAGTGAAGAAGAGTTCTTGTTGATTCAGCCGTAATTTCTGTTTCTACACCATTCTTTTTCGAAAATTAAAACTTTTTACGGTTAAAATCGGTTCAATCTCTCACATATTATGCGAAAACACGTTTTAACAAATCCTTGAGAGTTTCAGATTTAAAAACGGACTAAAACTGAATCAATTGGACAAAAGTTTGATCGAAAATGCTGATGTCATAGATTTCGCTTGAGATTTTGGAAGATTTCGCTTGAATCGTATTTGTGTCTGTCGATTTCGCTTGAAGAACAAAGGATTTCGCTTGAATAGTTGAAGCGAAATTGATCTGATTGGCAAGTATTTTAAGTTTGATTACATAGCACATTCACGTTTTGTCGGCACATAGCTCTTAAAAGTCTTGTAGATTAATAAACAAATGTGAAATAGGTTTTACATATGAATTCCATGTGATTGCCATTGGATAGTGGAGAGGTTCAATCAGATTGCTGTATTAAAGTAAGAGTTGTTGTCAGACATCTTTAAAATTGGCCATATCATTTTATATCATTCTAACAGTTATCAGCAAAAGTGTTTGTAGTCATGTGATATAAATCGGTTTGCATGTGAAAAAGTATTGGGACTATAAAAGATCAAATCATGTGTTGAGAGTTAAATGTCAGCCAAAGCATGTGTTTGCATGTGTATCAGATTTACATGTGAATTCTATCGAGATGTGTTAAGGTGTCAGCTCACTAAAATTTGTCGGTTATTGAAAAGTATTAATTGATGTGTGATTGTATGTGATATTGAGTTTGTCGGTTTGTATGTTAATGTTGAGATAAACTCTACAATCGATTTGTCAGTTAGCATGTGATTCATATTCGATATATGTGTTAGTGTTGTTTCAATATTAAGGATTGTCAGACGTGCATGTGATATCTTGTGAGTTTTGTTGGACAATTTATGTTGTATTTGCATGAAAGTATGTGAATATCGAGATACATGTGATATATTTCAGTATTGACGATTGTTTGCATAGTATGGATTAAAATTGCTTGTGATATAGTAGTTGTAATGTGCTAGTTGATTAAGTCGTGTGCATATTTTGTTCAAATTGTTTGAATAGAATTTACAGGTTGCGTGGTTTGAGTATTGGTTTCAGTCAGTTCTCACAAAAGAAAATCCTTGTCTGCACGGTTTTATCAGTACATTTGTAAGTCAGGTCGTTCTGTGTGGTCAAGTTGCGTGAAATAGTCCAGTTCGTACGGTTCGGAGTTCAAAGATTTCAAAGTGTCAGGACGTTGGTATTTGATTCAGGTCATATCAGTCCGCACAGTGTGTCAACCTTCAATCCACTCAAAATAGTCACCAGAACAAGATACCGAGGTACTCGACAGGTATTTGTACAAGGTGATACAACTCAGTTGAAAAACGAATCATGGACGAAGATTTTTACAACGCGTTTGCTACCCCGACTACTCCGATCAGTATTACACAGAACACATTGATGGAAAACGAAACAGGGACGATGCAAAAGCCGCCCAAACTAATGAACATTGAAGAGTATAAAGGCTGGGAAGGTCGTTTCGAGAATTGGGTGCAAGCTAATTTTCTTGATGCGTGGGAATGTGTCGAGATAAAATATATTCAACCGACGAATGATGATGAAGAAGTGGTTCCGATTAAAGATCTAACCGCCGATGCTAGAAAGAAATACAAAGATGAGAAAATGATGCTGAGTCTTCTACAGCAAGCTGTGAAAGAAGACATATTGGTGTTATTACAACATAACGGAACTTCCTACTCGATTTGGAAAGCTTTAAGATCAAAATTTGTTGGTAGTCAAGAAATGATAAAGAACAAGAAGTCACTTCTGAAGAAAGAGTTCGATCTGTTTCGTGGTTTGAAGAATGAAAACACAAGGCAGATTATTGAAAGATATTGTAATCTGCTAGCAAACATGAAGAGATTGAGCATCGAGAAAGACAATGAAGAGTTGATCGAAAAGCTTGCTGATTCATTGCCACACGAGACTTGGGGAACATATCTCATGATGCTTAGAAACAAAAAAGGTTTTAGCAGTTTGACACTCAGCAAGTTTATTGAGAAGTTGGAAGCTCAAGAGATGGAGCAACGAAAGATTATTCGAATGAAAGACATCGATGGTGAACAGGATATTGGGTTGTATTACAAAGCAGGGGTGAATGAGAAGTCTACAAATGTATCTCCAAAAATAGAAACTGCTTACAATGCCAAGAATTCTTCTGGAAGTTCATCATCAGGATCAAACAGCAAAACAAGTTTCACATCATTTCCGTCTTTCGATCCAAACATTTCAGCAACAAAAAATGGAAGAAAACTTCAATGCAATATTGTTTTAAATCTTGACAATGATCAAGATTATTCTGATGAAGTTGCTAAAAATCATATGTCTCTATTAGGAATGGTTTTAGAATCTTACAGTTGTTTTGTTGCAGGTCGTATCGGGAATCCAATGCTAACAAAGGAAGATTACGACCAGATAGATGCTGAAGAAATGGAGTTGATGGACATAAAATGGTGCTTAGCCAGCGTGTTGAGGAGAGCTGAGAAATTCAAACAAATTACTGGAAGAGATGATCTTCGTGAGGCTGGTAATTCTACTTTAGGTTTTGACAAATCTAAAGTCACTTGTTTTCGTTGTAGGGAGAAAGGACACTTCAAGAGGGAGTGCAAAAATCGCGAAGCAAGTGGAGTTCAAAATCCCTTCAACAACAACAATGATTACTATCGAAAGGCCATTTATCATCAAGTTGCTCAACAACCACCTCAACAACAACAACATCAGGCACAAACTGCGCATGGAAGATATGTGATTGAAGATTCTGGAAAGAGAGCTTGTGCGGTTAATCAAGATTCTTTAAAGAGAGTTGATGGTAGTGCATTGATAATAGATCAAGATGATGAAAAACTACCAGAGGGTTTTAGCTGGGAAAATTTTAATTGGGATAACTATACTCCTGATCAAGCCAAAGCTTACACAGCTTTTGTTGCCAAAGTTGAAGAAGATAGTGATGATGATCGTGAGTATTGGGCGAAAAAATTCGCAGCTGATATGAAACTGATTGCTGAAAGTGACAGTGAAGATGAAAAGGTTAAAAAGAAGAAGAAAAAGATTAAGACTCCAGTGAGTAGTGATGACGAAGAAATTCCAGTAATCAAAAGGAAAGTAAAAGTTGAAGTTGCAAAGTTCAAAGTTGAAGATGAAGTTGATGCAAAGAAGATTCCAGTGAAGTGTGAAAACTGTGAAGCTGTGAAGAAGCAGAACAGTACACTGATCTATAACTTGAATAGTTTGAAGGAATCTTATGATGTACTGAACAAAGCAATGAACCAATACAATTTAACTAGTGAAGAACAAGCAACAACGATGAAAACACTTCAAGGAGCTTTTATGACGAAGCAAAAAGTGGTGAACAATTACATTGAGAAGTGTGCTGCTCTTGAACAGAAACTGGAACTGCAAAGAATCGAAACTGAAAGAGTTAATCGTTTGTTGAAAAGTTATTCATGTACTTCTTATGTCATTGACAGGATTTATCCAACTGTTGAAGGCATGAAGGCATTTGAAGAAGATGAAGTAACTGAAGAAAAGAAGGATGATGGAAAAGAGACTGAAGAAAAGACTCCAGAAAAGAAGAACAAGAAGAAGAATGATACAAAGAAAAAGACTGACAAGAAGGATTCTGGTAAGAAACAAGAAGTCAGTTATAACAAATGTCCACCCCCGCTAGAAAATGGATATTTGCCCAGGAATCCAAATCAGGAAAGAGTCGAAAAAGCAACAAATTTACAATGGGAGTCGGAGTCGTCAGTCAATTTGCCAGAAAATATTGATGTCGTGTTTACATCATCTGACACTGATCATGAGTCCGAGTTAATTAAGAAAGTCGTCGATCAGGTGTTGGATAAAGATGAAACTGAGGAGTCAAAGTCAGAGTCAAAGTCTGGTTCTGAAAGTTTGAGTTCGACGGTCAACACTCAAAATTCTTCAGTTAAAAGGGTTTACAACAAAGAATTCCTGTTATCAAAATCTAATTTGAGTGACGAAACATTCAAAGTTGCATATACATTGAATGATTCCGACAAATTATATTCTGATGAGGAATTTCCACTAAGAGGTGTAAAAACTGAGATGATCAAAAAGATTTTCAAACTAACAGAAATCAATTTTTCTGAATTAAAAGATGTAAATCTTATTGATAAACCTAAAAAATACACCTCAAGAGTACAACAAAGATTAAACAAGAAAAAAGGTTACAGTTCTGGTTCTGGTTTTCACAAGAAACCAAACCCTAACCGTAATTTCAAAAAGAAAGGTCTTGGTTTTACTCCAACAGAAAAACAGAAAAATTAAACATATGTTCGTGATTTTAAAGCAAATATGACATTTGTTTCAGGTACATCAAGAGATGAGGAAGAAAAGGAAAGGTTTTGGAGGCAGTCGAATAGTAAATTTCTTGCAAAGAAGCAAGAAGAGATGACAGAAACGAGAACCTGTTTCCAATGCAACACTGTTGGACACATTGCCAGAGATTGTTCTAAGGCAATATCATCGAAACAGGGAGTTTTTCGTAAACAAAGAGAGAAAGTGGTTAAGTTTGAACCGCCAATTGACCGAACCAAATTATTCAAAAATTCTACTTTTGAAATTGGTGAAAGTTCAAACAGATTTTACAAGAAGAAAGCAAATCTTGACACTCAGAAATGGGTTGTTAAGAAATTGGTTGATAGTTCTGGCGATGAATCTGATTCCATAAAATCAGAAGAGCCACAGGTTGAGTTAAAATTGAAAACTTCAGTTCCTCCAATGGATGATGTTCATTTTCCATCATTGAAGGATGAAAATTTTAAGAAGAAAATTGGTAAAGTTGAAATATCAAACCAATTTTATGATGATAACAAGGTTTTTGATGTTGAAAAAGCCTTTAACCCCACTGTGAAACACATTTTTGGTAAAATGATTGATCGAAAAGTCAAAGGGGTTAAAGAATTTTATGAGAAGAAGATACAGAAGGAGAAAATTGAACCATCCCTAGTTCGTGACTGGGATGGTTCATACTACGAACAGTAAGTCTGTGGACTTGCCGGAGATCCCAAGTTGGTAATCGTGGATCAGGAATCGGCATCATTCTTTGTATTTGATTATGTTGTTTGTACAAGTGGTAAATCAGGGACATTAAGTTGTATCTGATTTTCTACAAGTGGTTGGTAAACAATGAGATGAACCAAACCCCTAACTTTACAAGTGGTAAAAACAAACTTATTTTCCGGAAAAATCATTTTGATTAAAACAAACTTAAGTGTTTTGAAATCTAAATGAGAAAATAGTTTGTTGTGAGGGGGAGTTCTGATTGTTTATGCCAAGTGGATGGCGATTTGAAGTGATTTGATATCAGTTGTCATTTTATTGTACAGTTTATTTTCAAATTTCCTAAAATGTGTTTGCATTTTAGGGGGAGTAAGAAATTTTAGAAAATCCAAAAACATTTGAAAATTTGAAAAAGTAAAAAACATGATAAATGAAAAAATGAGTTTTGTTGCATAAAAGAGGAAATGATAGTACATCAGTGGACTATCACAACATGCTAAAGAATTGGAAAGTCAAATGTGATAAACGATCTCACTGTGGATGTGTGAGTAGGTTTTTGCACATTTAGTAGATTGTGACGAGATATAAACATAAATTTCAAACTTGCTTGTTCTGTGGGTTAACACAAACTTGGATATATAGGTAACCCCTGAAATCTTGTTTGAAAGGTCCCTTATTCTGAGATACTAGGTCTTTATGCTCAGTGATATCTGGGGTATTATCCCGGGACTTCTGCTGAAAGAAATTTCTGACCTAGTCCCCGGATAATGCTTTCTGCAAATGCTTGAAACATAGCATCGCCCTCAGCAAGCTGATGAAACAATAAAATTGATAGTCGCTGCTGTTGTAATGCAAAAGATCCTCTAAAGGGGACCCACCAAAAGTCGAAGCCGTCATCTCTCTGCGTATCGAAAGATCGACCTGAGCTCTCACGGCCCTCGCACTATAATTTATTCCCTTACAGATATCATCTGTGGTATACTCACCTGTAAGACTGAATATTGGGATCTGGATACGGGAGTATATTCAAGTAGTGGGACACACTAATAAGTTCAAGTGCTTAAAACATTAATCTCGTATCTCGAAACAGTTGAACTTTGTGTGAAAATTTAAGTGGACCAGTATACTGACAATCTAAGTGAATCGTTTAGAACTTAAAATGAAATGAAGCTTAACGGTGTTGGTGATTTGTCTCAAAAACTGATATGATCCTCTTACGCAAACTCACAAAAATATTGTATGTAAATATTTCTTTACTGCATTTCATTCTATTATAAAATTCCAAAAAGATTTTAGTGTGTTTTAGCATAAATTTTGAAAAATTCAAAAAGATTTTTGATAACTGGTGTTGGAGAGCTAATTTTCAAAATTCCGAGTGCTAAACATGATGAAAAAATGGTTTGAGAGAGTGTGTTGTGTTTGAAATGAAAAATGATATTTCTGTAAGTGGTTCATCAGAGGCTATAAACGTTGAATCATTATTATCAGAAAATTTATTGTGAGGTAGAGGATGTGCAGGTTTCTAAATGATAGAGAGTCAGGTTCCGATACCTGAAGACTTTGTGATTTCAACATGCCAGACTGTGATCCCAGTATATCGAAAGGGGGAGTCTGAAGACATTCAAGTAAAGAGTGTTCGTGGGAAGTCTGAGGATTCTTACAGTGTCAGACATTTCAGAGAGAGTTCAGACTGATAAAGACTGAAGACGTTGAAGACTCGACACTTAAGACTCGTCAACATCTGAGGGGGAGTCTGTTGGTGCAGTCATCTGTCGACTAAGTCTTATATCGAGTCTCGAGATCGTTGCAGAATTGTTCAAGCATGATGTCATCATATATGATGATGACATCATATTGATGACATCACATATTGCAACTACACGTGAAATTGCATGCAAAGTGAAATTAGAATGTTGTTTTTGTCGGTTTCGCTTCAAAGTAAAATGCATGGGTTTCGCTTCAAGACAAAATGTGTAGGGTTTCGCTTCAAGGAAACTAAAAGGGTTTCGCTTGAGAGTGTCTTCAAGCGAACCCTAAACACTATATATAGGTTAGTTGGTTAGTTCATTTGAAACATTTGCCAGAACGAGATACCGAGGTGCTGCCGGTTTTCCTTTCAATTGTAAACATTGTTATATCGATATAAAAGAGGATTAAAGTGATAATCAAGCTGTTTTCATATCCGTTTCTTAGTTTCCGCCTCTGAAACGGATTTGAGCTCTTCCAAACGACTCGTTTAGGTCACAATACGATCCTACAAAGATGAAGACTTGAAGCATTTGTTTGCAAAAACAGTTTCCAGGATACGGCTCAGGATATTGAGCTGTATCTATGATCAAACTATGAGCAAAAAGTAAAGGGGGTGACACGAGATATAAGAGGAAAGCCCTTGATCAATCTAGATCGCCGGCACAAAACCTCGGGAGCTGACAATCGCAGCTGCCTTGTTCTTCTTATTGCTTTAAACTTTAGGATACAGTGCAGGATATTGATCAGATCGCTAAGTGTTACAATGCTTTTTGTGAAAGTGAAAGTTGCGAGAGAGTAAAGTGTGAGAGAGCAGTGAGTGTTGTTGTCCTATTCGATCTGACTTATCCAATTACTTATAGCTAAGAATTATAAACAAAAACTCCTATAAATGTGGGATGCTTCCGAATATTCCATAGTTAACGTTATGGACCGAGTAAAGCGGCTTCAACGTCTTCCTTTGAAGGACTTAGACCGAGTCTTCCAGGGAAAGGGTCCTCACGAACGTTACCAGCTTGGACTCGTACTCCTGCACATAATTCGTTAGTAATCCTCAGGATACCATTCAGGATGTTACCAATATCCTGAATCAGCATCCCGGACATGAACATATATCATACAAGCAAGATATAATTTAAGATATCATCCAGGATATGAGCTCAAAATTTCACCCATAATAATTGTCCCCAAAAAATGTTACCGTTTAGTATCCTGGCACTAACGGTTATATTTTTTACGAATAACGAGGCAATTAAGAGATTGGACCTTGATGTGACAGCTTGTAACCGCTTAGTCTATAATTACTCATTACCTCCCTATAACTTCTCATCCTCATCTTCTTTTAACCTTTACCAAAGAGAAAAAAGGTAAACATTTCTCTCTCAATCCCATCTTTCTCCTTTATTCTGTTCAGTATTCCGGCACCATGAGACAAACAAGATCGAGCTCCGGTGACTCTGCTCCCACGTTCATCCACCAGAATCTTCTCCAAGAACCGGAGAAAGAGACATGCTCCTTCGATAGTGCCCACTTGTCGGCTCTCAAATCCTCCGGCATCTTCCCGGAAGGGACGGTGTTCTGGCCGTTTGACCGGGAAATCCGGTCGGACATGGTTTCCGACGAGTGGTTATGTTTTAACGCCTTTCCCTTTACCTTAGGATTACAGTTTCCCTTTCCAGATTTCATCACTGATTTCTTCAATACCACAAAAATCTGTTTCAGCCAAACAATGCCAATGCTCTGGCGAGTCTTGTCCGTTCTTGATCAGATCAAGAAAAATCATATTCCTGACCTTTCCGTTCATGACCTCCCCTTAGCATATCGGCTTAGATGCCATGGTTCCTGTAGATTCTTGTTCTATTCTACCTCCGGCGATCCACTGATACTTCGTGCCACCAGGAATGAGGAGAAATGGCAATCCAAATTCTTCTTTGTAAAAAGAGACTCAATCCCTGGTGGAACGGAATATCCGGTGAAGTGGTTGAGAAAGGGTAGGATTTAGGGTTTAAGGATGATCCTGCCTTATATCCTGTTTCATATCTTGTACTAATTTTTTCCATTCTCTTATACACAGCCGATTTCAGGAAGCTTCCACCTCCCCTAGCTGACTCACAGAAGAGAATTGATGCTATCAGACTCCTCCCAGAGGCTGAAAGAAGTTTTAATCCGTCCCCACCATCTCCAAGCCCTCTTTCCAGTGCAAACATGTCTGGTAATGATCCTGCATGATATCCTGCATACATGTTTTTATTTGACATATTTAGGAAAGAATTTCACTCCCTGTATGCAGACTCCAGCAAAGTTCCAGTCTTCCTGGACCTTGATGAGCTTGATAGCTACCCCACTCCAGTTGATGTCAAGAAAGAAACTCCTGCTATTACCAGTTCTAAGCCGCTCCCGGCTCCCAAGCCTACTCCGAGAACCCGTGCTTCCACCTCTAAGAAGAGGAAAGGTTCTGAGGTCAGCACTCTAGGTCCTGAGGGGTTCTCATACGAAGAACTCAGCTTCACTGATTCCTTAGAACCGATGACATCCTTCCTCAACAAGGTAATATCCTGCTACTATATCCTGCACACGTATCCTGATAGGATATCCTAACAGGATATCCTGGTTAATATATTTTAACTTATACCTGAATTTTGTCCTACAGGGCCTCCAGCATCTGCTTCATCTTTACACCGATGCTTGCAGCACAAACAAGTTCCAGGAGGCTAGGATCAAACAGCTCGAGACCACCGTTGCCGACCAAGGGGCCATTGCTGAGGTTAAGACCCGGCATTATGAGGACAAGTTGAAGAAGGTCACTCAGGATGCTGAGATAAAGTTGGCCGCGGTTCAAGTGGAGCATGAGTAGGCCATGGTCTCTTTCTGGGAAGGGATCAAGAACTCCGCCATTGTCTCTCTGCTACAAGCCCGCATCAAAATGGCTTACGAGGCCAAGGAGACAGGTCTTGAATACCCAACCTGGCCGGTCGATTCCTGGGTGGTGAAGCTGAAGGAACTCTGGGGCAAAGCTGTGCCACTTCCTGCTGAGACCGGAGAATCCTCTAAGTCAGCAGAGCTGGTGGACAAGGCTGGAGAAAAGAAGGATGCTGGGACGGATGCTGGCGAGGATGCTGCTCAGGATGCTGAGGCCGAGAAGACGGAGAAGGCTGGGGAAAATGCCGCTGTGTGAGGGCATTCAAGTGGGCGATGATGGATATTGATGCCTAGGCCGGAGCCCACTTTTTTAAATTTGATGGTTGGTCTGTAACCCCAAAACAATTTACTTTTTCTGCACTTTACTTTTCCTGCATTTGAACAATATGATGGCCAAAGGTGGAGGGATCCTGAGTTTCAGGACGAAGCCCTTGGTCATCAATGTTAGTATGCTTTACTTTTGGACAATATAACAGTTGGAGGTGGATGGGTCTTGGTTTGTGACAAAACCTTCAACTGTTAAGTAAATATGGTAAGGAACTAACCGTGCTTTTGGTGGATGGACCTTGGTTTGAGGTGAAACCAAGAGCACAACTTTTGGTATGTTAATAATATAACCTTCTTTTGGCTTTATATCTGTTGTTACACCTTTATTGCATAAATTTTATTTATGAAAACAACTTTGTTTGAACATTCTTGGGAACACATTGTAAGAGTATCCTGAGAGATATCCTGCTCAGTATACTGACACATAACCTATAAAACTCAAGTTATCCAAACAAAAAGGAAAGATCATACCAGAGATTCCTAAAGAGTTAATTCCAACCTTCAATTATAGGAATGTCCCCAGTTCACACTTATAAGTTTGAATCCATCCTTCAAGTTGTATAACATATGTCCCCTGTGTTCAACACATTTGAAGACTTAGGAATGTAAACACAGTCATACTTTAGCCTTACTAAATAAATCCTGAATATCCTGGGATAAACCCTTAACATCCTGGGGATAAACCCTTAATATCCTGGGGATAAACCATGATTTTCATGCGCTACAGGCAAGAATGTACAAACTCCAAGACTTAGAAAGGTGAAAACCTTTAAACCTTAGAGAGTATGACAATACCCTTTCGTGAGAGAGGGTGATCAATCCTCATATACCTTTAGGATCCAGGATATAGCCAATAGTAACAAAATTGTCAGCCACTTTTACATGAACTGGTTCCGCTACCTTGAACTATCCCTAGATAACTTGCGCTCCAGGCGGGGTGTTCAAACCCAATTCGTAAGAAAGGTGAATACCTTTAAACCTTTGAAGGGATTAGAATCCCTTATACGTGAAAGAGGGGGCCAATCCTCTAATCCTTCGAGATATCCTGATAGTATATCCTGGAGCTATATCCTGAAGCATATTCTGCAAAACAATCTTAAACTAAGGTGGTTGTTAGCTTGGCTAACACCCCTCCGATGCTTAAGTCAGTATTGGGTTCAAGATAATAAACAAATTCAAATATATTTAAAAGAGGTAGAATACATACCATTCTGAGATAGAAATTAAATTCTATTCTTACTTGAAATAGAGCTTTAAGTATATAGCATTCCAGGATCTTGGTAGCATATCCCCTTCCATACTTCTGAGTCGGTATGCCCCTTTTCCTGATTCTGATTCTGATTCAACCTCATATGGTCCTTCCCACTTTGGAGCCAACTTTCCATCGGCGGGATTAGTGGTATTTTGAAAAGTCTTTCTTAATACCCAATCACCAACTTGAAATCTTCTAGTCCTTATATTCTTGTTATATGCTCTAGATATCCTTTGTTGATATGCTGCCATCCTTAGCCTTGCTGCATCTCTTGTTTCGTCTACAGTGTCCAAATCTTGGCACAAAGCTTCAGGATTCTGCTCAGGATCTCGGAGTATAGATCTTGCCGTAGGTATTACCATTTCTGTTGGGATCATTGCTTCTGCTCCAAATACCAAGGAAAACGGGGTTTGGCCAGTTGCATTTTTTACCGTTGTTCTGTCAGCCACAAAACTGTCACACCCCGATATTTCCATGTATTACCGGTGGGCCCGGTGGGGAGTATCGTGACGTAGTTGATATCATCATAGTCAAACAACACAAATTAAAATGCACAGCGGAAGCAAAGATAGATTCATTCCAACTTTAATAAATTGTAATATTAAGTATCACAAAATATTTGAAACAGATCCACAGGCAGATCAAAATAAAAAGGAGACATTGTTCATCAGTTTTATGACATCCAAGCTTGCGAGACTTATTGTGGATGCTAAGAGAAAGCCAGCCTAGTTCGAGTAGTACCTGCACTTAACCTTTTTGGGAAAAATACGTCAGTTTACACTGGTAAATACAATTTAACTGACTCATTTTGAAAAGTTTAATAAAATTGATTTGAATGCACGTGGCACAAAACTTTTATAACTTGGGATAATTATTTGAATATAATCTTGTAAAAGAATTACATGTTTCTTATGCGTTCAGTAGCCCGGTTTGTGCCGGATTAAAGATCAATAGACACACCACATTATTTATTTAGGCACTGACGGGTGTACGCCTACACCCCGTGCTTAGGTCGTGGCCATTTCGTAAAATGATGCCAAGGATATCCGGGACATGGTCATTAACCCCCCAAAGGCTTTAAGCAAACAAAACATTTCCAAACGGAGCATTTCAATGGTTTAACCTCTATTCGATTAAAGATTCAATGCCCGACCAAGCGGTATTTTATATACCATACCCCAAGCCCGTATAGGGAAAATAAGTTAAAAGTATTTACCTTTGCAAGTATAAATCACAAATGGCAAGTGCGTGTAGCTTTTACTGGGTCTCCTATTCTGGAACAAAGGTTTATAATAACCTATTAGATTTCTAACGGGTCTTTAATTAAGCTTAAGCTTAGACCGGTTAGTTTTAAAGGAAGATACGGTTCAAACGCATGAATAAGTGAAGACCGGAATAGATTGTGATTTAGACCCGACAAGTTTGAAGAATTGTATAATATGGGTAAACTAAACACATTCTGGATTTTGAGACAAAAATGATAAGGTTTGACCCGTTTCGGCTAATATATGCAAACTAGTTAGATAAGCCGATCCGAACGCGAAAAGTGCGTAACGGGTAACCAAATGAGTCATATGCAAGTTTCCTAAGTTAATATGCCCTAAATATGTTGTGACATCAGTAAGATATCTTCTATTATGCTCGAAACGAATTTAGACACAAGCTACGCCCCGTAAGGGCATTTTGGTCATTTAAAAGGTTATAAAAGAATTTAAATAATAATCTGAGTTACAGGCCTGATATAATTAGTAAAAATACTCATTTTTATAAATCATAACAGTAGGGTACTAAATATATGTGAAATTTATCCATTATAACCAAACTACGCACCGTAGGGGCATTTTGGTAATTTCACATAGCCTTTAAAGGTCAAATCTGGAAATCTGGTTTTAAAACTTTAGGTTACTATTAATTTATAAAAATATACTTAAAATATCAGTAGGTATCAACCTTATATGTTTAAAATAGTTTTAATACATACTATGCGTTAAAAACGCTTAAAAAGGCGATTTGGAGCCATTTCCGGGTTCTATATAGAAAGCTGATATTTTTATTATTCCAGAAGGTTTAAAATAATTTATTTATAATATAAAATCAATAGCAAAAGGTTTGGGGTCAAAGAGATTTGTAAAACTCATTTTATAGCCCAAAAGGGCAAAACCGGCAATAACCGAAATCAAGCTACAACCCTATGTTATGCTCAGCCTAAAATTTATTAAAAATCTTCAAAAATCCCAAAATATTATATTACATCAGTGGGTAAAAAGTTTGATATCAAAAAGTGGTTTAAACTAGGCTATATGCTAATTATGTCGTTTAGTTAACAAAAGCTTTCTAATTACGCTATTGAGCATAACTCTTAATCTAGACCTCAAACTGATGTCAAATTTTGGGTACAAGTTTATAAATCAGTAACCAAGGTGTCTACTCTTTTATATTTTCAAAAATCACATTTTATGGTGAAAAGGGCATACTAGTCAACATTTAGGCAATTAACGGAAACTTTCATAATAATTGGACAACTAATGAACCAAGCCGTATAATCACAGAGGGTTATACTAACATGTAACTAGGTTCAAAAGAAGCTCTAAGGCAATCCTAAACTAGGCTTAAACGGGTTAGAACTGAAAGTCAAAGCAAAAGTCAAATTATTCGACTTTCGGTTCCGAACCGGGTCTCTACTGAAAATTGTCGGGTTGAACATGTTTAGACATGTTCTTACATTAATTACCAAGTTATATTAATGATAAAACATGTTACATGGATCCTACATTGCTAATTATGTAATAATTTGAAAATAAGTATTCTGTTGACTTTTTAAAGTTAGCTTTGACCCGACAATTAACCTAGTTAGAGTGGGAATCAGAGAGTACCCTTTTAAGGGTTTATTACCCACATAATTACCTACTTATAGGTACTTTTAATTCGAGATTTGACTGAACAAATTTTAATTAATCTCGAAGTCAAATCTTAATTACGACGGTTTGACTTTTAGCTAATTAACTAAGCTAAACTGAATTAAAAAGGATTAAGGACGCTTACAAGAGTCCTAAGTATGCTTATGGATCCTAAGAGAAGTGGGTTGCTGTCCAGAGAGCTCCAGAGATCAGTTGAAGTGAGTTTGAATGAAGTGAATAAAATGGTTGCAACTTCACTCTCTTATATATTGAACCCAAATGCATAAGATCATGCCAAACTAGTCTACATGTGTTGCAAGATCATCCCAGGTGTCCCTATGATGCCAAAACCAGTTGCAAGACCCTTGATTTTCGAAAACCACTTATCTAAGGCGGTGCAACCTGCTGAACAGGCACCTGTCCAAAATTGCTACCAGCGACGTCCTTACGGACCGTAAGGGTTCAAGCTTACGGTCTGTAAGCAACCCTTTACGGACCGTAAGCCTTAGCTCTTACGGTCCGTAACCGATGCCCAGAGACAAAATATTTTGCAACTTCTAGGCCTTGCCCCTACATTTCTTACAAGTCCGAATCTTGTGCTTCTTTTCGGTAGAGGGGACCAAGTTTTCAGCTCTTGCATGCCTTGCATGTACTTACACAATTTTGGATCTTTGTGGAAGGTTTTTAAATGTCGAAAATACCAAGAATTCATATTGGATCCATGACTTAGGTTATAATCAATTTGTTATTTATGATAACCAGATTTATTTGCATAATTTGAGATGTTGATTAAATATATCATGGTTAGGGATTTATTAATAGGTCGCTCAGAGGTATAAATTAACATGTCGACGCTTTTAAATCCTACCGTACATCTTTATATGGATCCGTTTTCATAACACGTTTGCATTACATGACACGTGTCTTTATTTTATTGGGTATGTTTTTACGAGGTGTTACAAAAACAAAGGGTAGTTCCTCTGCCCATCTTCCTTTCTTAGCTCCTAATCTCTTTTTCAAGTTGTTGACAATTATCTTGTTTGAGGATTCAGCTTGTCCATTTGCTTGAGGATGTACCGGAGTAGATGTGATCATTTTGATTCCCCAACTCTTGCAAAAGTCAGTAGTCCTTTTGCTTATAAACTGGGATCCATTGTCACAAATGATTTCAGCTGGTACTCCAAACCTGGTCAGGATATTTCTCTTTATGAAGGATACTACTTCTTGGTCTCTAACTTGAACAAATGCTTCAGCTTCAACCCATTTAGAGAAATAATCAGTCATTGCCAGCATAAAGACTTTTCCTACTATGTCCATCCCCCATTTCATGAATGGCCAAGGGGAAGCTATAGGATATAGTGGTTCAGCCGGTTGATGTAGTATGTTACTGTGCCTTTGACATGCATCACATCTTCGAGCATATTCTATAGCATCTTTCTTCATTGTCGGCCAATAGTATCCTGTCCTTAATACTTTTGAGAATAATGACCTGCCCCCAGTGTGGTTACCACAATCCCCTTCATTTATATCCTGAAGCACTTCCTTAGTTTCAGGATCCTCCAAGCATCTCAGGTATGGTCCTGCAAGAGATTACTTGTATAAAACATTATTTATAAAAGTGAATCGTGATACCTTCATCCTAAATGCCTTAGGGTTTTCGTCTCTAGGGATGTGTCCTTTCTTGAGATATCTTATGATTGGAGCCATCCAGGATTCAACATCCTTATCAGGATCATGACCAAGATCCTGGATGCTTGTTACCTCCTTATCCTGAGCTTTGAAGGAATCCACAGCAGGATACAGGATATGAAGTATTGGTATTTGGGTTCCCTCTGGTATCCTGACCGATGATCCTAAGTTCGCCAAGGCATCCGCTTCAGCATTATCTTCTCTTGGTACCTGTTCAAGTGTAAAAACATCGAAATATCCTGCTAATTTTTTGAGAATATCGAGGTACTCGACTAACTTCTCACCTTTAACTGCATAGGATCCATTAAAATGATTAGTGATTAACAAGGAGTCAACATATACTTGCAAATTCTTGATATTCATATTTTTAGCCAACTCTAATCCTGCAATTAAAGCCTCATATTCTGCTTCATTATTAGTAGCAGGAAAATCACACCTAATAGCCTGGGGTAATATGTCCCCCTGTGGCGATTTTAGTAGTATTCCCAATCCTACTCCTCTAACATTAGATGCTCCATCAGTGTACAATGTCTAGGATCCTGAGGATTCTCCTAATTGTTGGACTTCTAGATCTACCTCATCCTGAATATCACTACTGAAATCAGCCACAAAATCAGCTAGAGCCTATGATTTTATGGCATTTCTAGGTTCATATACTAAGTCATAAGCACTTAATTTCACTGACCACTTAGCCATCCTGCCTGACATCTCGGGTTTCCTAAGCACATTTTTAACAGGATAATTGGTTTTAACATGAATTCTATGTGTCTCAAAGTAATGTCTAAGCTTTGTTGATGCCATAACTAGAGCCAATATTAAATTTTCTAAATGAGAATATCTGGTTTCAGCATCTAATAAACTTTTACTAACATAATAGACAGGATATTGCTGACCTTCATGATCCTTTATAAGGACGGCACTTACAACATTCCCTGATACTGCGAGGTATAGGGACAGTGGTTCACCATTCTCAGGCTTCATCAATAGAGGTGCAGTTGAAAGATGCCGCTTCAAGTCCTGCAGGGCTGCTTCATGCTTCTCTCCCCATTCGAACTTCTTGTTTTTCTTCAGGACATCGTAAAATTCCTTGCGTTTCTCGGAGGATCTTGAGATAAATCTGTTCAATGCAGCTACTCGCCCTGTTAACCGTTGAACATCCTTCATATTTGAAGGTGATTTGATATCCAAGATAGCTTTAATCTGCTCTAGGCTTGCCTCTATTCCTCTTTTGGTCACCATATACACTAGAAACTTTCCTGCCCCCACTCCGAAATGGCACTTAGTAGGATTTAGTTTCATGTTATACTGATCCAGGATATCAAATGCTCCCTTAATATCCTGGAGGTGATCCTCAGCCTTTTTAGATTTTACCACCATATCGTCGATGTATACCTCCATGGTGTCCCCCAGCTTGTCTTTAAACATCATGTTTACCAATCTCTGGTATGTTGCACCCGCATTTTTCAAACCAAAAGGCATAGCAGTATAACAATAAATACATATCGGTGTCATGAAGGCAGTATCCTCCTGGTCCGAAGGTTCCATTTGAATCTGCTGAAATCCTGAGGATGCATCCATGAAGGTTAACATCTCATGGCCGGCAGTAGCATCCACCATTGCATCAATATGAGGAAGAGGAAATGGGTCTTTGGGACAAGCCTTGTTCAAGTCTGTGTAATCTACACAGACTCTCCATTTCCCGTTTTTCTTCTGTACCTCGACTACATTTGCTAGCCATCTTGGAAACTTGACTTCTCTGATCATCTTAGATTTCAACAGCCTTTCTACTTCTTCCTGAATGATCATATTTCACTCCGGAGCAAACTTCCTCCTCTTTTGTTGGACAGGTTTGAATGATCTGTCAATACCGAGCTTATGTGTTATAATATCTTTCGAAATGCCTGTCATATCCTCGTGCTTCCACGCGAATGTCGACATCCTGCACTTCAAAAAGTTAGTTAACTGTTCTTCAATATCCTGAGGGATATTGATTCCTACGAGCACCGAGATATCCGGATTATCCTGATCCAGGATAATTTTCTTCATATCCTGCTCTGAAGCCTCTACGATATCCTGGGCCCGCACCTTTAATTGCTATGCTGGATTAGGCTTAGTTGAGGATTTCATTGAGGATGAGTAACATTCCTTCGCCTCCTGCTGATCACTATCAACCTTGACAACCCCCCAAGGGGTAGGGATCTTGATGCATTGATGATAAGTTGATGGCACAGCCTTCATATCATGGATCCATGGCCTGCCCAGTATGATGTTATAGCAGGATAGGGAGTCCATCACACATAAATGTTGTATTGATTTGACCCCTTCAACATATACTGGTAACTTTATCTCTCCCACTGTGTTCCTAGCCTCTCCACTGAACCCAACAAGTATGGTGGATTTTGAAGTGATATCCATTGGAGATACATTCATTCTTTTCAAAGTCTCTAGTTGGATTATGTTGACGGAGCTGCCATTATCTACCAATATCCTGCGTACAAAGTGGTTAGCCACATATAATGTTATTACTAGAGCATCATTGTGAGGATCCTGGGCAGTATCCCTATCATCACTGTCAAATGTGATCACTTTATCAGTTGTGAGGGTAGTCATCCTGGCTGGTTTATCTCCCCTTTCGGCCTTAGCTTCCTTTGCATGTCTCTTGGCCGCAGAATAGGAAGTCCCACAAATGTCGGATCCTCCTGAAATAAAGTTGATTATCTTGGCATCTGCAGGAGGTGATGCTGCTCGTTCAGGATCCTTCTCAGTATCCTGGCCCTTATTCTTCTTTCTTCCTAGGAGATCCTTCAGATATCCCTTGCTTAGAAGATAACTTATTTCTTTTCTTAGAGCAATGCAATCCTCAGTTACATGTCTGAAATCTTCATGGAAGGCACACCATTTAGACTTATCCTTCCAATCAGCTTTTTGTTGATTCTTCCGAGGCCACCTAGCTTTGTCTCCTAAACCCTGCATAGCATACATCAGTTCAGGTATGTTAACAGAAAAACAATATTCAGATAATTCAGGATACTCCTCAGGATCCTCGTCTTCAACAACATTCACTTTCTTGTTGTCGTTTCTGCCATACGGCTTAGAGCGATATGGTTTAAACGAGGATTCTGACTTCCTATTGGTTGACTCATAAGTAGTGGATGAGTACATCCTCTCTTGCATCTTCTTGTCATCCTCCAGTCGAATATATCTTAGTGCCCTATTTCGAGCTTCATCCAAGTTCCTGCATGGGTTCATTACAAGATCTTGGTAACATTGAGAATCTTTTTGCAGCCCCATCTTGAAAGCTTGCACAGCTGTTGCAACATCAAGATGTGGAATATCTAAGGATTCTCGGCTAAACTTGTTCACATAATCTCTTAAGGATTCCTGAGGTCCTTGAGTTATCCTGTAGAGATCACTTGTTAGTTTTTCAAAACTTCGACTGCAAGAAAATTGACTATTAAATAAATTCACTAGGTGAGCAAATGATGTAATCGAATGAGGAGGAACGTTTAAGAGCCATTTTAAGGCCGATCCTGTTAAGGTAGAACCAAAACCCTTGCATAGGCATGCTTCCTTGAGGTCTAGAGGGATAGGGTTGATCTCCATTCTTTCCTTATACTGGGCAATATGCTCTTCAGGATCCGTAGTCCCATCATAGAGCTTCATGTTGGGGGTTTGAAACCTTTTTGAGATTTTAGCATCACAAATAGGATATGCAAACCGAGATATCCTGTGGCTGTCTTGGGACACTTCCGGAATTGGCTGGACCACTCCAGGTACACTGGATATCATGTCCTTCAATTTCTGGAGCTCCCTAGTAAATGCTGACGTCATACCTGCATCCTGCAAAGATCCACTATTGTTAGTAGCAAGAGTATTATTATTATTTGACACGTTACCGGTCTAAGGATTCTGGCCATATCCTGAAGCATATCCTGAGCTCCTCACAGTTGACATCCTGACTGAGGAGGGTATTTCAGGAGTATGATTCTGAGAATGGCTAGGCACGATATTTCCCCTGTTATCCTCAGTATATACGGCCGAACTGAAGTTCAAAGTTCTGGGCTGTAAAGGAGTGATAATATCCTCAGCGGGCCTGCTTGAACTAGATTTCAAGAGTTGTATTTCTCTCATCAGCATTTGGTTTGTTTCCTGTTGCTGCCTCATCTGTTCCTGTACACTACCAAATAAGGTTAGAATTTCATCATTAGAAGCCAAAACAGGACCAGATCCCTGAGTGCTCCGAGTAGGGATAACATCCCGAGCCACATGACTTTCAGTTCCTTGTGAAGAGGTTTGCATTCTCGGAGGAGGTGGTGGAAGCAACGAACCAACTGTTGCAGAGGTTGTAGCAGACACGGTGGAGGAGCTCATGTTTGATCTTGAGGCCATTGTAAATAATGTGGCAAAAAGTTTTGAGAATAGAAAACCAAGTAACGATTTCACAAAGGTTTTTAGCAAAGATA
Organism: Helianthus tuberosus; assembly: GCA_030545235.1. Lineage (NCBI taxonomy): Eukaryota > Viridiplantae > Streptophyta > Magnoliopsida > Asterales > Asteraceae > Helianthus > Helianthus tuberosus. Next base: position 20,910,644 of record CM060403.1, read on the forward strand.
GCACCATTTGCCCCACGGTGGGCGCCAAATTGTTTTGGTCAAAAATTACCGAAGCAATTAAGTGATCAAATTAGTTAAGTGAGGTAGTGTGCTAAGAAAGTGTGTTGAAAATATGCTGATTAAGTTGTTTGCAAAAACAGTTTCCAGGATACAGCTCAGGATATTGAGCTGTATCTGTGATCAAACTATGAGCAAAAAGTAAAGGGGGTGACACGAGATATACGAGGAAAGCCCTTGATCAATCTAGATCGCCGGCACAAAACCTCGGGAGCTGACAATCGCAGCTGCCTTGTTCTTTTTATTGCTTTAAACTTCAGGATACAGTGCAGGATATTGATCAGATCGCTAAGTGTTACAATGCTTTTTGTGAAAGTGAAAGTTGCGAGAGAGTAAAGTGTGAGAGAGCAGTGAGTGTTGTTGTCCTATTCGATCTGATTTATCCAATTATTTATAGCTAAGAATTATAAACAAAAACTCCTATAAATGTGGGATGCTTCCAAATATTCCATAGTTAGCGTTATGGACCGAGTAAAGCGGCTTCAACGTCTTCCTTTGAACGACTTAGACCGAGTCTTCCGGGGAAAGGGTCCTCACGAATGTTACCAGCTTGGACTCGTACTCCTGCACATAATTCGTTAGTAATCCTCAGGATACCATTCAGGATGTTACCAATATCCTGAATCAGCATCCCAGACATGAACATATATCATACAAGCAAGATATAATTTAAGATATCATCCAGGATATGAGCTCAGAATTTCACCCATAACAGTTCCTAAGGGTAGAACGCTTCGAAATGGTTCGAGCGCTTCATGCATGTCGAATGGAGGAAACCCAATCGGTCTCATCTTATGTCTTTAAGATGAAAAGCCACATTGATCACCTCGAAAGGCTCAATATGGATAAAAGGGGTTTATCCATTGTAACGATCAATGAGGGTGGCAACTAGAAAGGGCATCACCCCGATACCAAAGCAAATGTTGAAAATGGAAAGGGGAAATTCAATGGGAAAAGAAAAGAAAGGTTAAAGCGGAACCACCGAAACCAAATCAAAAGAAGGCAAAGGTTGCCACGAACGATCCATACTTTGAGTATGGTGAGATAGGACATTGGAAAAGAATTGTCCAACCTATCTCAAGGGGTTGAAAACTTAGAGGGATGCTAGGCAAACCTAAGGTACAATCTTTATAAAACATATTGACCTTAATGTTATTTCTTCAAACACATGGGTATTAGATACCGGATGTGGAACTCATGTTTGCAATTTTTTGCAAAAGGTTCAAAAGAAATAAGCATTACAAAAGGGAGACATTAGTCTCTTCATGGGCAATGGAATGAAAGTTCAAGTTGAAGCCCTAGAAGACTATGTTTTAAAACTTCCAAATGGTTTGGAAATTGTTTTAAAAATGTTTTGAATGCTCCTAGTTTGACTAGGAACATTATTTAAGTTTCCCTTATAAGACAATATGGTTTTGTTTTAAAGTTTGTAAACAATGACATTTATATTTTTATGAATGACATGTTTTACTTTAAAGTTATGCTTTCAAATGGTATTTATGAATTGGTTCATAATAATACATCATTTGATAGTTAAATGTACCAAGTAATCACCAAGAAACTCAAAATGGATTTGAGTGAGACCTATATTTGGCATTATCGCCTTGGTCATATAAACAGATGTCGCATGTAAACACTTCGAAAGACTGGTCTTTTGGAGACAAATGAAGTTGATTCATTTGATACATGTGAATCTAGTTTACAAGGTAAAATGACTAAGAAACCCTTTAATGGGAAAGGGCAAAAGATTTATTAGGCATCACACATTCGGATGTATGTGATCCTTTTAAGCCAATGACTAGGAATGGTGAAGGATACTTCATTACTTTTACCGACAACTATAGTAGTTATGGTTATGTGTACTTGCTGAGACACAAAATTGAAGTTTTGAAATGTTCAAAGCCTTCAAAAGGTGAAGTACAAAAATCAACTCAATCAAAGTTCTTCGTTCCGATAGAAAAGGAATCGAACTCTATTTGGATATGGTTTGATCTATGATGGCTAGGAGCACATTATCTCTATCATTTTGGGGTTACGCTTTGCTCTCCGCGGCCCAAACCAAGAAAGTGGATAAGACACCTTTTGAAATATGGCATGGAAAGGCTCCATCATTATCATATTTGAAGGTATGAGGTTGTGAAGCTTAAGTTGAGCTATACACCTTAAAAAATTAGAAGTACGATCCACTAAGTGTATCTTTGTAGGATATCCTAAAGATGGATTAGGATATTAATTCTACGATCCAACAGAGCAAAAGTAATTATTGCTCGAAAGACTGAGTTCTTGGAAGCTAAGTTCCTTGTGGAAGGAATTAGTAGAACAATGGAACTTGATAAGGATCAAGATCCACAAGCCGATACACGTTTGGTTAAAACTAGCACTCAACAAGAGGTTGTTGAAAAACAATCAAGTGGTTGATCAAAGCACACAAAACGTTCGCAAATCTGGTAGAATTAGTAGTCCACCTGAAAGATATGGATTTTTCATGGATGGATGCCACGTGTAGATTCGGGTGAACCTACCACATACCATGATCCAATGTCAAAATCTGATTGTGACAAATGGCTTGAAGCCATGAACGTAGAGATGCAATCCATGTATAACAACCAAGTATGGGAATTGGTTGTACCGTCTCTTAACTCCAAAGTAGTTGGAAGTAAGTGGGTTTTCAAGAAGAAAACCGATATGCATGGTAACTTGGATACTTATAAAGCGAGACTTGTAGCAAAAGGTTTCACTCAAACTCAAGGGTTGATTATGATGAGACCTTCTCGCCCGTGGCAATGCTAAAGTCAATTAGGATATTATTTGCCATACCTGCATAATATGATTATGAGATTTGGCAAATGGATGTCATAACGGCTTTCCTCAATGGATATCTTAAGGAAGATGTCTATATGGCTCAGGCTGAAAGTTTTGACGATCCAAAACATCCTAACAAGTATGCAAGTTAAAGAAATCAATCTATGGATTAAAACAAGCATCTAGAAGTTGGAATCACCGTTTTGATGAAGAAATTAAGAATTTTTGGATTCATCAAAAACGTCGATGAAGCTTGTGTGTATAAGAAAGCTAGTGGGAGCACCATCACTTTCTTAGTATCATATGTCGATGACATTCTAGTATTTGGAAATGACATTCCAACCATAGAAGGTGTAAAACCTAGATTGGAAGATGTTTTTCCATTAAGGATTTTGGTGAAGCCGCCTATATTTTGGGAATAAAGATCTATAGGGATGGATCAAGGCGCTTGATAGGTTTAAACTAAAGTGCATACATTGACAAAGTCTTGAAAAGGTTCAAGATGGAAAACTCTAAGAAAGGTTTAGGTACCTATTCAAGAGGGGGCAATATTGAGTGCATCTCAATGTCCAAGCTCAAAGGATGAGCAAGAAAGAATGAAAGGAATCCCATATGCGTCAGCTATAGGATCCATTATGTATGTAATGATATGCACTAAACTGGACGCGTCATGCGCTTTAAGTATGACAAGAAGATACCAGAGAAATCCAAGTAACGCTTATTGGATGACTGTTAAACGAATATTGAAATACCTTAGGAGGACTAAGGATATGTTTCTAATATATGGATCTGGTGAAGAAGAATTCGTTGTAAAGGGTTACATGAATACGAGTTTCTAAACTGATCGAGATGATTCTCGATCACAATCAGGGTAGCATTGTCCACTACAGAATTAGAATACATCGTAGCTTCATTGATCGAGATGATTCATGTGGATCTGCCACTTGAATTATTGCCGATTTAGGGGTAGTCCCTACCATTCAGGAACCCTAGAGATCTTTGTGATAACGATGGTGTGATTGCTTAAATCAAGGAACCACGTGTACATCAAAAGACTAGGCACATTGAGCGGAGTTTCAACTACATAAGGGATGAAGTTGAAAAGGGAAAAGATATGTATTCGCAAAGTTCACACTGATCAAAATATTGCGGATCCACTCACGAAGCTCCTTGAACGGGCAAAGCATGAAGGGTCATACTTGTTCCTTAGGACTTCAATATTCTAGTGATTGGATTTGATCTATTTTGTATTTGGATATTGGAACAACTATTATTATAACTCTTTATGGTATGTTGAGTTATGTTCCATTTTAGCATGTTTAAATCTGTGAATAAGTTGCTTATTCTAAATGTCCGTAGTCGATCATACTTGTGGAAACAAATATGAATGTAAGACTATTATGAACTTGGATTGGTGGATATTCATTAGGTATGAATATAGAGCAAAGTGTTGCTGCCAAAGTTCATAGATATTTGTAGGACACAAATATTGGACTGACTCGCTCTCAAATATTACTGCATGGAATCATTTGTGATTGATCATAAGTAAATTTGAGTAAAGGAGAATATCATAGTATCCTCTGACCTGAGATACATATTGGGTCTTGATATTCACTAAATATTATGCCTTGACTTATTTCTTCGCTGTTAGTAATATGACAGTACATAAGGCTAAGCTCAGGTGTGATACAAGGTGATTGTGAGAGACGTATGTAGTCAAGAAGGGATTTATTCCTCTTATTCGTTGAGAGTAAGATGTCTAAGGCCTGCTAAAGTTAAATCAACAGAGAGTGATCACTCTATGTCTCTGGATTTGACATGACATCTGTAACGAAAGGATAAATGATAGATTCACCTAAATCATGTTCAAGTAAGGGACTTGAAGGGGATGATGTTATTGAATGGGACATATAGTCATATGTATTAGGGGTAATAAACCGTAGTTAGGCGTTATTTACTACTTGCATCAATCTTCTATGTATCTTGTGCAAGTGGGAGATTGTTGGATTTTGTATGCCCAAGACACATATTAAATTGATGTGGCTAGTACGTTATGATCCAAGTCGAGTCATACCCAAATGCAAGCTAGACAAACACTTATAATATTTATTTATGATATGATCAAACAAGTAAATATTAACACTTAGAATATTTAGAAATTGGTTTTCTAAATAATTTCACTTGATAAACTAATAAATTAATTCGGATAATTTATTTTAGAGAGAATATTTTATTGTGTTATTTAATGGGTTAAATAACATTTTAAAATGTTGTGATGAGTTGCATAAGTCTTGTAACATATTGTGTTATATTTATAAAAGTTATAAATAAATACAAGACTAAATTTAATGAAAAATTTTGAAATTTATGATGGGAAAAGCATTTAATGGCCAGCCCATTTATGGCTTCCCAAGGTGGGATTCCACCACTAAAAATGCATGCAACACATCTCTTCCAAGACACATTAAATGCTGATTCTCTCTCCTACTTTCTCTTACTTATTTAAAGTTGCAAGAACTCCATATTTCAATAATAATTAATTTTCAGCAAAGAGAAGGTTTCTAAGGAGTTTTAACTTTGAATTTTAAGAGATGAACTTGAAGAAAAACACTAGAGAATTCCCTCTCTAATTTTCGGCCAACATATGTTGGTTCTAAAGGTTTTCAAGTTTGTAATTTCAAGTGCAAGAACTCTCTAAAATTGTCTCTCATATTTTCGGCCAAGGTGGTGGTTTTATGAGGGATTTTCAAGTGAGTTCGTAAGTGAAGAAATCCTAGCTAAAATCAAAGTGTTTGTTGGAAGGCTTGGGGTATACAAGCTTGAGGTATTCTACACTTGAAGACTACCATTCAAGAAGCATCATCTTCTTCATATCCTTTACTCCTTGGAAGGTAGTATTCTAAACACCCTATGGTTGTGTTTTATTTTTTATAGCATGCATGTTCGTATATGGATCCGGGGATTGGGTTTTTACATATAAATGAGTTTTTTATCTTGTAAAGTAACATGTTTTAAATATAGTTTTCCGCTGCGTTTTTATTTTATAAGGATAAAATGACTTTGATAAACATGTGAAAAACCCAACAGCCATACCGCAAGACCGTGATGATGACACTTTCTTAGTAGCTCCTTGAACCTTTCCCAAGTTTCATATAAGGATTCCCCATCCTCTTGTGAATATGTATTAATTTCAGTCATTAGTTTAGCCGTTTTAGCAGGAGGGTAATACTTATATAGAAACTTTTGGGCTAGTTCATCCCAGGTGTTTACCGAGCCAACTGGGATGGTGTTAAGCCAAGCCTTAGCTTGGGCTTTTAGTGAAAATGGAAACATTCGAAGGCGGATGGCGTCGTTTGATGCTCCATTGATCCGAAAGGTATCACATATTTCTAAGAAATTAGTAATATGTAGATGGGGATCCTCGTCCGCAAGCCCATGGAAGGTTGCGGAGTTTTGAAGCATGTGTATCAAATGCGGTCGAAGTTCGAAGTTGTTGGCTTCAACATTCGGTGCATTGATAGCGGCACCAAGATTACCTACGGTGGGTCGTAGGTAATCCATGAGGGTACGTTGGTCCGCCATTGGAAGTGGGTCCCCTGAAACTTTCTCTTGGTTTTTAGCTTTAAGTCTTCTTCTTAGAAAGCGTTCGGGTTCGTCTTGGGGTTCTTTTATGTCTCTACTAGAACTGGAGCTCATACACTACGTGGAAAATTCAGATGTGGCGCCTGGGTTCCAAGTCTTGCAATAAAAACAAAGAAGAACGTTGGTCAGAAGCTTCACCACGGCCCCGTGCTCAGATGAACACGGCCCGTGGTCGGAGATACAGTAATTGTTTTCCGGATCCCTGTTACTGGGGAGTTTGACACGACCCCGTGTTGCACCGACACGGCCCTGTGTTGCTCAACTCTCTGTAACTCGAAAAATAAAAACTGTTAGTAACAATGCTGGGCACGGCCCGTGTCCGACCTGGCACGGCCCATGCTGAGGTCTGCAGAAACTGAAAAATTAAGAAAATCCTAAAAAAACAGAAAAATTAGAAAAAACGATTAGGTCGTTGATTCCTAACTTTCTTAAAATCCTTGTGTCCCCGGAAACGGCGCCAAAAACTTGATGTGCATAAGTGTGTTATAGGTTTTTAATGTATAATTTAAGCCCTTTTACACTTTTTAGCCAAGTTTTAAATTTATAAAACACGATATTTACTAACACTAAACACACATATGGGCAAGTGCACCCATCGTGAGTGTAGTATAGTGTTGGTAAGATACCGAGGTCGTCCAAGGACACAAGAGCTTTTTGTACCGGTTTATCCTCAACGTCTAATCAAATCAAAAGTTAGAAAAAGGTTTTTAAACAAGAAAAATAAAACTAACTAAAATGCTGAAAAATAAAATAAAATAAAACAGATAGACAAGATGAATCACTTGGATCCGACTCGTGTGTAGTGTAACCTTTGATTATTTCGGCACTTTTGCACTTTTTAAGAGATTATCTTAGTTATTGTAGTAGGCCCCTCATTTGAAGGCGACGTTACCCTCAACCCAGTAGTTTGAGTCAACAAGGATACAATGCTAAAGGGTCGGATTATTGAAAGATAATTAATTAAGTTATTAATGCATAATGTGGTAGGCCCCTCTTTTGAAGGTGACGTTACCCTCGGCTAAGTAGTCTGAGTCAGCAGGGATACAGTCCTAAGTAGCCGGGTTAAAGTTTTAATAGTAGCTTACATATGAGGGGATCAAAGAGTTTGGACCCCCGCCATCCAATACCAGTGGGTATCGAAGGAGGTCCTACTAAATTTGACCCAGGTCCTTGCATGATCTATACACTGAACAAGGCAAGACTCTTACCGAACCGTTCCCTTAACCCCCAACCAGGTAGCTAACATACCTCCATATAGACCGTGGAGATATGAATGGTGAAAATCTTTTATTTTATATAGACAGTAAAATAATGCCAAGACACCACGGACAAACGATAAGGAAGAATCACCTTCAACATAAGAAACTAGTTATTAAAGTCATTAATACATAACCAAATAAAAAATGCGAAAAGATTAAAAATAAAAAGTATTACAGTAGACACTTGTCTTCACCAAGTGATGTAAGAGACTTAGGCAAACATGGCCTTTGATTGTCAAGAACTCTTACGATCAATCTTGGATCCCGAGATGACTCACACACTCTATGATGGATGATGGATGATGGTGGTGGATGATGGTGTTGTGGTAGTGGTGGAGTGTGGGTGAAGTGTGAGTGAGGTGGTGTGTCAAGGGATGGTTTGCAAATGAGCCAAGCACCCCTATTTATAGCCTGAACAGCAGCTCGTGCACGGCCCCGTGTCCATTGGGCACGGCCCCGTGTCCACCCTCATTCTCTTTCTTCATTAATTGCAGTTTGTCTGCATTAGTTGACCACGCCCCCGTGTCCGCTGGGCATGACCCCGTGTGCAGAAGCGTATCTGTACTATCAAGATTTCCCCAGATTCTGTGAATCTTAGAGTTGACCACGGCCCCATGTCCGCTGGGCACGCCCCCGTGGTGGGTGATAGAAGCTTCTACACTTTGTCTTTTCTGCAGACACTTGGGCACGCCCCCGTGCTCATTGAGCACGGGGCGTGTTCAGCCTTCTGTTCTCTTGTTTTTGCTTGGGAAGATGCTGTCGGGGGTCGGGCATGCCACGTTTATTCATTTTCTTGTATTTATGTTAGATTTAGCTGCCTTTTGCTTCTTTTGTTCATTTGAGCTCATTTAATCCTGAAAATACAAAAGGAAGACAAAAACACATTTTTTCCAACATTAGTACTAAAAAGGGTTAGTTTTATGCCACATTTGATGTAATTTATATGTTGCATTTTGCACACATCAAATACCCCCACACTTGAATCTTTGCTTGTCCTCAAGCAAAACTCCTTATAATGTGGCTTTACACTCCCAAATGGAATGGGTAGAAGAGAAGGTTTTTGGGCTTGTCATAGAGTGTCGGGATTTCCAAGATTCTTTATTAAGTTTTATTTTTATTTATTTACAATCCTATTCGTCATGATTTATTTAAAACATTACATAAGATAAATTACTTATTAGGGCATAACATGCCTTTTTAAAATTTCACTTATATACAAGTTCACATACCTCACGGGGATCACTCAACACTCGGCCGAAGATGTTTTTTAGTGAATCTCTCGAGAGCGGCATGGAACTTACTCCTACCATAAGCTTGCCAAGCAATCAATCCTCCTCCTTTTTAACTATACACATTTGTAAATATCAAGGGGACTTTTTGGGTGAAGGGTTAGGCTTGGGTTAAAGGTAGGTGGTTGGGTTAGTGGTTAGTAAAAGGCCGAAAGGCGTAAAAAGCATCAATTTTCGTAAGACTTTATATATATATATATATAGGGAGGAGCTCATGCGAGAACCACCTTTATTGTGAGAACCGCGAGAACCAATGTGAACACAACCTAATATAGCTAAAAAACCTAAAAAAACCTAACCCCCACCCCCCCCCCCCCAAAAAAATAAACCTAAACCCCCCACCCCCCGCCAAAAAAAAACCTAACCCCCCCCCCCCCAAGCTAAATGCTAAAAACTAAAACCTAAAAAAAACCTAAAAAAACCTAACCCCCTCCCCCCCCCAAAAACCTAAACCCCCCTCCCCCACCCCCCAAAAACCTAAACACCCCCCCCCCCCTAAGCTAAAATGCTAAAAACTAAACCCCCAAAAAACCTAAAAAAATCTAAAAAAATCTAAATTTTTTTTTTTGAATTTTTAATATTTTTTTATGTTAAAATCGCTACTTTTAGAAGCCAAAAAATTTTTTTATAAAAAAATATTAAAAAATTCAAAAAAATTGTTTATGTGTGATTTTTAGCTATTTTTAGGCATTTTTGGTTGTGTTCACATTGGTTCTCGCGGTTCTCGCAATAAGAGGTGGTTCTCGCATGATCTTCTCCCTATATATATATATATATATATATATATATATTTGTAACTTTTTATTTTTGATGAAGCACTTTTTTCAAACAAAGTTCTTTTTGATAAACTTGTTTGTTTACTTCTTTTTGCTTCATCATCATATATATTTTTTATTTTTTATTATTATTTTTTTAAGGAAGACTTGAGAAAAACCGAGCTTGTTACTAAAACAAAGAGTTAAAAAAAATAAAAAAGGAAAGTTTTGGTGGGTAAAAGGGTGTTTGTTTTGGGTTAAGAAATGAAAAGGTTTAGGCTCAAAGGGGTTAACCAGGGGGATTTTGGGTAGGTGGTAAAAAAAAGAAAAATAATGGTGTAGAAATAAAAAGGGTTAGTCCTAATGCCTCCATCATTTACTTACTCGGGTTTAAGTTGGTAAGGACCGGGAATGTATTCTCGTGGCAAGTTCTAGAGTCGTAAGAACCAAGCGGCTATTCACACAAGAAACGAAAAATGAGCAATTAGTTTAAAGATATGTATTTGTATGCTCAATAAATGCTCAAAACTCACATTTTGTGGGAATGGGTTTTTTATGTGATCAAGTATATATAATCAAATTTTAACTAAACTTGTCATGCCGTTTCATAATTTTCTTATGTTGGTTCTTTTTATCACGACGTTATCGGTTATAAATTTGTAAAAATATAACCTTTTTAGAACTTGAAATTCCCAAATTAAACCTAGACAAGTAAAAAAAATGAAAAAATTTTGAAAAAATTTGGGGTGATTAGCGGTTCCAATAGAGTTTTGTGTAAGGCTTGTAATTAGGACTTGCAAGATTCAAGGTTTTAGCATCCCCCCCACACTTAAATTACACATTGTCCTCAATGTGTCCCAAAAATAAGTTTTTAGGTTGATTGAATGTGTAAAAAGGTGTGAAAAAGCAAAAATTTGTGTCACTGGGCGTCTGGACACGGCCCCGTGGTGTCCGGGAACGGCCCCGTGTTCAGATAGCCAGTAACAAAAATGAGTAAAAAGAAACAGAAGCCTGGGCACGGGGGCGTGTTGGGTGAGCACGGCCCGTGTCCAGTTACCTGAACTGGGCATTTTCTGCAGACGGCTGGGCACGGGGCGTGTTGGCTGAGCACGGCTCCGTGCTGAATTTGCTGTAATGAAGAAAAATTTGTCGGGTGACCCTGTTTTTGTGTATGGGGTGCTGGTTCAAGTTTCCCTTGATATCCTTCACCATCCCGAGTGTGTTTAATCCTGCAAATTAAAACTAAACTAGAAAACATAAAAATTAATCTAACTAAGCTAAGGATAGTTCCGCGGAATGCCTCCGTGGTGCGCCACGTTTATAAGGGTCCTTGGCTAGACCCAAAGCCTGGTCATATGTTACCCAAGTGTGATGTTTTGCACCCCATGCTACACCGTCGGAGAGCGTCATCCAAACTTGAGTCTATGACCTTCATGTAGTTGACCGGGTCGTCGTCTTCTACTCTTTTCCCAACTCCAAACTTCATTTCCTCGTCCCCAATCCTCAATGTTAGTGTTCCATCATTCATGTCTACCGCCGCTTGGGCCGTAGCTAGGAATGGCCTCCCTAAGATGAGTGGTACTTCGGTATCTTCCTCCATATCTAGTATGACAAAGTCGGCCGGGAAGACAAATTCGCCGACTTTGACCAATAGATTTTCAGGGACACCTTGTGGATATTTGACGGACCTATCGGCAAGTTGTATGCTTATTTTTGTAGGGCTTATTTTCCCTAGGCCGAGTCGGTTGAACATTGATGCGGGCATGAGGTTGATGCTACCCCCGAGATCGGCTAGTGCATTGCGAATGGGGGATTCCCCAATCGAGCAAGGAATTGTGAAGCTTCCAGGGTCAATCTTCTTTTGCGGGAGTTTGTTGAGTAGCAAGGCGGAGCATTCTTCGTCTAAATTAACTAATTGCAATGATTTAATTTTCCTTTTATGGGTGGGGAAGTCTGTAACACCCCAACCCGGAAGGGCTGACGTGTCACAATAACAGTGATATCATAAACAAAAGTCATAATTCCATTTATTTATTTGACAAGTATATCACAACTGAACTTAAATTTATTATACAAACGGACACATCGACTTAATTTATAATATCTTCGGATTTATTCCTAGGCTTTATTCTTCTCTATTTCCCTCGCCCAAGATAACCTGCTAACCTGTAAATACAAAATTTATACGGAATGAGCCGAATGCTCAGTACGGAATTATAGGCTCAAAGAACAAATAACGCTTTATGCAAAACTTATACAATGCAAGAACAAAATTTCATAATCATATCTTACGGATGTACCCATGAGCAAACTGAAAACGTGATAATACACAGGTAGCTACTCCTGCATACTTATCACACGAGATGGCCAGTTGGCATACCTGTTATCCATCTCATTAACTTAAATTCTAGGATCGATCCATACGCCTCCTAGTAGCTTTGTACCACACTTGTACCTAGGGACGCCGTGAACTAATCTCTCCGTCACAGATGGAGCACATGCTGTTGATGCCGCAACAACATGCTCGTGGGACACTCCACGAGAAGCGATACTCAGGGTATCAGAGTACAAATGGTCTTATTCACATAACTTATAAAACTTATTTTCAGAACAGAACAGAACTTATTTTCATAACACAACAGAACTTATATTGGAACATGCGATAATGAGTACAACTAACAGAAAACTATCGCATGACATGAACTAAATCAAATGATTAGAATAGGAATCGAACGGACTGTCAAATGAATCGATAATCAAAGACGTGAGGAGTTTTAAATATATAGTAATTTAGTGGGTTATAACAATTTGAATATGAAGCAATTAAGGAATGGGGTAAGGATCCGTACCTTAATAACTCCAAAGTGAAGCTACCTTGTGCTAATATTTTAGACTTATACGGGCAGAGTTTAGACTACTGATTAGTCTTTTAACCCTGTTCTGCAGCACCCCGCTACTCTTAATTTGCGTTTTGTGTGTGTTAATTGTGGTATTCGGACTAAAACTCAGAGAATATAACGAATTTTCTCGTCGAAAGAATGCCCAGAAACCTGTCCCAAAGCCTGCTATTTATACACGATTTTGAACTAGCTTACGGACCGTAAGCTTAATAACCTTACGGTCCGTAAGGTTCACAAAATGGGTATAGGGTGGCCACGTGTGGAACTAGCCTAGCTGAGTCGATAATTTTAATAAATTCAACTTCCGCAACAAGTTATTAGGATAATCGTCACGTAGGGAATACCCCCCCTGAGTTTTAGGGGCCCTAATCCTGATTCTGAAAATTCTGAAATTTCTAGGGTTTGTATGGAATTACTTGGGTGTCTTAATTAGGGTTTCCTATGGGTTAATTTAATAAAATAATTAGGTCTTTTAATATTATTAGTTTATTATGATTTTAAATTTTCGGTTATTACAACTATTACCCCCTTAAAAGAAATTTCGTCCTCGAAATTTTTTCAAACATATCACATAAGTAACAGAATTTCCATAGCAGAGTTACTAACTTATATAACAAGAATCTCCTAAACACACATGTGTATCTGAAATTCATAACTAAGGTCATGACTATACTTGTCAATTTCCTTATATATGTGCCCTAATGGTGTATCTTAATAAAATATCTTACCGTACGATAAGTCAATAGAGACTTACAGATACTAGAGTAACTATTGATACTGATATTTCCTACATAGATATGTTTAATCATAGCTAAGATATACTCACATAAGGTAAAACATGAATGACGGTAAACGGAAACAATTGAACATATATCAAAGAGCAAGTTTTACTGTTACTCGACTAAAATTCTATTGCGAGAATAGATTAGGGTATAGAGAGCGAATTGAGAATTACTTTCCTACGCATAACGCTTTCTTGTCGATCTAAAATGGTTTCTGGTTCTGTGGTCTAGGCTGCCATGGACGTGACTGATTTCCAGAGTTTTGATTTCCTTGCACTTTGCGGTCTTGATGCTGTGGTGGAGTGGATGATTGGCCGATTGCCTGCTTAAATTGTCCTTCCCCATTTCTCTTCTTATTATCCTCAGTTCGAGATAAAAATTCTTTCCTCTCGAACTCAAAAGTTTTGATTGCATTAGCAACTTCGGTGATATCCTTAAATTTCATGTACATGATCGACTTCCGAATTCGATTATTGACTGCCCACTTGCATTTTTCTGCCTGGACTTCTGCTGATCCTGCAACGTTTCCTACAATACTAGCCAACCTTGCAAATCTAGTAATGAACTCAGAGGCTGGTTCATCACTCCCCTGTCGAATCACAGCATACTCCCTGATATAAGCTTCTTTATCAGCGGTCGAAAAATACTTGTCGTAAAAGATATTACGAAAGTCGACCCATGAAAGATTAGCGTCAAAATCATCCCTTCCTTTGACTTGCTTATATCCTTCCCACCAAGTTTGTGCATCATCTTCGAATTTGTAGGTAGCCAATCTAACTTTGTATTGCTCCGGAACTCCAAGAACTCCGAAGATCTTTTCAATATGAGCTATCCAGTTTCTTGCTTCGACTGGATTATTAGCGTGACTAAAAGATTTCGGCTTTTGTTTTTGGAATTTAGCGATCCATATGTCTATACTATAGTTAGTATGGTTCGTGGTATTCTCATGAGTTTCTCCACCAGAGGTTGGATTAGTGTTAGTGCCTTCTGGATGACGAGTTTGTTGAATAACGGCCTCAGCGGTTTGAGCAACAAGGTTTGGAAGCAACCCGGCAACAGCCTGGTTGATAGCATTAATTATGCTTGGATCAACTGGAGTCTCATTCGAAGAAGTGTTGTTACGTACACGGTTAGTACGAGTACTTCTACGTAGCGGACGACGAGGAGGCATATCTATACGAATAAATACAGGAATTAAACCAAATAAGAGACCAAGTTGAATCCTATCATAGATATCTACTCATTCCTCACAGGTTTTAATTACTATCTTCAAGTTTTCTACAGGAAAGAGCCTTTGCTCTGATACCATAGCTGTAACACCCCAACCCGGAAGGGCTGACGTGTCACAATAACAGTGATATCATAAACAAAAGTCATAATTCCATTTATTTATTTGACAAGTATATCACAACTGAACTTAAATTTATTATACAAACGGACACATCGACTTAATTTATAATATCTTCGGATTTATTCCTAGGCTTTATTCTTCTCTATTTCCCTCGCCCAAGATAACCTGCTAACCTGTAAATACAAAATTTATACGGAATGAGCCGAATGCTCAGTACGGAATTATAGGCTCAAAGAACAAATAACGCTTTATGCAAAACTTATACAATGCAAGAACAAAATTTCATAATCATATCTTACGGATGTACCCATGAGCAAACTGAAAACGTGATAATACACAGGTAGCTACTCCTGCATACTTATCACACGAGATGGCCAGTTGGCATACCTGTTATCCATCTCATTAACTTAAATTCTAGGATCGATCCATACGCCTCCTAGTAGCTTTGTACCACACTTGTACCTAGGGACGCCGTGAACTAATCTCTCCGTCACAGATGGAGCACATGCTGTTGATGCCGCAACAACATGCTCGTGGGACACTCCACGAGAAGCGATACTCAGGGTATCAGAGTACAAATGGTCTTATTCACATAACTTATAAAACTTATTTTCAGAACAGAACAGAACTTATTTTCATAACACAACAGAACTTATATTGGAACATGCGATAATGAGTACAACTAACAGAAAACTATCGCATGACATGAACTAAATCAAATGATTAGAATAGGAATCGAACGGACTGTCAAATGAATCGATAATCAAAGACGTGAGGAGTTTTAAATATATAGTAATTTAGTGGGTTATAACAATTTGAATATGAAGCAATTAAGGAATGGGGTAAGGATCCGTACCTTAATAACTCCAAAGTGAAGCTACCTTGTGCTAATATTTTAGACTTATACGGGCAGAGTTTAGACTACTGATTAGTCTTTTAACCCTGTTCTGCAGCACCCTGCTACTCTTAATTTGCGTTTTGTGTGTGTTAATTGTGGTATTCGGACTAAAACTCAGAGAATATAACGAATTTTCTCGTCGAAAGAATGCCCAGAAACCTGTCCCAAAGCCTGCTATTTATACACGATTTTGAACTAGCTTACGGACCGTAAGCTTAATAACCTTACGGTCCGTAAGGTTCACAAAATGGGTATAGGGTGGCCACGTGTGGAACTAGCCTAGCTGAGTCGATAATTTTAATAAATTCAACTTCCGCAACAAGTTATTAGGATAATCGTCACGTAGGGAATACCCCCCCTGAGTTTTAGGGGCCCTAATCCTGATTCTGAAAATTCTGAAATTTCTAGGGTTTGTATGGAATTACTTGGGTGTCTTAATTAGGGTTTCCTATGGGTTAATTTAATAAAATAATTAGGTCTTTTAATATTATTAGTTTATTATGATTTTAAATTTTCGGTTATTACAAAGTCCCTCATAAATTTTGAATATTTAGGCATTTGAGTTAGGACTTCGATAAATGGAATATTAACATGCAATTGTTTTAGTAAATTTTCGAACTTTGCGAATTGCTCATCGGTCTTTTGTCGAATTAACCGACCGGGGTATGGAATATTCCATTTCCAAAGATTAAGAAGCCCAGGGTTATGAAGAATATTCCATTGCCAAAGATGGAACAGAACTTTCATGAAGGGTTTGTATGTTGGGTTTATAGCTGCATGACGACTGAAGCAGTGACAATGTATAAAGTTGGGAATGAAAGCAGATATATTCATCTGTACGATCCGATGTGGATTGTGAATTGTTCTGCGAAAGATATTGAATGTTTGTTTGTGAACAAGATTGGGTATAAGGCAGAAGATAGAGATCAAGCTCTGCAATTTCAGAAGGTAGCTACTGTTTGTTTTCAGAAGGGTATAAACTCAGAAAATATGTGGTTATCAAGCTGGAGAGAGATTGAAAGAGAAGAATTTCTGAAAGCTCTTGTTGGACGTCAGCTGTCTTGAGATTTGAATATTCATCCACTGTAAGGACCTTACACTTTTGTTGAATGCTTTCAGCGCTCTCCAAAAAACCCTCATCGGACTCAAATACTTCATTTTTTCCTATAAACGGTACATCACTAATGCTATATTTAGTATCCTCTAGTCGGTAGTACCACACTCCGCTTACTTCTACTTCACCTTCACTTGTTATGATCTCACTTACCTTCCCTACCTACGATCGTTCATCCTTACATGAGGGATGAATCAAATATATGTACTGTACGTTGTACCGTAGGCTGGACTATCTTCATAGTTTGACTTCCAATGCAATATTATACATTGTGTCTACGGAAAGCCTAACTTTTTTATTATAATGTCGGGGAGTAGTATTTGTATGTGTAAAACGTTGTAATGTATGGCATACTAGTACTATACGTTGTACCGTAGGCTGGACTATCTTCATAGTTTGACTTCCAATGCAGTATCATACATTGTGTCTATCGAAAGCCTAACATTTTTATTATAATGTCGGGGAGTAGTATTTGTATGTGTAAAACGTTGTAATGTATGGCATACTAGCATGATGCACCAAATTTCTTTTTATGATGCGGAACACAGTTCGAAACGAATTGACCGGTTGTCTTTGTGAAACAAGAGTCTTGGAATGAAATGAATTGATTTGTAGTGTATAATAATGAATTGATTTGTTGTGTATAGTTAGTAGTTTGTTGTATGCACATTGAAATATCATATGATCATCTACAAAAGTGATAGTATTTAAATGGGGCAACTTATATTGGTGATGCTTCTGGTCCTTGTGGAAAATATGATGTGAACAGCTTAGACACGAGGTTACAAGATTTCTCTAAAACTACTAAACAATACAACAATTCTACAATGCAACAATCAAATCGTCAGGCATGCAATGAAATGTGCTTCAAGGTTTGTGTGTAAACAATTTTAGTAATGTTTTAGTCGTTGTTGGGGACGCACGTGGCAACGGCTAGGGTCGTTCAAATCGCTCGCCGCTCGTTCGGAGAATGCTCGTTCGATTTGACGCTCGGTTGTAAACGAGCCGCTCCGCTCGGTTCGGTTTGTAAACGAGCCAAGCATGAGCAAAGGTACGCTCGGCTCGGTTCGGCTCGAATTATTATTTTTAATTAGTATACATATACATATACACATACATATACACAAATGTAAATCATACATATATATATATACACACACACACCTATATATATACACACATTACACATACATATATACTTAAATATAAATTAAATTTATAGTTTTATATATACCACTATATTAGATTTTGGTTCACTATATACAAATTTACAAGTACATCTATACGTACTAGACCAACCACGCCAATAAAAAAATTAATATCAAATCTAAAAGTTAAACCCTAAACCAATAAACGACAGGCTGCTTATCGCCTCAATATTTCATGTCGTTACCCTAAGTCGATCGTCTCTTGCTTTCAACGTAATTGTTCGTGCAATATGATCATCGCCTCGTCGGCCACAGCATTGTTATTCATATGAAAAATATTACACCATGAAATGTGCATGTTTTTAAAGACATAAAAACTTGAGACCAAACATTGTCACTATCTCTCTCAGCAAATTTAAATCGGGCAACATGGTTGTCCAAATTGCTCGAACTTCGCTCGACGCTCGCTCGGAATATTTACAGCTCGAAAAATGCTCGCTTGATTTGAGGCTCGGTTTTAAAAGAGCCGCTCCGCTCGGTTCGGTTTGTAAACGAGCCAAGCACGAGCAAAGGTCCACTCGGTTCGGCTCGGCTCGTGAACAGCCCTAGCAACGGCGATGATGATGACTGGGGCAATGGAAACCATGATGGTGACAATCACAATCACATGGATTGTGGTCACACTAAATATCTCAACAAATACAAAGATTAATAACTCCATAACTTGAAGAAACATAACATATATCAAGTTGAACTCTTAGAGCATTCACATCCTGGGAGTCAAAATCTGTGTGTAGAGTTTTTAAAATATAAAAAGCATAAAAAGTGGTTGTGAGTGGAGAAGAGAGAAAATGTTACTGTTCATCTGTATATTTTGGGGGACACTGTTTACCCACTATAATTTTTTTAATGTATATTGAAAGTGTTTGTGAGTGAAGGAGAGAGAAAAATGTAATGATAAAGATACAAAAATATTATTTAATTAAAAAAGAGAAAAAATATTTATTTTTAGTGGAAATATATTGATATAGGAGTTGTTTTTTAGTGGAGTATGTATATTTTTAGGGAGCTAGATGTAAATGCTCTTAAAGATAGATGAATATGATCAATCTAATTCAAATCACATAATGACAACACATATTATTCTATCTTTTGGTGTTCATAAACCGCTAAAATCGGCCTTATGTCCAAACCAAATGAATTTTGTCAGTTTGACGCGTCTGAGATGTATATGGTTCAATTTTTATAGTTCAACCAACGACTTGAAACTGGTTGTTTTGGTAACAATTAATCCATCATATGGGAAAGACCGATCCTCACATGAGAAGAACAACCAAAACAAAGTAATTATGAAAGGGTTAATTGGTAGCAATAATATGGAAGAATTCCATTAAATCAGCAATGGGCATCCAATTAGAACCCAAAAATTAGTAATATTATAACAAGAAAATGTCAATAATATATACATAAATAATGCTTCTTCTAATTGAAATGTAACATCTGATTATCAAAATTGATGTCTCTAATAAATAATCAACTAATCAATAACAATTTCATAATGATATCCATCTCTAATTTCTTTGTTGGCCAAAAAGTTTTAGACCCGAGTTATTTATTAAAGATGAAATTCTTCAACGAGATAGGCTTAAGCAGTATCTATCTGGGGTGGAGCGGGTACCCCAAACACCCGACTCATGATTAAGAGGGGACCGATAATTTGCAGTGAATTCAAGTTCCGTTTGGGTAAAAACTGAAGTAAGAAATATTTTTGCATAAAAGATTCATATTCAGTCACGACTCATGGCAGAACTCCATATCTACCCAACCCGAAAGACTGATACTAGCCCACTCTATGTCGGGCCGGATTTTCTTTCCGAAATTTTGGAGGTCAGTATTTTCAGATTCTATTCTGTCCAACAGTTTCATCCGTATGGTGGCACACCTCTGTCAAATTTCTTCCTATTAGTATCTCACTGAAAACAAAATAATTTCATTAAATTATCTAAGTTTGATGCTTCTCAAAAGTAAAAAAGAAAATTCAGTTGGATCATCATTTTCTGTTGATTTAATAATATTTATTTAACATATTCTAAATAATAACAAAATTATAAAGCATAATATTA
Organism: Helianthus tuberosus; assembly: GCA_030545235.1. Lineage (NCBI taxonomy): Eukaryota > Viridiplantae > Streptophyta > Magnoliopsida > Asterales > Asteraceae > Helianthus > Helianthus tuberosus. Next base: position 20,930,764 of record CM060403.1, read on the forward strand.
AAATCATAAATATATTTTTATAGCTATAATTTAGTTTACAACAAACTTGATTTTCTTTAAAGATAAATTAAAACTTACATTAACTATTATAAATATAAAATTTTTTATTTAAGAAGCGAATATTATCTTTTGTAGACAGAGAGACACGACCCAATGGGCATTATTGGTGGTTATTGCAAAAGTGACGTAGTGAGAATAATGTCCAATAACGCCCATGCAATCATTACACAATTATTTATTTTTTTTTTTTAAATTTAAAACATAAAATTCTTCATTAATTTAAAAAAAAATTACACTACTTGAAATAAAAAAAACGGAAAAAAAAACAGAATATAAAAAAAACGGAGACGACGACTCCACCGCTTTTTTCCCGGTTCGCTTATCCTTGTGGCCGAGGTCGCGAATGTCTTGGAGACGACGGTTCATCTCCTCGAAATCTTCCTTCAACTCGAGATCGGAAGACGACTCCACCGGTTTTTTCCCGGTTCGCTTATCCTTTCTTCTACCGGGCGGTCGGGCCAACTCTTCTTCAACTTCCTCTTCGTCAACCTCCACAACATCATTTAGATCGACATTGCGGGCATCGGAAGTCGGTGTTTCAGGCTCAACCGAGGAAGATGTTTTTGACCGTTTAGCTCGACGTCTACTACTCGACGTCATGGTCACTACGCCCGCCCACTTTGGACTTTTTTCGTAGTAGATCCCAACACTTATAATACGGGAACGGGCATTTCGTTCTCTCGTACTCTTCCAAAGCCTTCGTTAAAACCCCGACGTCACCTTCTCCGCTCGGGCGATTATCGTAGTTACGTTGATACACTTCTTGGAAGGAGTGACACTTGTTGTTGATGTCGGTCCATTTGCTAGAAATGGAATCTTTGTCACGATGCTCGCCCTTACCTCACGTGCTATAAAAGAGTGCACGAACCCTATCCCAAAAAACGGGGCCCGTTTGAAAGTTGGCTACAAATTGAAATATAAAGTTGTACGTTAAAAATAAAACAAAATAGACGTGTACGAAAAAATTAGTAAAAAAAAAATATAAAAGTTACCAATTTCGGGGTCCTCCGAAACATCGAGCCACGCCCGAGCCAACGTGTATTCCTCATCATTCGTCCAATTAAGGTAAGAATGCTCACGTCGAGGTTCGTTCGCTTCCTTCTTCTTATGCGACCTTCGGCCGCGTTTGGATGTCTCTCGCTCCGGTTCGGGTTGCGTCTCCGGCACGACATCGACATCGGGTTCGGCTTGTTGTTGTGAAGGTTGCGACCCGCCGGCTTGACCAAATCCGAAAGTGGGTTGCACGAATGGAGTAGCGCCACTCAAGTAAGCTGCGTACGTTAACATGTTCGGGTCCATGTCTTGAAGGTTAAACGAGTGTTGCGGTTGGGTTGTGTTCGGGTTCATGGGTCTCGAGGGGACACCAAATGGGGGTCGGAATGAATGCATCTTTTTATAAAATATAGAAGTAGTAGAGAGAAAGTTTGTGAGTTTTTTTATAAAAAATGATGGAAAAGTGAGTAATATATATAGTGGGTTAATGTTGGAATTAAAAAAAATATATATATATATTAAACAAATGACCATTTGGCAACGGTCAACTCAAGTTCCCATTCGAAATTTGGCGTGATTTCAAAAACGCCAAAACAAAATTTGCCTCGGAAAACGCCCGAAAACGCCGAATGGTCTGCGGGCGTGTTTCGGCGTGTTTTTTGAATTTTTTTTATAAAAAACGCCCCACTACGGGCGGTCTAACCATTATTATACTTGGCTAGCTAAATCCAAGATGTATGGGTCCACTGTCATACCAACTCGAACTGGAGAAGCTCTCACGCTAGTATACAAGGGCTTTGGAGACGGAAGAACTCCTGACTAAACGAATTTCCAATAGATTTATCATGGAATTCGAAGGTTTGATAAAAAAATATCTTCATTCCGACGTACGTGTAGTGAAATTGGGTGTCCTTTTCTGGTTAGATAAATAAATAAAGATGCTCTCTTTTCGACATGGTAATATTGTAGTACGGTAACATTACAAAAACAAATCATAAAATTTTTAACACATGTTAAACAAAGGTACAAATCTTCAAACCATTATATCTATCTTGAGCAATATTTCAAATGCAACAATTGAACAAACTAAAACGTTAGCGTTCGTGTTCAGCACGGGTCTCTTAAAGCAGATTTCACATCTCCACTAAGACTTTTGGCTAAATGAAAGTTTGTGGAACGAGGAAGCAGGTAGAGTGGAACAATATAGAGTGCGTACTCATCTCTAGTTTTATAAACATGTTTATAAGTTTCGAGCATTTCGTATATTGTGTGTTTAAAAAAACGATCAATCAACATATTCATTGTATAGTTATACCAAACGAATCTGTTTAACAGTTTTAATTATAATTAACTAATTTTAGTTACTAAAGGGCATGTAGCTCAATGGTAGATCTCCTAACTAATACAAATGATATAGATTTAGGTTGCCCTTCATAATAATAAAAAAATATTTAGTTAGTAATTAGTGATTGTTTCATTAATGCCAATAACTACAACAACCACCACAACTTGTAATTGCAGCTTAACTTCTGATTGGTTTCTGGACTGATACTTGGTTTTTTTTCGAATTCAATTAAGATTTAAAGCAATACTTGTAATTGCAGCTTAACTTCAAAGTTCCATTTCAGAATCACTACTATGAGTATCTATATCTCATTTATCTTTAACTTCGTTTTGAAAATATCTTCTCTCATTGCAAAACTCTCAACAAGGAATCCTTAATGTTATATAGAGAAGTATGACTGAGGTCTGTAACTTCATATATGAAAAAAAAGATGATAGACTTGTTGAAGAAGTGCAATAAGTTGGATTTATGAAAACCCAAGTTTTTTCTAATCTATATCATCATCATCATACTCAGTAAATCTCACCAATAGCAAAGCTAAGGTAGGGTCTGAGGAGGGTATGATGTAGACGGCCTTACCTCTACCCCGTAAAAGTAGAGAAGCTGCTTCTAATGAGACCCCCGGCTCGATAGTAGTTTTGTATCAAGCCTTGGACATGAGGCACATAACACTCGGCTGTCACACCCCGATATTTCCACGTATTACCGGTGGGCCCGGTTGGGAGTATCGTGACGTAGTTGATATCATCATAGTCAAACAACACAAATTTAAATGCACAGCGGAAGCAAAGAAAGATTTATTTCAACTTTAATAAATTGTAATATTAAATATCACGAAATAGTTGAAACGGATCCACAGGCGGATCAAAATAAAAAGGAGATATTGTTCAACAGTTTTATTGACATCCAAGCTTGCGAGACTTGTTGTGGACGCTAGAAGACAGCCAGCCTAGTACGAGTAGTACCTGCACTTAACCTTTTGAAAAATACGTCAGTTTACACTGGTAAATACAATTTAACTGACTCATTTTGAAAATGTTTGAAAATTGATTTGAATGCACGAGGCACAAAACATTTTATAACTTGGGATAATTATTTGAATATAATCTTGTAAAAGAATTACATGTTTCTTATGCGTTCAGTAGCCCGATCCGTAGACTGGCCTACATTTTATACAAACAGCATATTTTTCACAAGACTTTGGTTAACAAAACAATTTACAAGGTTCATGACTAACTTTTATTAAACATTTCTTTAAACTCAAGTCATGAATCCTATTTTCATAAAACCTATGTATCTCACAGGCATTTTTATGCTGACGTACCTATTTTCACATGTGTTTCAGGATATGATGCGTAGGATTTATCAAGATACACCTAGGCTGACTTGGACTTTAGCAACAATAAAAGATGCAAGACTAGCTAATTATGTTATATTTCCTTTTTGTTCAGCATGTAACTCTCTTAAGCAATAAAACAAAATTTCAATCTTCCATGTTGATTTTAAGCCCGAGGACTAAAACAGTCATTTTTAGAACGTACAAAAGTCCAGGGATTAAGTTGTCATTTTTGAAATCCCATAACTTTGGGTTAAAAGTGTAATTTTTGAAAACTATAAAGTTTAGGGTCCTTTATGATATTTTTGAAACTCGTTTTATAAATAAAAATATAAGTTTTTAAAAGTTTTAAAAGTTTAGGGTTTAAAATGTAATTTTAGAAACTTATATTATATAAAACAAATAAACATATATATTTTTGATATTAAAGTCCAAGGGCCATTCGGTCATTTTATCAAACTTGTAGTCTAGGGACTAAAATTGTCATTTTAAAACTGTTTTTCAGTTAAAAACCCTAACCGGGTTAAGTTTTATAAAAGGATTTCAAAATTTGAAACTAACTCAATTTACTTTTCCAGTTAAACAAGTCCAGGGACTGTTTGGGACATTTTCGAAAGTGATTTAACCGGATTAATTAACTCGGTTAGACTCTTTATTAAGAAATCATGTTTTAACAACTAACTTGGTTAGGCATTCTAGTTATAAAGCTGAGGGACCTGTTTGGAATAATACATAAACATTAGGGACTGATCTTGTAACTTCGAATTCAAAACGTTCATTACAAATATTAGACAATTGCACTTTCATTTACACTACCACTTTGTTAAATGGGAGAAGGCGCAAGGACTTATGTTTTCCTTTGGGCGCGCGATTATGAATCGCTGACTTCTTCTTCTTTGTAAGACCAATGCGCGGTCGCGCGAGGTCGAACGGCTAAAAAGGTTGGTTTGTGGTGTGGTCTCAAATCCTTTTTATGAGGTTTTTGGGACCTTACCCCTTCAAGTCCCCCCAGTCTAGTGTTATACTTATGCAAATAAGTGGAGCACTGGACTTATGTGAGGGAAATGGTTTTTTGGGTTGCCCTTTTCATTTGGTTAGTATAATAAAAAAAAATGCAGGATTATTGTCGTTTTCCATGTAGGTTTTCTTGAGTTAATGAGGGAATTATTAGCTTTTTTTATATAATTATCTTTATAGAAATCCAATTCGTGATTTATGTTCGTGTCATTTTGTGAAAGTTGGTGTTCGTGTTTTATAAATTAAAACAGTATTAATCTTTCAAAATTTATAACAAATTGATTTTAATGAGTTAATTATTGAAATTTTTTGTAGTAATTATTTTACATGTTAGACTTTACAGAAATAATTTTATTACTAATATTTCACATAATTTTGACATTTTTGTAAATTAAAACAGTGTTTACACTTTAAAATTTTGACTAAATCTTATTTATTTAAATTAAATAACTATTTAATTTGTGTCCAAAATTATTTTTATGATATTACACACCTTATTCTGAGTTTATATAAATCAGATTACTGTTTGGATATTTACAGTTTATTTTACATAATTAAATCAGTTAAGTTACTTATTTAAACCTAAACTATTTTATTTATATAATTATACAAATTCTGCCCAAAAATATTTTTATAACAAAGTACCTATTTTTCTGAACTTATAAAAATTCAGAAACTAATTTGTTTATTTTCCAGATTATTTTTAGTAATTAAACTGACAAACTCAAATACTGATATTTTAACTATTTTAATTCCAATTATTTACATAAAATTATTCCAGAATCCTAACAATTACTGTAAATCAGTAATACTGCATGTTAATAATTAAAAATGTTATTTTCAATTATTCTGCCCTAAATTAATTATTAGATAATTAATTTGTATAATTATCACACTATTCTGAAAATACATATTTATTTTCTGTTTTAACTATACACATATTAATTCTATATCCAGTAATTGTATAACTTAGTAATTTATACAAAATACACTGTTCTTAAATAAGCCATGCACACTTATCCCCCGTTTCCCCAAACAAGACTGTTTAAAACCGTAGTTACCTTTCTGGTCAAACCATACCAAACCCCAATGGACTTAGTTTCCATTTTACAATTAACAATATTTGTTGATACCAATTACAATATTTTGTGCATGTTATACAATTAGAGTGAAGTGGAAATCCTGTTCCCGCCAAACTTTTACCCGTTTACTTGTTTGAAATTTATCCGAAATCAAGGTGAGTACATAGTACCCCTCCTTTACTGTTTTCAAACTGTTTTGGGGTGAAACACATGTGCCTATTTGTTACTTTCATGCTTTCCTGTTTTTCACATCATATACTTACTATGTTATTTGTACACATATACATTACATGACTTTTCTGCTTTGTATGTTAACTTAGCATATTTAATACATTATTTTCATATAACATGTTTACAATCGGTAAAACATTTGGTTTGTACAAACAGAACATATATACGTTCATTAACATTAGCTATGCCGCCCGGTAGTAAGTAATGGTACCATAGGACTTGACAACTCCCGTTCCTAAAATCCTAGGTTTGTTTGGATGGATGGAATGACTGAATCCGAAAACATTTTGATAACCCATTTTTACATGGTTATCCGACGAGTCACAAAGGCTTGAATGTATGCGTTAACTTACCACATAAATGTTTATACCAACAAAACATGCATTTACTTTGCAAAACAAAACTCTTTGATATATTCAAAATACCTTGTTTTGTACATTTTTACATTTGGTTTATGTGACTACACTTTACTTGCTATACATAACAATTGTTACACATCACTTGACTATATTGGGACTTTTAACAATTACAAGGTTCATGACTAACTTTTACTAAACATTTCTTTAAACTCAATTCATGAATCCTATTGTCACAAAACCTATGTATCTCACAGGCATTTTTATGCTGACGTACCTATTTTCACATGTGTTTCAGGATATGATGCGTAGGATTTATCAAGATACACCTAGGCTGACTTGGACTTTAGCGACAATAAAAGATGCAAGACTAGTTAATTATGTTATATTCCTGTTTTGTTAAGCATGTAACTCTCTTAAGCAATAAAACAAAATTTCAATCTTCCATGTGTTATGAAACAATGATTCTGTTACAACACTCCCCGACGTTTCCGCCACGATTTGTTGTTTTTACGTGGTCGGGGTGTGACAGAAAAGTTGGTATCAGAGCCATGGTTATAGGGAATTAGGTTATTAGAAATTTCTTTTGACCTAGACTATAACTTACCTAGGACCCCTATCCACTAGATATTCTGTCCGCTTCTTTGTCTCTATCTCTATTCTTACTCTTGAAACCCTAGCCTCGTCACGGTGGATTTCTCTCGTTTAACTTTTAGGCTATACAAATTACTTATCATCTGTCCTCAGGTGATTTAAAATTTTTCAAAACCTCTTCTGATTTTTAAACTCTCGTCAAAGTCTTGGGCTCCAATAACGAACTCGTGCAATCTGGAAGGGTGGGTGCCTGTATTCTGAGTTTTCTGTCTAGGCAAGCACTTCGTATAAATCTCATCAGACGCGAGACCAGTTGTGCTTACCTGGGAATTCTCGGGATGAGTGTCCACTTATAGGCTAAAGCATGACTTCACTAAGTTATAAGGACCCAACCACTTTGATTAGTCACTGATATTGTTTATTTTCCAAATAAACGATGTCCATCTTGTTGTGTTTTCTCTCTCGTCTTCATTGATTTTATGAAACTATTCCATTTCATTTCGACTCCTATGACCTTATGTTTTCCCCTACTGCTTCTAGACATGTAGATGGTCCAGTGACTCTTTTACCCATGATTTTCCTAGCCATTAAAACACAAATCACACTACATCTTTTTACTAAAGATATTCACTATCAAGCAGAAACCTAACCAACTTTTATCACATGACTACGATATTTTATAAATAATATAAATCGTTTTACCAAAACTCCTTTCAAATTTAAATTATTTCCAGATCATACCTGTTTAAAATCAAAATTTCAAACTGGCTATGATAAACTATTTTAAAACATATAAACAATGAAGTTAGAAACATTTTTGCACACTGCCACCCGAATAACCATCTGTCATCACTAAAGGTTTTCTTTATAGGGACAACCTATCCTTTTTATAGTTTTCATTTCGTTAAAAAAAAAAAAAAAAAAAAAATCTTTTAAAATTTTTGCCGCCTAAACCTGACAGCAATCACCGTCTCCTTTTTTCAAAACTTAACATCACCAATTTTCTTTCCGGCTTCTGATCTTTCTTTTGGAAGATGCCTCTACGACGAGACACACGTTTGCCTACCTGGGAACTACCGATGAGAGTACCGTATGCCTATAGGCTCAAGGCATGTTACCCTAATTCGAAAGGATTGTTTTCTTTTTCTCTGTTTCAGAACAATCCAAGTTCTAATCGACCTACGTTGTACTATTATCAAATTATTACGATACGATTCCCTCTTTTTCAAAGTTCAAAATTTTCTCGAGACCATACCTGTCAGATTCAAATTTTCAAACTAGCTGTAGGACGTAGCAGGAAAGCTCTAACCGATCCTATGGTGTAATCCGGAATTTCCTTATCTATTTAAGGGAATCACCACCCAAGCTAATCTACACAAGAACTACAATTTCTGATGTAATCCAATACCCCATACCCAAACTTTTCTTAGCTCAACAAAAACCCCATGGCAAATCTCCCACCAGCATATGCTGAATCTTCAAATGCAGCAAACATTCATCCCTTCCTTCAGTTTACTAAATTACACTATCAAGAGAGGTATCAAAAACTCAAGCTGCATGAAGTTCTTAATATTAGTGGTATTGATTGGCAACATATGGGAATGATTGATCCCAGTGGTTTACTGGCGAGATCACTACTACCTAATACGCCCTGGCGTCGTTTCTTCGACATCCTAGAACCATCATACGATGAACTGGTGTATGAGTTCTCGTCCACTTTCTATTATAAATATAATAGAAACCTTACCGATGAATCCATTCATTTTCAACTTTGTGGACAACATCATACTATGTCATTGACAGAATTCGCAGTTCGTCTAGGCATATATACAGAGGAAGAAGTTAAACAACCCATTTTTACGGAGGCATCAACCTCTTATTCCTCCGCTGAAATGGTAAGTTATTGGCAATGCCATTCATTAAAAGAATGGTGTGGCCACAATAGTGCTACGAACTTCACAGACCCATGTTATCAATATATGCACCGTGTGTTAGCCAACACTATCACGGGGCGCAAGCATAATCCACAAAGGGTTAAAAAAATCGAACTTTTCTATCTGTATAGTATTTTTGGGCAAGTTCCTTGTAATATTGCCCACGGACTTGCCGAATATTTTTCTAGTCAAAAATCACATCCTCTGAAAAGTCTCATGGGAGGGTCTTACATTACAAAGATAGCAAAATCATTAGGTGTCTTAAGTGATCAGATTATCCAAGGATTATCCCCACCAAAGGCACCTGGGATTGTAAATCCTTACACCATGAGACTAACCCCTGTTCATATTGATACACTAACTCAACCATCACAGTCGGAGGGAGCTCCAGTTATCTTAGAGAATACCTTCCCACAAAATTTACAACAATCATTGTTGCAGTTTCCTCAATCGTCTTTTTATCGGTTTGATATGCAACCACCGCTGCCATACATACAAGAGCATATTACCACTAACGTATCACAACCATTAGCACCTAACGTTTCACAAGGCCACTCACCCATAATTTTTGAGGAGGATCCAATAATGCAAGAAATTTATGAAGACTTGATGCTTCAAGAACAGTTAGCATCGGAGTCTTTTCTGCCACATTCTCTCCAGTCACGGTTGGACGAAGTAGAACAACTGCCAACAACTAATATAGTAGGCCCAAGTACGGTGCCTCAAATGGATCTACGTCCAGATCAAATGGTAGTTGAAATAGCTAGGTTAAGCAATCAGGTCCAAGATTTGTCACGGCAAGTACAATGGCTGACAGAAAGGAATCAATGGTTGGAAAGTATGCTAGCTGCTCGTACGCAACTGGATCCACTACCTCCACTACCTGATAGTTTTGAGCCTGAAATTGATCCATTTCACGACATGTTCTAAATGTAATTTGCATGATAGACCGTCAAACAAACAATGCTATACGTTTTGATTCAATTGATGTTGTGTTATATTGATGCTTGTTTGATTTAAACAATACCTCAATCTTATTTGTTCTCCTCACTTAACTAGAAGTGCTATGTGGACCATGCAACGAAACGCGTAATTTTGGGTGCACACTTAATTACGGGGTTCGACGCATGAGAATCATAGTAAGCCTTGTTAAGTAAGGTAAAAACATTATGTGGTTATGTGATTACCCATTATTTGCTTATTTGTACACACATTTGTTTGCATAACATTTACATTACATATCTAGCATAGCGTAGTGCCACACAAAACAATTTTTATACAATGATCCTCGTAAATTCCTCGGAATTTGCAGCACCAAACAATGACTTGATTATTTTGCATTTACATTCTACGGTCTCTTTCGAATAAATTTCGGGACGAAATTTTCTAAAGTAGGGGAGACTGTAACAACCTTGATTTTCAAACATGTACTTGTTGGATACACATATCATGTTTTGAGATGCAATTTGTTTGATACATGTTTAGTCTTATTGTTGCTACATGTTTTGCCGACCCAAACACGTGAATAATTTCAATTTGTTCTAGTTTCATACTTGTAAACGAGGCCACACTAATTTCAAGGGCCAAACGTGTCACTTAGTGAAAGTATAAGTTAAGGGACTTAATTGTCATTCCTTGAAACTTGTTTGGAAACTTCGATTTTAAATCCGTAAATAAATCCATCACTATTTTACAAAATATAAAATTCGGGGACTAAATTGTTAATTTTGAAACTTAACAGATTGAGTTAAAAATGTAATTTTTTTAAAATAATAAAGTCTAGGGTCCTTTGTGACATTTTTGAAACTTGTTTTATAAATAAAAATATAAGTTTTTAAAACTTTTAAAAGTTTAGGGTTTAAAATGTAAATTTAGAAACTTATATTTTTATAAAATAAATAAACATGTATTTTTGATATTAAAGTCCAAGGACCATTGGGTCATTTTATCAAACTTGTAGTCTAGGGACTATACATGTCATTTTGAAACTGTTTTTCAGTTAAAAACCCTAACCGGGTTAAGTTTTATAAAAGGATTTCAAATTTAGAAACTAACTCAGTTAACTTTTCCAGTTAACAAGTCCAGGGACCATTCTTGACATTTTCGAAATTTATTTAACCGAAATAACTAACTCAGTTAAACCTTTTATAAAGAAAACATGTATTTAAAACTAACCTAGTTAGGATTTGCTGGTTAAATGTTGAAGGACCTGTTATAACTTAATAGAAACATCAGGGACTATTTATGAAACTTCCGTTCAAACCGGATTTACACCGTTTGTATCGCCGGAAGTCAATCCAATCCGCAAACAGACAATGCACAATGATCAACATGCACACCTGCTTATTCTTCTCGACATCTTGAACCCGTCCAACATTTCAATTTCACCAAACCATGCAATGTTGTTCCCGGTATTCAAAGTTTTATAAAAAAATCGTAGTGGGAATCGAATTGTCTGTTTTCGGTTGTTTTTGAATTAATTGAACACGTTATAATCTACCTACAACCTTCACGAACCTCTCAGACCTCTCAAAACTCAAAACTCAAAACACTTCGTAAATCGCTCCTGGTTCACCTCTGCAACTTACGAAGTGTTTTGAGTTTTGAGTTTTGAGAGGTCTGAGAGGTTCGTGAAGGTTGTAGGTAGATTATAACGTGTTCAATTAATTCAAAAACAACCGAAAACAGACAATTCGATTCCCACTACGAATTTTTTATAAAACTTTGAATACCGGGAACAACATTGCATGGTTTGGTGAAATTGAAATGTCGGACGGGTTCAAGATGTCGAGAAGAATAAGCAGGTGTGCATGTTGATCATTGTGCATTGTCTGTTTGCGGATTGGATTGACTTCCGGCGATACAAACGGTGTAAAACCGGTTTGAACGGAAGTTTCATAAACAGTCCCTGATGTTTCTGTTAAGTTATAACAGGTCCTTCAACATTTAACCAGCAAATCCTAACTAGGTTAGTTTTAAATACATGTTTTCTTTATAAAAGGTTTAACTGAGTTAGTTATTTCGGTTAAATAAATTTCGAAAATGTCAAGAATGGTCCCTGGACTTGTTAACTGGAAAAGTTAACTGAGTTAGTTTCTAAATTTGAAATCCTTTTATAAAACTTAACCCGGTTAGGGTTTTTAACTGAAAAACAGTTTCAAAATGACATGTATAGTCCCTAGACTACAAGTTTGATAAAATGACCCAATGGTCCTTGGACTTTAATATCAAAAATACATGTTTATTTATTTTATAAAAATATAAGTTTCTAAATTTACATTTTAAACCCTAAACTTTTAAAAGTTTTAAAAACTTATATTTTTATTTATAAAACAAGTTTCAAAAATGTCACAAAGGACCCTAGACTTTATTATTTTAAAAAAATTACATTTTTAACTCAATCTGTTAAGTTTCAAAATTAACAATTTAGTCCCCGAATTTTATATTTTGTAAAATAGTGATGGATTTATTTACGGATTTAAAATCGAAGTTTCCAAACAAGTTTCAAGGAATGACAATTAAGTCCCTTAACTTATACTTTCACTAAGTGACACGTTTGGCCCTTGAAATTAGTGTGGCCTCGTTTACAAGTATGAAACTAGAACAAATTGAAATTATTCACGTGTTTGGGTCGGCAAAACATGTAGCAACAATAAGACTAAACATGTATCAAACAAATTGCATCTCAAAACATGATATGTGTATCCAACAAGTACATGTTTGAAAATCAAGGTTGTTACAGTTAAAGATCAATAGACACACCATATTATTTGGTTAGGCACTGACGGGTGTACGCCTACACCCCGTGCTTAGGTCGTGGCCATCTCGTAAGATGATGCCAAGGATATCCGGGACATGGTCATTAACCCCCCAAAGGCTTTAAGCAAACAAAAAATTTCAAAACGGAGCATATCAATGATTTAACCTCTATTCGATTAAATATTCAATGCCCGACCAAGCGGTATTTTATATACCATAACCCAAGCCCGTATAGGGAAAATAAGTTAAAAGTATTTACCTTTGCAAGTATAAATCACAATTAGAAAGTGCGTGTAGCTTTTACTGGTTCTCCTATTCTGGAACAAAGGTTTATAATAACCTATTAGATTTCTAACGGGTCTTTATTTAAGCTTAAGCTTAGACCGGTTAGTTTTAAAGGAAGATACGGTTCAAACGCACGATTAAGCGAAGACCAGAATGGAATGTGATTTAGACCCGACAAGTTTGAATACTTGTATAATATGGGTAAACTAAACACTTTCTGGATTTTGAGACAAAAATGATAAGGTTTGACCCGTTTCGGTCAATTTATGCAAACTATTTACATAAACCGAACCGAACGCGAAAAGGGTGTAACGGGTAACCATATGAGTCATATGCAAGTTTCCTAAGTTAATATGCCTTAAATATATTGAGACATCAGTAAGATATCCCCTATTATGCCCGAAATGGATTTAAACTCAAACTATGCCTCGTAAGGGCATTTTGGTCATTTAAAAGGTTATAAAAGAGTTTAATTAGTAATCTGAGTTACAGGTCTGATTTATTCAGCAAATACACTTAATTTAATAAGTTATAACAGTAGGGTATGACCTATATGTGAAATTTATCATTTAAAACCAAACTATGCATCTTAGGGGTATTTTGGTAATTTCACTTAGGCTTAAAAGGTCAAAACTGGAAACCTGAGTTTAAAAACTTTTACTTACTATTAATATATAAAAATATACTAAAAATATCAGTAGGTATCAACCTTATATGTTTAATATAGTTTTAGTACATACTATGCGCTAAAACGCTTAAAAAGGCTATTTGGAGCCATTTCCGGGTTTTCAAAGGAAAGCTGATATTTTTATAATTCCAGAAGGCTCAAAATATTTTATTTATCAAATAAAATCAGTAGAAAAAGGTTTGGGGTCAAAAGGATTTCTAAAACTCATTTTATGGCTTAAAAGGGCAAAACCGGCATTAACCGAATCAAACTTAGAGACCTATGTTATGCTCAGCCAAAAATTAAATAAAAATCTTCAAAAATCCCAAAATATTATATTACATCAGTGGGTAAAAATTTTGATATCAAAAAGTGGGTTTAGATAGGCTATATGCTAATTACGCCATTTAATTACTAAAAAGCATTCTATTTACGCTAATGAGCATAACTCTTAATCTAGACCTCAAATTGATGTCAAATTTTAGGTGCAAGTTTATAAATCAGTAACTAAGGTTTCTACTCTTTTACTTTTTCAAAAATCACGTTTTATAGTCAAAAGGACATAATAGTCAATATTTAAGCACTTAACGGAAACATGCATATGAATCGGATAACTAATGAACCAAGTTGTATAATCTCAGAGAGTTATACTTATATGAAACCTGGTCCAAATAAAGCTCTAAGGCAATTCTAAAAAATGCTTAAACGGGCCAGAACTGAAAGTCAAGCGAAAAGTCAAATTATGCGACTTTCGGTTCCGATCCGAGTCTAAACTGAAAATTGTCGGGTTGAACATGTTTAAACATGTTCTTACATTAATTACCAAGTTATATTAGTGATCAAACAGGTTGCATGTCTCTACATTGCTAATTATGCATTAATTTGCAAATAAGCGTTCTGTTGACTTTTTAATAACAAGTTTGACCCGACAATTGACCTAGTTAGAGTGGGAATCAGAGAGTACCCTTTTAAGGGTTTATTACCCACATAAATACCTACTTATAGGTACTTTCAATCCGAGATTTGACTGAATAAATTATGAGTAATCTCGAAGTCAAACTCTAATTATGACGGTTTGACTTTTAGCTAATTAACTAGGCTAAACAGAATTAGAAAGGGGTAAGGACACTTACAAGAGTCCTAATCACGACTAGGGTAATGAATCCTTGTTGCTGACCAGAGAGCTCCAGAGGTGAGTCTTGTGAACTTTGCAATTGAATGAACAAAGTTGCTACAACTTCAAGTCCCTTATATATTGAATTTGATCATCTAGGATCATGCCAAAGAGGTCTACCAATGCTTCCAGATCAAGACAAGTGCCCCTATTGCATGTTAAACCATTGGAGAGGCCTCTGGTATAAGAAAACAACCATTTTAAGTCGGTTTCAGGCCTGCAACTGGCACCTACAGGTTTTTATGTCGCTGTGTCTCTCATGCGGGCCGCGTAGACCCTTAAGGGTCTCTTATGCGGGCCGCCTGGCCTGCCAGAACCAGCCAAACAAGTTTAAACAATTACATTTCAGTCCCTGGTCCTTTGTTACGTGGTTTTAACTATTTTTCTTGCACTTTTGGCCCTCTAACTTGATTTTTAAGGACCTTAAGACTTTTACAACTTGGTTAAGTCCTTGGTTAACTTTGTGCTTACCCGAAAAGTCACAAATTTCAACGTTGACGCTATTAACCCCTCGTATACGAATTTGATCATAACTTTCGCATACGATAACGAAACTTGGTGAAATTTTTACCACATGTTCTAGTGAGTATAATTTATCGTTACAAAGTTTCGGGTTTGCTAAAAGGTCACTCAGAGGTATACTTTCAACATGTTGACACATTTAACCCCTGTAGTTTGTACTTTCTCACTTTCTTCCACGATTTGCTTCGTATGATCCATGATTTATTCGTTTAAGGTTATAAACATCATGTAGGGTTATTGTAAGGTATATTTATCCATTGTTGACGTTTTGAACCCTTGAATTCACATATATTTCTTGTTTGTCAACTCTAGTCCTTCTAAAGCATTCTTTCACACGTTCAAAGCTTATGACACGTGTCAATACATTATGGGACATGAAATTACGAGGTGTTACATCCTCACCCCCTTAAAAGAAATCTCGACCCCGAGATTT
The DNA here is from genome assembly GCA_030545235.1 of Helianthus tuberosus. NCBI lineage: Eukaryota > Viridiplantae > Streptophyta > Magnoliopsida > Asterales > Asteraceae > Helianthus > Helianthus tuberosus. Next base: position 20,946,552 of record CM060403.1, read on the forward strand.
ACTGAAACAATTGAGGGTACTTTTCTTTCATCGTGGACTCTACCTCCCACGTGTATTCGGGACCTCTGCGGGCATCCCATTTGACCTTTACAATAGGCACATGCTTCCTTCGAAGCTTCTTTACCTGTCGATCTTCAATCGACACCGGTATTTCCACAAATTTCAAGCTCTCATCTATATGCACATCTGTATGAGGTATGACTAGCGAGTCATCAGCTAGACATTTCTTCAGATTGCAGATGTGAAAAACATTGTGAATACCACTGAGCTCTTCAGGCAAGTTCAACTTATAAGCCACTGACCCAACACATTCGATAATCTCGAATGGTCCTATATACCTTGGGCTTAACTTACCTTTCTTTCCAAATCGCATCACCCCCTTCCAGGGTGATACTTTAAGCAAAACTTTATCACCAACCTCGAACTTTAGAGGTTTACGCTTTGGATCTGCGTAGGTTTTCTGCCTATCTCTGGCAGCTTTCAGACGGTCGCGAATCTGGACAATCTTGTCCGTCGTTTCAAAGACTAAATCAGGTCCTGATAATTGGACTTCTCCTACTTCCGCCCAACAAATAGGTGTTTTGCATTTTCTACCATATAGTGCCTCAAAAGGCGCAGCCTTTATGCTAGTATGATAGCTATTGTTATAGGAGAACTCGATCAATGGCAGGTGGCTATCCCAACTGCCACCTAAATCAATCACACATGCACGAAGCATGTCTTCCAAAGTTTGGATGGTACGCTCACTCTGCCCTTCCGTCTGTGGATGGTAAGCTGTACTAAAATTTAAGCGCGTGCCCAAAGACTGTTGGAAACTTTTCCAAAAATGTGATGTGTATCTGGTATCTCTGTCAGAGATAATTGAAACTGGCACGCCAAGTAAAGATACAATCTTATCTACGTACAGTTGGGCTAACATGTCAGAGCTATAAGTCTCCTTAATGGGTAGGAAATGTGCTGACTTGGTCAGTCTATCTACTATCACCCATATAGTATCATTTCCTTTCCTAGTCTTTGGCAACTTAGTGATGAAATCCATCGTCACCATCTCCCACTTCCATGTGGGAAGTTCAGGCTGTTGTAGCAAACCTGACGGCTTCTGATGCTCAGCTTTGACTTGCGCGCACGTCAAACATTTAGCTACATAGGCGGCTACAGACTTTTTCAAGCCTATCCACCAATAGCTTGCCTTTAGATCCTGGTACATTTTATCAGCTCCAGGATGAACGGAATATTTGGAGTTGTGGGCTTCCTGGAGGATAACATCTCGAAGTCCTCCACAAACTGGAACCCATATCCGTCCATTCAACCTCAGGATTTCGTCCTTGTCATAGGATAACTGCTCCTCAGTTACTCCTAGCTTTTCATCAGGATAGTTAGCTTCCAACACAGCTTCCTTCTGTGCAGCTAACAACCTTTCGTTCAAACTATTCCTGATCTCAATGCTCTTGGCATTGATTCTTATCGGCTTCACTCTTTCCTTCCTGCTTAAGGCATCAGCAACTACATTTGCCTTGTCTGGATGGTATCTTATCTCACAATCATAATCATTTAAAGTCTCCATCCAGCGTCGTTGCCTCATATTCAAGTCCTTCTGATTGAACAAGTGTTGAAGGCTTTTGTGATCTGAATAAATCACACACTTGGTTCCATACAAGTAATGTCTCCACAGTTTTAGTGCAAATACAACGGCACCCAACTCCAAGTCATGGGTGGTATAATTCTTCTCATGCACCTTTAACTGTCGCGAAGCATAGGCAATGACTTTGCCTTTCTGCATAAGCACACAACCCATACCGGTGTGTGATGCATCACAATATACCACAAACTCATCAATTCCTTCAGGCAAGGTTAATACAGGAGCGTTGCTCAACTTTTTCTTAAGAATGTCAAAGGATTCCTGCTGCTTAGGGCCCCAATCAAACTTAACCTTCTTACGTGTCAACGAAGTTAGGGGCGCAGCAATCCTTGAGAAGTTTTCAATAAATCGCCTATAATATCCCGCTAGTCCTAAAAAGCTGCGAATCTCTGTAGGCGTCTTTGGCTCTTGCCAATTCATAACTGCTTCTACTTTAGCGGGATCTACTTAGATACCACGCTCACTAACCACATGTCCAAGGAATTGGACTTCTCGAAGCCAAAATTCACACTTCGAAAATTTGGCGTAGAGTTTCTCATGATGTAGAAGTTTAAGAATACAACGAAGGTGTTTCTCATGGTCAGCTTGGTTCTTCGAGTAGATAAGAATGTCGTCAATGAAGACAATGACAAATTTGTCCAAGTAAGGCTTGCAAATGTGATTCATGAGATATATGAATGCGGCAGGTGCATTAGTGAGCCCAAAAGGCATCACTAGGAACTCGTAATGACCATAACGAGTCCTAAACGCAGTCTTGTGTACGTCTTCATCTTTAACCTTCAATTGATGATAGCCTGACCTCAAATCAATCTTAGAGAAGTAGCTTGCCCCTTGTAATTGATCGAACAGATCGTCGATCCTAGGCAATGGATGCCTATTCTTGATAGTGACCTTATTAAGCTCACGGTAATCGATGCACAGACGCATCGATCCATCCTTCTTCTTGACAAACAAGATCGGCGCTCCCCAAGGGGACGAACTAGGTCTAATGAAACCTTTGGCTAGCAGATCATCTAACTGCGTCCTCAACTCCTTCATCTCTGTTGGTGCCAACCTATAAGGTGCTCTAGCAACAGGTGCTGCTCCAGGGATGATGTCAATTCGGAATTCCACTTGCCTATCTGGTGGTAAACCCGGTAGTTCTTCAGGAAAAACTTCAGGATATTCTGAAATGACGGGGATGTCTTCAATCTTAGGCTTCGGCTCATCCATAGTAACCTGTGCCATATAAATGACACAACCCTTCTTCAAGCATCTAGATGCCTTGAGCATAGACACTTGCTCAGGCAATCCATGCTGGGTATCCCCCTGAATGGTAAGAGACTCACCAGACGGAGTTTTGACTACCACTTGCTTTCTGTTGCACACAATCTGGGCTTGGTTATGCGATAACCAATCCATACCTATAACTATATCAAAACCGGCTAGCTTAAAGGGAAGTAAGGACAAAGGAAAAGAGTGGTTCCTAATGGATATAACACATCCATCTAACACAGTTGAGGCAGTTTCTATGGTTCCATCAGCTAATTCCACCTCATACTTCACACTTAAGGCTTTTACAGACAATTTCAACAACTCACAAAACTTGTTATCCACAAAAGACTTATCTGCTCCAGAATCAAACAATACTCTAGCATAAACATCATTTATGAGAAAAGTACCTGTGATTACGTTTTCGTCCTGAACAGCTTCCTTTGCATCCATCTTGAAGACCCTAGCATTGGTCTTTTTCCCATCCTCGGTTTTCTTGGTGATCTTTGGGCAATTGGACTTAATGTGCCCTTTTTCATTGCAACTGTAACACGTTGCGTCTTTCAGCTTCTTGCACTCTAGGTTCTTATGTTCCGAAGATTTGCAAATTCCACATGGCCTCGGCTGAGACTGAGATTTCGACTCAAGTCGGCACCTCCCAAAATGGTGCTTCTTACAAACCTTACATTTGGGCTTATCTCCAGATTGATGCCCATCCCTCCTAGATCCAGACCCTTTCTTGTGGTCATTGCTTCCCTTGTGCTTCTTGTCAGACCGCCGTGAATTGTCATCTTCACGCTTCCTTTTCTCGGCATCCGTGTTCCTCAGCGATCTCTGCCTGACCGCGTCCAGTGTGATGTGTCTATTGATCTTTAACCCGGACACGATCCGGGCTACTAAACGCACAAGGAATATGTAATTCATTCACAAGATTATATATTTAAATAATTTTCCCAAGTTATAAAAATGTTTATGCCACGTGCATCCAAATCAATTTTTAATCATTTTCCAAAATGAGTCAGTTGATTGTATTTACCAGTGTAAACTGACGTATTTTCCCAAAAAGATTAAATGCAGGTACTAAGCGTAATTGGCTGGGATTTCTCCTTAGCATCAATAGAAGTCTCGCAAGCTTAAGATGCCTAAAGTCTGTTGAACTATTGTTTCCATTTTATTTTCGATCCGTCTGTGGATAAACAATCGACAGTTGTGATATTTGATATTACAATATTATATTCGGTTGAATTATATCTTTCATTTGCTTCCGCTGTGCATATTAAATATTGTGTTGTTTGACTATTATGTTGCCAACCATGTCACGATACTCCCCACCGGGCCCACCGGTGACATGTGGAAATCGGGGTGTGACAGGTTGGTATCAGAGCCAACACTGAGTGAATTAAACACCAGCCTTTTGTGTTTAATCTCAGTTACACAATTGCACATATCTAAACTTTCGAGTCTAGACAAATAACATAGGACAAATTCTACCTTGTTTGGTTTTTGTTTTGTCCTTTATTTTATTCTTGTCGTTATCTCATGTTGTATTGACAGGATTAACAAAATGCCGCCAAGATTCTTCCAAAGAAGACGACGAGGAAAGGGGCCAATCACCGCCCCCAATGACAACGAGGCAGGACCTTCGAATGTGCGAGCTCCTTCGACCACCGAGAGTGACGATCCCCGACAAAACCGGAGGAACCTCTTCGAGCCGGCTAGACGGTCGGTTTCGCACAGTTCAACACCTCCTGTTCATAACCCTTATGGGCCACAGCCGGAGTATGAGCCCAATAACCCTCAACCTTCCTACATACCTTTACAGCGATCCTTATCGCACAATTCTTTTGGTGACCCTACACCTGTTTTCAGGGGCCGGTTTAACCCGAAAAATTTTATACAAGAACCAGTGGGTTTTAACCCATTAGGACCGGAGGACCACTTCTCGGGAGACAACGCTATGGACATGGACGAGGACACGGATCCCGTCGAACCTGCCAGTGGTACACCGAACCATCCCATTGAGATTTCGGATGGCTCCTCTTTCCACGGATCACCCTACGGTGGTCCAGACAGCTTTCAAGCTATGTTTACCCAGCACGAATGGTATTATACACCTCCTCACCATTCACCGCCTCAGTAGCAACAGCAGCAGCAGCAGCAGGATCCCTCTGTGGATTAACGGTTTGTGGCAGTCACGCCACCGTCTCCACCGCCACCAGTTCAACCGGCACCTCCTCAACCGCCGAGGCGTAGGAGGACAAGCGCACGTATGTCTGCGCGAGCGGGGGATTTCCATTTTAGCTCCCCAGGCCAATCAAGTGGCAGCCATTACCCGCCACTTCAGGAAGACCCACAGATGGGTGGACCTTCGCACCCAGTTGCACCGTAACCACCACCGATGGGTTTTGATAACCCAATTCCAGCATACACGGGTTCCATGGTGTATAACCCGTTTGAGCAGCCAGTGCACACCAACTACAACTACGCCGAAGCCGACCCATACTTGGTAGCGGCTAACTATAACACCCAAGGACCGTATGGAGACCCATGGGGAGTAGGGTACCCAACTCATGGGTACCAGATACCGGCCAGACCTATCATTCGGACGCAATCGCAGCCGCCATGATTTTCTCCCCCAGAACGGGAGGAAATTCTTCAGAGACTGGATCAGGTTGAGCGGGACTTTCACCGCGACCGCAGGGAGAGACAAAGCTTCTTCCAAGGATTGACAAGCTTGATCAAAGGGAAGAGCAAGAAGGACCACTAAATCCTTCCAATTGTTGTTGAGCCCCTGCGTGGGCCAGTCTTACTGTATAAACCCCTGCGTGGGTATGCTTGTTTGTTTTGACCCATGCGTGGGTCTATCTTTCTGTTAACCCCTACGAGGGTATGTTATTGTTTAAGTCCCTGCGTGGACTATTATGTTATTTGTGTAAGTCCCTGCGTGGACTATTATGATGTTTGTTGTTAAGCCCCTGCGTGGGTAAATCCTTGTTTAAACCCATGCGTGGGTAAGTTTGTTTATTTAAAAAGTCCCGTTTAGGGCGACGTGTAACCTTTTAATAAATTAATGGAATGTAAGTTTATAAATTTCATTTTTGCTATTATCTGCATAAATATATATGAAATAAATAAATTAAAATCATTCCTTTCGAAATAATCTGCCTATGTAAATTTTTAAATAAGAATCTTAAAGAGTGAAACCTAGCCTTCGGGTCATTATAAGACCGGGCCAAGATGGTAAGACCTGTTCAAAAGATTCAAATCCTAGTTAACATCTGAAAATATGTTAACACTCCTGGCAGACGTGATTCGTTAAAATCACACGTCATTTTTTTATAAGGATTCTAAAAAGGATTCCTAACCCAATTTAATGATCTCCGAATCATGGGTTTAGATCATCAATTAAGATGATCATATTATGACCATACGTTAGTAATATAATGCCTACGGGCCTTGCTCATTTCTACACGAGCCAAAAGACAGTGGTAGCGATGACTCCCTGTCCGGTAATATAATGCCTACGGGCCTTGCTCATTTCTACATGAGCCAAAAGACAGTGGTAGCGATGACTCCCTGTCCGGTAATATAATGCCTACGGGCCTTACTCATTTCTACATGAGCCAAAAGACAGTGGTAGCAATGACTCCTTGTCTAAAAAGTTAATGAACTATATTCAAACCTTAAAAGCCTTGATTCTCTGAAATCATAGTTTATGATTTATATTGTCCTTGTGACTAGGCCTTTTGTGCCACAAATAAAACTGTTATTGTTTTATAATTAGGATAAATTATATTAGAAATCCTAAATAAATATGATTAATAAATTAACCAAATATGGTCTCTGTTACTGTGGTTAATGAATTACCCTAAGAGGGCAATTCCATAATAAACTCCCAAATAAACTATTGTCCTTGTTTTCTGTAATAGTTCAATTAAAATGGCTAACTCAGACGAAATTAATTGCCATCCAGTGGAGAATATTGATAACGCCCGAGTTCATTTAACGGGTGCTGAACTGAAAGCGTTGGTAGACGACGCAGTTACAAAGGCATTGGAGCGGCAATACAAAGAGTATAGTGGGACTCGGAGTAGGACCCTATCTACTCCGCATTCGAAGCCACCTTCCAAAAAGGAAGAACCCAAGAAAGATGATGATAGACTTTCCTCAAACCACCACAGTGCTCCATCTTAGCAGGTTGTACTAAATCAAGAACCCCGTAGTAAGGGTTGCTCCTATAAATACTTCGTTTCGTGCAAGCCCAGAGATTTTACTGGGGAAAAGGGAGCCATTGACTGCATGACATGGTTAGACGTGGTTAGACGAGATGGACACAGTTGTGGATATCAGCGGATGCGCTGAGAGGGATATAGTCAAGTTTGTGTCGCAATCTTTTAAGGGTGAAGCTTTAGCATGGTGGAGATCACTGATTCAAGCCACCGGGAAAATCCCATTGTACAACATGTCATGGGATCAATTTGTTGCCCTTATCAGGGAAAATTACTGCCCTCAGCATGGGGTCGAGAAGATAGAGTCTGATTTTCTATCATTGGTTATGACAAACCTTGACTGTCAAGCTTACCTCACGAGCTTCAACACAATGTCCCGGTTGGTTCCGTATCTGGTAACCCCGGAACCAAAAAGAATAGCTCGTTTTATCGGTGGTTTAGCCCCCGAAATAAAGGCAAGCGTAAAGGCCTCTCGGCCAGCTACATTCAGGTCTGTAGCTGACATATCTTTGTCCCTCACTCTGGATGCGGTCAGGCAAAGATCGCTGAGGAACAAAGATACTGAGAAGAGAAAACGTGAAGATGATAATTCATGGAAGTCGAACAAGAAGCACCATGGAAACGGCGACAACAAGAGGGGGTCTGAGTCAAGGAAAGATGGGCATCAGTCTGGTGAGAAGCCCAAATGCAAGATTTGCAAGAAGCAGCACTTTGGAAAGTGCAGACTCGAATCAAACTCGCAAAGAACTTTTGCTTGCGGGATATGCAAGTCCAAGGACCACAAGACCTTGGATTGCAAAAAGCTGAAGGATGCAACTTGCTACAGTTGCAATGAGAAAGGGCACATTAAAACCAACTGCCCTAAATACGCCAAGAAGCCTGAAGAGGCCAAGAAGACAAATGCTAGAGTCTTCAAAATGGATGCAAAGGAAGCGGTTCTAGACGACAATGTGATTACAGGTACTTTCCTTGTAAATGATATCTATGCAAGAGTACTTTTTGATTCAGGCGCTGATAAGTCTTTCGTAGATCATAAGTTTTGCAAATTGCTGAAATTACATGTCAAAACCTTGAGTATAAATTATGAGGTAGAGTTAGCAGATGGCACCGTAGAAACCGTCTCAACTGTGTTAGATGGATGTGTTATATCCATTAAGAACCACTCTTTTCCTCTGTCTCTACTTCCCTTTAAGTTAGCAGGTTTTGACATAGTATTGGGTATGGACTGGTTATCTCATAACCAGGCCCAGATTGTCTGCAACAGAAAACAAATGGTGATTAAGACTCCGTCTGGTGAATCACTTACCATTCGGGGAGATACCCAATATGGATTGCCTGAGCAAGTGACTATGCTCAAGGCCTCCAAGTTTTTAAAGAAGGGTTGTGTCATCTACATGGCACAAGTGATTATTGAGGAACCTAAACCGAAGATGGAAGACATCCCCGTCATTTCTGAATACCCAGAAGTTTTCCCTAAAGAACTACCTGGTTTACCACCAGATAGACAAGTGGAATTCAGAATTGACATCGTCCCTGGAACAGCACCTGTTGCTAGAGCACCTTACAGGTTAGCGCCCACAGAAATGAGGGAATTGAGAACACAACTGGATGAATTGCTAGCTAAAGGTTTCATTAAACCTAGTTCGTCTCCATGGGGAGCACTAGTCCTGTTTGTCAAGAAGAAGGATGGATCGATGCGTCTGTGCATCGATTATCGTGAGCTTAATAAGGTCACGATAAAGAATAGGTATCCTTTGCCCAGGATCGACGATTTGTTCGATCAATTGCAAGGAGCAAGTTATTTCTCGAAGATTGACTTGAGGTCAGGCTACCATCAACTGAAGGTTAGAGATGAAGACGTACACAAAACTGCATTTAGAACTCGTTATGGTCATTACGAGTTCCTAGTGATGCCTTTTGGGCTCACTAATGCACCTGCCGCATTCATGGATCTCATGAATCGCGTCTACAAGCCTTACTTAGACAAGTTCGTCATCGTTTTCATCGACGACATCCTTATCTACTCGAAGAACCAAGCTGACCACGAGAGACACCTTCGCTGTATTCTTAAACTCCTACATCAGGAGAAGCTCTATGCCAAATTCTCTATATGTGAGTTTTGGCTTCGAGAAGTCCAATTCCTTGGACATGTGGTGAGTGAGCGTGGTATCCAAGTGGATCCCGCTAAGGTTGAAGCTGTTATGAACTGGCAAGAGCCAAAGACGCCTACAGAGATTCGTAGCTTCCTGGGATTAGCAGGATATTACAGGCGCTTCATTGAAAAATTTTCAAGGATTGCTGCACCCCTAACTTCCTTGACTAAGAAGAAAGTAAAGTTCGTTTGGGGCCCTAAGCAGCAAGAGTCCTTTGATATCCTAAAACAGAAGTTGAGCAATGCTCCTGTATTGACGTTGGCAGATGGAATAGAAGATTTTGTGGTTTACTGTGATGCATCGCACACTGGCATGGGGTGTGTGCTTATGCAGAAAGGCAAAGTTATTGCCTATGCATCACGACAGTTAAAGGTGCACGAAAAGAATTACACCACCCACGACTTGGAGTTGGGTGTCGTTGTATTCGCACTAAAACTGTGGAGGCATTATCTTTATGGAATCAAGTGTGTGATCTATTCTGATCACAAGAGCCTCCAGCACCTGTTTAATCAGAAGGATTTAAACATGCGGCAACGCTGTTGGATGGAGACTTTAAATGATTATGATTGTGAAATCAGATACCATCCCGGCAAGGCGAATGTAGTCGCCGATGCCTTGAGTCGAAAAGAGAGGGTGAAACCCATCCGAATCAATGCCAAGCGCATGGAGATATAGAACAGTTTGACTGAAAGGTTGTTAGCTGCACAGAAGGAAGCTGTGTTGGAAGCTAACTATCCTAACGAGAAGCTAGGGGTAACTGAGGAGCAGTTATCTCTTTGCAAGGACGGGATTCTGAGATTGAATAGACGGATATGGGTTCCAGTTTATGGTGGACTTCGAGATGTCATCCTCCAGGAAGCCCATAGTTCCAAATATTCCATTCATCCTGGAGCTGATAAGATGTACCAGGATCTAAGGGCAAACTATTGGTGGATAGGCTTGAAGAAGTCTGTAGCCACCTATGTAGCTAAGTGCTTAACTTGTGCGCAAGTCAAAGCAGAACATCAAAAGCCGTCAGGCTTGCTGCAACAGCCTGAACTTCCTACGTGGAAGTGGGAAATGGTAACCATGGATTTTATCACCAAGTTACCCAAGACAAGGAAAGGCAATGATACAATATGGGTGATAGTTGACAGACTGACTAAGTCAGCACATTTCTTAACCATCAAGGAGACTTATAGCTCCGACATGTTAGCCCAGTTATACGTGGATAAGATTGTAGCCTTACATGGCATACCTGTGTCTATTATCTCTGACAGAGATACTAGGTACACGTCACATTTTTGGAAAAGCTTCCAACAATCTTTGGGCACGCATTTGAATTTTAGTACGGCTTACCATCCTCAGACAGACGGTCAGAGTGAGCGTACTATTCAAACTCTGGAAGACATGCTACATGCATGTGTAATTGATTTAGGTGGTAGTTGGGATAACCACCTACCTTTGATTGAATTCTCCTACAACAATAGCTACCACACCAGCATAAAGGCTGCGCCTTTTGAGGCCTTATATGGTAGAAAGTGTAGAACGCCTGTTTGTTGGGCGGAAGTTGGAGATGTCCAATTATCAGGACCAGAGATAGTCTTCGAAACGACGGATAAGATTGTCCAGATTCGTGACCGTCTCAAAGCTGCCCGAGATAGACAGAAGAGTTACGCAGATCCAAAGCGTAAAGCTTTTCACTTCGAAGTAGGTGACAAAGTGTTGCTTAAAGTATCACCCTGGAAGGGGGTTATGCGATTTGGTAAGAAAGGCAAGTTAAGCCCGAGATACATAGGACCTTTCGAGGTTATCGAACGTGTCGGGTTAGTTGCCTATAAGTTAAACTTACCTGAAGAGCTCAGTGGAATTCACAATGTGTTCTACATCTGCAATCTGAAGAAGTGCTTCGCTGATGAATCACTGGTTATACCACATACAGATGTGCATATAGATGAGAGCTTAAAATTTGTGGAAAAACCATTGTCGATTGAAGATCGACATGTTAAGAAGCTTCGAAGGAAGCATGTGCCTATTGTAAAGGTCAAATGGGATGCCCGTAGAGGTCCCGAATATACGTGGGAGGTTGAATCCTCAATGAAAGAAAAGTACCCTTATTTATTTCAGTAAATCTCGGGTCGAGATTTATTTTAACGGGGTGAGGATGTAACACCTCGAAAATTCGTGTTCAATGAAATAACGTCACGTGTCATGTAAGACAAAAAGCGTTATAAACCCGGATTTATTAAAGATGTATGGCAGGATTTAAAAGTGTCGTCATGTTAATTTTTACCTCTGAACGACCTCGTTTATAAATCCCAAGACCCAATCATATAATATGAACATCTAATATACCTTTAATCCAGCAAATTGAATGCAGTAATTGAATTCAAAAGTGCAAGAGTAGGATCCTATGGAATTCCTACGGTAAACCTTCGTTTATGGCACTTTCAAAAAGAATCCAAGCAAAGATATCAAAGTGGTAGGGTATGTAACTGTTCAAGGCACATTTTAGAGGCCCCTTACTGATAAAACATGGCCAAAATCGTTACACATCAGTTGCCCTTTCGAATGCATGAAAGAATTAAAGTTTTTGGCTGCTGATGAAGGCTTGCGCACCGCAAGCACAACCCTTACGGTGCGCAAGCAGTGCCCAGCTCCAATATTTTCGGCTGTTTGCTGTTTAAACGCATGGAACTGATTTTTAAACGATTTTCCTCATCTTGTGCGACCCCTAAACACCCCCTAAACATCTAGGGACACTTGTGGGTATGTTATGGTCAGTTGTAGACTTAGATGTCAACACTTTGTGGAGTCTTGGTCACTATATAAAGCTCCTAAGTGCAAACACTTTGATCATTCATTCCTCAAACAACTTCTGATCAATTGTGGAGCACAAGAGCACCTTCCAGGCCTTCCTCGTCGATCATTAGACACTTGTAAGTTTGCTTAACCTTCTTTAATTAAGTTTAGCTTAGTTATTTAGCTAAAAGTCAAACCGTCGTAATTACAGTTTGACTTCGAGATTAATTAATAATGGCTCAGTCAAATCTCGAATTAAAAGTAGTTATAAGTTGGTAATTATGTGGGTAATAAACCCTTAAAAGGGTTCCCCCTGATTCCCACTCTAACTAGGTCTAATGTCGGGTCAAACTTACTAATAAAAAGTCAACAGGATACTTAAATTCTAATTTATGCATAATTAGCAATGTAGAACACATACAACCTGTTTGATCATTTATATAACTTGGTAATTAGTGTAAGAACATGTCTAAACATGTTCAACCCGACAATTTCCTGTTTAGACCCGGTTCGGAACCGAAAGTCGCAAAGCTTTGACTTTTGCTTTTGCTTTGACTTCAGTTCTGACCCGTTATGGTATGTTTTAGAAATACCTTAGAGCTTCATTTGGACCAGGTTACATGCTAGTATAACCCTCTGTGATTATACACCATGGTTCATTAGTTAACCGATTAATACGCATGATTCCGTTAATTGCTCATATGTTGACCATTATGCCCTTTTTACCTTAAAACGTGATTTTTGCAAATGTAAAAGAGTAGAAACTTTAGTTACTGGTATATAAACTTGCACCCAAAATTTGACATCAGTTTGAGGTGTGGATTGAGAGTTATGCTCATTAGCGTAAATTGAAAGCTTTATGTTAATTAAACGGCGTAATTAGCGTATAGTCTAGTTAAGCCTACTTTTTGATATCAAACTTATTACCCACTGATGTAATATATTATTTTGGGATTTTTGAAGATTTTTAATTAATTTTAGGCTTAGCATAACTTATAGTCGTAGGCTTAATCCGGTAATTGTCGGTTTTGCCCCTACGGGCTATAAAATGAGTTTTACATATCTAAACGACTCCAAACCTCTTGCTACTGATTAGATATGATAAATAAATTATTTTAAGCCTTCTAGAATAATAAAAATATCAGCTTTATGTATCGAACCCGTAAATGGCTTCTAATCGCCTTATTAAGCGTTTTTAGCGCATAGTATGTACTAAGACTATTTTTAAACATACAAGGGTGATACCTAATGATATTTTAGGTAAATTATAATATTTTAACAGTAAGCAAAGGTTGTTTAACTCAGACTTCAGTTTTGAGCTTTTCGGCTTATGTGAAATTACCAAAATGCCCCTACGGTGCATAGTTTGGTTATAATTGATAAATTTCACATATATACAATACCTTACTGTTATAAATCAGTAAACTAAGTATTTTTGCTGATTATATCGGACCTGTAACTCAGGTAAATACTTAAACTCTTTTATAAACTTTTAAATGACCAAACTACCCCTACGGGGCATAGTTTGTGTTTAAATTCGTTTCGGGCATAATAAAAGACATCCTACTGATGTCACAACATATAAGAAGCATATTAACTTAGGAAACCTGTATGTGGCTCATACGGATACCCGTTACGCTTATTACGCGTTCGGTTCGGTTTATGTAACAAGTTTACATAAATTAGCCGAAACGGGTCAAACCTTATCGGTTTTATCTCAAAATCCAGAGTGTGCATGAAATACCCATATTAAGCAAGTCTCCGAACTTGTCGGGTCTAAATCACATTCTATCCGGTCTTCACTTAATAGTGCGTACGAACCGTATCATTGAAACTAACCGGTCTAAGCTTAAGCTTAATTAAAGACCCGTTAGGATTCTAATAGGTTATTATAAACCTTCGTTCCAGATTAGGAGAACCAGTAAAAGCTACTTGCATTTGCTTATTGTGATTATTACATTTCTCAGGTAAATACTTTTAACTTATTTTCCCTATACGGGCTTGGGTTACGGTATATAGAATACCGCTTGGTCGGGCATCAAATCTTCCATCGTTGGGTGGTTAATTGAATAATTTGATCGGCCCGTTTAAATCGTCTTGTTTACTTAAAGCCTTTGGGGGGTTAATGACCATGTCCCGGATATCCCTGACATCATTTTACGAAATGGCCACGACGTAAGCACGGGGTGTAGGCGTACACCCGTCGGTGCACAAAAGAATAATGTGGTGTGTCTATTGATCTTTAACCCGGACACGATCCGGGCTACTAAACGCACAAGGAACATGTAATTCATTCACAAGATTATATATTTAAATAATTCTCCCAAATTATAAAAATGTTTATGCCACGTGCATCCAAATCAATTTTTAATCATTTTCCAAAATGAGTCAGTTGATTGTATTTACCAGTGTAAACTGACGTATTTTCCCAAAAAGATTAAATGCAGGTACTAAGCGTAATTGGCTGGGATTTCTCCTTAGCATCAATAGAAGTCTCGCAAGCTTAAGATGCCTAAAGTCTGTTGAACTATTGTTTCCATTTTATTTTCGATCCGTCTGTGGATAAACAATCGACAGTTGTGATATTTGATATTACAATATTATATTCGGTTGAATTATATCTTTCATTTGCTTCCGCTGTGCATATTAAATATTGTGTTGTTTGACTATTATGTTGCCAACCACGTCACGATACTCCCCACCGGGCCCACCGGTGACATGTGGAAATCGGGGTGTGACAGGTTGGTATCAGAGCCAACACTGAGTGAATTAAACACCTGCCTTTTGTGTTTAATCTCAGTTACACAATTGCACATATCTAAACTTTCGAGTCTAGACAAATAACATAGGACAAATTACCTTGTTTGGTTTTTGTTTTGTCCTTTATTTTATTCTTGTCGTTATCTCATGTTGTATTGACAGGATTAACAAAATGCCGCCAAAATTCTTCCGAAGAAGAGGACGAGGAAAGGGGCCAATCACCGCGCCCAAATGAAGGATGTCGAATAAATCCATGTGAAATAAAGGATTTGAGTTAATTATGAATATACCTGAGACCACATCGGGTTCTGTTTTCGCTTCAGCCGCGGTAAGTTGGAAGGACCTAGCCTTCGCTTTGGGAGCTTCTGTTGGAGACTCTTTTGTGTCTCTCTTTCCCACCAACTCGGGGCATTCAGACTTCTTGTGACCGGGTTGATAACATTTGTAACAAACAGAAACTTTTCTGGGACATAGTGATGCGGTGTGCCCCGTCTTCCCACATACCGGGCACGGCTTGTCTTTGAAGCGGCACTCACCTTTGTGCCCTTTTCCACATACTTTGCAACTTGGCGACCCGCCTTTAGCATCCACTTTCTTTCCCGATACAGCAGTTCTAGCCTTCTTTGTAGGGCTTGGATTCACATCTTGTGCCCTTCGTTCACCTCTTTCAATTTGTTTCTTTAACTCGATTTCCCGCTCCCGGGCGGTGTTGATAATCTCCGTGAGGGTTTCGTATTTTGACGGAGTCAAAAACTCCCAATACTATGCAGTCAACATGTTGTAATAGTAGTATATCTTTTGCTCTTCAGTGGTGACTAACTCGTCACAAAATCTCAGCTTATCCATGAAGATGCCCGTGATCTTGTCAATTGTTTCACCCTTTTGTCTTAGCTGGATGAATTCTTCCTTGATCCTGTTAATAACCGCTTTGGGACTGTGGTGTTTAAGGAATGGTACCTTAAACTCGTCCCAAGTCATAACCCTTGCCGCTTCGGCTCCCATTTCCTTCTTTTTGTTATCCCACCAATCCTTAGCTTGGCCCCTCAATTGGCCCGTTCCGTAAGCAACAAAGTCGCCTACATCACAATGGGTTCGTTCAAACACCCCTTCGACATCACTTATCCATCTTTGGCAAATTATCGGGTCAACCTCCCGGTTATAGATTGACGGTTTACACGCCATGAATTCCTTGTATGAACATCCTTTACGTTCTCCCGTCTTCTCCTTCATAAGGTTGACACTTTCCTCCAACCTTTTAACTCGCTCTTCGACAAGCGATAACACCGTGCTTTGAATTTTGTCTATAAACCCGGATAGACTTCCTTCAATTGCCTTCCCTACCTCTTCGGCAATTATCTCTTTCATTTGTTCGGTGCTTGTTTGTACCGGATTATCATCATTCCCATAAGACATCTTGAAACTGAAATGTTTACATTTAAACGTTAAACATTTCATTTATAGCATTGCTTCATTTGTTTTGGTTTAGCCAAGTTCCTAACTTGCTTTAACCATTCACATCTAATGCACTTTCTGGGTTTGAGTGTGTTAATACACTCTTCCCATGCATCTCAATTCGTTTCTTATTTCTTACGCAAGGTATAATCTACTAACATAATAAGTTAATTCTTACCGGACGATCGATCAAGCTTGAACCGAACACTTTGTTGACAACCTTAAGCTCTGATTACCAACTTGTAACACCCTTCTAGTTTTACTTGAATTTAATAATAGTTAATACCATTTTTAATAAAAGATGCTTAATTAACATAGATTTCCTAAAAGAAGTTCATAAGTAGCATAAACCTTAGTCAACCAACGACTAAGTTAAAACATTCCAAAAGTTGTTTGACAATTGTTTACAACCCATAAACATAGTCTATTAAAGATTTAAAACGTTGCGGAAGCTTGTAAGTAGTGTTCGGTTCTTCAAAAACTAGCTCGATCATCTTCCGGTTACTTTCCAACATCACCTAAGATCAAAACCATAATAAATGTTAGTTTTGATCAAGTTACAATGGATACGAACAAGCTCCAAGGGTTAACAACACAAAAAAAAAATCCGGAAGGGGGGCGTCGCGTGACGCCAAGGCCCCTCGCGTGACGCCAAGCCCCCTTTTTCACAGAATGTTCATTTTGTTGTTGCTGCAGATTTCCAGTTCCAAGTTTAATCAAGTTCTAACTTAAAATGGCCATAACTTTTGACTCGTAAGTCCGTTTTAGGTGATTCTTTTTCCTATGCGTCTGTAAATTCATTACCGACATGCCTATTACAAATTTCATACCGAACAATTTGTTTACGGACCAAAATACTATATTTCCATTTGCAATTATTCGACCCATTCTAACTTAACCATTTTACTACCATTTAACTAGTAAACCTAAGGCGTTTATTACCCAATCTCCGGGGCTTATTATCACTGGCACTTCATTACCAAACTTATGGCTTCGTGCTCTTGTGACCATTTCCGCCAATTCCTTCTACTTACAATATTAATACTACAAAGTATCATTATTCGACCCGTTTGGTCCATCTACGGAAAATCCTCCATTTTGATGACTACCAAACGACTACAAACCAATTCTTAACCTACGGATTTAAGTAACGTACATGATTGCTACATCCAACATAATTTTTATTAACAACGCATAGTTTAACAACAATTCATCGAATGTGACGGATCAAGTTACGTACCTTCAAAGTAGGCCTTTCAAACGTGGTTCGCCACCCGCTTGTCCGCTTGACGCTCCTGCGCTCTTTCCTATAGAGTTCATTTATAACATGTTTAGAACTCTCTTTAAACTTTATATCGCATAATACACCAAAACATCATAATTATGCGTTTAAACTTTGAATTTCAGTTTTAAGCCTTCTTAACGGCATTTTCACAAACACCTTAAGGGCAGATTTTTACATGATTAAATATCAAGTCTCTAGCTTATCACTTAGCCCTAATTTCACATCATTCAACCATTTTACACAATTGTTAGCTTCTATAATTCTGAAGTTACCTCATAATTGTCAAATTACACTAGAACAACACCCAATCTGCTAGTGATTATCAGATTCTACATAACCCACTAATCACCTACAATGGTGTTCATGGATTTTACTAAAATTTCACATGATTTCAACTTGTATTTGTCTAGGGTTTGTCCCTAGACACTACAGTTGTTCCTAAATCATCATAAGACACACATGCAACCATAATTTCAGATTTTCCCAATTTCATGAGAATTTCAAGTTGAGAGTTTTTACTAAATTTTACGTACCTTGTAATCCTCTTGCGATGAGGATCACAATTCTAAGCTCGGATTTCGTTTTGGACCAGATTTGCACCTCCAATTTGAGAGTTTTAGTGAATTTTTAGGGTTTGGAGCATGGGGGTTGACCTCCTCCTGCTTCTGATCGACCAGACACCTCTTTTGGGGTGTTTGGTTTGTTTTTTATTTGTTTTATCAAATTAAGTTTCAATTTTAACAACTTAGGCCCCTCCACTTTGTTCAACATATAGTTTGGTTGCTTTTAACCCTATTATAAGTTATTTCTAGACTTGTAACTAACTAGGTTAAAATTCCTAGTTAGTAAATTCTCGTTTATTTATACTTTATAATTCTAATATAAAGTTTTATATTTTCGGGGTGTTACAAGTCCACCCCCCTTAAAAGGGTTTCGTCCTCGAAACTGAATTACGTACCAAATAAAGTAGGGTAGAGACGTCGCATCTCCTCCTCGGATTCCCACGTAGTGTCCGAACCTTTCCTATGCTCCCACTTGACCTTGACTTGATCGATGTGTTTGTTTCGCAAGTGCTTGACCTTTCGATCTAAAATCTCCACTGGTCTCACCGCATAATTTAGGCTATTATCCACTTCGATATCATCGTAATGGATATAAGCTGTTTCGTCCGCTAGGCACTTTCGCAATTGCGACACATGGAACGTGCTATGTATCCCGTTCAACTCTTCCGGTAATTCAAGGCGGTAAGCCACCTTGCCAACCCTTCCGATGATTTTAAATGGCCCAATAAACCTCGGGCTTAGCTTCCCCCTTTTTCTGAATCTTATAACACCCTTCCATGGGGAAACTTTTAGCATAACCATGTCGCCAACCTGGAATTCGATTGGCCTATTCCTTTTATCAGCATACGCCTTTTTCCTGTCTTGAGCCGCTTTCAAGTGTGCCCGAACCATATCAATCTTTTCATTAGTGGCTTGTACTATATCTTGGTGAGCGAGTTCACGTGGACCCACTTCACCCCAACATACCGGGGTTCGACATTTCCTACCATAGAGCATTTCGTACGGCGCCATCTTAATACTAGCGTGGTAGCTGTTATTATACGAAAACTCGACTAACGGTAGGTAAACATCCCAACTTCCTCCAAAGTCGATTATACACGCCCGTAGCATGTCCTCCAATGTTTGTATTGTTCTTTCACTCTGTCCATCAGTTTGAGGATGGTACGCAGTGCTGATGAACAATTTGGTTCCCATTTGCTCTTGTAAATCTCGTCAGAAATTTGAAGTGAACCGGGTATCCCCTCCACTTTGTTCAACATATAGTTTGGTTGCTTTTAACCCTATTATAAGTTATTTCTAGACTTGTAACTAACTAGGTTAAAATTCCTAGTTAGTAAATTCTCGTTTATTTATACTTTATAATTCTAATATAAAGTTTTATATTTTCGGGGTGTTACAATAAGCCGGGTATCCCGTAGTCCAAGGACCTCCATAGGGACCTTCCGGATGGAGAGCGTTGTAGTTCGCCGCTACCAAGTAAGGATCAGCCTCGGCATAGTTGTAATTGGTGTGGATCGGCTGCTCGAAGGGATTATATGCCACCCCACCAGTGTATGTAGGAATTGGGTCTCCAAAACCCAGTGGTGGTGGCGCGACTGGCGCAGAGTTTACTTCTGAGACGGGGTGTGAAGATTCTCCCATCTCCGGTTCTTCATGAAGTGGCGAGTATCGGCTGCCACTTGAAAGTTGTTGGGATTGAACCCTACCAGAGGAACAGATGATGAAAAGCCAAAACCGGATCAGGGCAGTGGATCCGTAATAAGCAGCAGTTTACACTTTGCTCTCCCCTTGAATGTGATTTATAACAAGTGATTGTCTCTATTTGCTGCTCATATTCAACTGCTGCTGTCATTTCAACTGCTGATGAAAACCCTGAAGTATCCAACAATTGTTGGTTCTATCTACTGATGGTAAAGCACTGCCCAGTCAAGGACTGATCAACCTTGAGGAAAGCACTGACATTAAAGGAGAGCAGCTGTTTAGAGAAATATCTGTTTTATGTATAGTTAGTGGTTAGGTTAGCAGTGTTTGTGTAAGGACAGTAGATACAGGTTGTTAGGCTGTTAGACGTCGCTTTCATGGTGACGTCAGCTGAGATACCTCAGTGGTTTGGTTTGCCTATAAATGTAACAGTACCCTGTACTGTTACATTTGATTGACTGAGCGAGTTCTTCTCCTCATGTCTAATCCTTTCATCTTGTGTGCAACCAACCTTGGGGCATCAGGCTGAGGGGGAGTATAGTTTGTAAGCATGACTGTAATCTTTTGCTTTGATTTGTAATCTTTTGACTCAATGTGAAGCAATTGTTTATCAAACTATTTCCTCTTTTGATTGTGTTTACAAAGTTTGTTTTCATTTCCGCTGCACCTAACATGTTTTCATATTCATTGATCATTCATTTTAAACAAACAAACACTATCATGAGAGCCTCCGATCCTAACAATTGGTAACAGAGCCTGGACAGTCAATTTCGATTTAACAGTCAAATTGACATAACAGTTCGGCTCATAATTCATTGATACTAAGGTTGGTTGTATTTAGTTGAAAAACAGAGTATCGATTCAAAAAACTCTGTATAACAACCAAGATGTCATAAGACACACAAAATTCACATAAGGTGTTCACCTCATGGTTGACAAAAGCCTATGTGCGGATAAAAGCACTAGTGTCCTTGTTAACATAAAAAGAGGGAAATCAAAACTTTAGTGATTTGAATCTTATGTATTGAAAAACAGGTTGAGTGTCCTCTAAAAGGACCAAAATCAATTGTGTTAAGAATACATTAAGAAAATCAGCAGTCAAAATATCCAGATCATGAGTAATGTGAAATTTGGCATAAGCATGTGCAAAAATGACCAAATCCCTCAAAACATTGCTGAAAATGATTTTGGATTGAGTATTTTTTTTTCTCTCCTTGAAAACCTTCCAATAAAAGTTTCAATACTTTTCTATGGAAAGGGTAAAAAGGAAAGACGAAAAATTACAAAAACTCAAAAGTGTGTTTATCTCAAAACTTTTGAAATCAAAAGAAAAGAGTATAAACATAAAACACTTAAGAGTCCAAAATTGGGTGAATAATGGTCATCAAGCAACTTTGTGCATTCATTGATTCATGGAAATTTAGGATGCTACTTTGTAGATATCTCATTATCACCATCAAAAGATGTTACTGTGTTCATCAGAGCAGCAGATGTTCAAAACTTCTGTCAAAGCTTATCCACTGTTGCACCAACAGTTGTTGACCAAAGTAGCCTTCTAAACCTTTCCACTACCATACCCCTAACGACTGTTGATAAAAATCCAGTAAAATGGATAAAAATCATCAGTGTGCCATACCTATTCTTCAAAACCTTCCATCATCATTTCAAACAGCTGTTGGATCATCAAAAGTCACCAACAGTTGTTAGCTCAGATGACTCACATCTGCAGCCTCACCTTTTGAACACCAATGCCATTTTAAAATTCATTCATGTTTCCATTTTCTTGACAACATCAATTGAAGGGATTCTTATAAAAAGTTTATCCCAAAACCATTGTCTTCTTCTTGACTATCTACCATTCCATCAACATGTCATGTACCTTTGGGGCACTTAGAGACAGAAAGTTGGGTAATTGACAAGGAAGAGGAGCTTCAACAGTTCAGGGAAAAACAAGTTTGAGAACTTGTTCCATTACCAAAGGATGAGAATCTTTTTGGTAAAAAGTGGACCCACAAAGACATTGCATATGTTGGAGCATAGTTGTCAAGATTCATGTTGTTCAAACTAAGCACAAACAGCAGATGTTTCCACAATCACAGTTTTGAAGAAGACTATGCTGCTACTGCATAATGAGAAACTAACTGTTTGTCGCTTCAAAATATGATATTTGATTTTGATATAATTGCTCGAAAGACTTCTTTTATGCAGGATTGTCAAACAGCTGAAATATATCATCAAAAATCTTATATCCCATTCATCCATCATCACTCATCATCAGACATCACTGTGAGGGTTTGCTATGTAAAAGGTTTGAATTCTCTGTCTCATAATCAAACTAAGGATCAACGGGTAGATATGCTAATCTAAAAATTGGACATTTTTACCTCTGAAAAGTTGTTCCCTTAGACTGATATGCATCTCATGGATAAACAAGCAAAACTTGGTTAAACATGAATGATATGCATTAAAATGTTTTCAGAAAATCAAAAAATAACCTTAAAAATAGTTTAAAACTGAATTTTTTTTTAATAAATCCTCTAAGTCTGTTCAAAGCACTGATGGCATTAAAACTCTGCTAAATAGTAAAATCTATCCACTGACAAAGTGTATCATCTGTTTGTGCAAAACACTGATTTACAACAGAGGTTACACGTGGACAGATGTTATTCAACAGTTGTGTGCATCAGGTGCCATGATCACCTTTTCAAATAAATGGCTTTACACCTGAAACATTTACAAGGCTATCAATAATTTCCAAAACAAAAGCAGAGGTTCCTGAGCAGACTTTAGCAGCTACCACTGCTCCTCAGGTATCTGCTGTTGAGCCCACTGCTCCTGGTGAACACAGCAGTACAACCACTGCTGTGCAACCCACACCAGAAATTACCAAAAAGCCTAAAAAGGAAATTACCAAAAAGCCCACCAACCCATCCAATAAAGGCAACTCTGGAATATGAGATCCCAGAGCAACTGCCTGTGACAACACAAAAGTCACTAGAAACCACTGCTGCTACTTCCTCACAGCAGATGGTAGAAAGGTCTCAACCCATGCCTCAAACTCCTCCTGCTTCTTCTAAAAAGGAACAGGTTGTAAGAACAGGGACACCAAATTATGATGCTCTGGAATCACTTGATTCCATCATCCACAGCCCACTGCCCGAGGCAAAATCACTTTCAACTCCCATCATCACTTCACAAATACCACCATCAATAATGACCTTGTTGCATGCTTTGGATATAACTCAGACATAAATCAGTTCCTCTCAACCACCTATCACTGAGAGTACACTCCAACAAGTGACTGAGTCTGATGCTTATACCTCTGCTATCCCAGCAACAATTGAGGAGGTTACACCCCTTGAGTTACAAGTAACTCTTGGTGGTAGTTCAAGTGAAGCAGCTACTACAAGTGCTGAACCCACTGGTTTGCACTTGGACAGTAGTTTCATCAATAAGACTTCCTTGAAGGCAATTTCTTCACTGGGAACTCTTGTGTATCCAGTCTTCACTGGTTCACTAAAAAGTGTTTCTCATTATGAAGAAAGAAGTCCCCAGTACCAAGACAAAGGGGCAACAGTGGATGATTTTTGGGATACACTTCCTCAAATCAACCACAGTTACAACCACTGTTAGTGGGAAATCAGATGACCCCATTAAGTTGGGTGATGGTTTAATGTACCAAGAATTGACGACTAGAATTGATAAACTGGATACATCTGTTGCAGAAATCAAAGACATGCTGCAACAATTGTTGAAAGCACAAAAGGTACCATCCACTGCTGCACCACCTCCAACAGCTACTCCATCATCTACTCCTACACCAGATGAGCTGTGGAATTTGTTTCAACCCCTGCACTATCTTCAAAAGAGTTGATGATGCCAAAAAGGGGGAGAAAAATGACTCTGAGGAAAATCTCTCAGTAACTTCTGCTGAAACATCTGTCAAAGAAAAGGAAAAGGGAGGTGATGAAAACCTGAAAATTCAAGCAGATGATGAAGATACACAAATGAGGATCGTTCAAAGTCAAGTCCCATTCAGCTGGTCTCAAAACCACTGCTGACATTAAAAGGGTAAGGGATGAGAGCAGAGCTTTGGTTGAGAAAAAGTTAGTTTCTGCAAAAGGAAAAAGAAGAGGTTGGTACTTCATTAAAGAAGAGTCCTGTTAGAAAAACAAGGCAATCAACCATCACAACTTCTAAAACTAAGCCAGTTACTACTTCAACCACAACTTCTGTTACCATAAAATCACTTACACCTCCACCTTTAAACAACATATGTCACTTAAACAACTGCCACCACCAAAAACCACCTCATCACTACCATCATCCCCTGCTATTCAATCCACTGTTCCAACTACTGTTATCTTTAGACAAAAGAAGACTCAAAAGCAGATGGATGAAGAGACAGCACAGGATAAAGCAGCAGAAGATTACATTATAAAAATGGTTCTTCAACAAATGCTGGCTGAAAATCCTGTGTCATCAAAGGTTGCAGACTCTGCCCATGCAGTCCTTACCAGGCCATCATCTCCAAACTCATTTGCTAATAAACCTCTCCCAAGAAACCCATTAGGTTCAAAAATACTAAAGTGGAAGTCTGATCAAAAGACCCATGTATTGACTCTGCTCAGATCTAATGGTGTAGTGAAGCACATATCAAGGGAACAAGCACTGGGTCTGGGTGTTGAAGATCTGCAAGATCTCCTTGAGCTTACACTTTGCAGGGATGAGGAAGACTCAAGTTCCAAGGACTTTGAAGCAGAATTTAAAAGACAAGCTAAGGAACTTCTGATGAGGTAATAAAGATCCAGAATAATGAAGGGTTTTGGCATCATCTGTTCCAGGGGGAGATTGTTGGGATTGAACCCTACCAGAGGAACAGATGATGTAAAGCCAAAACCGGATCAGGGCAGTGGATCCGTAATAAGCAGCAGTTTACACTTTGCTCTCCCCTTGAATGTGATTTATAACAACTGATTGTCTCTATCTGCTGCTCATATTCAACTGCTGATGAAAACCCTGAAGTATCCAACAATTGCTGGTTCTATCTACTGATGGTAAAGCACTGCCCAGTCAAGGACTGATCAACCTTGAGGAAAGCACTGACATTAAAGGAGAGCAGCTGTTTAGAGAAATATCTGTTTTATGTATAGTCAGTGGTTAGGTTAGCAGTGTTTGTGTAAGGACAGTAGATACAGGTTGTTAGGCTGTTAGACGTCGCTTTCATGGTGACGTCAGCTGAGATACCTCAGTGGTTTGGTTTGCCTATAAATGTAACAGTACCCTGTACTGTTACATTTGATTGACTGAGCGAGTTCTTCTCCTCATGTCTAATCCTTTCATCTTGTGTGCAACCAACCTTGGGGCATCAGGCTGAGGGGGAGTATAGTTTGTAAGCATGATTGTAATCTTTTGCTTTGATTTGTAATCTTTTGACTCAATGTGAAGCAATTGTTTATCAAACTATTTCCTCTTTTGATTGTGTTTACAAAGTTTGTTTTCATTTCCGCTGCACCTAACATGTTTTCATATTCATTGATCATTCATTTTAAACAAACAAACAAACACTATCACGAGAGCCTCCGATCCTAACAAAAGTGGAGGGGTGTTGATACGCACTCCTCCTCGCGCGGATATCCGTGCGTTCGATCTTCTTCGCCTCGGGGGCTCCGGAGGCTGTTGCTGTGCTGGTGGTGGCGGCGGAGTGACCGCGACAAATCGAGAATCCTCAAAAGGATCCTGCTGCTGCTGTTGGTGCTGCTGCTGCTGGTGCTGGGGAGAGTTGTGGTAACTGGGAGTAAACACCCAGTCACACTGTCTGAACCTTTCCTCAAAGCTGTCGGGACCATTATAAGGTGATCCCACAAAAGGTGACCCATCTGAAATTTCGATGGGGTGGTTAGGGGTTCCAGATGGTGGCTCTGCAGGATCGGTGTCCTCATCTATATCCATCGCGTTGCCACCAGAAAAATGATCTTCAGGTCCAAGTGGGTTAAAACCCACTGGTTCTCCAAGGTAGTCGGCTGGGTTGAACTTGTGACAACCCTCAAAATCCCATGTATTCCGTACAATTCATTAATAATAATTAATGTGCTTGACTACTGTGTGGAATTACGTAACTGCTTTCTGATATCTGTGTTATATTTATATGCGCCTGTTAACACACTAGTAATGTACAGAAAAGTCATTAGATAGTCCGTTATGATTTCCTAAGTGTTAGAAATTAAAAACGTTACAAAAATATATACATAGGACACGTTACGAATTAATTTAGCACTTTAACGGAGCAATATCCAACCGTACAACCAGACTTAACCCGGGACATAAAAATATTGACATCGACATTGTTTTCTTTTTCTGAGCCAGTTAGGGTCCCCGAATACCCTAATACCCGTTATATATTACTACACACTATTACACTAAATTAAATCCCTAACTAAATAAAATATCACTAAACTACCTAGTTACTTTCCAACTAAATAAGCCACCCCCATCCGATCGGTTTTTCCCATGTAGGGAACACACCACAATTTTTTTGATTATAATAATCTCATAGTTTGATATCTAGGCTACATGTTATTTAGTGGGTAATATAATTGTTTGGTTTATACATTTGCTTATAAACTAAAACTTATCATTCATTTCAACAACAAAAAAAAATTCCAACTCCCTCTTTCCCTCTTTGGAGACTCACGGCCGAGAACCCCAAGCAACATCCACCCACTTGCAAAATTCAATCTTGTATTTTATACACACTCAAGTGTGAAGGATCACGTATAAGGAAGCTCGGTGCTTACGGATTGCCAAGGACCTCACCACAACGCTTTTAACCACCCGTTTTTCGTCTAGTTTCTTCCCTAGCCACGAGCTAGTTGTAAGTGCTTCTAATCAACTTCTTGTTCATGTTTGATGTGGTTAATAAGAGATTTGTCGGATAAAAATTATAAACACTAGAGAACAAAACTTAAAGTCTAGTAAAAATGATGAACATGGTGGTTAAAGAGTAAATATTAGTGTAAAACTTATGAAACTTGTTTTGTTATGATTCTTGGTTGATTATCTGATGTCTTGCTGATTAGTATTAATGTGTGATGTTGTTGTGGTCACTAAACATGATTAACGGAATCAATCGAACACAAGTTAGTAAGTTAGAAAGTGAAAACAGAATCTGTCCCGGTTTTACAGCCAACTTCAGTTGGCTGTAAACAAGTCATAAACTCAACGAAAAACCGATATTTTGAATCTAAAATGTGTTATTATGAAATACGGTTCTAATGGCACCAGGATCGTAATTTTTGGACTTCGTTTACTATTTTTAAAGTGCCGATTTGTAACAACAACTTAAGCTGAATTTTGACAGCAATAAATGGGTGTTATACTTTCAGTCATAACCTGAGTTTTGTGATGAATCGGACCATGAAATTTGTACAGTAGATGACAACCGATGCATTTGTAATTACCCCGCTGTAATTTCATAAATCGGACACTCGATGAATTTTTAATAAATTGTTCCGTGGACTGTGGTCAGAAATACATAAATCTGAGTTCAGTCCAGAATATGAATTTTTATAAAATATTGGTAATGAACCGGACCCCGATATTTTTACACAATAAAATATGGAACGTTTAAGACATCCTGTAAAAATTTGGGAATTTTTGGAATGATTTAACTATTTTATTAAAATTTCCGAAAACAGCCAGTTTTGAATATAAATGCTGAAATGACATAAGTTGTGACTCGCGAGTCTAAATGTCGAGTATGCTATCTGTGAATGATCTAACATGTTATATATGTTATGTGCATTATCGTATGTTTGATTTTGAGTAGGGAATGGATGGGAAACTTAGATGGGCATAAACCGTTAAAGTGATACATGTTGTGTGATAGATACGTGTAGGAACTTTGTGTTCTATTTGAAAGTCACTAAATGACTAACTGGTAATCATATTAGGACGTGATTGACCGACCTTGACCGTTAGCTATATTTGAGAATCTAACCGAGCAAACTGAGGTGAGTTCACACACTTCTAAGGCATGGGATTCCCGGTGGTTTGGGAATGGGTTAAAGAATTAAAACTAAATCTACATATCCTCCTTGGGTAGGATATGTACGGCCATCCTCCATAGAGTGGATGCCATTATTAATCCTACGAATTCTCTTGGTGTAGAATACGTACGTTCGTCCTCCTGGTGCAGGACAACAACCTTAAAACTAGCTAGACAAAACTCTATCATGAAGTCCCTCAATTTATATCGACTTAATCGCCGAGGCCAATGGCGAGCGGGTCATTAGTTAATAGCGCTATTAGGTTTAACAAACCTCACACCGTTCCATTCGGATGGGCTTGTACTAATGGACTATGGCAAACTGTCAGTGATGATAGACACTGATGTAGGGCACAACTATTGTTCGTAGTAGTCGATATCATACCGTCTAGTAGTTCAAACGGGGAAAACCCCCACTGATCATGGTTATGGATTGGGTAAAGAAAAAGGAAATGGTTAAACATACTTTCAACTACGGGGTAACCCCCACGGCAAATAAGCCAACGAAAGTCAAACCACGTTTTTCAGAAACAACTTAAAACTAAGCAACCAAATGTGAACTCACTCAACTTTGTTGTTGACTAGTTGTTACATGCCTTACAGGTCGCTAAATGCTTGGAGCTTGCACGAGGAAGAAGTCGTTGTGGTGTACGGACAGTTATGTTCCGTGCTCATTGTTTAAATCCTTATGAACTTATTAAACTTGTGTTTTGAACTTTACGTTTATGCTTCCGCTGTCTAAATTAAAAATTGGTTAACTAGCTTTTGGTCACCAATCGTATTGTGGTTGGCTTTATTTACTTAAATACGTTGTTCAGTATGATTGGTGGCTCGATCCTGGTCACGTCACGCCTCCAAGCGGTAGTACTCCGCATGGTGGATTTTGGGAGTGTGACAGAACTGGCCCTGGAAAAAAGGCGGTGGTCGAAAGGTGAGTTGTGTTTGGAGAGGAATATAGGATTGGTGGGAATTGTGGGGCTCATTTTCAGAATGAGGCCCAAAAGAGTGTGGAATAGAAGGGGAGGTACTCAGCGAAACTGAGCGCCTCGCTGGTTCAATGTAGGTCCTCCAGGGATCTTGAGGACCCGGGTTGTGGGAATCTAACGGTGTTCGCCGGTGCGAAGGTCCGGCCTCATGGTCATTTGGGGCGACGAGTGGCCCTTTTCCTCTTCCTCTCCCTCTCATTCTTGGTGGCATTTTGCTTAACCTGTCAAAAACAAACAAGTGATACAACAAGTATATATATATAAGACAAAGTTAAAAAAAATAAAACAATTTTTGATTATTCCTAAGTCCTTTGTCTAGACTCAAGAATTGAGGAATGTGCAATTGTGTAACTGAGATTAAACACAAAAGGCTAGTGTTTAATTCACTCAGCGTTGGCTCTGATACCAACCTGTCACACCCCGATATTTCCACGTATTACCGGTGGGCCCGGTGGGGAGTATCGTGACGTAGTTGATATCATCATAGTCAAACAACACAAATTTAAATGCACAGCGGAAGCAAAGAAAGATTCATTTCAACTTTTATAAATTGTAATATTAAATATCACGAAATAGTTGAAACGGATCCACAGGCGGATCAAAATAAAAAGGAGATATTGTTCAACAGTTTTATTGACATCCAAGCTTGCGAGACTTATTGTGGACGCTAGAAGACAGCCAGCCTAGTACGAGTAGTACCTGCACTTAACCTTTTGGAAAATGCGTCAGTTTACACTGGTAAATACAATTTAACTGACTCATTTTGAAAAGGTTTGAAAATTGATTTGAATGCACGTGGCACAAAACATTTTATAACTTGGGATAATTATTTGAATATAATCTTGTAAAAGAATTACATGTTTCTTATGCATTCTGTAGCCCGATCCGTAGACCGGGTTAAAGATCAATAGACACACCACATTATTTGGTTAGGCACTGACGGGTGTACGCCTACACCCCGTGCTTAGGTCGTGGCCATCTCGTAAGATGATGCCAAGGATATCCGGGACATGGTCATTAACCCCCCAAAGGCTTTAAGCAAACAAAACATTTCAAAACGGAGCATATCAATGATTTAACCTCTATTCGATTAAAGATTCAATGCCCGACCAAGCGGTATTTTATATACCATAACCCACGCCCGTATATGGAAAATAAGTTAAAAGTATTTACCTTTGCAGGTATAAATCACAATTAGCAAGTGCGTGTAGCTTTTACTGGTTCTCCTATTCTGGAACAAAGGTTTATAATAACCTATTAGATTTCTAACGGGTCTTTATTTAAGCTTAAGCTTAGACCGGTTAGTTTTAAAGGAAGATACGGTTCAAACGCACGATTAAGCGAAGACCGGAATGGAATGTGATTTAGACCCGACAAGTTTGAAGACTTGTATAATATGGGTAAACTAAACACATTTTGGATTTTTAGACAAAAATGATAAGGTTTGACCCGTTTCGGTCAATTTATGCAAACTAGTTACATAAACCGAACCGAACGCGAAAAGGGCGTAACGGGTAACCATATGAGTCATATGCAAGTTTCATAAGTTAATATGCCTTAAATATATTGAGACATCAGTAAGATATCCCCTATTATGCCCGAAATGGATTTAAATTCAAACTATGCCTCGTAAGGGCATTTTGGTCATTTAAAAGGTTATAAAAGAGTTTAATTAGTAATCTGAGTTACAGGTCTGATTTATTCAGTAAATACACTTAATTTAATAAGTTATAACAGTAGGGTATGACCTATATGTGAAATTTATCATTTAAAACCAAACTATGCATCTTAGGGGTATTTTGGTAATTTCACTTAGGTTTAAAAGGTCAAAATTGGAAACCCGAGTTTAAAAACTTTTACTTACTGTTAATATATAAATATACTAAAAATATCAGTAGGTATCAACCTTATATGTTTAATATAGTTTTAGTACATACTATGCGCTAAAACGCTTAAAAAGGCGATTTGGAGCCATTTTCGGGTTTTCAAAGGAAAGCTGATATTTTTATAATTCCAGAAGGCTCAAAATATTTTATCAAATAAAATCAGTAGAAAAAGGTTTGGGGTCAAAAGGATTTGTAAAACTCATTTTATGGCTTAAAAGGGCAAAACCGGCATTAACCGAATCAAACTTAGAGACCTATGTTATGCTCAGCCAAAAATTAAATAAAAATCTTCAAAAATCCCAAAATATTATATTACATCAGTGGGAAAAATTTGATATCAAAAAGTGGGTTTAGATAGGCTATATGCTAATTACGCCATTTAATTACTAAAAAGCATTCTATTTACGCTAATGAGCATAACTCTTAATCTAGACCTCAAAATGATGTCAAATTTTAGGTGCAAGTTTATAAATCAGTAACTAAGGTTTCTACTCTTTTACTTTTTCAAAAATCACGTTTTATACTCAAAAGGGCATAATAGTCAATATTTAAGCACTTAACGGAAACATGCATATGAATCGGATAACTAATGAACCAAGTTGTATAATCTTAGAGAGTTATACTTATATGAAACCTGGTCCAAATAAAGCTCTAAGGCAATTCTAAAACATGCTTAAACGGGTCAGAACTGAAAGTCAAGCGAAAAGTCAAATTATGCGACTTTCAGTTCCGATCCGAGTCTAAACTGAAAATTGTCGGGTTGAACATGTTTAAACATGTTCTTACATTAATTACCAAGTTATATTAGTGATCAAACAGGTTGCATGTCTCCTACATTGCTAATTATGCATTAATTTGCAAATAAGCATTCTGTTGACTTTTTAATAACAAGTTTGACCCGACAATTGACCTAGTTAGAGTGGGAATCAGAGAGTACCCTTTTAAGGGTTTATTACCCACATAAATACCTACTTATAGGGACTTTCAATCCGAGATTTGACTGAATAAATTATAAGTAATCTCGAAGTCAAACTCTAATTACGACGGTTTGACTTTTAGCTAAATAACTAGGCTAAACTTAATTAGAAAGGGGTAAGGACACTTACAAGAGTTCTAATCACGACTAGGGAGCCTAATGAATCCTTGTTGCTGACCAGAGAGCTCCAGAGGTGAGTCTTGTGAACTTTGCAATTGAATGAACAAAGTTGCTATAACTTCAAGTCCCTTATATATTGAATTTGATCATCTAGGATCATGCCAAAGAGGTCTACCAATGCTTCCAGATCAGGACAAGTGCCCCTATTGCATGTTAAACCATTGGAGAGGCATCTGGTATAAGAAAACAACCATTTTTAGTCGGTTTCAGGCCTGCAACTGGCACCTGCAGGTTTTTCTGTCGCTGTGTCTCTCATGTGGGCCGCGTAGACCCTTAAGGGTCTCTTATGCGGGCCGCCTGGCCTGCCAAAACCAGCCAAACAAGTTTAAACAATTACATTTCAGTCCCTGGTCCTTTGTTACGTGGTTTTAACTATTTTTCTTGCACTTTTGGCCCTCTAACTTGATTTTTAAGGACCTTAAGACTTTTAAAACTTGGTTAAGTCCTTGGTTAACTTTGTGCTTACCCGAAAAGTCACAAATTTCAACGTTGACGCTATTAACCCCTCGTATACGAATTTGATCATAACTTTCGCATACGATAACAAAACTTGGTGAAATTTTTACCACATATTCTAGTGAGTATAATTTATCGTTACAAAGTTTCGGGTTTGCTAAAAGGTCACTCAGAGGTATACTTTCAACATGTTGACACATTTAACCCCTGTAGTTTGTACTTTCTCACTTTCTTCCACGATTTGCTTCGTATGATCCATGATTTATTCGTTTAAGGTTATAAACATCATGTAGGGTTATTGTAAGGTATATTTATCCATTGTTGACGTTTTGAACCCTTGAATTCACATATATTTCTTGTTTGTCAACTTTAGTCCTTCTAAAGCATTCTTTCACACGTTCAAAGCTTATGACACGTGTCAATACATTATGGGACATGAAATTACGAGGTGTTACATCGGCAATCGGGACAAAGGCCGATTTGTGCATGTACTCGTCTTTCGGCTAACAACGCTACCACATGATGCATGATTAGTCATCAGCCGTTTTTAACGTTATTTTCACGAAATCAGTAAAATAACGTTAAAATTAATGCAATTTCACTTTTGCCCCCTGAGGGCCCACACATATATATACATTGTATGCGCACACCACAAGCAGAGCGTTTTTGTTTTCTAATATATATATATATATAAGAAAAATAAAATTCACATATAGAATTTAAATATTCCAACCAAAAATAATAGACTAGAATTTGATACAAAATTCGAAATCTAAATTCGAATCGGTTGATAATTCGATTCGATAACTCAAAATTAAATCATGCTTAGTGACGACGGGCCAATAGGTTGCCCCATTTACCCGTCTTGGGCTACCGACATGTAGGCCCAATAAATAAAGCCCAAAGATGGGGATACTTGCCCACTAAGGATTCTCCTATAACGAAACGGGCGGGAAAAGAAAGATCAGAGAACACAGGGTGCATTAATGAGTGATATGAAAAGGATCTCCGGCTGGCATTGTACTTCTAAGCCGGTATCATTAAATCAAGGCAGAATCCTGCCGTTGGGGTTCAGACACGTGTCTGAGTCCCCCCAAAGACCGACAGAATCCGTTGGATCATCTCGGTATTATCCCGTTGGAGAGATAAGGGCTTTTGGCTATATAAGGAAGGTATAAGATGATCTTGAGGACGGTCCAAGGTATCTCACTTAATGCTCTCACATTTATTCCGACCATAATTCCGTTACATTAAATACACACACATTTATTTCAGATTCACACCATAGAGCAGGGGCGGATTTACAATGATGTCAGGGGGTGCACGGGATACCCCTCAACTTTCTTGGCGAAATGCAATTTTCTTTTTTTATCCCCGTTTTATTTATCAGGGATACCCCTAAACAAATATTAGAATACCCCTGAGTTGAGTGTAGATGAAGATGAGATGAAATGAAAATCTTCCGGTTGACGGACACAAAAAATCCCGGTTGCCGGAAAGTTGCAGCAGCAATGATAGAAAAATTGGAGAAGATGAACTTAATTATTAATTAATACATGCACATCGGAATCATGAATGAAAAAGTAAATACATGTCTGCAAAACTGCAAAAGTAAAAGTTACATGTAAATAGTCAAACTTTATTTAATATTTAATCATTGATTTTATTTAATTTATTGTAAGCGTTTTTAGTTAGTTTTTTTTTTTTGAACGGCCAACAAAAAGCAATTTATTAAAAACTAGTCAGCGGCTAACACCAAACTTACAACCACCAAAATGTACAGGCTCGGCTAAAGCCAGCCAAGCTCACCAGAAACAAAATAAAATCAAAAAACATTGAAGACGCGCCATTGATCCCATGTCATAGATACCTCCTTTGACCGGTGCTTAACCCACAAGAAGCTCTTGGCCTTTATGTCTTCCACTATGTCAGTGACGGATTTGCCCCTCCCCGATAACATAAGCTCATTTCTATTGCTCCAGATGCTCCAAATGGTTACCAAACAAACAGCATGGAAGGCTTTTTTTTTTCTTTGCAGAGCCACCAAACAACTTATGTGAATCAAGGATATCTTTTAGACTAAAGGCAAAGAAGGGTATTCTAATTTTACTTTATTTGTTTATCATTTTATTTAATATCTGATTTAGTTTATTAATAAGTTTTCAGTTCTTTTTATTTTGTTGAAGATTTTTCCATTATAAACTATATATTTTTATAAAATTTCTAACTAACATTTAAAGTTTTACAGAAAACTATTTGATAACGTTTCCATTCCCATGTGATACACCCGATAATAAAAAAATATAAGTAACATGTACTTTAAAATGTAATAAATAAAATTATATTTGGACCCTATAGTTAAATTGTATTCATTCTCTCACTTAATTAGAGAGTGACACTTTATTAAAAGTATGGATCAAGAAATATTGATTAACAATCTTCCTTTCAAGTTCTTAAGAGATAATCTTGTGGTAAAGTGGTGTATTCCTAACCAAGTGGTTGTGGGTTTAAATCCTATAAATGGCAGGTGTGATGATTCTAGCCTTTCAAAAAACAAAAAGGTTTAACAACACACGCATCTATACAATTGATACATCATTTCTATTATACCTTATCTCAAAATATTATATTATAATTTCTAAATCTTATTACTAAATGTTAACTGTTTCTACCAAAGGGCCTTTGGCGTAGTCGTATCAAGGTATTGGATAAAGCTTCGTTTTCCCGTGTGGTGAGGATTCAAATCCCATTGGTTACAAAATTATGTCGTTCAAAGAAAAAACTGTCTAATTGTTTAAAACAAATTATTTAACCCGTGTAACACATGCCTGCAACCTAGTAATTATATATATACTAGGTGTACAAGGCCTCTAATGGTTCTCGAATTCTCAGGGATGACCTTAGGTAAAAGAAAAAAAAATTAGGCCCCATTTTTACTAGCCGCACGTGGCCCCTAAGAGCCCTCGAATTCTTAGTGACGGCCGTAGGTAAAAAAAATTGGGATACCCCTGAAGTTTTCTTCTAGATCCGCCACTGCCATAGAGATTATTCCGGTGATCACACTCATCGGAATAAGTTACTCACTTACTCTCCGGCAAGTTTACTTATTCTCACGCCGGAGCTTGGTCACGGACCCCCCCCCCCCCCCCCCCGGGCTCTCCGTGACGAGGCTAACGGTTTCCTTTTTTGTAGCAAACAAGGGCCGGAACATCACGACGTCAGCGCCTTTGAACGTCACCAAGGATTTGGGTATTCGACACTCAGTTTGAATTTCAAGTTTTCTGGGTCGGATTTGAGAACTGTACACCCTTAGCTACGAACCTTGATTCTGTGCTCATTGGTGAAAACTCTTATGCTGAAAATGTTAATGAATTTTCGATAAAATTTTTGAGGTTATATATCCATGTATTAAGTCTGTTACATCGACACTTCTATTTTCTAGCTTTGAGTTTTGATGCTTTAAAAAACGTGTAAAATGTATAGGAAAGCTTGATATTTGTTCACGATTTTAAAAATAAAAATGATTTCTAAAAACAAAGGAAAACCTTGTTATAGATCAGTTGATGTAAAAAAATTATATTGCCCTTATAAAGGTGTATGAAGTCCAAAACTATTTGTTTAGATAACTGGATTAAAATAATAATGTTAAGCCTGCTAGAAAAGATTCTTGGTTCATAAGATGTCTCGCCTCGCCTCTCCTCTTAAATCACCAACAAGTTTTAGGCTTAGCTGGTTGGGGCACACAATTAAGTGTGCTCAGGTGAGAGTAATACCACAATGACCGGGGCAACAAAAATCAAATCCCTGGATGAGCAATCCATTAAGGGCAAAATGGACAATATTAGTGGTACGAGAGGCGAGATGTTACGTAACAAACAAAAGCAAGACATGAACCATTA
The DNA here is from genome assembly GCA_030545235.1 of Helianthus tuberosus. Classification (NCBI taxonomy): domain Eukaryota; kingdom Viridiplantae; phylum Streptophyta; class Magnoliopsida; order Asterales; family Asteraceae; genus Helianthus; species Helianthus tuberosus. The sequence goes on from CM060403.1 coordinate 20,982,796, forward strand.
AATGAGCATACAGTTAGTATATTGAAACAAGTTCAAACAAAAATAATCAACCAGTGACTGCATGTGAACTATGAACACAGTTAGAATTTATAATCAATTAAGTCAAAGTGTATAATAAAAATCACTCAACACTCGTTATATGCAAAGACATCATACTATCCAGATTCCCTGTTAACACGAATAAAGTCACACTAGTATCTTGACTTCTAAAATACAAGACTCACATACTGTATGTTGCAACATATGTTAGTTTTTATTATATTCCTAAATCCTATCTCATCTCCCCTTTTCCTTTTCTATATATGTATGTATAGCAAGATGGAAGGTTAACTTCACACACTGAATTACAATTCAATACATACATACATACCAATAGATAAGATTTATTGAAGAATATACATCATGGCATTGCCTGAGGCGGAGGAGAGTTCAACTGAGCCAAGGATGAATTGCCGGCATGATCAAGTTAATTAGTAATGGCATATGCATGAATAGCATTGTCGGCAATCATTACTTGGCTACGTTGGAGTCTCTTCTTTTCATGCAAATGCAATGCTTTGTTGTTCAAGAAATTTTTGTATCAGTGTAGTTTAAGAATGAGATTGGTTCTTCTAGGTGTTTTTGGGAACTTCGCTACCCTTGTAAGCGAACTTGGTTTGGTGAAAAACATAAGGCTAGAGGGTATGGTGATGGTCCTCCAATGGAGGATGATTCGCCACGTCATAGTTCTCCCAAGGATGGTCCATCCCCCAAAACTATAGGGTATGGATGATGGTCTTAGTCATAGTCCTCCTCACCACTTTATTTTTTTTAATCTTCTACTTTTTTTTAATCTTCTACTTTTTTTTAACATTTAACAAATAAACTAACAAAAATATTTTCATTAATATTAAAAGACATTACATAAACATAAAAAAAAACATACACTTAATAAAAAAACATAAACTTAATAAAAAAACATAGAGTCAAATAATTTGATGCTTCTTCAAGATGTCGGTTTAAAAAAAATACCAACCTTTTGTCGGGTGTTTAGACGTGCCTATTGCCTTGGCTAAGGCTTCTTCTTCGATTGGCGCCCACTTAGTCGACTTCGGTTTGGACGATTGCTCACCCACCACTTGCTTGCCTTTTTTTCGTTTTCCTTTTTCTTTAGGCGGTTGGGTTTCTAGAACAACCTCCACATCGTCGTCGGGTTCGGATTGTTGAACGGGTTGCGTCGGGATCGGTTGGGGTTGAACGGGTGGTGTCGGGTTCGGTGGGAAATTAAAAGCACCCCGCATCATCATTTGTTGAAGGGCTTGATTTTGAGAGAATTGAGCGAATTGGTTCGGCGAGTGTTGGAATGATGCAAACGCATTTGATGAATATTGCTAGAATTGGTTCGGCTCTAGCGTCGGATAATATCCCGGAACCGAGAAAACATTAGGTTGGGTCGGGTTGTTGGGATTGTTCGGGTTGTTCGGGTTGTTGAAGGGATCCATGATAGAGTATAAGGTTTATAAAAGTGGAAGAAGATTTATAAAAATTAAGTGAGAGGGATGAAATTTTGGGGTTAAATTTGTGAATGGAGGTGAGAATGGATTTGAAATATATATATTTGAGATTTTTGACCGTTTGTTTTTTTTTTTTTTTGAAAATGGAAATTTAATTTTTTTTTATCTAACGGTTAGATTTAGGAGGGGGCCTACAGTTTTGGTTCGTCGCCAACGTCCAGGAAGCGACGCTGAGGATGGGGACGCGGGGGGGGGGGTTGATATTGCTGCCGTCCCCGGACCGAGACGGGCTGAGGACGGTTCCATACCGTGCAGCCTAATAAGTTTGTGAAAAACCTCTTTGGAGTTCGCTTGTTACCCATGTGAACTTACCGAGGACTACATTCAAAGGAAGATGCCATTTTGATGAACAGGGATGTACTATCTCAAGGAAAGAGTTTTGAGGGTTGATGCTAATGCCATAGTTAATCCATACTTTTTCTGGCTTATTTTAACTTTCACTACAAATAATAAATATAATTTACAAGTTTAGAAGCTACTCCACATGATCTTCCGTTTCTTTGAATTAAATGATAATGAGTAATCAACTAAATAAAGAGTAAGTAGTATTAAGCCCCACCGCGTTGCGGTGGGGATTTAAAACTTTTTCAAATAGTACCAATGTCACACCACCGCCAACAACCAGCACATATTAATGTGAAGAAATTAGATCGTAACGTAAAACATATAAAATAATAACTAAAGGTACCCGCTCATTGCGACAAATCTGTTATGTTAAAAGGAAAAAAACGACGTAAAAACGTTGAACCATACACGTACGTTGCGTCGTGTTAACTCGCAAATTTAGAACAAAGTGTTACGAAACATAATAACGTTGAACCACACACGCACGTTGCACCGTGTTAACTCGCAAAATTTAGAACGAAACATAAAACAAAAAATTTGCGAAATATGATAAGTATAGGGGAGTAAAGTTAAAAATAAAAAAATTGTGAGATTATATTGCAAAAGATGAAAACTTTTGGGTTTAAAGTGAAAAATTAAAGATACAACACTTAATGCATAAATATGTTAGAAATTTATAGTATGTAAATAAATGTAAATGTTAAGTTTGCTAGAAATTTCAAGGAGACAAAGAACATGCTATTAAAATAGGAGACAAGGACGATGCTATTAAAATCTTACCCTTTTTTAAGAAGAAAATCAAAAAAAAAATGTTAAGTTTGCTAGAAACTTGAAGGAGACAAGGAACATGCTATTAAAATCTTAACCATTTTTAAGTTTTCTTCTCCCACTCTTAAAAGCACCCATTTGCTTTCTAATCAGTGCTCCACCGCCACTAGTGGCGAAGCTTAAGATTTCTGACCGTGGGGTCGAAAACGTATATACTTAATAAAACTATAAAGTCGGGGGCCGAAAACGTATATACCTAAAAACTCTATACGAAAACTACATACTGGACACTACTGAGCGAAAAGTTCGGGGGGTCGGGCGCCCCCCGACCCCTACAAAGCTGCGCCCCAGACCGACACCACTCGTCCAACGCCAATCTACTGCTGCACGCCAAACTAGTGTGATTCCCTCATGCTTCGTTATAGTACTGACACTCGGTATAACAAATGAGAGAGAAAATTCTAAAGTAAAGTCGTTGTATACTTGACGTGACCGTGTCGTCCCGATCAGTCAAAAACCCAATTAAACCTAGGTAGCTAGGGTAAGTTGGGTATCGTATCCACGAAGAGCAGGTGGTCAGTATCGCACTACCCGTTCGATTAGTTAGACTATTTACAAACAATGTACAACGTGATTATGAAGTTTGCTAACTTTATTTGTTCAATTGCTTTGAAAATAAATCGGAGTGAACCGACAATGGGTATTATCTAAAACACTTTCGATTAACTAAAATTGCAACTAAAATACTAACTAGAAAGTTGAAACAAGAAATGAGAATACGGATCACACCCGGTTCGATAATTGCAAGACCTAGGGTTTCTACATGTTTTAACTTGATTCAATTGCATATAGTGATTAACGGATTACTATCACGAAGCGTAGGTGCCAATTGCTATCAACGTCATAGACAACGGACCGTAATGCACTTCGTTGCCTCGGACATGTAAATCCTAACCTAAGATAAGGCATAATTGCACATAACCATTTCGCAAAGTCATAACTTTATCATCGTTCGACAATTCACGAATTCGAAACAAATGCAAGACAATTATCCAAGGTTTCAAATACTAAACAATTTGTCACAAAACCAAATTAAAATACAAATGCATAAACCCTAGAAAATCTTACAACATACCGGGGTGAAACCGACGAGACTATCCGCTCATTGTTGAATGGACGCGATCACAAGCTTGAGATAGTGATGAAGACATGATCGGCTCGGTGGTTTGAGGGAGATGTGTGATGATTTTTTTTTCAGAGACAAAAAGTGTAGTGTCCCCCGAGTCCCGACTGCCGTCGAAGATGATCCTTTCCTTTTTTTTTTAATCCCAAAATTCACGTGATGTTCCCCCTTGTGTGGCGGCCCAATAAAAGAAGTCGGCCCAATTATGTATGTATTATGATGGCTGCCTATATTTCGTAATGGTGGCTGCTTTCGTGGATCCCCAACAAGCCCAAGTCCACGTGAATGTTTATGGCCCACTTGTGATGATTATAATAAATTGCTTTGACTTTGTGTGTTCTCCAGCCTCCACGTGGTGATGATGATGATGATGATGATGATGATGATGATGATGATGATGTTAATTAGTGCCCTGTGACTATCCTTGCCGTGTAGGATGTCAAAATCCCTTTTTCAAAGATGATCATTCATTTAATAAGGCTACTCGGTATAGTGATGGATCATCCTTGGAGGATGATCCGTCACGTAGGCTCCACGTCATCATCCTCCCAAGGATGGTCCATCCTCCAAAACTAGAGGGCATGGTAAGATGGTCCTAGTCATCATCCTCCACCACTTTTTATGTTTTTTTTATTTTTTTAGTCTTCTATTTTTTTTAACATTTAACAAATATACTAACAAAATATTTTCATTAATATTAAAACCACATTACATAAACATAAAAAAAACATAAAGTTAATAAAAAAAACCAAAGACTTAAAAAAAAACATAGACTTAAATAATATTATGCTTCTTCATGATGTCGTTTTGAAGTTTTTTCAACATCGAACGTTTCGGCTCGGGTTCGTCCTCGACATTCATCATCATTATTTCCCATTCCTTGAGCCGAATTTTTTCATCGGAAATTCGGATTTTCTCATTCGACAACCGCACCTTCTCGCGTAACTTTCTTCCTCTACACGAGCTTTTTCTTCCGCGACCCGGTCCTTCGCCTTCGTCTTTTGGGCCGTGACGTCATTGTACACTTTTAAGTGTTCCATAAACTCAACCATGTTCGGGTCCACCTTTTCCTTTTGTTTCCCCTTGGCCCGCTCCTTCTTTGATTTGTCTCGGCCCGGTGGACGCTCCGGCTCATGTACGGCGTACTCCTCTTCGTCAAAGGCGGCGTCATCATTTAAGTTTAAGTTACACCTCGCGTCCGATCCACCGGCGCTAAAACTACTCGTTTCCGATGTTTTTTGGCGTTTCGCCATCGCCACCTCGTTGGGGATCGGCCTCCATTTTGGTTCGTCTTTTACAACCATCCACGCGCGAACGTGAGCAAAATTGGTATTACCATTGTTCGCCTTATACTCCTCCAACGCCATTCGGAACACATCGTCGTCGCTCATGCCGCTACGACGGTCACTTGTATATAGTTTATTATATTCCTCGCAAAACCTATTGATGAGCGTGTTCATTTTCCGCCACTTTGCTGAGACCGAATCGACATCTCGATACGCGCCTTGACCCATATAGTCGAGAAACTTCGCCAAAACCTTTGCCCAAAACCCTTCACCCGGTTGGTTATTACCTATAAAAAACAAACAAAATATATAGAGTGTTAAGTAAATAATAAACCTTAAAAAAAATAAACTTTAAAACTTATAAAAAAACCCACTGTTAAGTAAATAAAAAACAAAAAAAACAAATTCTAAAACAATTAAAAAAAAACGAACTGTGAAGTAAATAAAAAAAACAAAACAAATTAAACTTATAAAAAAATACGAACCTCTAATCGGGTTGTCAGACGTGCCAATGTAGGCCTTGGCTAAGGCTTCTTCTTCGATTGGCGTCCACTTAATCCCCTTTGGTTTGGACGGTTCATCACCCACCACTTTCTTGTCTTTGTTTCGTTTTCCTTTTCCTTTAGGCGGTTGGGTTTCGGGAACAACCTCCACATCGTCGTCGGGTTCGGATTGTTGAAAGGATTGCGTCGGGATCGGTTGGGGTTGAACGGGTGGTGTCGGGTTCGGTGGGAAATTATAAGCACCCCGCATCATCATTTGTTGAAGGGCTTGATTTTGAGAGAATTGGTTTGGCGAGTGTTGGAATGATGCAAACGCATTTGATGAGTATTGCGAGAATTGGTTCGGTTCTAGCGTCGGATAATATCCCGGACCCGAGAAAACATTAGGTTGGGTCGGGTTGATGGGAGTCGTCGGGTTATACGGATTGTTCGGGTTGTTCGGGTCGCTCGGGTTGTTGAAAGGATCCATGCTAAAGTAAAAGGTTTATAAAAGTGGAAGAAGATTTATAAAAATTATGTGAGAGAGGGATGAGATGTTGTGGTTAGTTTGGTGAATGAAAGTGAAAATGGAATTGAAATTTATAAATATTATAAATATTACCGTTAGTTTTTGAAAAAAAATTGAATTTTTTTTTTAATTAAACGGTAACTTTTTGATTGGGCCCCATCTCATTTGGATCGTCGCAAACGGCTAAGATCGGACGGGGAGGACGGGACCCGGGGGGGCGGCACGGTGTTCCCTCCGTCGCCGACCCACGACGACCCGGGGCCGAACCCCATGCCGACTAGCCTAATAAAACCCTCCTGTCTCTTGTCTTGCATGGGCCGCCCCCAAAGAGAACCAATCCCATGATAGGGTTGTTGACTTTCAATCTTGTCCTCTCCCTCTTTAACGATGTGATGATAGATGATATTTAATGATGTGATGATTATGAATTCATGTAATGTGATGTTGATGTTTGCTTCTTCACATGTGCCGCCAAAGATGATGATGAGTGACTTGTTATTGGACTTGTGTCACGGCTCCCAAAAGAAGTCCACGTGATGTCTGCTTCCCCAACAGCCTCTAATCTTTATTCTTTTGCGTGTGTTGCACATTTAAGCTATATTTTGGACCCGAACAAGTCTCGAGTGCTGTAAAGCGTCTTAATAATCATCCGTACTTATCCCGTTTCATCACTAAACTTTCTAACTTCGCCGATTTAGACAGTTAACCTGTAAAACCACCAAAGCTCGTAGTTATCACATTCGAGACATGTAATCACGTAAAACGCATTAAAACACATAATAAAATACACTTTAAGGCATGGGTTTCACACTTTCGATCAATACTCAAAAGAATAAATACACGTGTTTTACATCGATCGCAAACCTGCACTAGCCACAACTTTCAAAAAAAAAAAAATACTCTATTTTGAGGTAAGGCTAAGCAGGATTTGGGATGAACCGGGTATATCTGACTCAGGACATTTCGTACTGAGACAATACCTATTAAGCATATTCAATTCGAATCTCATTACGCCCACTTGTGGTATTCGCATGTAATGTATATATGTATGAGCCATCGGGGGACAAAAGTGAAAGTGCACTAATATTAACGTTATTTTACTAATTTCGTGAAAATAACGTTAAAAGCTGAGGACGGTTAATCATGCATCATGTGGTAGCGTTGATAGCTGAAAGACAAAAGGATACATGCACTAATCGGTCTTTGTCCCGATTACTGAGTGTTATGTGCCTTATGTCCAAGACTTGATGCAAAACTACTATAAAGCCGGGGGTCTCACTGGACGCAGGCTCTCTATTTCGAGGTAGAAGTAAGGCTGTCTACATCTTACACTCCTCAGACTCTACCTTTGCTTTGCTATTGGTGGGATTTACTGAGTATGATGATGATGATGATGATGATGATGATGATGATGATGATGATGATGATGATGATGATGATGAATTCGAATCTCATTCCTAATTTTGAGATGAATTCAAGTTCGGTTTAATTTGATGAAGGTAAAACTGAAATAAGAAACGACTTTGCATAAAAAAAATCATTTCGATCATGGCCCAACCCAACCCAACACAAAAAAACCGAGCTTGTCCCACCGTATATCAGACCGGTTTAATCCTTCGGAAATTTCAAATTTCAGGTTCAGATCCAATCCTTTTCAATTAAGTTTGGTCCAATCTGCTTTCAACTGTACACATGCTATAAATCAAAAGTATATTTTTGAGTAAATTACTGTTTTGGCCCCTGTGGTTTAGCCAGTTTAACCCTTTCAGCCCAAAAATAATCTTTTAACGTATTAGACCCAGAGGTTGCATTTTATAACGATGTTGGCCCCTGACACTAACTTTGTTACTTTTTGTTTTGGGTAAAGACTTTGTTACTTTTTTTGCAGTTAAGTGTAAGGGTAATTAGGTAATTATATACCTTAGGGACTGTTTTTTATAATTACAAAGTTCTTTTAATACTTAAGATATTATTAATTCAATTACTCAAGTTTTTTTTTTTATTATTTCGTTATTTACACAATTATATTCAACAAAATATGTTTTATATATATAAATAAATATGTATTTTCATTAAGCGTTTGTTTTTTATAAACGTCATTTTTAAAACCATTTGTTTTTTAACCTTTTTTAAACTGTCTATCGTTTTTAAAATTATTCATTTTTTAACCGCTAGTTTATTAGAATCATTCTTTTTAAAGTCGTTTATCTTTTAAAGTTTTTTTTAAACAATTCATTTTTAAGTCATTAATTTTAAAAGCGTTTCTTTTTAAACCGTTCCTTTTAGAACCGTTTTTTAAATCGTTCATTTTTTAAACTTTGTATTCAGTTTACTTATAGCCGTTAGGGAAAAAGAACTTCAGAAAACGAACGATTTTCAAAAACGATGGAATTTAAAAACGAATGATTATAAACGAACGAGTAGTTTAAAAAACGAAGATTAAAAAAATGACGTTTATAAAAAAAACAAAATCTTAAAAATTAAGTTAACAAGTGTAAGGTACTAAAAAACGTACGAATTTAATAAACGAAAGGTTAAAAATATAACGAATTTTGAATAAACAAACGGTTCAAAGAAATGGTTGATTTGAAAAAGAAATAAACCATTTTAAAAAAGTTTGAAAAATGAACGATGTTTTGCAAATTTTTTATTAGAATGTTTTTTTTTTTCAAATCTTACATTTCTTTTGTTTTTTATACACATCGTTTTGTAAAATTTAAAATAATGAACGACTTAAAAAGTGATTTGTTTAAAAATATTTAAAAAATAAATGAATTTAAAAAGAACGGTATAAAATGAAGTGTTTGAAAAAACTTTAAAAGACAAACGACTTTAAAAGAAACGATTTTAAAAGCAAATGGTTTAAAAAGGAACAATTTAAAAAACGATAGATAGTTTAAACAAAATGTAAAAAAATATATTTTTAAAACGACTTTTATAAAAACAAACGGTTAATGAAAATACATATTTATTTGTATATTTAAAACGTATTTTGTTAAATAATAATCATGAAAATAACGAAATAATAAAAAAACCTTGAGTAATTGCATTAATAATCTCTTAAATATTAAAAGAACTTTGTAATTATCAAAAACAGCCCATAAGGTATATAATGACATAATTACCCTTACACTTAATTGCAAAAAAGTAACAAAGCTAGCATCAGGGGTCAAAACCGTTATAAAAGACAACCTCGGGGTTTAAAATGTTAAAAAATTCTTTTTTGGACTAAAATGCTTAAACTGACTAAACCACATGGGCCAAAACAGTAATTTACTCTATATTTTTATAACTATATTTTTGTTTACAGATTTTCTCTCGAAGATGAATTAAAAAAAAATAGATTAATAAGTTTTAGTGTTACAAAAATTACAAATTCTAATTTAATAATAAAAAAATAAAAGAAAATGAAGTTTGCTAGAAGTTTAAGGAGACAACGAACATGCTTATTAAAATCCACCTTCATATCTTCTTCCACTCTCAAAACCCCCCATTTGCTTTCTCATCCGTGCTTCGCCGCCGATCCACCACCGGTCCGCCGCCGCTCGCCGTCATCCGACCATAACTGTTAGGCATTTGAAGTAAGTTTCAATTTTATTTTAATTTCTTACTTGGTGCTTATTTCAGATCTAGGGTTTTTATTAATCAAATTCAAATATTATAAACTCTAATTGAAATTCGCGTTTTCATTACAGATCTCAATTGTTGTCGATGATTATTAGTTCTGCAACCAGTGGTGACGGTGGTAATCTGTCATCACCAATCTCGACACAACCGGGTGGACTTTTTTCGTTTACCAAGAGGTAGAGATGACCGTGGATTAGACTACTTTCATAACTGTTGTGTTGCTTGATCCAAGGCCTTGTGTCGTGATGTGAAGAGCTCAAACATATCTTCAGACAAGCATCCAATGTTTCGAGTTAAAATGTTGGGATTTGGGAAGGCGTATAATTGGATTCGGGAAAGTGTACATAGACCGCCTTACAAATGTCACAAGATCAGAATCTCACTAGACAAAATGTATCTGATCAACTATATCAAATAAATGTCAGCATGTTCTACTGTAGGCTAGACTATCTTCATAGTTTGACTTCCAATACAATATTATACATTGTGTATACGGAAAGCCTAATATTTTTATCATAATGTCGGGAGTAGTATTTGTATGTGTAAAACGTTGTTGTAATGTGTGACATACTAGCATGATGCACCAAATTCTCTTTATGATGTGGAACACATTTCGAAATGAATTGACCTCTTGTCTTTGTGAAACAAGAGTCTTGGACTGAAATGAATTGATTTGTTGTGTATAATAATGAACTAGCAGGGTGCCCGCGTGATACGGCGGGAGCGACACTTTGCATTGTGATACTCGCTTCTGGTAGTTTTTCTTATTCGTACAATATTTATTATAACATCATTTTGGTGGATATACGCTATAGGCGAAATCATGTGTTAGTCCATTATCTCAACCATTATGTATAGTAAAAAATAACCCTCAACAGTTTAATAAAAAAAAGTTGCAGTTTAATACAAAAAAAATGTAACTGCTAAGTGAAAATTGCAGCATTTAAATAAATGCATACTTTTATAGAACGATGTAAAATACCCTTCCTTAATATAATAAACAAATAGATAAATTCAACGCTTTTGGAAAACCAAAAAATGTGCAAATTTCACAAGACGGAATGAAAAATATTAACTAATACAAAGCAACTAAACTTTTTGGAAACAATCCAACTAAATTTAGCTTCAAGTGAATTCTCGAGTTGGTGCAGCTCTTCAATACTTAAACTTGCAGCTCCTCCCTTTTAGCCGCCTCCTTTAATGAAGAATCACACTCGTGATCAACCAATGATCTTACAGGTTGATCCAAGCCTCACAGAAAAATTTGTCTAACTTCTCATGATTTTTTTGAGTGTAGGCTACGCCGTTCAAGTACTTCCATACTATAAGAGAAAAATTGTGTATTAAAAATATTAATATGTGCACGGGTTAGGGATGAGCAAATCCCGATCCCGTCCCGATCTCGAATTTCGCCAAAACTGGGTACCGACACCGTCCCAATCCGTCCCGATCCCGAAAATACCAATACCGAAAATGCCAAAAAGTGGATACCGTTTCCGGTACTGAAAAAAATCGGTACGGTATTTTCGGGATCGGTACGGGATGGGATCAGGATCGGTATTTGATACCAAATGCTCATCCCTACACGGGATGTTTGTACAATAGAATTTCATGATAATGTATGTCTTCCCAATCAAATCATTAGTGTTACATCATATAAGAGAACTTTAATCAGACGATTAAGCTAAAGAGATTATAGATCATTTTATTACATATTCTTAGATAGAGGACTTCAAGCAAATACTTGTCACGGCCCCCGACCCGGTTTGACCCGTTTCAGGAGCCGCGGGACAGAAATCCCGTGGTATTTATTTAACAGCGGAAGTTTCTTCAGGATCATTTTAAAACTGAAATATTTCCCGATTATTTTATTTCACAACTCGGGATAAAACCCGGTAATTTACAATATTGAGATTTCACGGGGAAATCTTTTATTTTACAAAACATGTTTCTTTATTTTATACTGAGCCACTTTCTTAAGCTGATAGTGCTTCGCGGCACTTTTCCTGGATCACAACAGATCACCTGAAACATGTTTTAAAAATATTTTGTCAGCGGGAAATACTGAGTGAATCATTCTATTTATGAAAACGACTCATTTGTTATAATTTACAGTATTAAGAGAGATTACAATGTTTCCAGATATCAAACCAACTACCCACAATACTTGTCACTCGAACATCCATCGGAAGCCTCTTTGCCCGATGGTGTCTGTGACTATGGTCATATCACTCATTGGCTAACTCGTTGTCCAATAGTGACGGTTATCAAGTAATGTATACAAAACCCCATATACCGGCTGTAACTTGGGTGATTACATAAACTTAATTACTGTAATTATAATCTTTGAAAATAAACATGATTTCAAAAGTAATTTGATAAAAAGAGAATGACTCACAGTGTAGATTTAATTGAGCAGAGCCTAGCCTACTGATTAGCCTTTTAACCTAAATTAATAACAGGCACACAATTCGGTTAGTAACTTAATACAACAGTTACGACAATTCACGAGATTAAACCCTCACAACGATTTACAAGTGCAATACTTAACAATTCAGCGGATTCACAACGAATGACAGAGTATAGTCCGAATTCGAACAGCACTCAAACATTCAAGTCGAAATCACGATGAATAACAAAGTATAAACTCAATTTGAGCGGCACTTAAACAATCGTTGGATAGTTATAATCGATCGGACGTTGAATCGTAATAGCGATCGAGTTATTACCATGATTGCGGCGTCGATTAGTGAATCGTGTGTGTTAATTGTGATAAACAGAGCTTATTTCGGTCTACGAAACGAATTTCTTCGTCGTTCAAGCGCCAAACTTCGATTGCCAATGTCTGCTATTTATAGTGAAATTTTGGCCAGGCTTACGGACCGTAACAAATAACCCTTACGGTCCGTAAGGGACACCTAATGTTTATAGAGTAGCCACGTCTGGGACTAGCCTAGCTGAGTCAGTAGTTTCGTAAATTTCAAGTTTGACAACGTTTTATGCAGATAATCGTTAACTAGGTTTTACCCCCCCCCCCCCTGAGTTTTAGGGGCCCTGATCCTGATTCTGATTGTTCTGAAAATTTTAGGGTTTATGCAGAATCACTTGGGTGTTTCAATTAGGGTTTCCTATTAGATAAAATAATATAATAATTAGGACTTTTAATGAGAGTTGTTACATTCTCCCCACCTTAATAAAAATCTCGTCCTCGAGATTTACTGGAACAATTGAGGATACTTTCTCTTCATTTCTGATTCCAGTTCCCAAGTGTATTCGGGTCCTCGTTTCGAATCCCACTTGACTTTAACTAGCACTAGTCGTTTGTGCTTGAGAAACTTCACTTTTCTGTCTTCTATCTGAAGAGGTTTCTCTACAAATTTTAATTTTTCGTTTACCTCTATATCCTGGAGAGGTACTACCAAAGATTCTTCTGATAGACACTTCTTGAGATTGGATACATGAAATACATCATGTACTCCAGCTAACTCTTCTGGTAGATGTAAACGATAAGCAACTGGTCCTATACGTTGGATCACAGGAAATGGTCCTACGTACCTTGGACTTAGCTTTCCTTTCTTACCGAATCTAACAACTCCTTTCCAAGGGGAAACTTTCAACAGTACTCTGTCTCCAACTTGGAATTCTAACGGCTTGCATCTATTATCTGCATAACTCTTCTGGCGATCTCGAGCAGTCTTCAGCCTTTCCTTGATTTGAGTAATCTTATCAGTCGTCTCTTGCACTATTTCAGGACCTGACAATTGATTTTCTCCTATTTCTGCCCAACAAACTGGAGTTCTGCACTTTCTTCCATACAGTGCCTCAAATGGGGCAGTTTCAATACTTGAATGATAACTATTGTTATAGGAGAATTCAATTAATGGTAAGTGATCGTCCCAATTCCCACCAAAATCTATTACACATGCTCGGAGCATGTCTTCTAGAGTTTGGATTGTCCTTTCACTTTGCCCGTCTGTTTGTGGATGATATGCCGTGCTGAGATTTAGTCGAGTTCCCATTGCTTCTTGGAAACTTTTCCAGAAATGAGAAGTGAAACGACTATCTCTATCTGATACAATGGAGAGTGGAACTCCATGTAGAGATACAACTTCATCTACATACAACTTTGCCAATCTTTCCATGCTAAAGGTTTCTTTCATAGGCAGAAAGTGAGCAGATTTGGTTAATCGATCCACAATTACCCAAATCGCATCATTACCTTTTCTGGTTTTGGGTAACTTAGTAACAAAATCCATTGTTATAAGTTCCCATTTCCATACAGGCATCTCTAATTGTTGTAGTAGACCTGAAGGTTTCTGATGTTCTGCCTTAACTTGTGAACAAGTAAGACACTTAGAAACATATCTAGCTATATCCTTTTTCATGCCTATCCACCAGAAATTCTTTCTTAAATCTTGGTACATCTTATTGTTTCCTGGGTGCATGGTATATCTAGACTTATGGGCTTCTTCTAAAATTTTATTTCTTAATTCTCCCTGCTTAGGTACCCAAATTCTGTTTTTGTGGAATCTCCAAATTCCATCAGCTCCTTGCTCTAATTCTTTTATTCGTCCCTTCATTCCTTCAGCATCATCTTGGATTGCTGTTTCCTGAACATTCTTTATTTGTTCCATTAAATCTAATTGTAGATTTAATCTGAGAGCACGAACTCTTCTTTGGTTCTCATGATATTTACGACTTAAGGCATCTGCAACTACATTTGCCTTTCCTGCGTGATACTGAATATCACAGTCGTAATCACTTAAGATTTTCATCCATCTCCTTTGCCTCATGTTTAACTCTTTTTGCCCAAATATATATCTTAAACTTTTATGATCTGTATAGACAGTAAACCTACTTCCATACAGATAATGTCTCCAAATCTTAAGGGCAAAAATTACAGCTCCTAATTCTAAATCATGAGTGGTATAGTTCTCTTCGTGCTTTTTCAACTGTCTTGAAGCATACGCAATTACCTTCTTGCGTTGCATAAGTACACATCCAAATCCTAGTTTTGAAGCATCACAATATACTTCAAAATCTTCAGTTCCTTCTGGTAAGGCTAAGATTGGAGCATTGGTTAATTTCTGTTTCAAAATTCTAAAGGCTTCTTCTTGTTTAGGTCCCCATTCAAACTTAACTGCTTTACAGGTTAGCTTAGTTAATGGTACAGCTATCTTGGAAAAATCCTTAATAAACCGTCTATAGTAGCCAGCTAAACCTATAAAACTTCTAATTTCCATTGCAGTTTGTGGAACCTTCCAATTGGTAATTGCCTCTATCTTAGCAGGATCTACATGAATACCTTCGTGATTCACCATGTGTCCTAAGAATTGTACTTCTTGTAACCAAAATTCACACTTTGAGAATTTGGCGTACAACTTTTCTTTTCTTAACAAAGTTAAGAGTGCATGTAAGTGCTGACTATGTTCGTCCTGACTTTTTGAATAAATAAGTATATCGTCTATAAAGACAATTACAAATTTATCCAAATACGGTTTACAGATCCTATTCATCATGTCCATGAATGCAGCAGGTGCATTCGTTAACCCGAAGGGCATGACTGTAAACTCGTAATGACCATACCTAGTTCTGAAAGCAGTTTTAGGTATGTCTTCTTCTTGTACCTTCAATTGGTGATATCCGGAGCGTAAGTCGATCTTAGAAAAATATCTAGCTCCTTGAAGTTGATCGAAAAGATCATCAATCCTAGGTAATGGGTATCGGTTCTTAACTGTAACCTTATTCAATTCTCTATAATCGATACACATTCTCATTGAACCATCCTTCTTCTTTACAAACAACACTGGCGCTCCCCAAGGGGATGAGCTAGGTTGTATGAAACCTTTACTTAGTAATTCATCTAATTGCTTTTTAAGTTCTAACATTTCTGTGGGTGCTAACCGATAAGGTGCCTTGGCTATCGGTGTAATTCCTGGAATTAGATGAATCCTAAACTCTACTTCCCTATCTGGTGGTAACCCTGGTAATTCTTCTGGGAATACCTCTGGGTATTCTGAGACTACAGGAACTTCCTTAAGTTCTTTTCCCTTAGTACTAATGATTACTGGAATCATATATACTATTCCTTGTTTTCGTTCATAATTAGCAACTTTCATTACTGATATGAACTTCATGGGCTTACGTGGTTTATCTCCTGTAATCACAATTACTTCTCCGGTGGGTGCCTGAATTTCTATAAAGTTTTTATCACAGAGAATTCGAGCATGGTTGGTTACTAACCAATCCATTCCTAACACAACATCGAATTCAGCTAATTTCATAGGAAATATGTTTGCAGAAAATTTATGACCTGAAAGTTCTAATTCTACATTTTGCAAAACCTTATCTATTTTAACTGAATTCCCATCAGCCGTTTCGACTGTAAAAATCTGCCTAATGTTGGTTAAGGGTATATTAAGAGCTTGGCAGAATGAAGTATTAATAAAACTTTGGTTTGCACCAGAGTCAAATCATACTTTGGCGTAAATGTTGTGAACTAAGAACGTACCGGCTATTACATCAGGAATCATCTCGGCTTCCTGAGTAGTTAACTGAAATGCTCTGACATTCTTCTTAGTAGCTCCATCGGTTGTCTTGGCTTTATTGTCTGCTGGTTTGACCAATTTAGGACATTCTGGTCTAAAATGTCCCTTTTCTCCACAGTTATAGCAGACTCTTGTTTTCTTTCTGCATTCCTCTTCACGATGTCCTACCATTTTACAAAAATTGCAGGTTACATTACATCTTCCAAAATGTTTCTTTCTGCAATTCCTGCAAAACGGCGGATTTGAAGATTGCCCTGTTCCTCTTTTCTTGAAACTGTTATTATTACCCATACGAAATCCTTGGGTAATTTTCTGAGCCAGTTCCTTCTTCCTGTTTTCCTCTTGCGTGCGTACCAGTTCGTCGGTTAAGGTATTAGCTAATTCCACCGCATCGTCAATCGTACGAGGTCTCGCAGCTTTAACGATGTTACGGATTTCACTAATCAATCCCCAAATATAGCGAGAAATGAGTACCGGTTCTGGCGAAGCCAGCGTTGGTACCACTCTAGCATATTCAAAGAATGTCGAAGTATAACCGCGACAATCTACACCTATCATTTTATGGTTTAAAAACTTATTTGCCATTTGATCTTTTTCATATTCGGGACAGAATTTTCTTTCTACAAGACTCTTAAATTCTTCCCAGTTCATGGCATAAGCCCTATTTCTTCCTTTAGCTTGTAACACCGTGTTCCACCATTCTAGCGCCCCTTCTTTGAAAAGATTTGACGCGTACATGACCTGATCATCCTGAACACATTTACTTATGGCAATTACTACCTCGGTTTTCTCCAACCAACGCAGTGCCACAATTGCTCCTTCATTGCCTGCAAATTCAGTGGGTTTACAAGCAAGGAATTCTTTGAAAGTGCAACCAGGCGTTGCAGCTTTCATTTTCTTAGGAAATGGAGCTTGCCGTGGTTCATTATCATGATTAACATGATCATTGCCTCCGTTTACACTATTACTGAAGTTATCTTCAGAAATACGTTTGCTAGGAACGATTTGTTGCGGTTCTATTGGATTTTTAACTGCAGCAACAAATGCTGGAATAGCATTGGCTATCCCTTGAGCAACTATATTTTCTATATCCTGTCTAGTCATATATTGATCCCCCGGTTGTTGCTCAGATTGATTAATCTCATTAACTGGTTCATTATTAGCGTTTTCCATCTGATAATTAATATATATAATTTATTAGTATCAAATAAATAACAATTACACAAAACAATTATATAACACCAATATAGCCAAAACTATCGATTCTCGATTTCCATTTATATTTAATAGTATGCATCAATACATACTATTATCTTACAAAGTTTTATTTGTAGTTATTTTACAGACTGATTTTACTTGTTAATATTACATCACTACAGTTCCATAAACCCCCTATCTTTTTGTCAGTTGGTATTCTAGTAACGACGTTCCTTCTTATCGTAAGTCCAGGAGATCTGTCCCAAAATCTCTTGGATCCTATTCCCAATATCTACATGGCAGAGTTCAGTCATTTTCTCGTTACTCATTGGTGGATTTGGTAAAGATTCTGGATTGAACTTAGGAAAAAGCTTATAGGGATGGTTTTGTAACAGTATTTCATTAGTCACCCATTCGTCTATTTGCGAGTGGATTGAAAGGTTTGGAATAGCTGGTTCTAAGTTCATTGGTAGTTGTGTTTCAAGAGAATGAATAAAATCATTTTCATTAATAGGCTCAATAGTATCATCGTTTGCCATTATAAAATCTAATTCTTCTTGAGATGGTAACCCCTCAATTTTCCTAGAGCTTTCCCCAATTTCCAATTTCTTAGGCTTGGTTTTCTCGAGAGGTAAAGCGTTGAATTCTATAGGTTCTTCTATGTTTGGTATATACCTATTGAAATCTCTGGAAACCTCTATTCTTACTGGATAGAGATTTAAATTCTGAAGGGCGTCAGACAAGTCACTCATGCTGTTTAGCAAAATTTAAAAAAATTACTAAGTTAAAAATTATAACAAAATTTTATAGAAACTTTTAAATATTATTTCATACTGGGTAAAGTTTCTAGACTGTAGGTAATCCGGATACTAAAACTTTGAGTCAAATTATTTTAAAGATTTATATTTATTGCTACAGTGGCTAGTATATAAAGATCTGCCCATACTGTACACAATTAGTCAGATAATAAAACACATAATCATAAAATAATAATTAATAAGAAATTAAGTATTTTCTAAATACTTAATTGGCTTAAATCAGTGGCTCTGATACCACCTTTTTCTGTCACGGCCCCCGACCCGGTTTGACCCGTTTCAGGAGCCGCGGGACAGAAATCCCGTGGTATTTATTTAACAGCGGAAGTTTCTTCAGGATCATTTTAAAACTGAAATATTTCCCGATTATTTTATTTCACAACTCGGGATAAAACCCGGTAATTTACAATATTGAGATTTCACGGGGAAATCTTTTATTTTACAAAACATGTTTCTTTATTTTATACTGAGCCACTTTCTTAAGCTGATAGTGCTTCGCGGCACTTTTCCTGGATCACAACAGATCACCTGAAACATGTTTGAAAAATATTTTGTCAGCGGGAAATACTGAGTGAATCATTCTATTTATGAAAACGACTCATTTGTTATAATTTACAGTATTAAGAGAGATTACAATGTTTCCAGATATCAAACCAACTACCCACAGTACTTGTCACTCGAACATCCATCGGAAGCCTCTTTGCCCGATGGTGTCTGTGACTATGGTCATATCACTCATTGGCTAACTCGTTGTCCAATAGTGACGGTTATCAAGTAATGTATACAAAACCCCATATACCGGCTGTAACTTGGGTGATTACATAAACTTAATTACTGTAATTATAATCTTTGAAAATAAACATGATTTCAAAAGTAATTTGATAAAAAGAGAATGACTCACAGTGTAGATTTAATTGAGCAGAGCCTAGCCTACTGATTAGCCTTTTAACCTAAATTAATAACAGGCACACAATTCGGTTAGTAACTTAATACAGCAGTTACGACAATTCACGAGATTAAACCCTCACAACGATTTACAAGTGCAATACTTAACAATTCAGCGGATTCACAACGAATGACAGAGTATAGTCCGAATTCGAACAGCACTCAAACATTCAAGTCGAAATCACGATGAATAACAAAGTATAAACTCAATTTGAGCGGCACTTAAACAATCGTTGGATAGTTATAATCGATCGGACATTGAATCGTAATAGCGATCGAGTTATTACCCTGATTGCGGCGTCGATTAGTGAATCGTGTGTGTTAATTGTGATAAACAGAGCTTATCTCGGTCTACGAAACGAATTTCTTCGTCGTTCAAGCGCCAAACTTCGATTGCCAATGTCTGCTATTTATAGTGAAATTTTGGCCAAGCTTACGGACCGTAACAAATAACCCTTACGGTCCGTAAGGGACACCTAATGTTTATAGAGTAGCCACGTCTGGGACTAGCCTAGCTGAGTCAGTAGTTTCGTAAATTTCAAGTTTGACAACGTTTTATGCAGATAATCGTTAACTAGGTTTTACCCCCCCCCCTGAGTTTTAGGGGCCCTGATCCTGATTCCGATTGTTCTGAAAATTTTAGGGTTTATGCAGAATCACTTGGGTGTTTCAATTAGGGTTTCCTATTGGATAAAATAATATAATAATTAGGACTTTTAATGAGAGTTGTTACAATACTAAATGAGTTTGTTACCTGTCAAAGTTAGAGAACTGGATCATACATAGATCATTTTTCCTGGAATTGAAGGTGCTTCTGAATTAGAGAGCTAGTTGGTTAGTGCACCCACTAAATTCATGGAATTTGTTATCATATCACTGTTTCACATCATCCAGAGGTGATGAGTTTTTCTTTTCCTAAATATATATGTAGTTAATAATATAATGAAAAGTCTATCTAAGTGAGGAACCAAGGGATAACCAACACTAATGTTCCACCACCATCAAATGACCAGCACAACATCATAATCATCAAATTGGACTTCACTCCCATCAAACTGGCCTGTTGCTTGGTGGTGCGGACCACTACCCCTTACACCATCTGTCCTTTCTTTACTCCCCCCACTCCTACCGTATATGCACATATAGAGCATTAGAGCTCTAAAAGGAGCAAGCATTACCTTCACACACCTTGTGTTCTCCAACTGTCCTGCGTTCTCCTACAACAACGTCACCCCTTTGAGGTTTTGACCATGTTGTTGATGGCAACAATATACCACCTGAAGTCTTCTCCTCTGTGGCACTAATCTCCACCAACACTCATATCACCCAAACTACTTCAATGTAGTGTACTGTAAGATAAAAAAATCAGGCATTAGCGGGATATGGTATTATGGTATACATAATACATGGATCATAGAATATCCAATAAAGCAAACTTAGCAAGCTAGAAAGTGAAAAGACCAACTTACGTTTAATTTTACTTTTTCAAAATAAATAAAACAAAAATGAAAGTATGAAACTATAACAAGTTTAGAGCATACATATCCGATGCAAAGAAAAAAATCACACAGAAGCATAATATTAAACAATACTATTTGAAATTTCCTAATTAATATGATTTCAATTTTCAACTATAATGGAGATTTAGAAGTGATAATGACTGAAGCTTGACAGGAAACTTATAAAGGAAAGAAAAAACTCACTCCTAGAAACAAGAAAATAATATTTTGAAATAAAACAAAAACATAAATGCCCCCCACATGAGCATGAGCATCCTTTGAAAACAAAAGCCACCACAACCTCTGAAAATCATACAAAACAGGTTAGAAAGATAAAAGAAAAAGCACTACATTTAGAACAAAATGAGCATCCTGAGAACATGTGGTGATATCAGGTCACATCATTTCCATATCATAACTCACCATGAAGTCCCCAACCACGTATGATAATACGTATCATCCTTCCTTGTTTTCGTATGTAGAAGTTGTCTGATAACACAATTTGCATTAGCAAGGGTAATTTAGTCATTTTTAATCCTCTTTATATCTCATGAAAATTGAAATATTTTATGCTATTACACGTTAACAAGATGGATAAGGTCCACTTATTCAGCATTTGTAAGAATGGTACTCACATGGTTGACAACTCACCTTAGGGATCATGTCCACAAAACATAAGAAGAAACACGTCTGAAGGCTTAGGTGGCTCGAAGCTGGATGATATATGAGTGTGTTTGCATAAGAACAAGAAGAACAAGCCTCTAATAGTCTCTTCTTCAATAAACTCCATTGTGTGCTCGGTTTTCCAACTACCCAAAACACTATATAACACCAAAATGGGATTTTAATATTTCAGGGGTTAATTAAACTTAAATGGAGAATTTTACCTCAAATCAATGGAAAGATCAATGTTAATAAACTGGCAACTCCAAGCAAACCCAACCTTCGCTGAAATTAACCCATAAAACCATGTTAAGCAGGCTCGAATTAAGGGTTTCCCTACAAATTCAAATAGAAAAATATTGGGTAATAAGAAAACACAGGTCTAGAATTTTTGTAAGCTTTATACTTAGAGGGTTTGAATGCCACAATTGAAACTCAAATGAACATCTAAATACATAGAGTCCTACTAATTGCATCCTAGAAACTACACTTTAAATTATAACAAGGAAAAAGTAAATAATAATAAAAAGTGGTAACATCACAAAACATATTAACCCATAAATAATAACCTTTTCAGTAAAAATGGTTGCCGGTTTAGGACAACAATTTTCAGCTCAGGTCTCTCCAGAAAGGTGACCTGGATCAAAATCAAATCAAACAATAATAAAAAAAAAATACAGCATTGAAAGAATGTAATACCTCTACTGGACCAATTGATGGCAGGGGAATTTTTTCTCCATGAACACTAATAATTCTAAGTGACCATTTTGCATATTTTGAGTCTGAGATATATGCTGTAAAAAAGTAAGATTAGATGGTAAAAGGTCAAAAACTATCAAAAGTCAATATGAAATATGTACAACAAACTACACATTTATAAAACCAAATTTAAATGGCCTTTTTAAAACTCTCATCATTGATCAATCAAAAGATCAGTTTGGTTGAATCATTAATCATACCTCAAAAAATAAATCAATACTGAACAACGTCATCATCAATTCATAATACTCAAACCTGTTGCAAAGAAGAGGCAAGTGCAGGTCGATTGAGCTCATTCTTCCATTTTTAAGCATAAGATTAAGCAGTTCTTCATAAACAGCCACATCGGCGCTACGCCTCTCCTTTGCACACTACAGATATGTAAACAACACTTGCAGGTCGTGACAAATCAACGCAACAAACCCTAAATTCACAAAATCCAAGCCCATAAAAATCATAACAAAATTCGAAATCAAAACCATGATAGCAAACCCTAAGGAAACAATTATTAATCAATCCCAAAAAAACACATCGATAAACAGAACTAAATCACCAATATTTAACAAAATTAAAGAGGAACAACATAAGACAAAAGTTCTGAAAATCACAATACTAAATCCATGAACCAAGATTAAGATTAATCATGAACAAGATTCCAAATTGCCTATCTAAGCACAAACAATTAATCATGAAGTTTTGATTCACCTTTTCCCACCCCTTTGGCTTCCGATACCTTATCCTGTTGCCGTTTAAAGTCCATCACTAGAACCCTAGACACCGGCGACAAGAAGGTTGAACCCTAGTAATTGGGTGACTCTCGCAACGCCATCACAATCCTTTGAGTCTTCGTTCCAAAGCTCAGCCGTCATCGGTGTCACCCTTGGCCGGCTCCTTCTCCCCATTCTCCCACTCCTCTACGTTTCGTCGCCCCCTTTCCCTCTGATTCCGATTTCTCTCTCTACCTCGTATATGTGTGTATGGGGGAATTCAAAATTTGAATCTCTTCTTCTGAAGCATCTACTACGCTTGTTTGTAGGTAGGGTTTCAAGTTAAAATGTTTTCAATAGCAATGTGCTTTAAACGGTGGTACAATAAACTTTAAGTTTGTAGTGATATAGGGAAAGAATTTTAAATTTTAAAAATTATTTCCCACTTAATTTTTTGCCATCCTTTTTCATGGAAAGTTTGTTATTATATCTATACCAACATGTGATGAAATATTCATTTTAAAATGAGTCAAACTCATGCTAACAAATAGCATATATATCTAGTCAATTTTTGACTTTTCAAATAATATCTATACAAAATTGGAATATTTATTCTTGAGTGAGTCAAACTCATGCTAATAAATAGCATATATCTAGTCATTTTTTACGTTGTCAAATAATATCCATACAAAACCGAAATATTAACATAGGTTGTTAGAGTTTTGTAATATAATTAATATTTAGTCATTGAATCTATACTATAATACATTTTATAGTTTCTAGTAATCAACTACAAACATGACACAATTATTCTATAATGGTAGAATCAATAAATTGAACTCTTAAAATGATTACATAAAGTATATTCATTTACTTATTCTACTTCTTTGCTATAATCACTTGTACGCTAAGGCATCATCTACTTGTACCTTTTAATCCACACGTTGATACTGAACATGACAACTACCGAAATGTCGACAAAAATGTATAGGTCGTCATGCTATCTTTGGATTTTTTTAAAAACATTATAGTTAATAAGATATGACAAAAATACGTAAAAGAATTATAAGTTTGTTGTGGATTGGGGGAAATGTAACTAATGATCTATAATTTTGTTAAAACTTAGGGATTTAATTGTAATAAGTTTAGGGGCTAAAAATTAAATAGTGTTTAAAAGACCAAACTACCCTCATTTTAGGGGTCTTTCTATAAATAAAGAGGGGGAAAAGTTCTTATTTTTTGGGTATCTTAAAATACCCCTCCCTCATGCATTATAATATAGTATAGATTGATTTGTTGCGTATAATTAGTAGTTTGTTGTATGCACGTTGAAATATCATACGGTCATCTACAAAAGTGATAGTATTTAAATGGGTGCAAGTGTGTGATGCTTGTGGTCCTTGTGGAAAATATGATGTTACAAGATTTCTCTAAAACTACGAAACAATACAACAATTAAATCGTCAAGCATGCAATGAAATGTGCTTGAAGGTTTGTGTTTAGTAATGTTTTAGTCGTTGTTGGGGATGCACGTGGCAACAACGATGATGATGACTGGGGCAATGGAAACCATGATGGTGACAATAGCAATCACATGGATTGTGGTCACACTGAATATCTCAACAAATACAAAGATTAATAACTCCATAACTTGAAGAAACATATCATATACCAAGTCGAACTCTTAAAGATAGATGAATATGATCAATCTAATTCAAATCACATAATGACAGCACATAGTATTCTATCTTTTGGTGTTCATAAACTGCTAAAATCAGCCTTATGTCCAAACCAAATCAATCCCTCACATGAGAAGAACAACCAAAACAAAAGTAACTATGAAAGGGTTAATTGGTAGAGAGGTTTGATATGGAAGAATTCCATTACATCAGAATGGGCATCCAGTTAGAACCCAAAGAATAGTAATATACTAATATTATAACAAGAAAATATATATAACTAGTAAATTTTCTCGCGCGTTGCGGTGGGTCCAAATGTAAAGTAACTCAGATTTGTACGGTAAAGACCTGAATCGTTTCAAAATAGAGTAAATTACGTTTTTGGCCCCTGTGGTTATATCACTTTTACTATATTAGCCCAAAATAAGAATTTTTAACATATTTGCTCCATGGTCTCAATAACTAACCATTTTGGCCCCTAAGTCTAGAGATCATGGGGGCCAAAATGGTTAGTAATAGAGACCATGGGGGTCAAAATGGTTAGACCTAGGGGCCAAAATGGTTAGTTATAGAGACTATGTGGCCAGATATGTTAAAAATTCTTATTTTGGGCTAATATAGTAAAAATGATATAACCACATGGGCCAAAAACGTAATTTACTCTAAAAAATAAGTACGGAAACGTATTATATATGACCCCACTTATTTGCGAAAGAAATTCACGTCGATCACCAACCTGAACCTATACCGACAAGTACAAAAAAATAAGAAAATAATTACGTCTTTTGAAGTTAAAAATGGCATCATGCTTTGCGGTGGCGCCGAAACGTAAGCCGAATTTATAAACTCTAATGAAAACATATTATATTTGACACAACTTGTTGCAAAACAAAGTTTATGCCAAAACGTAGATTAACTGAAAACGTAAAAAAGAACATATTATATTTGAGCATACTCATTTTCACAACACGTAAAAAATGATTATAAAGTTTTTAGAAAGTTAAAGAGTTGTAAATGTCAATACTAAATGTTGAAGAGAAAGCTAAAAAATAAACAAAACTTATTAAAAGACAAAAAAATAAAAAAAAATACTTTGGTGACTGTCATCAAGCTTTTGATTGTAGGTATAGAGAATATATACATAAATAATGCTTCTTTTAATTGAAATGTAACATCTGATTACAAAAAAAACATGTCTCTAATAAATGATCAACTAATCAATAACAATTTCATAATGATATCCATCTCTAATTTCTTTGTTGGCAAAAAAAGTTCTAGACCCGATTTATTTATTAAAGATGAAATTCTTTAACGAGATAAGATTGAAATTAATTTAGGCGACTATACTCGGCTTGAGCTTTACGTCGGAGTTAAACGAGCCTAAGAACGAGCCAACGAGCCGAGCTATGGGCCGAGCCGAGCTTAGCTCGAGTTGGGCTCAGTTACGAAATGAGCCATCTTGGTTCACATCATCTCAAATTGAGTTTTTTAGCTAGTTTTTCTCGGGCTTCTTTCGAGCGAGCTACGAGCCGCGAGCTTTATGAACAGCCCTAGATCGAGCAGTGGGGTGCACCAGGTACCCCAAACACCCGACTCATGATTCAGAGAGGACCGATTAAACATATTTCGTTTGACTTTCGTTTCGTTGTTAATTTTGCGATGAATTCAAGTTCGGTTCTGGTAAAAACTTAAATAAGAAATACCTTTGAATAAAAGATTCATATTCAGTCATGACTCATGGCAGAACCCCATATCAACCCAACCCGAAAGACCGATACTAGCCCACTCTATGTCGGGCCGTTTTTTTTTTAACGGCGGCTACGATTAAATGAGGGAAATTGAAGGGAAGAAAAGAGGCGCGTGAGTTTGTTTAGAGACATTCTATTCAATCCAAGGCATTAGTTTCTCTTTCCTCTAATTCTCCCCCTCCCATTTTTTAAACGTTAATAACTCTTTCATACAACATTATTTTTTTATAAAAATTGCACCAAAAAAACGAGCGTTTTTTTATCTTTAAAACAAGTATACTATTGCTATATTTTCGAAAATTATTTTCTAAAACCCAGTTGCGTAAAATGCAATGGAAAAAACCCAATTGTGTAAAACGCAATGGAAAAAAAACCTAAAAAGTGACATTTTTCTAAAAGCAATGCACAAAAACCACAAAGAAATGTCTTATTTGTAAAACGCAATGACCAGAAAACACAAAGAAATGTCTTATTTGTAAAACGTAATAGCCTAAAAACACAAAAGAAAGTGTACTTTCTAAAACGCAATGGACTGAAAACACATAAAAATGTGTTTTACCTAAAACGCAATGCACCAAAAAAAAGAAATGTCTTATTATTAAACGCAATGGCCAGAAAACACTTAAAAATGTCTTTTTTCTAAAACGCAATGGACTGAAAAAGCATAAAAATGTGTTTTACCTAAAACGCAATAACTAAAAACACTTCAAAAATGTGTTTATCTAAAACGCAATAGCCAAAAAACACATAAAAATGTCTTATTTCTAAAACGCAATGACCTAAAAACACAAAAGAAAGTGTTTTCTAAAACGCAATGGACTGAAAACAAATAAAAATGTGTTTACCTAAAACGCAATGAACTAAAAACACTTCAAAAATGTGTTTTTTCTAAAACGCAATGGCCAGAAAACACATAAAACTCTCTTATTTCTAAAACGCAATGGACACAAACTCTCTTATTTCTAAAACTCTTTGCCCCTTGGACCCTGCTACCAGGGGCGCTGCCCCCGGACCCCTGCAAGATCGTAAAACGCAATGACTCAATTCAAAAACCCAGATCGTAAAAATGCAATTCAAAAAAATCTTATATAGATCGAAGCCGATTTCTTCAGATTTCTTCACCGATTGATGAAATTTGAATGTTAGAAACACTTATCAGCGATCGAATCGAGTGAAATCACAGGGAAAAAACGAGAATTTATATGAAATTCAACTGGGTTTCTTCAAAAAAGCTGAAGAACACGTTGATCGGGTGTTTGAATAATTGATTGGTGATGAAAATCGCACTATAATGTAGTGATTATTAAGATAGAAAGTGATGAAATGGTTGAAGATGACTGGTTTTGAAAATGGTGGGTTTTGAAGTTACTGGGGAGAAGAAGGAAGAAGAAAGGATGTGATTGACTAAAATACCCTTGCTCTTTATTTTAAATTTTGCCACATGTCATAATCCTATTACTTCCTATCCTTCCTAGCCAAAATAAACTTCCTATTTGATCCTTACCCTAATAACTAAATTATAACACATAATATTAAAATCATAAATAAATTTTTAAAGCTATATTTAAGTTTATAGTAAACTTGATTTTCTTTAAAGATATTTAAAAAAATTACATCTAACTATTAAATTTTAATTTAAGAAGAAAATTAAAAAATAATGTTGAGTTTGCTAGAAATTTCAAGGAGACAAGAAACAGGCTATTAAAATCTTACTCTTTTTAAGAAGAAAATTAAAAAAAAAAATGTTAAGTTTGCTAGAGATTTCAAGGAGACAAGTAACATGCTATTAAAATCTTACCTATTTTTTAAAAGAAAATTAAACAAAAAAACAAAAAATGCTAAGTTTGCTAGAAATTTCAATGAGACAAGGAACATGCTGTTAAAATCGTACCATTTTTAAGTCTTGTTTTCCGACTCTCAAAATCAAACATTTGCTCTACCGTAGTCGCTCGTCCGTTGCTTATCCATTGTTGCTCGTCGTCAGTCGACCTTACTGTTGAGCATTTTAAGTGAGTTTCAATTTTATTTTGATTTCTCACTTCATACTTATCTCAGATCTAGGTGTTTTATTAATCCAATTCAAATATTAAAAACCCTAATCGAAATTTGTGTTTTCCAAATCCTTTAATTTTAGTGCCATCATTGTTGTTTGATTTCACTACAGACCTCAGATCTCGATTGTTGACGAGGATTATGCATTCAACAACCGGTGATGATGCCAATCTCAACACAAGCATGTCAACCTTTTCTGCTTACCAAGAGCTTTGATGGCGACCCAATCATTGGAAGCGGAGGATATGGAATGGTGGTGCAAGAGGTAAAGATGGCCGTGATTTTTGTGGATTAGACTACCTTCATAATTGTTATGTTGTTTGATTCTAGACCATGCGTTATGACGTGAAGAGCTCAAACTTTGTTGTAAGTATTCATCAAGCGTTTCAAGTTACAATGTTGGGGATTTGGGAAGGCGTATAATTGGATTCGGGAAAAAGTGTGAATATTTGAGATTTTGTGGAACTAACTCGGATAGCCAAAGCTTCTATGGTTAACACATACTCATGCTTAAGCCTTTCAACATGGAAGGTTGAAGCTTGGATGGTTTTCAATCACTTAGAATATATACATGAGCAGAATTTAAAAAAGGTTTTAAGCTTGTTTCTTAGTGGAAATCAACCACAACACAAACCCACAACTATGAGCTTAGTTGGGAGCATGGTGGGTACAAGATTCCACTAAGTTTTAAGCATTATATATAAGAAACAAAAAGATAAATTGGAGCAGAATTTTATTTTACTTTGGACCTCAAATATGGTGAGGTTCCACCTTAGCTTGCCATGGTAAACTTGTGAAAACGTTCCTAGAGGTTGCCCAAGTAGTTTAAAAGAATATTAGAAAAAGAAAGGTGAAGAAAAATAGTGACTGAAAACTCACTTAGAACACTTGAAAGTATTCCTCCTTGCTTGGAATTCTTGAGAGGATTAGAGAGTTTGGGAGTAGATTAGTGTGTTGAAAGTGTTTAGGAGATGGTGGGGGCTTGTATTTATAAGTAGGAATTAGGGTTTGGGAGTTGATGAAGGTGGAAGGTGATTGGAGGAGAAAGGAGGTGGAGAATGGTGAAAATATGATTGGCTTAAAAAAGGTGGAAGGTGATTGGAGGAGAAAGGAGAAGGAAAAGCTTTTGATTTTGCTCACTTTTAGTCCCTAAACTTCTACTAGTTTATCATTACTTCACTATATAATATGTTTTCAAGTATGGAAAGCTTAAGTATGTAACGTGAATAGTGTTTCGAATGTATAACAAATATTAGATTGCAAGTAAACACGTAATTTATGATTGATTGTATGTATAACACGTATGTATAAAGTATGAAATTTCATTATGATCAAAGCCTCGTATTACAAACTTGGAAATGGATACGAATATAAGTTTCTAAAAATAGAAATATAATTACATCATTCTAATTAAGGAAAGTACAAAAATGCGGAGCGCTACATGGGATTAGTTTTTATTTTTTTCGCGGGTTTGTGATTTGGCAGTATACCCCTTTACCCGATTACTCGATAAAGCGTACCCGTTTACCCGATATAATTTTTATTTTTTTAAGTATGATATATCAATTATTGGCATATATTGTTTTTGTCATCTATGGATTTTAGTATATTTTTATATACATTTTGGTATTTCTATTTATATACATTGTTGTTATTTGATATATATTTATGGATTAAGATCAAATACAAAGGACAACATAAATAAGAATGGTAAGTATTCTAGTCTATTGATCTTAGATTTGGAGGGTTGAGATTAGTTTTAGGGAAACAAAATAATAAAAGGGCATAAAAGGAATCCTACATATACTGACTTTCTTTCTTCACATGCAAGGCACATGCTAATTCCCCCATCAAATTTAAAATGTCTATAACTTTTTCATACGACATTTGTTTTAAAAAAATTTCCCCATAATAACTAGCGTCTTTTTATCTTTAATATGAGCATGATATTACTATATAAAAATAAAATTAAAAAATTCACTTTTATTGGGTTTTCTTTGTATTGTGTTAAAGGTCGTGGCCCTTGTGTTTTTCAACTGGGTTTTGGTCTTTACATTTTTACTCAGGTTTCTATACATTGTGTTATTATCAAAACTCATAACACGGTGTTAATTTGGGTTCTGTTCATTGCATTTTATCAGAACCTATAAAAGAATATATGTGTAACAACCCGACTTTTTGAAGTCAAAGTACAAGTCAAAGTCAAAGGAGAAAAATATTGCTAATTAGATATGTCTTTTCTTGCTTAATTATTACTTGTACTCTCGAATCTCAATGATCGATACTTAAATTTATGATACGTTAGTTGTTTTATGTGGAGTAACAATGCGATAAAGATACTTAACGCTAATGTACTTAATGCACTGCTATCTCATCGCCATCGCATCGCAATTTGAATCGTAGTCTGGATATTGTTTTACGTGTGTGTGCTATTTATGTGTTACATGTGCATGTTTATATTTGTTTTATGGTGTTTAATCGCAAACGCAATCGCAACTCTATCGCAACGCAATCTCACCGTGGAGTCGAAGTTTAAGTTTTACTTTTGTGTTTGGTAGGAGTTAGGTTAATTGTGTAACTATTGTTTAATACTATCGCATCGCTTACTCGCAACGCATCGCAGCACTCAACACACGAAACAAAGGTCGGAAACCAACTCGCAAAACCCATCCGATCGAAGGGCCCTCCGATCCATCTCCTTGCACCGCCTTTCTCACCGTCTCCCCTATAAATAGCACCTGTCACATCACTGTTCATGTGATGTGACAGCTCTCGTTCGACCAGCACGTTCCAGCCCTATTTTCTCTCGAATCCTCGCAATTCTTGTAAGTTTCTACCTCAAATCTTGTACTTCTATGATCTACACACACTCCTTCATCATTTTCACCATCAAATCTCATCATTCCACCATGAAATCTGCTGATTTGGGGTGTCAAGGGTGATGTCATCATGGAGTTCTTATGAACATTGAAGTGTGACATCATCTCACCAAGAACAACTCAGATCTAAGAGATTTCAACATGATTAAACACTGATTTAGTCATAATCTCAACGTTTTCCAACTGATTTCCACTTTTCTTCAATGTTCTTAACATTTCATTCAAAAACCGATAGAATCTGACCTAGTTCAAGCCTTCTACTCATTCTTTAGTGAAGTGCTGAACTGAGAACGGGTTTCTATCACGGAGACAACCGATTCACGGGTTAAACATGAAGTACCATCTAGAACAGTTAGCTGATCGGACGGGGTGATTCCCAACCGATCTGTAACACCCAACCGATCTGTAACACCCATAGTTTAAATACGATTTTTAACCAATTCACGGGTTAAACATGAAGTACCATCTAGAACAGTTGGGTCCCAAAATTTATTTTTCTTATTTTATAAAAGCGTCTATGTTTATCAACACTACAATCTTGGTTTCAACATCGAAATACCAATATAAGTTGATACACTTTTAAAATATTAATTATAGAGTCAACAAAATAACTAATTTGATATGTGACTCATATACAAAAGAAAGATGATTCGTCTACACATATGTGTACGTGTTTCATCGGTCCCTCGTCCCGAGCGTTTGATCGTCATTCTCCATCTTATCCGTGCTTTACCTAAGACAACATAACATTTTATATTAGTAACACTTTGGCATACAACTAGATATATAAGTATCGAATAAGAAAATAATCTCAAACTATCGGAAATCATAAAACTGAGCCTGCCCTGGCATAACCTATGCTGACCCAGCGTAGAGTTTGGGCACACGTCAAGCGTAGAACAGAGGGTTAGGGGCAGTCCTGCACATGGCAGCGTAGGATACGCTGAGTGAGCATCCCGTACACACCCTACATTACCAGATTCTCGTCTTTTTTTTCTTTTCCTTTTTTTTTTAACTTGAACGACCCGTTTCTGTCCCGTGCAACCTACTGAATATTTAACCTTAACATTGCAACCATGTAAGTTATTAGTAGATTCCATCCACACAAACCCATCACGAAACAATTCCTTAATTTACATATTCCATTTACAACTCATAATTGGGTCAAAACTCCACAATTACCTTGTACTACACAATCCCATAACCTACATAATACTTCAAGATTAGATGAGAACCCATTAAAACTTCATAACAAGCATTCGATAAATACAACAGTTTGAACTTGTTTAACAACCCAATAGTCTTCAAATTAATATGGATTCTATGATTTACATTAAACATTTAATATATCTCAACATCATGACACTAATAGCATTATTAGCTACTTTATGGCATTGTAAACAAATTTGTACAAGGTACTTACAAAACTCAGCTATGATCATATTATATTACAACCTGAAACTTTAATATGTTGTTATAAATAATCTACTTGCCTTACGGCAATGATTAATACATACACCGAATCATATTATGACTTTTAATTAGACTTGGTTAATCAAGCAAAGCATTAAACTAGCTAATTATATTTCAACTCCATCATAACCACATCATAATAATCAATTGAATCATTATTAATTTGGTCACCTGAATAGAATCAAGGAATATATATATATATATATATATATATATTTCATAAAAAAATCAGGCATGTACTTATCTACTAATGGACAAGTAAACTTACCTTTGCCCATAGGATTGATTAAACCTATATTTCTTCACGGACACGATGACTTGGTTGGTCGCTTAAAACAATCAGAAGCTCATCACGTGCGTATTTGCACTCATAATGTCATAACCAGCACCGTCGTCGCCTTAGATCACAACCAGCCGCCACAATAGCTCCTTGTCCCAAATCAGCCTTCATGCATCCATTTCAGTCCTTGGTTTGGTCCACAGGTCCTACCCACAAAGATCTTGTCTAAAACACCCCAAATTAACGGACCCTTTTTTTAGCGTCCACTTGAACTCAGCCCTAAGTAGCGCATTTCCAACTTTAGCAGCCCTTTACCATCTTCCGTCAGTCCCCAGTTCATGCTCCTCAGCCCTAGGGTCGGTCCTCAGCCCATGGTTACAATAGCCACAACCAAATCGCGTCCGAAGCAACCAAAACGATGAGGTTACATGCATATACAAACCCTTGTCTAATCTATCCATCCATACCCCCATTAGGACTCGATTTCAGCCCCCAAAAAAAGTATCCAAATCTGAAATCAAATGGTTGTGCAAACTTACCTTACAATCATCACCAAATCCTAACCCGTTCTTGATGAAACTGACCCAACGTGCTAGTTTCTGGCCATTATGTTTAAGCTCAGCCTTGATCAGCCCCATGGCTTATACCCACAGCCTTTAACATCCCTTTCGAGCCCTAATTCAGCTCGTGAATAAATCACAATAGCTTTTGTGTTGATTGCTTGCTATCTGATTGATCGATTATTTCATTGTGACAACGACTTCTCTTGTTTCTTTAAACCAAACACTCTCCTTTTCTCTCTTGAAAATTTTCAGGTATATAACATCCCCAAAATAAGTTTCTGGTTTGTTCTAGAAGAGGGATACGTGGATGTCTCTTGATACTTCCTGCTTTTCTTAAAAAATAAAAATCTATATATTTAACCTTCTTCTTATTTTGTTGACAGATTAGACACCAAACCTTATATGTGCACTACTAATTCCATACTTACTTTTACCTTCAAGGTATTTTAATCTATCTTTATCCTCATAAAACATTAGAAGTAGTTTATCATTTGTTTCATTGCACATAGCACATTTCAACATAACTATTAGTATTATTAGATTTATAGATCTAATAATCTAAAATACATTTTATGTAATTAATCCACTTAGAAGCAGAATAATTAAGATCTATCATACACCTTTGAATATTTATAATTAATATATCCACACACTTGGGATGTTACACGATCTGACGACTAGGACCTGATGGGGTTTCTGTTGTTTAACACGTTGTCATACCGTCTCGATAAAATCTTTAACTTAGCTGATTTTACAAACTTTCCAACTCGAACAAGTCGCCCGATCGAACAGCCATCCGATCGGATAGCCATCCGATCGAATGGCCATCCGATCAGGTGACAAGGGTGTTCAACACTTAACAATTTTCACAAAACTCAAAGAAGATTAGTTTCAATCCAATCGCCATCCGAACGGACGGCGATCCGATCGGATGACCATCCGACCGGATGACCTAATTGGTAGAAACACCTCATGCTTTTCAAAATGCTACAACGAAAACTTCAAAGTCTCATCATACACAAACACATTCATCCCAAACGAATGACCATTCACCGAATGGCCATCCGGCCGGATGACCATCCGTTCGGAAGGCCATCCGATTGGATGACCCTTCGTCACTCAGTCCACTCGCCCCGTTTATCGCACCGTTCAACGCTCATATTGTCGTTATCTGATCAGGCTAATCTCTCAGCGCTCCCTTCAATCCAAGACTGTGTTTATTCATTTAAACACTATCCCTTTTTGCTTAACGCACTTTTGGGTGTTACATACGTTACCTATATCAAATCACATCGATCACACAACGCAAACACTTTTTTATATACGCTAACCGCTCTCACATGTTATACGTATTATTGTATTTTATGTTTACACAGTGATTTTTGCCTGACGCCTTAGCAACGATAATACTATAGTTTGGACTCAGCACCTGTCGTGGACGGGGGTTGTTAAGGTTATTTCTTCATGTGTCATAGTGGTGATATGTGTTGCGCATTCTACAACTCGCAGTCATGTCTGTGCATATTTCATTATCGATAACCTACTTACCTCGCATTACTACGTGTTACATGCTGGTTATGCGTAAATCGCTTTCGCTACTATATGCTATTAAACTTGTATGCTCACCTTTACACTATGTGTATTGACCTCTATTTTAACGTATGTGACAGGTGTTTAGGATGTTTGCGCTTTTCTTACTTTTGTGGAAATCAAGACTAGGAGAGTCTAGAAACAAAACAATTAATTTATGAGTTGTCGGAACAGTTTTCTATTTGTCTTTGAGAACAATTTGTCTGTAATAATTGTGTTACTTTTTATGTTACGGTATGGGACGTAATGCTTAAATAATTGGTAATCATAGTTGGTTATGGAATCTCTTGGACAATCTGTTTCGCTCAGTGCATCACCCCGATGTTTCCGCCATCGGTTGGGGTGTGACAGATTGGTATCAGAGCCATAACTATAGGGAATTAGGCAAGACTCGACCTAGTCCGGATCGATGTCTTAGAATTAACATAGTCTATAGTCTAAGTACCAACAGACCGACTTGTGCAAACCCAGTAGGGGTTTTCTACAAGCTCACTCGTTACTCTCGCTCGAACTCACACACTTGCGTGGACATCGCATACTACCGCTCCGCGCAAGGCCAGCCTTTCCTAAGGTTGGCAACACACACAAATTGTCGAAAACAAATGAGTGATTGGGTCGAGATCAGGTGTGAAAACCGCAAACTCTCGACTAGATCGTTCGTTCTACGCGTATTTTTTTACTATAAACACGATAATTTGCGTTGAATCAGGAGTGAAATCCATACTTCGACGCAGATATTCCCTCTCTATCTTGTGAATCTATCGCACAAACAGGAATGCAGTCGTTAAGCTAGGGGTGAAACCCGAATCTTGATGACACGTTCCGCTCCTTATGTTGGTTTTACAAAAATCTCACCAAAGTCTTGATGGATTCCAACAACTCGAGTTGCGTGAATAACCGAACAGATGCGTGCCGTTCACCGAATGCTGGTAAGAGAGCACAGTCTAATGGGCTGAAGCGTGTACTCGAAGTCCTTGAGAATAGTCGTATCACTTTGGGTAGTCAACGTCTATCAGCCAAGACAATCTATTTTCAATTTCAAGCCACAATCGCTGATTTTATGTGTGTTTCGATTCTGAGCCAGAACCGCTGACTCTGTGATTTATCGCTTTTGTGAGTAAATTTTACGTGTTTCATGTGGTTTTACCTGTTTATTTGTTTAAATTTTGTGGTGACTTATACGCTTTTTGTTGTCCGCTTCGATCAATACGCACAACTCGCACTACATACTTACCTCAAAACGCTGACAAATCGCATACACACTGTGGACTCTCATTATACTAATCACTATGCTACACGCAATCGCTACTCGCTAATCGCACTCGCAACTCACGATCGCTTTACGCAGCCGTGAAAGATAGACGAATATGTGCAATACATGTGGGTCAATATGTGCAAAATATAGTTGAATACGTGCTTATGTGAACTACGTGCTTATGTGCTTCTGTGCTTACGTGCTTCTGTGGATTATGTGCCTACGTGATTACGTACCTATGTGATTGATGTGTTCCTGTGCTTTATATATAAAGTAGCTTTTGGAGAGTTCGCTAGACGATACTAGGGTTAACCAAAATTTGTGTCTGAGTCCTGTGACGATGTCTGTTGCAGACAATGTCGTCATTTGGATCGCACACTTCCCGCGCTTCTCGCCGCAACCACGAGGACAAACGCATCACTGATCTAGTCGTAAAGCAGATGGCTAAAGTCATTCTGCAAATTGTCAGCGAGCTGAATGAAAACGCTAGCAAGTCCTCTAAGGAATCAAGAACTGACTCATCGCGAGCTACTTTTAGCTTCAAGCAGTTTAAGGCCTGCGGCCCCAAAGAATTCATCGGAGAAGACGGGCGTACTGCCATGTTTCAATGGTTCGATTCAATTGAAGTCACCCTGCGCCAAAGCGGCTGTCCCGATAACCTTCGCACTGTTAACGCCACTGGCGTTTTCTAGTCCAGGGCTCTGGACTGGTGGACTGCCGAAAGAAATAAGCGAGGGAATGATGCAGCTTATGGGCTTACGTGGGATGAGTTGAAGGACATCATGATGAAAGAATTCTGCCCTCCCCATGAGCTTCAAAAGTTGGAGGACGAGTTCTGGCACATCAAGCAAGAGGGAGGGGACAACGCCGGTCTAACTGCCCGCTTTAAGCAGCTGAGTATCATTTGTCCTGGCCAAGTTACTACTCCCGACATCACCATCAAGAAATACATTCGTGCTTTACCGGATTGTGTTGCTGATTTCGTGCAAACTGGTAGACGACAACCGTTGAGGAAACCTTCCTACTCGCTGTCGAGATTAACGACAAGCGAGTTAGGGCTGGTTACTTTGATAAAGCCACCAAAAGTCTTCATCAAGTTACCGCTGCTCCCACCGCTGAAACCACCGAACCGCAAGCTTCCAAGTCTTCACGTCGCAAGCGTAAGAACAACAACATCAAGAATTGTGCTGTCACAAACGCCGCTCCTCTCACCGCTGTCACTGCTCAACCTCATAACCGCCAGGTAGCAGCACCAGTGACCAATGCACCGCCAGCCAAGCGTGCATATACTAGTCCACACCCTCTGTGCCCTACCTGTACCTATCATTATCCTATTGGGATTGCATGTCGCTTTTGTGTTCACTGCAACCTATACGGCCATTTCACTGCCAACTTCCTTACCGGTCCTCGTGAAGCTCAAGCTCAATTTTGTAGGATCGTTTTCAGACCCGAACGAGTCGATCAGAAGAGTTTTTTCTCAATACAAAAGGCGGAAACAGACGTATCGAGTTCAATTCAGCAAGAAAATTACTTTAAACTGTTTATATATTGATTTGACAAAGAATTACAGCGAGTAGACACTTCGGCAGCACTTCGACTCAGTGACCGGAAAAATTCAAGACCTCTCTCAAACGAAATCAGGCACCACTATTTATAGACTTCTAATTCCGCTTGAACTGGTTCAAACGAAATCAGATTCAAACGGAATCAGTGATTTCGTTTGAAACTGTCTTGATACTTTCAAACGTTATTACCAAATCTAATTTCGTTTGAAACTGTCTCTCACCCTATATTTGACATTTTTCTCGTATAACGTGCCCTGATCTATCTAAATACAACCAAGACTCGATACAAGACGAAGTCGACAGACGAATGCACCAACAGACTCCCCCTCGAATGTTGACGAGTCTTCAGTGTCGAGTCTTCGCATCGTCAGTCTTTATCTGTCCTCTCTAACTCTTCGAAGTATCTAACAATGTAAAGTATCCTCAATCTCTCTCTTTTCTTTCTTCCAGAATCTCGATCTGGCTATATTTCACTAGCATCCCAAGATCTATAGCTGGCTCTTACATTCACTTGATCAGATCTCTTGATTCCTTAAGTTCATCAGCATCATCAGCGTGCGTGAACTTCAGAATCTGAATTTGGCTCTTCAATCTTCAGACTTCCTCTTTTGACAAGCTGGGATCGTAGCCTGGCCTACCTGCACAACCTCTATCTTACAATAAATTTCACAATTTTAACATTTGACAAATTTATTCTCTGCTTCCCATTTGTAAACACAAATCAATAAAATTTTTTACAATATTAATCACTGATGAACCTCTTGAAAAAATATCATTTTTTAATTTCAAAAACTTTTTCATCTTTCAAACTAACTCCCCCTCACTGAATGTCATCATGTTTAGCACTTGGAATTTTGAAAATCAGCTCTCCAACATCAGTTGTCGAAAATCTTTTTGAATTTTTCAAAATTTATGCTAAAACACTCTTAAAATCTTTTTGATTTTTGAATAACATGCAATGCAAAAAAGAAATATTTACAGATAATATTTTTTTGAGTTTGTGTAAGAGGATCATATCAGTTTATGAGACAAATCACCAACACCGTTAAGCTTTAAACATTTTAAGTTCTAAACAATTCACTTAGATTGTCAGTATACTGATCCACTTAAATTTTCACACAAAGTTCAACTGTTTCGAGATACGAGATTAATGTTTTAAGCACTTAAACTTATTCACGTGTCCCACCTCAGAATATACTCCCGTATCCAGATCCCAATATTCAGTCTTACAGGTGAGTATACCACAGATGATATCTGTAAAGGGTTAAATTGCGAGGGCCGTGAGAGCTCAGGTCAGAACTTCCGTTCAGCAGAGAGATTACGGCTTCGACTTTTGGTGGTTCCCTTTAGAGAATCTTTTCTTCAACAGCACATGGTTAGCATTTTCAATGTTTCATCATTTTTTGTACTGAGGGCGATGCTATATTTCAAGCAAGCAGAAAGTATTATACGGGGACTAGGCCATTGCTTCCGCAAAATCAGAAGTCCCGGGATAATACCCCAGATATCACTGAGTATAAAGACCTAGTATCTCAGAAAGAGGGACCTTTCAAACAAGATTTCGAGGGTTACCCATATATCCGAGAGATGTTCCCCACGATATATGCAAGTTTGAAATTTAGGTTTATATCTCGTCACAATCTACTAAATGTGTAAAAACCTACTGGCACATCATCAGTGAGACCGTTTATCACATTTTACTTTCCAATTCTTTAGCATGTTGTGATTGTTCACTGATGTACTATCATTTCCTCTTTTTTACAACAAAACGCATTTTGATTTTATCATGTTTTTGACTTTTTCAAATTTTCAAATGTTTTTGGATTTTCTGAAATTCTTACTCCCCCTAAAATGCAAAAGCATTTAAGAAAAAATTGAAAACAAACTGTACAAATAAAATGACAACTGATACCAAATCACTTCACTTCTCCATCCACTTGGCATAAACAATCAGAACTCCCCCTTACAACAAACTATTTTCCCATTATGATTTCAAAACACTTAAGTTTGTTTTATTCAAATGGTTTTTCCGGAAAATTAGTTTTGCTGATTTTATAAACTACTTGTAGGTTTGGGGTTTCATCACATTGTTTTATCAATCACTTGAAATTTTTTTAACATTTTTAAGTTCAACCAACAAATATCAATTGTAGAAAATCAAGTACAACTTAATGTCCCTGATTTACCACTTGTAAGACGAAATCACTTTCGTGAATTTCTCAAGAAAGATGCCGATACCTGCTCCACACTTACCAACCTGGGAGCTCCGGCAAGTCAACCTTTTCAAAAACAATTTTTCAAGAATGATGCCGATTCATGCTCTGCAATTACCTACTTGGGAGATCCGGCAAGTTATACTGTTCGCTCATCATAATATGTTCCATCCCAGTCACAAACCTGAGATGTCACAATTTTACCTGGTTTCTTCACTTTTTTCTCATAAAACTCCTTCACCACTTTTACCTTCCCATCAACCATTTTACCAAAAATATTTTGAACTGTGGGGTTAAAGGCCTTTTCAATATCAAATTCTTTCTTTTTAGAAAAAAATTGATTTGAAATCTCAACTTTTCCAACTTTTTGTTTAGAATTTTCAGCCCTCAATGGTGGAAAATTGACATCATCCATTGGAGGTACTGATGTTTCTAATTTTAATTCAACATGTGGCTCCTCTGACCTTGTGGAATCAGATTCATCGCCCGAAGTTAGCTCCTCTGATTTTGATGAATCAGAATCATTGCTAGACCCATCATCAGATTTCTTAACAACCCATTTTTGGTTGTCAAGATTTGCACTTTTCTTGTAAAACCTCTTTGAACATTCACCAATTTCAAATTTTGAATTTTTGAAAAGTTTAGTTCTCTCAATTGATGGTTCAAATTCAACCATTTTTTCTTTCAGTTTAGAAACTCCCTGTTTGGTTTGAATTGCTTGTAAACATTTCACAGCTAAATGACCAATTCTACCACATTTAAAATAGGTTCGAGTCTCCTTCTTCTTTTGATCAACCATCTTCTCCATTTCTTCTTGTTTCTTCGCAAGGAATTCTTTATTCGACTGCTTTCTGAAAAAAAAAATTCTTTTTCCTCTTCAGAAGATGTACCTGAAACAAATATCATTTTTGATTTAAAATCTCGAACATATTTTTCATTTGTATAATTTTCTGGTGGAATAAAACCTAGACCTTTCTTTTTGAAATTACCGTTATGGTTTGGTTTCTTTCGATAACCTGAACTAGAGCTGTAACCTTTTTTCTTGTTTTCTCTTTGTTGAACTCTTGAGGTGTATTTTTTTAGGTTTTTCAGAAAGATTTACATCTTTTATTTCAGAAATATTAATTTCTGTTAGTTTGAAAACCTTTTTGATCATGTCAGGTTTGACACCTCTTATTGGAAATTCCTCATCAGAATATAATTTGTCAGAATCATTCAATGTATATGCAACTTTGAATGTTTCGTCATTCAAATTAGATTTTGATAGAAGAAATTCTTTATTGTAAACCCGTTTCTCCCTTTTGACTGAAGGACTTGACATGTCGGATTTAGACTTTGACTCTGATTTAGACTACGACTTTGACTCCTCCATTTCATCGTTATCTAACACATGATCCACCACTTTCTTCATCAATTGAGATTGTTGATCAGTGTCAGACGATGTAAAAGTGACATCAATATTTTCTGGCAAGTTAACTGAAGACTCCGACTCCCACTGTAAGTTTGTTGCCTTTTTGACTCTTTCTGAATTTGGATTTCTCGGAGAATATCCATTTTCAAGCGGGGTTGGACACTTGTTGTAACCGACACTTTGTTTCTTACCAGATGTCTTAACTTCAGTTTTCTTCTTCTTTTCCTTTTCTTTTTAGAAGTCTTTTCTTCAGATACTATCTGTTCTTCAATTATTTCATCATCATCAAATGCCTTCATGCCTTCAACAGTTGGATAAATCAGGTCAATGACATAAGAAGTACATGAGTAACTTTTTAATAATCGATTAACTCTTTCAGTTTCAATTCTTTGTGTTTCCAGTTTTTGTTCTAGCACAGCACACTTGTCAATGTAATTGTTCACCACTTTCTGCTTTATCATGAAAGCTCCTTGAAGTGTTTTCATGGCTGTTGCTTGTTCATCACTTGATTGATTGTATTGATTCATGGCTTTGTTCAGAACATCGTATGATTCCTTCAACATGTTCATGTTGTTAATCAATTCGCTGTTTTTCTTTTTCATGATCTCACAGGTTTCACAATTCACAGTAATCTTTCTTGCATCAACTTCTTCATCAACTTTGAACTTTGGAACTTCTTTTACTTTCCTTTTGATCACTGGAGCTTCTTCATCATCACTGCTGACTGGTGTTTTGACCTTTTTCTTTTTAGCTTTTTCATCTTCACTATCACTTTCTGCCATCATTTTCAAATGCTTTGCCATTCTTTTAGCATAATAATCATTATCATCATCACTATCTTCTTCAATTCGAGCCACAAAAGCTTTGGTTTTTAGCATTTCTTTATCCGGACAGTAATTATCCCAACTGAAATTTTCCCAACTAAAGCCTTCTGGTAACTTTTCATCATCTTGACTGATCAGACATGCTTTGTTGTCAGCAGAAATATATTTGTCCCAACTGAAACCTGTTGAAGATTTTTGATCATCTTGATTCACCAAACATGCTCTCTTTGATGATTCTTCAATCTCCTTCCTGCCATGAGCAGTTTGCAGTTGTTGTTGATGTGGCTGTTGAGCAACTTGATGATAAATCGATTTCCGATAGTAATCATTGTTGTTAAACGGATTTTGAGCTCCACTTGCTTCGCGATTAGTGCACTCCCTCTTGAAGTGTCCTTTTTCCCTGCAACGAAAACAAGTAACTTTAGATTTATCAAAACCCAAATTAGAAACACATGCATCACGGAAATCATCTCTTCCTGTGATCTGTTTGAACTTCGCAGCTCTCCTTAACACACTTGCCAAACACCACTTAATGTCCATCAATTCCATTTCTTCAGCATCAATCTGATCGTAATCCTCTTTTATAAGCATTGGATTCCCCATCCGACCTGCAACTAAACTACCATATGACTCTAAAACAGTCCCCAACAAAGACATGTGACTTTTTGCAACTTCTTGAGAATAATCTTGATCATTCTCAAGATTCAAAACAATGTTGCATTGTAACTTTCTGCCATTCTTGGTTGCTGACACGTTTGGATCAAATGACGGATATGACAAAAAACTCGTTTTGCTATTTGATCCTTTAGAAGAACCTCCTGATGAACTTTTAGCATTGAAAGCTGTTTCAACCTTTGGTGACATGTTGGTCTTGTCATTAATACCAGCTTTGTAATAAAGACTGATATCTTGTTCTCCATCAAAATCTTTCATTCTTGAAATCTTCCTTTGTTCCATCTCCTGAGCTTCTAATTTCTCAATGAACTTGCTCAAAGTTAAATTGTTAAATCCTTTCTTGTTTCTCAACATCATGAGATATATACCCCAAGTTTCATGTGGCAAAGCATCATCCAACTTCTCAATCAATTCTTCATTATCCTTGTTGATGCTTACTCTCTTCATGTTGACTAACAAATTGCAGTATCTTTCAATAATCTGCTTTGTGCTCTCATTTTTCAAACCAAGAAATAGATAAAACTCTTTCTTCAAAAGCGATTTTTTTTGTTTTTTTATCATTTCTTGACTTCCAACGAACTTGGATCTTAATGCTTTCCATATTGAATATGCACTACCAGTGTGTTGCAATAAGACCAAAATATCCTCTTTAATAGCTTGTTGCAATAAACTGATCATCATCTTTTCGTTTTTGTATTTCTTTTTCTCATCCACACTCATATCTTTGATAGCAATCTCCTCTTCGTCATCATTTGTTGGGCTAACATATTTCGTCTCAATACATTCCCAAGCATCCAAATAATTTGCTTGCACCCAATTTTCAAATCGTTCCTCCCATCCTTTATACTCCTCGATGTTCATGAGCTTAGGTGGTTTTTGCATAGTGCCTGTTTCATTTTCCATGTTCAAATTCTGAGTAACAGATGCCGGAGTAGTCGGGGTAGTAGCAAATGCGTTATAAAATTCCTCTTCCATGTTTCGGTAACAAGTTTCACAAATCAGACTTTTCAAACGAAATTACTTTTTCAAACGGAATCCCTTTCAAACG
The DNA here is from genome assembly GCA_030545235.1 of Helianthus tuberosus. NCBI lineage: Eukaryota > Viridiplantae > Streptophyta > Magnoliopsida > Asterales > Asteraceae > Helianthus > Helianthus tuberosus. The sequence goes on from CM060403.1 coordinate 21,026,957, forward strand.
GAATCAATAACAAGACAACTTCAAGCGAAATACCACTTTGAAACGGAATCACCTAATCTCGTTTGAAACTTTCAAACGGAATAACAATCTGAAGCGGAATACCTAATTTCGTTTGAACCGTTCAAACAGAATTACAATTTGGAGCGAAATCAAGTGCAATTTCAAACGAAATTATGCTGATGTCATCATACTCGATCTGTTTTTCAAACGGGATTACCAATTTTACCAGTTTTAGATCAAATTAAGGTCTAATTTTTTCAAGGATTTGTTAAAACACTATTGCGCACAAGATGTGAGAAAATAAGCCAATTTTAACCGTGAACAGTTTTTAATTTTGAAAAAGAAGGTGTAGAAATCAGAATTTGCAGCTGAATTGGTAAGAACTCTTCCTCCTGAGCTCTGATACCACTTGTAGGATCGTTTTCAGACCCGAACGAGACGATCAGAAGAGTTTTTCTCAATACGAAAGGCGGAAACAGATGTATCGCGTTCAATTCAGCAAGAAAATTACTTTAAACTGTCTATATATTTTATTGACAAAGAATTACAGCGAGTAGATACTTCGGAAGCACTTCGACTCAGTGACCGGAAAAATTCAAGACCTCTCTCAAACGAAATCAGGCACCACTATTTATAGACTTCTAATTCCGCTTGAACCGGTTCAAACGAAATCAGATTCAAACGGAATCAGTGATTTCGTTTGAAACTGTCTTGACACTTTCTAACGGAATTACCAAATCTAATTTCGTTTGAAACTGTCTCTCACCCTATATTTGACATTTTTTCTCGTATAACGTGCCCTGATCTATCTAAATACAACCAAGACTCGATACAAGACGAAGTCGACAGACGCATGCACCAACAAATTTCAAGCTCCTGCACTGCCAGCTCCTCTTCCCGCTCCTTAGGGACAACAAGCAGCTCCTGCCCCCATTGTTCATGCAAGAGCCTGCTATGCGTGTGGTGATCCCAACCATTTTGTAAATGTCTGCCCAAACAGAGTGGTGAAGCAAGAGCCACAACAGCAAGCGCAGCAACAACATCAACAGCAGCAGCCTCAGCAGCAGCCAGCAGCAGCCAGCAGCCCGCGGACGCACTTTCAACATCAACGTCCGCCAGGCCCAAGCAGATAACAACGTTGTTAATGGTACGTTTCTTGTCAATGGTATATATGCTTCGTGTTTGTTTGATACTGGAGCCGATAACTGTTTTGTATCGTTTGAATTCGAAAAGCTTCTTAAACGTAAACACGGTAACCTCCATTCGACGTTCGACGTAGAGATTGCCACTGGAAGAATCGTCACTGTTAATTCTGTTCTCCGTGATTGTACGCTTGAACTCAACAATCACGTCTTCCCTATCGACCTTATCCCAATGCAGCTTGGTAGTTTCGATGTCATAGTAGGTATGGATTTTCTTCGCGAAAATCGTGCTGAAGTTGTGTGTTTCGATAAAATGATTTGTTTCTCTTTTGCTAATGGTGATCAACTCTGTGTTTATGGCGAAACCTCATCAAAGGATCTCAAACTCACATCGTGCATCCAAGCGAGCAAGTATCTCCGCAAGGAATACAAAGCTTTCTTAGCGCACATCGTAGTAGCGGAGGAAAAGGAAAAGAAGACAATGGATAAAGTGCCTGTAGTTCGTGATTTTCCTAACGTCTTTCCCGGCGATCTACCCGGTTTACCTCCAAGTCGTGACATTGATTTTCGAATCGACCTCATTCCTAGAGCAAATCCTGTCGCTAAAGCTCCCTATCGACTCGCTCCGTCTGAAATGTGCAAACTCTCGAGTCAACTCCAGGAACTGCTTGATAAAGGTTTCATTCTCCCTAGCACCTCTCCTTGGGGCGCACCTGTCCTTTTTGTCAAAAAGAAGGACGGATCGTTCCGGATGTGCATCCACTACAGGGAATTGAATAAGCTAACTATCAAGAATCGCTATCCTTTGCCTCGAATCGACAATTTGTTTGATCAATTACAAGGTGCTACGTGTTTTTCAAAGATTGATTTACGCTCAGGCTATCACCAATTACGCATTCAAGAGGAGGATATACCAAAAACCTCTTTTCGAACTCGCTACGGCCACTATGAATTTGTTGTTATGCCCTTTGGTTTAACCAACGCACCCGCAGTTTTCATGGATTTGATGAATCGCGTGTGTAAACCATTTCTCGACTGCTTCGTCATCGTGTTTATCGATGATATCCTGATCTATTCGAAATCGAAAGCCGAACACGCGCAACATCTATGTTTGGTTCTCGAATTACTCCAAGGGAATCGACTTTATGCCAAGTTCTCCAAGTGTGAATTTTGGCTAGAGGAGGTTCAATTCCTTGGTCATATTGTCAATAGTCAAGGAATTCATGTCGACCCCGCGAAGATTGAAGCAGTTAAGAGCTGGATTACACCTAAGAACCCAACCGAAGTCCGTTCTTTTCTTGGACTAGCGGGCTATTACCGCAGATTTATCGAAGGTTTCTCACAAATCGCCGTGCCGCTCACTTCACTGACACATAAAGACAAACCTTTTGTTTGGGGAACTGAACAAGAGGAAGCCTTTCAAACCCTCAAACATATGCTTTGCAATGCTCCTATCCTCGCTTTACCCAATGGAAACGATGACTTCATAGTCTATTGCGATGCCTCCAATCTTGGTCTTGGTTATGTTCTCATGCAACGGGACATGGTTATCGCTTACGCGTCTCGTCAGCTCAAGATCCATGAGAAGAACTATACAACCCACGATCTCGAGCTTGGTGCAGTTGTTTTTGTGTTAAAGATTTGGCGACACTACCTTTATGGTACTAAGTGTACGGTCTTCACCGACCATAAGAGCCTGCAACACATCTTGAACCAAAAGGAACTGAACATGCGCCAACGCCGATGGGTAGAACTTCTCAACGATTACGACTGTGAGATTCGCTATCACCCTGGCAAAGCAAATGCCGTTGCCGATGCTCTCAGCAGATGAAGCTATTTGAATAGAATTCATAATACTCACGCCCAACACGACCTCGAAGCTCTAATTCGTGATGCCCAACATGCCTGTTTCACCGAACGCACACTGAGAGAAGAACGAATTCTTGGAAACGAACACCAGCTAGTGAGTAAATCGAATGGTATTCTCTACTATCTCGATCGCATCTGGATCCCAAGTCTTAATAACTTACGTGGATTATTGTTGACTGAAGCCCACAAGTCTCGATATGCTATTCATCCCGGGGCCAACAAGATGTACCATGACCTTCGTCTTTGGTACTGGTGGCCTAGAATGAAAAAGGATATCGCTATCTATGTGTCGAAGTGCCTGACTTGTTCGAAGGTCAAGGCCGAGCAACAAAGACCCTTTGGCTTACTCATGCAACCCGAGATCCCTATGTGGAAATGGGAGAGTATAGCTATGGACTTCATAACGAAACTCCCACGCACGCCATCAGATCACGATAGCATCTGGGTTATCTTTGAGCGTCTTACTAAATCTGCTCATTTTTTGCCGATACGAGAAGACTTTAAGGTAGAACGATTAGCACGAATCTACACCGACGAAATCATCTGTCGAGACGGGACGCCTCGTGATATCTTCTTTGACCACGATGGTCGGTTTACCTCGCGCCTCTGGGAAACGTTTCAATCTGCTCTCGGTACTACTCTCAATCTAAGTACCGCTTTCCATCCCCAAACTGACAGTCAGACTGAAAGAACGATTCGTACCCTTGAAGACATGCTTCGCTCATGTGTCATAGATTTCGATGGTAATTGGGACGCGCACTTACCTTTAGTCGAATTCTCGTACAATAACAGTTATCATTCTAGCATTCAAATGGCACCCTTTGAGGCATTATATAGAAGAAAATGTCGATCGCCTATTGTATGGCACGAGACCGGAGACGCACAAATTACCGGTCCTGAGCTGTTGCAAGAAACGACTGACAAGATCCTCCTAATTCGAGACAATCTGCTGAAAACTCGGAGTCGTCAAAAGAGTTACGCCGATAGACGCGGCAAGCCCCTTGAATTTGACGTTGGCGATCACGTACTCCTAAAGGTTTCACCTTGGAAGGGGGTGATCCGATTCTGCAAGAAAGGAAAGCTCGCGCCTCGATATGTTGGACCCTTTAAAATTCTGGAAAGGATTGGCAAGGTGGCCTACAGACTCGAACTACCAGAGGAACTTAGCAACGTTCACCCGACTTTCCATGTCTCAAACCTCAGAAAGTGTCTAGCTGAGCAGAATTTACATGTACCACTCGAGGATTTACAAGTATACGAAACATTACACTTCGTGGAAAAGCCTGTCGAGATCATGGACCGAGAAACTAAGAAACTTCGACGCTCACGCATTCCCATAGTGAAGGTTCGATGGGAAGGCAAACGTGGCGCCTTGTTTACCTGGGAACTCAAAAGTGACATGAAGTCTAAGTATCCACAGCTATTCGTTACGCCTGCGCCTTAATTTTGGGACGAAATTCCCTAAAGTAGGGGAGGCTGTAACAACCCGACTTTTTGAAGTCAAAGTACAAGTCAAAGTCAAAGGAGGAAAAGATTGCTAATTAGATATGTCTTTTCTTGTTTAATTATTACTTGTACTCTCGAATCTCGAAGATCAATACTTAAATTTATGATACGTTAGTTGTATTATGTGGAGTAACAATGCGATAAAGATACTTAACGCTAATCTACTTAATGCACTGCTATCTCATCGCTATCGCATCGCAATTTGAATCGCAGTCTGGATATTGATTTACGTGTGTGTGCTATATATGTGTTACATGTGCATGTTTATATTTGTTTTATGGTGTTTAATCGCAAACGCAATCACAGCTCTATCACAACAGAATCTTATCGTGGACTCGAAGTTTAAGTTTTACTTTTGTGTTTGGTAGGAGTTATGTTAATTGTGTGACTATTGTTTAATACTATCGCATCGCTTACTCGCAACGCATCGCAGCGCTCAACGCACGAAACAAAGGTCGGAAACCAACTTGTAAAACCCATCCGATCGAAGGGCCCTCCGATCCATCTCCTTGCACCGCCTTTCTCACCCTCTCCCCTATAAATAACACCTGTCACATCACTGTTCATGTGATGTGACACTCTCATTCGACCAGCACGTTCCAGCCCTATTTTCTCTCGATTCCTCGCGATTCTTGTAAGTTTCTACCTCAAATCTTCTACTTCTATGATCTACACACACTCCTTCATCACTTTCTCCATCAAATCTCATCATTCCACCATGAAATCTGCTGATTTGGGGTGTTCAAGGGTGATGTCATCATGGAGTTCTTATGAACATTGAAGTGTGACATCATCTCACCAAAAACAACTCAGATCTAAGAGATTTCAACATGATTAAACACTGATTTAGTCATAATCTCAACGTTTTCCAACTGATTTCCACTTTTATTCAATGTTCTTAACATTTCATTCAAAAACCGATAGAATCTGACTTCGTTCAAGCCTTCTACTCATTCTCTAGTGAAGTACCGAACTGAGAACGGGTTTCTATCAAGGAGACAACCGATTCACGGGTTGAACATGAAGTACCATCTAGAACAGTTAGCTGATCGGACAGGGTAATTCCCAACCGATCGGACGACTGGGACCTGATTGGGTTTCTGTTGTTTAACATGTTGTCATACCGTCTCAATAAAATCTTTAACTTAGCTGATTTTACAAACTTTCCAACTCGAACAAGTCGCCTGATCAAACAGCCATCCGATCGGATAGCCATCCGATCGAATGGCCATCCGATCAGGTGACAAGGGTGTTCATGTCACGACCCCCGATCCACCCTGGACGGAATCGAGAGCCGCGAGCAGCCAAGTGGTACCGGTGATTATTTTGAAAAATATTGCAGCGGAAATTTCATCAGGACTGTGAGTTAGGAAAAATATCAGAGTTTAGAAAACACCGGATTTTATTTATTAAATAGATGGGATAAACCCATGTTTTACAAAGGTAGCTTTAATAAGGGATAAACCCAATTACATAAAACAATATTTCTTAATTTGATTTAATTAATAAAATAAGCCATTTCTTGAAGCCTTTCAGTGCCGTATCCATCTCTTACTCCAATCTACTGTAATTACCTGAAACGCGTTTTAAAAAGGTTTTGTCAGCAGGAAATACTGGTGAGTTCATTCATTTTGCTTAAAACGACGCATTTGTTATAATCTACAGTATTAAGAGCGATTACAATGTTTCCACATATCAACCAACTACCCACAGTATTTGTCACTCGAACATCCATTGGTAACCTCAGAGTCCAATGGTGTCTGTGACTATGGTTATATCACCCCTTGGCTAACTCGTTGTCCAATGGTTAAGGTTATCAAGTAATGTATACAAAACCCCACATACCGGCTGTAATTTGGTGATTACAAAGACTTAATCCCTGTAATTATAACCTTGAAACAAGTAGAGTTTTGTAAAGTATTTTGATAAAAAGAGAATGACTCACATTATAAGCATGCAGATTTATACAGGCAGAGTTTAGCCTATTGATTAGTCTTGTAGCCTAGTGCACACGAACTCGGTAAGTAACTAATACAGCATTTACGATAACTCACGAGATTAAAACCTTCACAACGAATAACAAAGTGCAACACTTAAACATCCATCGGATTCGCAACGAATGACAGAGTCTACCCCGAGTATGGGTGGCACTCAAACATCCTGTCGGATTCATGACTAATGACAAAGTATAGCATTTAAACATCCTGTCGGATAGTTTCAATCGATCGGATATTGAATCGTAGCAGCGATCGAGTTAATACCCGGTATTGTAGCAGCGCCTAGCTATTATGAAAGTAAAATTCGAATTGGAGCAGTAGAACTTCGTTTCTGAAAGAAACTTTTGACACCAGAGGACTGCTCGTAGCCTGCTCTATTTATAGCTGGAAATTGGGTCTCACGCGGCCCGCGTGAGCCTTGGCTCGACCCTTACGTGGCCTGCGTAGCCACCTAGTCTACGCGTAGGGTTGCTGGGTCATCCGTAGGTGTGCCACGTGGATGACACTTGTCCCTTAAGCTTATCCGGAGATCTGCCTTGCTGTTGCGGCCCGCGTAAGCCTCGGCTTATCTTTACGCGGCCCGCCTGAAGACCACAAATCTTGATTTCTTGATTTTTGATATGGATTGGGGTTTCAGGGGTCTGGGTTTTTATTTATGGATCAATTTGGGACATTTTTGAATATAATTATATCATAAAGAAAAAGGGAATAAAATGGTGAGAAAAAAGAATGGATCCACTTTGTAACTTAAGGGTTTAACTAGAAAGCCTCCTGGTATAAATTTTGGGTATAACTTCTGAGCTATTTAAAAATATATATATTTATATATTTGTACTCGTGTTAACTATAGTACCCCTAATTCAACCTTGTCCCTATGTCACGAGACAGAACCCCAATGAACTTAGTCAGGCAGAGCCTTGACATGCGTTATGGGCTCAGATCAATCGGAAAAGGGTAGCGGTGATCGAGAGTTAAAACACTTAAAACGGGACAGAGCCTTATTATTTTTATAATTATTATAAAATGAATTAAATAAATATATATGGAAAGAAAGAGGGGCGATCAAGAGACCCAAAGAAAAATAGTTTCAGCCATTTGTAAGTTACTTTCTCTATTTATAATAAAGTTGGGTAAGCTTGAAGCTCATGCATGAAGACACGTATACAGTTAAAACTTTGATGTGCTTTGCTTTTACCCTTCCATATGTACACCCTCTTATGAGGTGTTAGTTTTTCTTTTTATTATTTTGTTTAGTTTTTAATTTTATCATTTTATTCTTACGTAAATAACCATAAGTGGTTTGTTAATTTATTTAATTATTTGATTATTATTTATATTATAATTAATTTAACTGCTTCACTTATTTGGCGCGTATAACTTCTAAAATATGACGCTTTATAAAATAATAAATATGTCATTAGAACGAGAATAATTTTATCTACATTTTGAACCAAGTTTCATTAAAAACGGAGTAGGTTCAAGTATAGTGTATTTTTATAATTTAATTATTTAAACGGTTTATGGGTCCGTCTAAATACTTCATATTTCTAATCTTCAACTTACCCGTAATCTACTCGTCTAATAATATAAGTTTTTATATACTTTTATTTTATTTAGAAATGTCACCCATATACAGGCCAATTAATTAGTATAATATTTCAACCGACTATATATATAAAATAGTTTTTAAAACTATTTGGGTCGAATAATTATATTAAAATAAAACTAGTTACTAGTGGTTAATAAATTTAAACAACCTATAATTTATATGATAAAAATGGGAATGTTACATCCTCCCCACCTTGTTTTAAATCTCGTCCTCGAGATTTGGGCTACGATATTTCTTTTAAACTTATGTCATGTTTTAGTCAATAAAAACAATATTAAGGTAGATGACACAAATTTAAAATATCTAATTTTGTGAATATGAGTTGTATAATAAGTAGGATTCAACTGTTCAACTGAATTAATTCAAGAAATTGATGACAAACGAATGAGATGAAATGATATAATTTCCAAAGTGACTAGGTTCAAGCCAAAAGATATATGATCAATAGATATTTTAAAATGAATGTGAAGGACTTTTAGAATTAATAAAATTCTTTGTCAAAAGAAAGCTTACTTTGATTGGCAACTGAGGAAGACTTAGAATCGACAGGTTCAAAATGAAATAAAAGCATGAAAATGATTTGTCAAATATTAAATTATGATATGAGAAAATCAATGTGCTGAGATGAGTGAATTGCAAGGATACACGAAAAGACAATAGAGTTAGTGTATCATTGTCTTAATACATAATTGTATTAAGACTTTTTTGCGTCTGTACCTTAAGCGATGATTGTGAGATAATAGATTACGTCTAGACAATCGTGAAATCCTATAATATTGTTATAACCATATTTAGATATGTTAAACTCTAATTAGTATTTTGTTCATTCATTAAATTTTCGGCTACCTTAAGACTAAAATTTTAATTGGCTTGTAAACATTAGTTTCACACAATTAATATGAGTCCTCTGCGAATTTTATAATAAACTTAATATAGAAAGTCATATGAACTAAATCTGTGAAGGTAACAAATTTATTAAATTTATATATACGCACACTAAACCATATGTATAACTAAAAATATATATATGCAGAAAGTTATACTTAGGTATTTTATTCTTATTACTATATAAAAATAATATGTTAATAGTACGTATAAAAGTAAATTTGAAAATCTAAACATAAGTTTATAAAATATAAAATTCATTTTATGAAATTTTATCAAAATTTAACTCTTTTGTTGATCTTGATACATAATACTTCTATAAGTATTTAATAGTTGTGGAATATAAGATGAACAATTACTTATAAGTATAAAATGTCTTGTCCATGAATACTTAGACAATTATTTATATAATTTTATTCGTCCCTCTAATTCTTGTATTGTTTTATGAAAATATGTCTTCTCCTTACAGTACAAAGTATATATAAAAAAATATTTTTATATATAATTAAAATTTGCTAAATAAGTATGATGACTTAATTTATATACATTAACTAGTCATTATCATGGTTGGATATTGGTTAGTGCTACCTTGTTTAAGCATGGGTGATCAGTCAATGCCTAACTAAGGCTAGGCTATCTAATACCTGCCCCTGACAATAACCCTAGTAAAAAAAAATACTAACACTACTACTATTAATATATTATTATTAATAATAAAACTAATTACCAATAATAAATAACTAAACATAAACTTAAATGAGAGTATACCTCAAACATAATTTTATACATAAAAATATAAATTCTTCACCACAATGGTTTTAACAAGAATTTTTTAAATATAGTAATACTATATTGTAAATTAGGTAATTACTTATGTAAGTTTCCATATATAATCAATTAAATTTATATAATGTGTTTTTTTTTCAAGAAATTTTTTGACTCGATATCAAAGAGTCATCGTTTTGCAATAATGCGGTTCACAGTGCAAAAGGCGGAATGATATTTGAGTTTAGATAAAATAACAAATCAGAATGAAGCCCTCAAGTGGTCTTCATAAATCAAATGAACCACATGCGTAACAAACAGAGCATGTGTAACGTGTGGATTTACCAAGAAATAAAATAGATCAATATTCGCTACTATGAAAGAAATCCTCATGGTATGATGACCATTAGGGGAAGTAGAGACGCGAAAGTCAACTCTTTATACGCAGAAGTCAGAATTTTAACGAAAGAAATTTAAGAACTTTATCTGGAATTTCGTGTGATAACCGTTGTTAAGTGACATTATCTTGGAATGTCGAATATGACATATTTGTCATAAAGGAAATAGGGGATTTACAAAGGTATGTGACTCCTTTTGCAGTGCCAGTAATTTATGAGTCCGATTAGACTATGCATCGATTGTTGTGAAATCTTGTTTCAACGTACCTCAGCGAGTTTTATGTCATTTGTAGGATAATGTGGCAAAGTGTCACTTTTTGATCAATAGTTCTCCCACTGCTGGGATGAGCATTGTTGTTGCCGTGCCCAATCATATTTTCCAAAGGTCTTACCTTGAAAGTCGTGTGTGATATACTTCGACGTCTGTGGACGTATAATTTAAATTTCATGTGTTTTCTTGTGCACTAGCACAACTTTACATGCTTCTTACTTGCGTTAATAGTTTTATGATAATGCATTTAGAAATTCTTATACTTTTGATGGTGTCCCAACTTAAAGGGTTTCTATTGTTTATACTCTTGCACGAGTTACGAGACAGATGATTAAACGAAATAATGTTTGATATCGGAATTGTAGATATATGCAAGAGATTCCTGATAAAGAAATCTAGATTTATTATTGACACATATGCTTGTGCTTTATTCTTAATTGACTTTTGGAATTTCTTATAGATATACATATCTATATAATCATATATTTCACATGCTGTAATATACATACCTTTCGTAAGGTCAATATATTTAACAGATTCATATTTCCAAAAACAAGTCAGATATCAAGTCATGATACTATTTAGGGAAATCTTGTCACTTGTTTGACATTTTATATACCTGCTTACCCGGTTCTAGCCGGAGAGGTAACCTCGTTATATCCGGACAAACTGGAGAGTCTGCTACACCATACCCAGTCTTGTCGGAGAAGAAATTTATATTTCCCGTAAATAGTATTTTTCTTAAATCATGATTTAGAAAGTGCATTGTGACTTTCAACAAGGACTAAACAAATTATTATTCACATGACGGATCATATTCTAGAACAAAGTAGTACTAATAAATAAGAAATAACAGTAGTCAAGTGTTATTGCTTATTTATTATATTTGCAACGTTCTAGTGATTATTCTTACGACATACCAAACCCATCACACTTTATTTGCACAAGTATTTAGCATATTTCGAAGCTTATACTAAGGCATTTTTTCTTAAGTTCCAGTCTAAATGCTATCATGTGTGCTACCAGTTAATAGCAATCTCCTAACTCTTTTATATAAACTTAGGTATTATTATCACAACACCTATAGGCTTAAATCAGTGGCTCTGATACCACCTTCTGTCACGACCCTCGATCCACCCTGGACGAAATCGAGAGCCGCGAGCAGCCAAGTGGTACCAGTGATTATTTTGAAAAATATTGCAGCGGAAATTTCATCAGGACCGTGAGTTAGGAAAAATATCAGAGTTTAGAAAACACCGGATTTTATTTATTAAATAGATGGGATAAACCCATGTTTTACAAAGGTAGCTTTAATAAGGGATAAACCCAATTACATAAAACAATATTTCTTAATTTGATTTAATTAATAAAATAAGCCACTTCTTGAAGCCTTTCAGTGCCGTATCCATCTCTTACTCCAATCTACTGTAATTACCTGAAACGCGTTTTAAAAAGGTTTTGTCAGCAGGAAATACTGGTGAGTTCATTCATTTTGCTTAAAACGACGCATTTGTTATAATCTACAGTATTAAGAGCGATTACAATGTTTCCATATATCAACCAACTACCCACAATATTTGTCACTCGAACATCCATTGGTAACCTCAGAGTCCAATGGTGTCTGTGACTATGGTCATATCACCCCTTGGCTAACTCGTTGTCCAATGGTGAAGGTTATCAAGTAATGTATACAAAACCCCACACACCGGCTGTAATTTGGTGATTACAAAGACTTAATCCCTGTAATTATAACCATGAAACAAGTAGAGTTTTGTAAAGTATTTTGATAAAAAGAGAATGACTCACATTATAAGCATGCAGATTTATACAGGCAGAGTTTAGCCTATTGATTAGTCTTATAGCCCAGTGCACACGAACTCGGAAAGTAACTAATACAACATTTACGATAACTCACGAGATTAAAACCTTCACAACGAATGACAAAGTGCAATACTTAAACATCCATCTGGTTCGCAACGAATGACAGAGTCTACCCCGAGTTTGGGTGGCACTCAAACATCCTGTCGGATTCACGACTAATGACAAAGTATAGCATTTAAACATCCTGTCGGATAGTTTCAATCGATCGGATATTGAATCGTAGCAGCGATCGAGTTAATACCCGGTATTGTAGCAGCGCCTAGCTATTATGAAAGTAAAATTCGAATTGGAGCAGTAGAACTTCGTTTCTGAAAGAAACTTTTGACACCAGAGGACTGCTCGTAGCCTGCTCTATTTATAGCTGGAAATTGGGTCTCACGCGGCCCGCGTGAGCCTTGGCTCGACCCTTACGCGGCCCGCGTAGCCACCTAGTCTACGCGTAGGGTTGTTGGGTCATCCGTAGGTGTGCCACGTGGATGACACTTGTCCCTTAAGCTTATCCGGAGATCTGCCTTGCTGTCGCGGCCCGCGTAAGCCTCGGCTTATCTTTACGCGGCCCGCCTGAAGACCACAAATCTTGATTTCTTGATTTTTGATATGGATTGGGGTTTCAGGGGTCCGGGTTTTTACTTATGGATCAATTTGGGACATTTTTGAATATAATTATATCATAAAGAAAAAGGGAATAAAATGGTGAGAAAAGAGAATGGACCCACTTTGTAACTTGAGGGTTTAACTAGAAAGCCTCCTGGTATAAATTTTGGGTATAACTTCTGAGCTATTTAAAAATATATATATTTATATATTTGTACTCGTGTTAAGTATAGTACCCCTAATTCAACCTTGTCCCTATGTCACGAGACAGAACCACAGTGAACTTAGTCAGGCAGAGCCTTGACATGCGTTATGGGCTCAGATCAATCGAAAAGGGTAGCGGTGATCGAGAGTTAAAACACTTAAAACGGGACAGAGCCTTATTATTATTATAATTATTATAAAATGAATTAAATAAATATATATGGAAAGAAAGAGGGGAGATCAAGAGACCAAAAGAAAAATAGTTTCAGCCATTTGTAAGTTACTTTCTCTATTTATAATAAAGTTGGGTAAGCTTGAAGCTCATGCATGAAGACACGTATACAGTTAAAACTTTGATGTGCTTTGCTTTTACCCTTGTATACGTACACCGTCTTATGAGGTGTTAGTTTTTCTTTTTATTATCTTATTTAGTTTTTAATTTTAATATTTTATTCTTACGTAAATAACCATAAGTGGTTTGTTAATTTATTTAATTATTTAATTATTATTTATATTATAATTAATTTAACTGCTTCACTTATCTGGCGCGTATAACTTCTAAAATATGACGCTTTATAAAATAATAAATACGTCATTAGAACGAGAATAATTTTATCTACATTTTGAACCAAGTTTCATTAAAAACGGAGTAGGTTCAAATATAATGTATTTTTATAATTTAATTATTTAAACGGTTTATGGGTCCGTCTAAATACTTCATATTTCTAATCTTCAACTTACCCGTAATCTACTCGTCTAATAATATACGTTTTTATATACTTTTATTTTATTTAGAAAGGTCACCCATATACAGGCCAATTAATTAGTATAATATTTCAACCGACTATATATATAAAATAGTTTTTAAAACTATTTGGGTCGAATAATTATATTAAAATAAAACTAGTTACTAGTGGTTAATATATTTAAACAACCTATAATTTATATGATAAAAATGGGAATGTTACAGTTCAACACTTAACAATTTTCACAAAACTCAAAGAAGATTAGTTTCAAGCGAATCGCCATCCGAACGGACGGCCATCCGGCCGGATGACCATCCGACCGGATGACCTGATTGGTAGAAACACTTCATGCTTTTCAAAATGCTACAACGAAAACTTCAACCTCTCATCATACACAAACACATCCATCCCAAACGAATGGCCATTCCATCGAATGGCCATCCGGCCGGATGACCATCCGTTCGGAAGGTCATTTGATCGGATGACCCTTCGTCACTCAGTTCACTCGCACCATTTATCACACCGTTCAACGCTTATACTGTCGTTATCTGATCATGCTAATCTCTCAGTGCTCCCTTCAATCCAAGACTGTGTTTATTCATTTAAACACTATCTGTGAGTATACTCGAACCCTTTTTGCTTAACGCACTTTTGGGTGTTACATACGTTACCTATATCAAATCACATCGATCAGACAACGCAAACACTTTTTTATATATACGCTAACCGCTCTCACATGTTATACGTATTATTCGATGAATGCTTGTATGTTATGTTTACACAGTGATTGTTGCCTGACGCCTTAGCAACGATAGTACTATAGTTTGGACTCAGCACCTGTCGTGGACGGGGGTTGTTAAGGTTATTTCTTCACGTGTCATAGTGGTGATATGTGTTGCGCATTCTACAACTCGCAGTCATGTCTGTGCATATTTCATTGTCGATAACCTACTTGCTTCGCATTACTACATGCTACATGCTGGTTATGCGTAAATCGCTTTCGCTACTATATGCTATTAAACTTGTATACTCACCTTTACACTATGTGTATTGACCTCTATTTTAACGTATGTGACAGGTGTTTAGGATGTTTGCGCTTTGCTTGCTTTTGTGGAAATCAAGACTAGGAGAGTCTAGAAACAAAACAATTAATTTATGAGTTGTCGGAACAGTTTTCTATTTGTCTTTGAGAACAATTTGTCTGTAATAAGTGTGCTACTTTTTATGTTACGGTATGGGATGTAATGCTTAAATAATTGGTAATTGTAGTTGTTATGGAATCTCTTGGATAATCTGTTTCGCTCAGTGCCTCACCCCGATGTTTCCGCCATCGGTTGGGGTGTGACAATATGACACAGTGAAGTTGATATTATATTTGGGTACTCTATACATTGTGTTATAGGTTCTGGTCATTGTGTTTATTCTGCTATCAATTGTGTTTTAATCTGTTGTTCATTGTGTATTAGTCTGTTGTCCATTGTGTTTCAATATGTTGTCCATTGTGTCTTTTATTTGCTCTCACTAATTGTGTCTTTTATCTATTGTCATCAATTGTGTCTTTTATCTATCTTCATCAATTATGTTTTTAGTCTACTTTCCATTGATGTTTTAGTTTGATACTCATTGTGTTTTACGTTATGTCTATTGTGTCTTTTATCTGTCGTCATCAATTGTGTTTTTAGTCTACTTTCCCTTGTGTTTTTAGATTGATACTCACTGTGTTTTACGTTTTATGTCCATTGTGTCTTTTATCTATTGTCATGGATTATGTTTTTTGGTCTACTTTCCA
Source organism: Helianthus tuberosus (assembly GCA_030545235.1). NCBI lineage: Eukaryota > Viridiplantae > Streptophyta > Magnoliopsida > Asterales > Asteraceae > Helianthus > Helianthus tuberosus. The sequence goes on from CM060403.1 coordinate 21,042,613, forward strand.
TTGTGTTTTTAGTTTGAGACTCATTGTGTTTTATGTTATGTCCATTGTGTAATACACAACTGGGTTTTCTCATTGTGTTTTACGTTATGTCCATTGTGTAATACGCAACTGAGTTTTCGATTTTTTTTTCTAAATATAACAACATGGTACTCATATTAAAGATAAAAAGACGCTCGATTTTATGGTATAATTTTTTTTTAAAAAGAAATGACGTATAAAAAAGTTATAGACGTTTAAAAAATATGGGGGAATTAGCATGTGACTTGCATGTACATAATCTTTTTATTCACTTTAACAAAATTACCCTTCTCACTTGATTTCTTTTGGGACACTTGTCACTCTATAGTGGCTTCTTACACTTCTTATTTTTATACTCATTTGTAGACTGTGGGGTATGGGGCTTGGGTTGGGGCGTGGGTTGGCTGAAAACGCCCAAGCCACCACCCCCGGTGGGCTTGGGTTGGAGCATGGCCCAAGGGGCGGGAGTTTAAAGCCGGGCGTGGGGCGGGTCTATGAATATGACATGGAGGGCTCTCAATGGCCAAACCAAACTAGCCGTTGGGGCATTTTTTATTTTTTTTTCCTTTATAAATACCTTACCATATTTAACATTTTTCTCACACAATATCAAACACATAAAACACAATCTTGCCATGAGTTCTTCAAGTTTAAGTGAATCGTCATCATCATCTGACGATGGTGCGGAAATATTTCTACAAACGACCGCGACGGTGGTGAAAGCTATCGTGGAAGACGAAGACGATGAGGAAGGGGCTCCGCAACCTAAACGGAGGAGGTACATCACTCGTGAACGACACACGGCTAACAATTTGTTGGTAAGAGATTACTTCTCAGCGGAACCTAGGTAGTTTAGATTGTATGAAATGGCCTTGGGAACTTTGTCCTACCGTATGGCAAGGCGCTCACACGAGTGGATTTCACGGGATGCTAGCCATCATGCTTGAAGCGGTTGCGTCCCAAGATCTTTGGATATGGCATGCGTTCTTCGGTATGCCAGGTTCACATAATGATATTACCATCATAAACCACTCGCCCCTTTTCAATGATCGGGTAAATGGTATAGGACCCAAAGGAACTTTCTTTGTAAACGGGGTTGAGTACGTGTATGGGTACTATCTAGTTGATGGGATTTACCCAGAGTGGGGGGTTTTCGTAAAATCGTTCACAAGACATGGTACCATAGATCCAAAGAGATTAAAGTTTAACAGGGTCCAAATGGCTGCACGTAAAGACGTCGAGCGAGCATTCGGTGTTTTGAAGAAAAGGTGGCGAATATTGGCAATGCCTTGTCGACTATGGGACAAGGATCAGATTGGAAACGTGATGTACGCATGTATCATTCTTCACAACATGATTTTGGAGGATGAAGGTAGAGCGGTCGTTACCTACTATGATGACGATGACCCCCAACCAGGTAACGTAACAGTTACAGACGAAGATAAAGCGTCAAATGAATTTTTGATCAAGTCAAGGGATATACATCACAACCTTCGATCTGATTTGGTGGATCATGTTTCAACGATTCCTAGGTTCGAAACCGACGAAGATGACGTAGAGGACGAAGAATGATTGTTTTTTATTTTGATAATTATTATGTATGTTTATGTTGTTTTTAATGGTTATATATATATATATGGCAATGCTAGACAGAAAACCCTCATTTTCTTAGAAAACTCTGGAAACCCAAATCTCCCCCCATTTTTACCCAACCTCCCGACATTTTTTTTTGAAAAAAATAACAAATGTAATATACATGTTTTAGAGTGTTTTGGGCCAAAAAAAACAAAAAAGCGCCGAAGGGATTTTTTTTTTAAAAATAAACAAATTTCAGCAATGTCCGGTTGCCTAACATGTGTTAGGCACAAAAGACAGAAATTGCTGATTTTTTTTTAAATTATCCCTTCGGCGCTTTTTTGATTTTTTTGGCCCAAAACTCTTAAAAACATGTATATTACATGTGTTATTTTTTTCAAAAAAAAAATGTCGGGAGGTTGGGTTTTCTAGGGTTTTTATATAGATAGGGTTTTCTATATAGCCCTACCCTATATATATATATATATATATAAATTGATGTGGCTTGGCCACGCCAGCCCAGCCACGCCCACCATACCCCCTACAACTTGGGTTTGTGTATTGAGTTCTTCAAGTTCCACGTGTCAACCCATGCCCCAAACCCCGCCCCACCATACCCCACGGTCGTAGAATAACTCAACCCATATATTTATAATGATAATGTTAAATTTAATGTAGTTATCATATAAATACCCGACAGGTTTTGGTCGAGTATACCCAAGGTAATTGTTTTAAATAAATGGGTTTACCTGAAACCCGCGGGTATACCCGATACTCGATAGGAAATTACCCCGATAAAAACCTGACGGGTTTATAACAAACTTTTCTAATCGGGTTTGGGGTTGGTATTACCTAAACCCGTTCTAAACTCGACCCATTACCATCCTTAGTGACAATGATGATGACTAGGGAAATGGAAACCATGATGGTGACAATCGCAATCACATGGATCGTGGTCACACTAAATATCTCAACGAATATCAAGACCAATAACTTCATAATTTGAAGAAACATAACATGTACCAAGTTGAACTCTTAAAGATAGATGAATATGATCAACCTAATTCAAATCACATAATGACATCACATAGTATTCTATCTTTTGTTGTTCATAAACCGCTCAAATCGACCTATATGTCCAAATCAAATCAATTTGGTCAGTTTGACGCGTCTGAGATTTGTACGGTTCATTTTTTATGGTTCAACCAACGACTTGAAACTAGTCGTTTCTGTAACAACTAATCCGTCATATGGGAAAGACCGATACCGATCCCTCACATGAAAGAATCATACCAAAATTTCAAGTAATTTCAACGTAATATATTACGAAGTTTAGAACAATGAGGCCAACCAAGCTATTGATCAAAGAAAACTCGTTCCGACACCAACATTCATTATTAAACAAGTGTAAAATTCATTAAATTTTCCTCCAATTATTCAATATATAGATGCTTAAAAACTAGATCTAAATAATGCTTACTCAATTTAAATTATGAGAATCGTTTCTAAATTTTATTTTAAAAATAAGATATTCTTTTCGAAGAAGACAATGTACGCATATTTTTAATCTAATTATACTTCACTACCTTAGGGTCTGTTTGGTATGGGGTAATGGAATGGACGAAGGAACGAAATGGACGGGGTAACGGAATAGACGAGCGAATGCAATAGATCATTACCATTCTATATCTTGTTTGGTTACCATGTGGGAATGGAATGAATTATTACCATGTAGTGTTTGGGAGGTAAAAAAGACGAAGAAATAAAATCGACGATGAGTGGTGGTGGTAGCGAGTTGCAGGTGGTGGCGATTGGTGGGTGGCTGCAGCGGTAGGCGTCGGTGGTGGTTGGTGGTGATGGTGGGCAGTGGGTGGCGGCGGTGGTAGGGCTATTCACGAGCCGAGCCGAACCTAACGGACATTTGCTCATGCTTGGCTCGTTTACAAACCGAACTGAGCAGAGCGGCTCATTTAAAACCAAGCCTCAAATCAAGCGAACGTTTTCCGAGTAGTAAATATTCTGAGCGAGCGTTGAGCAAAGATCGAGCAATTTGGACAATTGTGTCGCCTGATTTAAATTTGTTGAGAGAGATAGTGACAATGTTGGGTTTCAAGTTTTTATGTCTTTAAAAACAAAAACAAGCACATTTCATGACATAATATTTTTCTTGTGAATGACAATGTTGTGGATGACGAGGCGATGGTCATATTGCACGCACAATGACGTTAAAAGCAGGAGGAGTCGATCGACTTAGGGTAACGACATAAAACATTGACGTGATGAGCAGTGGCAGAACTAGCCCATTAAATCAGGGGTATCCTATTTTTTTTTACCGTGCAATCATACAATACTAATAAAAACAACAAGAACGAAGGTTGAAGAATGCAGCGTCTGAGTCTGAGTGAGAGGCCAAAGCGACGTTTGGTTTTCTTCCAGGTTGCCACCATACGTACTTGTGTTTTTTTGGGCTAATCTAATCAGTTGGGTCAGTGTTTCAATCGAGCTCCCTTTATTTTATAAGTATGGGTTGGTTAGACCACACGGTGTGAAAGGGCTTGAAGATGGGGCATTATGCAACACGTGGACCACGCGTCAGAACGGGGAGTAGTGTTAAAACGGACGGTGTGGCCCAGGGCGTGTAAACGTGGCTTTTTTCGACACGTGTCACACACATTTTTTCGACACATGTCACCCGGGATTGCTTCCCGCGCTCGAGAAAGTTACGTTAATTAAAAACTATTTTTGGTTAATACATAATTAATATCATACAAAAAGTATTACGTATTAAATGTCTTGGCTATGAAAGAGTTATAATTTTTTCATAAACTTAATCATGGGTTGTCAAATTGTTGGTAGACTTGTAAACTATTGACTGGTTATTATTCACCATCTATTTATAACCATCCGATAAATAAAGAACTACATGAGTAGATGGAATAATAGTTCCGTGATGCTTAATGTTTAACGACAAAAGATATAGGTACCACATGTGTGTACGGGCTAGAGCATTGAATTTACATAAAAAAAATTAATCTGTTACATTAAATAGTTCTATGAAAATAAAATAAGCCTGCTACATCAACATTAGTACCAACTTACGAGTGATCTAAACATAAATTTACATAGACTGATTCAAATAGTTATAATTAACATGGATCTATTTCAACCATTGACTTTTCATAAAGTTTTTAGGTATTGTACTAAATGACATTAATCTACAAATTTGTGATGTAAGAAAAAAGAACACACATGAGATTCAGTCTTGTGTTTTGTACAAACTGATGAACATTCTTTCCACCTCCTAGTCCCCAACATAATCTACAAATTCGTTATCTAAAGTATAAAATTTATAAACCATCCAAATTATACAGATTCTATCGAATGAAGAAATCAATATATATATAATAAACAAAACCATTGGGGGACACTTGTCACCCATTGGTTTAAGCCAAATAAGCTGCATATGTGGCTGTACATGTGGCATAGCTCTACATCAAGCATTGGAATAGCTCCTCTCATACGATTCATTATACTCTCTCTCTCATTCCAATCAAACCCTAAACAAAAATCCGGTTTCAGTTATTAACTTCCTCCGCATCTTCATTCCAATTAAACCCTAAACAAAAATCCTCTGCGCCTCTCTTTCTCAATCCCCTCAGCGACAACCTTCAATCGGATCTTTCATTCATCATTCAACGGATTTTAAGAATCTAAACTCGACGGTAGTCGTTATTTTGTGGTTTGATTTTGTAACACCTCGAAAATTCACGTCCTATAATGTATTGACACGTGTCATAAGCTTTGAACGTGTGAAAGAATGTTCTAGAGGGACTAAAATTAACAAACAAGAAAAGTATGTGAATGTAAGGGTTCAAAATGTCAACAATGGATAAATATACTTTACAATAACCCTACATGGTGTTTATACCCTTAAACGAATGAATCATGGATCATACGAAGCTAATTGTGAAAGAAAGTGAGAGATTACAAACTACAGGGGTTAAATGTGTCAACATGTTTAAGTTATACATCTGAGTGACCTTTTAGCAAACCCGAAGCTTTGTAACGATTAATTATGCTCACTAGAATGCATGATAAAAATTTCACCAAGTTTCGTTATCGTATGAGAAAGTTATGATAAAATTCGTATACGAGGGGTTAAAAGCGTCAATGTTGAAATTTATGACTTTTCTAGTGATAAATAGATAACCAAGGACTTAACAAAGTTGGTATTAGTCTTGAAGTCCTTATAAGTCAATTTAGAGGGCTCATAATGCAAGAAATAAAGGTAAAACAACTTTTAGAAGGACCGAGGACCAAAACTGCAATTAATTGAAACTTGTTAACCTGACACCAGGTCCTTACGGACCGTATGGCTGGACCCTTACGGTCCGTAAGCCATGCCCAGAAGCAGAAAACCCACAGGTGGCTGTTATAACCATTCTAACCGACTTACATTGCCTTGTTTCAATACCATGTGCTGCCTAAGCTTGTTTTTAGGCATTAGGGGCACTTGTAAGCATCTTGGTTCCATCCTAGACTTGCTTGGCATGATCATGGGAGATTAAAACCCATATAAATAGAGCACTAAGTTGCAACTTTTTGATCATTCATTCTCAATCAACTTCTGATCATTTCTGGAGCTCAAGGCCACTCACTAAGCATCATTAGTCGTGCATTAGACCTTGGTAAGCTTCCTTAACCTTCCTTAATCGTGTTTTACTTAGTTATTAGCTTAAAAGTCAAACCGTCGTAATTAAGGTTTGACTTATCAATTAATCACTAATGGTTCAGTGTTTAGTCAAACTAAAAGTAGTTATAAGTTGGTAATTATGTGGGCAATAAACCCTTAAAAGGGCACCCTCTGATTCCCGCGCTAACTAGATCATTTGTCGGGTCAAAGTTGTTTATAAAAAGTCAACAGAATCTTAATCTTCAAATTAACGCATAATTAGCAATGTAGAAGACGTGTAACCTATTTTATCACTCATATAACTTGGTAATTAGTATAAGAACTGGTCTAAGCTTGTTTGATCCGACAATTTTCTGTTTAGGACCGGTTCGGAACCGAAAGTCGCAAAACTTTGACTTCAGTTCTGACCCGATTTAGGTGGGTTTAGAAATGCCTTAGAGCTTCCTTAGGACCAGGTTACATGATGGTATAACCCTCTGTGATTGGTTCATTGATTGTCCGACTCGTTTACACATTTCCGTTAATTGCTTAATGTTGACCATAATGCCCTTTTGACCATAAAACGAGATTTTTGGAAATATGAGAGGACAATAATCTTTGTTACTGAATTATAAACATGTCCCTAAAATTTCACATCAGTTGGAGGTCTAGATTAGGAGTTATGCTCAATAGCGTAATTAGAAGGCCTTCTGTTAATTAAACGACATAATTAGCGTAGAACCTATCTAAACCCAATTTTTGACACTAAACCTTTTACCCACTGAGGTAATATAATATTTTGGATTTTTGAAGATTTTTAACTATTTTTAAACTGATCATAACCTAAGGTTATTACCTTGATTCGGTAAATACCGATTATACCCTTTTTGCTTATAAAATGAGTTTTTCATAACATTTAGACACCAAACCTTTGGCTACTGATTTTATATGATAAATGAAGTATTTTGAACTTTATAACCTGATCAGAAAACTCAGATTTCCTATATAACCCGGGAATCGCTTAAAACGGCTTTTTGAGCGTATTAAACACATAGTATGGGTTTAAAACCATTTTGTCATATAAGACTTATCACCAACTGATATGACCTATTAAATTAAATTGTTTTACTGGTTATCTCAGACCCGAATCTCAGAATTTTAATTAATCTCTTTTATAATATTTTAAATGACCAAAATACCCATACGGGGCTTAAAATTGAGATTAAACTCGTTTTGGGCATAATGGAAGGTATCCTACTGATATCACAACATATTTAAGGCATATTAACTTAGGAAACCTGTTAGTGACTCATTCGGTTACCCGTTATGCGTTATTCGCGTTCGGTTCGGTTTATGTAACTAGTTTGCATAAATTAGCCGAAACGGGTCGAACCTTATCATTTTTATCTCAAAATCCAGAATGTGTTTAGTTTACCCATATTATACAAGTCTTCAAACTTGTCGGGTCTAAATCACATTCTATTCCGGTCTTCGCTTGATCATGCGTTCGAACCGTATCTTCCTTTAAAAACTAACCGGTCTAAGCTTAGGCTTAATTAAAAGCCCGTCAGGATTCTAATAGGTTATTATAAACCTTCGTTCCAGAATAGGAGACCCGGTAAAAGCTATGTGCACTTGCTTGTTGTGATTATTACTTGCAAAGGTAAATATTTTTAACTTATTTTCCCTATACGGGCTTGGGGTACGGTATATAAAATACCGCTTGGTCGGGCATTGAATCTTTAATCATATGATGGTTAATTCATTGAAATGACCCGTTTAAATTGTTTTGTTTGCTTAAAGCCTTTGGGGGGTTAATGACCATGTCCCGGATATCCTTGGCATCATTTTACGAAATGGTCACGACCTAAGTACACGGGTGTAGGCGTACACCCGTTAGTGCATATATAAATAATAAGGTATAACCGCCGGTTTCGGGAATAACCCGCCGCGGGACTATATCATGTGGTGTGTCTATTAAGCTCTAACCCGGTGTCAACCCGGGCTACTGAACGCATAAGAAACATGTAATTCTTTTACAAGTTTATGTATAAATAATTATCGCAAGTTATAAAAGTTTGTGCCACGTGCATTCAAATCAATTTTATTAAACCTTTTCAAAATGAGTCAGTTAATTGTATTTACCAGTGTAAACTGACGTATTTTCCCAAAAAGGTTAAGTGCAGGTACTACTCGAAATAGGCTGGCTTTCTCCTAGCATCCACAATAAGTCTCGCAAGCTTGGATGACATAAAACTGTTGAACAATGTTTCCTTTTTATTTGATCCACCTGTGGATTATTTTCAACTATCTTGTGATACTTAATATTACAATTTGTTTGGTTGAAATATATCTATCTTTTGCTTCCGCTGTGCATTTAAATATTGTGTTGTTTGACTATGATGATATCAACTACGTCACGATACTCCCCATTGGGCCCACCGGTAAAACGTGGAAATATCGGGGTGTGACAGGTTGGTATCAGAGCCAACACTGAATGAATTAAACACTAGCCTTTTGTGTTAATCTCAGTTACACAACTGCACATTCCTAAATTTTCGAGTCTAGACAAAGAACTTAGGAATACTCCAAATTGTTTTGAAGTCTAACTTTGTCCTATATATTTCTTTGTTGTATCTTTTGTTTGTTTTAACAGGAAACATGTCACCGAGATTCCGAAGAGGAGGACGAGGTAAGGGGCCGATCAACGCCCCCAACGATCACGAAGCCGGGCCTTCACACCGGCGGACTCCTTCTACTACTATGAGTGCCGATTCTCAGGGAAACTGGAGGACCCATTTAGAGCCCGCTAGAAGATCTATCTTGTCACACCCTCAAAATACCACCTAGGGAGTGTCCGTGTTAGGCGTGTGACCCACTAGAAACGAGCCACCAATTACATTGAATCCATAAGTTTAAAATAAAGTTTCATCATTTAATATTAAAATCCAAACATAAGTTATTCGAAACCAGCAAGTTCAGCGGAAGCGTTAACGTATCACAATATAAATATTTTCCAAACAAATGTAAGAACCAATGTTCAATAAATAAAATCAATCGGTGTGAACCATGACCACTCATGCCCTCCAGCCAGCAAGTTCCTGTTCCAAGATACTTAACGACCTGCGAGCATGTAACAAGTGTATCAGACAAAGCTGGTGAGTTCACAGTTTAAGAAAACGTTTGTTACCAGTTGTATGTAAAACAGTTCACTGACAAATGCAAGTAATATTGTTAATATCTCAATTCCGAACAAGACGGCTCCTGAAATACATGACTGCCCTTCCCACGTACGCCTATCTAGTACTGGGCCCCGACTTGGTCATTAGTTCACATCCGTCCTATCTAGGAGCGGTGTGAGGGTGCCAAACCTAAGTAGCGCTACCAACTAATACCCGTTACCCTCCAGGTAACATAATAAGGGACTTACAAAAATGATAGGTGAGAATATTAACCAATATACCCGTTATTACCCAGACCACTAACTGTCCCCAACCACTGGGACGCATGCTCGAATGTAGTGAACTCACCTTTGGTTTGCTCGGGAAGACTAGTTACGTGTTCAGTTGCTCAAACAATCCTAACATAGTTACCGATATCAATTAGACTCATGCACCAACATCCACCTATTAAAACAAGTTGTAAACATAGACTGATCATTTCGTGGCGTGTATGGCGTAATAGTTCACGTAAGTTCATATCACAGGTAGTTCACGTAATGCATAATAGGTACTCATATCACAAGTGATCACATATCGCAGCCATAACTGACTAATAACACTTGACGGCTCATTAAATTATTCCAGTTGTTCATCTAATGTCTCATGTCGCACACACAACTAACGGGTGACTACAGGTACCATACGAGACCCTTAACCCGGCATACGAACCCAGGCCCAAATCACCTAACCCAATCCCTGCGGCCCATTTAACAAAAAAAAACCCTGATGCAACATTAAGAGGAACAGTGTAGACCAGTCCTTGTCTTCGTGGCCCAAAAGCACATTTATCTAAGGTAGCGGCCCACTCCAATCTCACTTGTATTTTATTTGTTACTGTGGTCCAATTAATCATATATTACACACAATAATGACCCCCATCTACTATTAATCCACATAATTCAAAATTACACCACAATACAACCTAACATGTATCATTCTCATCGATCAGTAACATGTCCATCTAGTTCTTTAATTAATCAGGTTTAAATCTCATTAATTTGGCACATATACAAACTCTTAACATGGCCTAACATTTCATGATTTGGTTCATTAGTTTAGTAATGATAATACAATAATGGATCATCATTAGTGAGCCATCATCACATGGGCTGCCCTCTTTGGGCCGACATACTAGATACAATTACACGTGAACCTGCCACTTGATGACATGAATTGTCATGATAAGAACAAACCGCTTGATTTACACATGCAACCTGATGATTCTTAAACATAGCCGACAACTATATTCATTCACAGTATCATTCTTATTGGACCGATTTGTTTAGTGGGCTGACACATGTATTGGGCCGCTAACCTACGGTTTGACTAATGAATCCAATTTAATCATATGCAAACCTTAGATCACAGTTATGTGCAATTTATGAAATCATGTGTAACCTCAGAGAGCAATCAGTATTTATAATCATTATGTCTAGAATTAATAAACTTGCAACAATTCCTAGGATCCTATCGACACCCATGTTAATCAAGATCACATATCCATAACACCAAATCATTCACTATTATACAAATAAAAGAATTCAATAGTGAAGCATCACTAACCGAAACCTGATTGATCAATGTGTTGTCTCGAACAGGAAGGGTTGAGCTTTACAACTGCCGTGTACGAATTGGGGGAGTCTAGGGTTTTGGGATATGGTTGTGTTACTCATCATGCGTAAATTTTGTGTAAATAGCCAAAGGTCGCCCCCCCATAACTCAAAACCTACTTGGGCTCTCCCAAGCCCAATCGTGCATCCGGATAGTGAGATGAGTCCGGTTTGGGCTTTGGTTGGTGTTGGGCTCGAGTGACACTCTCTAAGATAGTCCGTGTGTATGGGTCGGTTATGATAGTAAATGCATGCTATGACGCGGCCCAATCACAAAAAGGGTACGAAGAACAAGTTAGATTACTAGTATCACGCGTTTAATCACAAATAAGAGGGATGAATAATGAGAACTAGAATTACGGAATTAAACATTACTGACCTCAGAAGTTTGGGTTGTCACATCATCCCCAACTTGAAAGAAATTTCGTCCCGAAATTTGACAAGTAAGCACAGTGAGGTGAAGTGAGAAATCAAGATTATTGCGGATTTTGCTCAGGTATCACATCATCCCCAACTTGAAAAGGAATTTCGTCCTGAAATTCACCAGCTTTACAAGGTTTCGACTTGTCATCAGGAAATAGTTGAGGATACTTGAGTTTCATCTGATCCTCACGCTCCCACGTGAACTCCGGTCCACGTCTTGAGTTCCAACGAACGCTCACTATTGGGATACGACTATGTTTACGCATCTTGACTTCTTGGTCCATGTTTTCGATAGATTCCCTGATAATTACAACTGGTCAGATAACCTTAGACTCTGGTGAAGATATCACAAGTGTTTCATCGAACAACACTGCCTTAAATTTGAGGCATAAATATCACCGCGAACGTTATCCCATTTCGTCAGTTAACTCGAGTTTGTGAGCCATGTTATCGATTCGTTCCAGAGATCCGGATATCCCAACGCATCGTAAACTAAGCTTGTCACGTTGTCTATAGCGTACTCCACCCTCCCAGGGTGGGGCTTTCGATTATGACACGTTCACCTACGGCGAACTCCCAGTGTTTCCTAAGCGTATCAACTTTCCTGACAGTCACGCGTTGCCGTCAACAATTTCCAATCTAAGCAATCTTCAAGAGTTCCGAGTACAGTCCTGGGTCTGTGATTAGGTTGTCACCCACCTTAATCCAATAAGGAGGTTAGTGGTGTTGTCCCTGCAATACCACAAACAGAGTTGTCTGAACACTAGAATGGTGACTGCGATGGTAGAACTCAACCAAAGGTAAATGCCCCTCTATTCTTAGTAAAGTCAATCACACACATGCACGCAGCATGTCTTTAAGTATCAGGATGGTTCATTTGTTCTGACCATTTGTCCATCAGTGACAAGCAATGCTCATATCTAGACGTGAGTCGAGGGTGTTGCGTTTTGCCTGCCATCAATCAGGCACAATTCAAAACTGGAGGTAACAGAAGTTGGCACCTCGTGTCTAAAAGCCGCCTCTCCCAGAGGAATATACACAAGCTGTGACGACTCGTCCGTGTCCTTGATTGCAATAAAGTGCACTGGTTATGTAAGACAATCAACGATCATCCAGGCGATATTGTCTTTGTGTCGAGTTGTAGGTAGACTAGCGACAAAATCCATGACAGTCTGTTCCCATTTCCAAACGGGTGTTTCTGGTAGTTGACAACACTGGAAAGTTTCTGTTTTTCCCACCCTGACCTCCGCACCAGTCAACATCATCGACATACATTGCTAGATGGGTCTTCATGCCTGATCGTTAATACAATACTTATAGATCCTAGTATCCCTCATCCAAAAACCCAGACGACTAGTATTTCGAGGCCGGTGTGTTTTGCCCAACACAAGTTCCCTACAGTTGTCGTATAACTAGATCCGCCTTCATTCCAGGAGGTAGCGAATATCGTCCGTCCTGCCAATTGTTGCTTCTCCATGCCCCGCATGGGTTCTACTTGAAAATCCTCTTCCTTCAGTTCTCCGTTCTGAATAGAGCAAGTTTGATCAGGTAGGTTAGAGTCGATAATGAGATGCAGAGCTTGTGCACATTCAAGTTTCGCAGTCGTAAACATCCAAAAATTCCATCCAGCGATGCCATAAACTGATTTAGCTCTTCCAAAACCAGGGTACACGGGAGGCCCTTGTGATCGGTCTGAGCGGTGCATTCGGTACCGTCCAAGTAATGCCCCCAACTTACATCCAAGGACCACGGTTTCCACCACGGATTGTGTGTCATGCAATCCTCCTTGTGAGTCTATTACGTAAGCTATCACCTCCTTGTGTTGCATCGGCGTGTAACTGGGACTCTGATTCAAACCATCATGACATACCACTAAATCACCCGCACCCTCGGGTAGAGATGATGCTCAGTGTGTTGTAGAGTTGGGATTCGAAATCCGAAAAGACGTCCTCCTGTTTTGTCTCCCACGAATACAACATCCTGATGTGCTAAAGAGATGTAAGCTGCGCGATCTTCAAAAATCTTATGATGAATCTGCGGTAGCATTTGGTGAGACCAAGAAATTGATGTATCCTCAAAGGGATCTTTGATGTCGATCAGTTTCTAACCCAAACGGGTCTTAGCGAGATCCAATTGTATTCCCACTTCGTTGATATATGACTAAAAAGGTACCTCTGGCATCCAGAAGTTACATTTATCAAGACTTCGCGCGGTGTGGCTCCTCCCTCAGGAGCTCTCAACTAAGATACAAAGCTGCCCATGGTGTTCCTTTCTCCTGGGATTAATTCAACATGCCCACAATAGGCATTACTGATTCATGTGATCTATATAACTGCTGGTGTATTGATTAGCTCCATGTTCATGGTGTGCCAAGTCGCAATGGTCGTATTGCGTTCGATATATCGTTCTAAGAGCATTCTCCCCTTGGACTTTCATCTGATGATAGCTTGCTCGTTAGTCAATCCTCGAATGGAAGCTTGTCCCTTACAACTGGTCGATAGGTTGTCAATACGTGGTCGGGGCAAACGGTTCCTGCCTGCCACTTGGTTGAGTTCTCGATAATCAGTATGCATACGAAAAGGCTTATCCTCACGGATAAAGTGAAAAAACTAGGTTCGACAAACTCCTGTCCAGTATTTCCTGTAGTTGGTTAAACAGTTCTTGCAACCCTCCTGTGCAAGATGGTACAATGTACGAGTATTTAGAGCTGCCTCTGTCGTGAGATCAACTAGGATTCCGACTAACAGTTGTGAAAGTAAACCTGAAAGTTCCTCGAGTAGCACACCGAGTGGAATCACGAACAATTGGTGGATCCTCGATCCTCTTTCCTTAGCCCAAACATTAGTAGCGATTGCCAACATAGCGGGGTAGTCCCTCCGAGGACACTTCCGGGCTTCCATTGCAGAATTGACGCTAACCTTTGCACAATTCTGATACTTTGAATCAGATGACGATTCTCCACTAGGAGGAGGGATATGCAAAGTTTTCTTCTCACAGGGTATATCTGCGCGATGTATGGATTACCAATCCATTCCAACTACTGCTTCAAACCATCGAGGATAGCAGAAAGAAGACTGATGTTGAACGCTTGTCCCACAGGTCGAGTTTGCATCCTAACTAACATATGAAATTTCAATTGTCTTGCCGTCAGCCGATCCCACAACAGGTTCAAATTCAAGGAGCATCAGGGTCAAACGGAACAGAGACTGAGCGATTAGCTACGCATACTAGCTACCATGTTGCTAAAGTCCTGGCGTCGCCCACGCCAATTCTAAATGCCCTTCCGTAGGCATCATTTCCAGTGTTGTTGTTTTCGTTGCGAGAACTCCTAGTACCGTCTTTGTTCCCTTGGATGTTGGCACTTTGACTTAACACAGTCAATCCTTGTCGAGGTCAACTTCGTTTCCATACTATAAGCTATGATTACGAGTTCCTTGATGTTGCCGTGACCGTCGCCTCTACTGTCGTTGCTTAAAACGGGGCCTACGATCTTTCAACAACAGGGTCCATTTTATCCCATCCCGTGTCGCGTCCTAAGGCATTACTCACTGCGTGGGAAGTTACACATTCTGTATCCCGATGGATTCGTAAGAGTCGACTCCCATAAGTTGCTTACTAGGGTTAAGGATTCGGTTGAGGTCAATCTGCTGGAGTTCGTTGCTGGTAATCAAGGTCGTTATAATACTGAGGTTGGTAAGGCACTACGCTCATCCTCTTGTCCCTCGTTCTTGCAAGTTGACTGAGTAATACACGATATGTTTCTAGAGTGTTGCAGAAGTGGTCGCACTCCGGGGTCTAAGACGTCGGTACATTGAGTTCCAACCAATGAAAAAGAGTGAAAAGGTATAGTCCAATCATTCGACACTGCAACATCCAACTCAGGGATGTTCGTACCAGCATCTAACATTCTACACCGTTCGCTAGGCGTTCAGATGGGCGTTCAGGTAATACTCGATAGCATCGAGATTCGTAAGGATTCAGAGTGGAGTGAAAAGATCACGTTCAAGTAAGAGACAATCATTGCTATGACTCTTGTAGACTGTTGTGTTTCACATCAATCAAATAACGAAACGAAACCCCTTTTTCACTTGATAAGCCTCACTGGGACTCGCATGCACCCCACATTATTATTATGTGTGCACCCACAATAATATTGTGATTTGCATGCTCATCTCAGCTCCTCCTAACTCATGTCAAATGGTTCCTCAAACTCAAGTAGCAAGCAAAGAACATCACAAAACGCGAGTCATGAATGTCTAAGGAAACACCACACTACCCATCACATAACACATGCAAGTAATGAATTCATACGGTTGTGCTAAACGAGCAATCACATGCAATATCATATGTAAGTGTTCACTAGTTATGCAGTACAGTAAGTAAACGAGAGACGAACCTTGCAGTCTGGAGCTGAGTGTCATGGTCGATTTCGGATCTGTTCGGTTATAGTCTGGTTTTATAGAAACATTTTTAAAACCAAATTCACAATAACCAGTGGCTCTGATACCAAACTGTCACACCCTCAAAAAATACCACCTAGGGAGTGTCCCTGTTAGGCGTGTGACCCACTAGCAACGAGCCACCAATTACATTGAATCCATAAGTTTAAAATAAAGTTTCATCATTTAATATTAAAATCCAAACATAAGTTATTCGAAACCAGCAAGTTCAGCGGAAGCGTTAACGTATCACAATATAAATATTTTCCAAACAAATGTAAGAACCAATGTTCAATAAATAAAACCAATCGGTCTGAACCATGACCACTCATGCCCTCCAGCCAGCAAGTTCCTGTTCCAAGATACCTAACGACCTGCGAGCATGTAACAAGTGTATCAGACAAAGCTGGCGAGTTCACAGTTTAAGAAAACGTTTGTAACCAGTTGTATGTAAAACAGTTCACTGACAAATGCAAGTAATATTGTTAATATCTCAATTCCGAACAAGACGGCTCCTGAAATACATGATTGCCCTTCCCACGTACTCCTATCTAGTATTGGGCCCCGACTTGGTCATTAGTTCACATCCGTCCTATCTAGGAGCGGTGTGAGGGTGCCAAACCTAAGTAGCGCTACCAACTAATACCCGTTACCCTCCAGGTAACATAATAAGGGACTTACAAAAATGATAGGTGAGAATATTAACCAATATACCCGTTATTACCCAGACCACTGACTGTCCCCAACCACTGGGACGCATGCTCGAATGTAGTGAACTCACCTTTGGTTTGCTCGGTAAGACTAGTTACGTGTTCAGTTTCTCAAACAATCCTAACATAGTTACCGATATCAATTAGACTCATGCACCAACATCCACCTATTAAAACAAGTTGTAAACATAGACTGGTCATTTCGTGGCGTGTATGGCGTAATAGTTCACGTAAGTTCATATCACAGGTAGTTCACGTAATGCATAATAGGTACTCATATCACAAGTGATCACGTATCGCAGCCATAACTGACTAATAAGACTTGACGACTCATTAAATTATTCCAGTTGTTCAGCTACTGTCTCATGTCGCACACACAACTAACGGGTGACTACAGGTACCATACGAGACCCTTAACCCGGCATACGAACCCAGGCCCAAATCACCTAACCCAATCCCTGCGGCCCATTTAACAAAAAAAACCCGATGCAACATTAAGAGGAACAGTGTAGACCAGTCCTTGTCTTCGTGGCCCAAAAGCACATTTATCTAAGGTAGCGGCCCACTCCAATCTCACTTGTATTTTATTTGTTACTGTGGTCCAATTAATCATATATTACACACAATAATGACCCCCATCTACTATTAATCCACATAATTCAAAATTACACCACAATACAACCTAACATGTATCATTCTCATCGATCAGTAACATGTCCATCTAGTTCTTTAATTAATCAGGTTTAAATCTCATTAATTTGGCACATATACAAACTCTTAACATGGCCTAACATTTCATGATTTGGTTCATTAGTTTAGTAATGATAATACAATAATGGATCATCATTAGTGAGCCATCATCACATGGGCTGCCCTCTTTGGGCCGACATACTAGATACAATTACACGTGAACCTGCCACTTGATGACATGAATTGTCATGATAAGAACAAACCGCTTGATTTACACATGCAACCTGATGATTCTTAAACATAGCCGACAACTATATTCATTCACAGTATCATTCTTATTGGACCGATTTGTTTAGTGGGCTGACACATGTATTGGGCCGCTAACCTACGGTTTGACTAATGAATCCAATTTAATCACATGCAAACCTTAGATCACAATCATGTGCAATTTATGAAATCATGTGTAACCTCAGAGAGCAATCAGTATTTATAATCATTATGTCTAGAATTAATAAACTTGCAACAATTCCTAGGATCCTATCGACACCCATGTTAATCAAGATCACATATCCATAACACCAAATCATTCACTATTATACAAATAAAAGAATTCAATAGTGAAGCATCACTAACCGAAACCTGATTGATCAATGTGTTGTCTCGAACAGGAAGGGTTGAGCTTTACAACTGCCGTGTACGAATTGGGGGAGTCTAGGGTTTTGGGATATGGTTGTGTTACTCATCATGCGTAAATTTTGTGTAAATAGCCAAAGGTCGCCCCCCCATAACTCAATACCTACTTGGGCTCTCCCAAGCCCAATCGTGCATCCGGATAGTGAGATGAGTCCGGTTTGGGCTTTGGTTGGTGTTGGGCTCGAGTGACACTCTCTATGATAGTCCGTGTGTATGGGTCGGTTATGATAGTAAATGCATGCTACGATGCGGCCCAAACACAAAAAGGGTACGAAGAACAAGTTAGATTACTAGTATCACACGTTTAATCACAAATAAGATGGATGAATAACGAGAACTAGAATTACGGAATTAAACATTACTGACCTCGGAAGTTTGGGTTGTCACATATCTCGTATAGCTCAACACCTCCCTATCGTCACTCCTTTGGGCCGCACTCAGAAAACGAGCCCGAAGACTCCCGCCATTCCTTCTTGCCGTTGCAGCGGTCCGTTTCGCACCGTTCCTTTGGCGACCCCACTCCTGCCTTTCTGGGCCGGTTCAACCCGGCAACCTATATTGAAGAACCAGTGGGTTTTAACCCACTAGGACCTGAAGACCATTTCTCAGGATACCATGCAATGGACATGGATGAGGACACAGATCCAGTTGAACCACCATCTGGGACACCCAACCATCCCATCGAGATCTCTGATGGATCATCCTTCCACGGATCACCCTACCGTGGTCCAGACAGTTACCAAGCGAGGTTCAACCAGTATGAGTGGTATTTTACACCCTCTCATAACCCACAGCAACAACAGCAGCAGGATCCCTCCGGGGATTCGCGTTTCGTGGCAGTCACACCACCGCCACCACCGCCGCCGGTTCATCAAGCACCTCCAGAACCACCAAGGCGTAGAAGAACAGGCGTACAAATATCCGTGCGAGAAGGGGGTTTTCACTTTAGCACCCCCCATCACTCAAGTGGCAGTCACTATCAGCCACTGCATGAAGATCCACAAATGGGCGGGCCTTCAAACCCAGTTTCAGAGGTGAATTTTGCACCAATTGCGCCACCACCGCCACCATTGGGTTTTGGTAACCCAATTCCTACATACGCCGGTTCAACGGCGTATAATCCATTTGAGCAGCCAGCTCACACTAACTATAACTATGCTGAAGCCGACCCATACCAAGTAGCAGCAAACTACAACGCCCTTCATCCTGAAGGACCATATGGATCCCCTTGGGGAGTGGGATACCCAACTCATGGGTATCAAATACCTGCTTGACCTTCGTTTCAACACCAGCCGCAACCGCCACGGTTTTCCCCACCAGAACAGGAGGAAATCCTCCAAAGACTAAGCAGGGTGGAACGAGACTTTCAGGAAGAGCGTAGGAACAACAGAGGATTCCAAAAGGGCTTAGCAAGCTTATTAAAAGGAAAGAAGAAGAGGGATCATTGAATCCCTATATGTATTTTTGTATTTCCTTATTTCAATCAGTCCCTGCGTGGACATTTATCTATGTACTTAGTCCCTGCGTGGACTTTTCTTTCTTTAGTCCCTGTGTGGACACCTAGCTTAGTAATCAGTCCCTGCGAGGACTTGTATTTCCATTTAGCTCCTGCGTGGGCAAGTTATTTCTGTTAAAAGTCCCGTTTAGGGCAATGTGTACTTCCTTTAATGATTAATGGAATGTTAAATTTAAAAATTTCATTTTTGTCATTATATGCATAAATATATTATACATGAAATAAATAAATTAAAAATCATTCCTTTTAAAATAATCTGCCTATTAAATATTGAATAAGAATCTTAAAAGTGTAACCTAGCCTGCAGGTCATTATAAGACTTGGCCAAGATGGTAAGACCTGTTTAAAAGATTCGAATCCCTGTTAACATCTGGAAACATGTTAACACTCCTGGCAGACGTGATTCGTTAAAATTACACACGTCATTCTTATAATAGGATTCTCCAAAAGATTCCTAACCTAACTTAATGATCTATAAATCATGGGTTTAAATCATCAATTAAGATGATCATATGTTGACCATCCATTGGTAATGTAGTGCCTACGGGCCATACTCATTGTCATATAAGACAAAAAGACAGTAGTAGTCTACGACTCCCTTTCAGAAAAAGGTAAAGAACTATGCTCGAACCTTCATGCCTTGATTCTCTGAAATCATGGCTTATAATTTAAAAATGTCCCTGTGACTAGGCCTTTTGTGCTACTAATAATACTGTTATTGTTTTATAATTAGGATAAATTATAATAAAAATCCTAAATAAATATGACTAACAAATTAACCAAATATGGTCTGTGTTTACCATGGTTAATGAATTGCCATAAAAGACAATTCCATAATAAACTCCCAAATAAATTATTGTCCATATCTTATGTAACAGTTCAAACTACATGGCTGACTCGGATGAGATCAACAGCCACCCAAGGGAGGATCATGATAATACCCGAATTAACATAGCGGGTGCAAAACTGCAAGCATTAATAGACAATGCTGTTACAAAAGCAATAGAGCGGCAGTATAATGAATATAGCGGGACTCGAAGTAGGACCCTATCTGCACCGCATTCCAAGCCTAAGACTCATTCTGAGGCTCACAGCAAGCCACCCTCCAAGAAGGAAGAGCCAAATAAAGACGATGACATTCGTCACTCTTCAAATCAGCAAAGTGTTCCATCTCAAAGGATCGTACTGAATCAAGAACCCCGTAATAAGGGTTGCTCCTATAAGTATTTTGTTTCATGCAAACCCAGGGATTTCACTGGGGAAAAAGGGGCTGTAGACTGCATGACATGGTTGGATGAGATGGACACTGTAGTGGATATCAGTGGTTGCGCTAATAAGGATGTGGTGAAATTCGTGTCTCAGTCATTCAAGGGTGAGGCATTAGCTTGGTGGAGGTCAT
The DNA here is from genome assembly GCA_030545235.1 of Helianthus tuberosus. Classification (NCBI taxonomy): domain Eukaryota; kingdom Viridiplantae; phylum Streptophyta; class Magnoliopsida; order Asterales; family Asteraceae; genus Helianthus; species Helianthus tuberosus. The sequence goes on from CM060403.1 coordinate 21,063,579, forward strand.
TAATCCAAGCTACCGGAAAAATCCCATTGTACAATCTGTCATGGGATCAGTTTGTGTCATTGATCAAGGAGAACTACTGCCCTCAGCATGAGGTTGAAAAGATCGAATCTGATTTCTTGTCTTTGGTTATGAAGAACCTGGACTGTCAGGCCTACCTTACCAGTTTCAATACAATGTCAAGGTTGGTTCCTTACCTTGTGACACCAGAACCCAAGAGAATAACTCATTTCATCGGGGGTTTAGCCCCAGAAGTTAAGGCCAGTGTGAAAGCCTCTAGACCAGCTACTTTCCAGTCTGCAGCTGATATAGCATTATCTCTTACTCTGGACGCGGTCAGGCAGAGATCACTGAGAAACACTGATGCTAAGAAAAGAAAGCGTGAGGATGATAATTCACGGCGATCGGATAAGAGACATAGGGGAAACAATGACCACAAAAAGAGTTCTGGATCTAAGAAAGATGGTCATCAGTCGGGTGATAAACCCAAATGTAAGATCTGCAAGAAAAGTCACTTCGGGAAGTGCAGATATGAGTCGAAATCCCAGTCACATCCAAGAGCATGTGGGATTTGCAAGTCTTCTGAGCACAAGACCTTGGATTGCAAAAAGTTGAAAGATGCTACGTGCTATAGCTGCAATGAAAAAGGGCATATCAAGTCCAACTGCCCAAAACTTGCAAACAAGACTGAGGATGGGAAAAAGACCAATGCAAGGGTCTTCCGGATGGATGCAAAGGAAGCCGTCCAGGATGACAATGTGATCACAGGTACCTTCCTCATAAATGATGTCTATGCAAGAGTACTTTTCGATTCAGGAGCTGATAAATCATTTGTAGATAATAAGTTTTGTGAGTTGCTGAAATTACCTGTTAAAACCTTAAGTGTGAAATATGAAGTGGAATTAGCTGATGGTACCATAGAAACCGCATCAACCGTGTTAGATGGATGTGTTATATCCATTAGAAACCATTCTTTTTCCATTGTCTTTACTTCCTTTGAAAATTAGCCGGTTTCGATATAGTAATAGGCATGGATTGGTTGTCTCGCAACCAAGCCCAGATCGTTTGTGTGAAGAAGCAAGTGGTTGTCAGAGCTCCTCATGGCGAGCCTTTGACAATCCAAGGAGATACTAAGTATGGAATGCCTCAGCAAGTGTCCATGCTCAAGGCATCAAAGTGTTCGATGAAGGGTTGTGTTATCTACATGGCGCAAGTAACTATTGATAAACCTAAGCCTAAGATCGAAGACATACCCATTATCTCTGAATATCCAAAAGTATTCCCTGAAGAACTACCTGGTTTACCCCCAGATAGGCAAGTGGAGTTCAGGATTGACATTATTCCTGGCGCAGCACCTGTTGCAAGAGCACCTTACAGATTGGCACCAACGGAGATGAAAGAGTTGAGAACTCAACTAGATGATTTGTTAAGCAAAGGATTTATTAGACCTAGCTCATCTCCTTGGGGAGCACCAATCCTGTTTGTGAAGAAAAAGGATGGATCGATGCGTTTGTGCATCGATTATCGAGAACTTAACAAAGTTACTGTTAAGAATCGGTATCCATTACCCAGGATCGACGACTTGTTCGATCAACTTCAAGGAGGGAGTTACTTTTCCAAGATCGACCTAAGGTCAGGATATCATCAACTGAAGGTCAAGGATGAAGATGTACATAAGACTGCATTTAGGACTCGTTATGGTCACTACGAGTTCTTAGTGATGCCTTTTGGACTCACTAATGCACCAGCCGCATTCACGGATCTCATGAACGGCGTCTGCAAGCCCTACATGGATAAATTTGTCATCGTCTTCATCGATGATATTCTTATTTACTCGAAGAATCAAGCTGACCATGAGAAGCACCTCCATTGCATTCTGAAACTGCTTCATCGAGAAAAGCTCTACGCCAAATTCTCTAAGTGTGAATTTTGGCTTTGTGAAGTCCAATTTCTTGGACATATGGTTAGTGAACGCGGAATCCAGGTAGATCCCGCTAAGGTTGAAGCTGTCATGAATTGGCAAGAGCCGAAGACGCCCACAGAGATTCGCAGTTTCTTGGGATTGGCAGGATATTACAGGCGTTTTATTGAAAATTTTTCAAGAATTGCTGCACCCCTAACCTCTTTGACTAGGAAGAATATTAAGTTCGACTGGGGACCGAAGCAACAAGAATCCTTCGATATCCTTAAACAGAAGCTAAGCAATGCACCAGTGTTGACATTGCCTGAAGGGATTGAAGAATTCGTGGTATAATGTGATGCATCACACACCGGTATGGGGTGTGTGCTTATGCAGAAAGGCAAGGTTATTGCCTATGCTTCTCGACAGTTAAAGGTGCATGAAAAGAATTACACCACCCATGACTTGGAGTTGGGTGCCGTTGTATTTGCACTAAAACTATGGAGGCACTATTTATACGGTATCAAGTGTGTGATCTATTCTGATCATAAGAGCCTCCAGCACCTGTTTAACCAAAAGGTTTTGAACATGAGGCAACGACGTTGGATGGAAACTTTGAATGATTCTGATTGTGAGATAAGATACCATCCTGGCAAGGCGAATGTAGTCGCCGATGCCTTGAGTCGAAAGGAAAGGGTGAAGCCTATAAGAATCAAAGCCAAGAGCATTGAGATAAAGAATAGTTTGAATGAAAGGTTGTTAGCTGCGTAGAAGGAAGCTGTACTGGAAGCTAACTATCCTGGTGAAAAGCTAGGAGTAACCAAAGAACAGTTATCCTATGGCAAGGACGGAATTCTGAGATTGAATGGACGAATATGGGTTCCAGATTATGGAGGACTTCGAGATGTTATCCTCCAGGAAGCCCACAGTTCTAAATACTCCGTTCATCCTGGAGCTGACAAGATGTACCAGGATCTGAAAGCAAATTTTTGGTGGATAGGCTTGAAGAAGTCTATAGCTACCTATGTAGCTAAATGTTTGACGTGTGCGCAGGTCAAAGCTGAACATCAGAAGCCGTCAGGTTTGCAACAACAGCCTGAACTTCCCACGTGGAAGTGGGAAATGGTGACAATGGATTTCATCACCAAGTTGCCAAAGACAAAGAAAGGAAATGATACCATATGGGTGATAGTAGATAGACTGACTAAGTCAGCACATTTCCTACCCATTAAGGAGACCTATAGCTCCGACATGTTAGCCCAATTGTACGTAGATAAGATTGTATCTCTGCATGGCGTACCAGTGTCTTTTATCTCTGACAGAGACACTAGATACACGTCACATTTTTGGAAAAGTTTCCAACAATCTTTGGGCACGCGCTTAAATTTCAGTACAACTTACCACCCCCAGACGGACGGGCAAAGTGAGCGTACAATCCAAACTTTGGAAGACATGCTTCGAGCATGTGTGATTGACTTAGGTGGTAGTTGGGATAACCACCTGCCATTAGTCGAGTTCTCCTATAACAATAGCTATCATACCAGCATTAAAGTTGCGCCTTTCGAGGCCTTGTACGGTAGGAAGTGCAGAACGCCCGTATGTTGGGCGGAAGTTGGAGATGTCCAACTGACAGGACCTGAAATAGTCCTGGAGACGACAGATAAGATTGTGCAGATACACGATCGTCTCAAAGCTGGCAGGGATAGGCAGAAAAGCTACGCGGACTTAAGGCGTAAACCTCTAAAATTTGAGGTTGGTGACAAGGTACTACTTAAAGTATCACCCTGGAAAGGGGTAATGCGTTTTGGCAAGAAAGGCAAGTTAAGCCCCAGATACATAGGACCATTCGAGATCATCGAATGTGTCGGATCAGTGGCTTATAAATTAAATTTGCCTGAAGAGCTCAGTGGTATTCATAATGTATTCCACGTCTGCAATCTGAAGAAGTGTCTAGCTAATGAATCACTAGTCATACCACATACAGATGTGCACATCGATGAGAGCTTGAAGTTTGTTGAAAAACCTGTGTCAATCGAGGATCGACAGGTTAAGAAGCTTCGGAGGAAGCATGTACCGATCGTAAAAGTAAAGTGGGATGCCCGAAGAGGTCCCGAATACACGTGGGAGGTAGAGTCCACAATGAAAGAAAAGTACCCTCATTTATTTCAGTAAATCTCGAGGTCGAGATTTCTTTTAAGGGGGTGAGGATGTAACACTTCGAAAATTCACGTCCTATAATGTATTGACACGTGTCATAAGCTTTGAACGTGTGAAAGAATGTTCTAGAGGGACTAAAATTGACAAACAAGGAAAGTATGTGAATGTAAGGGTTCAAAATGTCAACAATGGATAAATATATTTTACAATAACTCTACATGGTGTTTATACCCTTAAACGAATGAATCATGGATCATACGAAGCTAATTGTGAAAGAAAGTGAGAGATTATAAACTACAGGGGTTAAATGTGTCAACATGTTTAAGTTATACCTCTGAGTGACCTTTTAGCAAACCCAAAGCTTTGTAACGATTAATTATGCTCACTAGAATGCATGATAAAAATTTCACCAAGTTTCGTTATCGTATGAAAAAGTTATGATAAAATTCGTATACGAGGGGTTAAAAGCGTCAACGTTGAAATTTATGACTTTTCGAGTGATAAATAGATAACCAAGGACTTAACAAAGTTGGTATAAGTCTTGAAGTCCTTATAAGTCAATTTAGAGGGCTCATAATGCAAGAAATAAAGGTAAAACAACTTATAGAAGGACCGAGGACCAAAACTGCAATTAATTGAAACTTGTTAACCTGACACCAGGTCCTTACGGACCGTATGGCTGGACCCTTACAGTCCGTAAGCCATGCCCAGAGGCAGAAAACCCACAGGTGGCTGTTATAACCTTTCTAACCGACTTACATTGCCTAGTTTCAATACCATGTGCTGCCTAAGCTTGTTTTTAGGCATTAGGGGCACTTGTAAGCATCTTGGTTCCATCCTAGACTTGCTTGGCATGATCATGGCAGATTAAAACCCATATAAATAGAGCACTAAGTTGCAACTTTTTGATCATTCATTCTCAATCAACTTCTGGTCATTTCTGGAGCTCAAGGCCACTCACTAAGCATCATTAGTCGTGCATTAGACCTTGGTAAGCTTCCTTAACCTTCCTTAATCGTGTTTTACTTAGTTATTAGCTTAAAAGTCAAACCGTCGTAATTAAGGTTTGACTTATCAATTAATCACTAATGGTTTAGTGTTTAGTCAAACTAAAAGTAGTTATAAGTTGGTAATTATGTGGGCAATAAACCCTTAAAAGGGCACCCTCTGATTCCCGCTCTAACTAGATCATTTGTCGGGTCAAAGTTGTTTGTAAAAAGTCAACAAAATCTTAATCTTCAAATTAACGCATAATTAGCAATGTAGAAGACGTGTAACCTATTTTATCACTCATATAACTTGGTAATTAGTATAAGAACTGGTCTAAGCTTGTTTGATCCGACAATTTTCTGTTTAGGACCGGTTCGGAACCGAAAGTCGCAAAACTTTGACTTCAGTTCTGACCCGATTTAGGTGGGTTTAGAAATGCCTTAGAGCTTCCTTAGGACCAGGTTACATGATGGTATAACCCTCTCTGATTGGTTCATTGATTGTCCGACTCGTTTACACGTTTCCGTTAATTGCTTAATGTTGACCATAATGCCCTTTTGACCATAAAACGAGATTTTTGGAAATATGAGAAGACAATAATCTTTGTTACTGAATTATAAACATGTCCCTAAAATTTCACATCAGTTGGAGGTCTAGATTAGGAGTTATGCTCAATAGCGTAATTAGAAGGCATTCTGTTAATTAAACGACATAATTAGCGTAGAACCTATCTAAACTCAATTTTTGACACTAAACCTTTTACCCACTGAGGTAATATAATATTTTGGGATTTTTGAAGATTTTTAACTATTTTTAAACTGATCATAACCTAAGGTTATTACCTTGATTCGGTAAATACCGATTATACCCTTTTTGCTTATAAAATGAGTTTTTCATAACATTTAGACACCAAACCTTTGGCTACTGATTTTATATGATAAATGAAGTATTTTGAACTTTATAACCTGAACAGAAAACTCAGATTTCCTATATAACCCGGGAATCGCTTAAAACGGCTTTTTGAGCATATTAAACACATAGTATGGGTTTAAAACCATTTTGTCATATAAGACTTATCACCAACTGATATGACCTATTAAATTAAATTTTTTTACTGATTATCTCAGACCCGAATCTCAGAATTTTAATTAATCTCTTTTATAATCTTTTAAATGACCAAAATACCCCTACGGGGCTTAAAATTGAGATTAAACTCGTTTTGGGCATAATGGAAGGTATCCTACTGATATCACAACATATTTAAGGCACATTAACTTAGGAAACCTGTTAGTGACTCATTCGGTTACCCGTTATGCGTTATTCGCGTTCGGTTCGGTTTATGTAACTAGTTTGCATAAATTAGCCGAAACGGGTCGAACCTTATCATTTCTATCTCAAAATCCAAAATGTGTTTAGTTTACCCATATTATACAAGTCTTCAAACTTGTCGGGTCTAAATCACATTCTATTCCGGTCTTCACTTGATTATGCGTTCGAACCGTATCTTCCTTTAAAAACTAACCGGTCTAAGCTTAAGCTTAATTAAAAGTCCGTTAGGATTCTAATAGGTTATTATAAACCTTCATTCCAGAATAGGAGACCCGGTAAAAGCTACGTGCACTTGCTTGTTGTGATTATTACTTGCAAAGGTAAATACTTTTAACTTATTTTCCCTATACGGGCTTGGGGTACGGTATATAAAATACCGCATGGTCGGGCATTGAATCTTTAATCATATGATGGTTAATTCATTGAAATGACCCGTTTAAATTGTTTTGTTTGCTTAAAGCCTTTGGGGGGTTAATGACCATGTCCCGGATATCCTTGGCATCATTTTACGAAATGGCCACGACCTAAGTACACGGGTGTAGGCGTACACCCGTTAGTGCATATATAAATAATAAGGTATAACCGCCGGTTTCGGAAATAACCCGCCGCGGGACTATATCATGTGGTGTGTCTATTAAGCTCTAACCCGGTGTCAACCCGGGCTACTGAACGCATAAGAAACATGTAATTCTTTTACAAGTTTATGTATAAATAATTATCCCAAGTTATAAAAGTTTGTGCTACGTGCATTCAAATCAATTTTATTAAACCTTTTCAAAATGAGTCAGTTAATTGTATTTACCAGTGTAAACTGACGTATATTCCCAAAAAGGTTAAGTGCAGGTACTACTCAAAATAGGCTGGCTTTCTCCTAGCATCCACAATAAGTCTCGCAAGCTTGGATGACATAAAACTGTTGAACAATGTTTCCTTTTTATTTGATCCACCTATGGATTATTTTCAACTATCTTGTGATACTTAATATTACAATTTGTTTGGTTGAAATATATCTATCTTTTGCTTCCGCTGTGCATTTAAATATTGTGTTGTTTGACTATGATGATATCAACTACGTCACGATACTCCCCACCGGTAAAACGTGGAAATATCGGGGTGTGACAGATTCTATTATTTTGTAGTTCGATTGGTCTGTTTTCGTTAACAATTGAATGATAGTTAGGTTTTTAGCCGACAGGGATGTTATTTAGGGTTTATCATCCACGTTGATAGTACGAAGTTGATTTTTGATAATACTCTTATGATTTGGTTGTGGAGAATGCTCTTATATTTTTGTTTACTGATTGAGTTTTTTTTGGATGATTGATTTATGATGATTATAGATAGGGTTTTAATCGGCGATATTAGGGTTAAATGTTGAGTTAGTGAGTGAATGTTAGTTAAATATTGAATTTATGTTGTCTGTTTGTTGTTTTTTTTTTTTTTTTGCAGAAGATTTCTTTTGGTTTGATTGTATGATTTTGGTTCCATCTTTTGATGAACACATCCTCTGTTGTTAGTTATTGTTGAGGATTAAACCGCGATTGATGTTTTTTTTTTGTACAGTTTGAATGTTATTTGAAAAGTCTCTTCATATGGACTGGTTGTTTTTTGTTTTAGATGAACACATTGATTGGTGATACTCAATATTGAAATTGATACGCAGAGTTTTGTTGTTTATTTTTTTACTAATCAGTCTGTATATCGTTTGAAGCAGAGATGGTGTACGGATTCGCAGCCCGTGTGTGGAAGAACGATAAAAAATCGCTGGTTAGTATAGATATTTTAACCATTTATAAATTCACTGATAATATAATTGCCATTAACGAGTTTGCCTTTTCCTTTTACAGAAACTTCCTGCTGATTATGGTGAATGGATTAAGAAGTTTGCTTATCCAGAGAAGAATGCAGTCATTCGGATACTCAATGGGAAGATTTTTGAAGTCAAAGTGTTCAACCTTGCAGGCGACTATTTTCTTTACAATGGCTGGTTGGATGTGGTCACGTCATTGAAATTACCGGATAATTCGTGGGTTGTTTTCCAGTACGAAGAAGCTTTGACTTCGTTCCGCCTGTTTTACTTTTATCAAGATATTTCGCTTGCGCCTTCTAACTACTTCTACTACAAAGCTGGACATGTGAAAGACCGAGACGACTCCATGGTAATTGATCATATAAAGTTGAAAAATTATTTTATCCTTGCATTCATACATTGTTTTGTATTTCATTTATAACATCGATACTAATATATGGTTATGTATTGTTTGTAGTATGTGAACAGGTTGTTTGTTCATCATTCCCTCCTGAATACCTGTCCATCATATCCTATCGTTGTTCAGGGGGCTGGAAATCGCAAATGGTTTGTTCGGATGGATGTGTTAGACCATGAGCTTTACATTACTACAGGTTGGAGTCGAATCAAGAAGGAGATGTCGATAACGGATGATCATTTGTTGGTTTTTGAAATGGTTGATTTCAGTACGTTTGAGTTGAGTGTTTTTAGTTGTAAGCCTGCCCTTCTGACATTCCCACCAGAACTTTGTTTGATAAAAAAAGAACCAACTGATGATTTAATTGAAGTGTCTGATGATGATGTGCCTAATCCGATTGCTGAACCTGTTATTGAATAGAGTGACGATGACGAAGTACCGGTTACTTTTGTTGTTGACAATCATTTTGTAAGTTTCCATTCTTTACTTATTTATACTTTTAATGTAAAGTTTGTGGTTATATTACTTCTATTTATTTGAATACCAGTGTTTAAGGAATTTTATTGTAAAAATTTGTATTTTTATTTGTAGCGTCTGAAGAAGAAGTGGGCGCAAACGCATGGCTTGGATCGGAAGATGGATTTGACCATCAAGGACGGCGCAGGTCGAACTTGGGACGTGGCTGTCGGTAAGGAGTTCTCCCAAGGCTGTCCGCGCTACAATGTCACCGGTATGCGAGAGTTTGTTAGAGACAAACAGTTGGTATATGGTTCCCACTTTCAGATGATATATGTTAAAAGTCAAGGTATGTTGCTTTACAATTGAGCTGGTGAAGGTATGTGGTAGATGTTGGTAGTATATGTTGAACAAGCAGGTTGTTTTTAGACAATGATTAGTAGTATTTTTTTTGTGCGGTCATTATGATGATCGTTATGACTTGATATATGTTGGTGATACCCTGATACTTTTTTTGGCTATATTTATGTGTGGCTATTATCATCTGTAGAATTAGGATGCCTGTGTCCTGACATTGTTAATGTTTTTTGCTACATTTTGGTGTTTATATTAACTTCCCTACAACTTGATGACTTATGCATTTTAAAATGAAATGATCCAGGATTGAAATTGTGTGTTTGTTATAGTAACCGGTAATTTTAAAGCATTGAAAATGTTGAACAAAAGTTTTGGATTATGTTTGGTTAATTTCAATTTTTTAAATCAAGGAATGGCATTGGTAAATAATTTTTTTAATTGTGAAGTTTCTGTTTTCAATTGTATAATTGTTTAAAAAATTTAAAATTTATCCTTTAATCAAATATTTCTTTTGTAAATTTTAATTTAGTAACGGTTTTGACTTTCAATATGTAGATTAGTAATTGAATATCCTCTCCATCTGTTTCTTAATTGTGAAGTTTCTGTTTTCAATTTAAAAAAAGAAAGTTTTATAATCAAAATTCTTAATGCTGTTTTATGTATTTTTGGAAGGAAAAAACAGATTTTAAAAGTTTAATATGGAAGTTTTTTATGATCCGGCGGTTGATCGGTTATGTTTTTTTTATGTAAACAATGATTTATACAATCCATTAAAATCATTCCACATTTAATTAATCCATTAATTTTATTTAAAAAAACAACTTAAACCAAAAGATTACATTTATATATACTACCAAATCATATCATAATTATAAGTGAATCTTAAAATTATTAAATTTTAATTATTGTCATATCTACCGTAATTCACAACTATTATTAACTTTAAAAAAAGTTAGGGAAAAGTTGGAAAGTAAAATTTATAGATATAGAATATAGTTTTATGATTATTTTAAATAAATGTTGTGTATGTATTTCGGTAGTTTTATGATTATTCAAAATAAATGTAATTTTTTATAAATTTAGTTTTCTATATCTAATAGTATATAATTACGGTAAGTATTTTTTTATTTTCAAGTTTACTGCAATTTTTAGAAATTCTACTAAAGTCAATCCATTTCTATAAATAACTCATTATAATTACGGTAATTATTTATTTTATTAATAACTTTAATTTTCAAGTTTACATAAATAATTTAACTGATTTCTTATATATAGTTACTTACTAATTACAATTTCTTATATAGATATGTCAAATGTTGGAACACGCGTACTACTACCGTCTTCGTTTACCGGAGGATCGCGTTATATGAGGGAGAATTATTATGACGCGATGGCCATTTGTAAATGGTTTGGTTACCCCGATTTCTTCATTACGATAACTTGTAATCCGAAATGGCCGGAGATTAAACGATTTCTGAAGGACAAGAACATTAATCCGGAGGATAGACCGGACATTCTATGTCGATTGTTCAAAATTAAGCTTGACGCAATAACAAAAGACTTGCGAGAGAAATCTTTATTCGGCAACGCATCGGCAGGTAAGCATCCATTTAATTGAATTACTTTATTATAATATTAATAAAAATTAGTATTTTAATATTAATTATCCTATTGCAGTTGTGTATACGATAGAGTTTCAAAACCGAGGTCTACCTCATGCCCATATCTGTCTGTTCTTAAATGACGAAAGCAAGCTTCCTTCGGTTGACCATGTTGACAACTTTATTTCTGCCGAGATACCTGACAAAAACTTAGATCCAGATCTATATAATCTTGTTAGCGACTACATGATTCACGGTCCTTGTGGTGTTGCAAAACCAAATTGTCCGTGTATGGTAGAAGGTACCTGTTCGAAGAAATTTCCAAAGAAGTTCTCTGAGCAGACTACTCTAGATTCGAATGGATATCCGGTATATAGACGAGCAGATTCAGGATTTTTTGTTGAGAAATCTGGTATTCAGCTTGATAACAGAAGCGTGGTTCCGTATAGCAAAACCCTTTTGAGACGTTATCAGGCACACATTAACGTCGAATAGTGTAACCAGGCTGCGTCCATAAAGTATTTGTTTAAATACATTAATAAAGGACCAGATAGGGCAGAATTTGGTTTTGTACAAAATGCCGATGAAGGTCAGCTTGATGATAGTAAAGATGAAATCAAAGAGTATTACGATTGCAGATATCTATCGGCTTGCGAGCCCTGATGACGATCTTGATAGTGTTCTTCATAAATATTATGTTACTTCTACGATGTTTTTGGGGTGGATGGAAAAGAACGAAAAAGATCCGTTTGCGCGCAGTCTTACTTACGTTGAGTTTCCCTACTAAATTTGTTTGGAAGCAGTAGGAAAGGGTATGGGATAAGCGGATAATAGGCAAAAGCATTGGTCGAATTCACTGTGTTAATCCTTCTATGGGCGAGGCTTACTTTTTAAGAATCCTTCTTAATAAGGTAAAATGGCCTAAGTCTTTTGAAGAGATTCGTACTGTTAATGGAGAAGTCTTCCCAACATTTAGAGATGCGTGCTATGCTAGAGGCCTTTTAGACGACGACAAGGAGTATATAGAAGCTATCAAAGAGGCATACTACACAGGTTCAGGATACTATCTTCGTAATCTGTTTGCTACAATGTTGGCATCTAATACATTATCAAGGCCGAAACATGTTTGGGAAAACACATGAGAGTACCTTTCGGATGGTATTTTATACAATCGTCAAAAGCTTTTGAGGATCGAAGGTACGCAAATTGCTATTTAATATTTTCAAATTTATGTCTTATATATAAGTGTTTATGAAATTCATTTATTATTTATAAGAATTTTAATAATTAAATAATTTTTTCATATAATTGTAATAGGTTTGTCTCTTCCAGAAGAACAAATAAGGAACCTAACGTTGCAGGAAATTGAGCGTTACTTATTACGTAACAACTCAAGTCTAAGTCGGTTTCCGACTATTGTAAGGACTCTCAAAATTGTCCCAAAATGACCCGCAAGTAAGAACCCGGACCACTGAAACCCTACTGTGCATGAAAAATAAAGAAATCAAGAATAATGGTCTTCAGGCGGGCAGCGTAAGGGTGAGCTTATGGCTCACGCGGGCCGCGTCAACCTTAAGTTGACCGGATAAGCGCTACAGTCCACGTGGTATCCATCTGGCAACCCTACGCGTGACCCAGCAAACCTACATGTAGACTAGGTGGCTACGCGTGCCGTGTAAAGGTCAAGGGTGGGCTCACGCGGGCCGCGTGAGACCCAAATTTCAGCTATAAATAGAACGGGTCATGAGCAGTCCACTGATGTCGAAAACACTTCACAAAAATGAAGTTTGGCTGCTCAAAAGTTGAAATTACAAATAATATAGCGAGGCGCTGCTACGATACAGGGTATTAACTCAATCGCTACTACGATTTAATGTCCGATCGATTGAAACTATCCGATGAATGTTTAAGTGCTGCTCGAATTAGGGTTATACTTTGTCATTCGTCGTGAATTCGATGGATGTTTAAGTATCGCACTTTGTCATTCGTTGTGAGGGTTTTAAATCTCGTGAGTTATCGTAAATGCTGTATTAGTTACTGACCTAGTTAGTGTGCATTATTATTTAAATTAGGTTACAAGGCTAATCAATAGGCTAAACTCTGCCCGTATAAATCTGCAATGTGAGTCATTCTCTTTTATCAAAAGTATTTTACAATACTCCATTTTCAAATGTTATAATTACAAGGATTAAGTCATGGTTATCTTGAATCACTGGCTAGTGGGGTATTGTGCACATTACTAATTTCTCACGGTTAGGCTAATAAATCATAACAGTGATAATCATCACTACTTGGGGAAAGACCCAATAGTGGTATGACCATCGTCACCAGGTGACACAACGCCAGATAAAAATAAGATAGAAGCCATTGTAATCGCTCTTATGCTGTAATTTATAACTATGTGTCATTTTATGCAAAATGAATGATTCACCAGTATTTCCCCGCTGACAAAATATTTTTAAAACATGTTTCAGGCGACTTGCTGTAAATCAAGGAAAACGTGCTACGGAGCACTAACAAGCTTGAAGAGGTGGCTCAGTTAAAATGAATAAACATGTTTTATAAATTAGGGAATTTACTTATGAAATTCCTCTATTGTAAATTACGGGGTTTATCCCGCATTATAAAATAAAATAATCGGGCATTTTCAAGTTTAAAAGAGATCTTGATAAATCTTCCGCTGTCGCATCATTTAATAAATACCACGGGTTCCTGTCCCGCTGGTCCTGACCGGGTCAAACCGGGGCTGGGGCCGTGACAGGAAAAGGTGGTATCAGAGCCACTGATTTAAGCCTATTAAGTATTTAAATACTTAATTTTCTTGATTAGCTTCTTGTGAATATGTGTTTTAATTAATTGACTACTTGTTAGTTACAGTATGGGTAAGCAAAGAATGTCGGATATCTATCTTAAATTAGATAGTTTACCGAAAGATAAGGGAACTTCATCCCAATCAAATTCCTCAAGATACTCAGCAGATACTAAGGAGGGAATATTTGTTCGTAAAGCACAATATGAGAAACCACTTACCCCAAATAAAAGAAGTTTGATTATTAGAAAAAGTCAAGAGAAAATGAGGAAGTTTCAAACAAAAGAAGTGATAATTAAAGAGACTCAGGGAACAGGTGAAAACCCACCATGGGAAGATGAGTTAGATGAACAATGGGAAAATCTCTACATGTTAGCTACCGTAGCAGTAAATGTTAACCTTTAAACTGCCAACACCCCGACTCAGTATTAGCACCTATATTATCCATAAGCTAGAAACTTTAATATAATAAATAACCACTAGTATATTTTAAATTTTGGTTGTACTTTGTATTAGACATGTGCAATAATACTTGAGTAGTTATATTAAATATTTATCTATGAAATTTAACTTAGCATTTTGTGTGCATTTTGCATATATGCTAAACAACATGAATGAGTTATCTGAAGCCCTTCAGAATCTCAATCTCTATCCTGTTAAAGTAGAAGTTTCCAGAGACTTTACTGGTTACTTGGCCGATGTTGAGGAACCCATGGAATTCCAAGCTCCACCTCCGGAGAAATCAAAGACAAAGAAAAGAAGAAGATTTGTGGGTTGGAGGCGTGTGCGCAGAAGGAAACCAGCGACTAGGAGAGTTCCCAAAATAGAAAATCCCATGGATAAAGGAAAAGGGATCGAGATTGAGGAAAGTTCTAGGAAAGCAGAAATGGAAATTGGGGAAAGTTCTAAGCAAGCCGAGGAATTGCCACTACAGGAGGAACTAGATCGCATACTGGCAAATTGTGATATCCTTATGCCTATCAATGAAACCCTCTTCCCTTATCCTGCTGAAACCCAACTTCCAGTAAACTTGGAACCAGCCATCCCAGAACCTCTGATCCATACTCAACCTCTAGGAGAAATGGACGAATGGTGGACCAACGACTGGCAGTTTCAAAACCTCCTAAATAATCCTTATACCTTTTCCCTCAGTTCGACCCAGAACCTGCACCAAACCCACCAATGAGTAATGAAAACTTAGCTGAACTCCGCCATTTTGGCGAGGAGCTGATAGATGCAGGGAATAGGATCCGGGAGGTGGGAGAACAAATCTCCTGGAAGTACGACGAGAGGGAACGTCGCTTCTGAGGTGCCAGCTGACAGGGGATAGGGTGGTTGTGAAACTGTGGTTGTTTAATAATAATATAATAAAAATATAAGTATGTGAAATAACCTGAAAATAAAACTTTTGTAAGATAACAAGTGTGTACGGAAGCATATTATAATATATAAAAATAGAAGTTGAGAAATTGACAATTTTGGCTATATATTTGTTTATGTAATTATGTGTAATTATTTTGTTATGTTTGGTTATTAATTACCTTATACTAGTTATTTATATAAATTAATTACCAAATGGCACACGCTGGTAATGAACCCGATAATGAAGTTAATCAATCTGAGCATAACAATGAAGATCAATTTCTGAATAGGCAAGATATCGAGAATATCGTTGCTCAGGGGATAGCCAATGCTATTCCAGCAATACTTGTTGCTGCAAAAAATCCAGTTGAACCTCAACAAATTATTCCTAGCAAACGCACACACGGTGACAATTTCAGTAATAGTGTAAATGGAGGCGGCAACCATACTAATAACAACAACGATGGAATGCAAGCTCCACTCCTTAAGAAAATGAAAGCTGCAACACCTGGTTGCATTTACAAGGAATTTCTTGCCTGTAAACTAGCTGAATTTGCAGGCAATGAAGGGGTGACTGCGGCACTGCGTTGGTTGGAGAAAACCAAAGCAGTAATTATGATAAGTAAATGTGCCGAGGAAGATAAGGTCATGTACGCGTCACGTCTTTTTAAAGAAGGGGCACTAGAATGGTGGAATACGGTACTTCAAGCTAAAGCAAGAAATATGGCTTATGCCATGAGTTGGGAAGAATTTAAGCAGCTAGTGGAAAGAAAATTATGTCCCGAGTATGAAAAGGAACAAATGACAAATAAGTTCCTGAACCACCGGATGGTGGATGTAGACTGTCGAGGGTATACTTCGACATTCTTCGAATATGCGAGAGTGGTACCAACCCTGGCTTCGCCAGAGCCAGTACTTATTTCCCTCTATATCTGGGGTTTAATTGGCGAAATCCGTGACATTGTCAAAGCTACGAGACCACGCACCATTGACGATGCTGTGGAATTAGCCAACACCCTAACTGACGGACTGGTACGCACAAGAGAAGAAACCCGGAAAAAGGAAGTGGCCCAAAAGATTACCCAAGGATTCCGTATGGGTAATCGTAGCAATTTTAAGAGAAAGGGAACCGGGCAATCTTCCACTGTTCCATTTTGCAATGCCTGTAAAAGGAAGCATTTTGGAAAATGCAAAGGGTATTGCAATTTCTGCAAAATCCCGGGGCATCAAGAAGAAGATTGTAGGAAGAAGAAAGCAACAGTCTGCTACAACTGTGGAGAAGCTGGACACTTTAGGCCAGACTGCCCAAAACTAGTCAAACTAACTGACAACAAAGCCAAACCAGCAGAAGGAGCTACCAAGAAAAATGCAAGAGCCTTCCAGTTGACTACTCAGGAAGTAGAACTAATTCCTGACGTGATAGATGGTGCGTTCCTAGTTCATGACGTTTATGCAAAAGTATTATTTGACTCTGGTGCAAACCAAAGTTTTATAAATACTTCATTCTGCCAAGCTCTTAATTTACCCTTAACCAATCTTAGGCAGATTTTCATGGTAGAAACGGCAGATGGGAATTCTGTTACCATAGATAAGGTTTTACGAGAAGAAAAGATAGAACTCTTAGGTCATAAATTTTCTGCAAACCTGTTACCTATGAATTTAGCCGGATTTGATGTTGTATTAGGAATGGATTGGTTAGTAGCCAACCATGCTCTAATTCTTTGTGATAAGAATTCCATAGAAATACATACACCTATAGGAGAATTAGTGGTGATTACAGGAGATAAGCCACGAAAGACAATGAAATTCATTTCAGTAATGAAATTGGCCAGTTATTCCAGAAAACAAGAAATGGTGTATATGATTTCAGTAATCATTAACACGAAAGGTAAGGAACTCAAAGAAATTCCAATAGTATCAGAATACCCAGAAGTATTCCCAGAAGAACTACCTGGATTACCACCTGGTAGGGAAGTAGAATTTAGAATTCATCTAATTCCTGGAACTACACCAATAGCTAAGGCACCTTATCGGTTAGCACCCACCGAAATGCTAGAATTGAAAAAGCAATTAGATGAATTACTAAGCAAAGGATTCATACAACCTAGTTCATCCCCGTGGGGAGCTCCAGTGTTGTTTGTGAAAAAGAAATATGGTTCAATGAGAATGTGCATCGATTACAGGGAATTGAATAAGGTTACAATTAAGAATCGATACCCATTACCTAGGATTGATGATCTTTTTGATCAACTTCAAGGAGCTAGATACTTTTCTAAGATAGATTTACGCTCTGGATATCATCAATTAAAAGTACAAGAAGAAGACATACCTAAAAATGGTTTCAGAACTAGGTATGGTCATTACGAGTTTACAGTCATGCCCTTTGGACTAACAAATGCTCTCGCAACATTTATGGACATGATGAATAGAATCTGTAAACCGTATTTGGATAAATTTGTAATTGTCTTCATCGACGATATACTTATCTATTCCAAAAGCCAGAAGGAACATTGTCAGCACCTGCATGCACTCTTAACTTTGTTAAGAAAAGAGAAGCTTTACGCCAAATTCTCAAAGTGTGAATTTTGGCTGCAAGAAGTGCAATTTTTAGGACACATGGTGAATCATGAATGAATTCACGTAGATCCTGCTAAAATAGAAGCGATCACCAAATGGAAGGTTCCACAGTCAGCTATGGAAATTAGAAGTTTTATAGGGTTAGCCGGATATTATAGATGGTTTATTAAGGATTTTTCCAAGATAGCTGTACCATTAACTAAGCTAACCTGTAAAGCAGTTAAGTTTGAATGGGGACCTAAACAAGAAGAAGCTTTTAAGATTTTAAAGCATAAGTTAACAAATGCTCCAATCTTAGCTTTACCGGAAGGAACCGAAGATTTTAAAGTATACTGTGATGCTTCAAAACTGGGATTAGGATGTGTGCTTATGCAACGCAAGAAGGTAATTGCCTATGCATCAAGGCAATTGAAAAGGCACGAAGAAAACTATAGAACTCATGACTTAGAGTTAGGAGCCATAATTTTTGCCCTTAAGATTTGGAGAGATTACTTGTATGGAAGTAAGTTTACTGTCTATACAGATCATAAGAGTTTAAAATACATATTGGGCAAAAAGAATTAAACATGAGAAAAAGAAGGTGGATGGAAATACTAAGTGACTACGACTGTGATATTCAATATCACGAAGGAAAAGCAAACGTAGTTGCTGATGCTTTAAGTCGTACGTATCATGAGAAACAACGACGAGTTCGTGCTCTTAGATTAAATCTATAGTTAGATTTAATGGAACAACTGAAAAGCATTCAAGAAACAGCAATCAAGGATAATGCTGAAGGAATGAAGGGACGAATAAAAGAATTAGAGCAAAGAAGTGATGGAATTTGGAGATTCCATAAGAGAAGGATTTGGGTACCTAAGCAAGGAGACTTAAGAAATAAGATTTTAGAAGAAGCCCATAAATCTAGGTATACCATGCATCCTGGTAACAATAGTAGTTGCTGATGCTTTAAGTCGTACGTATCATGAGAAACAACGACGAGTTCGTGCTCTTAGATTAAATCTATAGTTAGATTTAATGGAACAACTAAAAAGCATTCAAGAAACAGCAATCAAGGATAATGCTGAAGGAATGAAGGGACGAATAAAAGAATTAGAGCAAAGAAGTGATGGAATTTGGAGATTCCATAAGAGAAGGATTTGGGTACCTAAGCAAGGAGACTTAAGAAATAAGATTTTAGAAGAAGCCCATAAATCTAGGTATACCATGCATCCTGGTAACAATAAGATGTACCAAGATTTAAGAAATAACTTCTGGTGGATAGGAATGAAAAAGGACATAGCTAGATATGTTTCTAAATGTCTTACTTGTTCACAAGTTAAGGCAGAACACCAGAAACCTTCAGGTCTACTACAATAATTAGAAATGCCTGTATGGAAATGGGAGCTCATAACAATGGACTTTGTTACTAAGTTACCCAAAACCAGAAAAGGTAATGATGTGATTTGGGTAATTGTGGATCGATTAACCAAATCAGCTCATTTTCTACCTATGAAAGAAACCTTTAGCATGGAAAGGTTAGCCAAGTTGTATGTAGATGAAGTAGTATCCTTACATGGAGTCCCACTCTCCATTGTATCGGTTAGGGATAGTCGTTTCACTTCCCACTTCTGGACAAGTTTCCAAGAAGCTACGGGAACTCGACTAAATCTAAGTACTGCATATCATCCTCAAACGGACGGACAAAGTGAAAGGACAATCCAAACCCTGGAAGACATGCTCAGGGCATGTGTAATAGATTTTGGTGGAAATTGGGATGACCACCTACCTTTAATTGAATTCTCATATAACAATAGTTATCACTCAAGCATCGAAGCTGCCCCATTCGAAGCATTGTATGGACGCAAGTGTAGAACTCCAGTTTGTTGGGCAGAAATAGGAGAAAGTCAATTATCAGGTCCTGAAATAGTACAAGAAACTACTGATAAGATTACTCAAATCAAGGAAAGACTAAAGACGGCTAGAGATCGTCAGAAAAATTATGCAGATAATCGACGTAAGCCGTTAGAGTTTCAATTTGGAGACAAGGTTCTCTTAAAAGTTTCTCCTTGGAAAAGAATAGTTCGGTTTGGTAAGAAAGGAAAGCTAAGTCCAAGATACGTGGGACCATTCCCAGTAATCCAACGTATTGGACCAGTTGCTTATCGTTTACAACTACCAACGGAGCTAGCTGGAGTACATGACGTATCTCATGTATCCAACCTCAAGAAATGTTTATCTGCCGAATCCTTGGTAATACCTCTTCAAGATGTAGAGGTGAATGAAAAGTTAAAATTTGTTGAGAAACCATTACAAATAGAAGACAGAAAGATTAAGTTTCTCAAACACAAGCGACTAGTGCTAGTCAAAGACAAATGGGATTCAAAAAGAGGACCCGAGTACACTTGGGAGCTGGAATCAGAGATGAAGCGAAAGTACCCTCACTTATTCCAATGAATCTCGAGGACGAGATTTTAAATAAGGTGGGGAGGATGTAAGGACTCTCAAAATTGTCCCAAAATGACCCGCAAGTAAGAACCCGGACCACTGAAACCCTACTGTGCATGAAAAATCAAGAAATCAAGAATAATGGTCTCCAGGCGGGCCGCGTAAGGGTGAGCTTATGGCTCACGCGGGTCGCGTCAACCTTAAGTTGACCGGATAAGCGCTACAGTCCACGTGGTATCTATCTGGCAACCCTACGCGTGACCCAGCAAACCTACACGTAGACTAGGTGGCTACGCGGGCCGCGTAAAGGTCAAGGGTGGGCTCACGCGGGCCGCGTGAGACCCAAATTTTAGCAATAAATAGAACGGGTCATGAGCAGTCCACTGATGTCGAAAACACTTCACAAAAACAAAATTTCGCTGCTCAAAAGTTGAAATTACAAATAATATAGTGAGGCGCTACTACGATACAGGGTATTAACTCAATCGCTACTACGATTCAATGTCCGATCGATTGAAACTATCTGATGAATGTTTAATTGCTGCTCGAATTAGGGTTATACTTTGTCATTCGTCGTGAATTCGATGGATGTTTAAGTATCGCACTTTGTCATTCGTTGTGAGGGTTTTAAATCTCGTGAGTTATCGTAAATGCTGTATTAGTTACTGACCTAGTTAGTGTGCATTATTATTTAAATTAGGTTACAAGGCTAATCAGTAGGTTAAACTCTGCCCGTATAAATCTGCAATGTGAGTCATTCTCTTTTATCAAAAGTATTTTACAATACTCCGTTTTCAAATGTTATAATTACAGGGATTAAGTCATGGTTATCTTGAATCACTGGCTAGTGGGGTATTGTGCACATTACTAATTTCTCACGGTTAGGCTAATAAATCCTAACAGTGATAATCGTCACTACTTGGGGAAAGACCCAATAGTGGTATGACCATCGTCACCAGGTGACACGGCGCCAGATAAAAATAAGATAGAAGCCATTGTAATCGCTCTTATGCTGTAATTTATAACTATGTGTCATTTTGTGCAAAATGAATGATTCACCAGTATTTCCCCGCTGACAAAATATTTTTAAAACATGTTTCAGGCGACCTGCTGTAAATCAAGGAAAACGTGCTACGGAGCACTAACAAGCTTGAAGAGGTGGCTCAGTTAAAATGAATAAACATGTTTTATAAATTAGGGAATTTACTTATGAAATTCCTCTATTGTAAATTACGGGGTTTATCCCGCGTTATGAAATAAAATAATCGGGCATTTTCAAGTTTAAAAGAGATCCTGATAAATCTTCCACTGTCGCATCATTTAATAAATACCACGGGTTCCTGTCCCGCGGCTCCTGACCGGGTCAAACCGGGGCTGGGGCCGTGACAACTATGCCTCAACCCGACAGTGAGTCAATATATTCAGCAGACAACCGTTTAATTGCTGACGAGCTTCGGTACGATGTAAGCGCTACTGCCATCGAGTTTGATAATAATTTAAGAAGCCTAACTGATGAGCAGCGTCTAGTGTTTGATAAGATAATTGCAGTAGTTAATAGTAATGCTGGTGGTGTGTTCTTCGTCTATGGCTACGGAGGGACTGGAAAGACGTTTCTGTGGAAGACATTATCTGCATCTATTTGATGTAAAGGAGATATTGTACTTAATGTTGCATCAAGTGGTATCACATCTCTTTTGTTACCTGGTGGACGTACTGCACATTCAAGGTTTCATATACCTTTGAATTTAACAGAAAGCTGATGTGTTTTATTAAACCGGACGATGACATTGCTGATTTATTAAGGAAAACAAAATTGATAATTTGGGATGAAGCACCGATGTATCATAAACATGCGTTTGAAGCACTTGACCGAACAATGAAAGATATTTTCAAATGTGAGATGACCTTTGGTCGTAAAGTTATGGTGTTCGGTGGTGACTTTAGACAGATACTTCCGGTTGTACCAAATGGCAGTAGGCGAGAAATCGTTAATGCTTCAATCACTTCGTCGTATATTGGAGTAGTTTCAAGGTCCTTACGTTAACCAAAAACATGAGGTTAACCGTAGGAGCGAACGCATCTGATATAGAAGAGATTAAAGCTTTTGCAAATTGGTTGCTCGAGTTGGGGGAGGGAAAAATTGGTGCCAGTGACGATTGTGAGGTGGTTATAGATATTCCTGAAGATTTGTTAATCAAGTGCTCTGAGGATCCTATGTCAGATCTGATCGACTTTGTATATCCTTCATTTCTCCAACTGTACAAAAATAAAAATTATTTTGCTGAAAGAGCTATACTACCACCAACAAACGAGGTTGTTCAAGAAATTAATGAAAGATTGCTTGCTTCGTTTCCTGGCGATGAAGTCGAGTATCTGAGTTCTGATAGTATTTGTCAAACTGATCAAGCAAAGAACGAAGCACATGCGAGACTATATTCTCCCGATGTTCTGAATGGTCTTAAAATTTCTGGTCTGCCTAATCATCGATTAGTCCTTAAAGTTGGTGTGCCTGTAATGTTGCTTCGTAATATTGATCAACAAAATGGTTTATGTAACGGTACGAGACTGTGGATTACTAAACTTTATAAACGTGTTATAGAGGCTGAGATTATATCCGGCGGAAACATAGGGACTAGAACGTTTATTCCACGAATCAGTTTGACACCGTCGGATAAAAGAATTCCTATCAAGTTTCAACGATGACAATTCCCCTTAAATGTATGTTTTGCAATGACTATAAATAAAAGTCAAGTACAGTCTCTATCAAGGGTTGGATTGTATTTGAAATATCCAGTTTTCTCACATGGTCAGCTTTATGTTGCGTTATCAAGAGTTAAAAGCAGAGCCGGTGTGAAGTTGCTTATACTAGACAAAGATGGGAATGTAACGAGTAAAACAACAAATGTAGTCTACAAGGAAGTTTTTTTCCGGAATTTCAATAGTTTTATGTTTTTTTCTTCCAATGTATGTATTTGTACACAACATTTCATTTCAAAGTAAATAATATGGTTTTGATTGAAGCCCGCGTATTACGCGGGATTAACCTAGTATGTAATTAACTAAATCACCTCTGTTTTTTACACGTAGTACCCGAGCACGATTCCTTGGCAAGTGTGGCGTTCGACACATACAACTTTTTTCGACGGACTTGGAACAACTTTTTATGAAAATATGACCTTTATATTTACCTATAACCCCAGCTCCATGCCTCATATCTCCCATGGTTTAGCATACTCCATGCTTTTATTTACCTATAACCGCACCCTTAGCTCAGAGGCTGATTTGTCAACTGCACATGTGAAGCCCAAAGACAAAGGAGCATGAAAATAAAATACAGAATAAAGGAGAATGAAAAAGCATGAATTAGTTGAGGATGGCAATGGATATACCAGATTACTACCCACGTTAATTTTGTACCCCTTATTTCTATACATACCCTGTACCACCCTCCCAAGTTCCTACCTCACCAATACTATCCCACGTAAAATGAACATTTGTGGTCCCAACCCTAACCCTCCCAAATTTACCCCAACTCACCAGCACACACCAAATGACCAAATCAAATGTTTAATTGATTCTCAATATAAGCACCATACAATTCATAAGCCAAAAGCTGGAATTTATACTCATTTTGAAAACAACCATCAAGCTACCACGAGGAGATATTCTCTTCACAGCGGAAGCTACAAAATCTCTAATAGATACTATAGTTAATTTTAAAGTTAAGACCAAAATCACAAAATCATTACATAGCCTAACCAAATAAGACCAGGACTGAAAGATACCTTCTCATGATCACAAGCAGCTGCAAGCATTACATTTCCATATGCAAAAGTTTGTAGAGATGATTGAAAAATTCGAGCATAGACATATAATCAAGCATAAGCAATTGCGCCAATAACAATCAATTTTGGCTTCATGATTGCAGCACTTCTCAACAACTGCAAAATTTCCTACTTAAACCCGCCCATTTCTTAAGGCCTTGGTGATACCTGCCTGCCACATCAGATAAGCCATTTCTTAAACTCACATGATCAAAACAATTTAAAACTCACAAAAATAAAAACCTACCCAAAAATGTCGATGTTTGGTTCAGTGTAAGGATTGTAAGCAGGCTTGGAATGCAAAGCAGGCTTGACATGGAAGTTAGACATTCCTGGAACACCAGATGGAATGATAAAATACAACATTTTGGATATGATTTCTGAAACAAAGGGTGTAGATTTTATTTGTATTAGTTTATTGCAAATTACAATAGTTCTTGTTAACATGAATAAGATCATTATTTACCCAAATGAGAGAAAAAAAAAATGAACACCCTGCAGGACCAATCTTTGTAAATGGTTACAAACACAATTATATTAAAAACACAATATAAGATTATTAATCCTTTTATAAAAACACAATATAACAACATAACTAAAAAAACTATTGTTTTTTACGTAGGCAATTACACATTTACTTTTACTTTAATCGACACATTTGACCTATTGTATAACTTAACCTATTTGACATGTTCTATAACTTTGTCCATTTGACCCGTTCCACAACTTTACCCATTTGACTCTTTAAAGGTAAACCATGTTCCAAATCAACCTACTATAGGTAAATGGGTTGAGTCTAACATATGATAAAAAAGAACACAAAATATATACCTGAAATTGCAAGTCGGATAAAAGTCTAACGCCCTTTCTAGTCCAATTCTCCATTAGCAAGTTGATCGAACTCAACATCATTTCACAATGCCACATCATCATGATTAACTTTATTTAGTTAAAATCCTAACATGACATAAACACAAACTATAAAAAATATTTAGAAACCTATTAATCAATATTGAAACCTTATATTAACAACCCTACTATTCAACTTGGTGACTCTATTAGTAATATTGTTCAACTCGGTGACTTTATTAGTAAGTTACACTTACTTTGTTTTTCTTTACTTCATTTATTTAAAAAGTTACAATTACTTTGATAAGCACAACTGTTGAATGATGATCTGTTGGATTAAAGGGACCAAATTTTAAGTTGGTAAAAAGTCAATTTAAGATCTGAAGAACATATTTTTTTTTCTTTTCACGGTAGCATGTGCAACAACTTAAGCAATGTAAACAACATACCTCATTTCTCAACCGGCTCAATTGGAGCTCCGGGCTGACGTCGCAAGAAAACCCCAGTACCCGTAGATTCTGGTTTCGTCCTAGAGCTTTGAAGAGAAACATCTCGCATACTTGTCACACCCCAACCGATGGCGGAAAAGTCGGGGCGCGGCATTGAGCGAAACAGATTGTTAAAAGAAATTCCATAAAGACTAAATTACCAAATAGTTTAAATATTATGTCCCATACCATAACCCATAAGATAATCTAGTTATTACAGACATAGATATTCTTCAAACAAAAACATGTTCCGACAACTCAGATTTCCAATAAAATAAATTGTCTTTGTTTCTAGACTCTCAACCCTACTTGATTCCACGAAAAGCAAGCAAAGCATCCTACCAGATAGCATCCTAAACACCTGTCACATACGTTAAAGTAAAGGTCAATACACATAGTGTAAAGGTGAGCATACTAGTTTGATAGATATAATAGAGTTCGAAAACGTTTACGCATAACCAGCATGTAACATATATAAAGTGAAGGCAAGTAGGTTATCGACAGAGAAATATGCACAGACGTGACTGCGAGTTGTAGAATGCGCAACACATATCCCCACTGGGACACGTGAAGTAAAGCCCTTAACAGCCCCTGTCCACGACAGGTGCTGAGTCCAAACTATAGTACTATCGTTGCTAAGGTGTCAGGCAACAATCACTGTGTTAACATAACATACAAGCATTCATCGAATAACACGTAGCATGCAATAACGGTTAGCGTATAAATAGTGTTTGTGTTGTGTGTCGATTATGATTTGAATATAGATAACGTATGTAACACCCAAAAGTGCATAAAGCAAAAAAGGGATCGAGTTTACTCACAGATTGTGCTTAACAAGTAAACACGATCTTGGATTGAAGGGAGCGTTGGAAGAGATTAGCCTGAACAGTTAATGATCGCATAAACGATAAGTGGTGCATAAAACTGTGCAAGAGTAATAGTGTCAGATGGTAATCCGATCGGATGGAAATCTGAACGGATAGCCAGTCGATCGGATGACAGTCCGTTCGGATGGTCATCCGATTGGATGGCCATTCGATTGGATTGTCACCTCGCTTGGTGAGAATGTGTTTGTGTATGATAGTTTGTACTTTGAAGTTTTCGTTGTAGCATTTTGAAAACAGAGAAGTATCTCTAACTTTCAGGTCGATCGATCGAACGGAGGTCCGATCGGACGGCGATCCGTTCGGCGAGGTAATTCTCAGAGAACAAGTTCACAGCATTGTTGACACTCGATCGGATGGTCTACTGATCGGGTGGCAATCCGTTGGAACTGTCAACATGTTGAAAATTGTTTAAGTGTTGAAGTCCAAACATCACATGGTCGGATGGTAGTTCGATCGGATGGCAATCCGATCGGACGGTAATCCGTTCGATGTTCAAAACCTCTGATAAGTTAAAAATAAAGTTAAGTGTGGGACCCAAGGTGCAGGTCGATCGGATGGCTGTCCAATCGGATGGCAATCCGATCAGACGACAATCTGATCGGACGGCAATCCATCCCAAAAGCCTGATCGTCTGACACTTGGTTACTTTTGATATTTTGCGGTTTTGATCGAGACGATGTGATACGTGCTAAACAACAGAACCTCGTCAAAATCTAAGAAATCCGATCGGACAGGAATCACCCTAGTCCGACCAGTTAACTGTCCGAAACGGTGGTTCATGTTTAACCCGAAATCCGGTGTCTTTCTTATAGAAATAAGATCTTGAACCAACACAACACCAAGAAGAAGTGGAAGATTAGATCAAACCCCGATTCTATTGGTTTTGAGTGCATTGAGTGTAAAAAAGTTGAAAAACCATCTTTCAATCCTTTCCACCATGAATATGTTCAGATCTATGCAAGACCTTTGTTTATTTATGTGGAAAACGTTCAGAACTAAGTTGTTCTTGGTGGTTTGAAGCCAAAACATGAAGTTCATATGAACACCATGATGAGATCATCCTAGAACACCTTAAATCTAGTGATTTCACGGTTAAAAGTTAAGATTCAAAAGATAGAAAGGTGTAGGAGTGCGTGTAGATCAAGAAAGTACAAGATTTAGGTTGCAAACTTACAAGAATCGTGAAAAATCGAGATAAAGAGGCTTGAGAGCAGCTGGGTCGAGTGAGAGGAGCTGTCACATCATAATGATGTGACACGAGGGTATTTATAGTGTTTCCCAAAAAGGAAAGTGCATGGAATCGAGTGGGTCACCGATAGGATGGCTGTCCGATCGGGTGGCAATCCGATCGGGTGGCAATCTGATCGGGTGGCAATCCGATCGAGCAGTCACTCGATCGAGTGGCTCCGACGACTGAGTTTCGGCATTTCATTTCGTGCATTGAGTTTTGCGATGCGATAGAGTTTCCCATTAATCCCAACTACTATATCTAACATACAATCATCCTAATTATCTTGCGTATAGCGTTTGCGATTCGATTGCGATTGCGTTTCGATTAATCACCACAACATAAACATAAATAAACATGCACAAGTAACACATAAAAGGCACACACACATGTAAAACAATATCCAGAACGCATAATTCGGGTTGCAAATGCGATTGCGATGCGATAAGCGATAAAGCGATAAAACACGCAATAAACATCGATTAAACCTCAATTATTAACAAGTACTCCACATAATACAACTAACGTAACAAAGTAAATAGACTATCTACAAGTCAAAGAAGTCAAAACAGTAGTTGAGCAAAGAGTGACAGATCGCAATTAGCAATCTTTTCTCCTTTTGACTTTAATCTTGACTTTGACTTTCGAAAACACGGGGTGTTACAATACTGGACATTGGAATCAATCTTAGGGATATAGTAAAGCACACATATTTTACTGATGCTATGTTCTAAAAGTTCATGTGAACAAAACCATTACCTAACCACTTCTACCCGAATTCCATATTTTACATACTAATAGAAGACCCAGCCTTCTTTGGTAACTCCAAAAGTAATGTATGTGTGTGACTAATTACCAGAAATGCTAAGATTAAATTAGAAACTTAGTTACTCACTCCTTAGCTTGTGATATTAAAGCATACACGATTACCAGAAATACATGGATTAGAAAACTTACTATTTTTTCTAATTTTTAAGTATACATGTAATACATGCCATGCCAAACCCGAACTACCATACATTAGCATCAGGTATAATAGATCTAAATAGGTCAGTATGTCAATAACTTAATCTAAATACATGAATATATAACTTAAAGATAATGTCATTCAACTCATAGCTCTAGTAACTGAAGACGCCTTTTCACTGTGAATAATTAGGGATGAGAAAATGGTATCGGGTATCGGTTCGAAACCGATATCGAATTTCTGAACCGACTCGATTTTTGGTACCGATTCAGTACCAACATTTTACGTTTTCGGTACCGGTTTTTACCTTCAAATACCGGTCTGTACTGGTTGGTAACAAGCTCATCCCTTATGTGAATGTATCAAATTTGATACACCTGATAACCAACAACGTTCAAAATTTGAGTAAAAATCATATTTAATATCACACGCAACCTCTAAAAATTAAAATAATTGTTATTAATTATCATATGTTATATTTCACAAATCTCCTTCATAGATTTTGTAGGTTGTTGTGTCATTCAAACAACCACTTAACACAAAAGGGGTGTTTGAATATGTGTATATCTCTAATTGTAACCGTCTTATTTTGTGATTGTGATTCTTGAAATTTTTTTTTGAACGTCTTTTTTTAACGTCATTGTGATTCTTGAATTATATAACCAGTTTGAATCCACAAAAGCCATTGAAACCTTTTTGGCTTCCTCAACCAATAAAAAACACAAATCCAAACTAAAAAAGCACATAATTTCAAATTCTTATTACTCAATAAGATTAGCCATTCTTTATTTTCAAGCACCTCATTCTAATCAAGGATGTTTTTTGTTTCAAGATGAGTTGGGTTTGTTGAAATCATAAATTTTGATAACCATATGAAGATGAATCTCGAAAAAGACCTAGGTTGCTAAGCTACCAGGTTATTTGTCACACCCCCAAAATACCACTTGCGGAAACACCGCGGGGCGTGTGACGTACCAGGATCTAGCCACCAATCACATTGAACTCATAACTATATTTAAATAAAACTTTCATTCATTAACAAAAAGTGTTACAAAACGTTAGATGTAATTCATTGTATACAGCGGAATCATAACTCATTTGTTAAGTGTTTCATAAACCACATGTACAAAAACCATTAGACATGTATTGCGATTCCATGTATCTCGACCCATGACCACTCCAGCCTTCCAGACAGCAAGTTCCCAAAGTTATAACTCTATAGTCCTGCAAGCATACAGACAAGTGTGTCAGACGACGCTGGTGAGTTCAAAGTTTGTTAACACATTTTAGTTACTAGATATAAGTGTAAAACATTTCAGAGACTTGATGTTGTTAATAACTCGATTACCGCCGATGGCTCCAGATTATTTGTCCTATTCCCCAATGCCTCTATCAAAGCAATGGTCAAGACCGGGGTCATTAGTTCACTTCCGACCTCCCCGGTGCGGTGTGACGGATCATTTTCATGTTGCTGTTACATTTGAGCTTGCTGATTTTGAGTTCGTCTAGCGGATGTTATCGTTTCTACAATTCATTTGCATATTGTAAACAATCTATTGAGATTCTATTGGTCAGAACATCTCCCTTATTAGACCCCTGTGATTGTAAGTGACACCAGATGTTGCACCTATACAACTCGTATCCCTTGATGTCAAATTCTTAGAGATATACCTTTTAACCATTGGATTCTTAGTATAGGAATATGTCCTTGGATTCACCTGATTCAATAGGTTTTGATTCGGTGTTGTGGTTAGTTACTATGTTATTATTTGTGACAACTGTGTTCTGTAATCGATGTTCGATGTAAAACAATGATGATTATTAATAAAACAATGTGCTTTGGTGTTACTATATGTGTTTTGGTGTTATTATATGTGTATTTGTGTTTGGTGATTTTTCAATTTGATTCGATTCCAATTTCAAGCTTTAAATCGCTTTCTAGAAGGTTATACGCAAACTGGTGCTTAAACGCAGTCAGTATAACACGAAAAACACTCCGGAATAGTGACATAGGCTTAACATACCTTAAATAACCTTTACATAACTTAGAAATAAGTTTTGAAGGCTTTGGTATGGCAAAATCAAGTTAATTCGCTTACAGGGACTATTTGTGTCAAACTGCGAAACTATGCCGATTTGTATAGTAACGAACATTCCGGAACATGACCATAAGTTAAACATACCCTAAATATCCTTTACATAGCTTAGAAATAGGCTTTGAGGGTTTCGGTGTGCTAAAATAAACTTTTGGGTCATTCAGGGACTAAAAGCGTCAAAAAGTGCACAAGTTTGCATTTTCACGCATAACTTACATTCTGAATACATCCGGACATCCAAAAATTCATGTAATCATTAAAATATTATGTTTTAGTGATTGGCTTGATAAAAATCCATTCGTCGCGCAATTTGGACCGTTTTTGCGTCTGTTACGACTTCCGTCGTAATTAACCGAACAACGCAACCGTACGGCCAAACGAACCGACATCCGACATATTTTTGAGCATATTTTAAGTTCCCTATACTTTAACTTCATTTTAGAGCTTTGAAATGGGGTTAACGGGGCTTAAACATGTCAAAAATGCATCGAAAACCAAGTTTGGGGCTTCAGGGGCCTGTTCTGCCATTTTTGAAACT
This sequence comes from Helianthus tuberosus, assembly GCA_030545235.1. Taxonomy (NCBI): domain Eukaryota; kingdom Viridiplantae; phylum Streptophyta; class Magnoliopsida; order Asterales; family Asteraceae; genus Helianthus; species Helianthus tuberosus. The sequence goes on from CM060403.1 coordinate 21,094,625, forward strand.
TGGCTGGTCTGCACAAGGCTTACGGACCGTAAGCCATCAGCCATACGGTCCATAAGGACCTCCCAGAACAGAAAAACCAGATTAACCAGCTGTTAACAGCTGTTAAGCAATCATAACCCAATTGCACATGGTTTTGGACAATACTAGGGGCTCAAGTGGTTTTGTAAAACCATGGGCTTGAGGTGTATGGATGAGATTGAAGCACGTTATTCGAGGAACAATCTTAACGGTTCTAGAAATCCTATAAATACCCCATGATCTCAACCCCAAAAACCCACACCTTTGAAATCTGAATTTGTTCTCTAAGTTGATGTGTTTAACACTTCATACCTGAGAATATTCGAATTCAAAACTTCCATTCTTGGACCCGTTGTAAGTGTTCTTTCGTTCTTTTCATTCATTTTAGCGTTAAAGTCAAACTGCGTTTGACTTTCTGCATTGACCAGTTTATGGTCAATGTGAAGTTCGTTTGAACTTCATAACGTGAGTGTAATCACGATGGTTATAGTCCCTAGTGACTATACCTACTGATTACCACGTTATCTAGGCTCAGTGACGAGTCGAAGTTTCGGCCAAAATGTGCATTTACACGTATTTTGTAACCAAACTACTTTAGGATATCAAAACCGTTTGTTTTGATATCAAAACCTGTTTTCTAACTTAGTTAAGCATGTTTTAACATGCTTAGCTCGTCACTTTTAGTTTAGTGCTTATATAGGGTCGTAAAGGTAAGCGATCTAATCAATCGCTTATACTTTCGAACCCGACCCGTTTGGTCGATCATTAGGATCCGACCAAACACATTAAGTGACCATAGTAGCATAGGGAATAACCTTCCGAGGTTATAACTTATGGTCACCTAGTTTAGATAGTTGTATGATAAGTAGTTTATATGCCTTAGGTAAATGACCAAAATGCCCTTTTAATGTATAATTGGTAATTAAGCATATGTAACCTAAAATTTTGTCACATAACTGATTATACAACATGATTAAACTTGTATAGGCATATAATACTTGTCATAGGACTAGTTAGACGTCTCGAACGCGCATTTGCGCGCACGACGCGTTAAAGTAGCATAAGCTACCTTAACGGGTCGCGATGGGTCGAAAGCACTTAGGTTAGGCTCCGATTTAGAATGTAGGCTTTGTTAAACCATATCACATGAGTTCCAACACTCATTTGGTTTGCAAGACCTCATTCTGTCCGATCTTCCGATTTAGGCATCTATTGTTTGACTAGTGGTTCGATTACTAGGTGCTGCTTGATTTCTCTGGTTTACTCGAGTTTGTTGAAGTACTATTGATTGAGGATACCTTGCACTACATATGAGTACATAGTGCCCCTATTTTACTGTTTTCAAATGTTTTGGGGTGATTCATATGTACAAAATGTTTTCAAGGTTTAAACGATGATTTCAAAAACGAATAGAACGATTTATACTAAACTAATAACGATTTCTATAATGTGAACGAACTTGTTGGTTGTAGTTACATAACGAATGACATTCATTAATTTTGGCCGAACCGACCAGTATTAGGTTATGGTACCATAGGATCCGACAAATCCCGTTATTGCACTATACCCATGGTTATGTGTGGGTGTTGTGGGTAACGACTGAATCTGTAATTATTAACTTACCCTTTGGGGGGTTTGTTAATACGAGAAGCGAGGAACGAGGTAGTCGAGTCACGAAGGTTTGGATGTTATTAGCGAGACGACCATATATATAAGTTTTCACAATTAAAACGAGGATGATTTAAACGATTTAAACGAGAAAATGATTTGGAAACGATTGGGAAATGATTTGGGAACGATGCTAAACGATTGGTTTTTGGTTAGTGTTTAGATAACGGGACGGGTGTAATGTGGTGAAAACATGGTAGATACGCCGCATGTACTTTTTATATATAAGTGTTTTCAACATATTACATACTGTGGGCTTATTTAGTTCACTTGGGTAAACGATATTGAAACGATGTCACACAACGATGTTTTCGAAATAATATACGAGTTTTATTAACGAGTTTATACGAGATGTTTTACAAGATGGTTTTCTAAAACAAAAAGCTTTTGGGTTAAGAATCGTGGCTACAAAATTTTATAGATTATAACCATCTTGATTTGAGTTGGTTAATCATGTTGCAATATTATACACTTTTTTTTTAAAACAAGGTTTTCGAGGTATTGTAATATATGTAAACAAGCCATGATTCCGATACTCTTATAAAACCTATGTACTCGCCAGCATTTCTTTGCTGACTTTGCTTTTACATATGTTTCAGGTGTTGTTGCTTGATTGACGTTCTAGGATGCATGCGTCACATAGGATCTGGACGAGGCCTTAGTGACATAAAACGATGATAGTTGATATAAAACTTGTTTGTTATGTGTTAAAACAATGTTAATGCTTAATATTATCAATAAAACGAAACACTTTTTGTATCCATGGTTATGAAACGATAATTCTGTTACAACACTCCCCGAACATTTCCGCCACGCTTTGTTGTTTTACGTGGTCGGGGTGTGACATTATTCATATCTATACATGCATGACGTAACCCTAAGGAGTTAAGGTAGTATAAATTTCGATGAAAAAATTGTCTTAACAGGGGGAGAATGTGACAACTGTCAAAAATCCAGAAATCCGTACAATTAATTAATCATGATTAGTGCTTAATGATTGTGCTAAATTGCAATTAACTGCTTTCTGGTTTCTGCTTAATACATGCATGTGCATCATATATTGTTTAATGTCATACTAATATTGCAAGAAAGTTGTATTGCCTTAAATGATGCATTAAGTGTAGTTAGCACGGTTATCCGATAAATCAGGATAATGTGACAGAACTCAGCACATAGACAGACAGTGCATTAAGATACAGAAGGAGCTAGAAACTAAGTACTACACTAGTATAGTGTGTAGGAAAGTAAGTATCATAAAACTGTCTTCCTAGTGATAGTTTAGGTGCCGGAAAGTGCCTAAAACTCACCCAAGGTGCTAAATTCAGCAAAATTCAGCAAAAATAAGCAAATTAACACACTAATATTATGCAGAAAAATGATAAAATGGTCCTGAATGCTTTTCTAAGTGTCGGGAATCAAAAGTGTCACAAAAAGATACATAAAGCACACTAAACTGCAAAGTTTAGCACTTTAACGAAGTAACCAACCGAACAACCGGACACTACCCGAAACATCAAATTTACACTAGAAGCACTGTTTTAACATTACCAAGCTAGTTATGGTCCCCGAACACCATAACACCTCCTAAAAATACCTAATAACTAAAACATGTAACTAATACTTGGATTTAAACTAAATTGTAACTAAACTAGTTAGAACCTAGTCTACTACCCCCCACCCCACCTACAATCGGCCCAACATATGGCCCCACATGATGATTTGTTTTATTATTTTAAAAGATCTTGTTTATGCTTTAAATGACACAATATCCATAAGTTAACATGGTGATATGGATTATAAATAAACATGCAAGACATAAGCTTCATTTCCTACACCTACTAAAACACACACAAGTTCTTCCTTCTTCTCCTTGCTTGTTCACGGCCACAACCATCCACCACCCTACCACCATCATTCAACCATCTCCATTCAATCCACATATATACAAAGGTGCAAGAAGCTTGTTTAAGGAGCTTGGAGCTTTCAGAAGTTGAAGGACCTTCACCGTTTGCTTTTATCCACTTGTTTTCTCCTCTTGATCATCCCTAGCCTTGTGCTAGTGGTAAGCACCATAATCTTGCTAGTTTACTTCTCTTTTAAGTGGTTAAAAGAGGATACAAGATGATTATCAAGAAGAACACTAAGAAACAAGAAGATGAAACATGAACATAAGCTTAAAATTATAGGAAATCATGTTATTTATGTGTTGTTATACTTGATGATTGTTGTTTGCTTGTGTAAGTGATGTAGATCATAATATGATCTTGCTAGATCATGATTAAAAACATGATTTAACAAGATAAAAGGATGATTATGTTAAGAAATCAATAGATCATCCTTATGTAAATCATGAACTTGAAGTATAAATTGTTTTTCTTGTAAAATGATGATCAAAGATACTTTTAGATCTAGAAATTTTATGGATGATTTCGAAAGAAACCAAGTTAAAAATAAAAGTTTTAACTAATATTGGTTCTTACATAAACAAACCTCAATTTTGGTGGGTAAACAAGTGTAGAAACACTTGTGTAACAAGAAGATTTCACAAAGAAACCTTTTTAGAAAATATAAATACAGGTTGTAAAGATTCATATTCTTTAAAAATGAAGTTTTTAAAGAACTAATCTATAACAACCCTAAAGAAAACCGACACCCTCGAATTATTTTCGACACCCTAATATATTTTAAATTATCCCAATACGTCTTAAATTACACCCTGTATGTGAAAACCGAGCCCAAATTAGGATCTAACATTAAAAATAAAATAAAAACAAAGAAATTCACCTTGTCGCGGGCCGCGTAGCCCATGGCAACGTCTTACGCAGGCCGCGAGCAATCGAGAACGGGGCAACACTCGGTGATGACACGTGCCATCATCGTGGCGAAGGCTAGTCGATGACCCGGATGAGCTAAACCCTACCCGACCTACTACGCGGGCCGCGTAGGCCTGGGTCTCACCTTTACGCGGGCCGCGAGAAACCCGAACTCAGCCCCTATAAAGCTGGAGCTCGGGCCTTCAGTCGAATTCACTCAAAACTTTCTTTCTTTCTCTAAATTTCGCGTAGTATACATTATACTCGGGCATAATACCCCCTAAATAACAAAGTTCTGCTCCGTTGTAAGTATCATAACCCCTGGATACGTATTAGATACTCTGCCCAATTGATCTAGGGTTCCGTAACGGCTGTCGTGGTTCTGCCCGATGTAGTCGTTGGAATGCCGTCTCGGGGAGAGTATTACTAATGTTAAAATGGGTTATTATACTAACACGTGTGCATTTGTGTAAATTATAGATTGTCACCAGGAAACCCTAAAGGACAATCTAAGACAGCAATGTGAGTAATCTCATTTTTGTTAACTGTTTTTACAAAGCCTCACATAATTAATTATATATTAAGCAGTTATTGAGTATTTGTAAGGATACAATTATCGTCGGTATGTTGGGGTTTTGTATACAAAATTAGTTACTGCCTTGCGAGGAGTAACTTTTCCACAAGTCGGGTTTGACAGTACCGTGGGTAGTAATTGATATGACTTGGAAACAAATATAATTGCGAGACCGCCCTCAATACTGTACAATGGTTTTTTATTAAAACTTGATTGAATTGGGATTCACTCACTAGTATTTCCCACTGACAAAATGTTTTTAAACGCGTTTCAGGTAACAAAATGTGAAAGCCAAATAGAAGCCAGCTGGACAGCACTGAAGGCTTGGAAAAGTGGCAATAAAGTTACCTAAAATAAAATAGATGTTTTTATTAAATAAAAATAGGATTTATTCCTATGAAAATGTGTGTACTGCAAACTTGGGTTTTATCCCATGTCTTTAATATTATGAAAATGTGGTTTTTTACTCTTATCAAATATTTCCTAACTACGGTCCTGATGAAAATTCTGCTGCCAAATTAGACAATACCGGATACCACTGAACTGGCCACGGCCGCCCGTTCTCGTGTTTGAATAGGGGAACGGGGACTGGGACAGAAGGTGGTATCACAGCTAAGCCACTAATTCAGCCACATAAGTGTTCTGTTGACACCAAAATTCAAATTGTTAGGAAATAAATTATGGGAATACGTGCATAATTGTATTTTCTTGTTATGTGTTATTTGACTATTTGTTAGTTTACAGTATGAGCGACCAAGGACCATCTGACGCGTACCGTCAATTGTCTGGTTCGCCTAGAAGCGAAGGTGTCTCTTCTCAGCCTACCCTCTCAGGGTACTCTGCTGATAAGGAAGAAGGAATATCCGTGTTTAAGGCTCAGTCTGAAGAGCCATTCCCTCAGAAAAAAAGAGGATGGTTCAGTCGAGGGGCACATGAGCATAGGAAGCGTATGAAAAAGTTACAAGAACAGAGAACACTAGCCGCAGCTAAAAGTGGAACCGATGCCTATGCCCAGGATATGCTTAATAGGGGTATAGCCAAATCCACATCCTAGCAACCACTGCAGCTGACCCTAACCTGGAACAAATGATAGCACCCCAACCACAACCACCAATTCCTGACCAACCAATGGAGATAGAAAACCCTGAAAATCAAGTATAAATGCATGAATTTAATCCGGAGGAAATACCTAGGGTACCCGCACCAAATCCCTTGGTCCCAAATTACGACCCATGGTGGGATGACAATAAGGACTATGTGCAACGTTACCCGATACACGAAGACATACCCATGCCAAACCTAGGAGCCTACCCAGGGTTGGACCCTCTAGATCCCTATTATGATAATGATGTATTCATTAGGGAGATTCTAGAAAGTCCTTACCCATACCAGGCCCCTATACCTCCGTACCAGAATCCCACACCCCTGATTCTGAACCCAGCCCTAGAACCTGCACCCCCAATGAGTGCAGACAATGTACAAGAACTTAGGACATTTGGTGAAGAAATTTTAGAGAGTAGTGAAAGAATGAGACAGGTGGGAGAGTGACTCGTCTGGAAGTATGACGAGCGCAATATGGATTTCTGGATGAATCCATATCCATGAATGTGATGGTGGAAACGGTAGTAATAATAATATTAATAATAAAATAATATGATATGTGTGTATGTGTATGAAAAAAAGAAAAAAAAACTACGGATGCCTATTATTAGTAGTGTAGCTTTAAATTTCAGTCGGTATTGTAATTTTAATTTCAGTACTGGTGTGTAATAGATGCATATTATATGAATAGAGTAAAGTCGCAATGATCGACGTTTTTGACCAAAGTACGTGTCATGTGATTGTCTATATTAAATATTATTTTGTGATTATTAATGCGTGGTAAATGTTTAAAATTAGATGGACAACGAAGTGAACCAGGAAAACCAGAGTGATAACCACCCGAATAACGATAATCTGAATAATGAGAATCCGAACAACAATAACCATGGAAACCGAGTAGATAATAGTGCCATTCAACACATAGTGGCACAAGGAATCATAGATGCAATTCCATTTATTATTCAAACTGTTAAGGAAGCGGATAATAAAAGTAAGCATAGCAGTAAACGACCAACTGAGCCGAAAAACAGTGTAAACAATGGACCAGTACTTCAAGTGCCCATTCCCAAAAGAAGAAGAACCATGCCTTATGGTTGTTCTTACAAAGAATTCTGGTCCTGCAAACCAATAGAATTCTCTGGCAATGAAGGACCCATTGCAGCTCTATGCTGGATAGAAAAGACTGAGGCTGTTTTAAAAATAAGCAAGTGTGCTGAAGAAGACAAGATAATGTTTGCTTCTAATCTGCTTAAGAACTCAGCCTTAGAATGGTGGAACACTGTCCTCCAGTCAAGAGGAAGTGATAGGATTTACAACATGGAATGGGAGGAATTTAAAAATATGGTAGAAAGAAAATTCTGCCCTCCCAATGAAAAGGAACAGATAGCGAATAAGTTTCTGAACCTAAGGATGACCGGGGTAGATAGTAAGGGTTATACTACCACATTATTTGAATATGCTAGAATAGTACCAACCCTTGCATCACCTGAACCGGTATTAATATCCCGATACATCTGGGGGTTAATTAGAGAGATTAGACATATAGTCAAGGCTGCTAGACCTCAAACTATAGAAGAAGCTGTAGAACTAGCAAATACTTTGATAGATGAGTTAATCCGTACTAGAGAAGAAGACCAGAGGAGAAACCTAGCTCAAAGGCTTACCCAAGAATTCCGTTCTGGGAATTCCAACCGTAGGAATATAGGTTCTACCTCTGCACCATACTGCAAGGTCTGCAAGAAAAAGCATTCGGGAAAATGTTCCACTCATTGCAATTTCTGCAAGGCACCAGGACACAAGGAAGAAGATTGCAGAAGAAAATCCAGTAATGGACTTTGCTTCAACTGTGGGGAAAAAGGTCATATCAAGCCAAACTGTCCGAAATTGGCTCCAGCTGCGAACAATAACAAAAACACTAAAAATGCTAGAGCATTTGTTCTAACTGCAGATGAAGCCAAAATGATTCCAGACGTCATAGCCGGTACGTTTTTAGTTAATGATGTTTTTGCTAAAGTATTATTTGACTCTGGTGCAAACCAAAGTTTTATTAATACTTCATTTTGCAAACTTCTTAATCAACCATTAACTAAACTCTCACAAGAATGTCTAGTCGAGACAGCGAATGGAGAAACGGTTAGGATTTCTGAAATCTTGCAGGGAGCAAGAATAGAATTTCTAAACCAAATGTATATTGCAAATCTGTACCCAATGAATCTGACAAGATTTCATATCGTATCAGGAATGGATTGGTTAATAGCCAATAAAGCTAATATTTTATGTGATCAAAAGTCAATTCAAGTAAATTCACCAAAGGGTGAAAAGATCACAATTAAAGGTGATAAACCATCTAGATCCACTAAATTCATCTCTGTGATGAAAACTGTAAGTTATATAAGAAAATGATCTATAGTGTATTTGATTTCCATAATCACTAACACTAAAGGAAAAGAATTAAAGGACATCCCAGTAGTGTCTCAGTTTTCAGATGTATTCCCAGAAGAATTACCAGGACTACCGCCGGACAGAGAAGTTGAATTCAGAATCCATCTACTGCCAGGAACAGCACCAATTGCCAAAGCACCCTACCGTTTGGCACCCTCCGAAATGCAGGAACTGAAGAAACAGTTAAATGAATTATTAGAGAAGGGATTCATACAACCAAGCTCATCGCCGTGGGGAGCACCAATTTTATTCGTTAAAAAGAAGGACGGATCAATGCGTATGTGCATTGACTACCGTGAATTAAACAAGGTCACGATTAAGAACCGGTACCCATTACCGAGAATCGATGATCTGTTTGATCAATTGCAAGGAGCTCGATTTTTCTCAAAAATCAATTTAAGATCAGGATATCATCAATTAAAGGTACAGGAAGAGGACATTCCTAAAACCACATTTAGAATAAGGTATGGCCATTATGAATTTACTGTCATGCCATTTGGTTTAACCAATGCCCCGGCTGCATTTATGGACATGATGAACTGAATATGTAAGCCATATTTGGATAAATTCATAATTGTTTTTATTGATGATATTCTCATCTATTCTAAAAATAAAGAGGAACATGCAAAGCATTTGCACGCACTTCTAAGTCTATTAAGAAAGGAAAAGCTTTATGCAAAATTTTCAAAGTGCGAATTTTGGTTAGAACAGGTACAGTTTCTTGGACATTTAGTCAACCATGAAGGAATTCATGTGGATCCCACAAAAATCGAGGCGATTACCAAATGGAAAACCCCTGAATCATCAACCGAGGTTAGAAGTTTGTTAGGATTGGCCGGGTATTATAGGAGATTTATTCGAGATTTTTCTAGAATAGCCATTCCCTTAACTAAGCTAACCTGTAAATTCATTAAATTTGAATGGGGACCAAAACAAGAAGAAGCATTTAGAATTCTTAAGAAAAGATTAACCCATGCACCCATACTAGCGTTACCAGAAGGAACTGAAGGCTTTGTAGTCTATTCTGACGCTTCTAAGTTAGGCTATGGATGTGTGTTGATGCAACGCCAAAAGGTTATAGCTTACGCATCTAGACAACTTAAGAATCATGAAGAGAATTATTCAACCCATGATCTAGAGTTAGGAGCTATAATTTTTGCCCTTAAAATTTGGAGACATTACCTTTATGGTAGTAAGTTTACCATATTCACTGATCATAAAAGTTTAAGGTATGTTTTCGGGCAAAAGGAGTTGAATATGAGACAAAGACGCTGGATGGAAATGCTTAGTGATTATGATTGTGATATCAAGTATCATCCAGGAAAAGCAAATATATTTGCTGATGCTATAAGCCGAAAGTATCATGAAAAGCCAAAAAGGGTATGTTCTCTTAAATTAAATCTACAAGTAGATTTAAATGATCAAATTAGAAAAGCACAAGAATCAGTAATCCAGGATGATACTGAAAAATTAAAAGGAATGATTAAGGAATTAGAACAAGGAACGGATGGAATTTGGAGATTCCATAAAAAGAGAATGTGGATACCTAAGTTAGGGAACCTGCGCCATCGTATATTAGAAGAAGCCCATAAGTCTAAATATACGATGCACCCAGGAAATGATAAAATGTATCAGGATTTAAGAAAGAATTTCTGGTGGATAGGAATGAAAAAGGATATAGCAGCTTACGTTTCTAAATGTTTAACTTGTTCACAAATTAAAGTTGAACACAAGAAACCCTCAGGTTTGTTACAACAGTTAGAAATGACAGTATGGAAATGGGAATTGATAACAATGGATTTTGTTACCAAATTACCCAAAACAAGGAAAGGCAATGATACAATCTGGGTGATTGTAGATAGGCTAACCAAGTCAGCTCATTTCCTACCAATGAAGGAAACTTTTAATATGGAACAATTAGCTAAGCTATATGTAAATGAAATAGTTTCATTACATGGAATACCTTTATCAATTGTTTCTGACAGAGTTAGCCGTTTTACCTCTCATTTTTGGACAAGTTTCCAAAAGGCCATGGGAACCAAACTAAATCTAAGCATAACATATCACCCTCAAACGGACGAACAAAGCGAAAGGACAATTCATACAATGGAAGATATTCTTAGAGCTTGTGTAATTGATTTCAGAGGTAATTGGGATGATCATTTACCTTTAATAGAATTTTCTTATAATAACAGTTATCACACAAGTATCAATGCTGCACCATTTGAAGCACTTTATGGACGAAAGTGCCGAACCCCAGTCTGTTGGGCAGAAATTGGGGAAAAGCAACTATCTGGCCTGAGATAGTGCAAGAAACAACTAACAAGATCATTCGAGTCAAGGAACGACTGAAAGCAGCATGTGATCGACAGAAGAGCTATGCCGATAACCGACACAAACCGTTGGAATTTCAAGTAGGAGATAAAGTATTATTAAAAGTCTCTCATTGGAAAGGAGTGGTAGGATTCATCAAAAGAGGAAAGCTAAGTCCCAGATATGTTGGACCTTTTGAAATTATTAGAAGAATAGGACATGTAGCCTATCAGCTACAACTACTAGAGGAAATGACAGGAATACATGATGTATTTCATGTATCTAATCTCAAGAAATGCCTAGCTGATGAATCACTTATAGTGCCTCTTAAGGATATAGAGGTAAATGAACAACTCAAGTTTGTAGAGAGGCCTCTACAGATTGAAGATAGGAAAGTCAAGAACCTTAAGCACAAGAGATTAGTTCTGGTCAAAGTAAAATGGGACTCCAAAAGAGGACCAGAATACACATGGGAACTTGAATCGGAAATGCAAAGGAAATATCCACACTTATTCCAGTAGATCTCGAGGACGAGCTCTAAAATAAGGTGGGAAGAATATAACAACCCTAAAGAAAACCGACACCCTCGAATTATTTTCGACACCCTAATATATTTTAAATTATCCCAATATGTCTTAACTTACACCCCGTATGTGAAAACCGAGCCCAAATTAGGATCTAACATTAAAAATAAAATAAAAACAAAGAAATTCACCTTGTCGCGGGCCGCGTAGCCCATGTCTACGTCTTACGCGGGCCGCGAGCAATCGAGAACGGGGCAACACCCGGTGATGACAAGTGTCATCATCGTGGCGAGGCTAGTCGATGACCCGGATGAGCTAAACCATACCCGACCTACTACGCGGGCCGCGTAGGCCTTAGTCTCACCTTTACGCGGGCCGCGAGAAACCCGAACTCAGCCCCTATAAAGCTGGAGCTCGGGCCTTCAGTCGAATTCGCTCAAAACTTTCTTTCTTTCTCTAAATTTCACGTAGTATACATTATAATCGGGCATAATACCCCCTAAATAACGAACTTCTGCTCCGTTTTAAGTATCATAACCCCTGGATACGTATTAGATACTCTGCCCGATTGATCTAGGGTTCCGTAACGGCTGTCGTGGTTCTGCCCGACGTAGTCGTTGGAATGCCGTCTCGGGGAGGGTATTACTAATGTTAAAATGGGTTATTATACTAACACGTGTGCATTTGTGTAAATTATATATTGTCACCATGAAACCCTAAAGGACAATCTAAGACAGCAATGTGAGTAATCTCCTTTTTGTTAACTGTTTTTACAAAACCTCACATAATTAATTATATATTAAGCAGTTATTGAGTATTTGTAAGGATACAATTATCGTCGTTATGTTGGGGTTTTGTATACAAAATTAGTTACTGCCTTGCGAGGAGTAACTTTTCCACAAGTCGGGTTTGACAGTACCGTGGGTGGTAATCGATATGACTTGGAAACAAATATAATTGCGAGACCGCCCTCAATACTGTACAATGGTTTTTATTAAAACTTGATTGAACTGGGATTCACTCACCAGTATTTCCCACTGACAAAATGTTTTTAAACGCGTTTCAGGTAACAAAATGTGAAAGCCAAATAAAAGCCAGCTGGACAGCACTGAAGGCTTGGAAAAGTGGCAATAAAGTTACCTAAAATAAAATAGATGTTTTTATTAAATAAAAATATGATTTATTCCTATGAAAATGTGTGTACTGCAAACTTGGGTTTTATCCCATGTGTTTAATATTATGAAAATTTGGTATTTTACTCTGATCAAATATTTCCTAACTACGGTCCTGATGAAAATTCCGCTGCCAAATTAGACAATACCGGATACCCCCGAACTGGCCACGGCCGCCCGTTCCCGTGTTTGAATAGGGGAACGGGGGCTGTGACATAATCACACCTTAAAGGATAACAAGGCTTACTAAGGGGCTGTTTGGTAGCCTCTTAATCCATTTAGAGGCTGTCTCTTAATGAAATCATTTGTGGCCATTATGTCTGAATGAATAAGAGGTAACCTTATGTCTGACTGGATAAGAGGTAACATCTGAATGGTAAACCATCACATGTCACATTCTTCTACATTATCTTTGTTAAACTCTTAAATGATTTCATTAAGAGGTAGCCTCTTAATGTCATTCAGATGCTACCAAACAGCCCCTAAGAACACCAGTAAGTTCCTACAAATTTTTACAAATATTCAAGTTCATAAAGTAGTAGAATATGCATGATTTTGGCAAGGTTGGTAAGTAAAGGATGATTATTATTATTGGTGAATTGATTGTGGTGATTTTTACAAAAGAAAATGATATGCTTAAAAGCATGGAAACCTCCATTTTTAGGGGAAACTATGGCAAAATTTTCTAAAAATATGAACACTTAGAAAAATATTTTTAAACAAATATTTACAAGTGTATTTTAAACCATGAGTTTTCTACAAAAACTTTGCCATAATTTTTTGTTACAAAAATACAAATATTGGAGGTTGATTTTCATAAATAAAAGTGACTAAATATGTATTTAGGAAATATATATTTAGAAGACACCATGTGTGTGATTATTTGTATATGTTGTGTATTAGTTATATTATTGTAGGACTAGAAATAATATAACTCATTAAAAATACCAAGAATTACCATCCAAAATATTACCAAAATTCCAAAGAATGAATATACACAATTACACAAAAAAATTAGTAAAAACCGAACTATGGAATAAGACTTACAAAAATATTCCGGAATTTATTCACAAGGTATATTTTGGTAAATAATATTTTCGACACCAAGGAAACAAAAATATGATTTTCAGAATTACTACAAGAATATATCATTTTTTTGACAAGTATGAAATATATATTTCTCTCGAAATTTTTAGAAGATATATTATTTTTAAGAAGTGTATATTTTCTTACAAACACAAAATATAATATTTTTGGGTGGAATATATATATTTTCTCAATTAAATATGAAACATGGCGTTTTTTAAAGAAAAATGAGTTTAAATATGTCGACTTCGTCTTGTATCGAGTCTAGTATTAGAATTGTTAGATCAGGGCACGTTGCACGAGGAAAATAGGAGGTTTTGAGGGTGTTTGAAATAATTTCGCTTGAATGTGCTAATTCCGCTTGAAATGGCAATTGACACTTTCAAGCAAAATTAACTTTGTTAATTTCGCTTGAACTGACATGCTGCCTCTTTCAAACGGAATTAGATCTCTATAAATACCCTCCAAACGAAATCATTTGTAACTTTGAGATTTCCGGTACCGAAGTGCTGCCGACGCGTCGTTTGATCTGTATTGCTGTTAAATCAATAAAACAAGACGTTTAAAAGTGAAACAAGCTGTTTTACAATTCTGTTTCTTTGTTTTCGCCTCTGAAACATACAAGAACTCTTCTGATTGACTCGTTTGGGTCACGAACCGATCCTACAAGTGGTATCAGAGCTCAGGAAGAAGAGTTCTTGCCAAAACAGCCTTATTTTCTGACTTCTACACCTTCTTTTTGAAATTGAACTAGTTTTCACAGCCAAAATGTATTGAATTTCACATATCAAGTGCGAAACTGTGTTTTAATGAATCCTTGAGAATATTGGACCTTAATTCAGCTTAAAAATGGTAAAATTCTTAATTCCGTTTGAAATTCAGATCGGACAAGATGATGTCAGCAGCATTTCAAATGAGATTAGCACTTGATTCCGCTTGAAAGAGCTATTCCGCTTGAATAATACACATAATTCCGCTTGAAAGTACCTAATTCCGTTTCTGGGTGTAATTCCGTTTGAGGAGGTTCAAACGAAATTAGTTATTTCGTTTCAAGTGTGTAATTCCGTTTGAGTAGTTTCAAGCGAAATTAGTTGATTTCGTTTCAAGGCGTGATTCCGTTTGAAAGTGTGCTGGTTCAAACGAAATCAGTGATTCCGCTTCAAAGTGATTTCGTTTGAGGGTGTTATTTCGCTTCAAAAGGTTAATTCCGTTTGAAGAGTTGATTTCGTTTGTGGGTTAATTCCGTTTGAACTTGTACTTAGTGTGAAATTTGAGTTTGTGAAACAATTTTCCGAATCATGGAAGAGGAATTCTACAATGCGTTTGCAACACCGATTGCACCTGTTACTGCTGCCGAAACATTGTACAGTGAGAATGAAACATAAACTTATCAAAAACCACCTAAGCTAATGTTCATTGAAGATTTTAAAGGTTGGCAAAATCGATTTGAGAACTGGGTGCAAGCATATAAGTTTGATGCATGGTGTGCTTTAAACAAAGACTACGAGAAACCGAAAAATGAGCGTGGGCTTGAAAAAGCTTTTTGTGATTTTTCAGAGAGTGATAAATTGAAGTATACAAGTGAGGAAATGATTATTAGTCTTCTGCAACAAGCGGTAAAGGAAGATATCTTTATTCTGCTTCAACATGAGAATACTGCTAGATCGATTTGGAATGCATTGATTCAAAAGTTCAAAGGAAGCGCAGATATGATCAAAAACAAAAAGGCTTTATTGAAGAAATCATTTGATATGTTTTCAGCTTTCGATCATGAAACAACTAAGATGACCATTGATAGGTACTGTCATCTAGTATTGGAAATGTGAAGATTGGATATAAAGAAAGATGATGAGGAGTGGGTTGATAAACTAGCTGAAGCATTACCACAGCATAAGTGGGGAACTTAGTTGATGATTGTGAAACATATGAGAAAATCGGTGAATATGAATTTGGCACAGTTTATTCAAAAGATTGAAGAGCACGAGCTGGATATTCAGAAAACGACAATCATGAAGAATCCAAATGCTCAACAAGATGTCAGTTTATATTATAGAGGGAATAAGTTTGAGGCTACCCCCAGCCCTAGCCCAAAGATCCAAACTGGTTTTAGTGCTGACAGTTCGTCTGGAACAAAGAGTATTAATATAACTCAGAGTGGTGAATCTTCGTCTTCATTTTCAAGCTTTGATCCAAATCATACAACATCAAGTCTTCAAAGACAGAACTCAACAAATCTTCAATGCAATGTTACTTTGAACATTCAGAATGGTCAAAATCTGTCTCCGTAAATGACTAAGCAACACATGGCATCACTTGTTGCTATGTTGGAATCATATGAAAGTTTGATTGCTGGCAGAATTGGAAATCTGATGCTTACTAAAGAGGATTATGACCAGATTGATGCTGAGGAACTTGAGTTGATGGATGTGAAGTGGTGTTTGGCTAGTGCTTGTAGGAGGGCAGAAAAGTTTCAACAAATTACTGGTAGAGATGAGTTTCGAGGAATGGCTACTTCTCCGTTAGGTTTTGACAAATCAAAGGTTACCTGTTTTTGTTGCAAAGGAAAGGGACATTTTAAACGAGAATGCAAAAACAAAGAAGCAACTGGGAGACAAGATGGAAAGAATGATTATTATCAAAAGTCAATTTTTCATCAGATTGATCAACAACCACAAATTGTTAAACAACCACAAACTGCTTATGCACGTCCCATTGAAGAGAAAAGAGCTTTGTTTGGTATAATTGATCAAGATGATGAATTTGTTGCAGAGGGATTTAGCTGGGATAAATACATTCCACCCGGTTCAGGTCTTGTTGCTAGAATTCTTGGTGAAGATGAAGTTAGTCAGAAAAGAATTCCGATTTTTCCAGATCTAGGAAGTGATATTGATACCGATGATGAGGAAGAATATCTTAACAAAGCTAGAAAAGGCATAGATCCTGACAGTTTTAATTTGTTTTTTGCAGATAAAGTTGAGATGCTGAATCAGAAGAAGATTGCCAGATTAAGTAGAGAGCTGGAAGCAGTAAGAATCCTTGCTGATGAAAAAGCAAAGACAGAAGCTGGAGAAGCTAATGTTGATCAAGTAACCGAGAAAATAGTAGAGAAAATCGTTGAAGTGGAGAAAGTGGTGGAAAAAATAGTCGAAGTTGAGAAACTTGTCGAAGTAGAGAAAATTGTCGAAATAGAAAAAAATGTTGAAGTTGAGAAACTCGTTGAAGTTGAAAAGATTATCGAGGTTGAAAAGATAAGTGAAAAAGTGGTTGAAGTAGAAAAACCATGTTTGAAGTGTAGAATCTTGCAAAGTTTGTTAGGAGAAAGATAAGAAGATTGCTGATTTGGAGAAGATTAAAGAAGATTTACTGTCTGATTTAAAGTATGTAAAAGAGTCATATGATGTTTTGAACAAGACAGTTGATGGTTTGAACAAAACAAATCGAGAAGTTGATGCTGCTATGACAATGATGAGTTCAACATTAATGACAAAGCAGAGCGTCATCAATGAGTATATCGAAGATTGTGCCAAGCTGAAGCAGGAGTTAGAACTTGAAAAGATTGAGAGTAAAAGGATTAAATGATTACTGTTGAGTTATACTACTTGTGATTATTTGACTGATCATGTTTATCCTACTGTTGCAGGTCTTGAAGCATTTCAAGATAAAGAAACTGAAGAGGATACTGGTAAGAAACCAAGTGTCAAATATAACAAGTGTCCGCCCCCGATTTGGAATAGTTAATCTCCCAGAAAGCCAAATGAGGAACGCTTAAATAAGGCTCTCAACATCAAGTTAAAGTCTGAAATCATTGATGAATTACCAGACAGTATTGATGTCACATTCACAGCGTCTGACACTGATCATTTGTCTGAGTTGTTAAAGAAAGTGGTCGATCAGGTGTTGGATATGGATGAAGAGTCAAAACCGGAGTCTAAATCTGAAAGTCTGAGTGCGTCAGAAAAGAGTTCGAGTTCACCGGTTAAAAGGGTTTATAATAAAGAATTCATGTTATAAAAATCTAATTTGAATGATGAACCAATCAAAGTGGCTTATACTTTGAATGATTCAGACAAATATATGTTGATGAGGAATTTCCAATAAGAAGTGTCAAAACTGAAATGATCGAACAGGTTTTCAAATTAATAGAAATTAATATTTCTGAAATAAAAGATTTAAATCTTCAAGAAAAACCTAAAAAGTACACTTCAAGAGTTCAACAGAGATTGAACAAGAAAAAGGGTTACAGTTCTGGTTATCGAAAGAAACCAAACCATAACGGTAATTTCAGAAAACAAGGTCTTGGTTTTAGCTCTTCGGAAAATTATAAAAATGAGAAAAATTATAAACAAAAAACAAAATTTGTTTCAGGAGGAAGTTCTGAAGAAGAGCAGAAGAAACCATTCTGGAAACAGTCAAATCAAGAGTTTCTTGCTGAAATAAAGAAAAATGTGAAGAAATTTGCTCCAAGAGTTGATAGAAGAACCTGTTTTAAATGCCAAAAGGTTGGACACATTGCTTGGAATTGTCAACAGTTCAACAACACAAAACAGGGAGTTTCTTTTAACTCAAAATTGAAAGGAAAAAGTGTTGATGAAAAGAAACAACCAACTGAGAAATCTAAAGTGTTTGAAAATTCAACTTCCGAAGAAAGTGAAAGTTCAAAACGTTTTTACAAAAGAAAAGTTGATTTAAATAAACAAAAATGGGTTGTAAAATCTGATAGTAGTTCTGACAGTGAATCTGATTCCATAAAATCAGAGGAGTCATATGTTGAGAAGAAGAAAGAGAATTTCGTTCCAGAGGTGAACGATGAAAATTTTCCAAAATTGTCAAAGGAAAATTTGAAGTTGAAAGTGGGAAAAACTGAGATTTCAGATCAATTCTTTGTTGGTAAGAAAGATTTTGATGCTGAAAAAGTGTTTAATGGTAAGGTAAAACATATTTTCGGAAAGATGGTTGATGGAAAGGTTAAGGGTGCAAAAGAATTTTATAAATCAAAATGTTGGTGGGACAGATGTTTGCCACCAAAATCACCCAAGGTTGGTCAGGCTTGGGTGACAGCATTTTCACCATAAAATCTGGACTTGCCGGAGCTCCCAGGTTGGTAAGTGAGGAGCAGGAATCGGCATCTTTCTTGAGAAATTCACGATTGTGATATTTAGTCTTACAAGTGGTAAATCAGGGACATTAAGTTGTACTTGATTTTCTACAAGTGATGTTTGTTGATTGAACTTAAAAATGTTACATTTTTAAAATGTTTGATGAAAGAACAAAGTGATGAATTGAACCCCTAACCTACATGTGGTTTTTTAAATCAACAAAACTTATTTTTCGGAAAAACCATTTGATTAAAACAAACTTAAGTGTTTTGAAATCATAATGGGAAAATGTTTTGTTGTGAGGGGGAGTTCTGATTGTTTATGCCAAGTGGATGGCGATTTGAAGTGATTTGATATCAGTAGTCACTTTACCTTGTACAGTTTGTTTTTAAATTTCCTTTAAATGATTTTGAATTTTAGGGGGAGTAAGAAATTTCAGAAAATCCTAAAACATTTGAAAATTTGAAAAAGTCAAAAACATGATAAAATCAAAAATGACTTTTTGTTGTCAAAAAGAGGAAATGATAGTACATCAGTGGACTATCACAGCATGCTGATGTGTGCAAAATGCAAGATATAAATTACATCAATTGAGGCATAAAACTAACCCTTTTTTAGTACTAATGTTGGAAAAAAGTGTGCTTTTTTCTTCCTTTTGTATTTTCAGGATTAAATGAGCTCAAATTAACAAAAGAAGCAAAAAGACATCAAAATCTAACATAATTACAAGAAAAGGAACAAGACGTGACATGCCGACCCCACGACAGCATCTTCCCAAGCAAAACAAGACAACAGAAGACTGAACACGCCCCGTGCTCAGCCAGCACGGGGGCGTGCCCAAGTGTCAGCAGAAAAGACAAAGTGGTAGAAGCTTCTATTGCCCACCACGGGGCCGTGCTCAGCGGACACGGGGCCATGGTCAACCATAAGATTCGCACAATACAGGCAAATCTTCATAGTACAAAGATTCTTCTGCACACGGGGTCGTGCTCAGCAGACACGGGGGCGTGGTCAACTAATAAGACAAAGCTGCATTAAATGAAGAAAGAGAAGGATGTGGACACGGGGCCATGCCCGAGCTTCTGTTCAGCCTATAAATAGGAGTGCTTGGCTCAAGCTCCAACCATCCCTTGGCACACCACCTCTCTCACACTTCACCCACCACCCACCACCACCATAACACCATCATCCACCACCGTCATCCATTGTCCATCGTAGAGTGTGTGAGTCGTCTCGGGATCCAAGATTGATCGTAAGAGTTCTTGAAAATCAAGGCCATGTTTGCCTAAGTCTCTTACATCACTTGGTGAAGACAAAGTGTCTAGTGTAGTACTTTTTATTTCTAATCTTTTCGCACTTTTTACTTGGTTTTGTATTAATGACTTTAATAACTAGTTGCTTATGTTGAAGGTGATCTTTCCTTATCGTTTGTCCGTGGTGTCTTGGCATTATTTTACTGTCTATATAAAATAAAAGATTTTCACCATTCATATCTCCATGGTCTATATGGAGGTATGTTGGCTACCTAGTCGGGGGTTAAGGGAACGGTTTGGTAAAGGTCTTGCCATTGTTCAGCGTTTAGAGGTCCTGCAATGGACCTGGGTCAAATTTAGTAGGACCTCCTTCAATACTTAACGGTATTGGATGGCGGGGGTCCAAACTCTTTGATCCCCTCATAAGTTAACTACTATTAATACTATAACCCGGCTATTTAGGACTGTATCCCTGCTGACTCAGACTACTTAGTCGAGGGTAACGTCACCTCCAAAAGAGGGGCCTACCATAATTTGAATTAATAACTTAATTAATTATCTTCCAATAATCCACCTTTTTAGGATTGTATCCTTGCTGACTCAAACTACTGGGGTGAGGGTAACGTCACATTCAAAAGAGGGGCCTACTACAATAACTAAGATAATCTCTTAAATAAGTGCAAAAGTGCGGAAATAATCAAAGGTTACACTAGATACGAGTCGGAACCAAGTGATTCATCTTGTCTATCTGTTTTTCTTTTTATTTTTATTTTCAGCATTTTAGTTAGTTTTTATTTTTATTAGCTTAAAACATTTTTCTAAACTTTTTATTTTGATTAGACGTTGAGGATAAATCGGTACTAAAAGCTCTTGTGTCCTTGGACGACCTCGGTATCTTGCCAACACTATACTACGCTCACGATGGGTGCACTTGCCCATATGTGTGTTTAGTGTTAGTAAAATATCGTGTTTTATAAATTTAAAACTTGGCTAAAAATAAGTGTTAAAAGGGCTTAAAATATACACCTAATATATATAACACTTCACACGCATCAAGTTTTTGGCGCCGTTGCCGGGGACACAAGGATTTTAAGAAAGTTAGGAATCAACGGCCTAATCGTTTTTCTTATTTTTCATTTTTTTAGGATTTTTCTTAATTTCTCAGCTTCTGCAGAACTCAGCACGGGCCGTGCCCGCTGAACACACCCCGTGCCCAATCATTGGAACTGACAATCCTATTTTAAGTCAGACAGTAAGCTGAACACAGGGCCGTGCCCACTCAACACGCCCCCGTGCCCAAGTTTCAGTTACTGAAAACAGAACCGTAAGGTCCCGACGGTTGGTAATTTCTGACACAAACATGAGTGATACTGATACTTTTTACTTTCGGCACTCTTATGGTACAATGTGGTGTCAATTATGTGGTGGTAACCATAAAGAATTAGAATGCTATTTTCTAAATTATAAACCCCACTATATAGACCCATCGTTTCCTAGTATCCTTAAGAGGGGCGAAAGTAAAAATAATCCCTATCTCTCCCTCGAATGCGCCCAACCGGATATTCTAGGAGAAATGCTTCTCGATGAATTATTTCAACTAGAAGATCTAATTATTAATTGGTTAAAAGAACTTAGGAAAGATTTCAATAATCTTTTCCAAGACGATAACCAAGAAGAAGGGTTGGAAACGCATTCAAACAACTTCGTTGTTTCCGAAGATACTCCTAACTCTAGTGAGGACTTGAGCGATAGTCGTCCCTGTGTCGATTGTGCCGTGAAGGACTCCCCATCGACTTCGTTCGATGCATACATAGACCTAAGCGATTCGACATACACCTTCTTTAACGAGAGCCCGGGAAAGGGTTGGACTTGTCCACCTACATATAGCATAGGAATCACCCTCACCGACAACCTCTTGCGTTCTCGTCTTAATCTAGAGCAATTAAGGTATCTTAGGCACTTTGGGGTTGTTCCATCCATTAAGGAACCGCCCGATCCAGAAAAGTTCCTTAAAAATAGACGCACTTCATAAAACAGCCTTCCGACACGGGGCCGTGCCCAGGTCAACACGCCCCCGTGTCCACCAAAAGATTCCCTTCTGAATTTTGTCATAATATGGACAAAACGTGTCAGGATCTTGCCTGCACACGGGGCCGTGTCCAGGACGCTGTCGTTTTCTATAAATGCAGCCAAGAACCCTGCACATTTGGACCATCCAGGGACAGAGATTTGAAAGGATTTTCTGACTTACTATCCTAGGTATGTTCTAAAAGAAGGTTCTAACAAGCATCTTGTCCTTTCCTCTTTTATCTATTGCCTTCTTCTTCATCTTTCTTGCAACAACACCTCCATTGAAGCTTGATTCCAAGCTTTTGTGTGATGTTTGTTGAATTTTTGTTCAAGGAATCTTGTTAAAAATAAGTTACAAAACATGGTTTTAAGTTATTTCTGTTAAAAAATGCTTCATAAATTGGGAAAATAATTTGAAACCCCAAGATTCCTTGTTTTAAAAATCTGCAGAAGGATGAACACGGGGCCGCGCTCATTGAGCACGGGGCCGTGTCCGTTGTACTGTTTCATTAAAACAAACTATTCGTGGTATGTTTTCGTAGAATGTCTAGCCAAAACAGTGGAACCTTCTGCGCACTCAAGGAACAGTCGACGGGAAAGGAGGCCATCGATTGAAGCAACCCTCGTAAGATACGTAATGGCGCTACGTGAAGCCCTTGACGAGATGACTTCGGTGGAGGAGGTCCTCATTGACCGTATAAATTATCTCTCGGTGGGGTTGGAAAACAGTTTTCAAGAAATAAACCTCTTGCACCAGAGGTTAAACATTCTTGTAACACCACCCATGGAACCGGTCCTCCCTCAAGAGGATTGGAACCTAGCACTTGGAATCCAAAATCCTACCGGTTGGGACGACATTCCGGCGGAACCTCCTCTTGAAGAACTCCAAGAAATTCCGGTGGAAGTTGCACCTCCTCAAACCAATGCTCATGAGCCCGCTTTTCTTCTCCCTAGGGAGATCGAAGAGTGGCTCGCCGATGTATGAGGAACCCACACCCGGAGGAAGAAGTTGTCAAGCCACTTTTAACCGAAAGATCTATCTTTTCGGAAATTTTGCTAGTAGAATAAATAGTAGGCTAGAACTTCTTGGATTTAGATTTCCTGTGTTTCGTTGACCTAACTATCTAGTGTTTAGGACTAATATGTAATTCTCTATATGACTAATGAATGATGGTTTTAGTTAATTTGGTGTTTGGATGGTGTTAAAATGAATAAAACACACTTGAGATGGCAAAGGATGCAAGAGAAACTTGAACCAGCACCCCATGCAGGAAAACAGGACCATCCGACGATTTTCTTCGTTTACAGTAAGCTCGGCACGGGCCGTGTCCACCCAACACGGCCCCGTGCTGCACATTCTGCAGAAAAAGACCCAGTTCAGGTAACTGGACACGGGCCGTGTTCACCCAACACGCCCCCGTGTCCAGGCTTCTGTTTCTCTTGATTTAATTTTGTTACTGGCACTTGAACACGGGGCCGTGCCCGGACAACACGGGGCCGTGTTCAGAGCCCAGTAACACAAACTTTTTGCTTTTTCACACCTTTTACACATTCAATCAACCTAAAAACTTATTTTTGGGACACATTGAGGACAATGTGTAATTTAAGTGTGGGGGGGATGCTAAAACCTTGAATCATGCAAGTCCTAAAATACAAGCCTTACACAAAACTCTATTGAAACCGCTAAGTCTAGGTTTAACTCGGGAAATTCAAGTTCTCAAAAAGGTTATATTTTTACGAATTTACAACCGATAGCGTCGTGATAAAAAGAACCAACATAAGAAAATTATGAAAAGGCATGACAAGCTTAATTAAAATTTGATTATATATACTTGATCACATAAAAACCCATTCCCACAAAAGTGAGTTTTGAGCCTTTATTGAGCATACAATTACATATCATTAGACTAAATGCTCATTTTTCGTTTCTTGTGTGAATAGCCGCTTGGTTCTTACGACTCTAGAACTTGCCATGACGATACATTCCCGGTCCTTACAAACTTAAACCCGAGTAAGTAAATGATGGAGGCATTAGGACTAACCCTTTTTATTTCTACACCATTATTTTTCTTTTTTTTTTTCCACCTACCCAAAATCCCCCTAGTTAGCCCCTTTGAGCCTAAACCTTTTCATTTCATAACCCAAACCAAACACCCTTTTACCCACCAAAACCTTTTTTATTTTTTACCCTTTGTTTTAGTAACAAGTTTGGTTTTCCGTATGAAAAAACAATGTGTGTTGATGATGAAGCAAAAGAAAATAAACAAACAAGTTCATCAAAAATAACTTTGTTTGAATAATAGCTTCATCAAAATAAAAGTCAAAAAGTAAAAAGTCTTACGAAAACCGACGCTTGTTATGCTTTTAGCCATTTTTCTACTAACCACTAACCACTAACCCAACCACATACCTTTAACCCAAGCCTAACCCTTCACCCACAAAGTCCTCTTGATATTTACAAAGGTATATAAGTTAAAAAGGAGGAGGATTGATTGCTTGGCAAGCCTATGGTAGGAGTAAGTTCCATGCCGCTCTCGAGTGATCCACAAAAATACATTTTCGGCCGAGTGTTGAGTGATCCCCGTGAGGTATGTGAACTTGTATATAAATAGAATTTTAAAAAGGCATGTTATGCCCTAATAAGTAATTTATCTTATGAAAAGTTTTAAATAAATCATGACGAATAGGATTGTAAATAAATAAAAAAAAACTAAATAAAGAATCTTCGAAATCCCGACACTCTACGACAAGCCCAAAACCTTCTTCTCTACCCATTCCATTTGGGAGTGTAATAGCCACATATTAAAGAATTTTGCTTGAGGACAAGCAAAGATTCAAGTGTGGAGGTATTTGATGTGTGCAAAATGCAACATATAAATTACATCAATTGAGGCATAAAACTAACCCTTTTTAGTACTAATGTTGGCAAAAGTGTGCTTTTGTCTTCCTTTTGTATTTTCAGGATTAAATGAGCTCAAATTAACAAAAGAAGCAAAAAGACATCAAAATCTAACATAATTACAAGAAAAGGAACAAGACGTGACATGCCCGACCCCACGACAGCATCTTCCCAAGCAAAACAAGGCAACAGAAGACTGAACACGCGCCGTGCTCAGCCAGCACGGGGGCGTGCCCAAGTGTCAGCAGAAAAGGCAAAGTGGTAGAAGCTTCTATTGCCCACCACGGGGCCGTGCTCAGCGGACACGGGGCCGTGGTCAACTATAAGATTCGCACAATCCAGGAAAATCTTCATAGTACAAAGATTCTTCTGCACACGGGGTCGTGCTCAGCAGACACGGGGGCGTGGTCAACTAATAAGACAAAGCTGCATTAAATGAAGAAAGAGAAGGATGTGGACACGGGGCCGTGCCCACTGGACACTGTTCAGCCTATAAATAGGAGTGCTTGGCTCAAGCTCAAACCATCCCTTGGCACACCACCTCTCTCACACTTCTCCCACCACCCACCACCACCATAACACCATCATCCACCACCATCATCCATTGTCCATCGTAGAGTGTGTGAGTCGTCTCGGGATCCAAGATTGATCGTAAGAGTTCTTGACAATCAAGGCCATGTTTGCCTAAGTCTCTTACATCACTTGGTGAAGACAAAGTGTCTAGCGTAGTACTTTTTATTTCTAATCTTTTCGCACTTTTTACTTGGTTTTGTATTAATGACTTTAATAACTAGTTGCTTTTGTTAAAGGTGATCTTTCCTTATCGTTTGTCCGTGGTGTCTTGTTATTATTTTACTGTCTATATAAAATAAAAGATTTTCACCATTCATATCTCCACGGTCTATATGGAGGTATGTTGGCTACCTGGTCGGGGGTTAAGGGAACGGTTTGGTAAAGGTCTTGCCATTGTTCAGCGTTTAGAGGTCCTGCAATGGACCTGGGTCAAATTTAGTAGGACCTCCTTCAATACTTAACGGTATTGGATGGCGGGGGTCCAAACTCTTTGATCCCCTCATAATTTAACTACTATTAATACTATAACCCGGCTATTTAGGACTGTATCCCTGCCGTCTCAGACTACTTAGTCGAGGGTAACGTCACCTCCAAAAGAGGGGCCTACCATAATTTGCATTAATAACTTAATTAATTATCTTCCAATAATCCACCCTTTTAGGATTGTATCCTTGCTGACTCAAACTACTGGGGTGAGGGTAACGTCACCTTCAAAAGAGGGGCCTACTACAATAACTAAGGTAATCTCTTAAATAAGTGCAAAAGTGCGGAAATAATCAAAGGTTACACTAGATACGAGTCGGAACCAAGTGATTCATCTTGTCTATCTGTTTTTTTTATTTTCAGCATTTTAGTTAGTTTTTATTTTTTTTAGCTTAAAACATTTTTCTAAACTTTTTATTTTGATTAGACGTTGAGGATAAACCGGTACTAAAAGCTCTTGTGTCCTTGGACGACCTCGGTATCTTGCCAACACTATACTACGCTCACGATGGGTGCACTTGCCCATATGTGTGTTTAGTGTTAGTAAAATATCGTGTTTTATAAATTTAAAACTTGGCTAAAAATAAGTGTTAAAGGGGCTTAAAATATATACACCTAATATATATAACACTTCACACGCATCACACACTAAAGAAATGGAAAGAAAAATGTGATAAACGGTTTCACTGATGATGTGCCAATAGGTTTTTGCACATTTAGTAGATTGTGACGAGATATAAACCTAAATTTCAAACTTGCTTAATTCGTGGGTAACATCTCTCGGATATATGGGTAACCCCCGAAATCTTGTTTGAAAGATCCCTCTTTCTGAGATACTAGGTCTTTATGCTCAGTGATATCTGGGGTATTATCCCGGGACTTCTGATTTTGCGGAAGCAATGGCCTAGTCCCCGTATAATACTTTCTGCTTGCTTGAAATATAGCCTCCCCTCAGCATAAAAAATGATGAAACATTGAAAAATGCTAATCATGTACTGTTGAAGGAAAAATCCTCTAAAGGGGACACAACAAAAATCAAAGCCGTCATCTCTCTGCTGAACGGAAGTTCTGACCTGAGCTCTCACGGCCCTCGCAATTTAACCCCTTACAGATATCATCTAGGTATACTCACCTGTAAGACTGAATATTGGGATCTGGATACGGGAGTATATTATGAGGTGGGACACGCGAATAAGTTTAAGTCTCTTAAAACATTAATCTCGTATCTCGAAACAGTTGAACTTTGTGTGAAAATTTAAGTGGATAAGTATACTGACAATCTAAGTGAATCGTTTAGAACTTAAAATGTTTAAAGCTTAACGGTGTTGGTGATTTGTCTCAAAAACTGATATGATCCTTTTACGCAAACTCACAAAAATGTTGTATGTAAATATTTCTTTACTGCATTTTATTTCTGTTATATCAAAAAATCCAAAAAGATTTTCGGAGTGTTTTAGCATAAATTTTGAAAAATCCAAAAAGATTTTAGACAACTGATGTTGAAAAGCTGAATTTCAAAATTCTGAGTGCTGAACTTGACGAACAGGTTTGGGAAAGTTTGTTTGAAGATGTTTGAAAAGAAAATTGATATACATACAAGTGGTTCATCAGAGATTAATATGTTAAATCATTATTGGTTGATATTCGAAAATGATGTGTTCAGGTTGTGTCTACAAGTGGTTTGCAGAGTTTCTAAATTTGTGATATCTTATTTTGTATGAAACTTATGTTTTGGATAGAGAATATGCAAGTGAGCCAGGAATCGATCCTGAACCTGTAAATACCTGAGGAAGATGTGAGCCAGACTACAATCCCAGCACAATTCAAGGGGGAGTCTGCTAGTAGATCAACATCCGAGGAAGAAAGAAGAGTCTATAGATGCAAGAGCCAGAATCGAATCTTGATGATAAGAGAGAGTAGAGTCAGGTTGATATTCTGGGCAAGAGAGATAAAGACTGAGGATGCTTACTCTGCCAAATACTTTGAAGAGAAAGCCCAAAGACTGATAAAGACTGAAGACGTTGAAGACTCGACACTGAAGACTCGTCAATATCCGAGGGAGAGTCTGTTGGTGCATTACGCCTGTCAACTTCGTCTTGTATCGAGTCTAGTATTAGAATTGTTATATCAGGGCACGTTGCACGAGGAAAATAGGAGGTTTTGAGGGTGTTTGAAATAATTTCGATTGAATGAGCTAATTCCGCTTGAAATGGCAATTGACACTTTCAAGCAAAATTAACTTTGTTAATTTCGCTTGAACTGACACGCTGCCTCTTTCAAACGGAATTAGATCTCTATAAATACCCTCCAAACGAAATCATTTGTAACTTTCAGATTTCCGGTACCGAAGTGCTGCCGACGCGTCGTTTGATCTGTATTGCTGTTAAATCAATGAAACAAGACGTTTAAAAGTGAAACAAGTTGTTTTACAAGTCTGTTTCTTTGTTTCCGCCTCTGAAACATACAAGAACTCTTCTTCTTGACTCGTTTGGTTCACGAACCGATCCTACAAAATATATTTTCTGAGTTAAGACTTGAAAATATATTAATTTTTGAACTTATGAGAAATTACAAATATTTTTTCCAAAGAAAAATTTCAAAAAAAATTTCTAAGCAACATCCCTTAAAATATATATTTTGGAAATATATATTGAATCCTTATTAAAGAAAATATTTCGGAATAATTAATATGAAATTAAGTATAAAGGATGCTTAAGGAACACCGTAAAAAAATACGTATCCTCATATGTATAAATATACACCGGAATGCGATCCGAATACATGGCAAAATATACAAGTACAAGATACCCCATCCTTGGGGAGGATATACAAATATAAATACTTGGGAAGTATTAAGTTAATATATATTGTTTTAACAATTATTCCAAAATTTAATAAATATAATTTAAGTTAAAATATTAATTATTTTTACAAATAATTATATACTTGGAATAATAACGAATACACTTTGAAACTTAACTCAAAGAACACTAATCAATACTAAGTCAAGGCACGACCCGCTCGTCTAATGGACCGTAGTACGCATGTAGGTAGTCGTGCGTTCTAGAGGAAACTTTGAGTTACATCGGATACAAGGAACGCAAAACTGTGAGTTCATGTCCCCATTTTCTTTAAACTATTTTTTGTTTTATAACTTCGGGGGTGAAGTACATGTTACAAAATGATTACATACAATTACAAATGGTATGGTTAGCTTTGGAAAGTACGGTAGATCATGTGAATGGGTAGGCGCACTCTTAGGACCATTAATCCTCGTTCTAGGATCGAGGGGCATGAGTGATAGATCTATTTGGGTGTAGCGAGCCCCACCCATGAGTCCGTCGAGTGGACCATGAGGTGACTATGTCTTACACCCAGAGGCCCGGTGCAAAATCTGCTAGGTTTGAGTCTTCCTGCACCATGTCACGTATATTAATGTATTAGCTACACATTAATTGATCTGTTTCCTTGTTGCTTTCATACCGGGTTTTCAATTACATACAAACATAATTACAAAGGTTTCAAAGGTTTATTCACAAACACACACATGAACTCGCTTAACTTTTGTTGATGTTTTCAAACTACATGTATTTCGGGAAATTAAGTATGGATCTGGCGAGCTTTGGAGTTTACAAGTCATGTCTATAATAAAAGGTGTCATCCGAAGTCTAAGGGTTTGGGTTATGTATGTTATCTTGGATAAGATACATGGCTCGAAACCTATTTTGTTTGTGTCTTTTGTGAAGTCCAGTATGGAACCTTAAGCTTTGGTTGTCATGAGATCTAAATTTGAAGTCTTAGTTTGATGTTAAACAATGACGGTTGTATTATTTTGAAAACTATATATGGATGAACATTTTGGTATTATCATATAGTTGTTTGTTATGATTGAATGCAATGATATTAAGCAAGTCACACCAAATCACACTTTCGCAAAAGTCAGGGTGTGACAGTTTGGTATCAAAGCTTCGATTGTAGCGAACTAGGATTCCTTCTCGAGTCTAGACTACAATCATTAGGGCTCCCACGAAAATATTTTTCCAACATGTTTTCATTGCATACACGAAACGTCCAGATCCAAGAAAACAAACATTTTTCTAAAAGAAAATACACGAAACACATTTCAAGGTCTATGTTTATGGTTCAGTCTGAGAGACTGGGTGTTTCAATCTGGGAGACTGGGTGTTTCAGTCTGAGAGACTGGGTGTTTCAGTCTTGGAGGCTGGGTGTTTCAGTTTGGGAGACTGGATGTTTCAGTCTGAGAGACTGGGTGTTTCAGTCTGGGAGACTGGGTGTTTCAGTCTGAGAGACTGGGTGTTTCAATCTGAGAGATTAGGTAGTTCAGTCTGGGGAGACTGGTTGGTTTAGTCTGGGAGACTAGTTGGTTTAGTCAGGGAGACTAGTTGGTTCAGTCTGAGAGACTAGGTGGTTTAGTCTGGGAGACTAGGTAGTTTAGTCTGGGAGACTGGGAAAAGATAGAAAGTTTTATGAAGGATAAATGTGAATACATGATTACATGATGAGTTGTCTTTGCTTGGAATACATTTGGTATTAGTAATTACTATAGATATACATGCTATGATCATTATGTACCGGCACACATGTCATCTTCTTCAGAAAGCGAGTTGTCTAATGTTGACGGCCCTAAGGCCACCGTCACAGGTGATGAGATTGCACCTGCGTCAGAGATATATACGTCCGACACTGAGAATGATCCTGACATGTTGTCCGAGGACGAGGACGACTTCCAGCCGTTCGCGCTACCAGAGTTCGGCGATGATTTACCCCTTGCCGATGGCTTCCCTGACAAGGATCCTTTTGCCATCCCTGTTCCAGTCCATGTTCACCTCGTCATTTGGTCATCCCGATGGCGAGCACACCGTGACTCCAATCCTCGAAGTTATACCTCCTGTGGTCATTCCTTCCAAGGATCTGCCTATAGACAATTTGTTTAATGATGACGTTGATTTGTTTGATGATGGTCCTCCTGATGACGCCCATGATGATGGAAAGTTAGACGAGAACATTGTTGCTATTCCGCTTCTTGAGATCCCTGCTATTGAGTTATCCTCTGATAACTAGTTTGCACTCAGTTTCAGACTCTTTTGAATCTGTAACATCTGCAGCTTTGCAGACGACTGGATTGCAGCTTTTCGCTACCGACTCAGACGACGACACCGCTATGTCTGCCGCACTATCACCTGCTCGAGGTCCCACACCTCCACATGACCCAGAGCCTACTCCTGAGCTAGCTTCTGTTCCTTTTGAGTCAGCCTGGTGTTGCGCCTATTGATCTTGAGCCGATTCCTGATCCTGACCATGTTTCTTTTGATTTACCAGACATTGCACCCCTTATACCTGATCCAATTCCTACATCTGTTGATCCTCCTTTCGTTGAGCCATTTGTTCCTGCACCCGCACCCCCTGATGTTGCTCCTATTCCCAACTATGGAGACCGACATGCCTATCATTTTCCTTCAGGACATACCCGCACCCCGTCCAGGGGAAGGTCCTTCTGGTCAGCACCCCCGCGATGATCCCTTTGCTTCAGCAGCTTCTCCGCAGATTCCCCAGGATGCACCGTTTGCTCCTTTCAGTTCTTCACCGCTGGACGAGCCATTGCGATAGTTCCCATCATGCACTATGCTGATTACAGACCCCTACCATCCCTCACAATATGGAGGCTACGCATGGGATGAGTTGATCCTGTCACTAAAGCAACAGTTTAAGGTTTTGAGTCGCAGAGTTTTGGAGCCTGAGCTGACACCACGCCCTCCACCCTGTCTATACCAGTATACTATGATCCTCCACATTCATCACTGTCTCCTTTTGCACTCTCACCTGCTGCTAATACACCTTTCCCAGGTTTTGATGCTCATTTCTTTGCTATCAAGAAGCAGATCAGTTACTTACTTCGATGTGTATACGAGCTCGAGGAGGAGCTCGCACACGTTAACAATTTGTTTTTCTTCCCTTCTCCACCCTAGTCATCAGTATAATTGGCTTTTGGTTTTATGCGGATTGCGTTACTTTGGGGTAAAGACACTACTAATGAGCCGAGATTGTGGAGACTGTTAAAGACTACTTTTGACCTCGAGATTTTGATGCACTAATAGACTTATTGGACAAGGGTAGGGTGACCCTATGTCCCTTTTGATGTGATACACTTTGTAGACAATGTGATTATGGTCGGTAAATAATGAGTGCTCAGTCGCTATGTCTTCACTAAGCACGTTGTTGATCTGCATGTGTGTGCTATAATTATGATGCTACGTGTTTGCTTGTTATGTTCTCAGTAAATATGTTCCCATCTACATGATTGTGCTATAATTGTGATGTTATATGATTGCTTGCTATGACGATTGCTTATATACATATATATATACACCCCCCAGGTCTTATTCGTTAAGTAGAGGCTTATGTGCTTGTGTCCTTAATAAGACCTGACCTAGCCGATCTTCTTCTTAGAAGATGTCGATTCAAGGGAACATCGATACCAACAACCTTCTGCCAACGACAGAGGCGGAATTACAAGAGCGCATCTCACAGGCCACTGCACAGCACAAGGCCCTTCGCTCCGAACGCAGCAGAGGTACCTCAGGAAATAACCCACCCAACGGTAATGTTTAGTCACTTAAGACACATTACAAAATGTTTGGACATTTCCAAGAGTGCTTGCTAATGCCTTATGTGGATGATGTTGCTTATGTCGCAGACTACACCTACAAGCAGTTCTTGAGCTGTAAGCCCCGAGATTTCGACGGCACTGGGGGTGCCATAGCTTTTGTGCGTTGAGTTGAGAAGACGGATTATGTTTTGCGATTAAGTAAATGCGCCCCCGAGCATCAGGTCACGTACATAGTTGGACTGTTTCTGGATGGAGCTCTGTCATGGTGGAACCTTCAGGTTCAGACGTTGGGCGAGACTGCTACGTATGCTTTAACGTGGGATGAACTGAAAGAGCTAATGCGTAAGAGATACTGCTCGAGGGTAGAAGTCTAGAAGTTGGAGACTGAACTTTGGAACTTGAAAATGGAAGGTCCAAAGATAGCCGAGTATGTGCAGAGATTTCATGATTTATCTCAAGTTGTTCCATATATGGTGGAACTAGAGTTCAAGAGGATTGAACGCTTTATCAGCGGATTGGCACCTCAAATTCTAAGCCTAGTGACAACATCTAAACCTCCAACAATCATCGATGCTATCGACTTAAGTGTGGCGCTCACTGAAGAAGCAGTTAGACTAGGAAAATTCTCCACCTCGAAGGAGAAAAAGGAGATTCCTGCGGAGCCATTTGGAGATAACAAGAGAAAGCTCGCAAAATTCAAGAAGGGTACTCGGGCGAATAACAAGAAGAAGGCCAAAAATTGAAAAGAATACATGGGACTCCTACCTAAGTGCGACAATTGTCTACGCTACCATGTCGGGCGATGTAAATATGGAAAATGTGATAACTATGGCAAAAGGGGGCATCCCAATGAGACTTGTAGGCATGGTACTGAACGTGGAAATGAAGGCCAAGATGGCAGCAAGAATCACGAAGGAAACAAGGACTATCAAGGCAGGACGAGTGACAAGCAAAAACGTGCTCAAGGTTGTTTTAACTGTGGAAGCAAGAAAGCATTTCAGAAAATACTGCCCTAAAAACACTCAGGCACATGGATGAAAGCTCAACGCTAGAGCTAGGGAAGCACGCTAGGATCCAAACATGGTCATCGGTACGTCCCATATTAGTCAACAATATGCATCTGTGATGTTAGGTATTGATGCCAATTTTAGCTTCGCATCTCTAGAGTTTAAGTGTATCCTTGGTTTAATAGCAAGAGAGTTAGACATCCCTTATCCGATAGAACTAGCTGATGAGAAGCTAGTAGAAGCTAGTGAAGTGAATTGAGGCTGTGTGATAGGGCTAGGAGAGTGTGGGTTTACGCTTGAACCGCTGCCAGTCGAGTTGGGGAGTTTCGACGTAGTAGTTGAATCGGATGGGTTGTCGAGTAACCAAGCTGAGATTGTATGTCACGAGAAGACTTTTCCGCAGCCCGATGGCGAATGAAGAGACGATCTTGATTCATGGGGAGAAGCAGGATACGCCCCTACAGATTTCCAATGGTTTGAAGGCACGGAAGGTTTGCGTAAAAGGGTGTATTGCCTCCTTAACTCATGTCGTGGACAAAGAAGCCGAAGAACCGAAGCTCGAAGATATCCCTGTGGAAGGGAATATCCTGAAGTCTTCCCCAAAGACTTGCCAGGATTATTCCCTCAGCAACAAGTCGAATTCCACATTGACTTGGTTCCAGGCGCCGCGCCTGCAGCCAAGGCACCTTAGCAACTTACACCCTCAGAGATGCAATGATTGTCAGTGTAGCTTCAGGAGTTGCTAGAGAAGGAGGTTAACAGACCAAGCTTCTCGCCTTGGGAAACTACAATGTTGTTCGTCGAGAAGAAGGACGATAGCGTTCGTATGTGCATCAACTACCAGGAGCGTAGGTTGGAACTCATTAAAGGTTATCGCTTAGGAAACCACGTCTATTAACTCGGGCAAACCCTATCATTTCGTCATGCAAGCTATTTTAGTTAACCAAACGGGTAAAGTACTCAAATTTCTTCTATTGAAATTTCCACGTTCGCTTCTAGTGAGTAGATTTTGCATCTCTACTCCTCTTAATGGTAGTTGTGTCGCGTCAATTTCCTTCATTAAAGTAAATACTCTTTTGTCTCGATACTTGTTTATTTCTTCGTTTTAACAAATGCTCATTGATTCTTGGAAATTCATATGTTACGCATGCACCATTTGTTATGCATATGGTTTCGTTTCGAATGAGCGTCTCATCCAAGTTCGAATGTTATTTTGCTAAAAGCTAATTGTTGATTTATGATTCGAATGACCTATATTATTGAAATTGTTGGCTCCTTTACTTTCAAGTCAACACACTTTCTTGAAACTTCTTTTCTTTTGAGGTATATACATGGTTTATCCTTGTAACCATGCCGAAATTCCCTTGTCGATACATGTATTTAATGTCAAATTTCGCTAAAACCAAGTTCAATTGTTTGAACTTTTCCATTTCGTGTATCCAATTCAAGACATCATATGATGTATTGAGAGCATCATCTTTGAATTCATTTTTGCGAGAGTTTCATTTATTCCAAGTCGCAGTAGACTTGTTTGGTCTACAGCTCCATTAAGTCATTTTTTTTTATTTCGACACCTTATGGTGATGTTTTCACTAGATTGGAGCTTGCGCTAATCTCGTTCACGCATCTCATACACGGATTTAATTGTTTATTTATTGATTTGCTCTAAATCCGTTCTGTTTCATCAAGATTAAAGTAATCTTAACACAGTTGTGTGTCAAGACAATGGTACATAAGATTCATTTTATATTCCAGTGTACCTCCTAACGATTCTTTCATTATCGATCGAATGTCTTGTAGTATTTATCACTTTTTCATCTTCAATCGAAAACAGAAGTTCTTTGGTGTTCCATATTCAATTGAAAATTATGCGATGCCGTTTGAATCACATTTTCAGGTTCGCTTCATTACACTTTCAATTGATGTCAAACACGGTGAACTTGTTCAATTCGGTCACCGTTATTATTGAATTGTGTCAATTACGACACCTTGTGGTATCGTTACAAACTTGTAGCTTGTGCTAGTCATGGTCAACCGTTTCACACGCAACTACCAATATTTTTACTCAACTTGTCTTTTAAAAATTCTTAGTGCAACTATGAATTAAGACTATGGTACACCAGCTTCGATTGTAATTCATTTCGGTGTATTCTTGCGATTCAATACTGTCAACACACCAGTTTTATTCATCAACTTGTTCGAAAGTTGACGGATCATTTTCATGTTGCTGTTACATTTGAGCTTGCTGATTTTGAGTTCGTCTAGCGGATGTTATCGTTTCTACAATTCATTTGCATATTGTAAACAATCTGTTGAGATTTTATTGGTCAGAACATCTCCCTTATTGGACCCTTGTGATTGTAAGTGACACCAGATGTTGCACCTATACAACTCGTATCCCTTGATGTCAAATTCTGAGAGATATACCTTTTAACCATTGGATTCTTAGTATAGGAAGATGTCCTTGGATTCATCTGATTCAATAGGTTTTGATTCGGTGTTGTGGTTAGTTACTGTGGTAGTATTCATATCTATACATGCATGACGTAACCCTAAGGAGTTAAGGTAGTATAAATTTCGAGGACGGAATTTTCTTAACAGGGGGAGAATGTGACAACTGTCAAAAATCCAGGAATCCGTACAATTAATTAATCATGATTAGTGCTTAATAATTGTGCTAAATTGCAATTAACTACTTTCTGATTTCTGCTTAATACATGCATGTGCATCACATATTGTTTAATGTCATACTAATATTGCAAGAAAGCTGTATTGCCTTAAATGATGCATTAAGTGTAGTTAGCACGGTTATCTGATAAATCAGGATAATGTGACAGAACTCAGCACATATACAGACAGTGCATTAAGA
The DNA here is from genome assembly GCA_030545235.1 of Helianthus tuberosus. Taxonomy (NCBI): domain Eukaryota; kingdom Viridiplantae; phylum Streptophyta; class Magnoliopsida; order Asterales; family Asteraceae; genus Helianthus; species Helianthus tuberosus. The sequence goes on from CM060403.1 coordinate 21,131,214, forward strand.
TACAGAAGGAGCTAGAAACTAAGTACTACACTAGTATAGTGTGTAGGAAAGTAAGGATCATAAAACTGCCTTCCTAGTGATAGTTTAGGTGCCGGAAAGTGCCTAAAACTCACCCAAGGTGCTAAATTCTGCAAAAATCAGCAAATTAATACACTAATAGTATGCAGAAAAATGGTAAAATGGTCATGAATGTTTTCCTAAGTGTCAGGAATCAAAAGTGTCACAAAAAGATACATAAAGCACACTAAACTGCAAAGTTTAGCACTTTAACGAACCAGTAACCAACCGAACAACCGGACACTACCCGAAACATCAAATTTACACTAGAAGCACTGTTTTAACATTACCAAGCTAGTTATGGTCCCCGAACACCATAACACCTCCTAAAAATATCTAATAACTAAAACATGTAACTAATACTTGGATTTAAACTAAATTTTAACTAAACTAGTTAGAACCTAGTCTACTAACCCCCCCCCCCCCCACCTACAATCGGCCCAACATATGGCCCCACATGATGATTTGTTTTATTATTTTAAAAGATCTTGTTTATGCTTTAAATGACACAATATCCATAAGTTAACATGGTGATATGGATTATAAATAAACATGCAAGACATAAGCTTCATTTCCTACACCTACTAAAACACACACAAGTTCTTCCTTCTTCTCCTTGCTTGTTCATGGCCACAACCATCCACCACCCTACCACCATCATTCAACCATCTCCATTCAATCCACATATATACAAAGGTGCAAGAAGCTTGTTTAAGGAGCTTGGAGCTTTCGGAAGTGGAAGGACCTTTACCGTTTGCTTTTATCCACTTGTTTTCTCCTCTTGATCATCCCTAGCCTTGTGCTAGTGGTAAGCACCATGATCTTTCTAGTTTACTTCTCTTTTAAGTGGTTAAAAGATGATACAAGATGATTATCAAGAAGAACACTAAGAAACAAGAAGATGAAACATGAACATAAGCTTAAAATTATAGGAAATCATGAAGAAATCATGTTATTTATGTGTTGTTATACTTGATGATTGTTGTTTGCTTGGGTAAATGATGTAGATCATAATATGAACTTGCTAGATCATGATTTAAAACATGATTTAACAAGATAAGAGGATGATTAAATTAAGAAATCAATAGATCATCCTTATGTAAATCATGAACTTTAAGTATAAATTGTTTTTCTTGTAAAATGATGATCAAAGTAAGTTGTGATACTTGTAGATCTAGAAATTTTATGGATGATTTCTGAAGAAACCAAGTTAAAAATATAAGTTTTAATTAATCTTGGTTCTTACATAAACAAACCTCAATTTTGGTGGGTAAACAAGTGTAGAAACACTTATGTAACAAGAAGATTTCACAAAGAAACATTTTTAGAAAATATAAATACAAGGTATAAAGATCCATATTCTTTAAAAATGAAGTTTTTAAAGAACTAATCACACTTTAAAGGATAACAAGGCTTACTGAGAACACTAGTAAGTTCCTACAAATTTTTACAAATATTCAAGTTCATGAAGTAGTAGAATATGCATGATTTTGGAAAGGTTGGTAAGTAAAGGATGATTATTATTATTGGTGAATTGATTGTGATGATTTTTACAAAAGAAAATGATATGCTTAAAAGCATGGAAACCTCCATTTTTAGGGGAAACTATGGCAAAATTTTCTAAAAATATAAACACTTAGAAAAATATTTTTAAACAAATATTTACAAGTGTATTTTAAACCATGAGTTTTCTACAAAAACTTTGCCATAATTTTTTGTTACAAAAATACAAATATTGGAGGTTGATTTTCATAAATAAAAGTGACTAAATATGTATTTAGGAAATATATATATACAAGACACCATGTGTGTGATTATTTGTATATGTTGTGTATTAGTTATATTATTGTAAGACTTGAACTAATATAACTCATTAAAAATACCAAGAATTACCATCCAAAATATTACCAAAATTCCAAAGAATGAATATACACAATTACACAAAAATATTGGTAAAAGCCGAACTATGGAATAAGACTTACAAAAATATTCCGGAATTTATTCACAAGGTATATTTTGGTAAATAATATTTTCGACACCAAGGAAACAAAAATATGATTTTCAGAATTACTACAAGAATATATCATATTTTTGACAAGTATGAAATATATATTTCTCTTGAAATTTTTAGAAGATATATTATTTTTAAGAAGTGTATATTTTCTTACAAACACAAAATATAATTTTTTTGGGTTGAATATATATATTTTCTCAATTAAATATGAAACATAGAATTTTTGGAAGAAAAATGAGTTTAAATATATTTTCTGAGTTAAGACTTGAAAATATATTAATTTTTGAACTTATGAGAAATTACAAATATTTTTGCCAAAGAAAAATTTCAAAAAATTTTTCTAAGCAACATCCCTTAAAATATATATTTTGGAAATATATATTGAATCCTTATTAAAGAAAATATTCCGGAATAATTAATATGAAATTAAGTATAAAGGATGCTTAAGGAACACCGTAAAAAAATACGTATCCTCATACGTATAAATATACACCGGAATGAGACCCGAATACATGGCAAAATATACAAGTACAAGATACCCCATCCTTGGGGAGGATATACAAATATAAATACTTGGGAAGTATTAAGTTAATATATATATTGTTTTAACAATTATTCCAAAATTTAATAAATATAATTTAAATTAAAATATTAATTATTTTGACAAATAATTATATACTTGGAATAATAACGAATACACTTTGAAACGTAACTCAAAGAACACTAATCAATACTAAGTCAAGGCACGACCCGCTCGTCTAATGGACCGTAGTACGCATGTAGGTAGTCGTGCGTTCTAGAGGAAGCTTTGAGTTACATCGGATACAAGGAAAGCAAAACTGTGAGTTCATGTCCCCCTTTTCTTTAAACTGTTTTTGTTTTATAACTTCGGGGGTGAAGTACATGTTACAAAATGATTACATACAATTACAAATGGTATGGTTAGCTTTGGAAAGTACGGTAGATCATGTGAATGGGTAGGCGCACTCTTAGGACCATTAATCCTCGTTCTAGGACCGAGGGGCATGAGTGATAGATCTATTTGGGTGTAGCGAGCCCTACCCATGAGTCCGTCGAGTGGACCATGAGGTGACTATGTCTTACAGCCGGAGGCACGGTGCAAAATCTGCTAGGTTTGAGTCTTCCTGCACCATGTCACGCATATTAATGTATTAACTACACATTAATTGATCTGTTTCCTTGTTGCTTTCATACCGGATTTTCAAGTACATACAAACTGTAACACCTGTGCCTCCACGGCCATCAAACAAATACCGAACCAATGAAATATTATATTTCATACTTGGGATTTGTAAAAATATGTGTATCATTTGTACATATCAATTCTTGTTCAATTTCAAACTCTAAATCGCTTTCTGGAAGGTTATACGCGCACCGATGCGTAAATATAACCAGTTTAATGCAACAAACACTCTGGAATAGTGACATAAGTTAAACATACCATAAATATCCTTTACATAACTTAGAAATAAGTTTTGAAGGCTTTGGTATGGCAAAATCAAGTTAAATCGCTTACAGGGACTAAATTTGACAAACTGCGAAAGTATGCCAATTTGAACTGTAACAGACATTCCGGAACATGACCATAAGTTAAACATACCATAAATATCCTTTACATGGCTTAGAAATAGGCTTTGAGGTGTTTGGTGTGCTAAAATAAACTTTTGGGTCATTCAGGGACTAAAAGTGTCAAAAAGTGCACAAGTTTGCATTTTTACGCATAACCCACGTTCTGAATACATCCGGACATCCAAAAATTAATGTAAGCATGACTATATTATGCTTTAGTGTTTGGCTTGTCAAAAATCCATTCGTCGCGTCATTTGGATCGTTTTTCGCGCTTATGCGCATTCCGTCGTAATTAAGCGAACATCACGTTCGTACGACCAAACGAACCAACACCCGGCATATTTTTGAGCATGTTTCATGTCCACAATGTTTAGGCATCATTTTAGGGCCTTAAAGTTGGCTTTACGGGCCTTAGAAGTGTCAGAAATGGCCTTAAACACGTGCAGGGACTGAAACTGTAATTTCTGAAACTTGTTTTCTGATCAGAAGGGCTAGGCGGCCCGCCTCAGTTTCTGAACATCCTTAGGCGGCCCGCATCCCACCATCAGACCAGATTAACTGCATTTAACAGCAGATTGCAGCTGTTTGATCCTCACCCACACATTCTCAATCGCTTAGTCAGATGATAAGGACCATTTTTAGTCACCACAACTTTGCAACACATGTACGGATGGGATTAAGGCACGTTTTCCATGAAACGATCCTAACGGTTACCCGAAAACTATAAATACCCCATCACCCCAATGCAAAACTTACAAGAACTTTGATTTGAGAAACTCTAAGTTGAAACTATTGTTTCATACCTGAGATTTTTGAATCGAGGTTAGCATTCGGGGACCCTTCGTAAGTATTCTTTCGTTCTTTTCCTTATTTTATTGCTTTTCGAGTCAGAAAGTCAAACTTTGTTTGACTTTCAGCGTTGACCAGTAATGGTCAATGCGAAGTTCGTTTGAACTTCGCAACGTGAGTGTAATCACGTTGGTCATAGTCCCTTGGGACTATGCCCACTGATTACCACGTTGTCTAGGGTCGTAGGGTAGGCGATCTAATAAATCGCCTATACCCTCGAACCCGACCCAGTTTGGTCGATCATTAGGATCCGACCAAATACATTAGGTGACCATAGTAGGTAGGGAATAACCTTCCGAGGTTATACCCTATGGTCACATCGTTTAAGTAGTTGTATGATAGGTAGTTTATATGCCTTAGGTAAATTACCAGAATACCCTTTTCATGTATAATTGGTAATTAAGCATATGTAACCTAAACTTTTGTCACATAACTGATTATGTAACATGTTTAGGCATATAACACTTGTCGTAGAACTAGTTAGGCGGTCCGAACGCGTTTCACGCGAACGACGCGTTAAAGTAGCATAAGCTACCTAAACGGGTCGTAATGGGTCGTAAGCTATTAGGTTGGGTTTCATTTAGCATGTAGGCTTTGATAACCATATGACACGAGTCTCTATACTCGTTTGGTTTACGAAACCTCATTCTATCCGATCTTCCGATTTAGGTCCGGTTTATTAATGTAGTTACCTATATTAGGTGCCGTTTGATTTCCGTGATCTCTAGCATTGTTTGGTTGTCACTCAAGGACTACTGAGCATTCTCAAGTGAGTACATAGACCCCTCTTTTACTGTTTTCCAAACTGTTTTGGGGTGAAACACATGTGCCTACTTGTTACTTTCGTGCTTTCCTGTTTTCACATCATATACTTGCTATGTTCATTAGTACATTTATAGTACATGATTTCATGGTGTTCTATGCTTTGTATGATGACTTTGCATACTTAGTACATTGTTTTACATGACTTTTCTACTTTGTATGATGACTTTGCATACTTAGTACATTGTTTTATACTGCATCTCTGTTGCATATGTTCCAGTAACATATGGACACATTGTTTTACAGCTCTACCCTGTATGTTTACTCTAGCATACTAGGTACATTATCTTCATAAAACATGCTTACATTTTGGTATGACATTTGGTTTGTTTAAACTATACTATACATTCATTAACACCGATCATGCCGTTCGTTAGTAGGTAGTGGTACCATAGGACTTGACAAATCCCGTTCCGGACATCCCAGGGAAAGGGGATGAAAGGAATGACCGAATCCGAATACATATTCTCTTGATAACTCACTTTTACATAGTTATCCGTCTGTCTCAAGGCTTGGATGTATGAATTTTCACAATACCGCATAAATGTTCATATTCAGTATAGCATGCATATATCTTACAAAACATAACTTTGATTTAAACCAAGTTTTACTTCAATACTTTGTTTTGTACATTTTTACTTATGGTTTAAGTAGTCTAAATTTTACTTACCATACATATCATTTTGGTTATACATTACTTGACTACTTTTGGACTATAAACATTTGACATGGTTTATACAAGGACTTTTGACTATTGGTTTAAACATAGACTTATTACATTGGTGGTTTGAGTAAGTGATTAAGTAACGATGCGTGTGTAATATGATACAAGCATGGTGGATACGCCGCTGGTACTTCCTATATATAAGTGTTTGTATGGTATTACATATATCGTAGCGTTATTTGAATCATTTCAGTTTGATACATATAACATTTTATACAAATAACATACCTTTCACAATACATTGTTTTACAAACAACTTAACTTTTACAAACTCATTTTACATGGTTACTCATTTAACCATGCATTATTTTCTTATTTATACATATCATCTGAACTTATTGTTTTTCAAATGATTTACAAAGACAAAGCAAATTACAAGGTTCATGACTAAACATTTTCTCAAACATAAGTCATGAAACCTATTTTCACAAAACCTATGTATCTCACAGGCATTTTTATGCTGACGTACCTATTTTCACATGTGTTTTTCAGGAGCTGTTGCATAAGATGATCAAGATACACATAGGCAGTCTTGGGCTTTAGTGAAAATAAAAGATGCAAGACTAGTTAATTATGTTGTATTTCTTTGTTTGTTAAAACATTGTAACACTTTTAATCAATAAAGCGAAACTTTAATTTCCATGGTTGTGAAACATTAATTCTGTTACAACACTCCCCGATGTTTCCGCCACGTTTTGTATGTTCTACGTGGTCGGGGTGTGACAGAAAAGATGGTATCAGAGCCAATGGTTATAGGGAATTAGGTTATTAGTAATGCTTTGACCTAGTCTATAACCTTCTTAGGACCCTAACGCGAGTTTACTTGCGTTTAGTCATAAAACAATACCGTCACCTATCCTTAGGCGACGATCACAACAAGAACATAAATTTCCAAACCACTTTGAAAACTAATCATCTGTTCTAGGATGATTGATTACTAGGTTTTGAACCCTCTATTGTAAGGTTTTGAACTCTCTGTTATATGGTTTTGAACCCCTTTGAGTTTTCAAAATCTCGTCAAGGTTTTGGGTTTTAAATAATGTGAACACGTGCAAACTGGAAGGGTGAATGCCTGTATTCTGGGTTTTCTGTCTAGGCAAGCACTTCGTATACATCTTATCAGACGCGAGACCAGTTGTGCTTACCTGGGAATTCTTGGGATGAGTGTTCACTTATAGGCGAGCATGTCTTCGCGATACATTATTTTCGACCCATTTACTTTGATTTGTCACTGTGTGTCGTTTGTTGCTTTGTAGTAACAAACAAATGACCACTATCCTTGCTTTCATCAGATTTGTTTCATCTCATTCTTGTCGTCTAATTCTCTCTCTCGTTTCCTTTCATGTTTCCTCTTTTAGAATGCCTCCTCGACGCGAAAGCCAGATAGAGACTGCCGAATTGGCAGAAATCATTGCGCAGCAAATGGCTGCTCAATTCCCAAACCTCTTTGCTCAATGGAACCAAGCCAACAACAACAACAATGTTCTATGCAAATACAAGGATTTTAACCAGGCTAAACCACTCAAGTTTAGTGGTTCTGAAGGAGCGACTGGGCTTCTTCAATGGTTCGAGAGCATTGAGAATACTTTCCGCCACGTGCAGTGTCCTGACAATCGCAAGGTCGAGTTTTCTTCGAGTGTGTTTCAGAAGAGGGCTCTCACATGGTGGAACGGGATTATGAGTGATCGTGGTGCAGAAGTTGCTCTAGCACAGACATGGGCTGAACTTAGGGCTCTCATGATGAGGGAATTCTGTCCTCGTCATGAGCAGCGAGCTTTGGAGAAGGAATTTGATGAGTTGAAGCAAGATAGTGGTGAGCACAGGGCGTATACTGATAGGTTTGAGGAGTTGAGTCTGCTTTGCCCGACAATGGTTACCCCACTTGACATAGCTATCGAAAGGTACATCGACGGCCTACCTGACTCGGTACAAGACATCCTTACTGGTAGTAACCCTGCCACACTCCGTCAGGCGATCGAGTTATCAGCGACATTGACTGAGTTGCAGATTCGGAAGAATAAATTACACAGGAAGGGTGACAAGGGCGAGAAACAGTCGTCTGACAAGGAGGATAGCAAGAAAGATCAAAACAAGAATGGGAAGGATTCTAGTTCATCGAAGAGGGCAAGGAAGCGTAAGGTTTCCCAAAACTATGCCATTACTGCACAGGCCCAAGCTGCACCAAATCAGCCTGCGCAACCACTAGCCAAGAAGCCTTATTTTGGCAATGCACCTTTGTGCAACAGGTGTAACGGCCATCATCAACCACACCTCCAGTGTCGTCAGTGCACCAACTGCGGAAGATCCGGTCATCTTGCTGACACCTGCCGCATCCCTGCTAATCCGAATCGCCCAGTTCAGAACCCGGCTCAACAAGTTGCTCAGCCTCTTGCTCAGCAACAGGGTCAAGCTGCACGACCACACTACCCACCTGGTGCCTGTTACAATTGTGGGGATCTGACCCACTACAGAAACCAATGCCCAAAGCTTGCTAATGCAAATCCGACCCACGGATGAGCATTCAGCTGAACAAAGGATGTTGCTGTCTTATGCCTTTGTTTCTTTTGTTTTCGTGTATTGTGAAACAATATGTCTCGTTCATAAATAAAAGTTGTTGTTCACAATTCTGATATACAAGTATAATTACATGTGTGTATGACTTTTCATATGATACCTACATCAAGGAACTATGTTCCTTACAAACTACTCTTGTGATTCTCTCTTTCAAATGATCGCTCATGATTCCTTCGAAAATTTTAAGTACTCGTTTCATTCTAAGATACGAAGTACAGAAAATAAAGTGACATTATGAGTAATCATGCTTCTGCACATCTGTGCCTTTGAAATCCTTGGTTAAATAACTAAGGGTATTTTCAAATCTCATACCCATTACGTTTTTATTTTTTTTACATATACAGTACAAGTATTTCAAAAACAATCTTCATGGTCTCAAAACATTTCATATAGTTTGAAAACAATTTATCTAAATACATTATCTATGTTATTTCAAAAACATTAGCCATGTTATCAAAACCAACCTTCCTAATTTCAAAATATTTCATATAGTCTGAAGGCAATATTAACACAATACATTTCCTTATCAAGTGCATGATTTCGAAAAGCATCATTCATGTCTTTCAAAAAAAAACCTTATACATAATTTCAAAATTCATCTCTCATGATTTTAAAACATTTTTGTAAATATATCTATCTAATACACCTACTTTATTTCAAAAGTATTATATATAAGGTTTCAAAAACGGTAAACACATTTTTTCTTAAAAGAACCCCATGCACAGTTTTCAAAAATATTTTCCTCGTACATTGAATTAACTTTCAAATTTCGCTTCATATGTCGCCTTGGCATATCTGGCATCTCAACTTTGTAAAGCATTTCAACTTCATGTTTTGACATAAGCACATCCAGTGCAAGGTTTCAAAACATCTTCAACTTCTAAAATCCATATGGGATCTTTTTATCTTCATATTTAGACCCTTGTGGATGATCATCATTCAAATCAGAGTCCTTAATTGGATTCTTTATGTACCTTAATTCGAACATTTCGAGTTCTAGTAATCGAAATCGGATTTTCTTTTTGAATCTTTCTATCTTTATAGTTAGATTCTTGATAATGTTTAAAGTGCCAAATGAAATCCACGAGATGGATTCCTAGTGTGCTTTAAATACATGTACTCTGTTAGCAGAAGAAACTTCTAGTTAAACAATTTTGTGGTTATGTGACTATGTATTTATTCATCTTATGTTTTCTTTTATGCATTTTTGTGTTTTTAATACTCTGGATATTTGTTATCCAAATCCTCGCAGAATCTTTCATATCTTCATATGAGGGATTCGTAGCAGGATATTCAAAAGGTACTACCTTCAATCCTTAATGGGCTTCTATGTAATAGTTAAGACCCTTGGATTATATAAGTACCGCTCCATGTTTCATAAGAGATCCTTTTAGTGGTCTAGTCTAAAAGATTGATTCACAATTTGGTTAAAGGACGACATCTAGTGATGTAGCTGGACAGACTCCTTGATAAGTCTATTTAGATCATTTATTGATTTAGTCAAAAGGACCCTATGGTGGTCTAGTCACACTCATCACCGGTTTGTTCATTTGGTTTTCCCCTACACACTATAAAATAGACTGTGTGTACTGTGCAAGGAATTGTCTGATTATGGATGCGTACATAATTATGAAATTTAGTGCACAGAAACCCAGTAAGATTTATTATGTGTAAGAGCCGATAGTGACAACAATAACGAAATGAGAACGATGTAATGGAGGTACGGTGGACGCACCAATGACGCTTCATATACTTGTATATAAGTATCCCTCTTACATTGCAATCATGATGTTATTAAAGGTTACTAGAAGTTCAGAACCCTAATCAATATTGTTCGATCTTTTCAACTTCATGTTTTCAAGCTCTCACAAGTTTCCTCTAAATAAATTTCGGGACGAAATTTCCTAAAGTAGGGGAGACTGTAACACCTGTGCCTCCACGGCCATCAAACAAATACCGAACCAATGAAATATTATATTTCATACTTGGGATTTGTAAAAATATGTGTATCATTTGTACATATCAATTCTTGTTCAATTTCAAACTCTAAATCGCTTTCTGGAAGGTTATACGCGCACCGATGAGTAAATATAACCAGTTTAATGCAACAAACACTCTGGAATAGTGACATAAGTTAAACATACCATAAATATCCTTTACATAACTTAGAAATAAGTTTTGAAGGCTTTGGTATGGCAAAATCAAGTTAAATCGCTTACAGGGACTAAATTTGACAAACTGCGAAAGTATGCCAATTTGAAATGTAACAGACATTCCGGAACATGACCATAAGTTAAACATACCATAAATATCCTTTACATGTCTTAGAAATAGGCTTTGAGGTGTTTGGTGTGCTAAAATAAACTTTTGGGTCATTCAGGGACTAAAAGTGTCAAAAAGTGCACAAGTTTGCATTTTTACGCATAACCCACGTTCTGAATACATCTGGACATCCAAAAATTTATGTAAGCATGACTATATTATGCTTTAGTGTTTGGCTTGTCAAAAATCCATTCGTCGCGTCATTTGGATCGTTTTTCGCGCTTATGCGCATTCCGTCGTAATTAAGCGAACATCACGTTCGTACGACCAAACGAACCAACACCCGGCATATTTTTGAGCATGTTTCATGTCCACAATGTTTAGGCATCATTTTAGGGCCTTAAAGTTGGCTTTACGGGCCTTAGAAGTGTCGGAAATGGCCTTAAACACGTGCAGGGACTGAAACTGTAATTTCTGAAACTTGTTTTCTGATCAGAAGGGCTAGGCGGCCCGCCTCAGTTTTTGAACATCCTTAGGCGGCCCGCGTCCCACCATCAGACCAGATTAACTGCATTTAACAGCAGATTGCAGCTGTTTGATCCTCACCCACACATTCTCAATCGCTTAGTCAGATGATAAGGACCATTTTTAGTCACCACAACTTTGCAACACATGTACGGATGGGATTAAGGCACGTTTTCCATGAAACGATCCTAACGGTTACCCGAAAACTATAAATACCCCATCACCCCAATGCAAAACTTACAAGAACTTTGATTTGAGAAACTCTAAGTTGAAACTATTGTTTCATACCTGAGATTTTTGAATCGAGGTTAGCATTCGGGGACCCTTCGTAAGTATTCTTTCGTTCTTTTCCTTATTTTATTGCTTTTCGAGTCAGAAAGTCAAACTTTGTTTGACTTTCAGCGTTGACCAGTAATGGTCAATGCGAAGTTCGTTTGAACTTCGCAACGTGAGTGTAATCACGTTGGTCATAGTCCCTTGGGACTATGCCCACTGATTACCACGTTGTCTAGGGTCGTAGGGTAGGCGATCTAATAAATCGCCTATACCCTCGAACCCGACCCAGTTTGGTCGATCATTAGGATCCGACCAAATACATTAGGTGACCATAGTAGGTAGGGAATAACCTTCCGAGGTTATACCCTATGGTCACATCGTTTAAGTAGTTGTATGATAGGTAGTTTATATGCCTTAGGTAAATTACCAGAATACCCTTTTCATGTATAATTGGTAATTAAGCATATGTAACCTAAACTTTTGTCACATAACTGATTATGTAACATGTTTAGGCATATAACACTTGTCGTAGAACTAGTTAGGCGGTCCGAACGCGTTTCACGCGAACGACGCGTTAAAGTAGCATAAGCTACCTAAACGGGTCGTAATGGGTCGTAAGCTATTAGGTTGGGTTTCATTTAGCATGTAGGCTTTGATAAACCATATGACACGAGTCTCTATACTCGTTTGGTTTACGAAACCTCATTCTATCCGATCTTCCGATTTAGGTCCGGTTTATTAATGTAGTTACCTATATTAGGTGCCGTTTGATTTCCGTGATCTCTAGCATTGTTTGGTTGTCACTCAAGGACTACTGAGCATTCTCAAGTGAGTACATAGACCCCTCTTTTACTGTTTTCCAAACTGTTTTGGGGTGAAACACATGTGCCTACTTGTTACTTTCGTGCTTTCCTGTTTTCACATCATATACTTGCTATGTTCATTAGTACATTTATAGTACATGATTTCATGGTGTTCTATGCTTTGTATGATGACTTTGCATACTTAGTACATTGTTTTACATGACTTTTCTACTTTGTATGATGACTTTGCATACTTAGTACATTGTTTTATACTGCATCTCTGTTGCATATGTTCCAGTAACATATGGACACATTGTTTTACAGCTCTACCCTGTATGTTTACTCTAGCATACTAGGTACATTATCTTCATAAAACATGCTTACATTTTGGTATGACATTTGGTTTGTTTAAACTATACTATACATTCATTAACACCGATCATGCCGTTCGTTAGTAGGTAGTGGTACCATAGGACTTGACAAATCCCGTTCCGGACATCCCAGGGAAAGGGGATGAAAGGAATGACCGAATCCGAATACATATTCTCTTGATAACTCACTTTTACATAGTTATCCGTCTGTCTCAAGGCTTGGATGTATGAATTTTCACAATACCGCATAAATGTTCATATTCAGTATAGCATGCATATATCTTACAAAACATAACTTTGATTTAAACCAAGTTTTACTTCAATACTTTGTTTTGTACATTTTTACTTATGGTTTAAGTAGTCTAAATTTTACTTACCATACATATCATTTTGGTTATACATTACTTGACTACTTTTGGACTATAAACATTTGACATGGTTTATACAAGGACTTTTGACTATTGGTTTAAACATAGACTTATTACATTGGTGGTTTGAGTAAGTGATTAAGTAACGATGCGTGTGTAATATGATACAAGCATGGTGGATACGCTGCTGGTACTTCCTATATATAAGTGTTTGTATGGTATTACATATATCGTAGCGTTATTTGAATCATTTCAGTTTGATACATATAACATTTTATACAAATAACATACCTTTCACAATACATTGTTTTACAAACAACTTAACTTTTACAAACTCATTTTACATGGTTACTCATTTAACCATGCATTATTTTCTTATTTATACATATCATCTGAACTTATTGTTTTTCAAATGATTTACAAAGACAAAGCAAATTACAAGGTTCATGACTAAACATTTTCTCAAACATAAGTCATGAAACCTATTTTCACAAAACCTATGTATCTCACAGGCATTTTTATGCTGACGTACCTATTTTCACATGTGTTTTTCAGGAGCTGTTGCATAAGATGATCAAGATACACATAGGCAGTCTTGGGCTTTAGTGAAAATAAAAGATGCAAGACTAGTTAATTATGTTGTATTTCTTTGTTTGTTAAAACATTGTAACACTTTTAATCAATAAAGCGAAACTTTAATTTCCATGGTTGTGAAACATTAATTCTGTTACAACACTCCCCGATGTTTCCGCCACGTTTTGTATGTTCTACGTGGTCGGGGTGTGACACAAACATAATTACAAAGGTTTCAAAGGTTTATTCACAAACACACATATGAACTCGCTCAACTTTTGTTGATGTTTTCAAACTACATGTATTTCAGGAAATTAAGTATGGATCTGGCGGGCGTTGGAGTTTACAAGTCATGTCTCTAATAAAAGGTGTCATTCGAAGTTGAAGGGTTTGGGTTATGTATGTTATTGGATAAGATACATGACTCGAAACCTATTTTGTTTGTGTCTTTTGTGAAGTCTAGTATGGAACCTTAAGCTTTGGTTGTCATGAGATCTAAATTTGAAGTCTTAGTTTGATGTTAAACAATGACGGTTGTATTATTTTGAAAACTATATATGGATGAACATCTTGGTATTATCATATAGTTGTTTGTTATGGTTGAATGCAATGATATTAAGCAAGTCACACCAAATCACGCTTCCGCAAAAGTCAGGGTGTGACACGATAGCATCGAGATTCGTAAGAATTCGGAGAGGAGTGAAAAGATCACGTTCGAGTAGGAGACAATCACTGATGTGACTCCTATAGGTTTGTTACGTTTCTCATTGATTAAATAACAGAACAGAACCCCTTTTTCACTTGTTAAGCCTCACTGGGACTCACATGCACCCCACATTATTATTATGTGTGCACCCACAATAATATTGTGATTTGCATGCTCATCTTAGCTCCTCCTAACTCGTGTCAAATGGTTCTTCAATCCCAGATATCAACGGAGGTTGTCAAAGTAATAAGATCACAACAATCCAAGGACTATGGCACACTATTAACACATCTTAAAGTAAGCAAGCAAATCATGCCATCATGCTATAGTGACGAGTGTGTGTTCGTATGTTACGTTATAAACAAATGTGTACTAGTCATGTAATGTATGCAACAAGTGAGAAAGACAAACCTTGCAGTCTGGAGCTGAGTGTCATGGTCGTATTCACGTATTCAGAGCTGTTCGGTTATAGTCTGGTTTTATGAAAACATTTTTAAAACCAAGTTCACTATAACCAGTGGCTCTAATACCAAACTGTCACACCCCCAAAATACCACTTGTGGAAACACGGCAGGGCGTGTGACGTACCAGGATCTAGCCACCAATCACATTGAACTCATAACTATATTTAAATAAAACTTTCATTCATTGACATAAAGTGTTACAAAATGCTAGATGTAATTCATTGTATACAGCGGAAGCATAACTCATTTGTTAAGTGTTTCATAAACCACATGTACAAAAACCATTAGACTTGTATTGCGATTCCATGTATCTCGACCCATGACCACTCCAGCCTTCCAGACAGCAAGTTCCCAAAGCTATAACTCTATAGTCCTGCAAGCATGCAGACAAGTGTGTCAGACGACGCTGGTGAGTTCAAAGTTTGTTAACACATTTTAGTTACCAGATATAAGTGTAAAACATTTCAGAGACTTGATGTTGTTAATAACTCGATTACCGCCGATGGCTCCAGATTATTTGCCATATTCCCCAATCCCTCTATCAAAGCAATGGTCAATACTGGGGTCATTTGTTCACTCCCGACCTCCCCGGTGTGGTGTGAGGGTGCCAAACCTAAATAGCGCTATTAACTAATACCCCGTAGCCTCCCCGGAAACAAATCGGTAGAAGGGACTTGAGTGATAGATATGAGTGTATTAACCAACATCCCAATAACCCGACATTCCTCCCCGGAACGATTACCAGATGTCCCTCCCCGGGACGCATGCTTGGAAAAAGAGCAGTGAACTCACCTTAGATTGCTCGGTATATTACGTTACATTACCCGTTCCAAGTTGGTCAACCATACCCTACCGTGGTTATCAAGAATAGTCAGTTTCGTAAACACATATTCAATTCACGTATTCAATAAGTCACATGTAGTACCATTGTCATACAACACATAGCAAGCATTTAGATTTCATGCATGTTCATGACACAGTTCATGTTCCCAACAATGGTTACCAATAACATTAGTTTTTACAGTCAAACAAGTACACAATTTACATCCATCATAAGATCACCTTATGTTGCACATTGAGTACTCAGTTACCACAATAACTTATAACAGATGGATTGACTACTACATGAGTCCAAATTAAATCTGTAGTATTCAGTTAATCATTACTATCATGCCACTAACAGGAAGTCACAACTCATATGTCCTAATAATCGTAATAGATGGCGCGAAGTATCAAATCTCATGTGAATGCCATAATTCAATACATAACAGATGCATGTTCTACCCACACAAAACCAGTCAGGTTTCTCATTCTTAACAATATTGTTATCATGCAACAACTGGTATCTGTAAACACAAGTATTCATTTTCACATGCACCTCAAACTGTTTACTGTACTGTCTACTAGCACGGCGAAAAACTCTTGCGGTGAAGAATCATTTTTCGTCGTGTGTGAATGTGACGAAAGACTCCTGTGACGAAGAATCATATTTCGTCAGGAGATGAAGGTGACGAAAAACTCTGGTCTTTCGTCGACCTAAGTTTTTCGTGGGGAACTCCTTCATCGCCGTTCATCAACAGATCGTCCTGTTTCTACAACAACATCTATTCTATACAATCGTTAACATCATGATTATTCCAGCAACCATTTAACATCGTGCAACTCTAATTCATGAACTCATCATCATAATTAATCCTAATCTGATCAAATACATATGGATTCACCTCATCATAATAATTGATCATATCATATAACATCAACGAATACTGTCTAACCACATGCAACCCTAAACTGCCGATCATCAACATGTTCGGTTTCTATAAGAGATTTATACATCACCCTACTTCATGCTTGATTTCCTATATACCATTACGATACAACACATAACACACATATTCAAGAACAATTAATGTACGATTCAACATATGATAACTATACTAACCGAGTGCTAGATCGAAAGGATAAATGTTTCGAGGAGAGGAGAGCTCCGGCCAGAATGGATTGCCGCTGAACCGAGGAGAATGAGGGGTTGGGGTCGCCGTCGAGGGTTAGGAGAGCTAGGGTTTGCATCATGAATGTTTTGCAAATAAACCACCACCAAAACTGTATGTGTATGAACTATTTGTAAGCCGGGCCCATCACCTGGGCTTCGTTTGGGCTGCAAGCCGAATGTTTGGGCCAGAAGTAATCGCACAAGAGTGTGCGATTGTAGGGATGGTGTGCGACCGAATTCCGATTATATACACATATAACACTTTACTAAAAAAAATACTCGGACATACTCTAACACTTACTCAGATCATTTAGTCATTCAACATGAATACATAATTACAATGCAAGACCAACACCGAAAGGAACTAGTACGAGACTTTCAAAAGTACGGGTTGGCACATTATTCATCGACGGCTTGGTACAATGCACACAGTATCTTTATTAAAATAAAAAAGGATGAACACAAAGAACAAACTAACCAGAAATCACCAGCGCCGACAGGTGATAACTTGGAGAATGCTCCGACGAACGCCATACGGTCACCGGTAGAAACCCAATATAAGATTAAACAAAGATTGATAGGCCAACAAATCTAACAAAATTATTATACCTCAACTCCTTAATAATCGAATTCTTGCAACGCTTCTACTTGTAAACAGGCACCTTAGGAGGCAATTCCAACCAATCTGAATCTTCATTATCTTCACCATCATCAATAACAATCACTTCCTAGGCCACTTGTACCTTATCAACCTATCCAATTTAAACATCATAAAGAATAAAGATCCAAAACAACAAACTTTATCACGAAAATAATCTATCAATTTTCACAATTTATAATTAAAATACTTGCTAAAGTATAACATGGTTGAGCACTTATTATGATGAATATATGTTCAATGAATTTCAACTTTCACATTTCATATCTTAATTTAAAATAATAAATAAATAAATAACCCTACTATTAGACCTTAAATTTGACACAAATTAGCATACATTCTACCCCGCGCTTGAATCCGTCAATTGTTTGCTGTAGAAATCTGGGAATAAGAGTTCAATGAACAACAAACACGAAGTTAGAAATCAGATACTATATGTGATTTAAAACAAACTGAACCCTATAGCTCAATTTCATATGAACTCATAAAGAAATAAAATACAATCCAAGTTTGTATCTATACAATAAACATCAAGAATAGGATTTTTGAAAGATAAGACAAATAAATCATTGTAATCTATAACATCATATAAAGAAATCTCATCTAAAACTAAACAAACAATGGATTTATTATTATCCCCAAATCAGGCAAAGTTCGTAAAGAACAATTTAGTGAAAACCAAACAGGAATTTCAAAATTAGATATTATCCTAGAATTCAAATAACAAATCGATAATACAATATTCCTTAACGCCTCAAAATACATTTTGGATGAAATTAATACAATTAGGGTTTATAATATACAAAATCAAATCACACAACACAGATGTTTAAAAAAATGACAAAACTGAGTTTATAATCTACACAATAAACAATGGATTGCTTAACAAAATTAGCGGAAAAAGAACACAGAATGAATGCGTTATCAAAGAATTAAAGAAACAAACCTTGAAGATATTGATTGAGAGATCGATTAACAACCGAATGGATGAAGAAACAGAGGAATACGAAAAGATTTATAGATCTAGGGTTTTTCTAGTCACGACACTCACGGCAGGGAGGCAAGTTGCAACAAAAATGAAGTATAAAAATGACTTTAAAAGAACCTTGCAAGTAGGACAGAGCTGAGACCAATTTCCAGTCCAATTAGCTGAGTTGATCAGATCAATTTTCACCAAAGGACCCTGCATAGAATTTATTTGTATGGTCACACGTCGTGAACGTATTTTTGTTGTGAGCAAGACTTGTTTATCAATTATTTAAGGAGATGTATGTACCTCAGCATCAGCATTATTTCAAATCCCTTCAGATGTTTTCACATAACCGGGGTCTTTACTACAACCAAATAAATCATCAGACGAAATAATTAACCAATATAGACTTTTTCTCATTGTGTCGAAATAAAGCATACCTGCCGCAGTGGATAAACATCAATAGTGAGGAAGCTGAAAGCGAAACAGCGGTCCATCCCCAGAGCCCAACAACAGCAGTCACCTTTAGAAGATTAGAAGCTAACATAAAATGAAAACTAAACATCCCCATTAGCATAGTAATTAATTTAAAGATAACAAATTAATAATTGTTGATTTACCCACCAAAAAGAATAGAATTGACGAAGATTATCGTGCACACAAACACTATGCAGAATAGAATAGGGTCGTAACCTATACCTCCAAATTTGTTCATCCAACCTTTGTCTTACCAACAACTGTTGTGTCCATGCAGAGCATTAGACTGCATTAACAAACTTTAAAGCATATGACAGTGTAAAGAAACCAACCACAATAGCATAAAACTAATAATGTTAACCAACAGGATGATACACTTCAAACTCATTGGTACAGCTTCCATCGAAACTAATAGCCTTCAAGTTTTCAAGGCACTATATAAGCTGCAAAGCAAAACATACAACTATTAAACTAATAGCCTTCAAGTTTTCAAGGCACTATATAAGTTTTCAAGGCTACTTTTTACTTTTTTTATTTTGGTTTTTGGCTAAAATTGGATTAAGCCATCACCGAAAACCCATTAAAGAACAAATGAAAGGTAGAAAAAAGTTATATTTGAAGAATGGAAAATACAAAATCACCTAAATCTAAACAACAAATTAGCCACTAAACATCACATTCAAACAAACTAAACAATCATCACACTAACTATACATTTATACAACACTTATACAAAAAAAAAACACAAATAACTTACCAATAGTAGGAGAAAGTTCTTTGAACGTATAGGAAGTGAAAATCAACAAAAAAACTACTCTTACCAGTGCCTAAATCTGCAATCATCAACAACTTGAACAGATAATCAAATTCGGACACTGAAGAAGCATCCATGGTGAAGTCGCACGAAATAAACCCTAGAAAAACAATTGGTTTAGCAAATCAGGAGTCAAGATTGTGAGGAATCAAGCGAATCCGAGATCTATGATGGAATCGTACGAATCATACCTAGGTTTTAGAAAGAAGTGACGGTGAAGAAAGAGATTAGTATCTTCTCAAGGAAGAATGAAAAGGAATTAGGGTTACATAGATATATAGGGTCCGAATTCATTGGGTCGGGTGATCCGCGAGCAATGTAAACATACGTCCCGTTTTCCCGCCAAAAGTGCACTCAAGAGGCTCTAATACACTGCCACGTGGCCCAAATCCTTTTTCATTTATTATATATAATAGATTATATAAAATGTATTAATGACTTATAAAAATATTACTAGTAAGTACATAAATACATAACACTAAAAAACATTACATAAATTTTAAAAATATTACATAAAATAAAAATACGAAACTAAAAAACACATAATTTAAATAAAAAATCTAATGATTTTCCACGCCGAGCGGAGCTTGAATTCACGGTGGTGCACGTGCCTAAAACTGATGAGAGCCACTTGAATGATGTCGTCTTCCCCGAGATCACCACCCTCGAGCTCCACGGTGGTGTGGATCGTCTCGAATCTTTCGCAATCAAGACGGATTGTCCTAAAACGCTACAAGAGGGAGTCGACGGTTCGGTTGTTCTCACCCGTATAGGCTTGAAAGTGTTTTCGGGTTGTCCTCCAAAAAGGACCGCTCGAGCGCCTATCCGGCGTGTGGTGGCTCAAAGCTTCGACCCACGACTTGCAAAGTGCAATCTTCTTTGGTCCACGCAACGGCTGTCATCCTCGTTTTTTTTTTTTTTTTGGTGAAGTGGAACGGCGTTAAGAGTTTGTATAAATTTAGGTGAAGTGACGGAGTTTGTAATTTAAAAATGAAGAAATGGGTTGTATTTATAGTATAAAATTAGAATTTTTAAAAACGGTAAGTTTTTTTTTAATTTTAAAAGTTAACCGTTAGGGTTAAACAACTAACATCCACGTGCCACGTCGATGCCAAAAACTCTTCCACGCCGGTGGAGATTCCCCGGTCTAATCAATAACGTCGTGGACGGGACGGTGTGAACAACATTGAACAGCAACAACGCCAATTTTGAACGCCCACACCGTGTGGTCTTAGGGGTATCCTTGTATTAATTTAGGGGTAGCCTTTATATAAAACGGAAAAAAATACACTATGAATATGGATTTGAGTCGTAGCCCGTGCTACGGTTAACATTACATTGATTCCGCACCTGGTGATGAGCAGACTGTCGTTTATCGGTTGGGCTAGTACATATAGATATAGTTGTAAATTTGTATATAGTGGACCAAAACCTAATAGAGTGGTATATATAAAACTATAAATTTAATTTATATTTAAGTATATATGTATGTGTGATGTGTGTATATATATAGGTGTGTGTATATATATGTGTATTACTATCGAGTCGGGGGTCTCACTGGAAGCAGCTTCTCTGTTCCTACGGGGTAGAGGTAAAGTTGTCTACATCTTACACTCCTCGGACCCTACCTTAGCTTTGCTAATGGTGGGATTTACTGAGTATGATGATGATGATATATGTGTATATACATGTTTATATATGTAGTGGAGGTTCATTTGAGAAAAAAATTAAATTGGTATGTGTATATGTATATATATACTACTTAAAAATAATAATTCAAGCCGAACAGAGCCGAGCGGACCTTTGCTCATGCTTGGCTCGTTTACAAACCGAAGTGAGCAGATCGGCTCGTTTACAATCGAGCGTCAAATCGAACGAGCATTTTCCGAGAAATTTCTGAACGAGCGTCGAGCGAGCGAGGAGTGGCGAGCGATTTGAACAGCCCTAGGCGGTGGTGGGTAGTGGCGGCGACGACGATGATGGGTGGCGGTGATGGTGGGCGTCGATGGTGGTTGGTGGCAACAGAGGTGGTCGTGGGTGGTGGCGGTGGTGGGTGGCGGCGGAGGGTGGCAGCGGCGACGACAGTGGTGGGTGGCGGCGGTGGCGGGTGATGGTGGTGGTGGCGGTGGGGGGTAGCGACAGTGGTGTGTGGTAGCGATAGTGGTGGGTTGTGGTGTTGTTAATGAAGGGTGCAAGAGCAAATGGAATGAAAAAAAGAAAAACATAGGGGGAGGCTGAAATGATTTTGAGGGAATGAAATAACTTATGTAATGGGTGATTCCACGTAACACCCCAAAAATGTTTAGTGTGGAAATAAGTAAAAATAATAAAGAACTTAACGTAGTTAATGAAACATGGAAAAATGGTAGTTAAGTTATGGGAAAGCTTAAATTTAAACACACTTTTAAAGAGGAAGGGTTCAATGTGTAAAATTGTGAAATAAATAAGAAATAAAAAAATGAATTATGGGTGAAGTGTGGTGTGCGACGCTGGGATCGATCAGGAAGGGTAAACCCCTTTTTCTTCTCTAGTTCCTCAAATCTCTAACAAATTGAAGGTGTTTCTGGGCATAAATCGAATGCATGTGACCAAATTCTCAACCATCTAAGGGTTTCCTACATAGGGTTAGTCAGATTATGCGATTTGATGCACTTTCATGAACTAGGGTTTAATCAATTCGTGAAAATTGGAGAAATCGAGCCTGTGTATGAATTAGAAACATCATTAGAGGATGTTTTATGCTTGGAATTCATTTGTATTGATGGTTTGAAGGAAAATCCATTTGTTCTAATAGTATGATGGTTTTGAAGTTAAATAAATTTAGTAGTTTTGATTGATGAATGTTTATGTATTAGGATATTGATGAATTGTTATGATTGTAGAATGATTAAGATGTGTGAATTTAGTTGATTAAAAGAGTTGTGAATTTTGCTAGTGAAATCATGCATTGGATACATGTACATAAGGCTTAAAATGTTGTTGCACACCATGTGTTCGTTAAAATGCCTCAATGAAGAACTTGTGATTTTGAATGTATTGAAAGTATTGAATTTGCATAGGGAAAATGTAGTATTTGATACATTGCAAAATATGAAATGGAACGTGATTGATGCGTGAATGAGATTATTATGTAGTGAATGAAATAATCTAAATAAGAATGAATTATGTGTAGGAGTGAAAGAAGAAGGAGTTAATTCCGGTTCGCAACAAAAGGCTCAAGAACGAGGTAAGTTCGATTTACTTACAAGTTTATGTAATGTTAATAGTTGTTCAATTATCATTACAAATCCATGTTTATTGGTAGTCTTACAACCCATTAGTTTCTAGTTGAATTTATAGAAGGTATGTTATTATGCATACTAACTCCTATTAGTAAATTATTGTTCATGCCAAAACCATATTTGATATTTGTGTTAGTTCAATAGCAAATGGTTAAATCCGTTTGAATGTTTTACATGAACCGTAGAATTGTAAATGAATATATGTTATGACCGGTCCTTTATGGGATAACCGGGTAATGAGAAAGTAAGTCTAAAAGGAAAAGAATTCGTTCATTGTAAACGAACCGAAGGAAAGTTTGATCATGAATGATATTATCCGTTATTAACGGATAATTTATGAATGAAAGGAATTTAACTCGATCCGTTATTCACGGGTTAGAGTGTATGTAAATGTTATGTACGAATGAAAGTGACCGTCCCAACGGGACAAGTATGCCTTTATATATTTCAAATTTTGAAGTTGTATGCTTTAACCCTTTTTTATGGGGTGAGATAATGCGTGTATAAGATGAATGCATGAATGGGATTAAAGTTGTAATATTAGTTTAGAAGTGATGTAGCTAACGAGTTTTAAACTTGATGTTTGATGTAGGTAAATCCTTGACTTCATAGCTTGGCGACTCGGAATGAACACACTCGATATCACGCCCATCTAGCGCTTCCGAAGATGTCACATTAGTATTGTCTTAGTTTTGGTCATATGTATTTTAACATATGTAATCTTTTTGGTGTCCTTGTGAATTGGATAAAAACTTGGTTAGTAAGTAGCTTTTGTATTAAAACAACTTAAACATGTTGGTTTTGCTTTAGTTTATGAAAATGGGTCTTTTAAGTTAAGCGTCTTATTGTTAAGCAGGAAATTGTCTATGTTCCGAATGGGTCATGCCCAATTTTTGTAAAAATTCATATGTTTTTATAGTCTTTTAAAAAGGGTAAGGATTAGGGCGTTATAAGTTGGTATCAGAGCATAGGTTTGAGGGATTCAAGTGCAAGTATTAGTGCTTGAACTCAAACAGATAGCTCGCGCGATGGTGTGTTCGTTCCAAGGCCGCAAGAAAGGTAAATGTTTAAATTTCTATAAGTTAAGTAGGAATAGTGTGAGGTTAATATGAAATTATAAAGTGGTATGTGGGGCTGAAAAAAAAAAGTGGGAGGATTAAAATGGAGGGTTGGGAGCTCGTATAACTAAAATCGGACTTGGGAAATGGACAAACGACTAAACAAAGAGCTGCAGCAAAACGACCGCAGGAAGGCCCGTCGCCGACGCGGCTACCCCAGCCGACGGCCTAACTCCCTGTCGACACCACGAATTACCCGACGCCATTTTTAAAGCCCCGTCACCAACGGCATGTAGGGGCGTCGCCGACGGCTTGAGCTACACCAATTCGCTGAAAATTTTTTATTTTTCATAATTTAAGTTCCCGTACTTCTCCGAAAGCCCGTTTTATGTTCTTGTCAAGTTATTAGGAGATATAATAAGTTATGTAAAGTTATGTAGATCATTGGTGATGAAGTAAAATTTATGAAAGTCGAATGTAACTTATGGAATGGCATAAAATGAATGACGGATGTATAAAGTGGAGTTGGAAACGTATGATAATGAATAATGAAAGAAGTAAATGTAGACTAAAGTACTTGGATATGTGAAGGAACCTGAATTGTTAATAAATGAATATAAAAATGATGAGATTAGTGGTGAAAATAATTTGAAGAATGTGAGTTAGATGGAATTCGTATGAGAATTCGAATAAATATATGCTTAATCAGAATTATACATTAGAGGCTTGTACCTTGTACTTGAATGGTGTGATGCTTATGTGTATTTAATGATTTGCCTTGTTATGATTAAGAGCCGAATATGTGCTAAATACGAATCATACGAGCTTATTAGTAAAGGATATGTTGGAATTATGTTATATAGTTAACTTGAATGATATTTACTATTTGTAGAATCATGAAGCATTAGCATGTGAAAGTACGTGAAAGTGAATGTATATATGTGTATTGTTTGGAGGATTATGTAAATTGTATATATATCATACAATACGAGTATGAAATACGTAGAATATTAATATTATGGCCTATCATATTTAGATGATTACATGTTCAAAAGTTTAAAGTGTGTAAGCAAGACAGTTGACTATCTAAAAGTCAACAGTATAGGGATATCATGTGAAGAAACACTGGATAAATGATCGGAATCAAATTATCCAGGGGGTTAAGTTCTGCATAAAAGGGTGGTTCTCTCTCGTTCGATTCGAAGGGGCAGGTCTTCTTCTCCGGTGAACACTGCAAAACAGAACACCGTTAGCCTCGTCAAGGGGAGAAGGGAGGTTCTCTCCTTGACCCGACTCCAGCGTGAGAATAAGTATGTGTTTATGAAGAAGAAGAAGAAGAAGAAGAAGTATTGATGAAGTGAGTGTAACTTGAAGTTCATACCTGAATTACTCTCATATTTATAGCCAGGAGTTTGGGCGGGAAAACTCGTTGTTGAAATATTAACGGAAGATGCTAACACCGTGAGCGGTTATTTCCCTTCCGTTAATTCTCTTGATTGGATTGTGAGATCACACAGATCGTGATCTTTGATCGACAGCCGGGGAATTGCCACGTGGAAAGTGGGCAAGTGGAGGTTTCTCTCCATTTCCATGCCATCGTCGTGATTTCAGGATGGCCTGAGGTGATGACACGTGTCCCAGACGGTTATAACCGTCTGGTGGTGCACGATTGAGTCTTCTAGAAGATTATTGCCATAATCCAGTGTGACTCCTTATCGTGTGGCATCAGCTTAGTAAGTAATATCCAAGTCTGGGTATTACTAAGCGGAAGTGTTTGTTGGGATTTTTCATCCTTCTATCTGTTATGGAGGAAGGCGTAAGGATTCATGATTTTCCTTTTGGTGCGCAAGTGTTGTCTGCTATCTTTCTCTTAAGCTCTCTTTGTAGGACCAGTTGTGCGGCCGCGCAAGGCCAAAAGAGGGCTAAGAGATAAGGTTGTATGGTTCCAAGTACTTGATATGAGGTTTTTGGGACCTTACCCCTTCAAGTCCCCCCAGTCTAGTGTTGCTCTTATGCAAATAAGTGGAGCACTGGACTATGAGAGAAATGCTTGTAGGTTTTTTAGGAGCGAAAATGAGGAATCTTCTATGAGAAGATACATTTTGCTTATTATGGTGATTTTGAAAATCTTTGACTTTGGGTGAAAAAGGTACAGTAAGGACTGTGTGACAGGCTGTCACTGTCAGGTGCACATTACTGACCGTGCTCTACACGCGCGCGTGAACTCGCGTTTGTGTTGCTTCCACTCGCCCCTGTCGCTTGGGTAACTGTGCTATTCCGGAAAAGGTGTTGTTGCAGTTACCGAGGCTATTTATGGCGGTGGGTATATAAGTGTTTTGGATTTCCCATTCCTAGTAATCATTACTTTGTTGAAAATCCTTCTCTTTTCGTCTTCTTTACCTGTTTCTAGAAAAGAGTTTCAATTTCTCCCTCCTATGTCAACCAGCGATCATCACGAAGACTCAACGGAAGAAATGTCTGTCGAACTTCCACCATTAAAGTGGTCTAGGGCAACCTTTGATGGTCTGATTCGGAATCTCCGGTTCCTGGAGAACTGGGGTGCCCTTTACCCTGAAGAAGGTCAAACGGCGGCGGATGCTCCGGCTGGGTATATAACCCTCTTTTGGGATTTCTTTTGTGAAGGCAACTTTTGTCTGCCTGTGACAAAATTTTTCCTTGAAATTCTTGAGTATTATGAGTTTCATATTTCCCAGATGCACCCAATTGGTATGGTTAGGGTTCGGCATTTTGAGTTCGTTTGCCGGACGATGCATATCGAACCGACGGTTTCTCGATTTTGAGTTTTTCATCAAATGCATTGTACCCAAGGGTTTTATTCTTTTATTCAAAGAGCATCGGCGAAGAAAATTTTGTTGCATCCCCCCAAAATCCTTTCATGATTGGAAGCAAAAATTCTTCTTTATCAAGGCCGGAGTTGTTCCGATGAGGATGATTTTTAGGGGAAAGGAAGATGTTCCTACTGAGACCCTTTAAACTCCTGTTAACGAAAATTGGTACCAGGACCTAAAAGATGTTCCGTCTATTTCCTTGCAGGAAAAAGCCCTTGTTGGTGCCGGTATGAGTCTGAACTGGAGGATGGAACGAGAGGAGAAGCCAGTGTACATGGAAGATGGCAAGAGTAGGATTTTTGCCATTTTCCTTGTCTTCTCTCTCTTTTTTTTTTTGAATTTGCCTTTGCTGTTCCCTTTATGTAGTTGTTTCGTTGTACGTTGTTGCTTTCAAGAGGGAAGGTGGGAAAATGGTTACCCTCCCGAAGAAACCTGATGAAGAGTTGTGGTATCATCGCATTGTGAAGAACTTTGTTTTTCCGCGGGATGCTGATCTATTTGCATGTTGATACATATTATGTGGATACGGCTCAGCTCGGTTCGACTCGGCTACGGAGTGAAGGCCGTAGTCAAGACATCCTCCTGTCTTGACTCGGTATGCATATTGATATGCGTTTGAGTGTTAATATGTTTGTGTTTGAAGCCCAACATGAGACAAAGCCCAACTGTGCGACGAAGTCTTATACCAAGCCCAAGCCCAAGCAACCGGCCCAATGTACGACGAAGACCTTGGACGGCGAAGACACTATGTGACGAAATCCAGGGATTTCGTCGAAGACATTGAGTGTTCGTCGTGATGATGTATGGCGAACTTAGAGTTCACCGTGGGACTTGATTTCGTCATTCATGTTAGTATAAATACACAGACAACAGACAGAAACAGTTAGAGAAGTCTGAATAGATTTCAAAGCGAACACATTGTAAAACACACACACACTGAGAGTTTACAGAGACCATTTGTAAACACCGCATTGTAACCATTTCATAGCATTAATACATTGAGTGTTAATCGTTGAATCTTGTGTCTTACGTGTTCGTAACTTGGTTTAACTTACCCGTTTGGATTCCGCACTCTCGGGTTACTCGGAAAACAGGAATAGAGGTTGACTCGATCCTTCGGGTGGACCTACAATTGGTATCAGAGCATTGGCTCGATTCCTTGTTTAAACGAAGTCGAATTTCTTGTGTTTTGATAGATTTTAAAAGGGTTTTTCAGTTTTCATTCTTGATTAAAAATCATATTTCTGGAAAAGCTTTTCATCAAAACCTTGAAAATCTTTGTGTCTTGATATTAGTTTTTATAAAAACCATTGTTAAAATGCATGTACACATGTTAAGATTTGGTTTTTACTAAACTTTTGTGCAAAAACTTGTGTTCGGAAAGTTTTCAGGTTGCCGGAAAACTCAGAAACTTCATCTGTTCATAGAAATATTCAAAGTGTTCTTGAGCTGTTCTTGATATATATCTGAGTTTGATCCATCGCTTGATGAATCATTGTGTTGTTATTTATATAATATTGATTGTTTGACATTTGTGTACACAAGCATGATGATGGTTGGTTGAAAAATATGGCTGAAAGCATGATGGATTGAAAAAGAAGGCTTTGTGTCAGAAGAGTTGGTTTTGATAATATCTAATTTGTCTGGTCACCTTTGTCAACGAAATCACCAAACATATCAGCGACGAAAACCTTCCGATTTCGTCAAACATATCACAGTGAAGAACACCCTTCATTTTCGTCAAACAACTCAGCGACGAAAACCACTTGATTTCGTCAAACAGCTCAGCGACGAAAACCCCTTGATTTCGTCAAACATATCAACAACGAAAACCCCTATTTTCGTCACATATCTTTTCATATTATTAACATAAACTTTTTAAAACATTCTTAACTGTTTGATTTGTGTGATTTAATCAGGTATTCATCATTATACATCCAAAATGAATCCGGATTGGTGGGGTACTCCGTCTAATGCGGAAAGCAAGTATAGAAGTACGGGTTTATCTCCATCATGGGCTGAATATCCCGCACCCACATCTAATACGGAGAGCAAGTATCAAAGCATAGGTTTATCACCATCTTGGGTCGAATCTCCCGTAACTGCAACTTCGCAAGCGAATCCAATGTCGACAGGTCAATGGGCGTTTGTTTCAAATCAAACTCCAAGTATTCAAAGTATACTCCTAAGCGAAAGTGAGACCGGAAGTCTAAATCGCCCATCGAAACTGATGCACATAAATGAATATCCTGGATGGGTAGATAGATTTCATACGAATGTCCTTGGGCAAAACACGGAATTGTGGTTATGTTTTATTACAGATTTCGATCAAGCTCTTGAGGTTGCCGCTTCAACTGCCGCTACATTTGCAGATCTTACGGAAGACGAGAAAAAGGCATATGATTTAGAAAAGAAAGCGTATGCTATTCTGACTCAGGCGTTGAGCAAGGATATATATCATCAGTTTGTCAGCTTCAAGTCGTCAAAGCGATTATGGGATGCATTGAAGACAAGAGGTCTAGGAAATGAAAAGTCACGCCAATTGCGACATGATTTACTCAAGAAGGAGTTTGATGGCTTCACTTGTATGGAAAATGAATCTTTGGGAGATATGACAAGTCGATTTCATCACTTGCAGACTAAATTGAGTAATTATGGGGTAGAAACAACTCCAACAAAGGTTGTCACAAAGTTTGTCGGTGCACTGCCACCTCAATGGAATGGTTTATTGGAAATCCTGAAATACAATGGCACATTGGCTATGACAAACATCAATGACTTCGGTCAGCTCTTGGAGAACAAAGATCAGGAAGAAACCCTAAAGGCAAAAAGGGTTCCAGTGCGACAAAATCCTGATATGTATTATGGAGCTTCTAGCACTTCTGCAAGACCTGCCTCACATGTTCCAATTCAAATGCCGTTTGTCACAAGCACAGATTTATATGACAATCTGATACAAGTTCCTGTAAAGCCAGCTCCAACCACAGACTTGTATAGAAATCCACTACAACCATCTCCACAACAACAAAGCTATCGGCCATCTGTCGTAGCAACTGATTTGTATGGGAATCCACTTCCTGTTCAACAACAAGCTTGTTATGGAAGCACATCATCTGCTGGTCAGCCATCAAAGTCAAATACAGTACTGCTTGACACGTCAAACTTCTCCAAAGTTAGCATTGAAGTAGCTAAAGATCATATGGAGATACTAAACACATTGGTGAGCTCGTGTTGTGGGTTGATTGCAGGGCAGATCGGAAACATCAATCTAACTCAAGAAGATTATCAGCAGATCGATAAAGAAGAGATGGATATGATGGACATCAATGGGCTTTCGCTAGTGCTGTTAGGCGAGCTAAGGACTTCATGGAACGGACGGGTAGAACCAGCTTGGAAAGCAAGAAAGATACCAAGTATGGGTTCGACAAGCAATCCGTCAAGTGCTTTAACTGTGGTGAACGTGGTCATTTCAAGCATGAATGCACAAAGCCAGCTCAGCATGGGAACCAGAATCCTTTCAGAGGTCAAGGCAACCAACGGAATCAGAATCAAACCAGGAATGACGATCGCACCTTGGTCCCTGCAAACAATCAAGCAGGACCATTGAACACCAATCAAGCTCTTGTGGTGCAAATATATGAAGGTTGTGACTGGTCAATGCAATTAGGCATTGGTGATCAGGGAGGAGCAACTTGTTTTGCTGAAACTGCTAAGGATTTGAAGCACGCCAGTGGTGGAGAATCTTCCGCCAGTGGTGGTGAATCTTCAGATGAAGAGAGTTCTGGTTATTCAAGGAGTTCAGATGAGGAAACCTCAACCTCAGGCGAAGATTATTCTGATGATGTATCTAGTGGGAGAATCGGTGCAGATATCGATGAATTGTTAGGAGAAGCTGCAGCAAGGAATGATAGAAGATCTATTCTGGTGGATAAAGCTGCTTATTCTTCTTCTTATTCTCTTCATTCAGCCTTAATGGCTGATGGCGGCAGTTCATCAAGCCAGGTATGTGTTGATGAACCAACTGTCGTTAATTGTGATAATTGTGCTAGCTTAAGTGATAAATGTGCTGATTTAGATGCTAATATGTCTGAGTTGCAAAGCAAACATGATGCTTTAAATGCTGAATTGTCTGACTTGCAAAACAAGCATGTTTCTTTTGATGCTAAGTGGTGTGATTTGCAAAGCAAACATGAGGCTTTGCAAAATAAATATGAAGTGACAAATATCCACAATCAAAAGTTAATAGTGGATCTTTCGAAATGAAAAGAGGCTAACATGTTTTATGAAAACCATGAAAAGGAGTTTAAAACGGTTGTTGAAAATTTAAGAAAAGATAAAACCGAGCTGACAAAAATGGTTTCAAGAAAACAAACTGACATAAACTGTTATATCGATCATCTTGAGATCATGCAAAAAGAGTTAGCCTGTGCAAAGTGTGAAAGTGAGGCGATCCGGCTTAAGCTAGACAGTTATTCAAATTCTAGGTATGTGCTGGATCACATCATTGACACACAAAAAGAGAAAAAGGATGTCGCGTGCATTGGATACAAGAAATGTCCACCACCTGTTAGACAAAATTATGATGCAATGTCTGATGAGCAAAATAGAAATTATTATGAGGAATCTATTCCTTTAGACATTGAGGAATTTGCAACCGGACTTGGATACAAAAATGAAGTATCACCAGATTCGGATGTTTCAACAGTTATAAGTGTGTCAACTGCTGAACAAAATCAGGATCCTCCAGTCATTGTTGAGGATGCTGATTCTTCATATGATGAATCCGATGATACTGACTCAGCATATTCTGATGCGGTAATCAAAGAAGAGGACATACCTCTTGAGAATCATATTCTATGTGATCCTCCCGCAAAACCTGCTAAGACTGTTCTGGTCGAGTCCACGTCTGCAAAAGAGTCTGAGAGTGTGAATTTGCTGTACACTCTTGTTGGTGATGATAAAATCTATTCTGACAAAGATTTTCTGATTAAGAATGTAAATCAATCTTTAATCAGTAAAGTTTTTGAAGATTCGACAAGTAGGTTTCTGGGAAAGTCAGGTTCACACGTTGTGGTAACACAGTGCCCTCCGATTCCAAAGGCCGAAGTTCGAAAACAATATGGCAATCAAAAATTACCAACAGTGAAAAATCAGTAAAATCATACCAAACCAAATGGTAAATCAATGACTCAAGGTCAAAAGGAACCGAACCAAAAGAAGAACAAGAAAGTGAACTTTGTGAAGTCGAAGGGAACAGATAAACTTGAAACATTTGCCAATAAATCTAACTTAGATCATGTCAATCAAGTTAACTCTTTGAAAAGAAATGAACAAAACAGTTCAAAACCAAGTACCTCGGGATCACAAAGTTCATCGACAAGACAATCACATGATACTTTGGGGTTTGTAGAACGAAGATCATGTTTTTCATGTGGCACATTTGGACATATCATTCGAAACTGTCCATATCTTTATAAACAAAAAGCCAAAGTTGATGATCCCCGTGACCAAATTGACCGCAAGCGATCTGTTTCATCAAAACCAGATCCCCGTCTTGTAAAGGAAAGGGAAAAGAAATAGAAATGCCAACAGGTCAAGAAAATTGAAAAAGCAATTAAAACCGACGTGGTTAACAAAACATCTGTTTCTGTCAAACCAGACAATTCAAAAACTTTAGACATTCATGAAGTTAAGATTTAAAGAATAAAACTGGTAAAACAAAACAGTCCTGGAAACCAAAAACGGTTACTGAATCAGGGGGAACATCACAATTTCCACAACATCGAGAAGTTCAAGTAACTTACGTTGATGAAAATGGAAGACCCAAGACCACAAAGGCTTGGGTCCCCATCTCCAACTAATCATGTGAGTACATGTGCAGGGTGTTCCAGGAGGAACTTTTAGCAGTCATTGGATTGTTGATAGTGGGGCATCCAGGCACATGACCGGCGACATGAAGCTTCTCTACGACGTTAAATCTATTAGAGGAGGTTATGTTGCTTTTGCTGGAGATAAAGGCGGATATATTACAGGAGAAGGAATGGTATCCAACGGGGTTGTAAGTTTTGACAAGATCAACTTTGTACAACAGCTTGATCACAATCTTCTTAGTGTTTCACAAATCTGTGATAAACAGTTTTCAGTACACTTTGACGCAAATGGATGTTACGTGCTGAAACCCGGCTTCAAGATTCCAAAAGAATGGATTCTCTTATCAGCTCCAAGGATAAACGATTTATATGTACTTGATATGAGCCAAGCAATTACAATGACTGCACAAGCAACTTGTTTTATTTCCAAAGCCACTGAAAAAGACTCAATCTCTTAGCACAGATGTATGGGTCACATTCACTTACGGAAAATGAATCATTTGGTGTCGAATGAATTAGTGAATGGTGTTATTCTTAAAAGTTTCCATCTTCAAGACGTCTGTGTTTCATGCCAAAAAGGAAAGCAAACTAAGAAGCGACATCCGACAAAGAAGATCAACACGGTGGCAGTTCCTCTTGAACGTTTGCACATGGATTTATTCGGTTATATCAAGCACAAAAGCATCAGGAATGATCAATACTGCCTTGTGATAACTGATGATTATTCAAGATTTTATTGGGTGGCGTTTATGGCTCACAAGAGTGCAACTTTCGGTATTATCAAAAACTTGATCATTCAGATTGAGAATTTGTATAAGTTGAAGGTTAGACGGATACGCAGCGACAATAGTACAGAATTTAAAAATCATGCTATGGCGAAGTTTTGCACCTCAAAAGGTATTCTTCATGAATTTAGTGCGGCTTATACTCCTCAACAGAACGGCGTCGCGGAACGTAAAAACCGTACATTGATCGAGACTGCTAGGACTATGTTGGTAGAGTCGCAGTTGCCCATTCCCTTCTGGACTGAAGCTATGTCCTCTGCATGTTATACATTGAACCAAGTCCTTACAGTCAAAAGGCACAACAAGACCTGCTTTGAGCTTCTTCACAAACGGAAACCAGATTTGTCATATCTTGAACCGTTTGGAGCTCCTTGCACAATGGTCGATCCTAATGGAAAGTTTGGGGCAAAGGCTATTGAAGGTCACTTTCTTGGTTATGCCACCCCGAACTTAAGAGTCTGGAATCTAGCGACTAAAAGGGTTGAGGAATGGTCTGAAGTCAGAGTACAAAGACACACATTGCCAGTCAAAAATCCAGGTCAACCATGGATGTTTGAGTACGATGACTTTTTCAATTCGATCAATGTTGAAGCAGTTGAAGAAAATGTTGTGGCAAGGATGTTTTTCGAGAGTGACAACGCAATAGATTCACCGTTGGTTCATCCAATTGTTGTCAATCAAGAACCATCTTCAGTGAACAATAATGCTCTCGACAATGAGGATTTTCATGATGCAACCGAACTGAACGAATCTTCAGAGGATGAAGAATTTCTAGATGCAGATCAAGAAGCTCCTACATCAGCAGTACATGGTACTTCAGAGGCTACACCTCCAGTGGACGCCCCTATAACAGCTGAAGCTACTGCATCATCCTCTTCGTCAGTTCCGGGTATTGAATTAGTTGTTGATCTCAATCTCAACAATCTGGGTACAAACATTCCAGTTCCAGATAATTCAGAAACAAGAATCCACAATACCCATCCTCAACAAAACATCATCGGTAATGTACAGAGTGGCATTCAAACAAGAAACATGTTGCGAAACAACAACAACGTAGGCTTGTATGCGGTAATTGTTGGTGCACTTGTGTCTGTACTTTGTCTGTATTTCGTCATGATACAAAACGATGTCTTTAATGTAAGGTTGATGTAAGTTTGACCAAGTCAACCATCCTCCTGGTTTGACTTGACCAAACAGTTAGAGAAATGTTGTAAGCTGGCTGTGTCGAAGGATGTGTCATCGAAGGATTGTTTTATATCCTTCGATGATGAGCTCGAAAGATGGACCTCGATAGATGAGTTCGAAACATAACCTTCGATGGATGAACTCGAAGGATAGACCACGA
This sequence comes from Helianthus tuberosus, assembly GCA_030545235.1. Taxonomy (NCBI): domain Eukaryota; kingdom Viridiplantae; phylum Streptophyta; class Magnoliopsida; order Asterales; family Asteraceae; genus Helianthus; species Helianthus tuberosus. Next base: position 21,166,292 of record CM060403.1, read on the forward strand.
AGGATATCATCCTTCGTGGTGAATGTGATCTTTCGAAGGGCTTTCTGGTCGACAGATGATCTTTCGATCAATCTGTCTGATCCTTCGACCAGACCTACTGTGTCGGGTATATATACCCATGTGTTGTGTTCAGTTCGAGAGTTGACACAAGAGAAACAGAGAGAGCATTCTGTTGAGAGCACACACACACTTTGAGAGTTTATAGAACATATCTGTAAACATTGAGCTTGTAACCGGACCCTTCATTCGTATTAATACATGTGGTGTTAATCGGTGAATCTTGTGTGTTGTGTTTGTGCTTGTTCTCGTATACATTCTCGGTTGCATGCTAGCTTGGATTCCGCACTCGCTAGTGTGTTTGATATAACAAGGATAAGGTTTTATCTCATCCTCGAGAGGGACCTACAAGTGGTATCAGAGCCTTGGCTCTTCTCCTTGTTAAAACCGAGTGGTTTCGGGTGTTTTCCGGGTGTTTATAGTTCATATTTTTCTGGAAATCTTTCTGTTTTTGCTTGATGTTTTGTTAAAAACCTTGTTATTTTTCATGTTTACATGTTAGTTGTTGGTTTTTGTTAAACATCCTAGCAAAATCGTTTGTTTGGAGAGTTTCGGTTCACCGAAATTCTTGTTTTTCTGGTTGGTGTTCTTGAAGTCTTCTTAGTGTTCTTCATAAAAATACACATTTGATCTTAAAATTTGAATATTGGAACTTGTTTGTGCTTTGGAAGTTGTAAACTGATTAAAATATTGGGATCATTACCCGGTTGGTGAAAACCTGCATGTTCAGACCTGAAAGATATGGTCTGAACATACTTTCTGCCGAAAGTTCTCACCAACCCATCAACTTTTCACCAACCTGTCACCCGTTGTCAACTGTGTCAGAACCGATCGAAAGATATCCTTCGAAGTCGAAAGATCATCTTTCGACCAAAGGAGGTTCGACAGATAGTCATCATTCGAGCATCCTTCGAAGTGTGAGACTTATCTTTCGTTCCAAGGAATATTTTCGAAACATACATCTTTCGGTCTTCTGCTCATTTTCGAAAGACTAGGATCCTTCGATTGGGAAGTCTTTCGAAGTCATCTTTCGTGTTCATCTTTCGGTCTACAGTACGTTTTCGAAGGATAAGGATCCTTCGTTGGAGAATCTTTCGAAAACATTGTTCGAAACTCAACAGTGATCTTTCGAACCCTGTTGATCTTTCGAACAGGTGTTGATCTTTCGATCCTTTGTCTGTTTGTGTTTAACAGTCTGTGCTTTTCAGGTCTTTCGATTCTTGATCCTTCGGCTGGTTGTTACTCCTTCGAGATTTTAACATAGTTTGTGAAAATTAAATTTTTAAAAGGAGAAAACTTACTTTTCAAATTTTAAATCAATTTTCGCTTAATATATTAATTTCATAAAATGGGAACAAACGGTCAGTGGGATCCAACCGCGTGGACTCTAACATCTTCACAAGCATCAGCTACGCAATCTTCAGCTACGCAATCTGCGTCAGATTTCAACAAAGCATGGATGCAGGCTATTGCCCCACCTCAAGCAGCAATGATAACTGCAAATCAATGGGCATTGGTCACAAATCAAAGCAACAGCATTCAATCTATGATGCAGAACGACAGTGAAACTGGTACAAGCACGAAACCGCCAAAGCTAAATCATATCAATGATTGGGGATGGTGGAAAGAAAGGCTGAGAACTTATGTTCAGGGGCAAGGTCAAGATCTATGGATGTGCTTCTTCACCGCATTTGACAGTGATTTGGAAGTTGCAGGATCTAATCCAGAAACTTACAGCACTATGTCTGATGATGATAAGAAGAAATTTGAGTTAGAAAAGAAGGCATTCATGATTCTCACACAAGCTCTTCACAAAGACATTTACCACCAGTTTGTTTACTGCACGACTACTAAAAGCTTGTGGGATATGCTTACGTTACGATGTGAAGGAAATGCTCAATCTAGAAAGATCAAGCAAGAATTACTGAAGAAAGAGTTTGAAGGTTTCACGTGTATGGAGAATGAGACTTTGGCAGAGTTATCTACAAGGTTCCATCACTTGTTGAGTGAGATGTTTGGTTTTAGAGTCACTGCCACTCCACAAGAAATGGTGAAGAGATTCGCTGATAGCTTACCAGCAAAATGGAGCAGTTATCTTGAGATTCTTAAAGAAAATGGTGTTCTAGACACAATCAACGTGTATGAGTTGATTCAAAAACTGGAGAACAAGAATGTAGAAGAGAAGCTTAAGGCAAAAAGAACACTAACTTCTCAAAATCCAGAGATGTACTTTGGGATTGCAGGAGGTATCAGTGGAGAAAGACCAGCTTCTCAACACGCGAAGCTTCAAACAGCTTTCGTCTCTAACACCGGACCTTCAACAACAGATCAGTTTGATCCTTCAGCTTACACGATGTTTTCTAGACCGAATGTGCAACCGAAAGCTCAACAGCAACAACCGCAACAGCAAGGGTTTTATGGAAGCTCTTCAAACTTTCAAGCAACTTCCAATCCTAACACAGTCAGATTAGACACTTCCAACTTTTCCAAAGTCAGTGTCGAAGTAGCCAAGGAGCATATGGAGATGTTGAATACCTTGGTTAGTGCTTATAGTGGATTAGTTGCAGGTCAGATTGGAAATATCAATCTAACCAATGAAGATTATCAGCAAGTGGATAAAGAAGAGTTTGAAATGATGGATATCAAATGGGCTCTTGCTAGTGCAATTCGAAGAGCAAAGGAGTTTATGGAAAGGACGGGAAGAACCAACTTGGAAAGCAAGAAAGACACCAAGTATGGGTTCGACAAGCAAGCTGTAACGTGCTTTAACTGTGGTGAACGAGGTCATTTCAAAAGGGAATGCACAAGACCAGCTCAGCATGGAAACCAAAATCCTTTCAGAAATCAAGGCAACCAGCAGAACCAGAACAGGAACAATGTTCGTACGATGATACCTGTCAACAACCAAAGCCAAGCAGGGCCATCAAATGCCAACCGGGGGCTGGTGGTTCAAATAGATGAGGGTTGTGATTGGTCGCTTCAGCTTGGAGAAGGAGGAAATGGTGGAACAGCATGTTTTGCTGAATTCGTAAGGGATTTAAAGCACGCCAGTGGTGGAGAATCTTCCGCCAATGGTGGTGACTCTTCTGAGGATGAAGACTCTTCTGGTTATAGTGGAAGCTCAGATGAAGAATCCTCCACTTCAGGGAATGATCATGTGGATCAAGCTGCTTACTCTTCGTCTTCTCTCCATTCAGCCTTTATGGCTAATGTCGACAGTTCACCAGGTCAGGTATGTGTCGATGAACCCACTGTAGCTAGTTGTGATAACTGTGATAGTTTGCGTGTTAAAAATGCTGATTTAGAAGCAAACATGTCTGAGTTGCAAGGCAAACATGATGCTTTACAAGCTAGTTTGTTTGACTTGCAAGACAAACATGTTTCATTGAATGATGAGTGTTGTGAATTGCAAAGCAAACACGAGGCTTTGCAAGAGAAAGTTGAAATCACATCCAAACACAATCAAGAATTGATTGTAGATTCTGCTAAAGCGACTGAAGCTAACGTGTTTTTAACCAGAAATGAAAAGGAATTTAAAGCAACAACTGCGTCATTAAGACATGATGTTTCAGAATTACAAAAGGCTGTTTTGCGAAAACAACATGCTAACAACAATCTTATTGACACAATTGAAAAGCAAATGGTAGAATTGGCAACAGCTCGATGTGAATGTGAAACAATCAAGCAGAAATTGGAAAGTTATTCCAACTCCCGCTATGTATTGGATCACATTATTGATGTTCAAAGGAAAAAGGGGGATAAGAAGTGTATGGGATTCAAATCATGTCCTCCCCCAATGAATCACAATTACTCCAAGTTGCCTGATGACGAGGATATGCCCCGTTTTGAACCTACTGTGCCACTCGATCTAGATGATTTTGCAGCAGGCCTCGGGTTCACAACTGGTACATCATCCTCCTCGGGTCAATCAGAATCTGAATCTGAGAATGAGACAGATTCATCATGTGTTAAGGAACAGAGTCCTCCCATTGTTGAGGATGCTGATTCTTCGGATGATGAATCTGAAGAAATTGTGAAACAACAGTCTGACTCGGTTACAACAGATATTCCAATCGAGAATCACATACTATGTGATCCACCAGTGAAACCGAGTAAGACTGAGATGTCAAAAGCAATGGAGTCCCTTGTGTCTGGCAGTGAAGAGAATAACTTGTTGTACACGCTCAAAGGAGATGACAAAATCTACTCTAACAAAGATTTTCCAATTAAAAATGTAAATCAAGATTTAATTGAGCAAATTTTTGAAGGATGCACTGATAAGTTTTTGGGGAACAAAAGTGGCAAAGTTACCGTCACTCAATGTGATCCAATTCCGTGTGAACAAGTTAGAAAACAGTACGGAAACCAAAAACCACAAGTTGAGCGAAAACAACAAGTCAATTCCAGAAAAGGTAAGATACAGGGAAAGAAGGCTCAGAACAAGAATGTTCAAGCACCTAAGGTTCAACAACAATGGGTGCAAAACAAAAGAGCTCCTGTTAAGAAAAGAGAACCGAAAGTGAACTTTGTTGGATCCACGGGTTCAGATAAACTTGAAACATTTCAGGATAAATCTAACATTGATTTTGTAAAACAAGTTAGAATTTTAAAACGAAATGATCAGAACAACTACACCCAACACACCAACGGAGGTGATTTAGGTCCAAGCACGTCTAGATCACAAAGTTCATTGTCTGGTTCTCAGTCTGGTCATCAACGTGGTTCTCCGAGGTTTGTAGAGCGGAGAATGTGCTTTGAGTGTGGCACAATTGGGCATATTGTAAGATACTGCCCATACCTGCAAAAGTTGAAGGCAAAAACAAGTGCTCCCCAAGAAATCAATTACCAAAAACGTTCATTTTCCCCGAAACAAGACCCACGTGTCTTGAAAGAAAGGAAAAAGAAATTAAAACAAAAGAATCAAAAAGTAATTGAGAAGGCCTTAAATTCAGAGGTCAAAGAAGAAAAACCTGTTCAAGCAAAACCTAAAACTGTAAAACCAGTAAATGCTAAATCAATTAATGCAAATACTGGTAAAGAACAAACAGCTTGGAAACAAAAACAGGTAATTCAGTCAGGGGGAGCACCACAGGTTCTTTTTCCTAATCATCAAGTGATTGAAATCACTTTTCTTGATGATCAAGGACGACCCAAGTCCACAAAGGCTTGGGTCCCTCTCTCCAACTAATTTTTGAGTAAGCGTGTAGGATATTCCAGGAGGAACTTTCGATAGTCGTAAGATTGTTGATAGTGGAGCATCCTTGCACAAAATAGGCAACAGAAGAAATTGCTGCCTTTGATGGAGAGAAAGGAAAAAGATAAGAAGTTAAACATTCCGATGAAGGAATGATGGTGAAAGAATGTGGTTGAAAGAGATTGAAAAGCTTCGACAAAATGAAAATTATTTCAAAATGTGAATGTTCAAGGCTTTGATCGGGTCCCCGGGATAGATTCAAATCAAAATGTATGCTTCTGCAGCACGTCTGAAGTTCAACAATCTACAAGATGAACGTGCAGTGTACATTTATTCGTAGTGTGATTGAAGAAAATGTGTTTGTTGAACAAACCAACCAGGTGTGCGGACGCCTTGGCATGGGTTGAACAACCGCACACTACTTCTGAAAGAGAAAGACATAGACCTTCGCTGGTACAATGTGGAAGACCAGCCGGACCCAGAGGTTTCTGATCTTGTTGCTGTCAAGAGATTTCTAAGTAGCTACAAGGAATCGACTTTGAAATCCACACCGGGTGGATATCCAGTTTGGGAGAGCTCTCAGATTCCTTGCAATGCACGATGCAGTTGCAGGATACGGTTTTTAAATTTCTAATCTCTCCTATACTTGTCGGTATTTAAGCTGCTTTGTGTTTTATTATCTCGTTCAGCACTCTTTGACCAGACAATGTTGTCATGGTCCGCACCGCAAACCGACATGCCAACTGATTTTTCCAAATTTCGCTAAATCATTTCTGATTAAAACTTAATTTTGGTAAACGGCATTGAGGTAAAGCATGAGTTAACCAACATCGGAAAATCATTTTTGTAAATATCTTTGTGTTTTAAATTTATCTTAGTTTGTTGATTTTAGGGGGAGTAAATCCAAAATTTGAAAATCCAAAAACATTGAAAAATTTCAAAAACACAAAAACAATAGAAAAGCAAAAATGAGTTTCCTGGCGAGCAAAAGAGAATATGATAGTACATCAGTGGTCTGTCTAAACCTCTTTAAACCTAAACTGAAAAACGATAAGCAGCTCTATATAAGATGTATCGGTAGGCTCACAATCATTTTAAAGTGTGCAGGGTGATATAAACCTAAATCGACTGAAGACTGGGTGGGAACCATTCATTGGCATATGGTCTTAGTACCGAAATTTCGTTTGAGAGATTGCCGAGGTTCTGAGATATTCGGTCTTTATGCTGCTTATCATCTAGGTATCATGGTTGTATCTTTTACCGAAAAATAACGGGGACGCAAGTCTAGATCTTCCATGATACTATACATACGTGTACATATTGCATTCGACCTCAATAAGTGATCAACAATCACATGTCCAAACAAATAAGTGATAATATATCACAGATTCTTTGCGGGAGTCAAGTTCGTCTCTCTGCTGTACGAAAGTACTGACCTGTTCACGGACTTGCTCCTGTGCCCTCATGCATATGAAAATCAAGTTCCTCATCAATAAGTGATTCTATCACATAGGACTTGTTTTCAATCAAAATAAGTGATAATCTCACATCATATACGGTCAAACAGATGATAATCGGTATACTCACCGGTAAGATGAATCCTCGTGCATACCTTGATACGGGAATGTGTCGTGATGTGGATGAACACCGGTCGGTAAGTATAAATTATACCTTAACGTATCCCCTCGCCATGATTACAAATGATAAGCTGAGCTTAAGTGGACAACAATACCGATAATCGTTATAGGATGCTTATCTTAATGTTAACCAATTGAACAACAAGAGCGTTTTGGACATGACCGTACACTGATATGATTCTCTTACCCTCGAAACTCGCAAAAAGAATGTCTGTAAATATTTATTTAATGCATCTTTGTATATATTTATTTATTGTTTTCCATCTTTACATTTGAAAAATGAAAATTTCAAAAAGATTTTAGGTGTGTTTTAATATAAACTTTATAAAATCCAAAAAGATTTTGCTTCTAGTTTATTTTTGATTGACTGATGTTGGAACTCGAGTCTATCCTACCCAAAATCCTGATCATAAGCTGGAAAACAATTGCATCTTCATAAACAGTCGAAGTTAACGAGTTTTGAAAGTTAAAGGATTAAAATGAATATTTTTCTAAACTTTCAAACTGCTGTCGGTTGGTGTTTGATTGAGATTTGATCTCATATGTGTCATTAGTTTAAATGTTAACTATATTCCAGGCGGTTGTGCTCATTATGCGTTTAGCTTTCTTGCATGTGCAGATGCTAAAGGCGAGGAGAACATGTTCGATGAAAAGCTTTGGAATGAAGACACGAAGTGGAGGCACTCAAAAGATAAAATGATCGAGTTGCCGCTGTCCCTTCATCAACACCTCAAGGATCTGAAGAATTGACAAGTCAAAAGATTCACGAGCATGACTCAATGGAGAGTTCAATCTAAGGGGGAGTTTGTCAACACACTTTCTACATGAAACGGGGAGCTTGTTGATACACTTTCTGCTTACTACGCGTGAAAACTTTGAAGATCCTCCGACATGAAAGACATAGAAGACGAACCATCACGAGTAGCGTCCAAGGGGGAGTTTGTTGATGCACTTTGTGTGGACGCGACTCGGCTCGGTTCGACTCGGCCTTGAAGACTTGAAGACACGAAGATCGAGACAAAGCTACAGCCAAGGGGGAGTTTGTTGGTGCACTTGTGTCTGTACTTTGTCTGTATTTCGTCATGATACAAAACGATGTCTTTAATGTAAGGTTGATGTAAGTTTGACCAAGTCAACCATCCTCCTGGTTTGACTTGACCAAACAGTTAGAGAAATGTTGTAAGCTGGCTGTGTCGAAGGATGTGTCATCGAAGGATTGTTTTATATCCTTCGATGATGAGCTCGAAAGATGGACCTCGATAGATGAGTTCGAAACATAACCTTCGATGGATGAACTCGAAGGATAGACCACGAAGGATATCATCCTTCGTGGTGAATGTGATCTTTCGAAGGGCTTTCTGGTCGACAGATGATCTTTCGATCAATCTGTCTGATCCTTCGACCAGACCTACTGTGTCGGGTATATATACCCATGTGTTGTGTTCAGTTCGAGAGTTGACACAAGAGAAACAGAGAGAGCATTCTGTTGAGAGCACACACACACTTTGAGAGTTTATAGAACATATCTGTAAACATTGAGCTTGTAACCGGACCCTTCATTCGTATTAATACATGTGGTGTTAATCGGTGAATCTTGTGTGTTGTGTTTGTGCTTGTTCTCGTATACATTCTCGGTTGCATGCTAGCTTGGATTCCGCACTCGCTAGTGTGTTTGATATAACAAGGATAAGGTTTTATCTCATCCTCGAGAGGGACCTACAGTAATTCAAGAATCTGGTCAACAAAACGATTGGTCTTTCGCGTGTTATGTCTCACAGGAAGAGCCAAGAACTTGGAAAGAAGCTTTGAAAGATAACTCTTGGGTTGAAGCAATGCAGGAAGAACTGCAACAATTTCAGAAACTTGGTGTCTGGAAGCTCGTAGAGAAACCTACTGATTACAAGAAGATCGGTACCCATTGGGTTTATAAGTGCAAAAAGGACGATCATGGAATCATTATTCGGAACAAAGAAAGATTGGTCGTTCAAGTTTTTCGTCAGATTGAAGGTATAGACTACAACGAAGTGTATGCACCTGTTGCACGTCTGGAAGCAATTCGGATCTTTCTTGCTTATGCCTTATTCAAAGGATTCAAGGTTTACCATATGGATGTCAAAAGTGCATTCTTACATGGTCTAGTCGAAGAAGAGGTGTATGTTGAACAGCCTCCAGGTTTTGAAGATCCTATTCATCCCGATCGGGTTTGGTTGCTGAACAAAGCTCTCTATGGTCTACATCAAGCACCACGAGCCTGGTATGCAACCTTATCTAATTACCTGTTGGAGAATGGATTTCGCAGAGGTCTTATCGATTGCACTCTCTTCATAAAAGAACAAGATGGAGATCTTCTACTGGTACAGGTATATGTGGATGATATTATATTTGGTTCTACTAACAATGTTATGTGTAGGGATTTCGAGCGTGTAATGCAGGTAAATTCGAGATGAGCGCTATGGGGGAGATAACTTTCTTTTTGGGCTTGCAAGTGTAACAAACGAAGTCTGGGATTTTCATCCATCAGACTAAGTATGTTCAAGACATTCTGAACCGATTCCAGATGTCCGACACATTGCCCATTGGTACCCCACTGCAGCAAAATCACGGAATCAATCCAGACTTGAAGGGTGAACTCGTTAGCTCTTCATACTACCGCGTGATGATTGGATCCCTTATGTACCTCACAGCATCAAGACCAGATATAATGTATCCAACATGCCTACTAGCCAGATATCAAGTGAACCCAAAGGCCTCACATCTTGCAGCTGTAAAAAGGATTTTTCGTTATTTGAAGGGTTGCCCAGACACCGGTCTATGGTACCCTAAGGATGATAACTTTGACTTAGTCGCTTTCAGTGATTCTGATTTTGGTGGATGCAAAATCGATGGTAAATCCACAACGGCTGGATGCCAGTTTTTAGGAAATCGCCTCGTAACATGGCAGTGCAAGAAGCAGACTTGTGTCGCTACATCAACTTGTGAAGCTGAATACATTGCTACCTCAAGTTGTTGCTCCCAAGTCCTGTGGATACAACAGCAAATGCGTGATTATAGTTTTAAATTCCTAACTACTCCTATTTTAGTTGATAATTCTGCTGCTTTATCTATCACTAGAAATCCTGTGCAGCATTCAAAGACCAAACACGTCGAAATTAAGTATCACTTCATACGTGATTGCTTTGATAAAAGGCTTATCGATGTTGTTAAGGTCCATACCGATGACCAACGTGCCGACCTTTTTACCAAAGCATTTGATAAATCAAGATTTGACTTTTTATTATTGGTAAACGACATTAAGGTCAAGCAAGAGTAATCCGCATCAGAAAATCGTTTTTGTAAATATCTTTGTGTTTTTAAAATTATTGTAAGTTTGTTGATTTTAGGGGGAGTAAATCCAAATTTGAAAATTCAAAAACATCGAAAAATTTCAAAACTCAAAAACAATAGAAAAACAAAAATGAGTTTCCTGGCGAGCAAAAGAGAAAATGATAGTACATCAGTGGTTTGTCCAAACCTCTTTAAACTGAAATGCAAAATGCAAAATGAAAAATGTTAAGCAGCTCTATATAAGATGTATCGGTAGGCTCACAATCATCTTAAAGTGTGCAGGGTGATATAAACTTAAATCGACTGAAGACCAGGTGGGAACCGCACATTGGCATATAGTCTTAGTAGCGAAATTTCGTTTGAGAGATTGCCGAGGTTCTGAGATATGTGGTCTTTATGCTGTTTATCATCTGGGTATCATGGTTGTTTCTTTTACCAAAACAAACGGAGATGAAGTCTAGATCTTCCATGATATCATACAAACGTGTACATATTGCATACGACCTCAATAAGTGATCAACAATCACATGTCCACAAAATAAGTGATAATATATCACATTTATCCGGGAGTCAAGTTTATCTCTTTGCTGTACGTTAGTACTGACCTGTTCACGGACTTGCTCCTGTGCCCTTCATGCATCTGAAAATCAAGTTCCTCATCAATATGTGATTCTATCACATAGGGCTTGTTTTCAATCAAAATAAGTGAGTATCTCACATTTTCATATACGTCAAAACAGATGATAAATGGTATACTCACCAGTAAGATGAACTCTCATGCATACCTTGATACGGGAATGTGTCGTGATGTGGATGAACACCGGTCGGTAAGTATAAATCATACCTTAATGTATCCCTTCGCCATGATTACATCTGATAAGTTGAGCTTATGTGGATAACAATATCGATAATCGTTATAGGATGTTTATCTAAATGTTAACTAAAAGAACAACAAGAGTGTTTTGGCATGACCGTACACTGATATGATTCTCTTACCCTCGAAACTCGCAAAAAGAATGTTTGTATATATTTACTTTTCTTAGTTTCTGCAACTCTGTATATATTTATTTACTGCTTTCAGTCTTTAAGTTTGAAATATTCAAAATACCAAAAAGATTTTAGGTGTGTTTTAATATAAACTTTTTAAAAGTCAAAAAGATTTTATTTCTACTTTAGTTTTGATTAACCGATGTTGGAACTCAAGTCTTCGTTACCTGAAATTTGATGAAAACCAAAACGACTGAATCTTCATAAACGGTCAGGGTTTGCAAGTTTTGAAAGTTAATAATCAAAATTGAAAAATCTGTTAACTTTTCAAACAAATTGTCGGACGGTAGTTGATAGAAATATGGTCACATGTATGACATTTGTTTAAATGTTAACTATATTCCAAGCGTTTATTCTCATTACGCGTTTAGTTTTCTTGCATGTGCAGACACTAAAGGCGAGGAGAACATGTTCGATGACAAGCTTCGGAATGAAGACATGACGTGAAGGCACTCAAATTATAAAGATGATCGAGTTGCCGCTGGCCAATCCTCAACACCACAAGGATCTCAAGTATTGAAGATCAAAAGATTCACATGCATAATCAAAGGGGGAGTTTATTGATACACTTCCTAGATAAAAGCGGGAGTTTGTTAATACACTTTCTACTTACAACACGTGAAGACTTTGAAGATCCTTTCCGAGAAAAAGAACCATCAAGAGATGGAGAACGAGATTACAAATCTCGCGAGCAGTATCCAAGGGGGAGTTTGTTGATACATATTATGTGGATACGGCTCGGTTCGACTCGGCAACGGAGTGAAGGCCGTAGTCAAGACATCCTCTTGTCTTGACTCGGTATGCATATTGATATGTGTTTGAGTGTTAATCTGTTTGTATTTGAAGCCCAACATGAGACAAAGCCCAACTGTGTGACGAAGTCTCATACCAAGCCCAAGCCCAAGCAACCGGCCCAATGTGCGATGAAGACCTTGGACGGCGAAGACACTATGTGACGAAATCCATGGATTTCGTCGAAGACATTGAGTGTCCGTCGTGATGATGGATGGCGAACTTAGAGTTCGCCGTGGGACTTGATTTCGTCATTCATGTTAGTATAAATACACAGACAACAGATAGAAACAGTTAGAGAAGTCTGAATAGATTTCAGAGTGAACACCCTGTAAAACACACACACACTGAGAGTTTACAGAGACCATTTGTAAACACCGCATTGTAACCGTTTCATAGCATTAATACATTGAGTGTTAATCGTTGAATCTTGTGTCTTACGTGTTCGTAACTTGGTTTAACTTACCCGTTTGGATTCCGCACTCTCGGGTTCGTCAGAAAACAGGAATAGAGGTTGACTCGATCCTCCGGGTGGACCTACAATTTGCACAAACTGCTGCTGGTGCTGGTAAGCTTTCATCATATTACTTTCTGTTTGCTTCTTTTGCGCGTTTGAATAAATTTTATTATGCACTTTAGTAGGTGAGTTGTCTAATTTGGGCATAGGCCCTGAGAAAAAAAGACGCGCGACAACCACCACTGCTGCGCCTAAGAAGAATGATGCTGAGAAAGCTCAATCTTCTAAGGTCAAAAATGTTGGGGGAGAGAAGAAAGGTATGCGCCATTCCTCTGACTCCTGGTGTGATTATGTGGTGGTTTCTGATTCATTGGAGGGTCTTGCGCCTGCAGTTATTATTAGGAGGCCGAAACCGAAGCCAAAAGATACTGCTGATATTCCTCCGTCCAACCCTGATGATCCCATTGATTTGGAATCAAGCCCTGAGTACTTGGTGAGGAATAAGCCAGGGAAAAGAAAACAGTCTGGTGCTGAGGCTGAAGGTCAGCCTGCAAGCAAGATTCAGAGGAAGAAAATTACCAGGAAAGGCAATCTGGACGCCTTTATTTCAGAGTCTGCTCCTAGTAAGTGTCATTTTTTTCTTCTTCTTATGTACCTTGAATATGTTGTGACTTAGAGACTTTTGCTTTTCAGAAAAACCAACTTCTCCTGTTCCCACAGAACTTCCGCCTGTGGTTAATGAAGAACTCCCACCTTCTCCTCCGCGCGCTTCTGTTGCTGATCAGTTGAATACTGAGGTTCCCGAGGGTGGTGCGGAAAAAGTTGTTGGGGTTGAGGATCTCGGGGATGATAAGCCTGTTGATGTTGTTGCGGATGCAGGAAAGGTTATTAGCCCAGAGATTGTGGATGATGCCGGTGACCCCCAAGCCCCTGAACTTGCTGCTCATGATTCAGAAAAAGGGAAAACTGCCGAAGAAATCCCTGTTACAACTCCTTTCAAAGCTTCTGGTGCTACGCCCGAGAATGTTGAGAAGGTTACTGTTGAAGATCAGGGTTCATTTTCTGATGCTGGCAAGAATTCTCCAATCCGCCCAGTTATAGGACTTATTCGGAGAAGGATGCTTCCGAAATTCATGCCCCTGTTTGGAATCTGAAGAAAGGTGATACTTTCTCAGATTGGCGCGTGTGCCGGGACTGGTTGCAGAGGATATTTCCGCCATGGGAGATTAAATTTCAAGAAAGTCGGCTTCATGAGCAGACTTATCATGCCTACCTTGAGGAGGCCGCTTCTTGTGCATCTACCACTCATCACATAGTGCGTGAGTGGCATAGCATGCACAAGGAGTGGGATGCTTTCAAGGTGTCTAAGAAGAAAGTTGCTGATGATGAAAACCGAATTGCCCAGTTAAAAGCTAAGCTGGAAGCTGATCAGGCCAAGTTTGAAGCTGATCGGAAAACTGAAGAATGGTCCGTTGCAGGCTAGAAGAGGAAGGCGGAAGCTGAAGCTGCCCTTCTTTCCGAGGAGCGCAAGAACTGGAAGAGGATATGCGAGAAAGATAATGCCAAGAAGATGAGTCTCCATAATGTTATCAATAATCTCAAAGCTGAAGTTGAAAAGTTGAAGAAACAGGATGCAGAGATTGAAAGGCTGAAGAAAGAAAAAGCCGATGCTGAAGCTGCGCGGGATGAGGCGCGTTCCCATAGGTAGAGCAGTGAACAATGAGAGGTACATGCATGCGCCACTCTTGCTCTTAGAGAGAAAGAGATATAAGAACTTACCGTTTTGCTTTCTGACCAGGCACAACTTAAAAAAGATTTGGAGCTTGCGCACTCTGAGAAAGCTGATGTCTCCCGTCGCCTAACTGAAACTCAAGCTAGAAAATTCCAAAACGGCGCGGGCCACTGCAGAGAGCGAGCTTGAACCTTTGAGAAGTGATATGTTATGGTTGAAAGAGCGTGGGATTGCCTGTGTAAGTTGCTTTTTGTTTGTTTTTGTTGCGGGGATGCTTCGCACCTCTTTCTTATTTATCTTTCTTGTTTTTTGTAGGTTGCTGAATCAGTATTGAATTCTGTAGAGCTTGACAAAACCGTCGCGCGTTTAGTTGTTGCCGCGCGAAGTGACGGGTATGCTCAGGGATATGCGGAATGTTCCCACTATGTGACTAGCGCCTTGAAAGTTGATTGGGATACTAGTAAATCTGCTACCCATGGTGTTAACACTGGTGCTGCCCTTGCAACTTTAAAGGCATAATTCAACAACTTGCAGTTGCCTGTCATGGACCTTATAAATGTTGCATTGCAATCCGAAGATCACGTGGCGCAACGAAAAGAAATCTTCCCAGATGAAGACGAAGATCTAGCATAGGTTTCCTTTTGTAATTTTTTTGAACAATGTTTTGTAATTTTTTGGGATGTGCATCCCTTTTCCTGTTAATGCGCTGCCGCGTAATTAACGTACACTGAAACACCGCCGTGTTTGATAGTTTTCTAAGGCGTATTGGTGCGCCAGGAATAGTATGATGTGTGTTTTATTTTAAAATATTTTGCATGGGTACAATTACTTTGACCAGGTAAGGCGAATAAAGGAAGTATAGAGCTCATGTGTGAACGTGTGGTCTTTGTGTGATGTAATCACTTGACCGTTCATGAGGCTTGTATTATATTTACCATAATGTTTTTGCGCTTACCAAAAGAAATTACATGCACTTTGTAAGAAAAACACAAGAATAATAGAAACTTTGTTGTTTATTTCGGGATAAGGCGCAGAGGCCGTTACAAAGTCTATTAAAACAAATACACGGAACTTAGCTTACGCTCTATTTCCTGTTTAAGCTTGATAAACTGCAGAGCTTGTTCCACTCTGCGAGGAGATCTTAGAGTTTAAGTTTTCGCTTTCTTGCTCGGGCCTTCTTCGCCCCGGGTGATTTGTTTTATGTCCTTGCGCACGTTTTGTAGTAGGTGAGTTAGCTCACCACTTTTAAGGGCCTTTTCTATCTCAGTGCTCAAGGAGATGCAATTGTTAGTGGTATGACCACTGTTCTTGTGGTGATCACAATACTAAGCTGGGTCCTGTCCACGTTTGTTCTTCATGGGTGGTGGAGGTTTAAACTGATAATCCTTCGTGCTTATGACTTCCGCAGGAGTTTTGGTTAAGGGAGTCCATTGTCTCTCCATGTCCTCTTGTTTGTCTTCTTTATGCGCGGCAAGTTTATTGATTGTGGCCCGAGCATCCTCGGATGAATAGTTCCCTGAGCTAGAATCGCGCCAACCTTTCTTAAATTTCCTTCCGCCACTTGAGCCTAAATCTGAGGGTCGATTGTGCGGTGGTGGCGGCCTGTTGGTGGTGAGATTCTTTTCTGTTTGGGCGTAGACCTTAGCCACCGCCATCACTTTTTCCAAGCTCTTTGGGAGTCCTTCCGTCCCGGACAGGACTTTTATCATATCGTCGCACCTGACTGCATATTTGAATTGGGCGCGAATCAGTTGCTCGTGGACGTCTCCGATCTCAAGTACCTCTTTGTTATAATGGGTGATGAAGTCTTCTAGACTTTCATCATCATGACGCCAGATATTCATCACATCCGATGTGTCAAGGATTGATCGCCTTTGCTGGCTGAAATGAACCAGAAACTTCTCGTGCAAATCTTTCCATGACGTGATTTTTCCAATGGGCAAGTTGTCAAACCAGATTCTTGCAGCGCCTTTAAGGGTTTGTACGAAAAGGTGGCACCACATTGGTAGGATCCAGCCTCCTACCAGCCCTGCGCTTGTGAAAACTCGCAGATGATCGTCAGGGTCTGTCATTCCGTTGAACTTACCCACGTTAGACGGGAGTTTTGCTTTCTCTAGCGGAGCCAGAGCGATTTCAGTAATAAATTTTGAATTCTCTGCCGCCTCAGCAGGACGATAGATCAGATCATATTTGTGCTCAGCTCCGGGGTTGTAAATCATGCGAGGTCTACACCTGTTGTAATTCGGTTGTAACCGACTAAATACGCTGGCACTTTCTCTTTCACGGTAAGTTGAATCATATTCACTGGTGTGAGTGTGTCGCTGGGGACCTAACCTGGTGTGAACTGGTTGTCTTCTATTAGAGTGTGATTCATCTTGATGCTCTCTTCGACGATTTTCTGATTGAGTGCATTCGTATCTCGATGGAGATCTAGAGTGAACCTCTGTGTCTTCGATTTGGACTTGGGATGTGCCATCACGTTGAGAAGCATGAGCACGGGATCCTGACCTTCGTGGTTGAGTTTGGGGAGTAGTTTGTGCACATAGCTGTGTGTATACTACATTCAATGCCCCCTGAGATCTGACATACCAGGAGATTGGGGTCTCTCCTGGAGGTAGGATTGAGCTTGCAGGGATCTCCGGCTGTACCCCTGGGGTGATGGGTTCATTCGGATGGTTGAACTGTGCTCCATTGTCATCCGAGGCTTCTTCTATAATACCCTCAACTTGGGTATTGTTAACGAAATTTGGCCGAGGGCCGCTTTGTCGATGAGTTGAAGTTTCTTCCATAGGCAAATGGAATCAAAGTGAATCGAAAGAATCGAGAGAAAATGGATGAAACAGAGAAAACGGTGGGCGCCAATGAAGAAACACTGGATAAATGATCGAAATTAAATTATCCAGGGGGTTAAGTTCTGCATAAAAGGGTGGTTCTCTCTCGTTCGATTCGAAGGGGCAGGTCTTCTTCTCCGGTGAACACTATAAAACAGAACACCATTAGCCTCGTCAAGGGAAGAAGGGAGGTTCTCTCCTTGACCCGACTCCGGCATGAGAATAAGTATGTGTTTATGAAGAAGAAGAAGAAGTATTGATGAAGTGAGTGTAACTTGAAGTTCATACCTGAATTACTCTCATATTTATAGCCGGGAGTTTGGGCGGGAAAACTCGTTGTTGAAATATTAACGGAAGATGCTAACACCATGAGCGGTTATTTCCCTTCCGTTAATTCTCTTGATTGGATTGTGAGATCACCCAGATCGTGATCTTTGATCGACAGCCGGGGAATTGCCACGTGGAAAGTGGGCAAGTGGAGGTTTCTCTCCATTTCCATGCCATCGTCGTGATTTCAGGATGGCCTGAGGTGATGACACGTGTCCCAGACAGTTATAACCGTCTGGTGGTGCACGATTGAGTCTTCTAGAAGATTATTGCCATAATCTAGTGTGACTCCTTATCGTGTGGCATCAGCTTAGTAAGTAATATCCAAGTCTGGGTATTACTAAGTGGAAGTGTTTGTTGGGATTTTTCATCCTTCTGTCTGTTATGGAGGAAGGCGCAAGGATTCGTGATTTTCCTTTTGGTGCGCAAGTGTTGTCTGCTATCTTTCTCTTAAGCTCTCTCTGTAGGACCAGTTGCGCGGCCGCGCAAGGCCAAAAGAGGGCTAAGAGATAAGGTTGTATGGTTCCAAGTACTTGATATGAGGTTTTTGGGACCTTACCCCTTCATCATGGAATGGCCATTAGACATAAATGTTAAAGTAAAGAGTTAATGTGTTATGTATTAAGTGATTTACGTGTTATGCTTGATGATAGTTTAGTCGTATGGAATGGAAATGAGATAACCATTAATAAAAGTCTCACTCATACGAAATTTGACTAACGAAAGTCAATTAACGTATGAATAGAAAGAAAGTGAATAGTCATATGTATGCTCACATAAGTTAACAATGTTACGAATGTAATAATATGTAAAGATGGAAATCTTGTCAATTGACTCAAGCAAGAATGGCAAATGGGGTAAGAGGAAGCAATGAAGCAAGCATGAACATGGACGCTAAAGGTAAGTGATTTCGCCATCACTTCGAATTTATCCACATGAAGATGTATGCGTGTTTGAACAGTCGAATTTAAAGTGAAACGTATAAATAAATGAGAAATGTTAATATACGTTTTGGTTGAAATGGTTGGTGATGCGTGTGTGGTGTGTATATAAGTTTAAGTATATTTTAACCCCTTTTTACATGTTAGTCAAGTTTTAAATTTATAAAACACGATATTTTACTAACACCAAACACACATATGGGCAAGTGCACCCATCGTGAGCGTAGTATAGTGTTGGCAAGATACCGAGGTCGTCCAAGGACACAAGAGCTTTTAGTACCGGTTTATCCTCAACGTCTAATCAAATCAAAAGTTAGAAAAAAGGTTTTAAACTAGAAAAATAAAACTAACTAAAATGCTGAAAAATAAAATAAAATAAAAAGCAGATAGACAAGATGAATCACTTGGCTCCGACTCGTGTTTAGTGTAACCTTTGATTATTTTCGCACTTTTGCACTTTTTAAGAGATTATCTTAGTTATTGTAGTAGGCCCCTCTTTTGAAGGTGACGTTGCCCTCAACCCAGTAGTTTGAGTCAGCAAGGATACAATCCTAAAGGGTCGGATTATTGAAAGATAATTAATTAAGTTATTAATGCATATTATGGTAGGCCCCTCTTTTGGAGGTGACGTTACCCTCGGCTAAGTAGTCTGAGTCAGCAGGGATACAGTCCTAAATAGCCGGATTAAAGTATTAATGGTAGCTTACATATGAGGGGATCAAAGAGTTTGGACCCCCGCCATCCAATACCGGTGGGTATTGAAGGAGGTCCTTGTCACACCCCGAATTTCCACGTGTCACCGGTGGGCCCGGTGGGGAGTATCGTGACGTGGTTGGCAACATAATAGTCAAACAACACAATTATATAAATGCACAGTGGAAGCAAATTTAAAAGATATAATACAACCGAATTTAATATTGTAATATCAAATGTCACAATATTCGGAAGTTTATCCACAGAAGGATCGAAAATAAAATATGAAACAATAGTTCAACAGACTTCAGGCATCTTAAGCTTGCGAGACTTCTAATGATGCTAAGGAGAAATCCCAGCCAATTACGTTTAGTACCTGGATTTAGTCTTTTTGGGAAAATACGTCAGTTTACACTGGTAAATACAATCAACTGACTCATTTTAGAAAATGATTGAAAATTGGTTTGGATGCACGTGGCATAAACATTTTATTTAACTTGGGAGAATTATTTAAATATATAATCTTGTGAACGAATTACATGTTCCTTGTGCGTTCAGTAGCCCGGATCTTGTCCGGGTTAAAGATCAATAGACACACCACATTATTCTTTTGTGCACTGACGGGTGTACGCCTACACCCCGCGCTTAAGTCGTGGCCATTTCGTAAAATGATGCCAAGGATATCTGGGACATGGTCATTAACCCCCCAAAGGCTTTAAGTAACAAGACTGTTTAAACGAGCCGATCAAATTATTCAATTAACCACCCAACGATGGAAGATTTGATGCCCGATCATGCGGTATTCTATATACTGTAACCCAAGCCCGTATAGGGAAAATAAGTTAAAAGTATTTACCTGAGCAAAGTATAATTCACAATAAGCAAATTGCAAGTAGCTTTTACTGGTCCTCCTAATCTGGAACGAAGGTTTATAATAACCTATTAGAATCCTAACGGGTCTTTAATTAAGCTTAAGCTTAGACCGGTTAGTTTCAAAGATACGGTTCGTACGCACGATTAAGCGATGACCGGATAGAATGTGATTTAGACCCTACAAGTTCAAAGACTTGTTTAATATGGGTATTTCATGCACACTCTGGATTTTGAGATAAAACCGATAAGGTTTGACCCGTTTAGGCAAGTTTATGTAAACTAGTTACATAAACCGAACCGAACGCGTAATAAGCGTAACGGGTAGTAATGAGAGCCATTTACAGGTTTCCTAAGTTAATATGCTTCATATATGTTGTGACATCAGTAAGATATCTTTCCTTATGCCCGAAATGAATTTAATCACAAACTATACCCCGTAGGGGTAGTTTGGTCATTTTAAAGGTTGTAAAAGAGTTTAAGTGTCAACCTGAGTTACAGGCCTGATGTAATCAGCAAATATGCTCAATTTGCTAAGTTATATCAGTAGGTTAAAGTATATAAGTGAAATTTATCAATTATAACCAAACTATGCCCCGTAGGGGTATTTTGGTAATTTCACATAAGCCGAAAAGCTCAAAACTGAAGTCTGAGTTTAAAAACCTTTACTTACTGTTAAAATATTATAATTTGCCTCAAATATCAGTAGGTATCACCCTTGGTATGTTTAAAATATTTTTAGTACATACTATGCGTTAAAAACGCTTAAAAAGGCGATTAGAAGCCATTTCCGGGTTCGATACTTAAAGCTGATATTTTTACTATTCCAGAAGGCTTAAAATAATTTATTTAACATATGTGATCAGTAGCAAAAGGTTTGGAGTCGTTTAGATATGTAAAACTCATTTTATGGCCCGTAAGGGCAAAACCGACAATTACCGGATTAAGCCTACGACTATAAGTTATGCTCAGCCTAAAATTTAATAAAAATCTTTAAAAATCCCAAAATAATATATTACATCAGTGGGTAAAGAGATTGATATCAAAAAGTATGTTTAAGTAGGCTATACGCTAAATACGCCGTTTAATTAACATAAAGCTTTAATTTTACGCTGACGAGCATAACTCTTAACCTACACCTCAAATTGATGTCAAATTTTGTATGCAAGTTTAAATATCAGTAATTAAAGTTTCTACTCTTTTACATTTCCAAAAATCATGTTTTAAGGTGAAAAGGGCATGACGGTCAACATATGAGCAATTAACGGAATCATGCGTATTAATTGGTTAACTAATGAACCATGGTGTATAATCACAGAGGGTTATACTAGCATGTAACCTGGTCCAAATAAAGCTCTAAGGAATTTCTAAAACATACCATAACGGGTCAGAACTGAAATTCAAAGTATAAGTCAAACTATGCGACTTTCGGTTCCGAACCGGGTCTAAACAGGAAATTGTCGGGTTGAACATGTTTAGACATGTCCTTACACTAATTACCAAGTTATATTAATGATCAAACAGGTTGTATGTGTTCTACATTGCTAATTATGCATAAATTGTAACTTACACATTCTGTTGACTTTTTAAATACAAGTTTAACCCGACATTTGACCTAGTTAGAGTGGGAATCAGGGGGAGCCCTTTTGAGGGTTTATTACCCACATAATTACCAACTTATAACTACTTTTGATTTGACTAATCACTGGACTAACAATGATTAATCGTTAAGTCAACCGTTAATTACGACGGTTTGACTTTTAAGCTAAAACTAAGCTAAAACTTAATTAAGAAAGGATTAGCAAACTTACCAAGGTCCTATGCACGAAATGTGATCACTTGAGAGCAGGCTTGAGCTCCAGAAATGATCAGATTGCAAGAGGAAGGTGTGAAGAACAATGGTTGCACATAATGGCCTTTTATAGTGAATTTCTCACCACAATTTGTTGACAAGTAAGTCTAGCACTGACCATAAGCTGCCCACAAGTGTCCCTAGTGCTCTATGACTGTTTAGGGGTCGCCCACAATGCAATAATATCATTTTTTGGTCGATTGGGCGCGTTTACAGGCTGTTGTCTTCTTTTTCTGCATCTAATGGTCTGACGCGGCCCGCATACAGGTAGGTTAACCTTTACGCGGCCCGCCTTAACCCCCGAAATCAGATTTCTCATTTTCCATTTTCCATTTTCCACATCTTGTCCCTTGGCTCTTCGAAAGGGCAACCAAGTTTATTTCTTGCATTTTGACCCCCTCTTATTTACCTACAAGGGCTTTAGGACTTATACCCACTTTGCCAAGTCCCTGGACACTTCCGGTTAACCCGAAAAGTCTTAACTTTCAGTGTTAACGCTTTAACCCCTCGCACACGAATTTGATCATAACTTTCTCATACGGTAACGAAACTTTATGAAATTTATATCGTGCATTCTAGTGAGCATAATAAACAGTTACAAAGCTTCGGGTTTGTCAAAAGGTCACTCAGAGGTATAACTTAAACATGTTGACACATTTAACCCCTGTAGTTTGTAATCTCTCACTTTTAGCTTCGTATGATCCATGATTTATTCGTTTAATGATATGAACATCATGTAGGGTTATTATGAAGTATATTTATTCACCGTTGACATTTAGAACCCGTATAATCACATACTTTCCATGTTTGTCAACTTTAGCCCTTTTATAACATTCTTTCACACGTTCAAACATATGACACGTGTCTACACATTATAGGACGTGAATTTTCGAGGTGTTACATCCTCACCCCCTTAAAATAAATCTCGACCCGAGATTTAATGAAATAAATAAGGGTACTTTTCTTTCATCGTGGATTCAACTTCCCACGTGTATTCGGGACCTCTACGGGCATCCCATTTGACCTTTACAATAGGTACATGCTTCCTTCGAAGCTTCTTTACCTGTCGATCTTCAATCGACAAAGGTTTTTCCACAAATTTTAAGCTCTCATCTATATGCACATCTGAATGCGGTATTACCAGTGATTCATCTGCGAAGCACTTCTTCAGATTGCAGATGTGGAACACATTGTGAATTCCACTGAGCTCTTCTCGTAAGTTTAACTTATAGGCAACTGACCCGACACGTTCGATAACCTCGAAAGGTCCTATGTACCTCGGGCTTATCTTGCCTTTCTTACCAAATCGCATCACCCCCTTCCAGGGTGATACCTTAAGCAACACTTTATCACCTACTTCGAAGTGAAAAGCTTTACGCTTCGGATCTGCGTAGCTCTTCTGCCTATCTCGGGCAGCTTTGAGACGGTCACGAATCTGGACAATCTTGTCCGTCGTTTCAAAGACTATCTCTGGTCCTGATAATTGGACATCTCCAACTTTCGCCCAACAAACGGGCGATCTACACTTTCTACCGTATAATGCCTCGAAGGGCGCAGCCTTAATGCTGGTATGGTAGCTATTGTTGTAGAAGAATCCGATTAACGGTAGGTTCTTATCCCAACTACCACCCAAATCGATCGCACATGCACGTAGCATGTCTTCCAACGTTTGAATAGTACGCTCACTCTGACCGTCAGTCTGAGGATGATAAGCCATACTAAAATTTAAACGTGTGCCCAAAGATTGTTGGAAACTCTTCCAAAAATGTGACGTGTATCTAGTATCTCTGTCAGAGATAATAGACACAGGTATGCCATGTAAGGCTACAATCTTATCAACGTACAACTGGGCTAACACGTCGGAGCTATAAGTCTCCTTGATGGGTAAGAAATGTGCTGACTTAGTCAGTCAGTCAACTATAACCCATATTGTATCATTGCCTTTCCTTGTTTTAGGTAACTTGGTAATAAAATCCATGGTTACCATTTCCCACTTCCACGTAGGAAGCTCAGGCTGTTGTAGCAAGCCTGACGGCTTTTGATGCTCGGCTTTGACTTGCGCACATGTCAAGCATTTAGCTACATAAGTGGCTACAGACTTTTTCAAGCCTATCCACCAATAATTTGCCTTTAGATCCTGGTACATCTTATCAGCTCCAGGATGAACGGAGTATTTGGAACTATGGGCTTCCTGGAGGATGACATCTCGAAGTCCTCCATAAATTGGAACCCATATTCGTCCATTTAATCTTAGAATTCCGTCCTTGCTAAGAGTTAACTGCTCCTCAGTTACTCCTAACTTTTCATTAGGATAGTTAGCTTCCAACACAGCTTCCTTCTGTGCAGCTAACAACCTTTCGATCAAATTATTCTTTATCTCCATGCGCTTGGCATTGATTCGGATGGGTTTCACCCTCTCCTTTCGACTCAAGGCATCGGCGACTACATTCGCCTTGCCGGGATGGTATCTTATTTCACAATCATAATCGTTCAAGGTCTCCATCCATCGGCGTTGCCTCATGTTTAAATCTTTCTGATTAAACAGATGCTGGAGGCTCTTGTGATCAGAATAGATCACACACTTGATTCCATATAAATAATGCCTCCACAGTTTTAGTGCAAATACAACGGCACCCAACTCCAAGTCATGGGTGATGTAATTCTTTTCGTGCACCTTTAACTGTCTTGAAGCATAGGCAATAACCTTGCCTTTCTGCATAAGCACACACCCCATGCCAGTGTGCGATGCATCGCAATAAACCACAAATTCTTCTATTACATCTGGCAATGTCAGTACTGGGGCGTTGCTCAACTTTTGCTTTAGGATATCAAAGGACTCTTGCTGCTTTGGGCCCCAAACGAACTTTACTTTCTTCTTAGTCAAGGAAGTTAGGGGTGCAGCAATCCTTGAAAATTTTTCAATGAAACGCCTGTAATATCCTGCCAATCCCAGGAAGCTACGAATCTCTGTAGGCGTCTTTGGTTCTTGCCAGTTCATAACTACTTCAACCTTAGTGGGATCCACTTGGATACCACGCTCACTAACCACGTGTCCAAGGAATTGGACTTCTCGAAGCCAAAATTCACACTTGGAGAATTTGGCATAGAGCTTCTCCTGATGCAGGAGCTTGAGAATACAGCGAAGGTGTTTCTCATGGTCAGCTTGATTCTTCGAGTAGATAAGAATGTCATCGATGAAAACGATGACGAATTTATCTAAGTAAGGCTTGCAGACGCGATTCATGAGATCCATGAACGCAGCTGGTGCATTAGTGAGCCCAAAAGGCATCACTAAGAACTCGTAATGACCATAACGAGTCCTAAATGTTGTTTTATGCACGTCTTCATCTCTAACCTTCAGTTGATGGTAGCCTGACCTCAAGTCAATCTTTGAGAAATAACTTGCTCCTTGCAATTGATCGAACAAATCGTCGATTCTTGGTAAAGGATACCTATTCTTTATCGTGACCTTATTAAGCTCGCGATAATCGATGCATAGACGCATCGATCCATCCTTCTTCTTGACAAACAGGACTGGCGCTCCCCAAGGAGACGAACTAGGTTTAATGAAACCTTTAGCTAGCAATTCGTCTAGCTGTGTCCTCAATTCTTTCATCTCCATTGGAGCCAACCTATAGGGTGCTCTTGCAACTGGTGCTGCTCCGGGGATGATATCAATCCTGAATTCCACTTGCCTATCTGGTGGCAAACCAGGTAGTTCTTCCGGAAAAACTTCAGGGAATTCAGAAATGACTGGGATGTCTTCAATCTTTGGTTTAGGCTCATCAATAATCACTTGTGCCATGTAGATGACACAACCCTTCTTTAAACATTTTGAAGCCTTGAGCATAGTCACTTGCTCAGGCAGCCCATACTGGGTATCTCCCTGAATGGTAAGCGATTCACCAGACGGAGTCTTTATCACCACTTGTTTCTTGTTACAGACAATTTGGGCCTGGTTATGAGATAACCAGTCCATACCCAGAACTATGTCAAAACCGGCCAACTTAAAGGGAAGCAGAGACAGAGGAAAGGAATGGTTCTTAATGGATATAACACATCCATCTAACATAGTAGAGACGGTTTCTAGGGTGCCATCTGCTAACTCCACCTCATAATTCACATTTAAGGTTTTGACATGTAATTTCAGCAATTCACAAAACTTATTATCAACGAAAGACTTATCAGCGCCTGAATCAAAAAGTACTCTAGCATAGACGTCATTTACAAGGAAAGTACCTGTAATAACGTTGTCGTCTAGAACCGCTTCCTTTGCGTCCATTCTAAAGACTCTAGCATTAGTCTTCTTAGCCTCTTCAGGCTTCTTGGTGTATTTAGGGCAGTTGGTCTTAATGTGCCCCTTTTCATTGCAACGGTAGCACGTTGCGTCCTTCATCTTCTTGCAATCCAAGGTCTTGTGATCCGTGGACTTGCATATACCACAAGCATAGGTTTTTGACTGAGTCTGAGAGTTCGACTCGAGTCTGCACTTTCCATAGTGCTGTTTCTTGCAAATCTTGCATTTGGGCTTCTCGCCTGAATGATGCCCATCTTTCCTTGACTCAGATCCTTTCTTGTTGTCACCGTTTCCACGGTGCTTCTTGTTCGATCTCCGTGAACTATCATCTTCACGTTTTCTCTTCTCAGCCTCCTTATTCCTCAGCGATCTATGCCTGACCGCATCCAAAGTGAGGGACAAGGATATGTCAGCTACAGATCTAAAAGTAGCTGGCCGAGAAGCCTTCACGCTTGCCTTGATTTCCGGGGCTAAACCACCGATAAAACGAGCTATTCTTTTTGGTTCCGGGGTCACCAGATAAGGAACCAACCGGGACATTGTGTTGAAGCTCGTTAGGTAAGCTTGACAGTCAAGGTTTGTCATTACCAATGATAGAAAATCAGACTCTATCTTCTCCACCTCATGCTGAGGGCAGTAATTTTCCCTGATGA
The DNA here is from genome assembly GCA_030545235.1 of Helianthus tuberosus. Taxonomy (NCBI): domain Eukaryota; kingdom Viridiplantae; phylum Streptophyta; class Magnoliopsida; order Asterales; family Asteraceae; genus Helianthus; species Helianthus tuberosus. The sequence goes on from CM060403.1 coordinate 21,192,996, forward strand.
GGGCAAAAAATTGATCCCATGACATGTTGTACAATGGGATTTTCCCGGTGGCTTGAATCAGAGATCTCCACCATGCTAAAGCTTCACCCTTAAAAGACTGTGACACAAACTTGACCACATCTCTCTCAGCGCATCCGCTGATATCCACAACCGTATCCATCTCATCCAGCCACGTCATACAGTCAATGGCTCCTTTCTCCCCAGTGAAATCCCGGGGTTTGCAGGAAACAAAATATTTATAAGAGCAACCCTTGTCACGGGGTCCTTGGTTTAGCATAACCTGCTGAGATGGAGCACTGTGGTGGTTCGAGGAGTGTCGATCATCATCTTTCTTCGGATCGTCCTTCTTGGATGGTGGCTTTGAAGGCTGTGTAGATAGGGTCCTACTACGAGTCCCACTATACTCTTCGTACTGCCTTTCCAATGCCTTTGTAACTGCGTCGTCGACCAACGCTTTTAATTCAGCACCCGTTAAATTAATCCGGCCGTTATCAACGTTCTCCACTGGATGACTATTTATCTCGTCTAACTTAGCCATTTTAATTGAACTGTTACAGAAAACAAGAACAATAGTTTATTTGGGAGTTTATTATGGAATTGCCCCTTAGGGTAATTCATCAACCATGGTAACAGAGACCATATTTGGTTAATTTATTAATCATATTTATTTAGGATTTCTATAATAATTTATCCTAATTATAAAACAATAACAGTTTTATTTGTGGCACAAAAGGCCTAGTCACATGGACATTTTAATTTATAAGCTATGATTTCAGAGAATCAAAGCATGAAGGTTTGAACCTAGTTCATTACCTTTATCTGACAGGGAGTCATCGCTACCACTGTCTTTTGGCTCATATAGAAATGAGTAGGGCCCGTAGGCACTATATTACCACGTATGGTAAAAATATGATCATCTTAATTGATGACCTAAACCCATGATTCAGAGATCATATAATTGGGTTAGGAATCTTTTGAAGAATCCTTTAATAATAATGACGTGTGTGATTTTTAATGAATCACGTCTGCCAAGAGTGTTAACATATTTTCAGATGTTAACAGGGATTTGAATCTTTTTAACAGGTCTTACCATCTTGGCCCGGCCTTATAATGACCCGAAGGCTAGGTTTCACTATTTAAGATTCTCATTTTACATAGGCAGATATTTATTAAAAAGGAATGAGTTTTGATTTATTTATTTCATATATAATATATCTATGCACGTAATGGCAAACATGAAATTTATAAAACAAACATTCCATTACTTTATTAAAATATTACACGCTGCCCTAAACGTGTCTTTTCAACAAACAAACTTACCCACGCAGGGGTTTAAACAAGTACTTACCCACGCAGGGGCTTAATAACACACATACCCACGCAGGGGCTTAATAACATAATAGTCCACCCAGGGACTTACACAAATAACATACCCTCGTAGGGGTTTACAGAAAGATAGACCCACGCAGGGGTCAAAACAAACAAGCATACCCACGCAGGGGTTTAACAACAAATGGAAGGATTTAGCGATCCTTCTTGTTCTTCCCTTTAATTAGGCTCGTTAATCCTTGGAAGAAAGTTTGTCGCTCCCTTCGTTCCCTGTGAAACTCTCGCTCTACATGGTCCAACCTTTGCAGAATTTCTTCACGCTCAGGTGGGGAGAACCTTGGTGGTTGCGATTGTTGCCTGATAATAGGTCTTGCAGGTATCTGGTACCCATGAGTTGGGTACCCTACTCCCCATGGATCTCCATAGGGTCCTTGGGTGTTGTAGTTAGCCGCTACCATGTATGGGTCAGCTTCTGCGTAGTTGTAGTTGGTGTGCACTGGCTGTTCAAACAGGTTATACGCCATGGAACCCGTGTATGCCGGAATTGGGTTATCAAAACCCATAGGCGGTGGTTGCGGTGCAACTGGGTGTGAAGGTCCACCCATTTGTGGATCTTCTTGATGTGGCGGGTAATGGCTGCCACTTGATTGCCGAGGAGAGCTGAAATGGAAATCTCCTCCCCGTGTAGACATACGCGGTCCAGATCTCCTACGCCTTGGCGGTTGCGGAGCTGCCGGTTGAACTGGTGGCGGTGAAGGCGGTGGCGTAACTGCCACAAACCGTGAATCCACAGAGGGATCCTGTTGTTGCTGTTGTTGCTGCTGAGGCGGTGAATGGCGAGGAGGTGTATAGTACCATTCGTGTCTGGTAAACATAGCTTGAAAGCTATCTGGATCAACATAGGGTGATCCGTGGAAAGAAGATCCGTCAGAGATCTCTATCGGGTGGTTTGGTGTACCACTGGCAGGCTCGACGGGGTCCGTATCCTCGTCCATGTCATGATCGCCAGAGAAATGATCCTCTGGCCCCAATGGGTTAAAACCCACTGGTTCTTGTATATAACTCGCCGGGTTAAACCGGCCCCTAAAAACTGGTGTAGGGTCACCAAAAGAATGATGCGATAAGGATCGCTGTAACGGTATGTATGAGGGTTGAGGGTTGTTGGGCTCGTACTCCGGCTGTGGCCCATAAGGGTTAGGAGGTGTTGAACTATGTGAGACCGACCGTCTAGCCGGCTCAAAGAGGTTCCTCCGGTTCTGCCGGGGATCATCACTCTCCGTGGTAGATGGAGCTCGCACATTTGAAGGTCCAGCTTCATTATCATTGGGGGCGGTGACTGGCCCCTTGCCTCTTCCTCTTCTCCTGAAGAATCTTGGCGGCATTTTCAAATCCTGTCATTTTAATATGAGATAACAGCAAAATATATAAAAATTTAAAGGACAAAACAAAAACCAAATAAGGTAGAATTTGTCCTATGTTATTTGTCTAGACTCGAAAGTTTAGATATGTGCAATTGTGTTATTGAGATTAAACACAAAAGGCTAGTGTTTAATTCTCTCAATGTTGGCTCTGATACCAACCTGTCACACCCCGAATTTCCACGTGTCACCGGTGGGGAGTATCGTGACGTGGTTGGCAACATAATAGTCAAACAACACAATTATATAAATGCACAGCGGAAGCAAATTTAAAAGATATAATACAACCGAATTTAATATTGTAATATTAAATGTCACAATATTCGAAAGTTTATCCACAGAAGGATCGAAAATAAAATATGAAACAATAGTTCAACAGACTTCAGGCATCTTAAGCTTGCGAGACTTCTAATGATGCTAAGGAGAAATCCCAGCCAATTACGCTTAGTACCTGCATTTAGTCTTTTTGGGAAAATACGTCAGTTTACACTGGTAAATACAATCAACTGACTCATTTTAGAAAATGATTGAAAATTGGTTTGGATGCACGTGGCATAAACATTTTATTTAACTTGGGAGAATTATTTAAATATATAATCTTGTGAACGAATTACATGTTCCTTGTGCGTTCAGTAGCCCGGATCTTGTCCGGGTTAAAGATCAATAGACACACCACATTATTCTTTTGTGCACTGACGGGTGTACGCCTACACCCCGCGCTTAAGTCGTGGCCATTTCGTAAAATGATGCCAAGGATATCCGGGACATGGTTATTAACCCCCCAAAGGCTTTAAGTAACAAGACTGTTTAAACGAGCTGATCAAATTATTCAATTAACCACCCAACGATGGAAGATTTGATGCCCGATCAAGCGGTATTCTATATACCGTAACCCAAGCCCGTATAGGGAAAATAAGTTAAAAGTATTTACCTGAGCAAAGTATAATTCACAATAAGCAAATTGCAAGTAGCTTTTACTGGTCCTCCTAATCTGGAACGAAGGTTTATAATAACCTATTAGAATCCTAACGGGTCTTTAATTAAGCTTAAACTTAGACCGGTTAGTTTCAAAGATACGGTTCGTACGCACGATTAAGCGATGACCGGATAGAATGTGATTTAGACCCTACAAGTTCAGAGACTTGTTTAATATGGGTATTTCATGCACACTCTGGATTTTGAGATAAAACCGATAAGGTTTGACCCGTTTAGGCTAGTTTATGTAAACTAGTTACATAAACCGAACCGAACGCGTAATAAGCGTAACGGGTAGTAATGAGAGCCATTTACAAGTTTCCTAAGTTAATATGCTTCATATATGTTGTGACATCAGTAAGATGTCTTTCCTTATGCCCGAAATGAATTTAATCACAAACTATGCCCCGTAGGGGTAGTTTGGTCATTTTAAAGGTTGTAAAAGAGTTTAAGTGTCAACCTGAGTTACAGGCCTGATGTAATCAGCAAATATGCTCAATTTGCTAAGTTATATCAGTAGGTTAAAGTATATAAGTGAAATTTATCAATTATAACCAAACTATGCCCCGTAGGGGTATTTTGGTAATTTCACATAAGCCGAAAAGCTCAAAACTGAAGTCTGAGTTTAAAAACCTTTACTTACTGTTAAAATATTATAATTTGCCTCAAATATCAGTAGGTATCACCCTTGGTATGTTTAAAATATTTTTAGTACATACTATGCGTTAAAAACGCTTAAAAAGGCGATTAGAAGCCATTTCCGGGTTCGATACTTAAAGCTGATATTTTTACTATTCCAGAAGTCTTAAAATAATTTATTTAACATATGTGATCAGTAGCAAAAGGTTTGGAGTCGTTTAGATATGTAAAACTCATTTTATGGCCCGTAAGGGCAAAACCGACAATTACCGGATTAAGCCTACGACTATAAGTTATGCTCAGCCTAAAATTTAATAAAAATCTTTAAAAATCCCAAAATAATATATTACATCAGTGGGTAAAGAGATTGATATCAAAAAGTATGTTTAAGTAGGCTATACGCTAAATACGCCGTTTAATTAACATAAAGCTTTAATTTTACGCTGACGAGCATAACTCTTAACCTACACCTCAAATTGATGTCAAATTTTGTATGCAAGTTTAAATATCAGAAATTAAAGTTTCTACTCTTTTACATTTTCAAAAATCACGTTTTAAGGTGAAAATGGCATAACGGTCAACATATGAGCAATTAACAGAATCATGCGTATTAATTGGTTAACTAATGAACCATGGTGTATAATCACAGAGGGTTATACTAGCATGTAACCTGGTCCAAATAAAGCTCTAAGGCATTTCTAAAACATACCATAACGGGTCAGAACTGAAAGTCAAAGTATAAGTCAAACTATGCGACTTTCGGTTCCGAACCGGGTCTAAACAGGAAATTGTCGGGTTGAACATGTTTAGACATGTCCTTACACTAATTACCAAGTTATATTAATGATCAAACAGGTTGTATGTGTTCTACATTGCTAATTATGCATAAATTGTAATTTACACATTCTGTTGACTTTTTAAATACAAGTTTGACCCGACATTTGACCTAGTTAGAGTGGGAATCAGGGGGAACCCTTTTGAGGGTTTATTACCCACATAATTACCAACTTATAACTACTTTTGATTCGACTAATCACTGGACTAACAATGATTAATCATTAAGTCAACCGTTAATTACGACGGTTTGACTTTTAAGCTAAAACTAAGCTAAAACTTAATTAATAAAGGATTAGCAAACTTACCAAGGTCCTATGCACGAAATGTGATCACTTGAGAGCAGGCTTGAGCTCCAGAAATGATCAGATTGCAAGAGGAAGGTGTGAAGAACAATGGTTGCACATAATGGCCTTTTATAGTGAATTTCTCACCACAATTTGTTGACAAGTAAGTCTAGCACTGACTATAAGCTGCCCACAAGTGTCCCTAGTGCTCTAAGACTGTTTAGGGGTCGCCCACAATGCAATAATATCAGTTTTTGGTCGATTGGGCGCGTTTACAGGCTGCTGTCTTCTTTTTCTGCATCTAATGGTCTGACGCGGCCCGCGTAAAGGTAGGTTAACCTTTACGCGGCCCGCCTTAACCCCCGAAATCAGATTTCTCATTTTCCATTTTCCACATCTTGTCCCTTGGCTCTTCGAAAGGGCAACCAAGTTTATTTCTTGCATTTTGACCCCCTCTTATTTACCTACAAGGGCTTTAGGACTTATACCCACTTTGCCAAGTCCCTGGACACTTCCGGTTAACCCGAAAAGTGTTAACTTTCAGTGTTAACGCTTTAACCCCTCGCACACGAATTTGATCATAACTTTCTCATACGGTAACGAAACTTTATGAAATTTATATCGTGCATTCTAGTGAGCATAATTAACAGTTACAAAGCTTCGGGTTTGTCAAAAGGTCACTCAGAGGTATAACTTAAACTTGTTGACACATTTAACCCCTGTAGTTTGTAATCTCTCACTTTTAGCTTCGTATGATCCATGATTTATTCGTTTGATGATATGAACATCATGTAGGGTTATTATGAAGTATATTTATTCACCGTTGACATTTAGAACCCGTATAATCACATACTTTCCATGTTTGTCAACTTTAGCCCTTTTATAACATTCTTTCACACGTTCAAACATATGACACGTGTCTACACATTATAGGACGTGAATTTTCGAGGTGTTACAGTCCTACTAAATTTGACCCAGGTCCTTGCAGGATCTATACACTGAAAAAGGCAAGACTCTTACCAAACCATTCCCTTAACCCCCGACCAGGTAGCCAACATATCTCCATATAGACTGTGGAGATATGAATGGTGAAAATCTTTTATTTTATATAGACAGTAAAATAATACCAAGACACCACGGACAAACAATAAGGAAGAATCACCTTCAACATAAGAAACTAGTTATTAAAGTCATTAATACATAACCAAGTAAAAAGTGCAAAAAGATTAAAAATAAAAAGTATTACACTAGACACTTGTCTTCACCAAGTGATGTAAGAGACTTAGGCAAACATGGTCTTTGGTTGTCAAGAACTCTTACAATCAATCTTGGATCCCGAGACGACTCACACACTCTATGATGGACAATGGATGATGGTGGTGGATGATGGTGTTGTGATGGTGGTGAGTGGTGGGTGAAGTGTGAGAGAGGTGGTGTGCCAAGGGATGGTTTGCAAATGAGCCAAGCACCCCTATTTATAGCCTGAACAGTAGCCAGGGCATGGCCCCGTATCCATTGGGCACAGCCCCGTGTCCATCCTCCTTCTCTGTTTTCATTTATTGCAGTTTGTCTGCATTAGTTGACCACGCCCCTGTGTCCGCTGGGCACGACCCCGTGTGCAGAAGCGTATCTGTACTATCAAGATTTGCCTGGATTCTGCGAATCTTATAGTTGACCACGGCCCCATGTCCGCTGAGCACGGCCCCGTGGTGGGCGATAGAAGCTTCTACAGATTTGTCTTTTCTGCTGACGCTTGGGCACGCCCCCGGGCGTGTTCAGCCTTCTGTTCTCTTGTTTTGCTTGGGAAGATGCTGTCGGGGAGGTCGGGCATGCCACCTTTGTTCCTTTTCTTGTATTTATGTTAGATTTAGCTGCCTTTTTGCTTCTTTAGTTCATTTGAGCTCATTTAATCCTGAAAATACAAAAGGAAGACAAAACACTTTTTCCAACATTAATACTAAAAAATGGTTAGTTTTATGCCACAATTGATGTAATTTATATGTTGCATTTTGTGCACAACAAATACCCCCACACTTGAATCTTTGCTTGTCCTCAAGCAAAACTCTTTATAATGTGGCTTTACACTCCCAAATGGAATGGGTAGAAGAGAAGGTTTTTGGGCTAGTCTTAAAGTGTCGGGATTTCCAAGATTCTTTATTAAGTTTTTATTTTTATTTATTTACAATCCTATTCGTCATGATTTATTTAAAACATTTCATAAGATAAATTACTTATTAGGGCATAACATGCCTTTTTAAAATTCCACTTATATACAAGTTCACATACCTCACGGGGGATCACTCAACACTCGGCCGAAGATGTATTTTAGTGGATCACTCGAGAGCGGCATGGAACTTACTTCTTACCATAAGCTTGCGAAACAATCAATACTCCTCCTTTTTAACTATACACCTTTGTAAATATCAAGAGGACTTTTGGGGTGAAGGGTTAGGCTTGGGTTAAAGGTAGGTGGTTGGGTTAGTGGTTAGTAAAAAGGGCGAAAGGCGTAAAAAGCGTCGGTTTTCGTAAGACTTTTTATTTTTGAAATTTTTATTTTAATGAAGCCATTATTCAAACAAAGTTATTTTTGATAAACTTGTTTGTTTATTTCTCTTTTGCTTCATCATCATCATTTTTTTTTTTTGAAAGTCTTAAGAAAAACCGAGCTTGTCACTAAAATAAAAGGGTTTAAAAATAAAAAGGTTTTGGTGGGTGAAAGGGTGTTTGTTTTGGGTTATGAAATGAAAAGGTTTAGGCTCAAAGGGGTTAACTAGGGGGATTTTGGATAGGTGGTAAAAAGAAAAATAATGGTGTAGAAATAAAAAGGGTTAGTCCTAATGCCTCTGTCATTTACTTACTCGGGTTTAAGTTGGTAAGGACCGGGAATGTATCGTCGTGGCAAGTTCTAGAGTCGTAAGAACCAAGCGGCTATTCACACAAGAAACGAAAAATGAGCATTTAGTTTAAAGATATATATATATATATATTTGTATGCTCAATAAAGGCTCAAAACTCACATTTTGTGGGAATGGGTTTTTTATGTGATCAAGTATATATAATCAAATTTTAATTAAGCTTGTCATGTCGTTTCATAATTTTCTTATGTTGGTTCTTTTTATCACGACGTTATCGGTTGTAAATTTGTAAAAAATATAACCTTTTAAGACCTTGATATTCCCAAATTAAACCTAGAAAAGTAAAGAAAAAAATAAAAAAAAATTTTGAAAAAATTTGGGGTGATTAGCGGTTCCAATAGAGTTTTGTGTAAGGCTTGTGATTAGGACTTGCAAGATTCAAGGTTTTAGCATCCCCTCCCCCCCACACTTAAATTACACATTGTCCTCAATGTGTCCCAAAAATAAGTTTTTTGGTTGATTGAATGTGTAAAAAGGTGTGAAAAAGCAAAATTTTATGTTACTGGGCGTCTGGACACGGCCCCGTGTCGGATGGACACGACCCCGTGTCGGATGGACACGACCCCGTGGTCAGAGTACCAGTAACAATTACTTACAGAAGGTGGACACTGGGGCGTGTTGGCTGGGCACGACCCCGTGTCTGGCAAAAATCTGCAGATTTAAACAAACAGCAGGTCTGGGGAAGTGGGCACGAGGGTGTGTCGGCTGGACACGACCCCGTGTAGACAATTTGCAAAGGTGAAAAACAGGTTTCTGGCTTCGTTTTTCCTGCTCCGGCTTTAGTAGTACTAATGGTTAGTACTCTAAGCCTCGTATGTACCTGTTTTATCAATAAACACTACTCCAAACCATAACAAGCATCCTAAATTACCATCGTTCAACATCCACATCACAAAGTTAAAAAGAAAAACAAATGCAGAAAATAAAAAGAGTTAAAGGAAAGTAAATTGTTCAACACACTGCACGCAGGCCGGAAATTGTTCAAAAGGAAAGGGGTTAACCTGTGGGATCACCAACCAGCTGCTCCTAACTCCGCTCCTCCCGCCTAGTCCATGTCCTCGTCCTCATTGTCATCACCTCCTCCTTGCCCCGCCATGTACTCCCGGATATTCCCAATATCATCTTGGATATCGGATATGTTTCTCTCGATTGCTCCAACCCGGGTGTACGTGTTGCTCGCCATGTTATAGGTGTTCCTAGTGCACATGAGGTTTTCCTGCAATAAGTCATGCAAACTTTGGAAGTTAGGAAAACCGCCTCCTTGAGAGGAGGATTGGCCCGGATCACCATGGGGGTGGTACTGGTACTGATGATGTTGTGGAGCGTGAAGGACAAGTGCCTCTTGCGGGTTCCATGCATGCCCTTGGACTCTTTGGAAGCTAACCGACCCGTCTTCAACTTCATAGATCAAGTTCATGGAGCGGCAGATGTGTATGTCTACTCTTCCCGACCATGGACTTCTTTGGAAAGATCGAGGCATGTTCACGAAGCGCTTAAAGAGACGGTATATCCACCCCCCGAAGAAGATAGGGGTTGGCGGAGTAGCAAGCCGGTTCCAATGCATGTTGCGGAGCAGTAGGTACGGAACATCGAGGTGTCTGCGGTTATGAATGCAATGAAGGACCACCAAATCTCTCAACTCAACAACGCCACCGCTATCATGCCCTTGGCTAAGAGAGTAAGCGAGGACCCTATGGACGTAACGGTAAAGCGGGTCCCTCAGCTTAGTGCTCTTAGTGCTGCTCGGGTTGTAGTGCCCTTCTCCAATTTGAGCCCAAGCGGCTTGGCGCTCGTTTTCATCCAACTCCCGCACTCCTCCGGTGTTCTCTTCATTACCCGCATCTTCCTCAGCATACAACCCAACTATCGACCCAAACTGAGCCATCGATATCGAGTACTTAGTCCCCCCACATCGGAATTCCACCCCATCATTGTCAAATGGGTCGCACCTTGAATTGAACACGAATGTGCTATAGAACTCTAGATTGTACTCGTTGACCGATCGAAGTCGAGTGGTTAGGGCGACTCTTAGTGTGCCGGTAACGAGGTTGTTAAACCGGTCAAGTTGGTTCACCAATGTCAAAAGATCCGTGCCACTTGTCTTGGGTATTCCTCCGGTCGGGTTCGAAGCACGTCGTATCTTTCTTTAGCGTCTTGCTCAGTTGCATTGAACCTTGTGAATATCTTCGACATCTGAAAGAATACACCAAAAGTTAGCACGAAACTGTGAAGTTTTTGGAAAAAACTGAAAACAGCTAGCTGGACACGGCCCCGTGTTCAGCGGACACGACCCCGTGTCCAGGTGTCTGTTATTCAAAAACTTCATTTTTCGACCCGGTTTCGAAAACTTGAAAATTTTTGGTCCAATAGGTGCGGTTTCCCCCGAAAATGAAACCCCAAGTGCCGTTTTTACCAAAACAAACCGTTTACCCCTTCGATTTTATCTTTTTCGGTTCAAAAACAAGGTTTTGAGGTTTTTGTGAGAAATCGGGCAAATCTATGAGCAATACAAGTGGATTTACTTCTTATAACACTAATCTAAACTAATGCTAACAGATTTATGCAAAAATTTGAGGTTCGATCCGGATGAAGTTCAAGAACCCTAGATTTTCCCCAAATTTTTAATGTTTTAACTACATGCAAGTACCTAATCTAACTACTAATGGTGATAGAATCATACCTTGATGTTGTTAGAGGTAGAGGAGACGTCGAAATTCTGCAGAAAATCGCCTGAACCAGAGAGTTTTCAGGGAAACGGGGCGTGTGGAAATGAAGAAACTGTTTGGAAAAGGGGTTTTATCCCGACAGTCGCGCGGACACGGCCCCGTGTCCAGTTTTAAATTTACACGTTAAGTATATTTAAGTTTAAGTATATTTTAACCCCTTTTTACACGTTAGTCAAGTTTTAAATTTATAAAACACGATATTTTACTAACACCAAACACACATATGGGCAAGTGCACCCATCGTGAGCGTAGTATAGTGTTGGCAAGATACCGAGGTCGTCCAAGGACACAAGAGCTTTTAGTACCGGATTATCCTCAACGTCTAATCAAATCAAAAGTTAGAAAAAAGGTTTTAAACTAGAAAAATAAAACTAACTAAAATGCTGAAAAATAAAATAAAATAAAAAACAGATAGACAAGATGAATCACTTGGCTTCGACTCGTGTTTAGTGTAACCTTTGATTATTTCCGCACTTTTTAAGAGGTTATCTTAGTTATTGTAGTAGGCCCCTCTTTTGAAGGTGACGTTACCCTCAACCCAATAGTTTGAGTCAGCAAGGATACAATCCTAAAGGGTCGGATTATTGAAAGATAATTAATTAAGTTATTAATGCATATTATGGTAGGCCCCTCTTTTGGAGGTGACGTTACCCTCGGCTAAGTAGTCTGAGTCAGCAGGGATACAGTCCTAAATAGCCGAATTAAAGTATTAATAGTAGCTTACATATGAGGGGATCAAAGAGTTTGGACCCCCGCCATCCAATACCGGTGGGTATTGAAGGAGGTCCTACTAAATTTGACCCAGGTCCTTGCAGGATCTATACACTGAACAAGGCAAGACTCTTACCAAACCGTTCCCTTAACCCCCGACCAGGTAGCCAACATATCTCCATATAGACCGTGGAGATATGAATGGTGAAAATCTTTTATTTTATATAGACAGTAAAATAATGCCAAGTCACCACGGACAAACGATAAGGAAGAATCACCTTCAACAAAAGAAACTAGTTATTAAAGTCATTAATACATAACCAAGTAGAAAGTGCGAAAAGATTAAAAATAAAAGAGAAAATTTCACTTTTTGTCCTTTATGTTTGCACTGAATTTTGAAACGTGCCCTTTAAAACTTTTAGTTTCAATTTATGTCCAAAAAACACCTGTTTTGTATCACTTTATGTCCTTTACACCAAACTGAGTTAAATTACTCAGTTAGGTTTATTTAATGCAAGGGTATAATTGTCATTTCACATTAGTTATTTTGTTTTTAAAAATAAATCAAAACAATTAAATCTGCTACTTGAATATACACACAAACACAGGGGACTCCATCTCCTCCAAAACACACAACACAGAGCTCTCCATCTCCCTCTCCCTCTCGAAGACCTACCAGTCGCCGGACTCCAGCGTGAATGCCGGCTGTTATTTTCGGCTACACACCCTCATCTAAACCTCACCTTCTTCCTTTATACACCCACACCCCCAACCTCCTGTTCATCCTAAATCGCCACACGACACCCCTCTATTTTTCCGATTTAACGGCTGCCACCACCAGATGGTGGCGTGCGGCGGCGACAGTGAAAGAAGAGGGAGAGAGGCATAGAATGGGGAACGACGGCGGCAGCCGGAGCTGCGGCGGAGGTGGAGGGTTTTGATTTGGGGACAGTGACGGTGGTGAACAACAGTGGGTTTTAGTTAGGGTTTTGATTTGGGGATAGCGGCGATGGTCTGAGATGGCGACCGTGGTTGAGGTGGTGTTGGTGTCGGTGGTTTATGGTGGTGGAAGGTGGTGATGTCGGCGGTGGTGGAAGGTGGTGATGCCGACGATGGTGGAAGGTGGTGATGAAGGTGTGAAATCATTTATCAGTTAATAATGTTTGTGTAAACCCAAATATATATTGGTGGTGGCTGGGTAGTTATGGTGGGATGGTGGTGGTGATGGTCATGGCTAGGAGAGAGAGACAGAATGAGAGAGAGAAGAAAGTCTGCACTTTTAGAGAGAGAGATGGTTGGGTTGTGGGTTTTATTTGTATAAACATGAAATGACAATTATACCCTTGCATTAAATAAACCTAACTGAGTAATTTAACTCAGTTTGGTGTAAAGGACATAAAGTGATACAAAACAGGTGTTTTTTGGACATAAATTGAAACTAAAAGTTTTAAAGGGCACGTTTCAAAATTCAATGCAAACATAAAGGCAAAAAGTGAAATTTTCTCAAAATAAAAAGTATTACACTAGACACTTATCTTCACCAAGTGATGTAAGAGACTTAGGCAAACATGGTCTTTGGTTGTCAAGAACTCTTACGATCAATCTTGGATCCCGAGACGACTCACACACTCTATGATGGACAATGGATGATGGTGTTGTGATGGTGGTGAGTGGTGGGTGAAGTGTGAGAGAGGTGGTGTGCCAAGGGATGGTTTGCAAATGAGCCAAGCACCCCTATTTATAGCCTGAACAGCAGCCCGGGCACGGCCCCGTGTCCATTGGGCATGGCCCCGTGTCCATCCTCCTTCTCTGTCTTCATTAATTGCAGTTTGTCTGCATTAGTTGACCACGCCCCCGTGTCCACTGGGCACGACCCTGTGTGCAGAAGCGTATCTGTACTATCAAGATTTGCCTGGATTCTGCGAATCTTATAGTTGACCACGGCCCCGTGTCCGCTGAGCACAGCCCCGTGGTGGGCGATAGAAGCTTCTACAGCTTTGTCTTTTCTGCTGACACTTGGGCACGCCCCCGTGCTCATTGAGCACGGGGCGTGTTCAGCCTTCTGTTCTCTTGTTTTGCTTGGGAAGATGCTGTCGGGGAGGTCGGGCATGCCACCTTTGTTCCTTTTCTTGTATTTATGTTAGATTTAGCTGCCTTGTTGCTTCTTTTGTTCATTTGAGCTCATTTAATCCTGAAAATACAAAAGGAAGACAAAAACACACTTTTTCCAACATTAGTACTAAAAAAGGGTTAGTTTTATGCCACAATTGATGTAATTTATATGTTGCATTTTGTGCACATCAGTTGGCATAATGTTAAAACCGGTAAGACCTCATTTTAGGGGTAAACCGGTCATAGAATCTAGTTGAGAAGTTTTAAGACGGAAATGAGAACTTGGTAATGTTAATGAAAGGTATGGAAAGAATATTAGTTGAGATGTTAGCTAAAGACATATTGTAAATATGTTTGAATTGAAAGTAAGTACAACGCGTACTACAATACTTATATACAATAAGTACTAAGTGGTGAATAACTTTAAAAGGTCAAATCGTAGAAGTCAGTAAATAATAATTATTTACAAATTTTGGAAATATTACGTAAGAAATGCAACGTGTAATGTAGGATACTCATTAGTAAGAGACATGCTAGAGAACGTAGATGAATTAACACCAAATACGGTGAACGAACAAATGGAAATGGTATATTAAGGGATGGTCATGTATTGACCGAAGCTCGAGAAAAACACGAGAATCATCTCACTTATGTCCAGTCAAGCTAGCAAAAAGGGGTCTAACGATTCTTAAAGGATCAGGTCAATATAAGAAAGAATATAAGAATGAAAAGTTTAAGCTTACGACTGAATGTAAAACAAACTTAAGAAAGAAGGGTGGGATCCGTAATCAAACACGGATCAAACCAGTAAGAATGAAAGGTAATGAATTAAAGGTTCGAATCCGTAAGTGAAGACGGATTAAACAAGTAAGAATAAATGTCACACCCCGACCGCGTATAACATGCAACCGCGGCGGAAACGTCACGGAGTGTTGTAACAGAATTAATTGTTTCATAACCATGGCATTCAAAGTTGTAATTTTATTTATAAACATAAGAGTTACATTGTCTTAAACAGGAAATAAAGAGTTCAGAACATAATTAAACTAAGTCTATCTTCATTTTATGTCTCTAAGGCACAGGTCCGCCCTAGTGTCACGATCATCATCCTACGGAAAAGCTCCTGAAAACACATGTGAAAATAGGTACGTCAGCATAAAAATGCCTGTGAGATACATAGGTTTTGTGAAAATAGGATTCATGACTTATAAGTTTAGGAAAAATTGTTTAATAACAGTCAGTCATGAACCTTGTAAGTTGTTTTGTTTTGTAAATCATTAAAAAGCAATGATATGTATATGTAAGAGAATAATGTAAGGTTAAATGAATAACCAAGTAAAAATGAGTTTGTATAAGATAAGTTGTTTTGTAAATCAATGTCTTGTGAAAATAAGTTGTTTATGTAAAATGTAATATGTCAGATATTGAAATGATTTAAATAACGTTACGATATGTAATATTATACAAACACTTATATATAGGAAGTACCAGCGGCGTATCCACCATGTTTGTATCATATTACACACGCATCGTTACTCAAATCACTTACCCAAACAACCACCAATGTAACTTGTTCATGTACAAATCAATTGTCAAGTGTTATTGAGTAAACCATATCAAAATGTCCATGTCTAATATAAATCCCCAAATTTGTAATCAATGTCAACATGTTTATGTTTGATGTAAATCATATAATGTGTATCCCAAAAATGTCATGTATGGTAAGTGAAATATATCAACTAAACCATATGTATAATGCACAAAAACAAGGTATTGAAATAAAACATGGTTTAAATCAAAGTTATGTTTTGTGTAACAAATGCATGCTTTACTGATACAAACATTTATGCGGTATTGTGAAAATGCATACATCCAAGCCTTGAGACTGTGGCGATAAACCCTTAAACAAATTAAAGGCTTATCTAAGTTATGTATATCGAATTCGGTCATTCCTTCCAATCCAAAACAAACCCAGGATTTCAGGAACGGGAGTTGTCAATTCCTATGGTACCACTACCTACTAACGAACGGCGTAGCTAATGTTAATGAATGTATTGTTCCATTGTAAACAACCCAAATGTCATACCAAAATGTAAACATGTGATGAAAGCAACTGTACTGAGTATGCACACAATGGGCATACATAGCATGAAATGTAATGTAAAACAATGTACTAAGTACGCACACAATGGGCATACATAGCATGAAATATAATGTAAAACAATGTACTAAGTACGCACACAATGGGCATACATAGCATGAAATGTAATGTAAAACAATGTACTAAGTACGCACACAATGGGCATACATAGCATGAAATGTAATGAAATCATGTACTATAATGTACTAACGAACATAGTAGGCATATGATATGAAAACATGGAAAGCATGAAAGTATCAAGTAGGCACATGTGTTTCACCCCAAAACAGTTTAGAAAACAGTAAAAGAGGGGTCTATGTACTCACTTGAGATTGCTCAGAAGTCCTAAGATAACCACCAAGCAATGCTAGAGATCACGGAATCAAACGGCACCTAATATAGGTAGCTATGTTAATAAACCGGACCTAATATCGGAAGATTTAGATAGAATGAGGGTTCGTAAACCAAACGAGTATGGAGACTCGTGTCATATGGTTTAACAAAGCCTACATACTAATTGAAACCTAACTTAAGTGCTTACGACCCATTACGACCCGTTTAGGTAGCTTATGCTACTTTAACGCGTCGCTCGCGTGAAACGCGTTCGGACCGCTTAACTAGTCCTATGAAAAGTAACATATTCCTTAACATGTCTAATATTGTTGTCAAATCAGTTTAGATGTCAAAAGTTATGTTACATATGTTTAAAATGAATTTTGGCATCAAAGGGGTATTTTGGTAATTTACCTAAGGCATATAAACTACCTATCATACAACTACTTAAACGAAGCGACCATAAGGTATAACCTCGGAAGGTTATTCCCTATATACTATGGTCACCTAATGTGTTTGGTCGGATCCTAATGATCGACCAAATGGGTCGGGTTCGAAGGTATAAGCGATTTATTAGATCGCTTACCCTTACGAACCTAGACAACGTGGTAATCAGTAGGTATAGTCACAAGGGACTATAACCATCGTGATTACAATCACGTTGCGAAGTTCAAACGAACTTCGCATTGACCATAAACTGGTCAATGCAGAAAGTCAAACAAAGTTTGACTTTCGGACTCGAAAAACAATAAAAGAACGAAGGAACACTTACGAAGGGTCCCCGAATGCTAATCTAGATCAAAATAGCTCAGGTATGAAACAAAGGTTTCAACTTAGAGCACATTAGATCAGATTCTTGTGAGGAAAAGTGAAGGGTGGAGGTGGGTATTTATAGTTTTTGGTTCACCGTTAGGATTATTTCTTGGAAAAGGGGGCACGATCTAAGCCGTACACTTGTTGGAAAGTTGTGGTAACTCATTTGCCATCCACCATAAGAGTTTGACACTTGGCACTTGGCCTTTGGAGAGTGTTAAGGGCTGTTAACAGCTGTAAAAAAAACGTTTTGCTGCATCTGGCCCCTACTTACGGACCTAGTTTGGCAGATTTACAGTTTCAGTCCCTGCAACCTCAAAACTTGGTTTTCGATGCGTTTTTTGACACGTTTAAGCCCCGTTAACCCCATTTCAAAGCTCTAAAATGAAGTTAAAGTATAGGGAACTTAAAATGTGTTCAAAAATATCTCGGGTGTCGGTTCGTTTAGCCGCACGGTTACGTTGTTCGGTTAATTACGACGGAATGCGCATAAGCGCGAAAAATGATCCAAATGGCGTGACGAATGGATTTTTCTTATGCCAAACACTAAAATAAAATATTTTAGTGATTACATAAATTTTTGGATGTCCGGATGTATTCAGAACGTAAGTTATGCACGAAAATGCAAACCTGTGCACTTTTTTTGACGCTTTTAGTCCCTGAATGACCCCAAAAGTTTATTTTAGCATACCGAACCCCTCAAAGCCTATTTCTAAGCTATGTAAAGGATATTTATGGTATGTTTAACTTATGGTCATGTTCCGGAATGTTCGTTACAGTTTAAATTGGCATACTTTCGCAGTTTGTCAAGTTTAGTCCCTGTAAGCGAATTAACTTGTTTTTGCCATACTAAAGCCTTCAAAACTTATTTCTAAGTTATGTAAGGGTTGTTTAAGGTATGTTAAGTATATGTTGATGTTCCATATTATTTTTCGCATTAAACTGACTACGTTTATGCACCAGTTTGCGTATAAATCTCCAGAAAGCGATGTAGAGTTTGAAATTGGATAAAAGTCAAAACATGAAAAATGTAAAACATAACCAAACAAACATTGGGATCAAATAAAATTGTTTTATTGATAATAGAACTGTTCATAATGATTACAAGCACAGATGTTACAGTCTCCCCTACCTGTGGAAATTTCGTCCCGAAATTTATTTAGAGGAAACTCGTGGGAAAAGATGCGGATACTTCGCCTTCATTTGATCTTCACGTTCCCAAGTAAACTCGGGTCCACGTCTAGCTTCCCAGCGAACTTTGACCAAAGGAATGCGTTTGCGTTTAAGCCACTTGATTTCACGTTCCATGATTTCCACAGGTTTCTCAACAAATTTCAGTGTTTTACCAACACGAATTTCGTCAAGTGGTATGTGGAGGTTCTCATCAGCTAAACACCTCTTGAGATTGGACACGTGAAAAGTTGGATGAACATTTCCAAGTTCCGGAGGTAACTCAAGTCTGTAGGCTACCTTTCCGATTCTTTCGACGATCTTGAATGGTCCAACGTATCTAGGTGCAAGTTTTCATTTCTTTCCAAATCTGATCACACCTTTCCAAGGTGAGACCTTAAGTAATACTCGATCACCGACTTGAAATTCCAAGGGTTTGCGTTTTGGATCCGCGTAACTCTTTTGACGGCTTCTAGCTGTCTGAAGGTTATCACGAACTTTCTTGACCTTGTCAGTTGTCTCTAAAATGAGGGCAGGTCCAGTAAGTTGAGCCTCGCCGATCTCATTCCAGCAGACTGGTGAACGACATTTTCGACCATAGAGAGCTTCGAAAGGAGCCATTTTGATGCTGGTGTGATAACTGTTGTTGTAGGAGAATTCAATTAACGGAAGATGTGAATCCCAACTACCACCAAAATCGATCACACAAGCTCTAAGCATATCCTCCAGAGTCTGGATTGTTCTTTCAGATTGACCATTCGTTTGCGGATGATAAGCTGTGCTCAGATTAAGTTGGGTCCCCATAGCAGATTGCATGGTTCTCCAAAAATGAGAAGTGAAACGAGCATCTCTGTCAGAAATGATGTTCAAAGGAACGCCATGTCGAGCTACAATTTCATCCACATAGATTTTTGCAAGTCTGTCAGCAGGAAAGTCCTCACGGATTGGTAAGAAATGTGCTGACTTAGTAAGACGATCAACGACTACCCAGATGGCATCATGACCTTTCTTAGTGCGCGGAAGTTTGGTAATGAGATCCATAGTAATGTTTTCCCATTTCCAAACTGGGATCTCTGGTTGCACCAATAAACCAGAAGGACGCTGATGTTCAGCCTTAACCTTAAGACAAGTAAGGCATTTTGATACGTATAAGGCAATGTCTTTCTTCATACCAGGCCACCAATAATGAATACGAAGATCCTTATACATCTTATCTGAGCCCGGATGAATAGAATAACGAGACTTATGGGCTTCATCCATAAGCAAGGTACGAAGATCATCCTGGCTTGGGACCCACAAGCGGTCCATGAAGTAATACGATCCATTGTCCTTCAGTTCCAGATCAGGAGTTATGTGATAGGGAAATTCCTTATCCATCAAACCTTGTGAAACACAAGATTGTTGAGCCTGAGAAATGCGTGCTTGGATATCGGATCGGGCTTGAATAACAGATTGAATACGTACACAATGAAGCTTAGTACGTTCCTTACGACTCAATGCGTCGGCTACGACATTCGCCTTACCAGGATGGTAGCGAATTTCGCAGTCATAGTCGTTTAGTAGCTCAACCCAACGTCGTTGCCTCATGTTGAGTTCTTTCTGATTGAAGATATGCTGAAGACTTTTGTGGTCAGTGAAAACCACACATTTTGTACCGTACAAATAGTGTCTCCAGATCTTAAGAGCGAAGACAACTGCACCCAACTCAAGATCATGAGTGGTGTAGTTCTTCTCATGTATCTTCAACTGCCTCGATGCATATGCTATGACTTTGTTCCTTTGCATCAGGACACAGCCAAGACCCAATTTAGATGCATCGCAATAAACGACGAAATCATCATTGCCCTCGGGCAAAGTTAGAACAGGCGCGTCGCAAAGTTTTTGTTTCAAGTGTTGAAAAGCTTCCTCTTGTTTAAATCCCCAATCAAAGGGTTTGTTCTTCTGAGTTAGAGCAGTTAGAGGAACTTCAATCTTTGAGAAGTTCTCAATGAAGCGGCGGTAATAACCCGCTAGACCGAGAAAAGAACGAACTTCAGTGGGAGTAGTAGGCGTATCCCAATCCTTAATCGCACTGATCTTGGAGGGATCTACATGAATACCTTGTTCGTTGATGATATGTCCTAAGAATTGAACTTCTTTAAGCCAGAATTCACACTTGGAGAATTTGGTGAAAAGTTGCTCTTTCTTTAGGAGTTCCAAAGTAAGACGAAGATGTTGCTCGTGATCAGGTCGCGTCTTAGAATAAATCAAGATGTCGTCAATAAAAACAATGACGAACTGATCCAAATAAGGTTTGCAGACCCTATTCATTAAGTCCATGAAAACAGCAGGAGCATTAGTCAAACCGAATGGCATGACTGTGAACTCGTAATGCCCATACCGAGTGCGGAACGCCGTCTTGGGAATATCTTCTTCATGCACACGAAGTTGATGATATCCGGAACGTAGATCAATCTTCGAAAAATAAGAAGCGCCCTGTAACTGATCAAAGAGATCATCTATGCGAGGTAGGGGATATCGATTCTTGATGGTAAGCTTGTTAAGCTCACGATAATCGATACACATCCTAAAGGATCCATCCTTCTTCTTGACAAAAAGAACGGGAGCACCCCAAGGTGAAAAGCTGGGACGGATAAAGCCTTTGTCAGAGAGCTCCTGAAGCTTCTTAGACAACTCTTGCATCTCAGACGGTGCAAGACGATATGGAGCTCTAGCAATGGGATTTGCACCAGGTACGAGATCAATGCGGAACTCGACTTGGCGTGCTAGGGGTAGACCAGGTAACTCTTCAGGGAATACTTCAGAATAATCCCGAACGACAGGAATATCTTAAATAGACTTACCCTTTCCTTTATCTGCTGTAACATGTGCTAAGAAAGCCACATAGTTCTTTCGCAGATACTTCCGAGCTTTAAAACAAGACATGAGTTTGAGACCACCGGCAGGCTTCTCACCACGAACCTGCAGGATCTCGCCTGTCGACAGCGGCACACGAACAATCTTCTCAGAACAAACTATCTCTGCGCGATGCTTGGATAACCAATCCATACCCACTATAACGTCGAAGCTTCCAAGTTGCATAGGCGTGAGGTCGATAGGAAAAAGATGGTCGTTAAGGTTCAACTGGCAGTTGCATAGAACAGAATCAAGAACAATGGGTTCACCACTAGCAACTTCTACTGTCAAGGGTTTTCCTAGTTTCGTTCTAGACACGCGAAGCATTAGCTCAAAAGACAATGACACAAAACTCTTGTCGGCACCCGAATCAAAAAGAACAGATGCAGGCTGATTATTAATTGTGACAACCGTCACTTTTCCGTACATTCCGTACACTAGATGAACAGTAATTTGTGCTTTAATGACTGTACATGATCTAGTTTACCAGACAAATAAATTCCTGAATTCCATGCAAGTGAATTCATGCATGATATATGCTACAAGAATCACGTTATGATAGCGTTGCGTCAAAAATTAGTAAACTCACCGGTAAGACACATCGTGTCAACAGAACTGCAGAAAGCAGTCAGACATTAGAATTAGGGCCTAGGTGTAGGTCCAACGTCAAAAATACATTAAAACCCAAGGATACATACAAGGGTTACATATATACCTCCCGAATAATATTTAATGCCACAAATATTCTGTTATGATTAAAATTTTATTTTAATCAGGTTCGTGTTGAAAAATAAATTAAAACGCTTAAAAACGTTATTTTTCAAGTTTAAGCGCGTACCGTGTGTTCCTACGCGACACAATGCTTACACTGCAAAACGCAGACAACGCAGCAAACCCAGGAATATGCCAGGAATATACCAGGAATATACCAGGAATATGCCAAGAATATGCCAGGAATATACCAGGAATATACCAGGAATATGCCAAGAATATGCCAGGAATATACCAGGAATATACCAGGAATATGCCAAGAATATGCCAGGAATATACCAGGAATATACCGGGAATATACCAGGAATATGCCAAGAATATGCCAGGAATATACCAGGAATATACCAGGAATATACCAGGAATATACCAGGAATATGCCAGGAATATGCCAGGAATATGCCAGGAATATGCCAGGAATATGCTAGGAATATGCTATATGGAAGGTCTATAAATACCACCATTTCATCACAACACTCTTCTCTCCCTTCCTCCCTCCATGGCTACGGCCCAAACACCCCTCTTTCACCCTTCACTTTTCAACTCCTTTCCAAGCAATCTATGATGATTCTAAGGTGTCTCGAGCTTAATTAGGAAGGTTGCAAGCAACGAAACTTGAAGGACCTTCACCATTTGCTTTTATCCACCTCATTTGCACTCTTGAACTTCCCTAGCCTTGAGCTAGTAGTAAGTGTTCTAAAACACCTTCTTGATCTTGTTTATAGTGATTAATAAGAAGTTTAATGGTTAAAAATCAAGAACACACAAGATCATAACTTAAAGTCTTGAAAGTAAGATGAATATGTTGGTTAAAAGCATAAGAGTTGTGTAAAACTTGTAAGACTTGTTTTGTGGTGATTATTTAGTGCCGATCTATGTTGTGGTAGCTCGGATCATCATCTAACCCGGATTAGTCATGTTCATGAAACATGACATAGAATATGTTAAGAATGAAAAGGGTTAAATGATGAAACTCTACTACACACTAAACATGAACTTGTGTAAAAATAGTTTTTCTTATAAAATTGAGTTCTAAACTAGTAGATCTAAAGATCTACAAGTGGTATTTTCGAAGAACCAACTGTAAGACAAAACCATGTTTTAAAACCGGATCTTTCCTAAACTAAAGGTGTTTTTGAGAACCAAAAAGTGTGTAGACATTTGTGTAACGAAAGAATTTAACAAAGAAATATTTCCGTAAATACCGACTAGAAGTTGTAAAACTTCATATTCTCTAAAAAATAAAGTTTTCGAGATAATGATTTTGTTTTTAAAGATGGAAAGACTTACTAAACGTGCTAGTAAGTTACTACACATTTTTGTAAATATTCAAGTTCATGAAATGGAGAAATTAGTGATTGTTGTTGATGATTACTGTTGATAATTGTTGTTGATGATTGTTGACGATTTAAAAGAAAATAAACACATGTTTTGAAAACATGGGAAACCTCCATTTTTAGGGGAAACTCTGTCAAATTTTTTATAAATTTTGACACTTAGAAAAATATAAGTTTTTTGAGAAACGTATTCCCTAAAAATGTATTTAAAAGTATTACCAAGGTTTCCCTAATTTTTGGTGATAAGAAATGAGGATTTCTTCAAGAATAAAAATGGATATAAGTATGTATATTTTTTAGAGAAAAATATATATTATTTTATCACCAACTTTTGTGCTAAGTGTATATAGTATGTGTTATACGTGCTAGTGTATTAAGACTTAAAAATACACATACAACATACAAGATACATAATTCGGGTGCAAAGTGCAAAACACGAGATACTTATATTAATTTTTGAGAAAATAATATAAGTAAGATACTTAGTTAAAAATATAAAATATTTTTAACACAAGAATATATATACAAAAGAGAGTGACTGTACTTGTGCGACGCAAGTCTAGTGACTAACGTTAAGAAAACGCGTATAGGTTACGACGTTAATTAAGCAAATCCGGTGAAGTTTACGACGCAAGGAACGCAAAGTTGTGAGTTCATGCTCCCCCTTTTCTCTAACTGTTTTTGGTTTTATAACTCTCGGGGGTGAAATACATGTTACAAATATTATAATTTTTACAAAGGGTAAAAATACAAGAAGCACTCTTGGTGAGAACGAGAACCGAGTGCAATATGATTTGAGAATACGAGAAGCACTCGTGGTGAGTGCAATATGATGAGCTTTAAGAAAAGCCTAGAAAATACTAGATCATGTGAGCTTAAACTAAATATTGAGATGCCATTAATACTTAATTAGGGACGAGGGTTAGATCTAACGGGTACGGCCGAGCCCCACTCATGGTCCTTATGTGACCACTTGAGTGCTTCGGTGTCCTAGTCGAGGGAAATCGACGCAGTCGAGGGTAATCGACACAGTCGAGGGTAATCGACACAGTCGAGGGAAATCGACACAGTCGAGGGTAATCGACACAGTAAAGGAGCCAACACTAATGCTCCATATGCTCACATGCCTTAAAGGAGCCAACACTAATGCTCCATATGTCCTCACATGCCTTAATGTCCTTGTATAAACAATCATTTAAAACGTGGGGTACACAAGAAAACTTGAATGATAATTGAGTACGTGGGGTACTCAAGAAAACGGGAATTATACTTGAGTACGTGGGGTACTCAAGAAAGGCTTGAATTATACATGACAAATACTATGTTTTCATACGAAGTATAAAAACGTGAAATACAAAAACGCATGAACTCGCTCAACTTTATGTTGATGTTTTCCAAAATTACATGTATTTCAGGTGACAGGATGGATCTTTGGCGCAAGTGTCGTAACTAGAAGTAGACTACAAGTTTAGATGTCATCCACTTTTGTTGAATAGTAACCTTGTCAAAGGTCGTGTTTTGAAAACTTAAATAACAAGTGTTTGTAATACTCAAATTTTCATAAATGGATGAACATCGTTTGATCATGTAGTTGTTTATTACGATTGAATGCAATGATAACAAGCTAGTCACACATCATACGCTTCCGCAAAAGACAGGGTGTGACATTAATAAAGAACGTACCGTTCACCACATTATCGTCCGCCTGCGCCTCTTGGGCATTCATGTTGAAGACTCGCCCTCGAGCCTGAGCCTGATTCTGATTTGGATTCTGATTCTGGTTAGCTAGCCTTGGGCACCGGTTTCTGTAGTGGGTCAGATCCCCACAATTATAACAAGCACCTGGTGGGTATTGTGGTCGTGCAGCTTGACCCTGTTGCTGAGCAGGAGGCTGAGCAACTTGTTGAGCCGGGTTCTGAACTGCCCGATTCTGAGCAAACCGACAAACATCGACAAGATGACCTGACTTCCCACAGTTAGTACAGAAACGGCACTGATGTTGCGGCTGATGGTGACTGTTGCATCTATTGCACAAAGGTGCATTCCCTGAATACGGCTTCTTCGCTGGAGGCTGTGCGGCTTGGTTGGGAGCTGCCTGGTTAGCTTGGGCAGTGACAGCATAGTTTTGGGAAGCCTTACGCTTCCTTGCCCTTTTCGATGAACCAGAATCCTTTCCATTCTTGTTTTGACCTTTCTTGCTATCTTCCTTGTCAGACGACTGTTTCTTGCCCTTGCCACCCTTCCTGTGTAACTTATTCTTCCGAATCTGCGACTCAGTCAATGTCGCTGATAACTCGATCGCCTGACGGAGTGTGGCAGGGTTACTACCAGTAATGATGTCTTGTACTGAATCAGGTAGGCCGTCGATGTATCTTTCAATAGCCTTGTCAAGTGGGGTAACCATCGTTGGGCATAGCAGACTCAACTCCTCAAACCTATCAGTATATGCCCTGTGCTAACCACTATCTTGCTTCAAATCATCAAATTCCTTCTCCAAACCTCGCTGCTCATGACGAGGACAGAATTCCCTCATCATAAGGGCTCTAAGTTCAGCCCAGGTTTGTGCTAGAGCAACTTCTGCACCACGGTCTCTCATAACCCCGTTCCACCATGTGGAGCCCTCTTCTGAAATACGCTCGAAGAAAACTCGACCTTGCGATTATCCGGACACTGCACGTGGCGGAAAGTATTCTCAATGCTCTCGAACCATTGAAGAAGCCCAGTCGCTCCTTCAGAACCACTAAACTTGAGTGGTTTAGCCGAGTTAAAATCCTTGTATTTGCATGGAGCATTGTTGTTGTTGTTGGCTTGGTGCCATTGAGCAAAGAGATTTGGAAATTGAGCAGCCATCTGCTGCGCAATAATTTCTGCCAGTTCGGCAGTCGCAATCAAATTGTCGCGTCGAGGAGGCATTCTAAAAGAGGAACATGAAAGGAAACGAGTGAGATGATTAGGTGAAAGGAAACGAGTGAGATGATTGGGTGAAAAGAATGAGATGAAACAAAATCAACAAAAGCAAAGATGGTGGTCATTCATCCGCATTACCAAGCAAACAAACGACACACAGTGACTAATCAAAGTAAATGGATCAAAAATAATGTATTACGAAGACATGCTCGCCTATAAGTGAACACTCATCCCAAGAATTCCCAGGTAAGCACAACTGGTCTCGCGTCTGATGAGATATATACGAAGTGCTTGCCTAGACAGCACTCTTCCAGTTTGCACGTGTTCACATTATTTAAAACCCAAAACGTTGACGAGATTTTGAAAATTTGAAGGCACAAGGCCAAAAATTTAGTCAAACTGGAAGGGTTCAAAACCTTACAAAAGAGGGTTCAAAACCTTTTAATAAATCATCCAAAAACAGATGATTGTTTTTCAAAAATCGTTTCGGAAAAATTTGGTTTTTTTTTTTTTGTTTTAATAATCACCTAAGGATAGGTGATGTGCATGTTTTAAGATCTAAACACAAGATAACTTGCGTTAGGGTCCTAGAAAGGTTATAGTCTAGGTCAAAGAATTACTAATAACCTAATTCCCTATAACCATTGGCTCTGATACCAACTCTTCTGTCACACCCCGACCGCGTATAACATGCAACCGCGGCGGAAACGTCGGGGAGTGTTGTAACAGAATTAATTGTTTCATAACCATGGCATTCAAAGTTGTAATTTTATTTATAAACATAAGAGTTACATTGTCTTAAACAGGAAATAAAGAGTTCAGAACATAATTAAACTAAGTCTATCTTCATTTTATGTCTCTAAGGCACAGGTCCGCCCTAGTGTCACGATCATCATCCTACGGAAAAGCTCCTGAAAACACATGTGAAAATAGGTACGTCAGCATAAAAATGCCTGTGAGATACATAGGTTTTGTGAAAATAGGATTCATGACTTATAAGTTTAGGAAAAATTGTTTAATAACAGTCAGTCATGAACCTTGTAAGTTGTTTTGTTTTGTAAATCATTAAAAAGCAATGATATGTATATGTAAGAGAATAATGTAAGGTTAAATGAATAACCAAGTAAAAATGAGTTTGTATAAGATAAGTTGTTTTGTAAATCAATGTCTTGTGAAAATAAGTTGTTTATGTAAAATGTAATATGTCAGATATTGAAATGATTTAAATAACGTTACGATATGTAATATTATACAAACACTTATATATAGGAAGTACCAGCGGCGTATCCACCATGTTTGTATCATATTACACACGCATCGTTACTCAAATCACTTACCCAAACAACCACCAATGTAACTTGTTCATGTACAAATCAATTGTCAAGTGTTATTGAGTAAACCATATCAAAATGTCCATGTCTAATATAAATCCCCAAATTTGTAATCAATGTCAACATGTTTATGTTTGATGTAAATCATATAATGTGTATCCCAAAAATGTCATGTATGGTAAGTGAAATATATCAACTAAACCATATGTATAATGCACAAAAACAAGGTATTGAAATAAAACATGGTTTAAATCAAAGTTATGTTTTGTGTAACAAATGCATGCTTTACTGATACAAACATTTATGCGGTATTGTGAAAATGCATACATCCAAGCCTTGAGACTGTGGCGATAAACCCTTAAACAAATTAAAGGCTTATCTAAGTTATGTATATCGAATTCGGTCATTCCTTCCAATCCAAAACAAACCCAGGATTTCAGGAATGGGAGTTGTCAATTCCTATGGTACCACTACCTACTAACGAACGGCGTAGCTAATGTTAATGAATGTATTGTTCCATTGTAAACAACCCAAATGTCATACCAAAATGTAAACATGTGATGAAAGCAACTGTACTGAGTATGCACACAATGGGCATACATAGCATGAAATGTAATGTAAAACAATGTACTAAGTACGCACACAATGGGCATACATAGCATGAAATATAATGTAAAACAATGTACTAAGTACGCACACAATGGGCATACATAGCATGAAATGTAATGTAAAACAATGTACTAAGTACGCACACAATGGGCATACATAGCATGAAATGTAATGAAATCATGTACTATAATGTACTAACGAACATAGTAGGCATATGATATGAAAACATGGAAAGCATGAAAGTATCAAGTAGGCACATGTGTTTCACCCCAAAACAGATTGGAAAACAGTAAAAGAGGGGTCTATGTACTCACTTGAGATTGCTCAGAAGTCCTAAGATAACCACCAAGCAATGCTAGAGATCACGGAATCAAACGGCACCTAATATAGGTAGCTATGTTAATAAACCGGACCTAATATCGGAAGATTTAGATAGAATGAGGGTTCGTAAACCAAACGAGTATGGAGACTCGTGTCATATGGTTTAACAAAGCCTACATACTAATTGAAACCTAACTTAAGTGCTTACGACCCATTACGACCCGTTTAGGTAGCTTATGCTACTTTGACGCGTCGCTCGCGTGAAACGCGTTCGGACCGCTTAACTAGTCCTATGACAAGTAACATATTCCTTAACATGTCTAATATTGTTGTCAAATCAGTTTAGATGTCAAAAGTTATGTTACATATGTTTAAAATGAATTTTGGCATCAAAGGGGTATTTTGGTAATTTACCTAAGGCATATAAACTACCTATCATACAACTACTTAAACGAAGCGACCATAAGGTATAACCTCAGAAGGTTATTCCCTATATACTATGGTCACCTAATGTGTTTGGTCGGATCCTAATGATCGACCAAATGGGTCGGGTTCGAAGGTATAAGCGATTTATTAGATCGCTTACCCTTACGACCCTAGACAACGTGGTAATCAGTAGGTATAGTCACAAGGGACTATAACCATCGTGATTACAATCATGTTGCGAAGTTCAAACGAACTTCGCATTGACCATAAACTGGTCAATGCAGAAAGCCAAACAAAGTTTGACTTTCGGACTCGAAAAACAATAAAAGAACGAAGGAACACTTACGAAGGGTCCTCGAATGCTAATCTAGATCAAAATAGCTCAGGTATGAAACAAAGGTTTCAACTTAGAGCACATTAGATCAGATTCTTGTGAGGAAAAGTGAAGGGTGGAGGTGGGTATTTATAGTTTTTGGTTCACCGTTAGGATTATTTCTTGGAAAGGGGGCACGATCTAAGCCGTACACTTGTTGGAAAGTTGTGGTAACTCATTTGCCATCCACCATAAGAGTTTGACACTTGGCACTTGGCCTTTGGAGAGTGTTAAGGGCTGTTAACAGCTGTAAAAAAATGTTTTGCTGCATCTGGCCCCTACTTACGGACCTAGTTTGGCAGATTTACAGTTTCAGTCCCTTCAACCTCAAAACTTGGTTTTCGATGCGTTTTTTGACACGTTTAAGACCCGTTAACACCATTTCAAAGCTCTAAAATGAAGTTAAAGTATAGGGAACTTAAAATGTGTTCAAAAATATCTCGGGTGTCAGTTCGTTTAGCCGCACGGTTACGTTGTTCGGTTAATTACGACGGAATGCGCATAAGCGCGAAAAATGATCCAAATGGCGTGACGAATGGATTTTTCTTATGCCAAACACTAAAATAAAATATTTTAGTGCTTACATAAATTTTTGGATGTCCGGATGTATTCAGAACGTAAGTTATGCGCGAAAATGCAAACCTGTGCACTTTTTTGACGCTTTTAGTCCCTGAATGACCCCAAAAGTTTATTTTAGCATACCGAACCCCTCAAAGCCTATTTCTAAGCTATGTAAAGGATATTTATGGTATGTTTAACTTATGGTCATGTTCCGGAATGTTCGTTACAGTTTAAATTGGCATACTTTCGCAGTTTGTCAAGTTTAGTCCCTGTAAGCGAATTAACTTGTTTTTGCCATACCAAAGCCTTCAAAACTTATTTCTAAGTTATGTAAGGGTTGTTTAAGGTATGTTAAGTATATGTTGATGTTCCAAATTATTTGTCGCATTAAACTGACTACGTTTATGCACCAGTTTGCGTATAAATCTCCAGAAAGCGATGTAGAGTTTGAAATTGGATAAAAGTCAAAACATGAAAAATGTAAAACATAACCAAACAAACATTGGGATCAAATAACATTGTTTTATTGATAATAGAACTGTTCATAATGATTACAAGCACAGATGTTACAATAAAAACTAAGAACGAAACTTAAATGAGTCATACGGGTCAAATGGCGATCGCCATTTGAACCCGGTATTTAATGTTCGATTTGTCAAGTTTATTACTTATAGGTGAGCATAGTGTATGGGCATGCATTGTCATAGTTTGGAAAGTATTAACCGTCGCAAAGTATGAATAACAAGTTAATGGATTTGACCCGCGCCAGGTATGTATAAAAAGATTATATTTTTAATAGGAGCTTAGAGCTCGACTAGAGAATGATGTGCCAGAATAAGATAACGGATACACAAATGTAAGAATGTAATTACAATTAGACTTCCGAAAAGTCAAACGAAGTAAATGAATTCCTTGCAAGTATGCAAGTGTAAGGTACGAACGTGTACCTCGATACGACCACATTAAGTAAGGGGGTGTTAGTCTGACCTTGAAAGGTCAAACTGCGAAAGTTGGCAAAATGACCAATAAAATGAAGGGATAGTATGTAAGAAATGGAATGTATGATATGTTTTAGCATGTACGTAAGAAAATTGTGAAAGAGACAATAGGCGAACAAACACCATGTAGGACGCAATTACAAAAGGTTATGTGCTAACTATTTATTAATAGATAAATATGATGGAATTATTAGTGAGATGATAGTAATAAAGCTAGTGGAAGGATGCTCACGAGTGGGAGCATATTTCATGAATGAATGAGACCAATTCTGGAACGGAAGGTACATATAAAAACGGATCGATCCGGCACACGGATAACTGATTTATGCAATGAAGGCGAGGTTAGTAAAATGTTTAATTCTTGATTGATGATTAAGAATCCGTAGATTTATTTGTAAGTGTGAACAAAATGAATGGTAGGATAATTATGGTATGGTATACAATAATCGACCTGTAACGATCAGCGTGAGAAGGTATGAATGTCATTAAGAGGGAGATCTAAAGGCCTTAAATGAAAATTTGAACTGATTTGGTTAAATGCTCGTATGGTGCTCGTACACAACATACCTGGTTGTTATCATAAGTAGTTCATGCAAGGAGCTAATAATAAAGTGTTGCGAAGGATTAAATTTGAGGCTAAACTCAAACTTGTAATTAGTTCAAGTGACGGTAGTAACCGTAGAATGATGCTTTATACTCGTATTAAGTATGAAAAAGTAATTAGGAAGTGGGTAGCTTTGTATTAGTACCACTAAGTCATTAAATTTTTATAGTATACGTATAATGTTATGCTAAGCCCTCATATGAATAAGAAAGTAATTAGAAGAACGTTAGTAATGGGATAATGGGGTTTGCTCATGATTATAATAATGAATTATATCGTGCATGATTCGTGAGTGGAATGAAATAAATCGATTTATTTATATTAGTAAATGTATGAATATGTTACGCTTAATTAGAAAGATAGAAACAAGCCGTAAACATAAGCTTGTACGACCAATAGTATACATTGGAATAAATTTCAAGGAACGAAGTGCTAGTGATGAGGTATGCTAGGAACTAGCATTATAAAATGAAAACGACACTAATAAGAGCTCTGGATCAGATTCTGACTTATATGTGATTATGAAAGTAATTTATTTAATTTAAGAACGTAGGGACAATGCACACAAATATGTTTATGCATGAATGAAACTTTTGCCAATACCCCGAATGAATTTATGTTGTAGTAAGCTTGTGAATGAATAGATGAAAAATTAAGAGTAGAATTGATCTAATTTGTTATGTGTCCAGGTTTCGGGGACGAAACCTCTTTTAATGGGGGTAGACTTGTAACACCCCAAAAATGTTTAGTGTGAAAATAAGTAAAAATAAATAAAGAACTTAACGTAGTTAATGAAACATGGCAAAATGGTAGTTAAGTTATGGGAAAGCTTAAATTTAAACACACTTTCAAAGAGGAAGGGTTCAATGTGTAAAATTGTGAAATAAATAAGAAATAAAAAATGAATTACGGGTGAAGTGTGGTGTGCGACGCTGGGATCGATCAGGAAGGGTAAACCCCTTTTTCTTCTCTAGTTCCTCAAATCTCTAACAAATTAAAGGTGTTTCTGGGCATAAATCGAATGCATGTGACCAAATTCTCAACCATCTAAGGGTTTCCTACATAGGGTAAGTCAGATTATGCGATTTGATGCACTTTCATGAACTAGGGTTTAATCAATTCGTGAAAATTGGAGAAATCGAGCCTGTGTATGAATTAGAAACATCATTAGAGGATGTTTTATGCTTGGAATTCGTTTGTATTGATGGTTTGAAAGAAAACCCATTTGTTCTAAAAGTATGATGGTTTTGAAGTTAAATAAATTTAGTAGTTTTGATTGATGAATGTTTATGTATTAGGATATTGATGAATTGTTATGATTGTAGAATGATTAAGATATGTGAATTTAGTTGATTAAAAGAGTTGTGAATTTTGCTAGTGAAATCGTGCATTGGATACATGTACATAATACTTAAAATGTTGTTGCACACCATATGTTCGTTAAAATGCCTCAATGAAGAACTATGTGATTTTGAATGTATTGAAAGTATTGAATTTGCATAGGGAAAATGTAGTATTTGATACATTGCAAAATATGAAATGGAGCGTGAATGAGATTATTATGTAGTGAATGAAATAATCTAAATAAGAATGAATTATGTGTAGGAGTGAAAGAAGAAGGAGTTAATTCCGGTTCGCAACAAAAGGCTCAAGAACGAGGTAAGTTCGATTTACTTACAAGTTTATGTAATGTTAATAGTTGTTCAATTATCATTACAAATCCATGTTTATTGCTAGTCTTACAACCCATTAGTTTCTAGTTGAATTTATAGAAGGTATGTTATTATGCATACTAACTCCTATTAGTAAATTATTGTTCATGCCAAAACCATATTTGATATTTGTGTTAGTTCAATAGCAAATGGTTAAATCCGTTTGAATGATTTACATGAACCGTAGAATTGTAAATGAATATATGTTATGACCGGTCCTTTATGGGATAACCGGGTAATGAGAAAGTAAGTCTAAAAGGAAAAGAATTTGTTCTTTGTAAACGAACCGAAGGAAAGTTTGATCATGAATGACATTATCCGTTATTAACGGATAATTTATGAATGAAAGGAATTTAACTCGATCCGTTATTCACGGGTTAGAGTGTATGTAAATGTTATGTACGAATGAAAGTGACCGTCCCAACGGGACAAGTATGCCTTGATATATTTCAAATTTTGAAGTTGTATGCTTTGACCCGTTTTATGAGGTGAGATAATGCGTGTATAAGATGAATGCATGAATGAGATTAAAGTTGTAATATTAGTTTAGAAGTGATGTAGCTAACGAGTTTTAAACTTGATGTTTGATGTAGGTAAATCCTTGAGTTCATAGCTTGGCGACTCAGAACGAACACACTCGATATCACGCCCATCTAGCGCTTCCGAAGATGTCACATTAGTATTGTCTTAGTTTTGGTCATATGTATTTTAACATATGTAATCTTTTTGGTGTCCTTGTGAATTGGATAAAAACTTGGTTAGTAAGTAGCTTTTGTATTAAAACAACTTAAACATGTTGGTTTTGCTTTAGTTTATGAAAATGGGTCTTTTAAGTTAAGCGTCTTATTGTTAAGCAGGAAATTGTCTATGTTCCGAATGGGTCACGCCCACTTTTTGTAAAAATTCATATGTTTTTATAGTCTTTTAAAAAGGGTAAGGATTAGTGCGTTATATTCCATTCCATTGACCAACCAAACACATTTTTCTTCGTTCCTTCATAATGGTCCATTCCATTCCTTGTCTCATTCCTGCATACCAAACACTATCTTACGGTCACATGTTCAAACCTCGGTTATGGTGAATCAAAGTAAAAAAGCAATTTTTTTTTAAACGAAAAACCAGTTGCCCCGCTATGAAACGCGAGCTTGCCTTAACCCATAACTGAAAATTTTCATTTAAAAAGTCAAATATCTATGATGCTAAGCAAGGTTGTGAAAACCGGACCTGACCGGCCGGTTCGACCGGTCGGACCGGCGACTGCTGCCTCATCCGGTCCGTGGTTGTGGAACAGTTCTGCACTTAGCCGGCCGGCCGGCCAGACCAGTAACCGGCGGCCGAACCCGAAAATCGTTAAAATAAGCGGTTGAGCCGGTGACTGGCGACTGGGTTGTGACGATCCGCGATGAGATTCGCAACACCACTAGTAAACCTTCAATCCAAACATGTAGTTCATAATCGAAGCAATCGATATATGTTGCTCAGAGAAAGGGAAACGAAGACTGTTGCTCAGATGTGTATATTAAAAGTTGAAAAAAAAGTGATGCAGAAAGAAAGTAGGAGACGATGGTTATTGGAATTAATTTATTTAGTAGTGGACCTTATAAAAGATTTTGATAAATAGATCTGACACCCATTTTAAGAATTTGGTTTAATTCCAAAGAAATTGATCATACATATAAGAGTTAATTGCCAAAATCGTCCCTAAGATTTGGGCAGATTTGCCATTTTCGTCCAAAATGACACTTCTGTACCAAATTGCCCCTAACGTTTGTAACTTTTTGTCATTTTCATCCAAACCACTAACTTAGTTTATTTTTTCTGTTAAGTTGAGGATATTTGGATGAAACTGACAAATATAAAACCAAAGGGATGATTTTGGCAATTTACTCAAACTCTTTCAAATTTCTTTTATTTAATTAATTTTGTTACATATATAATCAAAAAGAATATACATGCAATTTTTATGTGAAAAAAATAATAGCTTTGTCACATAATTTTTATAAATTTTCATCCAACCACTAACTAAGTTAATTTTTCTATTAAGGCGAAGGATGTTTATAAACTAAGACAGAAATTAATTTCTAATTTTTTATATAGATCAGTTTTATAAAAATAAAATATACTTAAACCTCTAAATTTTATAAAACTAAAATGCTGGTGACCTTATTGAAAAAAGTCAAATAAAAAAATCTTATCATATATACCAAGTTTGTAATTCATCTTCTACTCTTTTAAATTTGGATGAAAATTTATAAAACTTATGTGACAAAACTATTATTTTTTTTTTCTAAAAACTCCATGTATATCCTTTTTTATTATATATGTAACAAAAATAATTAAATAAAAGAAATTAAAAAGGGTTTGAGTAAATTGCCAAAATCGTCCCTGTGGTTTTATATTTGCTAGTTTCATCCAAATATCCTTAACTTAACAGAAAAATAAACTAAGTTAGTGGTTTGGATGAAAATGGCAAAAAGTTACAAACGTTGGGGCAATTTGGTACAAAAGTGGCATTTTGAACGAAAATGGCAAACGTGCCCAAACCTTAGGGACTATTTTGGCAATTAACTCTACATCTAATTTATATCTTTAATTTTTAATTAATAAAATATCATACTAGAATTTTTAAATCAACTAAAAAAATATACACTTATCAATTTTATCATTAGTACTAGTATTAAGCCCCTGCGTTGCACTTATCAATTTTATCATTAGTACTAGTATTAAGTCCCTGCGTTGCAGCGGTTGTCATAAAACTGTTTTAAGTAGTAGCAATACTATACCATTGTCAGCGACCACTAACACCGGAAAAGCTCGTAAAAACAAAATAAATAAAAACAGGAAAAAAATAACGCTGAGCGAAAAACTGACGTAAAATCTTTGAATCACGCACGCTCGTTGCTAAGAAATTAAACCAAAACGTAAAACATAGAAAAAACAAATATGTCCATCCAGGACCAGCGTGTTGGAAGAACTTGTCAAACCCAAAAAAATAGATGTGGCGCGACGGGCTAGTCAAACGGGAAAAAATATAAGAAAAAATGTTGAACCCCACACGCACGTTGCGGTACGTTAACTCACAAAATTTAGAACGAAACGAAAAACTTCGGAAAGATGAAAAGTATGGTGGACCAAAATTGAAAATAAAAAAGAGTTGGGATTAAATTGCAAAAGATGAAAAACTTTGGGTTAAAAGTAAAAACAAAGAATCTAAATTGCAAAATTGAAGTTATTTATTAATTTTATATAAAGATAAGGATAAAAATAAGTGATATCTATATATTGGTTATTAATTAATATTAATATTAGAAGAAATTTATTAAATAAATATAAACAAAATTTATGAGGTTGAAGGAGAGAATGACATGTGTCATTATTTGGAGTCTTTTATTATAAGTTAGATTACTTAATACACGAACCACGATTAATTTAAAAAAACAATATATTTCAACTTTATCAAATGAAAGATTTTAATAATTTTGTTTGAGTAAAATGCACGGATAGTACATATGGTTTTGTAAAATAACGCCTATAGTCCTCAACTTTTGAAAATTACACCGGTGCTCCCTGTGATTTGACAGTTTGTTACTCGGATAGTCCCTGGAGTGGATATCCGTTAGTTTTCTCCGTTAATCTATGTTAAATGACAAAATCACCCCTACACACACACATAAAATATACACACTTACGCATTTTTCTCTCTCCCTTTCTTTTATTACAGTCTTACATTAAGCCATTACCACTGCCAACACCACCGTGGCATCACCATCACCTCCACCAACCACCGTCATCACCACCTTCCACCACTACTGTTACAACCACCTCCCACCACAACTACAACCGTTTACCACATCCCCTTCTCCGCCACCATCATCCACCTCCCCTTCCCTACCTTCGCATCCTCCTCCACTACCGTACATAAGAGATATGTGAGGTAGAACCTAAACAATGCAGATTCATTGTCTTTATCTTGTTGTGTGTCACCGTTAACCACCAGGTACCACCACCACTTTGTTTGTAGCCCCAAATCGATTTGATTTTTAAAAATTAGGATTTCATTGGTTTGATTTTATGGAAGGAAATAGGGATTCGTTGTCGGTTTGATGGTGGTTGGTATTGTGGCGTTAGGGATGGTGACAGCCGGTGGTTGCATTGGCTATAGGGGTGAAGGCAGGTGGTGATGGCAGCGTTTGATGGAGGTGGTGGTGATGTGGGATGTGGGATGCACAACTGTTGGGTTTTTTGTACAGACAAGGAATTTTTCCAAGGCTTTATTCGTTATGTGTGTGTGTGTATATGGGTAATTTTGTCATTTAACATAGATTTAACGGAGAAAGCTAACGGACATCCACTCCAGGGACTATCCGAGTAACAAACTGTCAAACCACAGGGAGCACCAGTGTAATTTCCAAAAGCTGAGAACTATATGTGTTATTTTACAAAACCGCACGGACTATCCGTACATTTTACTCATTTTGTTTTGAGTTAAATGGCCGGATAGTCACTGTGGTTTGCCCCTTTTCACCTTTAGTCTCCAACTTTTTAAAATTACAGCTATAGTCCCCAACTTTTCGATTTTTGTTCCCGGATAGTCCCTGTGCCTAACATCAGTTAGTTTTCTTAGTTAAGAGAGTGTGAAATGACTAAAATACCCTTTTCTTTAAAAAGAACAAACCACAGGGACTATCCGGGTATTTAATAAATAAAAAAAATAAAAACTAATTAATAAATTAAAGCTCACTTGGCAATCCCCATGTGGTTTGGGTTGGGCCGGCTTCCTCCTTGGAGGTCGCCGGTTCGACTCCCGGGTGTTGCATACGGGGGGTGGGACGTCCCAATGATGGATCGTATCCTACCGAGGCATGGTGCGGTCTTGAGGGCAACCCGGTTTTACCCAGCTGTTACCCCAGCGAGTCTCTCGTGTGGGGGCAGTATGGTTTCCGGGCAGAAGTCAGCTTGCGCGACGGCCGGGGCCCGATCGAACATCGCGTCCGTAAGTGTGGGGCTGACGGGGGATTGTCTTCGACATGAACCCGGTGACCACTGGTCCAGTACATAGAAAGTCACCTTCCAAAAAAAAAAAAAAAAAAAAAAAAAAAGTGGGCCCCATAACCTACCCCATCCCACACCCTACCCCTACCATCATCTTCTTCTTCTCTTTTCCCTCTTAGGCCATGGGGTATGGGGCGTGGGTTGGGGGAAAACGCCCAAGCCACCACCCCGGGGGCTTGGGTTGGGGCTTGGGTTTGGGCGTGGCCCCTTTGGCATGGGTTTGAAGCCGAGCGTGGGACGGGCTAGCAAGGTGGTATGGCGGGCTCTCAATAGTCATGTGTCAACTCATACCCCCAACCCAAGCCCCACCATACCCCATGGGCATGGGTTTTTTTTCCCATTCCACGTGTCAACCAATGCCCAACCCAAGCCCCACCATACCCCACGGTCTTACTCCGGCTTCACTTACCCATTTGAAAATCCTGTCATCATCTTCATCTTAATCTCTGGTTCTACCGCCACACTTACCCACTGGAATCACGACACACAATCTCTCAAACTCTTTTCCATTTTCCGAATCCAAAAATAGAAATAAATCTCAGCTATGTCGGTCAGTAACTTTTCACCCTCGAATACTCTGTTCTTCCTCTCCAAATGGCATCTTCATCATCCACTGCACTCCGTCACCTCTGCCATCAACTCCCCGTCCGCCGTCTTCCTCCGTCAATCCACTTCACCTCCGTTAGAGCTTTCTCTACCGAAATAAACGGCGAAAAGGTTTCTAATAAACCTCCGATATGTACAGCCGATGAGTTACACTACGTGTTTGTTAAAAATTCTGACTGGAAACATGCCTTATGGTGGTACCTTCCTTCTCATCAGGCAAGTTGTTGCGTTATGAGTTACTTGTTATGACTTATGATATTCTTATCTGATTATTATTATTATTATTTGGTGAATAAATTATCACTGATTTGCAGGTGGGTAAGTGGGAAAAGTGGGAAAAGAGAAGAAGAAGATGATGGTAGGTGTAGGGTGTGGGTGGGGTAGGTTATGAGGCCCACTTGAAATTTGAATTTTTTTTATTTTTATATTTATTAATACTCGGATAGTCTTTGTGGTTTGCCTTTTTTAAGGAAATGATATTTTAGTCATTTCACACCCTCTTAACTAAGAAAATTAACTGATGTTAGGCACAAGGACTATCTGGGTACAAAAATTTAAAAGTTGGGGACTATAGCTGTAATTTTAGAAAGTTAGGGACTAAATGTGAAAAAATGGCAAATCACAGGGACTATCCGGGTATTTAACTCTTTTGTTTTATAAAACTTACTTTCTTATTATGTTTTCTATAAATTTAAATTATAACTTATTTATCCGGTTCTTGTATTCTGTCTGACTGGTTCAACCAGTGGACCGGTAAAGGAACCAGTTCAACGTCCAATCCAGTTTTAAAAACATTGATTTGAAGGCCAACATAACAAAAAGTAAAAAGAAAAAACGACAACTAATCATACGACAACACGTGTCTGGATAAGCATTGACTTTTTCATATACCACTATTTACACAAACACCATAAAATCACAAAAATTAACCCACCGATTATCACCTTGTCAAACACCACCAATGTCCACCACCACCGAGTCAGTCCAACTCACCTCCAACTGGTCCGAGTTAACTCACGAGATCCTCCTCAACATCCTAACTCGACTCACTCTCGAAGACCGATGGAACGGCTCCATGCTCGTCTGCAAGTCATGGCTACAAGCCTCCAAGGATCCGTCTCTTCACTCCGTGTTCGATCTCGAATCGTCCTTCAAATCGCGACCCGTTGAGTCGACTCGCTGGTGGACGCCTGAGTTCGAGAGGAAGATCGATAACATGATCAGATCTGTTGTGGATTGGAGTGAGGGGAAGATTGTTGAAGTTAGGGTTAGACATTGTTCTGATCGGGCGCTTTCTGTTGTTTCTCAACGGTAATGGTTTTGTTCTCGTTTGTGAGTTTGTTGGTTTGATTTTGGTTGAGCTAGGGTTTGGTTTGTGATTGTTTTTGTGTGGTTTTGATGGGTGGAAATAGAAGATTGGGGATTTGTTTGAGCTAGGGTTTGGTTTGTGATTGTTTTTGTGTGGTTTTGATGGGTGGAAATAGAAGATTGGGGATTTGTTTGATCTAGGGTTTGTTTGTATCTGTTGTGTGTAATTTAGATGGTTGAAAACAGAGGATTAGGGATTTGTTTGATCTAGGGTTTGTTTGTTTGCATTGTTTATGTGCGATTTAGATTGTTGAAAACAGAGGATTAGGGATTTGTTTTACCTAGGATATCTTTGCATCTTTTACGTGCGATTTAGATCGTTGAAAACTGAGAATTAGAGATTTGTTGATCTAGGGTTTGTTTTGTGATCATTTTGTATGATTTGGATGGTTGAAAACAGAGAATTAGGAGGTAGCGTTTGAAATCTAGAAGCTGAATTGTAATGCATGTCTGCGTATGCATATTTGTTGCTAAGATAAAACTTTTACGTATGTGATATGATAATGCCAAATTTTTAACCTGTAATTTCAAATTAATTTAGATGAATTGTCGTACGATAAAAACTTGAATTAAAGTTTCTATAGTAGAAAATATTTCTAACGTATAATCGAAGTGATACACTCCTTATTGTTCAGCAGTTATTTCATGTAGCAATATCATTTTGTACATCAAAGTATCCAACAGAAAGGGGGTTACTCTCTTCATAATCCTAAAACATGCTTTCAAGACACCAAAAATACATTCAATGACGTTTCTTCAGTTTCATGAATGTGATTAGATTTTTCATCCTCGTTCATTGCACATGGATGACGGAAGTTTCCAAGCCCGTATGGGACATTGTGATATGCTGTCATAAATCCATGTGCAAGAGCACTAAAGGGAATATCAATTTGCACATAGTGATAATAATAGTAATGGTAATATGATATTACATTTATACCGTGAATAATGTACATGGTCTAGGAAATGGAAATTTTCTATTTGGATCTGCTACATCCTGAAATCAGTTGCTACGTTAGAATTTGTTAAAATCACAAGTTGCCAAAATCTATTAGTAACATTCATCCCTTTCGTCTTCCTCTCATAGTTGTCAATAGCGATCGCTACGGTCGCGATAGCGAATAGCGTGGCGTATAGGTCCATGCTCGCTATATGGTCTGTAGCGATAGATAGCGGCTTTTATTTTTTTATATATAAATAGCAATAAAATAGCTGAATTTTAGGTTTTTGTTAAATATACTTGTAAAATAGCGTATATACCAGGGTATTTTGATATAATATACATATAAATTTCTTTATAGTGTATCGCTATTTAGCATATAGGTACCTTATCGCTATTCGCCATTAACAACTATGTTATTCCTCTATACAAATGTTGTTTATCACAAACAATGGCAGGCATTGAAGTTAATAAGGGATTAAGGGGCATGGACCACTCCCTGCATAGAGTTTAGCAGTCATTGTAATTTTATTACAGAAGATCGTATTATTAATATTATTGTTCTTGTTAACTCATCATAGCCTTCTATTAGTTTCAGGGATCTTTGGATTAGGGTTCAATGATGTTGGTACTATAACCTCTTTAGCAAACCCCATTACTGTATCCATGACTTCTTGAACATACGTTACGAGTATTGCAACTTGTGTTTCACCACTTATAACTTTAGTTGTGGCCTATAATAAACACTAAGATAACCATCTTTCTTCTACTAGTATATGACTATCATCCTTTAACCACTCCAAAGTGTCCACAGTTGAACATGCATAATACATGATATGTATGGCAGCTCAATACATTGTCAACGTGTATTAATGTCCAAACATCATGAATACATAATGCCTTTTTTACTTTCATCTCCCTTGGTTGAAAGTAATGAATATATGTACAAGCTGAATTAAGGTTCCTTTTCTCCTTTTCATTGAACTAGTACATCATCTAAACAAGCTTAATTAAGGTTCTTTTTACGTGCTATTCAACAGATGCCCAAATCTAGAAGTATTATCAATCAAAAGCTGCCCAAACGTGACCGATGAATCCATGATAAAGATAGCATCCGGGTGCCCCAAACTCAAGGAACTCGACATGAGCTATTGCTACGAAATCTCTCATGAATCGATACAAGCGTTAGGAAGAAAATGCACCAACATCTCGATTCTAAAACGCAACCTTATGAATTGGTTAGATCCTTCAGAACACATAGGAATTGTACCCACGAGCTACTTAAACGCGTGTCCTCAAGACGGGGACTCTGAAGCTGCTGCAATTGGGAACTTAATGCCTCAATTATTACATCTTGAACTCAGGTTCTCGAAATTAACAGCCCGAGGCCTCGCTCTGATTTCGCAAGGGTGTAAAAACCTCGAGTACCTGGATTTATCGGGTTGTGTGAGTGTTACTAGCCGGGATATTGAGAATTCAACATCGGGTTTGACTAATTTGAAGAACGTTAAGAAGAACAACTTTTATATCCCGAGGTCGGCCAGTGTTCATGCGGAACGGTATGGTCATTGGAGGTTGTATGATGAACGATTCCAGACGGATGCTTTTCGTATTTGAACTCGCAACGGAGAATAATGGGGTTTCATTAGATGATCATGTTGTTATATAAGCGTTCCATTAGATGATCATTTTGTTATATAAGCTTGTTGTATCAAGTACATCTTTCTCATGTTTATATTGAATTTGAATGTAGATGTGTGCTGCTGTTTAAACCATCATCTTTACTAGGGCTGCAAACGAACCATTCAGCGAATGGTTTGTGAATCGTTTGGCGGGAAGTTCGTTAGTGTTCGTTCGTAAACAAACGAACATGAACAAGATATGTCTTTCATTTAGTTAAATAAATGAACATGATCAGAGGCTGCATTTGTTCATTTTGTCCGTGAACGTTCGGTAACGTGTTCGTTTACGTTCGATAGTTTATTAGTGTTTTAGTTTCTATATTTTATTTAAGTACTTCAAAATTCCTACAAATAAAATATTAATAAGTGTTGGTGTATTATATATTCTGTTCATGAACACTTGTTTGTCTTCGTTTGTTTCCATCTGTGTTTATGAAAATTATTTTGAGTTCACTAACGTTCGTTGCCTAAAATCAACATACGAACACGGTAATTTCCTTAACAAACATAAAATCTCGGTCGGTAAGTGTTCATGAATACATATATTTCTTAAGAAACGAACACGAACAAGGTCTTCTTGTTCGTGTTTGTTCGGTTTGTTTGCAGCCCTAATCTTTACCTTTTTGTATGTACTTTTGTGATAGGGTATCCAAATAGGTTGTGTTGGTGACAGGAACTTGAAAATTTGACACAAACACGACTATACAAACCTGAAAATCGTGTTAGACAGAAGAACTCGAATGCGATACGAATGTATGTGGATTTGCACTTTGCACTCACGACCTGTTTGATCTGATTCTTATCGGGTATACTTGTGGACCTGTGGTTGTAGTAATGCTTAGTTTCATATATAAAACATATTTTCTAACATATATATATGTATATATTTTTTGGATTTACTCTTTAATTAGTTAAAGATAGAAGAATTCTGAATCAACCTATTTACAAGAAGTTTGTTTAAGTTATGTGTATTTTCAAAAGTGGATAACATCATTGTATTTAATCTAGCATGGAATTGGATAATACTATAAGATAACACACAAAGATACGTGTTGTAGTTGAAACCGTCAACTCCTTTGTGGTATTTCTACTACGACTGCCCATCCTTGTTCCCGCAACTCTGCAAGAATAAATACAAGGGTCCCGGTAGAAACTCAATTTGATTTATATATTGAACTCCTAGTAGAATTTTTGCCTTCTATAAATAATATTGCACGTTTTATTATATACTAAGGTGACGGGAATTGTATTATACAATAATAATAATTAATTTGGTATAAAAAACACTGAGAGGTATTTTGTTTGTCTATCCCTATAGAGAAGGCAAGGAAAAAAGTGAAATGTATTGTCGTTTGCGTAGATAATAGTTTATTTATCAAAGTCTAGCGACAGTTGGAAACTTTTATAAGAGAAAGTTTAAAGGCCCACACGGCCAGCATGCATGCATGATTCAACCGATGAGATTTTATTGGGATTTTCTTTCATGTATTTTTTTTTGTTGGTTTCCTTCCATTCATGTGGGGTGTTGTGTTAGATATTGGATATTGAAAATGTGAATGCCATAATGTGTAAGTTGGTGTCATGGTCCCTTCCCTTCATAGCTGTTTATCCCCACAAACAATATTGTACGATGACAGATAGATAGATAGATATGTATATATAAACGTCAAATTTATTTATTTGAAGGAAAAGTATTTATCCACTAGTTCTTCTTTTGTATTCATGTTAGATTTATATCTACTTTTTTGTATATGTTTTTCTGCTCACTATTATTATTTTGTTTTCCACAACATTATAAGGAGTTATAGATTTTTCTTGCATGCATCAAAAAATTTGATTTTATTAAAAAAATGGTGTAATGTTTGCAGAGCCGGCCC
Organism: Helianthus tuberosus; assembly: GCA_030545235.1. Classification (NCBI taxonomy): domain Eukaryota; kingdom Viridiplantae; phylum Streptophyta; class Magnoliopsida; order Asterales; family Asteraceae; genus Helianthus; species Helianthus tuberosus. The sequence goes on from CM060403.1 coordinate 21,237,765, forward strand.
AATAGTATGTTATACCAAGATCTTGGCCTAGGGCCTCCACATTTTTGGGGCCTCCGTTTTTTAAAAAAAGTTCGATATGTGTTTTATAGTTTGGATATTAGATAGGCTTTGACAAATATAACATGCAATGCCCTGTAGTCTAGTGGTAAAGCTTTCACATTTTGTCTTTCTAGACCCGTGATCGAATCCCACCAGACTTAAGTGTTTTTGCTTTTTGTTGTTTTCAAGGCCTAATAGAGAAACCCAATGTAGTTTAATTATTTTCAAAAAGATTGGGCCCTAAAAGAATTTGTAATTACGCCTCAATGTTAAGTTGTTTAAAAAAGATTGGGCCCTAATAGAATTTGTAATCAGGCCTCAATGTTAAGTTGCTTTTGTGTTGCCCAACTCTTCTAATTTAGGGTTCCAGATGAAACGATCTGTGCCCAACTCTTTTAATTTAGGGTTCCGAATGAAACGATCGGTAGAGACGACCATTGAAATGACCAACATTTTGTTATTTTTGTAAAGATACTTATGATATTTTTTTGACAATGTTCACCACATGCAATAGCTCAATCGAAATAACAGAGGTTTGTTTCTTTAAGATCTCTCATTTATATTTCTATATTTACAACAACTATATGTTGATGACTGCCATAGAAAATTAGAGGAATCATATGGGGTTTCCAGCTAGTTAGCTTCTCCCTTTTGTTTTTTGGTTTTTACACAATTTAGGATCTTAACAAAATAATCATTTTTTTCTACCGAAAGGGCCCCAATAGTATCATCCGCTTAGAGCCTCCAAATAGCTTGAGCCGGCACTGAATGTTTGTTTGTGTACTCTTATAGTTGTCTTTGTCATCCGGCCCCAAACCATTCGATGCAACCATACATTTACGTATGTTATTTTTCATAAATCATTAAAAGTTATATTTGGAAATCATGACCTTCCCATCAATTAGTGATAAAAATAAGTTACATTCGACTTTATTTGGTTTTATTAAAATTATACAATAGTTCAATTTGAGTTGACTCAAAATTAACGATTGGTCAAACTAGGTCGATCTTAACACATATATTAATTTAAAATGAGTCCAAATGAGCGAGCAACAGACATGGCCATTCTTTATCATCACCACCTATTGGTCATTGCCTCCGCCACCTAAAGGTCGTCACCACCACCCACTACTAGAAAACAGCCACCTTTATGACAGCCAAATTTGTAGCAAATCTGTGGAAAACTGGCGTTACCCACAAATTTTCGACAAAAAAATCGTGGGAAATAAGCTTGTTGAAAAGTGAGCTAGCGACAAAAATACGACAAAATTTGCTACAAAATGCTGACAAAAATATTTTGACGCACATTTTGCTACAAAATTCCGACAATTCCTTTTTAAACCTTTACACACAACGTTTTGACAACTTTGTGAAAAAATCTAGTTTTTTTAATTTATTTTTTATTTATTTTAATAACAATAAAAATAAAAGCACTAACAAAGAATAAATACTCCGACAAATTTGCCACAATTGGTTTCGGCAAATTTTCTACAACTTGGTCTGACAAATTTTTGACGACTCATTTCGACGAATTTGCTACAAATTGTTTCGACAAATTTGCTACAGATTTTTTCGACAAGTTTGCCACAACTCATTTCCACATATTTGCTACAAATTGTTTGGACAAAGTTTGCTACAATTTGTTTTTGTTTCGACAAATTTGCCACATTTTAAGAAATAAAAGTGATATTAATATTGCTACAAAATTCCTACAAAATTACGAAAATTTATAAATTTTTTTTTTTGATAAAATAGCAAAATATTTAGAATAATCAAATCTACATAAAAATTTCCAAATGATTCATAAAAACCTGTTTAAATCACAAAATAAAAAATACCAAGAAATCCTAATAAAAATTAAAAACTAATACAATCGTTAACATTTCAATGTATACAAAACGAAAGCTTTTTACTCTTATCCTAACTTATTCATCATTTTTCCACCTTCGATTTCCATGTCGCATCTTCGGCCCGCTCTCGCTCTCGTTCACATTCGACCCGATCTTGTTCAAATTGTTTCAGTCTGGCTTCTATGTTTTGTCGAGCCTCTCGTTATTTTTCTTTTTCGAACCCCACTTGAAGTTTTTGGAGCTTAAAAAAGAATAATTAATACATATTAACATAAAAACTGTAACCTATTAATGGACACATGTTAACTTAACGGGTCGATCTAAATTTTTTTTGCGATATCTAAAAGAATCTATAGAAATCTATCATATTGAAATGCTCTTTGTTCACAACCATGCATAAATCATATAAATACACAAATGACCTGGCAGCGACATGCGACACGAGGACCAACCTGTCCCGTTTCATCCGATGAAACAACTTGGTTACCTCGTTCCTGTGTCTCCCACCATTCTCGATCACACGACTTCATGGTAGGGTGCACGGTTGTTACATTCGAGCTCCCTTGCTCATCAACTAACCATCTCATTGGCATGTCGGAAATTAGAGGTTCATATTTTGATTTTTTAAAAGAAAATGGAACGCGAGGCCGCCTGGGCTGACCAGTTTCTCATGATGAGACCTATATTTTTTAACCAGAAGTAAAAGATATAGTTTTATAGATCAGCAGGAACATGAACAAGAAATTCAGAATGCTTACCATAGATAGACACCACTAGAGAAATGATCCGGATGACGTAGAACTCTTATGTTCTCGTGAAGTGCAGCGAGCTTTTTCTTACTATAAAAACTATTAATTTTCAGAGCAAGAGCAAGCTCTTTGTACATCGGGATATAAATCTGCATTATACATAGGCCAAATACCATTAAAAAATATAAAAAAAATGTCCCTGAACTTTCACACTCTGTTCCCGAGTCTCATTTAATAGGGGGGAGGGGAAAGAAAGGAGAAGAAAATATAAAAAAAACCATGTTCCCGAGTTTTTTAAGGATAGGAGGTGAGGGAAAAGGGAATAAAATTTGTCCATATATTCATCCTCCCAAATTGGAGAGATTAGGAGAGAAAATATTATTAATTACTAAATTGACCTCATATCTAATTAAAATGTTTTATGGTTAAAGGGTATAATGGTAAAATTGTTATTTTCTTTTCTTTTCCTCCTAACTCGGGAACACATAAAATGCTTGATTTCTTCTCTTCTCTTTTTCTTTACTTTTCATTAAACTCAGAAACACAAAAAAAAAAAATCACATCTTTTCCTTCCTTTTCTCTCTTAATTTATTTTTGTAACACCCTAACACGTTTAACCTTAAAACGACGCAGCGGAATTTCGAGCCTTAAAATTTCTTTCTTGATATACATCTTGACATTCTAAAAATTCATTTTATAATATAAGAACATAAATTATCATCACTACATTACATATTTAAACATTCCCGTACAATCTATCTTGTGACTCGATCCTCGATCTCCAATCCTTGGATATCCTCATGACTGGTACTACCTGCGCTCACCACATAAAATTTATAACATTAGTACGCATTATAAACATACAATGTTTGTTCACGTTTACTTCTCGTTTCATTAACTCTTTACATCCCAGCTTTCCCATCCTGATCATACGATCCGTAGTGAGACTTCCTTGGTATTCCTGCGTTACACTTCATTCACCAAGCACGCTATTATTATCGTTAGTACTCAATTTCATTGAATGCATGCGTACATACTTTCATACAAACTGATACATACGCTTACGATCACAAATAGCAACTTTTCTACATACGTACCTACATACATACGTACGTACCTACGTACGTGCATACCTAAATATATCCATTCATACCTACATACATACATACATACATACATACATACATACATACATACATACATACATACTTATTACATGCCTTCACACTAACCTACATACGTGCATACCTTCGTACATACTCACTTGCGTACATATACGTACTACCTACATACACACCTACATACATACATACATACATACATACATACATACATACATACATACATACATACATACATACATACATACATACATACATACTTATTACATGCCTTCACACTAACCTACATACGTACCTACATACATACCTACATTTATATTTACAACCACCTATTGCAATATACCCGACTCATACTCTCTTACTCACATACAAACCTTCATATATTCGTGTATTCTTGCTCACATACTCATCAAGATACCCACGTAGGTGCATACATGCTTTCAAACACTTCTACAAACGAGTATAGAGATACACAAACATACATATGTACCTATCTACATGTGCGCTTACCCTAATGGTCATAAAACATAAGTTAAATTAGTCATTCGCAACTTAAAACGCGTTTAAACGAGTTCCCAAGCCAAAACGGAGCGAACGAACGATTTTCGCCAACCAGGGGGGCCTCGCGTGACGCCAAGGGCCTTGGCGTCACGCCTAGCCCCTGTTTTCACAGAATCTTCGCAGCTGGTTGCTGCATATTCCCAGCACGTCCGCGTTTCACGGAAACGGTCATAACTTCTTCGTTATTGGTCCGTTTTACCCGATTCTTTTTCCTACGCGTCCGTAATTTAATTTTCCATCTTATGGAGTTAAGATCCGACATCCGGATTAACAAAATTCCAGACTTTTAAGTCTTCGGCTTACTACCCTTTTTACCAAGAATTGACCCGTTCATAATTCTATCACATAACTTGTTTGCTTTACCATTACCTCTTATAAACCTAATAATATCAGTGACGTCTATCATAACTACTAACATCTTGGATGCCTTGCATCTTCTTAACACATTATCGTTCATTTGCTTATTTTGACCCGTTAAGGGTATTCACGCATTAATTGGTTTATGACTAACAAAACCATACTCCCCACTTCCATACTTGTCCAAAACATTACACTAATCATATAACTTGTTTCTAAACTACTTTGTAAGATCGTTTGCCCAAAATACCCATCAAGGGCATTTTGGTCAACTTTAATCCCATCCTTTACGACGAAAGACTACGACACATATTTGACCTCAACCATCATGTTTAGTTAATTAAAACACCATATTACTTAATCGAACATAAGAAGTGATTACAGAAATCACTTACCTTATGCGTCCGCGCTCGTATCCGATCCTTGCCCCTTCTTGATCCGTTAACACATCTTGCTTGAGCCCGTCTCGACATGGTCCCTACACTTCCATGTCATCGAAACCACATTCTTGTTAGCATACCCATTTGTACATGTTAACAATCATACCAATCGCATAATCCACACTTAACTTCCCTTAGTCATTTCTAACAAGCATACTACATAGAAATCAACTTCATCTCCTTTCCAACTCATGTAATTCATCATGTAATCACACATAACGCATATTAACATAACATGTACCAAACGACTTCCTATAATCCTACCTTTACGACAACGAGTCAAATCATGTTTCTTATACTTGTTGACTTTCAAAAGTCAACTATTAACCATATGTAATCATCGACTTATCAACATATACCCGCAACATCATAATCGACTATACGGACGACACTATATACATTTCATCATACACTTGATGTGAGTACTACCTTTTAAGCATAACGTACAACTATTTCATGCACAAATCTTCTAAACTCATACATAACCCATCAAAACCTACTACTAATCATCATGTATCATTCCCAAATACACATCAAACATATCATCATCACATTTCTCCTAATTCTTCTAACAAGTATTCATCATACCCACATAATACATAAATCTTTCAACAAGACTCGAACATGGGAGGTGATTCTAGTCATCATCTTCTCCCTAACTAACGGGTTTCACCTCTAATCATCAAATTAACGCAAACCATACATAACCTATGTTCTATTTGATGATTCTAACCCTTATACATGATCAATTTCACATTAACTTACGGATTAGAACATAACCCACTTTACACATGATCACCAATCTTTGATTTAAGACATACCTTACGATCCTCTTGTGACGGTGATCACTAATTCATGTTCGGTTGTGAATTTGGGCCTTGATTCATTCTTCAAATTGAAGCTTTTAAAGAACTAGGGTTTTGGGGCTCTTGAGAGCCCCTGCTCGATCTTTCCAGAACACACACGTATGTGTGTTTATGTGTGTGTGTTGATCTTTTATTTAGAAATAAACTTTCATTTGTTCCACTTTAGCCCCTCGGGTTTACCTTTAAAGCATAACTGACACTACCCTCATCATTTAATACTTTTGACCATACCCTTAACTAGGTTAAATAGCCTAGTTATTTATTTCATGACGTGTCAAATAAGAACATACTACAAATATTAACATTCAGATTTTGGGGCGTTACAAGTCTACCACCCTTAAACGAGGTTTCGTCCCCGAAACCTTTCTCACTTTCATCGAACACACATTATCTTTTCTTCCAGTCCATCCATACGACCACTAGCCCATCCTAATGAGAATCTTCTAGCTCCAAGAACCCGTTCCGGAGTTCTTATTAGTATCGCTTTCACTAGTAGCGCTAATTTCTAACAACCTTCATAGCTAGTGGTTTATTCCTCGTTCAAGTATTCCTTCATCATGTGCAATATATCCTTTTGTTTACTTAAATAATTCCAACATTTCATTATTAACATTCTTTCTGTTTATTTGCACATTCACATCGTTTTCGTCAACTAAACGACCTTACTTTGAATTTGAAATCTATTCATACTCATATATGCTTAACTTTAACGTTAACGTTAACCTTATTCTACATTTTCTACAGTTACGTATACCTTGCATATCTTTATATTATCTTTAAATCGTTTCGTTCATTTCACATTACTATTGCTTTCACTTCATGCATTACTTAATTCACGTGTGTAAATAGTTCATATCTCTCCAATCATGAGTTAAACATTTTACTAACCTCTTTTTCATTTCCCAAACCATGATCCGCAACCCAGATCGATCATCTTCTCCTCAAGTACTAGCCGTTCAGGCCAGGTTTCATTCCTTCGTGTAATGAGCTTCCGCCCGTGCACGTCCTTTCACCAATACGATTGGTTTCATCACATCAATAGTTCTGCTATAACGTACCGCACATTCTATTTCTTACATGCAATCTTTTCATTCAATTAATCATTTCGCCAACTAAAGTACACGCTCGTACTTCCTTCCATTCATGCTTACTTGCAAAGACCTTATTACATCGTTTCAATATTTCTTACTAAGCTTACCATTCCCGCCCCTACTCAAGTTATTGTCCGGGTCACAGCCCGTCATCATTCTGACTTCTAAGAGTCAATTACTAACACATCTAACACGTAACTTATACAAAACTTCGTCTATTATACTATCACTTTTTACTTTATACTTATTTCTATGACCCGTTCGACTCAATCATGGTCAAACTGTCGACATCTTCTTAGGCGGATTAATTTCATCTTTTTATATTTTTGAATCGGTCTCCGGATTCAGACACATCATTCATGCTTTTTCATTCATTGAATCCGCCTTACGGATTCAAACATTACATTCATGCCTTTCATCCTTGAATCCGTCTCACGGATTCAATCATATCATTCATGCCTTTCATCCTTGAATCCGTCTCACGGATTCAATCATATCATTCATGCCTTTCATCCTTGAATCCGTCTCACGGATTCAAACATATCATTCATGCCTTTCATCCTTGAATCCGTCTCACGGATTCAAACATATCATTCATATCTTGTTGATCCGTACTTAATTACGGATTCCACATTCTTCATTCTTATCAGGCATGTTTTTCATATTTTCATGGTACTCTCAATTTCCCGAGAGTCTTACTTCCCATTTCACCCACACGCCCGCCTGCTACCTAACTCTACCGGACTTACCTGTAACAATTATCATGATCTCACGAACGTCATACGTTTCTCGTGTACTGGCCAGGTACACAATCCACATAGTAGTTTCGTGCCTTCATGTAATTGTCACCTTATGTCCGTAGACTTAGGTTTCGGCGCGTGTATCACTTCCAATACTTCATTACTATACAATCATTGTCTTTCATTTTAAAATTCTCCTTCCCTTAATGAATTTTATCATTACTTACACCCACATATTAAATTTTTACGTACCTGGGCTCATTTGCCTACTTGTCTTATTACCACTTTGCCTGCCTTAGTATTCATCCTAGACTGCATTCACGGATCATCCTCTTCCAATACTTATGCTTACCTTGCACATCCAAAACCGTCAGTTTCTTTATACGTATACATAAGTACATACTTACATTAGCCTTTACCTTTGGATCTTGATCGAGTCTTAGATTGTACGGATTTCTTACCTCAAGAGCACACAAGTTTGAGTTCAAGTACTTACCTTCTCATACTTGATTCCCTCAAACCAGGGCTCTGATACCAACTTGTAACACCCTAACACGTTTAACCTTAAAACGACGCAGCGGAATTTCGAGCCTTAAAATTTCTTTCTTGATATACATCTTGACATTCTAAAAATTCATTTTATAATATAAGAACATAAATTATCATCACTACATTACATATTTAAACATTCCCGTACAATCTATCTTGTGACTCGATCCTCGATCTCCAATCCTTGGATATCCTCATGACTGGTACTACCTGCGCTCATCACATAAAATTTATAACATTAGTACGCATTATAAACATACAATGTTTGTTCATGTTTACTTCTCGTTTCATTAACTCTTTACATCCCAGCTTTCCCATCCTGATCATACGATCCGTAGTGAGACTTCCTTGGTATTCCTGCGTTACACTTCATTCACCAAGCACGCTATTATTATCGTTAGTACTCAATTTCATTGAATGCATGCGTACATACTTTCATACAAACTGATACATACGCTTACGATCACAAATAGCAACTTTTCTACATACGTACATACCTAAATATATCCATTCATACCTACATACATACATACATACATACATACATACATACATACATACATACATACATACATACATACATACATACTTATTACATGCCTTCACACTAACCTACATACGTGCATACCTTCGTACATACTCACTTGCGTACATATACGTACTACCTACATACACACCTACATACATACATACATACATACATACATACATACATACATACATACATACATACATACATACATACATACATACATACATACATACATACATACATACATACTTATTACATGCCTTCACACTAACCTACATACGTACCTACATACATACCTACATTTATATTTACAACCACCTATTGCAATATACCCGACTCATACTCTCCTACTCACATACAAACCTTCATATATTCGTGTATTCTTGCTCACATACTCATCAAGATACCCAAGTAGGTGCATACATGCTTTCAAACACTTCTACAAACGAGTATAGAGATACACAAACATACATATGTACCTATCTACATGTGCGCTTACCCTAATGGTCATAAAACATAAGTTAAATTAGTCATTCGCAACTTAAAACGCGTTTAAACGAGTTCCCAAGCCAAAACGGAGCAAACGAACGATTTTCGCCAACCAGGGGGGGCTCGCGTGACGCCAAGGGCCTTGGCGTCACGCCTAGCCCCTGTTTTAACAGAATCTTCGCAGCTGGTTGCTGCATATTCCCAGCACGTCCGCGTTTCACGGAAACGGTCATAACTTCTTCGTTATTGGTCCGTTTTACCCGATTCTTTTTCCTACGCGTCCGTAATTTAATTTTCCATCTTATGGGGTTAAGATCCGACATCCGGATTAACAAAATTCCAGACTTTTAAGTCTTCGGCTTACTACCCTTTTTACCAAGAATTGACCCGTTCATAATTCTATCACATAACTTGTTTGCTTTACCATAACCTCTTATAAACCTAATAATATCAGTGACGTCTATCATAACTACTAACATCTTGGATGCCTTGCATCCTCTTAACACATTATCGTTCATTTGCTTATTTTGACCCGTTAAGGGTATTCACGCATTAATTGGTTTATGACTAACAAAACCATACTCCCCACTTCCATACTTGTCCAAAACATTACACTAATCATATAACTTGTTTCTAAACTACTTTGTAAGATCGTTTGCCCAAAATACCCATCAAGGGCATTTTGGTCAACTTTAATCCCATCCTTTACGACGAAAGACTACGACACATATTTGACCTCAACCATCATGTTTAGTTAATTAAAACACCATATTACTTAATCGAACATAAGAAGTGATTACAGAAATCACTTACCTTATGCGTCCGCGCTCGTATCCGATCCTTGCCCCTTCTTGATCCGTTAACACATCTTGCTTGAGCCCGTCTCGACATGGTCCCTACACTTCCATGTCATCGAAACCACATTCTTGTGAGCATACCCATTTGTACATGTTAACAATCATACCAATCGCATAATCCACACTTAACTTCCCTTAGTCATTTCTAACAAGCATACTACATAGAAATCAACTTCATCTCCTTTCCAACTCATGTAATTCATCATGTAATCACACATAACGCATATTAACATAACATGTACCAAACGACTTCCTATAATCCTACCTTTACGACAACGAGTCAAATCATGTTTCTTATACTTGTTGACTTTCAAAAGTCAACTATTAACCATATGTAATCATCGACTTATCAACATATATCCGCAACATCATAATCGACTATACGGACGACACTATATACATTTCATCATACACTTGATGTGAGTACTACCTTTTAAGCATAACGTACAACTATTTCATGCACAAATCTTCTAAACTCATACATAACCCATCAAAACCTACTACTAATCATCATGTATCATTCCCAAATACACATCAAACATATCATCATCACATTTCTCCTAATTCTTCTAACAAGTATTCATCATACCCACATAATACATAAATCTTTCAACAAGACTCGAACATGGGAGGTGATTCTAGTCATCATCTTCTCCCTAACTAACGGGTTTCACCTCTAATCATCAAATTAACGCAAACCATACATAACCTATGTTCTATTTGATGATTCTAACCCTTATACATGATCAATTTCACATTAACTTACGGATTAGAACATAACCCACTTTACACATGATCACCAATCTTTGATTTAAGACATACCTTACGATCCTCTTGTGACGGTGATCACTAATTCATGTTCGGTTGTGAATTTGGGCCTTGATTCATTCTTCAAATTGAAGCTTTTAAAGAACTAGGGTTTTGGGGCTCTTGAGAGCCCCTGCTCGATCTTTCCAGAACACACACGTATGTGTGTTTATGTGTGTGTGTTGATCTTTTATTTAGAAATAAACTTTCATTTGTTCCACTTTAGCCCCTCGGGTTTACCTTTAAAGCATAACTGACACTACCCTCATCATTTAATACTTTTGACCATACCCTTAACTAGGTTAAATAGCCTAGTTATTTATTTCATGACGTGTCACATAAGAACATACTACAAATATTAACATTCAGATTTTGGGGCGTTACAATTTTCCTTCCCCTCCCCATATTATAAGCATGTATCCTACCTGAACCCCTTGCTTGGCTTTTGCCTCAAGTAAACTATCAAGGCGAGAAGACGCATTGGTATGAAAAGGGCGCCGCAAATAAAGATCCGGGCACAACCACCACCCTGACATAAATATCTGCATGAAATAAACAATTAACGAATTAAAGTCTTTTGAACTGATTAACGAAAAATAGTAACTGGTAATCAACTTTGATTTAAAACCTCGGATTTGGCCTCTTCAATTGCTAAAGCAATTGCATCAAAAGCTGAACGACCATCAATGAACCTATGCATACTCAATCTCCCATCTACCTAATATGGCTCTTTTCTTCTTTCAAGTCAAACTATTCTAGGGTTTCAACGACACAGATCTACTCAATTATCAACATATCCACTCAAATTACAAATAAACTCAGAGGGTACGTAGCATTCCGAAACACCCAATTCATCCCCAACCCACAATTTAGTCTTAAGACTAAAGAGGAAGAAGAAATTACCTTGTGGTTCGGCGTTGTTGAATGCTGAGGAGGTGGTTCGACGACCGACGGAGAGGAGGCGGCGTCAATCGAGGATCTGGGGAGGCAACTGGTGTGTGATTTGGGGGGAACGAAGAAGTGCCTAGCCCGCCAAAGGTTTTGATAGCCTTTATGCTTTACTATAAGTTCAACTGTCGGATTGTGTGATGATCGAACGGCCAATGATCTGTTTTAAAGGTTGGACACGGATTGAAGGGAGATTTCATATAAAACTTGATTTAGTTATATTTAGTACACTCAAAAGTCAAAACATGAAGCATCTATCCTATAAATTTTAGTTATATAATTAAAAAACAAAAAAAAATTATATATTTATTTTAATTTCTCAAAAACAAAACAAAAAACATAATTTTAATTATAGAATTAAAAATATTGTATTCTATAGAACGGCGTACCATTTATATATAAGGTAATTACAAAACATCGATTTAGTCTTAACCTCACTCCAAAAGGCTGCCAAAACCCAACTCCAAAAATCTTAACCTCACTATTTATTAGGGGTGTGAATTTCTAACATGACCCGAAAACACGACATGAACCTAACACGAAATTCGTGAGTTTGGGTTTAATCTAAACGGGTTCGGGTTAGTTTCAGGTTGAACCCGCGAACCCGTTGAGCTAAACTGGTCGGGTTGACGGGTTGTCCTGTTTAACCCCTTTATATTATATAATATTTTTTTACAATATGTTTTATGTTTTAAATTAAAATGGGTATGTATTTTATGCTATAATTATAACTTAGAAAAAGAAACCCACATAAGATTTTATAATTTAAATGTAATTGTATTATATACATTTGTGTTTTCTAAGTAAACTTTAAATTTAATATATTAATTTGTGTAAAATTAAAAAATAAAAGTTTTCAGGTTGAACGGGTCGGGTTCGGGTCAATCCACGAATATTCAGGCCGGGTTCAGGTTCATTGGTATGACACAATATTCGGGTTCGGGTTCGTATAAAATTTTCGGGTTCGGGACGGGTTGAACCCGCCAACCCGCGAACACGACCCGTTTAACACCCCTACTATTTATCCATCGATTGTCCAAAAGATCTTAACCCCACTACACATCTATGGTCTCGTTTAATACCACACGTGTTAACCATCGTTCGACAAGACCCGAATGTTAACTGAGTTTGACCGACCACCACTAACGTATGCATGTATACATAGATGCATACGTACACATAGACATACGTACCCATGATAGATCACATAAGTACACTAATATGTACACATACGTGGATACATACACCAACAACATATAGGTAAAAAATAATTACAAAGATTAAAAAAAATCAACTGTATATGTGCAAGTGAAGGCCATGTTTCCCTATAAAAAATAAACTATTCACAAATCTTGCAATTGTAATATTACTAATTACGTTGAAACGTAGACGAAATTGGTTTCGAATAAGATTTCTACCCAAACGTATACGTATATGCGAACAATAAAGTCTCAACGGTATATTTGGAATGTACAAAATGTTGTATCTTAAAAGTTATTAGAGAATAACAATATATTTGTAAAAACTATTATAAAGATTAAAAAATAATAAAAAATTATGTGTATATGTGCAGGTGACGTTCCAGTTTTAAAATAAAACAAAGATTAAAAAATAATAAAAAATTAAGTGTATATGTACAGTACAGTATACTGTAGTGTAGTTTTGCATAGTACAGTATCGTATCGTATAATATAGTATATTATAGTATAGTATATTACAATATAGTACAATATAGTATAGTATGGTGTAGCATAGTATATGATCATATCGTATCTTACAATATAGTATAGTGTAGGATTGTATAGTGTCGTGTCATGTTGTGTCGTGTCTCGTGTCTCGTGTCGTGTAGTGTAGGATTATATTCGTATGGTACAATATAGTATAGTATCGTATAATATATGGTATAGCATGGTATGAGGTATGATATAGTATAGTAGAGAATCGTATTTTAATAATCCAAAGTTTCACTAGTTGGCTGATAATAATCTCAACTTCAAAAATTCCCTTTAATAATCCCAACTTGTAAGATGTTGACCCACATCGATCATTTTCTAACTGGGTTATAACCCAGTTAGTTTTTGCTGACTTGGACGCTGACGTGGCACACAACTTTATTATTTGCTGACGTGGACGATGATTTGGTACTCTCATTACTACCTCACCACCACCACCACCATCATCCACCACCGCCATCTCCACCACCCACCACCACTAAAAATCAATTCGAATCATTTTCATTTGTCCCTCTGCAACTATTTCTAGAGAGAGAAAGTGTGTAAAGGTCGCCGGAGAAGAAGACTGGACCTTCGCCGGAGTTGTAGAGGTCGCCGGACAAATGAAACCTTATGTTTTATCATCAATTAGCATACATACAACAATCCAGAACAGCAAACAGCTCTATCGACGACAATCGTTACAAAAATGTCCTATTGATCGGTACTCCAGCGAACGTCCGATCATCTTCTCCGGCGACTTATGTGTTGAGTAGTAGCCTCTGGTGCTTGCTTGCCAACTTGTGGTAGGTGGTAGTAGCCTTCGGTGAATGTTTGGTCATCTTCTACGGTCATCTTTGCACACAAATTGGGATGACGGTAGTAAATGATGGTGGTGGGTGGAGATGGCGGCGGTGTTGGTGGAGATGATGGGCGGTGTTGGTGGAGATGGTAGTGGTGGTGGGTGGTGGTGGTGGATGGTGGTGGTGGTGGTGGTGAGGTAGTAATGAGAGTGCCAAATCATCGTCCACGTCAGCAAATAATAAAGTTGTGTGCCACGTCAGCAAAAACTAACTGGGTTATAACCCAGTTAGAAAAGGATCGATGTGGGCCAATATCTTACAAGTTGGGATTATTAGAGGGAATTTTTGAACTTGGAATTATTATCGGCCAACTAGTGAAACTTTGGATTATTAAAATCCAATAACCTTTTTTTTTAATTTAAAATTATATGTTTTTTTTTCTAAATTGATAAATTAAAATAACATTTTTGTAGGAAATCTGTAGCAACTGATATTCATTTGCTACAAATTTTCGACAAACTTAACATTTAATATTTTAAAACTATGTTTTTTTTTCTATATAAATAACTGTTTTGTAGAAAATTTGTAGCAACTTCTGTCAATTTGCTACAAATTTCTGACAAATTTAACATTTTATTTTTCAAAATTATGTTTTCTTCTTAATTTGATGAATAATAGCCTTTTTGTAGGAAATGTGTAGCAACTGATGTCAATTTGCTACAAATTTCCGACAAATCTAATATTTTATTTTTAAAAATTATGTTTTCATCTTAATTTGATGAATAATAGCCTTTTTGTAGGAATTTTGTAGCAACTGCTGTCAATTTGCTACAAATTTCCGACAAACTTATCATTTTATTTTTTAAAATTAACTATTTTTCTAAAATTGATAAATTACAAATAAAATAACTTTTTTTTTGTAGGAAATATGTAGCAACTGGTGTCAATTTGCTACAAATTTCCGACAAATTTATTATTTTATATTTTTTAAATAATTTGTTTTGTTGTAGTTATAAATAATATAAAATTTTATAATTTTTGTTGGAATTTTGTCGAAAAGGTTATAAATTTTGTGTCAAAATTGCTACAAATGCTTATTGTGTGGCAATTTTCTAGGAAATTTGTGGAAAAGTTTTGAGTTTTTTTTTGTTTTTCTTTTTTGTCAAAAAATTGTAGGAAAATTATAAAAAAATTGAGTTGTGGGAAATTTGTAGGAAACTTTTGTAGGAAAAAATGTAGTTTTCTAGTAGTGTCCTAATGGTCGTCGCCACAACCGGCAAAACCACCATGTTGTCACCCCCGACGCAATCGCCACTATCAAACAATCGTGGCATCTCTACCACACTCAACTTGCCACCACCGCCTCCTCCGACACCAATGACCCCATCGTCAACGTTGACACATCGTTCAATCATCACAATCATTGTTACCTCCTCCGTTAGGTCTTCCATCGCCACTGCCAATACCAACGACCTGTTTTGACTAGGGATGGCAATACAATTTCATTACCAAAAAACAATTTAAACAACTTCAATTCACTAATTTCTACTTAGAAGTTCAATACCTGTTAATAATTTTCAAGTTGACGATATAGTTTAAAATCTCTATATGATTTACCCATATTATACTATTTCTATTTAATAACTTTCAAGTTGACGATATAGTTTAAAAAAAAAGAAGAATTTGTTATATGTTGAGAAATGAGAATATGTGATGTAATTTTATGTTGAGAATATGTGATGTAATTTTATGTGGAGAATATATGTAATTTTAGGTAATTTGATTTTTTATAGAATATATGCTATTTATAATGTTCAGAATTCTGTTTAGATACATGTGTGAATGATTCCATCACAAGTGGCTAATGGTAATTTGATACTCACATATGCCCACTCATGATGAAAGTTTAAAACTATGAAACCAAAATTAGGCTTCAAGGCAAACACATTCAAAAGTACACATAGTTGGATAATAAAAAGCTAAAAATATACACATATATGTAAACATAGCTATGGGTTTAATAATAAAAACCTCTTTAACGTCATCCGTAAAGGTTATGTGAATGTGAAGAAAAAGTGATGCAACTTGGTACTCTTACGCTTACTAAAGGTGTGTATTAATGGTTTATTGAGTGGTGTTCACCTTATTGGACAAAGTACAAACCGTCAAATAATAAGAAAATGAAGCAAGTTTGTACTCTTACGCTTGTTGTCTAGCTCACAAGTCCCTCCTTCACGCACCGCTCATAGAACCACGACACGGTGTTTCTTGGGCTTGATGCTGATGTGGTGGAGCCCCTCTCACACTTATACAACCATTCAACATGATCTAATAATTGAAAACCATTTTATAATTTATTTGATGAAATGGCTGTTTTTTAACTTTTAAGTGCTAGGATCTATTCTTACGATTTGATAAAAATAATACTTCAAAATTCACATAAATACTTCAAGTTTCAAATAGTATGACCGATTTTGACCAATTTTGACCGCATGGGACCGCCTAAGACCGCCTAGGACCGATTTTTATCGATTTTGACCGACTAATATTGTCCGATTAATCCGATTTTTGACCGCCTAGGACCGATTTTGACCGCCTAGGACCGATTTTGACCGATTTTTGACCATGACCGATTAATTGACCGCCTAGCTCAAAATTAGGCAGTAAGTGACCGCCTAGCGCCTAGGCGCCGATTAATCGGCCGCCTAGGCCGATTTCTGCAACCATGTCCATAGCCATGTCAATGTTCTAGGCTAAGAAAAGTGTACATGCTTTGTTTTTTTAGAAGTTGACTACACATGCATAATATTATTAAAATGACAATGACAATGCATATGCTTATTTTTATCTATTTAGTATTTTAACGTATACAATTCAAATCTGTATTTTATATATAACATTCGAACTTGAGCCGTGTGATACAAACTCATCTATTCATAACTTTGACATATATAAGATATAGGAAGCTATATTAAAGTTATCCTATATATGCATAGGTACCTATATTTGATATGACGGAGTTGGATGAAATACAAACCACATTTCGCATACAAACTGTAAGAACCATTTAAAAAGTGTCACGTGACATCCAACCTATTATAGAGAAATGATAAAATAATATCATAAATAATACATCAATTATATTGAATTCCCTATAAATATGCTAAAAATCAATTAATTCTTTATTTGGATCTTCCTTTTGTTTTCAATGTGCTGATTAAGAAAAGTGCTGATATCATTCAAATATGTGCTAAAATCAATTATCTTGATTAATTTTCATGTGCTAATATAATTCAGAAATGATACTTTTATGTATGTATTGTTTTGTTATGTTATGTGCTAATTTAACTTTTTTAAGTGCTAGGATCTATTCTTACGATTTGTATGTAGGATAAATATTGTTTGTACCGCAACCAACCCCTTGAAATGACTATATATCAAAAGATTTCATTTATTTCTAGTTTCATATACCTACACTTTTGAATTAAATAAGTTGTTTGAATCAAAATTGATATATATCCAACTCTCATCTTATCACAATAAATGCATAGCCAATTGACATGAAATGGTGCAAACAAACCTACATCCACTTGACTAATGCTATTTATGACGTCCTTTATGCTAGAAACAAATTAACAATAAATATATATAAAATGCTTAATTTGTCTTTCGTCTTATTACATCTATCATTCATCAGTTGCCTCACTAGAAATCATACAAACGTTCCTTAAACAAAGCCATGTGATCCGGGTCTAAGCACACAGCCAGCGCGACACTCCGGTCTACACCCGGGCTAGGTAAGATGTAAATCGTGCCTTCGTAAAGGATGCTTGCGGGTCCCATGAAAATGGGCCGTCCCCATCCAAAGTCAGAGTCATATATAGGTAAGCGAGTCCAACTGTTCACATTCAGATTTGGACTCGCAAAGTAGGACGGCCCTCGAACGAGAGTTGATAGATCAGTTATCGACTCAAGATAATCGATAGCTGATCTAAGATACTGGTCGTTCATTCTACCCAACTCATTGTGGATTCTCCTTGCAGTGTCCCCCAATGACTCGGATTTAAACTCGCCTACTTTCATGATCGGGGTGGCCGTGAAAATGACATTCCCAAGATACCCGCGAGGGAGTGGCGGGTTCAATCTTGACCGTCCATCCGTGGCCACATACAATTTCGTCGATTGATCATCTGAGAGTCCACGAGCTTTACACGCACATCGCCATATATGAGCCGCTAGGATCTCGTATGTGCTATGGTATGCGCTTCCATCGCCTTTCGCCTTTGATTTGAGATTGTTAATTTGATCAAGCGTGAGGCGTAGCATCATGGTCGATGCCGACTTTGGTTCCGATGTGGATTTTTGATTTTCCAACGGGGCGATCATTGATGGTGGTTCGTGGTATTCAACATGGTCGAACATTGGTGTCGGTGGGTCCCTGGCTCGGAGAAGAGTGCGATCAACAAATGGAGGAACCGCGACCGTCAAACCTCGAGCTTTATCTGACCATGTGTTGATGAAATGTAGAGCCGAGAGTCCATCAGCTAATGTATGGTGTAGTGCAGACCCTAAAGAAACCCCACCACACTTGAACCGTGTAACCTAAGACACAAAACAAACAAACTAACATTAATCACTTTTACATTGTGTAATTCACATACTTGTACAATATACAAAGAAAAAATAACTTTTTTTTATTGCTAGTTTATTAGGTTAAAAAAATGCAACAGATTTTTTTTACGATTAGAGCATCTGTAAAAGGTTCCCGAAAGCTTCCTGGAATACTCTACACCTATCGAAAGGAATCCCACAAACATTTTGGATATCTCCATCAAACCCTACCCCCCCCCCCCCCCCCCCCCCCCCCCCAAAATCTTATCCCAAACTTAATTAAAACCGTTCATTTCTACTGGTTTCCTAAACAAATACTTATAATATATTAAAAACACTTTATGATTTTATAATAATAAAAGTTTAAACAATTACAACTTTTATGTTAAAATATGTTAGAATTCTTGAAAACATATTATTGGCTTTTAAATCGACTGATTTTAAACATTAATATTTTTTAAAGAATTGCACCGTAAAAACGAACATTATATTGTAGTGTATTGTTTTTTATTAGAAAAATTAACATATTAAGTGATCGACAATATCTATGTTCCCACCTCACGCAGACACCTCTATGCTAAATTAAAAAAATAATTATATCCTAAACTTATAGATATAAAAATCAAATACAAATACTTTAACGTACACAACGTACGAATCGAAGGTTTTCCTGGAAAAAGAAACGCGGTGACATTTTCGTAATTGTTTTACTCGTAGAGTAATTATCAAAATTAATTTACAAATGATCTTGGATGGTAATTTTGATCTTGTAAGATAATTTTGTAAAATGATCTTGTAGGGTAATTTTAAGCTTATAGGGTAATTTTGAGCTTTGTAGGGTAATTTTGAGCAGGGTAATTTTAAGCCTGTAGGGTAACTTTGAGCTTTGTAGAGTAATTACGAGTAAATATTTACGAAAATCCCACCGTATTTTTTATACTTTTCCATATCTTTCGTACGTTTTTGTACGATAAGATACTTTTTAAGATATCTTTACTCTAAACTTATATGTTCAACAAATATGATACTCAACACACTACAAACAAAACTTGAGGGGCCTTCATAAGATCTAAAAAGATATACAAACTCTCATATTAGATAACCGACAAACCTGTGTAACAAACAACGGATAAGATGAAATATCACCGGAATAATCCACCGTCGGCGCCAACCTCCCTAACTCCGGCGACGGAGTAATCTCACCAAAATCATCAATACAGCAATCAGCCTCAGCTTCCACAAACAAAACACCCTCACCATTACAAACAATCTCAATTCTGCCATCACCATCTTTTCCCAGCCTTCCGGACATCGGATAAAACGAAACAAGAACATCGGCCAACGCCGCCTTTAAAACCTCGGAATCAAAGAAGTTAGAAGACCCGTTTGGTCGGTAGAAGTAAACTGTTTGGATATGGATCCGACCCACAACCAGATCAAGATTTGAGCACCATATTGTATGACACGGCGTCGTTTTGGATGGTTTTATTGTTAGTGATTGTTTTACTGTTAGGTTCATCTTGTTTGTATAACTGAGGGTGGTTGTCATGGGATTTTTGAGATTTTAAATGACCCTTGTTGGGGGTTGAGGAATTAGAAGTGGGTTTGGTGTTGGTTTTTTGAAAGGTGGATTAGAATTGGAGAGTTAGAGGTGTTTTAGAAGACTTTGAATGTGTGTTTTTGAGTTTGAAAGGTGGATTAGAATTGGAGAGCTAGAGGTGTTTTACTTTGATAAAGACTTTGAATTTAAATGTGTGTTTTGAGTGTGTATGATAGGAGTTGTGACACATATAGGAGGAGGAATACACATGGTGAAGGCGGTGTGTCAAATGATTGGATTTATATGAAGACATGCAATCTAGAAACATGTTTGATTTTACTCGCGAGTGTAAATTGTGTGATTTACCGGATGGTTGACGGGTTAAATAATAGGGAAAATTTAAAAAAAAAACAGTTTACCAACTTACTTTACAAAAATGTCACATTTATGCGTCTATGGAGCCACGCGTCAACGACGGATGCGTCTGCCTGGCATATATTGCGTCTGTATAATCGTATTGTGACACGTGTCCGACAAGCCTCTTGTGTCGACGGCCGACGCATCCAAGCCAAAAAGGAAGCTGACGTGTCTGGCTTATGGCATGGCTGACACATCCTTTTTTCTTTTTTGTTTAGTTTTTGTGGCTTGGCTGACTCCTTATGCTTTGGCTGAATTTTTAAATTTTATTTTAATTTCAACATTTGTTTTTAAGTATATTTAATATAATATATAAATACCAGTTATAAAATTTTTAAGTAAATTTAATATAATATAAATACCAGTTACTCGGCCTGGAAACAGTATCGTAAAAAAGTTACCAGTTATAAATTTTTTATTAATTATGCATCACTGGCATACCAACCGGGTTTTCTGGATACATATACAGGCCCATGGTGCCCATTAATATGTACCAGCATAATGGGAACCGGGAGGCGTTTGAGTAACATTTCAGAATCAGTAGAAAACACTATTTGGACTAATGAAAATGAGCACTCTCAAAATTGGTCTCCAAATGTTCTTGAGTTCTACTACGCCGGTGATAGTCCTTGTTGCTATTCCAGCAATATGGGGAACTCACCTCTAGACAAACACTGGTGGGGTGGGGTTTTAGGTTTCTGTGGAAACGGTTTTATTCAGCAAACGGTAAACCCTACATAATTTTTCTTTTTTATTCATTACTCTGAATATAAAAATTCTATACATCATGTCAGAGCATGGTGTAACAGGGTCATGAATTTAAAGGAAAATGAAAATCGCGATAGGGCGTCTTCATCAGTCACTTATCGCTGGACCGTGCTCCCGCCTCAATTTTTCAGTCTCCTAGTAGAACAACATCAAGATGCTTTTGGATATGTAAACGGCTCTACCGGAGTATATCCTGCCTTGTGGATGTGGACATGGTAAAAAAAATTACTCTTTTTTTTCCCATACTATAATATTAAACTTAATAGTTCAACGTTTAACGTTTTTCAGGTATACATACCAGTGTTAAGTGACGAAGAATACTGGACCATTCTTAAGATTGAATTGTCATCGCTAATTATTACTGTATATTATACAAATAATTGTGATGCAATTAATTGCAGTGATTCGTTTTGCATCCACAAGAGTATATACTAAATTCTTATAGAATTCGAGTCAGCATTCCTTTGGTTTCTAGAACGTATAGGTTACTGGCAACATGCTGGAGTGAGCGAGTCTGACGCATTGCAATATGCCGGAGATGTTGTATGGCCTATAAGTGTTTGACATGTTGGACGAAATTCTGGGGTGATCATATGTATGTTACTGCAAAATCTTGTTCAAAACCGTTCGTTCAAATGGGAAGAAGGAAACATACAAGATGCTTGTATGAGATACATGAGATTTATGGCAGATCAATTGTATGCTATGATAACCACCGGTCTTAAATTGTTAATAAAACTACGAACTTGAAACCAAATAAATATGAAATATTTAACAGAAATTGAACAATTTAACAAAATTATATCAAAAAAATATTACGTATAGACAAAATAACACTTACCACAGCACCGATGGCGATAAATACCATTTCAAAGCGACTCTCATCGTCGGTCAATATGTGTGTCACTATTCCTGGATTTGCCCTCTCCAAATTGTAGCAATATAGTGGGAGTTCGGCAAAAGAATTTTCTGAAGTTCCTTGCAGAATTTGTAACGCGTTACATTTACCACGCCAGGCTTGCATGTAGGATAGATTGACTTGTAAATTTTGTCTAAAATCTTTAACGATATCAGTAGCTCAGTAAACGCGCCCGCCATCCTTTAATTGTTCTTTTACGTAACTTCCCACAAACTTTTGTTTGTCTGCGTCTTCGAACATGTATGTTGATGGTTAAAATATTTTACATAAAACACTTCACAAGATTTGCGACTACATGCTCTAAATAGCCACTCGCAGTTGTCGTTTACACATGATGCGGCAAAACTAGTTTTGATGATCTATCTACTTTATACTCGAAACATTCTTCAAGAGATAAGCTTCCTAATTCGATTTTCATCAGTTCTTTGATTTGAAAAATATAGCCTTCTTTAAACTGACCTGATGAACCAGATTTTTCTTTACCCCTTAAAAAAACAGGTAAAGGGTTTTCAAAATAATTGTCAAAATTTTCTTCATGACAATCATTAAAGTCATCGGTTTCAAAAACACGATCACTTAAATCGGGACATTTTAAATCCGTGCGTTGAGATCCAGTAGATGAACTGACACCGATTTCTTGTACAACATATAATTTAAAGTTAATGGGGATTGTTTTCAGCAAGCTGGAAAAAAATAAAAGATCATAATCATTCGATATATCAATGGGGTCAGTAAAAGTTGACATTTTATATGATAATCGTGTGATATTTTGAACATCACACATCTCAAAAAGATATCTCAAAAAATCAGGGTAGGAACTATTATTGTTTGGAACTTCTAAAAGACATCTAATTGAATCAGATTCTACAACATATTACATGTTGTTACTAATAACTTTCTAGATTCCACCAATGTAAACAACAAATCTAACACCTATAATAATTGAGAGAAATTTAACACTGAACTCAGAGGTAGGTTGGGAGTAAAAATTATAACAATTGAAACATGTTTATTATTGGGTCCCAACTCTTTTAAAACGTGATGAAGAATGTACGGATTGTTAATGAGTCAATATGGATAGTTAAAGCGTCAATGTGGCCTTTGGATGCGTTGGTCGTACGATTGTACGGTTGAAAGTACGCAGACCACTTCCATTCGTCAGCCAGACCACTCTAGTACGTCGGGGTGACCCCTAAAAGGCGTCTGCCTTTTACGGTCTAGTGCGTCAGCCAAACCTCTCGAAGGCGTCTACCTTTTATGCTCTACTGCGTCAGCCAGACCTCTCGAAGGCGTCGGACTTTTACACCCTAATGCGTCAGCCAGACGTCTCGAAGGCGCGACCTTTTACACCCTAATGCATCAGGTAGACCTCTCGAAGGCGTCGGCCTTTTACACCTTTCCAATACGTCAGACTGAAATCTCCAATGCGTCAACTATAAGGTGACACAGACGCAAGCCACACTACTTTTCCATAATTGACGCAAGCCGTGTAGGAGACGTCCGTTTTGGCTTGGATGCGTTCGCCATCGACGCAAGAGGCTAGTCGGACACGTGTCACAACGCCATTATACAGTCGCAATATATGTTAGACGGACGCATCCCGTCGTTGAGGCGTCGCTCCATAGGCGCTTGAAGGTGACATTTTTGAAAAGTCAGTTGGTCAACTACTATTTTTGTAATTTCCCTAAATAATACGTAGCGAGTTGTTGTTGTTGTTACTATTATTATTATTATTATTATTATTATTATTATTATTATTATTATTATTATTATTATTATTATTATTATTATTTTAACGGCCAACAGAATTAATCGCGAGCATTCTCGAGACACCCATTGAACCAAACGGAGTACTCCGATAATAACCTTAGTCCATCACCAATTTCAGGGAAAACCCATTAACCCACCCGCCCGTAGACATAAGTAAAACCCATTTGGCTTCAGGATCAAACCCAGGTTTCCCTGGGTCTCATATCATTGCCCACCAGTGCCTCACTCTGCACCAAATGGTAGTCGAACCTGCATCTCTCAAGAGAAATGCAAGCCTTCCACCACTTGATATAGAGATAATTTACAGTACGTAGCGACTTATTAAACGTTTAAGAAACTAATAATCTAAGATTAGATGAACATTTTTGTAGCTGACACTTTTTATTTATTAATTTTTGTTTCTTATCTCTAGTTCTCAATTGACAAATTTGGTTAGATTTGTTTGTGTGTGGCTCATGTACAAGACATGCATTTTGTACGAAGCATATGTGACAACCGTAGTTCCTGAAAGTACAATGAAAACCATTTATTTGTGTCATGATGTGGAAGGAGAGTTTGTCCACAACTACACAAAAGAAGAAATTGCACATATGATGGAAATTGATGAAAATTCGTTCGAATTTGACTTTGAAGAAGAATTAAACAACATCAACGTTTCTAAGCCTGATGATTATGTGTTCAAATACATTCCTAAGGTTGATGATTATAATAAAGTTGGCGTGGAGGATGATTCTGACGATGAAACTGTTAAATATTCTG
Organism: Helianthus tuberosus; assembly: GCA_030545235.1. NCBI lineage: Eukaryota > Viridiplantae > Streptophyta > Magnoliopsida > Asterales > Asteraceae > Helianthus > Helianthus tuberosus. The sequence goes on from CM060403.1 coordinate 21,263,060, forward strand.
GTGCTGGAAGAGATGACCTCCCACTTTTCAAGAAATGTTTGATGAAGATACTCATGAGTTGTTAAGGAGAAAGATTGAAGAAAAAGTAAAAGAAGGTGTATCTTCAAGGATGAGTAAAGAAGAGATTCTAGAAGCTTGGAAGACGTGGTTCAAGCCAGCACCAAAAGAAAGGAAATTCAGACGACCTCTAGCGTTCTTCACGCGTAATCTAGATGTTTCTCTTGGAGATATTCTAAGCTGGGGCTGGATACCTGAATTGAATGTGTTTGGAATCAAACGCGAATTTGGAGTTCAATACTTCCGACATCTTTCAGATATAAAAACTCTGCCATGGTGGGATGTGTAAGATTTGTGCCAAACGAAGTATATAATTTTTCAAATGAAACCGAGCGATCAGAAACTATGGAGGCTTATCCGATTTCAAGCTCGTCATAACTTTCCAAATTGCAAGCCCCACTATCCGAAAAAGATTATAAAGATCGACCCTGTTACAAAAGAAAAAAGATATTACTTTGACTGTAAAGCGATCGTGAGCTATGAAGAACATGCCGCTCATGAAGCTAGAACAAGACTTTTATGCAGATTCAAAGGGTGGTATTGTGATAGTTAGATAGGAGAAGAGGTGATTGCTTTGAAGTCAGATGGAATTGGGAGAGCTATACGAATTCTGGATCAAATGTTGTTGGTAAACCTATCTGAAAAAGATATTGAATGCTTGTGTTTCAACAAAATATGCTATGATGTGTCAGATAAAACATAAGCAATGCAATATCAGGGTGTAATCAGAACATGTTATGCATACGAGATACACTTAGGAAGAATGTGGGATACCAATTGGAGGGAACTTGAAAGAAGGGAGTTTCTGAAAGAACAACAGAAAGAAGAAAGGATTACGACTATGGTGAAGAAAACGACTATCATAAGATTTCAGTTTATAAACAACCCGATTCCTACCGATCAGACTCCTATTCCAAGTGAAGAGAGAAGAACGAAGCTGTTTAGAAAGTATTTCTTCGGCAAATAAAGGTATGAATATTTTGAAGACCGATCAAGACTACGACAACATCCAAGGGGGAGTTTGTTGATACATAATGTCTGCTGCCTGCGTTATCGAGTCGTGTCAAGTGTGTAATAGGTTGAATGTTAGACTATACAGATTTTGTCATGTATAACACTTTCGTACTAATGTACTTAGTCAGTGCGAAGGAGTCCATTCGTATAATTTGTTTTCATAAGTTTTAATCAACTTGTCGGTCAAATTCTGACACCTTTTCCAAACAAACAAACATTAGTTACAATTTGCAAGCTTCATAATTGTTTCAACTTAATAATTGATCAAGTCCTGACACAGACCACAGAATCTTCGTGGTTCGACCCCTTGCTACCACTAACAATTAGTTTGAGGTAAATTGGGATTATAAGTATTATCTTTGACCAGGGTGCGACACTCCGATCACGGTCTGGTTTTCCCGCCTGATGTGTCGCTGCATGATTGGGCCTACGCTGTCAAGTGGAGGGCTCGATTACCAATCACATTAAATGCGATGGGTATAAATATGAGACGTAGGCGAATGAGAAACCAATTCTCTTCGAATCTTCTTTCAATTCCTCTCTATCCATCAAACTTCCTTCAAGTTCTTGAAGATCTTCCACCACTTTCCCTGGTTCTTTGAAGATTTACCATATATTTCTAGAAATCGTGCATGGCAAATTAACCTAAAGACATTGTTGACGTTGAAGAAGTTGTCGAAGGGATGCCTCTAATAAAGTGGGACAAGCCTGCGTTCGAATAGATCATCTATGGGCTTCATTTTGACGATATATGGGGTGCCATTTTTCCATCACCGGGACAGACGGCAGCAGATGTTTCGGCCGGTTACATCATGTTGTACGCCTTTTTTCACGAAGTTAACTTCCGGCTGCTGGCGACCAACTTCTGGGAGAGATATTGTCGTTCTACCAGTTCTATATATCACAGCTTAGCCCGTTGGGCATGGTGAGTATTCGACACTTCGAGTTCTGTTGTCGATCTCAAGGGTTGGAACGGTCAGTCGACCGATTCCGTTTGTTCTACCAGTTGCAGTGCAACTTGGGTTTTTTCTCCTTCTCTCTGCGCGGCGCCGTAAAGAAGATCTTGTTTTCCCCTCCTAAAAGTTTTCACGATTGGATGAGTAAGGTTTTCTATATTCGCGAGGAGGTAATCCCTGTGATGAGCCGGATGGTGGTTACAAGGAGAACCCCCTCCCCCAACCCCCTTCTAACGAGCCACACGATGTTGTGTTGTTTTGGAGAATCAAGCAGTAATCAGTCGAGGAAGAAAGAAGATTAACCTTATTTGTGTCACACCCCAACCGATGGCAGAATCATCGGGGCGTGGCACTAGGTGAACCAGATTGCTCAAGAGAATCCATAACAACTATTTAATGACAATATTTAAAGGTTCATTATCCCATACTAATAAACATCATTTCACAAACAGTCATAACGGAGTTCACATCTCTCGAACAAAATAAGTCCAACAACCTAGATTTTATGTGGTGAGTTTCTAGACTTCCTATCCATTTGCAGCAACATAATCATCAACCTGTCACATACGTTAAAATAAGGTCAATACAATAATGTAAAGGTGAGTACACAAGTTTAGCATAGATATAGTATAAAAAGTGTTTACGCATAACCAACATGTAACACGTAACGGGTGAATCAAGTAACTATCAACAATGATACATCCTAACCACATGACTATGATTAGAGTATGCGCAACACATGTTCACCGAAGCGAACACGTGAAGTGAAGTATGTGATCCTTAGCAACCCCTGAACAAATAGGTGCTGAGTCCAAACTATAGTACTATCGTTGCTAAAGGCGGTCGGGTAAGTATCCACTGTATAAGAATAGCAACAAGCATTCAACTAATCACGTATAGCATGCGGGAGCAGTTAGCGTTTGTAAAAGTGTTAAGTGTTGTGCGTTGTGTTTTTTATAGAGAACGTATGTAACACCCAAAAGTGCGTTAAGCGAAAAAGGGTTCGAGTATACTTGCATTGCGTGTCTAACAAGTAAACACAGTCTAAGAATGGATTAAAGAGAGCGTCGGATCAGCCTGCGTACGGGAACAAAAGCGTAAGTCCTCCAAAGTGTTGAAACGATCGAAAATCAAAGTATCGGTGGGAAACAGAAGCTTCGTATGAAGGCGTGCCTTCGTACGAAGGTGGGTCTTCGCCCAAGTGATGCTTCCGTTGTCCAAAATCGAATGGTCTTCTCGTCTGTCTTCGGAAAATCGAGTGGTCATCCCTCCAACCTTAAGCTACTGATTAAACTTAGAGTCGGAGAGGTCTTTGTCTGAGTCACGGGTGCGAATTGGGCTGTTAGGTGCGAAGTCAGTGCCTAAGGCATTTCCTTTGTACGAAGGAAGAGCCTTCGTACGGAGATGGGCTTCGCACAGAACAGTCCAGTTGACAAACATGGTTGTTCTTGGTGCTTGGATCTGCATTTTCGCCATAATCGGACGTGTTTTCGAGTCCAGTTCAAGACGGGTTTGACACCACCTCGTTCCACTATCCAGTGAACGAAATACGTGTCGTTTTAGGTCCGTTTTAGTGTAAAATCGAGTTAGAAAGGGGTTTTTACTTAGTTCTAACACTTGGTGAGCATGAAATCTTCAGATCTACAACTAGGGGAGCCAAAGCTAAACCCAAATCACTCGTACAAGTATAGATCCGTAGTAAGTTAAGAAGATTTGATGAAAAAGATGAAGATTTTACCAAAAAAGAATGAGGGTTTTCTATGAAAAAGATGAAGTTTAGGTGGAAAGAGATGAAGTTTTGATGAAATCGTAGTGAAACTTGTGGAAAATCGAAGTGGAAAACGTTGTGTAAGCACATAAAACTGATAAATCTCAATTGAAAATGGTCGGACAACAATTTGGCAGCATTTCGGTATAAAATCAGCAAGTGAGAATGAAGGAGTAGGGGCTGGGTGTTTATAGAAGAGGTGGGATCACACAAGAGGACCTGATTCGTAGCTGCTGCCTTCGTACGAGGCTGCATGGCTTCGTTCGAGGGTGCTGTTTTGTGCAACTAGTTCCTCGTTTCGTGTGTAGGATGCTCGTTTGATGTGTTTTGTTACGTTAGTTAGTATTGGTACTTTAAGTATTTTAGCGTAACACTTAGTATCGGGTTGCGTTGTGTTTTTGAGTGATAAATCGAGTTGTGCGAGTAGGGTTTGAGCGTTTCGAGCGAATGCGTTGATAATCAAATAACCATAATAAACACACACAAGTAAAGCATATAAGAACACACAGCATAACATTACTACTACTAACAGCGTTTGCGATTTAGCAATATAGCGCGAAGGCGCGAGTGGTTACCGAACAAACAAACACACTAGGCAATCAAAATAACATAATTCTCTGTAATTCATGTTGCGTTAGCGTTATCGAATATAAAGCGTTTAAACATGCAGCAGTGCTGTGTGATGAAAATGTATTTAGTATTACATAACCCTTTATTTATATCGAATCTCGGAGTACAAGATGGTTACAAATTGAAGCAAGTAGTAAACGGATAACAATCCGAAAAGTCGGGTTGTTACAATCATCCCTACTTTTGGGAATTTTGTCCCGAAATTAAGAAGTAGACGTAACAAAGAGTTGCGGATATTTAGCTTTCATATCACTTTCGAGTTCCCAAGTGAACTCGGCGACGCGTTTGCCTTCCTAGCGAACCTTCACTATGGGAATGCGAGAGCGTCGAAGTTTCTTGGTCTATCGATCCATGATTTCTACTGGCCTTTCCACAAAGTGCAGAGTCTTGTTTATTTGCAAGTCTTCGAGAGGTACATGAAGGATTTCTTCAGCTAGACATTTTTTGAGGTTAGAGACGTGGAAATTCGGATGTACGTTGCTGAGTTCAACCGGTAAGTCGAGTCAGTAGGCCACTTGCCAATTCTTTCCAGAATCTTAAAGGGGCCCGCGTATCGTGGCGCTAGTTTCCCTTTCTTACCGAATCGGATCACCTCCTTCCAAAGTGAAACCTTTAGGAGTACGTGATCACCAACTTCGAACTCAAGGGGCTTGCGGCGTTTATCGGCGTAGCTCTTTTAACGACTCTGCGCTTTCAGGAGATTATCTCGTATTAGGAGGATCTTGTCTGTCGTTTCTTGTATTAGCTCGGGACCGGTGATCTGTGCATCTCCGATCTCGTGCCATACAATAGGCTTTCGACATTTCCTACCATATAATTCCTCAAAGGGTGCCATTTGAATACTAGCGTGATAACTGTTATTGTACGAGAATTCTACTAAAGGTAAATGCGAATCCCAATTACCACCAAAATCTATAACGCACGAATGAAGCATGTCTTCAAGGGTGCGGATCGTGCGCTCAGTCTAACCGTCAGTCTGGTGATGGAACGCGATACTGAAATTGAGAGTGGTACCGAGAGCGGATTGAAATGTCTCCTAGAGACGTGAGGTAAAATGACTATCGCGATCAGAGATGATGTCACGAGGCGTCCCGTGTCGACAAATGACTTCGTCGGTGAAGATTCGTGCTAATCGTTCAACCTTAAAGTCTTCTCGTATCAGAATGAAGTGCGTGAATTTCGTAAGACGATCAATGATAACCCAAAGGCTTTCATGACCAGAGGGCGTTCGAGGGAGTTTTGTAATGAAATCCATGGCTATACTCTCCCATTTCCACATCGGGATTTCGGGTTGTTCGAGTAAGCCAGAGGGTCGTTGATGTTCGGCCTTAACCTTCGAGCAAGTTAGGCATTTTGAAACATACATAGCGATATAATTCTTCATGCCCGGCCACCAGTACCTGAAGCGGAGGTCCTGGTACATTTTGTCAGCACCGGGGTGAATGGAATATCGAGATTTGTAAGCTTCAGTCAGCAATATCTCCCGAAGGTTATTGCGACTAGGAATCCAAATGCGATCGAGATAATGAAAGATACCATTCGATTTGGTCACTAGCTGGGTTTCAGCACAACACTTCATTTCCTCTTTCAAGGTATTCTCAATGAAGCATGCGTGCTGGTCATCGCGAATGAGACTTCGGGGTCGTTCTGGGCCTGGACATTACGAATGCTATACACATAGTTCGTCGACTAAGGGCATCGGACACGACGTTTGCTTTTCCTGGGTGGTAGTGTATCTCACAATCATAGTCGTTGAGAAGTTCAACCCATCAGCGTTGGCGCATGTTCAGTTCTTTCTGGTTCAAGATGTGTTGTAGGCTCTTATGGTCAGTGAAGACCGTATACTTTGTACCATAAAGGTAGTGTCGATATATCTTCAACACAAAAACAACTACACTGAGTTCAAGATCGTGGGTAGTGTTGTTCTTCTCGTGGACCTTCAGTTGTCGTGAAACATACATGATAACCTTGTCTCATTGCATAAGAACACAACCAATAAACGACGAAATCGTCGTTTCCATCTGGAAGTGTAAGGACAGGAGCGTTGCAAAGCATACGCTTGAGAGTTTGAAAGGCTTCCTCCTGTTTGGGACCCCAAACAAAAGGTTTGTCCTTCTAAGTCAGATCAGTAAGAGGTACGACGATTTTAGAAAAGTCAGCGATGAATCGCCTGTAATAACCCGCCAATCCAAGGAATGAACGGATTTCAGAAGGAGACGTGAATTCCTTGACTTTAACGATGTGACCGAGGAATTGAACTTCCTCAAGCCAAAATCACACTTGGAGAACTTGGCGTAGAGGAGATTTCCTTGAAGAAGTTCGAGAATAAACGAAGATGTCGCACATGTTCGGTTCTAAACTTCGAGTAGGTAAGGAAATCATCGATAAACACAATGATAAAGCGATCCAGAAAAGGTTTGCACACACGGTTCATCAGATCCATGAAGACCGCGGGTGCATTTGTGAGACCAAAAGGCATGACCAGGAATTCATAATGGCCATAGCGATTACGAAAAGCGGTTTTCCGGATGTCTTGCTCTTGTATACGCAACTGGTGATAGCCTGAACGCAAATCGATCTTGGAGAACCACGTAGCGCCTTGAAGTTGATCAAATAAATCATTGATTTGGGGTAGGGGTAGCGGTTCTTGATAGTAAGCTTGTTGAGTTCCCTATAATCGATGCATATTCGGAACAATCCATCATTCTTTTTCATGAAAGGACAGGTGCGCCCCAAGGTGATGTGCTAGGGCGTATGAAGCCTTTATCAAGCAATTCCTGGAGTTGACTAGATAGTTCACGCATTTCGGATGCTGCAAGGCGATAAGGAGCTTTTGCAACAGGAGTTGCACCAGGGATGAGATCAATACGAAAGTCGATAGCGCGAGTAGGGGGTAAACCAGGTAAATCGTCGGGATATACGTTAAGGAAATCACGAACAATAGGAACGTCTTGCATTGTTTTCTTTTCGTCCTCTGCTACTACAATATGGGCCAGAAAAGCGGTGTATTCCTTGTGCAGATACTTGCTCGCTTGAATACACGACATAAGCTTCAATTATTTTGAGTGTACTTTGCCATAAACACATAACTGATCACCGTTTGAAAGAGAGAAACGAATCATCTTTTCCAAACAAGCTACATAGGGATGAGATTGATCGAAAAAACATGATTGTTGAGTTCAAGAGTACAATCACGTAGAACGGAACTGACGGTAACGGTTCTTTCGGTGGCAACTTCTACGTCGAAGGTCGTTGGGAGGTTAGCACGTTTACGTTTTAGAAGCTTTTTGAATTCAAACGATACAAAACAGTTATTGCTCCGATATCAAATAAACAAGAAGCACAAATACCGTTAACAAGGAACGTACCATTGACAACATTGTTGTCAGTCTGAGCCTGGCGGACATTGATGTTGAAAGTTCTTCAGCGGGCTGCTTGTTGTGGCTGAGGCTGCTGTTGCTGTGGTGGTGGTTGCTGCTGCGGCTCTTGTTTAACCACACGCTGTCGGCAAACCTTTGCGAAGTGATTTGGATCACCGCACGTGTAGAAGGTATGTGCGTTAGCAGCTTGTGTTGGAGGTGCTGGGTTAGCCTGAGGAGTAGTAGTTGAGCTGGCGGTGCTGCAAGAGCTTGATGGGCTTGCTGACGGGGGCCTGAGCGGCAGTGAGCTGTGTAGTGCCCATAAATGTTGCAGTTGATACAGAAATGACAATTTTTTCCCACTGGATGATGATAAGTGCAAGTAGGGCACAGTGGGTGAGTACCAGTATACGTACGCTTAGGTGGTGCGTTGGTAGTAGCAACTTGACGAGACTGGTAGTTGGGCGGTGCTGTGACTACCGCGTTGTTCTTGCTAGAGTTCCTTCGCTTGCGGCTTTGGCGGCTAGACTTTAAGCTTGAGATGTCGCAGTGTCGGTGCTTGCAATTGCAGTGGCTTGATTGAGATTCTTGGTCGAGGTTTTGAAAATACCAGCCAAGACTCACTTGTCGTTGATCTCGGCTGCGAGCTGATAAGTTTCCTCGATGGTAGTAGGTTTCGCTGCTTGAACAAAGTCAGCAACACAGTCGGGGAGAGCGCGAATGTACTTCTTGATAGTCTTCTCAGGGGTGTCCACTTGACTTGGACAGATGATGCTCAACTGCTTGAATCGGGTAGTTAGACCAGCGTTATCATCTCCATCTTGCTTGCTCTGCCAGAATTCATTCTGCAGCTTCTGGACTTTGTGAGGAGGGCATAATTCCTTCATAATGTGCTCTTTCAGCTCCTCCCATGCGAGACCATAGGCTGCATCATTACCGCGCCTGTTGCGCTCGTCGGTCCACCAATCAAGTTCCCTTGACTGAAAGACTCCAGTGGCGTTCACAGTGCAGTGATTCTCAGGACATCCACTTTGACGGAAAGTAACTTCGATCGCATCAAACCATTGAAATATTATATTGGGTCCATCTTCACCAGTAAAGTTCATTGGACCACATGCTTTGAATTGCTTGAAGCTGAACGGAGTTTTGGGCGAGTCATTCTTGGAATCGGCCGATGATGTACTGCTGGCAGCATGGATTTCGCTGACAATCTGAGGGATCACCTTGGCCATTTTCTTGGCCACGAGGGAGGCGATGCGTTTGTCAGCGTTGTTTCGCTGAGCATTTCGGCGAGTGTGAGATCTAAAGGATGACATCTGCCATTAGAGGAGATTCGATTATAACGGGTTTTGTTGAAAAGTTTAGCGTTTTATACATCATATTTATATTATTATTATTATTCACATAAAACTCAGGAATACGTAGGCACATATTCACGTATTTGCACGTATACACATAGTTCACATAAGCACGTATACACCATCTCTTAAATGGCGTTAGCGTGTTCGAGATTCACGTCGTGGGAGCGAGCAACATAGCGCATGAGAGTTCTTAGTTTGTTCATGATTAGTTAGCGTTTTAGATTACGGGGGCTGTGCGAGTTGTGCGCGTTTTGCATAGCGGAGAGCGATGAATCGAAACCATAAAGCGTGAAGTTTAACTCTCACAATCTAAAACACAAAATCATAATAAAATCGATGACGCGTAAAATCAGTGATTTGCAGGCTTAAAGCGAAATAGAGTGTCTTGGGTGTTAGACATCGACTGCCCAAAGTGATTCAACTATTCCCAACGAGTTCGAGTACACGCTTTGGCCTAATAGACTATGCTCTTACCGTGATACGGCTACCGACATCCATCCTTCTAGTTACCACGTGACTCGAGTCATTGGAACAGCTGAGACTTTGGTGAGATTTTGTAAAATCAAAGTAGGGAGTGGAACGGGTTATTAAGATGCGGGTTTCACCCCTAACTTAACAACTTCGCTCCTAAGTGTGGTAAGTGTGACAACTCGAGCCTTCAAGGTTTTTCCACGTCGCGTTACTTGTGTTGCACCGGTGATTTCATAAATTGTTTGCATTGTGATTGTGCATGTTTGCTATATGATTGGGATACTTGTTATTGTTTGAGATAATGGTATTGTTTGCATTGTTATTGTTATTAACTGTATAGATTATAAACTTAATCTCACACAAACCTCACTCGACGAAAGTTGGTATTTCGTCATCACTCTTATTTGACGAAACACCTAAGTTTCGCCAAAAGCATCACGACGAAAGATGCCTTTCGTCAAGGCCTTATGCGCCGAAATGGGCTATCAGCCCAAGTAAAGCCCATAGAGGACTCAAGTATATGTTATTTGGGTGCATACGTGTGTGCGACAGTTACCTAATAACAAAACCCTAATCCTTGTATCACCTCTCCTCTCCTCCTAACCTTTTCTCGACTCAAGCTTTCATCCTGGAAACGTCATCTACTACGTTCAGGCTTGCACTCCTCTTCAATCACTAGGTATGTGGTTATCTGTTAGAGTTCCTTACTTGGCCTATCTTAGTTATACATGAGAACTATCTTGTTGATGTTTTGATTGTTTCGGGTTCGTTTGGATTATCATATATCGTGTATGAATAAATGAAACTATTATGTGTGCCGGAATGTCGTCTGAGTTTTGATGATAATCAGAGTTGTGAGTGTGTAATAGAAACTGTGATGATGACTGTTTATATTAGGGTTTGTTACGTAATGGAAACTGTGATGATGATGATTGTACAACATAAAAGCCATTGACCCATTACTCATGCTTTGGAAAATGTGTTAACTGAATGGTTTAGGTTTACGTTAAATTTGTGTTTACGTTAAATCTGTGTTGTTGAGATTCACTGTTAGAGATCACGAGAACTGCTAGGGCTATGACGAAAGACCCTGTTGGGATTGAACCCTACCAGAGGAACAGATGATGTAAAGCCAAAACCGGATCAGGGCAGTGGATCCGTAATAAGCAGATGTTTACTCTAAGCTCTCCCCTTGACAGTGGTTATCTTTCTGCTGATACACTCTAAGTACTGCTCTGAAGAACAACTGATGAACCAAACACTGATGAAATAGCTAAAGACTGCTAAAAGGCAAACACTGAGCTCTATCTACTGCTGACTCTTAAGTACTGCTAAAGACCCAAGCACTGCTCATTCAAAGACTGATCACCTTTTGAAGAAAGCACTGATGATCAAGTAATCAGTACTTAGGCCACAACAGTGGAACGTGAACAGTGTTAGACTTGTTTTGTATTTTATTATCAATCAGTTGTTAGACATCAGTAGTTTGTATAGACCAGTGTTTATAGTTTGTTAGGCTGTTAGATGTCACTTTCATGGTGACGTTAGCTGAGGTACATCAGTAGTTTGGTTTGCCTATAAATATGACAGTACTCTGTACTGTTATATTTGATTCGTTTTGAGAGAGTTCTTCTCCTCAATTCAATCCTTTCATCTTGTGCAACCAACTCTGGAGTATCAGGCTGAGGGGGAGTTTAGTCTGTAAGCTTGCATTGTAACCTTTTGCTTTTGATGTAATCTTTCGACTCTATGAAAAGCAATTGTTTATCAAACTATATTCTCCTTTGATTGTGTTTACAAAGTTTGTTTTCATTTCCGCTGCACTTTACATGTTTTCATACTCACAAATTGTTCAAAACATACAAACAAACACAATCATGAGAGCCTCCGATCCTAACAGACCCATCCCACGAAACACCATGTCGACGAAACACCAGGTCGACGAAACACCTGGGTGTTTCGTCACACACCTGTTGACTGGTTATCTGGATGTTTCGTCACATGCACCTGCCGACAAAAAATGATGAATCTCAGGCCGACGAAAGATAGTCTTTCGTCGTTATGGACTTTCATCGATGTGAAGGTTTCGTCGGAATGCCACTGTATTAATCATGATGATAAACTGTTAAACTATAATTAAGGAGGGAAGAATGGATGTTGTAAACTATTTGATTTAAGAATAAGGAACGAGAGGTCAGGGAGTACATAGTTGAATCCGGATGGGCCTGAAACAAAAGGGGCCACATGAAACTGTTTAGGTGTTGGGCTGTACACCTCATTGTGCAAGAACTAAATGGGTCGCACACTCTTGGGAACTATGTTTTGGACTGTTAATTGTTGTTGAGATAAGAAATTATAATGTGAACTCGTGTGAGGCCCAAATACCTGCTAGGTGATTTTACATTAATGATCGACTAATTACGTTGCATGATTTCTTGTCACAACTAACATGTTACTCAAATATGAACCGAACCACTTGACATGTGCTATGGTGCAATATGAGCTTGTGTCGTGAATGTAACTATGTCTCGGATATTTGCTATGACTTACGTAATGACATGTGCTTGGCTTGTTTGTTATTTGAGTAATATGTACGACGAATACATGAATTATGAATATACGAAACTAACTGTCATCGGTAACCATATTAGGATTTGGTTGCCCAACTGTAAACAAGTAACTAATCTTACCGAGCAAAACCAAGGTGAGTTCACTGCTCTTTTTCCAAGCATGCATCCCGGGGAGGGATATCTGGTAATTGTTCCGGGGAGGAACGTCGGGTTATTGGGATGTTGGTTATTACACTCATTTCTATCATTTAAGACCCCTTACATCTACCGATAGTTGCCGGGGAGGCAACAAGGTTATTAGTTGATAGCGCTATTAGGTTTGGCACCCTCACACCGTACCGGGGAGGACGGGGGTGAACTAATTACCTTGACCACTTGACCAATGTTTTGATAGAGGCATTGGGGTTGGGCAAAAACATCTTGTAGCCATATGCGGTATTCGAGTTAATAACAACATCAAATCAAATCTGTGAAACGTTTTAATCTGGTAACTGGTAACTAAGCACGTTAACAAAACTTTGAACTCACCAGCGTCGTCTGACACACTTGTCTGCATGCTTGCAGGTCATTAGATTCTTGTTATGGACTTGCTATCTGGGAGTGCTGGAGTGGTCATGGGTCGAGACTCTTGGATACTTGCTTTGTTGACTATGAACACATGTTTTGAAACAATTGATTTACCGTTTATATTATGCTTCCGCTGAACATTTACTTTGGTTTAAACTTATGACTTGGATTTATATTTTGAAATGAATGGAATGTTTTATTTAAATATTATTCGTAGTTCAATGCGATTGGTGGCTTGGATCCTGGTACGTCACACGCCCCGCGGTGATTCGCATGTGGTATTTTGGGGGTGTGACAGTTTGGTATCAGAGCCACTCGTTATACTGAACTAGGTTTTAAAACGTTTTTATAGAACCAGACTATAACCGAACGACTTCGAAAATCAACCATGACACTCAGCTCCAGATTGCAAGGTTCATCTTCTGTTTACTATTTGCATTACTTGTTTAGTAGTCACACACTCACAGCTTGCATGAAACGAAATACTAGATACTATGGTGATTTGATAGTGTGACACTACTCTTCGACTTTTGTGATTCGTAATCCTGTATTACCTTCTGTTTTTCTATTTGAATGCGGGGGAAACTTTTAGCTCAAGTTAAGAGGCACTGAGATGAGCATGCAAATTGCCTTATTATTATGGGTGCACACATAATAATAACGTGAGGTGCATGTAAGTCCCAGTGAGGCTTAACGAGTGTGAGAAGGGTTCTGCCCTATTGTGTGTAAACTTGGTAGTTTATAGATTTCAACATGATACTTGACTCTTACCTCATCTCGACTCTTAATTTTGTTCCCTCTTCTTATATAGATTCATGAGTGGATGAGGTCATGGACGTGGACACATCGCGATTACTTAGGCTCAGTTAACAAATCTGATTAACACCCATGTGGCTGAGGCATTAGCAGCCTATCAAGCTGGTACGATATGTGCCAAAACTTCTTTATTCTTGTGTCTCGTACACAACTCTTACCCTTGTGTTGTATTTCCTTTCGTCCATTAGGTCATCACCCGCCTGCCTGCACTTTCAAGACGTTTATGGATTGTAAGCCACAGACGTTCAGTGGGACTGAAGGGGCTGTGGGGTTACTACGTTGGTTCGAGAAGGCTGAGTCGGTATTCGCCATGTGTAACTGTCCCGAGGGGGACCGTGTGAAGTATGCTACAGGCACTTTGGAGGATGGTGCCTTGACTTGGTGGAATGCCCATGTCCAAATGCTGGGTATCGAGATGGCTAACGCCACTACTTGGGATGAATTCAAGGAGTTAATGCGGGAGGAGTACTGTCCTCATGATGAGATTCATAAATTGGAGAATGAGTACTACGATTTGAAGATGGAAGGTCCGAGATCGAGGTTTACACGAAATGATCTCACGAACTAGCAATTTTGTGTCCTAACCTGTCTCGACCTGCATCTCGAAGAATTGAGTTGTACCTCAAGGGCCTAGCACCAGCTGTAAAGGGGTATGTCACTGCTGCAAACCATAACAATCTACCCCAGATCATCCGTTTCGCACATAAGATTACTGACCAAGAGGTCGAGTGTGGCTCATTGCCGCCTTGTAAATCTGCTACTATTTCTACTGCTACCGCTACCACACCTGCTAGTGATAACAAGCGAAAATGGAACGATGGAGACAAGGCAACCAGTTCCAGTCAATCTCAGAAAAGGCCAGACAACAGCAATAACCGCGGTTTCAGTCAGTCGTCCTCAGTTAACCAAGGCCAGGGCAGCAATCAGAATCAGGGCTCCTATGTTGGGAAGAAGCCACAGCGCAACAAGTGTGGTTATCATCACTATGGACAGTGTGTTCGGAGTTGCCGTAGGTGCGAGAAGGTGGGCCATGAGGCCAAAGACTGTAGAGCCCCGCAGCCAAAGCAGCAGCAAAATCAGCAGTATCAGCGACAGCAAAGGCAACAACCCCATCAGAACCAGGGCTTTAAGAAGGGGTGTTTCCAGTGTGGGGATGAGGACCACATCAAGCGGGATTTCCCTCAGCCGAATCAGAATGCCAACGACAACAATGCTGGGAACAACAACAACGACAACAATGGGGGCAATGGTGCTCGTGGAAGGGTATTCACGATCGGTGCTGGTGATGCTAGGAATGACGGCAATATCGTGACTGGTACGTTTTCTGTGAACAATCTTATTGCTTCTGTGTTATTTGATTCCGGTGCCGACTGGAGTTATGTGTCCCTAGAGTTTGGTCAACGATTAGGGTTTGCCCCAACACCTTTAGAATTTAAGCATGTAGTAGAATTAGCTGATGGTAAAACGATTGAAGCCTCGCATGTCCTAGTTGGGTGTAAATTAGATCTTGTGGGTCAAGTGTTTGATATTGATCTCCTTCCTGTTACCCTCGGTAGTTTTGATATAGTGGTTGGTATGGATTGGCTATCTAAACACCAAGCTGAGATTCTGTGTAAGGAGAAGATTGTACGAGTTCCTCTCCCTGGCGGAGAGTCATTATCAGTTCAGGGGCATCGTAGTGGTGCGATGGCTGGTATCATCTCAGCTATGCAAGCGCAGAAATGTCTACGAAAGGGGTATCCTGCTGTTCTAGCACTTGTTACTGACACTCCATCAGGAGAAAGAAAGATCGAGGATCTGCCAGTTGTACGCGAATTTGCTGATGTGTTTCCTGAGGAACTTCCTGGTTTACCTCCTCACCGTCAAGTGGAATTTCAGATTGATCTTGCGCCAGGAGCAGCCCCGATAGCTCGTGCTCCTTATCGTTTAGCAAATGGAGAGTTGCAGGAATTGTCTAATCAACTGCAAGAGTTAGTGGATAGGGGCTTTATTTGACCTAGCTCTTCGCTTGGGGAGCCCCAGTTCTGTTCGTAAAGAAGAAAGACGGGTCCTTTCGCATGTGTATTGATTATCGGGAATTCAACAAGGTAACTATCAAGAATCGTTATCCATTGCCACGTATCGACGACTTGTTTGACCAGTTGCAAGGGTCAAGTTTTTATTCGAAGATCGACTTAAGATCGGACTATCATCAGATGAGAGTCCGAGAGGAGGATGTTCCTAAAACGGCTTTTCGAACGCGTTATGGGCACTATGAGTTTTTGGTTATGACGTTTGGGTTGACGAATGTCACACCCCAACCGATGGCGGAATCATTGGGGCGCGGCACTGAGCGAAACAGATTGTCCAGAAGTTTCCATAACAACTATCATTACCATTTAATTAAGCATTACGTCCCATACCCTAACATAAATAGTCAAACAAGTTATTACAGACAACATCAAAACAAATATTCTGTTCCGACAACTCAGATTTAACCTAACTAGTTTATTCGTTGGTTTCTAGACTCCGGTTCCTAGCTTCAAGTTCATCACAGCCCGAGAAGCATAAAAACAACCTAGGCACCTGTCACATACGTTAAAATAAAGTCAATACATAAAATGTAAAGGTGAGCATACAAGTTTGATAATAGCATATAGAGTTCGAATTTGTTTACGCATAACTAGCACGTACACATAGTGAAATGAAGCACGTTAGTTATCGACATAGATCCATCGATACCAATGACTGCGGGTTGACTGCCCGAGGCAGTTCGCAATACATGATTACCACCGTAATCCATGCAAGTAAAAGATCCTTAACAACCCCCGTGTGAACGGGTGCTGAGTCCAAACGTTGCTAAGGCAGGTAGACAGCATTCCATGTGTAAACATAACAAACAAGCATTCATAAGCCACGTATAACATGCATTAATGGTTTAGCGTTAAAATAGCTTGAGTAGTGTGATAGTTGTAGTTTGAATATTCGTAACGTATGTAACACCCAAAAGTGCTAAAGCAAAAAGGGTTCGAGTATACTCACAGCGATTGTGGATTGAAGGGAGCGCTTTATAGCGAGTACGGTTAGCCTGAATAGATTTGATAACGTAACGATAAGTGGCGCGTAATACAGTACAAAGTGCGCGTGGTTAGGATGGCTGATCGTGCGGATCAGCTATCCGTGAGAGGGAGTCATCCGTGCGCATGACCTATCCGTGCGGATGGCGATGCGTGCGGATGGTGATCCATCCGGACAAGCTGTCCATGCGTACGACTATCCGTGCGGGTGGTGACCCGTGCGGATTAGTTGTGCGTGCGGATGACTTATCCGTACGGTCAAGTTGTTTGTGTGGATAAACGTTCAAGTGGATTGTTTCTTCCTAAGTGTGAGATGTGTTTGTGTATGATGGCTTGTGCTTTGGAGTTTTCGTTGTAGCATTTAGAAATCACATAAGTGTTTCTACCTTTCAAGCCGGTCGCGCGGACGACAATCCGTGCGTATGGTAGTCCGTGCGGACAGTGGTGATCCGTGCGGACAGTCTGTGCGCGCGGGCAGGGACCATCCGTCCGGATAGTCTGTCTGTGCGCACGACTTGGCCGTGCGGATGAACACTATTTGAATTTATTTTTAAAGCCTTAGTATCTCATGATCCGAAGAGTAATCCATTCAGAGGTCGTCCGTCCGGATTGCTCATTCGTCGATACTCAAACCTTGTTTGGAAAGTGGGTCCCAAGGGTAGCTCGTCCGGGTGACAACCCGTCTGGATGACCTGTGCGTGCGGATGGTAATCCGTGCGCACAACTTGTCCGTGCGGACAGCTTGTCCGTGCGGACAGTCTCTGGTCTGATTGTTCCGTTCGTCTACTCTTGGTTTCTGTTGTCGTTTATCGAGACGTTCTGATTACGTGGCAACCACTTGGAATTGTATTCTCACCCGCGTGACTAGACCGGTCAGGAACCACCCTAACTCGGCCCGTCGGCGACTCAGAACGGTCATTTCGGTTGACCCCGAAATCAGTTGTCTGTGGGTAGGATTCCAGATCTGGATCTAGTGCATCACTACTATCGAGTAGAGACTAGAACCGATCAGATTCGTACCGATTCTAAGGGAAAAAGAAGGAGAGAAATTAGGTTTATTTCTTTCAACTCTTTTATCCTTAGAAAAGTTTAGATCTAGGTGAAGTTATTGTGAAATTTTGTAGAAATCGTTTAGATCTGAGTTATTCTTGGTGGAATGAGGTCAAGCTTGGAGTTCATAAGAACTTCATGATGACGTCACCTGAGAATACCTCAAATCTGGATGATTTCATGGTTAAAAGTGAAGATTTGAAAGATGGAAATGTGTAGAATTGTGTAGTGATCAAGGATGTACAAGAATTAGTACAAGATCTTACCTGGATTGAGAGAAATCTGAGAAAAAGTGAAGAATGCGCGCGGTTCGGACGTCACTTGCCAAAAGTGGAAAAGTTGGAGAGTGACCCGTGTATTTATAGGATGCCAAAAAGGGAAAGGGGTGAGCCGTGCGCATGGCACGCACCAGGGTAGGCTATCCGCGCGTATAGGCCATCCGTGCGGATTGGCAATCCGTGCGGATTGGCCATCCGTGCGGATGCCGCCTGTTTTGGTGTGTTCGGTGCGATGTTGCTTCGGTTTCGATTTGCGAGCGATTCGATAGGGTTTCCTAGTCAAATTACTTTCAGTCCCAACTACTTCTTATAGGGTTCGACTCGGAATTCGGGTTCGGGTTCGTTTACGTTCGAGTTAGACTTCGAGTTCGGTTGAGTTCGCTTGATTATCACAACATAACACATCATAAAATAAACATGCACAGGTAACACGTAAAGCACACACACACGTATAAACAACAAGTAAAATACACAGTTCGAGTTACGGTTCTATGTCGATTTGATTAGCATAGCTTGATTAACTTTATCGCATTGTTACTTCCTATCATTCACAGTCGTAGGTCGATTGGAATACGGTAAACACGATTCGATTATTGTAATGAACGACACTTACTCCACATAATATAAATAAAATAAAAACATTTCTACGAGTCAAGTCACGCGAAATCGGTCGTTGACTTTGACCTTGACTTTGACTTTCACTCGTGAAAACACGGGGTGTTACAGCCTCCCTTTGTTTAGGGAATTTCGTCCCAAAATTAAGCTGGAAGCCGTAACTAACCGTGGATCACATGTGAGAGTCCTTCGTTCGGACCATTGAAAATCGTCAAATTAATCGGGTTTTTACGGTTAAAAATGCTGATTTTAGGATATGATGTGCGAAAACATTTGATCTAAAAGCCTATAAGGTTTTAGATCTTAATTTGAAGCCATTTGGGAGAAATTTTAATTATTATAGGTCCGGATTTATCTCCGATTTGCTTGCGTAACAACACGTTCGACGTGCGGAATCCGCGAACGTGCTTAAACATAATCGTAACGGAGTCAAAATCGGTCCTGCAAGTGGTATCTGAGCAGGTGATCGATTGCTCAGATCAAACACACTAGAATTTACTACAATCGTGATTCTATTGATTACTGCAAACATCGTACAAAATACTAGAATCACTTTGCCACTTTCTTTCTCTACTTTCTCTCTCTAAGCACCAAGCTCCACACTCTCTAAAATGACAAAAGTCTCTAAAGCTGACCCTAAGGGTTCTATTTATAGGCACAAGGTTATAAGGAATCTCTCCTTATTTACAAGTATGCCACCTTGCCTTTCTTAACTGGACATTACTCATTCGTTAAACAACTGTGGATACTTTGCCTTCATGTCGCTTTCGAGTTCCCAAGTGAACTCCGCGCCTCGTTTACCTTCCCATCGGACTTTCACAATGGGAATGCGTGAGCGTCTGAGTTCTTTGGTCTGGCGATCCATGATTTCGACAGGCTTTTCCACGAAGTGTAATGTTTCGTTCACTTGTAGATCATCTAGAGGGACATGTAAGTCGTGGTCGGCGATGCACTTTCGGAGGTTTGCCACGTGGAAAGTCGGATGGACATTGCTAAGTTCCTCCGGTAATTCGAGTCTGTAGGCGACTTTCCCGATTCTTTCCAGAATCTTAAAAGGTCCAACATATCGAGGCACGAGTTTCCCCTTCTTGCCGAATCGGACTACACCCTTCCAAGGTGATACCTTTAGGAGTACGTAGTCACCAACGCCATATTCTCGGGGTTTGCGCTTTTTATCGGCGTAAACTTTCTGTCGATCCCGAGCTTTCGCTAGGTTGTCTCGAATTTGGAAAATTTTGTCTGTCGTTTCTTGTAGCAGCTCCGGACCGGTTAGTTGCGAGTGACCGATCTCGTGCCACACAATAGGCGATCGACATCTTCTTCCGTATAAGGCCTCGAAAGGTGCCATCTGGATGCTAGCCTGGTAGCTGTTGTTGTACGAGAATTCGACTAACGGAAGGTGTCTATCCCAATTACCACCGAAGTCTAGAACACACGAACGGAGCATGTCTTCAAGAGTACGAATCGTTCTTTCAGTCTGACCGTCAGTTTGTGGGTGGAACGCAGTACTTAGATTAAGCGTTGTACCGAGTGCCGTTTGAAACGTTTCCCACAATCGTGAAGTGAACCGAGCATCACGATCAGAGATGATGTCACGAGGCGTCCCATGTCGACAAATGATCTCGTCGGTGTAGATTCGGGCTAATCGTTCTACCTTGTAGTCCTCTCGTATTGGAAGAAAGTGAGCTGATTTAGTCAAACGGTCAATAACAACCCAAATGCTGTCGTGCCTGATGACGTGGTTGGAAGCTTGGTTACGAAATCCATAGCTATGCTCTCCCACTTCCACATGGGAATTGGTGGTTGTTCGAGCAAGCCAGAAGGTCTTTGATGTTCAGCCTTGATTCTAGCACAGGTTAGGCATTTTCCGACGTAGAGTGCGATATCCCGTTTCATACCCGACCACCAGTACCTGTAGCGAAGATAGTGGTACATTTTGTCAGCACCGGGATGAATAGAGTATCGGGATTTTTGGGCTTCATCCATGATAATCTGTCGCAGGTTGGTTCACTTGGGAATCCAATTTCGGTCTAAGAAATGGAATATCCCATTTGATTTGCTCACAAGCTGGGCTCCATCGTGGTAGATTCTTTCTTTCTTCATGGTGCGTTCGTTGAAACATGCATGTTGTGCGTCGCGAATGAGAGCTTCGAGGTTGTGCTGGGCTTGAACATTACGAGTGCTAAGCAGACAGCTCCATCTGCTAAGTGCGTCGGCAACAACATTTGCCTTGCCTGGGTGATAACGAATCTCACAGTCGTAATCGTTGAGAAGTTCTACCCATCGGCGTTGACGCATATTTAGTTCCTTCTGATTAAAGATGTGCTGTAGGCTCTTATGATCGGTGAAGATCGCACACCTTGTACCATACAGGTAGTGTCGCCAAATCTTTAATGCAAAAACAACTGCGCCTAGCTCGAGATCATGGGTTGTATAGTTCTTCTCGTGGATTTTGAGCTGACGAGATGCGTAAGCTATGACCTTGTCTTGTTGCATTAGGACACAACCGAGACCAAGGTTAGAAGCATCACAGTAGACAATGAAATTATCGTTTCCGTCGGGTAGTGTGAGAACATGAGCATTGCAAAGCATGTGTTTGAGGGTTCGAAAGGCAGACTCTTGTTTGGTTCCCCAGACAAAAGGCTGGTCCTTATGAGTGAGAGAGGTAAGTGGTACAGCAATCTTCGAGAATCCTTCAATAAATCGTCGATAATAACCCGCTAGCCCGAGGAAGGAGCGGACTTCAGTCGGGTTCTTAGGCGTAACCCAGCTCTTAACAGCTTCAATCTTCGCAGGATCGACGTGAATACCCTGACTATTTACGATGTGACCCAGAAACTGAACCTCCCCCAACCAAAACTCACACTTGGAGAATTTGGCGTAGAGTTGGTTCCCGTGGAGTAACTCGAGAACCAAACGTAGATGTTGCGCGTGTTCGGCTCTCGTTTTGGAATAGATCAAGACATCGTCGATGAACACGATGACGAGACGGTCGAGATATGGTTTACACACTCGATTCATCAGATCCATGAAAACTGCTGGTGCGTTTGTTAGGCCAAAAGGCATGACAACGAATTCGTAATGGCCGTAACGAGTGCGAAACGCGGTTTTGGGTATATCCTCCTCTTGTATACGCAGCTGATGATATCCTGAACGTAGATCGATCTTTGAGAAACACGTAGCGCCTTGTAGTTGGTCAAACAAATCGTCGATTCGAGGCAGAGGATAGCGGTTCTTGATAGTCAACTTATTCAATTCCCGGTAGTCGATGCACATCCGGAACGACCCGTCCTTCTTTTTGACGAAAAGGACTGGCGCGCCCCAAGGAGAGGTGCTCGGGCGAATAAAGCCTTTTTCAAGCAATTCCTGGAGTTGGGTTGAGAGTTCGCGCATTTCGGACGGCGTGAGTCGATAAGGAGCTCTGGCGATAGGATTAGCTCCAGGAATGAGATCAATGCGAAAATCAATATCTCGTTTTGGAGGTAGTCCGGGAAGATCCTCTGGAAAAACTTGAGGAAATTCTCGAACCACTGGAACGTCTTTCACTTCATTCTTCTCTTTCTTTTCCTTCTCCGCTGCTACGACGTTAGCCAAGAAAGCCCTGTATTCCTTGCGGAGATACTTGCTAGCTTGTAGGCATGACATAAGCTTGAGACCCTTCGAAGTAGTATCATCATAAACACACAATGAATCACCGTTTGCGAGCGAAAAACGAATCATTTTGTCGAAGCACACAACTTCGGCATGGTTTTCGCGAAGAAAGTCCATGCCTACTATGACATCGAAGCTTCCTAGTTGCATCGGAATGAGATCGATTGAGAAGATGTGATTGTTGAGCTCGAGAGTGCAATCACGAATAACAGAGTTTACAGCGACGGTTCTTCCGGTAGCGACTTCAACATCGAATGCAGAGGAGAGTCGGGAACGTTTACGACTAAGGAGTTTCTCAAATTCGAGTGACACAAAGCAATTATCGGCTCCAGTATCAAACAAACATGAAGCATAAATACCATTCACAAGGAACGTACCATTGACCACGTTGTTGTCGGCCTGGGCTTGACGCACATTGAGATTGAAAGTTCTGGCGCGTGCGGCCTGTTGTTGCTGTTGCTGCTGCTGTGGCGGCTGCTGTTGCGGTTCTTGTTTCACTACCCTGTTCGGACACATGTTGGTGAAATGGTTCGGGTCGCCACACGTGAAGCATGCTCTAGCTTTGACTGCGGGTGCCGGAGGAGCTTGTTGACCCTGTGGGGTAGCGAGTAGAGCTTGGTTGGCAGGAGCTTGACGAATACGGCAGTTAGCAGTAAAGTGGCCATAGACGTTGCAATGAGCACATAAGCGGCATTGAATAGCAGTCGGGTGATGATAGGTGCAAGTAGGGCAGAGTGGGTGTGGCCCAGTATATGCACGCTTTGCAGGCGGTGCATTGGCCACAGGCGCCGCTACTTGACGCTGTTGAGCAGGTACAGCTTGGATCGGTGCAGCAGTAATCGCACAGTTCTTGTTGGTGGAGCTGTTCTTTCTTTTGTTCTTTCGCTTGTTGCTTGACGAGGTAGGTTCAGCAGTTGGTGCAGTAGTAGTGGCTTGATGCAGATGCTTGGAGGTCTTATCCCACACCCCAGCCTTAACCCTTTTGTCATTGATTTCAGCGGCCAGCAGATAGGTTTCTTCGATCGTGGCAGTATTAGCCGCTTGCATGAAATCAGCGACGCAGTCGGGCAAAGCTCGGATGTACTTCTTGATGGTCATCTCAGGAGTCTTGACCTGGTCAGGACAGATAATGCTGAGCTGTTTGAAGCGAGCAGTGAGTCCAGCATTGTCTCCATCCTTCTGATGTATGTGCCAAAATTCATCTTCAAGCTTTTGACGCTCGTGAGGAGGGCAGAATTCTTCCAGCATGACTTCCTTGAGCTCATCCCACGACAAACCGTAAGCTGCATCATTCCCTCTCTTGTTCCTCTCGGCCGTCCACCAGTCCAAAGCACGGGACTGAAAGACGCCGGTAGCATTCAGAGTTCGAAGGTCATCAGGGCAACCACTTTGTCGCAGAGTAACCTCGATAGAGTCAAACCAGTGGAATAGTGCAGTAGGACCTCCTTCGCCTGTGAATTCTTTCGGCCCACATGACTTGAATTGTTTGAAACTGAAAGGTCTTGGGACAGCTCTAGGACCCTCAGTTCTCGATTCCTCGGATGATTTGCTGGCATTCTCATAGGCATCGCTCACCGCCTTTGCTACGACTTTCGCGACGATGGAAGCAAGACGTCTGTCCTTCTTTTCTTGGCGAGAGAGTGGATGACGGGATCCATACGACATTGTCTGCAATAGACATCGCCATGGAACTCAACACATGTATTCGAATCTCACCTCACACGTCTACTACTACTAAAGCTCAGTAACACGTACCATGTAAACGTATATAGTCACAAAATCACAGAATCGCACAAAATCACATAAACACATAGAGCACATAATCACAATATTCCTAAGCAGATGAGCACAATAGCAAACTACACGTAGCTTAATCACTAAAGGTACCTACGAGCATACAAAGCATTCTGACTGCCTCTATTGTCGATTCGCTAGCGATGAGTTGTGTGGGTTTTGTGTTTTAGCAGAAGCAATAGTGTTGGGTCGAAACCAATAGTACCTCAAAACGTTAACAAATAACAGAAAATGCATAAGATTTTTCATAAAAGATCGATAAATCGAAGGTAGATTGTCTGTGGCTAATAGACTTCGACTAACCAAAGTGGCTCGACTACTCGTAAGGATCCTGCACAATTACCTCCAGGACTATGCCTTTGCCTCGATTCTTGGGCGTTGGCGCAATTCCCATTGGTTATATTGTGTCTTTAGATCGTTGGAGTCCATCGAACTTTGGTGAGAGTTTTTGTATAAAAGCGGGACGAGTCGTCAAGGTTTGGGTTTCACCCCTATCTTGCAACTTCCGTCCTCGTTTTTGATAAAAATTGAGGAGATTATTCATCAAAATATGGATTTCACTCCTAATTTGGTATGATTCTCCTCGTTTGTAGCTAAAACGCAAGCTGTTTAGGCAATTTTAGTCGAGAGTTTGCGGTTTTCACACCTATTCTCGGCCTCATTGCCTGTTCACAATTTGAAAATTCGAGTGCAGTGATAGAAAAGAGTGAGTGATAGTGGCGAGTTTACGCATACGCGTGAGTTGGTCTGTTGGTTCTTAACTATAGACTAGGTCTCTAAGACTTCGACCCAGACTAGGTCGAGTCTTGCCTAATTCCCTATAGTTATGGCTCTGATACCAATCTGTCACACCCCAACCGATGGCGGAATCATCGGGGCGCGGCACTGAGCGAAACAGATTGTCCAGAAGTTTCCATAACAACTATCATTACCATTTAATTAAGCATTACGTCCCATACCGTAACATAAATAGTCAAACAAGTTATTACAGACAACATCAAAACAAATATTCTGTTCCGACAACTCAGATTTAACCTAACTAGTTTATTCGTTGGTTTCTAGACTCCGGTTCCTAGCTTCAAGTTCATCACAGCCCAAGAAGCATATAAACAACCTAGGCACCTGTCACATACGTTAAAATAAAGTCAATACATAAAATGTAAAGGTGAGCATACAAGTTTGATAATAGCATATAGAGTTCGAATTTGTTTACGCATAACCAGCACGTACACATAGTGAAATGAAGCACGTTAGTTATCGACATAGATCCATCGATACCAATGACTGCGGGTTGACTGCCCGAGGCAGTTCGCAATACATGATTACCACCGTAATCCATGCAAGTAAAAGATCCTTAACAACCCCCGTGTGAACGGGTGCTGAGTCCAAACTATAGTACTATCGTTGCTAAGGCAGGTAGACAGCATTCCATGTGTAAACATAACAAACAAGCATTCATAAGCCACGTATAACATGCATTAATGGTTTAGCGTTAAAATATCTTGAGTAGTGTGATAGTTGTAGTTTGAATATTCGTAACGTATGTAACACCCAAAAGTGCTAAAGCAAAAAGGGTTCGAGTATACTCACAGCGATTGTGGATTGAAGGGAGCGCTTTACAGCGAGTACGGTTAGCCTGAATAGATTTGATAACGTAACGATAAGTGGCGCGTAATACAGTACAAAGTGCGCGTGGTTAGGATGGCTGATTGTGCGGATCAGCTATCCGTGAGAGGGAGTCATCCGTGCGCATGACCTATCCGTGCGGATGGTGATGCGTGCGGATGGTGATCCATCCGGACAAGCTGTCCGTGCGTACGACTGTCCGTGCGGGTGGTGACCCGTGCGGATTAGTTGTGCGTGCGGATGACTTATCCGTACGGTCAAGTTGTTTGTGTGGATAAACGTTCAAGTGGATTGTTTCTTCCTAAGTGTGAGATGTGTTTGTGTATGATGGCTTGTGCTTTGGAGTTTTCGTTGTAGCATTTAGAAATCACATAAGTGTTTCTACCTTTCAAGCCGGTCGCGCGGACGACAATCCGTGCGTATGGTAGTCCGTGCGGACAGTGGTGATCCGTGCGGACAGTCTGTGCGCGTGGGCAGGGACCATCCGTCCGGATAGTCTGTCCGTGCGCACGACTTGGCCGTGCGGATGAACACTGTTTGAATTTATTTTTAAAGCCTTAGTATCTCATGATCCGAAGAGTAATCCATTCAGAGGTCGTCCGTCCGGATTGTTCATTCGTCGATACTCAAACCTTGTTTGGAAAGTGGGTCCCAAGAGTAGCTCGTCCGGGTGACAACCCGTCCGGATGACCTGTGCGTGCGGATGGTAATCCGTGCGCCCAACTTGTCCGTGCGGACAACTTGTCCGTGCGGACAACTTGTCCGTGCGGACAACTTGTCCGTGCGGGCAGTCTCTGGTCTGATTGTTCCGTCCGTCTACTCTTGGTTTCTGTTGTCGTTTATCGAGACGTTCTGATTACGCGACAACCACTTGGAATTGTATTCTCACCCGCGTGACTAGACCGTTCAGGAACCACCCTAACTCGGCCCGTCGGCGACTCAGAACGGTCATTCTGGTTGACCCCGAAATCAGTTGTCTGTGGCTAGGATTCCAGATCTGGATCTAGTGCATCACTACTATCGAGTAGAGACTAGAACCGATCAGATTCGTACCGATTCTAAGGGAAAAAGAAGGAGAGAACTTAGGTTTATTTCTTTCAACTCTTTTATCCTTAGAAAAGTTTAGATCTAGGTGAAGTTATTGTGAAATCTTGTAGAAATCGTTTAGATCTGAGTTATTCTTGGTGGAATGAGGTCAAGCTTGGAGTTCATAAGAACTTCATGATGACGTCACCCGAGAATACCTCAAATCTGGATGATTTCATGGTTAAAAGTGAAGATTTGAAAGATGGAAATGTGTAGAATTGTGTAGTGATCAAGAATGTACAAGAATTAGTACAAGATCTTACCTGGATTGAGAGAAATCTGAGAAAAATGTGTAGAATTGGCAAGTAAGATCTTACCCGTGCGGATTGGCTATCCGTGCAGATTGGCCATCCGTGCGGATGCCGCCTGTTTTGGTGTGTTCGGTGCGATGTTGCTTCGGTTTCGATTTGCGAGCGATTCGATAGGGTTTCCTAGTCAAATTACTTTCAGTCCCAACTACTTCTTATAGGGTTCGACTCGGAATTCGGGTTCAGGTTCGTTTACGTTCGAGTTAGACTTCGAGTTCGGTTGAGTTCGCTTGATTATCACAACATAACACATCATAAAATAAACATGCACAGGTAACACGTAAAGCACACACACACGTATAAACAACAAGTAAAATACACAGTTCGAGTTACGGTTCGATGTCGATTTGATTAGCATAGCTTGATTAACTTTATCGCATTGTTACTTCCTATCATTCACAGTCGTAGGTCGATTGGAATACGGTAAACACGATTCGATTATTGTAATGAACGACACTTACTCCACATAATATAAATAAAATAAAAACATTTCTACGAGTCAAGTCGCGCGAAATCGGTCGTTGACTTTGACCTTGACTTTGACTTTCACTCGTGAAAACACGGGATGTTACAACGAATGCGCCAGCGGTCTTCATGGACCTCATGAACCATGTGTGCAAACCGTATCTTGATGATTTTGTTATCGTTTTCATTGACAACATTTTGATATACTCGAAGAACAAGGAAGATCACGAGCGACACCTGCATCTTATTTTGGAACTCCTGAGGAAGGAGCAACTCTATGCGAAGTTTTAAAAGTGTGACTTTTGGATTCGAGAGGTACACTTCCTTGGCCACATTGTGAACGAATCAGGGATACACGTGGATCCTGCAAAGATTGATGCTATCAAAAATTGGGCTGCAGCGAAGACTCCTTCAGAGGTGCGACAATTTCTTGGTCTCGCTGGGTATTATCGAAGATTTATCAAGGATTTCTCGAAGATCGCTCAACCTCTTACCTCGTTGACACAGAAAGGTGTTGTGTATTCTTGGGGAAAGAAGCAAGAGGATGCTTTCCAGTTGCTGAAATAGAAACTCTGTAGTGCGCCGATTTTGTCTCTACCTGAAGGAACAGAAGATTTTGTGGTATTTTGTGTTGCTTCCATTCAGAGTCTTGGTTGCGTGTTGATGCAACGCAACAATGTGATCGCTTATGCTTCTCGACAACTGAAGGTTCATGAGTGGAATTATACGACACACGACTTAGAGTTGGGAGCCGTGGTGTTTGTACTCAAAATCTGGAGGCATTACTTGTACGGTACTAAATGCACTATTTATACCGACCACATGAGCCTTCAGCATATTTTCAACCAGAAGGACTTGAATATGTGACAGCGTCGCTGGGTAGAACTTTTAAACGACTATGATTGTGCAATCAAGTATCATCCGGGTAAGGCCAACGTTGTAGCTGACGCTCTCAGCCGAAAGGAATCGAAACCCAAACGTATTTGCGCCTTGCAGCTCACCATTCATTCTAACCTGCCTGATCAGATTCGTTCGGCTCAGGCCGAGGCATTGAAGGAAGAAAACTATGAAGCTGAGTATTTACGGGGTATGGAGAAACGACTCGAGAAGAGATCAGATGGTATTTACTATTTTATGGAGTGGATATGGATTCATTGTTTGGCAACCTTAGAGATCTTGTGATGGATGAAGCGCACAAGTCTCGATACTCTGTTCACCCAGGTTCGGATAAGATGTATCAGGATCTCAACGTCATGTATTGGTGGCCAACGATGAAAGCTCACATCGCGAGTTATGTGAGTAAATGCTTGACCTGCTCGAAAGTTAAAGTGGAATATCTGAAACTGTCTGGATTGTTGCAACAACCAGAAATACCCATGTGGAAGTGGGAGCAAAATCACAATGGATTTCGTCACAGGTTTGCCGAGAACTCAAAACGGAAACGATACCATTTGGGTGATCGTTGATCGTCTCACGAAGTCAGTGCACTTTCTGGCAATCAAGGAAACAGATAAGTTCTCACAATTAGCTGCTGTCTATCTAAAGGAAGTGGTTTCTAGGCACGGGGTGCCAACTTCTATTATCTCTGACTGTGACCCGCGTTTCATTCCGGATTTGTGGCAGTCGATGCACAAATCGTTCGGCTCGCGTCTCGACATGAGTACTGCTTATCACCCGCAGACGGATGGTCAAAGTGAGCGAACCATCCAGACATTTAAAGACATGTTGCGGGCGTGTGTGATTGATTTTGGCATGGGTTGGGAGAAACACTTGCCTTTGATAGAGTTTTCTTACAACAATAGCTACCATACCAGTATTCAGGCAGCTCCATTCGAAGCATTATATGGACGGAAATGTCGTTCACCTCTTTGTTGGGCTGAGGTGGGTGACAGCCAGGTCACAGGCCCAGAACTTGTTCTTGAAACTTCTGAAAAGATTGTGCAGATTAGGAACCGTATGGAAGTAGCACGCGACCGTCAGAAAAGCTACGCTGACAAGTGTAGGAAGCCTTTGGAGTTCGCAGTTGGTGATCGTGTTATGTTGAGGTCTCACCATGGAAGGGTGTGGTGCGTTTTGGAAAATGCGACAAGCTTAACCCTCGTTATGTAGGGCCATTCAAAATTCTGGAGCGAATTAGCAAAGTGGCCCACAAGTTGGAGTTACCTGTTGAGTTAGGTAACGTTCATGATGTGTTCCATGTGTCGCAATTGAAGAAGTGTTTGTTTGATGAAACACTGGTGGTACCGTTTCAAGAGCTGAAGATCGACGACAAGTTGCAATTTGTCGAAGAACCAATAGAAATTATGGACCGGGAGGTCAAGGTCCGTAAGCACAGCCGTATTCCGATCGTGAGAGTTCGTTGGAACTCAAGACGTGGACCAGAGTTCACGTGGGAACACGAGGATCAGATGAAGCTCAAGTACCCACATTTATTCCCAGCCGATAAGTCTAAATCTGATGCAACTAGTGAATTTCGGGACGAAATTCCCATTCAAGTTGGGGATGATGTGGCACCTGCAGAAAATCCACAGTCATCCTGATCTAACTCCTTACCGTTTCGGGTTACTTGTCAAATTTTGAGACGAAATTTCTTTCAAGCTGGGGATGATGTGACAACTCGAGCCTTCAAGGTTTTTTCTCGTCGCGTTACTTGTGTTGCACCGGTGATTTCATAAATTGTTTGCATTGTGATTGTGCATGTTTGCCATATGATTGGGATACTTGTTATTGTTTGAGATAATGGTATTGTTTGCATTGTTATTGTTATTAACTGTATAGATTATAAACTTAATCTCACACAAACCTCACTCGACGAAAGTTGGTATTTCGTCATCACTCTTATTTGACGAAACACCGGAGTTTCGCCAAAAGCATCACGACGAAAGATGCCTTTCGTCAAGGCCTTATGCCCGAAATGGGCTATCGGCCCAAGTAAAGCCCATATAGGACTCGAGTATATGTTATTTGGGTGCATACGTGTGTGCGGCAGTTACCTAATAACAAAACCCTAATCCTTGTATCACCTCTCCTCTCTTCCTAACCTTTTCTCGACTCAAGCTTTCATCCCGGAAACGTCATCTACTACGTTCAGGCTTGCACTCCTCTTCAATCACTAGGTTGTGGCTATCTGTTAGAGTTCCTTACTTGGCCTATCTTAGTTATACATGAGAACTATCTTGTTGATGTTTCGATTGTTTCGGGTTCGTTTGGATTATCATAGATCGTGTATGAATAAATGAAACTATTATGTGTGCCAGAATGTCGTCTGAGTTTTAATGATAATCAGGGTTATGAGTGTGTAATAGAAACTGTGATGATGATTGTTTATATTAGGGTTTGTTACGTAATGCAAACTGTGATGATGATGATTGTACAACATAAAAGCCATTGACCCATTACTCATGCTTTGGAAAATGTGTTAACTGAATGGTTTAGGTTTATGTTAAATTTGTGTTTACGTTAAATCTGTGTTGTTGAGATTCATTGTTAGAGATCACGAGAACTGCTAGGGCTATGACGAAAGACCCACCCCATGAAACACCATGTCGACAAAACACCAGGTCGACGAAACACCTAGGTGTTTCATCACACACCTGTTGACTGGTTATCTGGATGTTTCATCACATGCACCTGCCGACAAAAAATGATGAATCTCAGGCCGACGAAAGATAGTCTTTCGTCGTTATGGACTTTCGTCGATGTGAAGGTTTCGTCGGAATGCCACTGTATTAATCATGAAGATAAACTGTTAAACTATAATTAAGGAGGGAAGAATGGATGTTGTAAACTATTTGATTTAAGAATAAGGAACGAGAGGTCAGGGAGTACATAGTTGAATCCGGATGGGCCTGAAACAAAAGGGGCCACATGAAACTGTTTAGGTGTTGGGCTGTACACCTCATTGTGCAAGAACTAAATGGGTCGCACACTCTTGGGAACTATGTTTTGGACTGTTAATTGTTGTTGAGATAAGAAATTATAATGTGAACTCGTGTGAGGCCCAAATACCTGCTAGGTGATTTTACATTAATGATCGACTAATTACGTTGCATGATTTCTTGTCACAACTAACATGTTACTCAAATATTGTAACACCCCGTGTTTTTGAAGTCAAAGTCAAAGTCAAGATTGAAGTCAAAGGAAGACAAGATTGCTAATTGCGATCTGTCTCTCCCTGCTCAATTCCTGTTTTGACTTCTTTGACTTGTAATTAGTCCATTTTATTTTCGCTTTAGTTGTATTATGTGGAGTATCTGTTAATAATCGCATGGTAATCGCTATTTATCGCATTTTTAATCGCTTTATCGCTATCGTAATCGCACTCGCAACTCGAATTACGCATTTGGTTATTGTTATACGTGTGTGTGTGCCTTATGTGTTAGTTGTGCATGTTTATTTATGTTATGTGTGGTAATCAATCGAATCGCAATCGAACTCAATCGCAATCGAAATGGTATGATAATTGGTGGAAAAGAGATAGTGCGAGATATGAGTGTTGGTGCATCTAGTGTCTGTTAACTTCGTCTTAATCGAGTCTTTTGTCTAGATAGGATAAACATGTGCACAACAGAGTGGAAATTAGGGTTAGATTGCAAGTTAGTATGTAATTTCGCTTGAAGAGTGACATGGACATGTTCAGCGAAATCAACACATGTGATTTCGCTTGAACAGGGCTGTGACATCCTCAAGCAAAATCATGTTGCCTATATATAGGGTTGTGCGTTGTTTATTTGAAACGGAATCTGGTCATTGTCTATGAGCTGAGGTGTTGTCCGTGTGTCATTTGAACGTGTAAAAACTCAGGATTGATCAATAAAGAGATAATTAGAAAGGAACAAGCTGTGTTGACATCTTTTACACTGATTCCGCCTTTGTACTAGATGATGAACTACTAAACTTGACTGTTTAGGGTCACTCGACGATCCAACAAGTGGTATCAGAGCTCAGGACGAGGAGTTCATTCCAATTCAGCTTGATTTTACCGGATTCTCTTTCTTCTACTCATTCTTTTCTGATTTGGACATAATTCTACGGTTGTGATCGTGCGGATTCGCAACCTTTTTCTGTGTATGATTTTACAACCTGTTTTTGGTCCCCGTAAACGGCGCCAAAAACTTGGTGTGTGTACAACCTGCTTTTTATGTTTGAAAAGACTTTGATGTTGTATGTCGTTTTATTCAAAAGCCTTGGTATGTAAAAAGCTTGATGTAAGGTTGTTTATTCAAATGCTCAAAAGTGGGATATGCTTTGGCCTAATAGGTATAGGTACTCTCATTGGGATGGTCCCCAGGTAGGCAACGGGTCCTTAATGAATTTATGCGAATGCCAGCCTAGACAGGAGTTCCCAATTTAACGGCACTTAACCCTTCCAGTTACTACATATCCGAGCATATGATATTTCTTTTTATTTTCAAAACAAGTTTTTAAAATTGGAATTGCTACTAAACCACACACAATCGGCAAGTGCACCGGTCGCGGTGTAGTGTAGATGGCAAGACCGGATATCAATCCGTGGACACTATATACAAACTTTAGATAATAAACCTTTATCGAATATAAAGTTGAATTTTAAAAGGTTGTTTTAATTTGATTTTTGATTTTTAAATAATACAAAACAATAAAAGTAAAACAAATAAACACAAATAAATAAACAAACACACAATGTAATAAATACAGACAAAGTAAAACAATCACATAAACAGAGTTTTACAAATAATAAACGGACTACCTGGGTTTAGAATCTCTAGAATCATGCAATGCTAATTTGACAATAATAACAGTTAAGTATCTTTATCAATTGATTAATCCCCCGTTAGAGATGCAACTTAAACAAAAGATTAAGACTAAATGTGAAGTGCTAGAACGAACCGGCTCGAGCTATCGATACAAAATCCTACGTGAATCCAACCGTTGGAACCTCAGAGACTAAGTTGTGAGACGATCTTTTAAACACGCAAAGCAGAAGTATTATTAAAACATTGAAATCCTAGGAAACCTTAGACGCGAAAAAGTAAATGAATTCGAGTTATCGATTACCCAATTTACCCAACAACGGCTAGCTAATAACCTAGCATACCTGGAACTATTTCTAATTACCAAGTAAGTTTGCATCTTTAATTGGTTTGATTTTAACACTTGATTATCTTGTTAATCGAAAGTTAATGTTTTTATCGAAAAGACAAGGCCCGAACTGATATTCAAAAGATTAACAATTCAGATTGAAATAGTAATATGGTTTAAAGTTACTAATTTCAATAATCAAGTTGTAAACAATTAAAGGACAGAATAAAGACAAGTTTAACAATACATCATGTAAATCACACCAAATAACTGAAATTACTTCAAATATATATTACAATTATCTAGTTCATCATAACCCAGGTATTATACAAATTTAACTACACATATTACACAATAACACACTTAAACAAAACTTGAAAAACAAATATTTACCGAACTCGGGTCGATTAGGACTAGAACCGAACGCCTCTAAACTTCCCGAGAGCTCCGTGGTACTTCCTTGACACTTCCAGCTGCCTAAAGTCACCTGATAGCAGGCTTTTACGTGTTGGTTCCGAGCTTGGAAGGTGTATTTTCGAGTTACAAGTGAATGGCCTTTTATAGGTGAGATTTTTGGGTTCTGGGACTAGCTTACGGACCTCAACGTTGTTAGTGTTGAGGTCCGTAAGCTTCCCCAACTAATCTTCTTCAACTGCTCCATTTCGCGACCAGAAATTCTTTGCCGACAGTCCCTTACGGACCTCAACGTTGTGAATGTTGAGGTCCGTAAGCTTTACCAACTTTATTTTTGGATTCCTCTCGTCGAGCTACCCCAAAAGCATATATTATGGTACTCGTAACTCATTTCCTAGCTCCGGATATGTCCAGATGAAGTTCTGACTGTTTCTGGCGCGTATTTTCTTCATTTCTTCTTCGTTTTAGCTCCGTTTTACGCACCGTTTTCGCCCACGTCTTCGTAATTCAACCCTCTATCATGCCATCTTCTAATATCTTCATTTTCAATCCATTAACATTCCCCATGTATTGTTTCCTTCGTCGATCCTTTACCGTTTTCTCGCATAATCCATAGAATATTCACAGTTTTCTGTAAATACAACATATAATCAAATAAGTACCAATATCGCGAGAAAATCATATCTAAATAGATTAAATTGTAAGGAATTTGATGTGTAAAATGTGTATATTTTTAGACACATCAAACATCCCCACACTTAACCTTTTGCTTGTCCCTAAGCAAAATCCTAAGCAACATGTCAAACTTAAACAATTAAACAAGAACGCATATTTCAAACAAATATAAATACGAATTACAAAATCTTTAAACATAGAGGTTTCACAAGACTTACAACGTTCAAAAGGTTGGCAAATCAAGAAAATGAAACGACAACCCGAGAATACTTAATCAAAATTTTCATACTTTTAAGTAATTAATTATGCAAAAACACTAACACTTACTGAATTCACTCTTCTCTCAGATAATATGAATATAATTTGAAGTGAACTCTCAAAACCAGACTGTGAAGCATGACTACTATATGCTTGTACGTCAATCAAATCTCTACCTTATTTTTAAAAATTGATACAAAAATAGAGGACTTATGGTTGTGAAGGAAAGGGTAAAAGGAAGGTTATTTATTTGGGTGAAAAAGATGTGACTAACTATAGAGTTTCATAGTTAGTTTATCTTGCAAGAACTGGAAATATATACAAATGCAAACTATTTAGCCTTGCGGTGCGTGATTGTAAATTTTTTTTTCTTTTTTTTTTTCACACCACTTTCATCCTAATGACTCTTTTTACGGTCAGATCGTCAAGACCATTTTATTGAAGAAGTAAATAAAGTCTTTCTCAATCCTGTAGCGAATATTACTTCCAATTCTGATAGATCGTTCGACATTGAGCCTAATAGATCCTACCTCTATTAGAAGCGTGTATTTGACTTTTATACATCTTCTCGTATTAGATCAATTTCTAAAATCCATTCCGGTTATCAGGTAACAAACGAATGGTTTTAGGCTCAAAGTGGTATCTAATGGCAACGGTGAATTTTTACATAGAAATGGGTGAACCAAAAGCCTCTTATGATTTTTTTATCAATAATTAAACCAAAGGTTTTAAAATGTATCAAAACGTACAAGTTCTAAAGTAATGCAACAAGTTGGTAAACACACATGAAACGAAAGTAGTGTTTATTGTATTAAACACTTTTAGGCTCAAATCTTACTGTCATGTGGTAATGTAAGGGTTAAAAGTTTTGTTATTGCATACTTAATTTACTTTAAAGTTAGAAAAATTTATCTTAAGTATCTCGTAAAAATTTTCACAAAAACTTGATTTAAACAACCTACTATCCCGCAACTTAAAGAAACATGTATTTTCAGATTTTGTAAATTCTGCATTTAAATTGTTTTTGACAGACATTTTTGCAAAATGTTTAAGTTTTAAATGCGTTTAAAGGATCGGGACAAGTGTAGTATTTATGTATATACTAAATATTATACAAAATCCCTCATCCCCACACTTGAAAGACACATTGTCCTCAATGTGGAAATGAGAAATGGAATTAAACACACTTGCAAAAATAAGAAAAACTAATAAACATAAATTGGAAAGGACTTAGCTGGTTATATGATGTTTAAAAGCTTTTGTCCAATCCAGCTCGATCGTATAGCATTTCGGTCGCGATCGGCTTTGACTCTAACTAGCACACTTGGAATAAATTACTTGAAATTGATTTACAGCTCCGAAATCACCCGAATGGAGATTGAGTACGGGGGGTACAATCCAAACCTGTATAAACAAAAACAAGCAACAACCCAAGCAGTACTGACTCGATACAAAACAAACGACTTAAAAACCCAAATATTTACAAAGCCTCCCCACACTTGAATTTAATCAGGGGGTTTTTCTTTTATCTGGACCTTATCCAACCCGTTCAATTCCACCCTGTCTTCAAAAGTTTTTAAAAATTTAACGGTGGAATAATATAATATTTTGAAATTTTGAAAGGGGTCAGACCACCAGAATTTAAACTTACCTGGCATTAGCCGGATGCATGACCTACTCCGGATTCCAGGTTTCTCAGCCACATTCTTTTTTTCTTCATTTGGTATTTGTTTGATCTCCATGATCGGTTCACCTTCAAGTAATTTTTCTAAATAGGCAAGATCACCGATTGGGTCAAATTCTTCATTTTCATAACTTGGTAAACCTACCAACTCATCACCAAACTCATCTTCCCAAGATGGTTCATGATCTTTCACATCCTCCATCTTGTCAAGTGGCATTTCTTCAACTTCTACTACCCCTTCATCATCATCACTCCAAAAGTCATCACTCCAATAGTTGGAATTAACAACTTGCTGAACCGGAGGTGGGATTTCAGTGTCCATTTTTGTCTCCGGTTCTTTTTCTGACAATTCTGGATGACCGGGTAGCTCTTCTTCCATCTCTTCTTTTATTAGTCTCTTATATTCAGCCAGCTTTCCATCTATCTCTGCATCATCACAGGAAAAATCAATTATGAATTTAACATTTTTCTTTTCCTGCTTTACCTTATTATCTTTACCAATTTCCTCAGCATCCTTCGTTCCAGCACAGTTCCCACAAAATGGATTTCTGATTTGATCATTGTTTTTCATCTTTTCTAACATTTGTTCTTGTACTTCGCAGTTTTTCTTCATTAAAGATTTTGTCTGAGCGATTAGATTGTCCTTTTTCATCTTTTCTAGCATTTGTTCTAGGACTTCGCAGTTTTGCTTCAATGAAGAGTTTATCTGAGCGACTTGACATTCCACAAGTGTCGGAAAATAAGGTGGGTACCTGCTCTCTTTGCATGGTTGATATGGTGAAAAATAATAGTCTTGATATGGTTGTGGTTGTGAATATAAGTTAGAAGAGTAATATGTGGAACACTCTGATGAATTTGGACAATATTTGGTATAATGATGTCCTCCACAGATCAAACACATTTTTTTTTTAAATCACACAAAACAAACAAACAAACAAATAAGCAAACAAATAAACTTTAATCTAATAAAAACAAGAAAAACAAAATAACTTAATAGACGACTTGGGTAGTTCTCTAAAGTTTGCCAGTGTCCCCGGCAACGGCGCCAAAAACTTGGTGTGTGTACAACCTGCTTTTTATGTTTGAAAAGACTTTGATGTTGTATGTCGTTTTATTCAAAAGCCTTGGTATGTAAAAAGCTTGATGTAAGGTTGTTTATTCAAATGCTCAAAAGTGGGATATGCTTTGGCCTAATAGGTATAGGTACTCTCATTGGGATGGTCCCCAGGTAGGCAACGGGTCCTTAATGGATTTATGCGAATGCCAGCCTAGACAGGAGTTCCCAATTTAACGGCACTTAACCCTTCCAGTTACTACATATCCGAGCATATGATATTTCTTTTTATTTTCAAAACAAGTTTTTAAAATTGGAATTGCTACTAAACCACACACAATCGGCAAGTGCACCGGTCGCGGTGTAGTGTAGATGGCAAGACCGGATATCAATCCGTGGACACTATATACAAACTTTAGATAATAAACCTTTATCGAATATAAAGTTGAATTTTAAAAGGTTGTTTTAATTTGATTTTTGATTTTTAAATAATACAAAACAATAAAAGTAAAACAAATAAACACAAATAAATAAACAAACACACAATGTAATAAATACAGACAAAGTAAAACAATCACATAAACAGAGTTTTACAAATAATAAACGGACTACCTGGGTTTAGAATCTCTAGAATCATGCAATGCTAATTTGACAATAATAACAGTTAAGTATCTTTATCAATTGATTAATCCCCCGTTAGAGATGCAACTTAAACAAAAGATTAAGACTAAATGTGAAGTGCTAGAACGAACCGGCTCGAGCTATCGATACAAAATCCTACGTGAATCCAACCGTTGGAACCTCAGAGACTAAGTTGTGAGACGATCTTTTAAAC
Source organism: Helianthus tuberosus (assembly GCA_030545235.1). Lineage (NCBI taxonomy): Eukaryota > Viridiplantae > Streptophyta > Magnoliopsida > Asterales > Asteraceae > Helianthus > Helianthus tuberosus. The sequence continues at coordinate 21,301,538 of CM060403.1, forward strand.
ACGCAAAGCAGAAGTATTATTAAAACATTGAAATCCTAGGAAACCTTAGACGCGAAAAAGTAAATGAATTCGAGTTATCGATTACCCAATTTACCCAACAACGGCTAGCTAATAACCTAGCATACCTGGAACTATTTCTAATTACCAAGTAAGTTTGCATCTTTAATTGGTTTGATTTTAACACTTGATTATCTTGTTAATCGAAAGTTAATGTTTTTATCGAAAAGACAAGGCCCGAACTGATATTCAAAAGATTAACAATTCAGATTGAAATAGTAATATGGTTTAAAGTTACTAATTTCAATAATCAAGTTGTAAACAATTAAAGGACAGAATAAAGACAAGTTTAACAATACATCATGTAAATCACACCAAATAACTGAAATTACTTCAAATATATATTACAATTATCTAGTTCATCATAACCCAGGTATTATACAAATTTAACTACACATATTACACAATAACACACTTAAACAAAACTTGAAAAACAAATATTTACCGAACTCGGGTCGATTAGGACTAGAACCGAACGCCTCTAAACTTCCCGAGAGCTCCGTGGTACTTCCTTGACACTTCCAGCTGCCTAAAGTCACCTGATAGCAGGCTTTTACGTGTTGGTTCCGAGCTTGGAAGGTGTATTTTCGAGTTACAAGTGAATGGCCTTTTATAGGTGAGATTTTTGGGTTCTGGGACTAGCTTACGGACCTCAACGTTGTTAGTGTTGAGGTCCGTAAGCTTCCCCAACTAATCTTCTTCAACTGCTCCATTTCGCGACCAGAAATTCTTTGCCGACAGTCCCTTACGGACCTCAACGTTGTGAATGTTGAGGTCCGTAAGCTTTACCAACTTTATTTTTGGATTCCTCTCGTCGAGCTACCCCAAAAGCATATATTATGGTACTCGTAACTCATTTCCTAGCTCCGGATATGTCCAGATGAAGTTCTGACTGTTTCTGGCGCGTATTTTCTTCATTTCTTCTTCGTTTTAGCTCCGTTTTACGCACCGTTTTCGCCCACGTCTTCGTAATTCAACCCTCTATCATGCCATCTTCTAATATCTTCATTTTCAATCCATTAACATTCCCCATGTATTGTTTCCTTCGTCGATCCTTTACCGTTTTCTCGCATAATCCATAGAATATTCACAGTTTTCTGTAAATACAACATATAATCAAATAAGTACCAATATCGCGAGAAAATCATATCTAAATAGATTAAATTGTAAGGAATTTGATGTGTAAAATGTGTATATTTTTAGACACATCAGGTTGAAATGGCCTGATTTTGACTATATCAAGCGAAACAGAGTGTTAACTAATCCTTGAAAGAATTGGACTAAAATTCGACTTAAAACTGATATAACTTTCTTATTCCACTTGAAAATTGTTCGAACATTGCTGATGCCATCATATTCCGCTTGAACTTACACGTGATTTCACTTGAAACTTCTGCTGATTTCGCTTGAAATTAGCTTCTTTTGTCTGATTTCGCTTGAATTCAGATTTCGCTTGAAAGTTCAAGCGAAATAAGCTATTTCGCTTCAAGTGACCTGATTTCGCCTGAACTTGAATTGCAATTCCGCTTGAAAAGCATATTTCACTTGTAAAGCTGATTTCGCTTGAGAGCTTATTCCGCTTGAATCTGTATTTTTTTCAAAATCAAAAATTTGTCTAAGTGTTTGTTGATCATTTCAGGTACGTGAAGATGGATGATTTCAATCGGTTTTGTGATATTTTTGCTTTTGCTGGGAACGGTGGAGATGATACTTCAAACGATACGTCAAACAACACAAACGAGAAAGCTCCGAGTGAGAGAAAGAATCTTTCGGATACATTAAGTTTTGAGAGTGCGTATGGGACGTACAACAAACCTCCAAAGTTGGTGGCGATAGAAGATTACAATCGGTGGGCTACAAGATTTGATGAGTGGCTTCAAGCTTTTGCATATCAAAGCTGGAAAAGTTTAAAGCTTGGTTATACTAGAGGAGAACGTTTTGGTGAAAGTTTGACAGATACTGATGAGATTGAAAGATATATTGCTGAACAAAAGTGCATCACGTTGATTCATCAGTCTGTGAGAGATGATATAATTTCATTGATTGAATATGAAAATTCAAAGGATCTTTGGGAGAAACTGAGGGTAAAATGTTTAGGAAGTGCTGAAATAGTAAAAAACAAAAAGAAACTGCTAAGAAAAGAGTTTGATTTATTTGGGTGTTTAAAGAACGAGTCTGTTTCAAAGATGATTGAGAGATTTGGGCATCTGAAATTGGAGCTGGCAAGACATGGAATCACTTATACTCAAGACGAGTTGGTTGACAAATTGTTTGACTCGCTGCCAAATAAGCAAAACTGGCAATACTTTGCTTTGATGTTGAAGAACACCATTAAGCCGCCAGAAGTTTTGACAGTGGATCTGCTTATTGAAAGACTAGAGAGTCACGAGTTGGAGATCAAGAAATCTAGCAAAGTCAACAACTCATCTTATCAGCAGAATGTGGAGTTGTATTACAGAGGGAATCTACCAAAGACTGGTTCTCCAAGAACAGCATTTTCTGCAGAGAGTTCAAATTATGTGAAACAAGAAATTCCTCACAGTGGTTTCCATATTGGATCTTCTTCATTAAATTCAAGCCAATCTGCATCAAAGAATCTGTTTCAATGTAACATTGCTGTAGATCTGAAGAACGCTCAAAATTTCAGTGAAGAGTCAGCAAAACAACAGATGGTGTTCTTAGTATCGGTGTTAGAATCGTACGAGAGCCTTGTGGCGGGCAAGATTGGAAACACCAACCTGACTAAAGAGAACTATGATCAAATAGATCCTGAAGAGATGGAACTGATCGATATCAGGTGGTGTATGGCCAGTGCAGTCCGGAGAGCGCAACGATTTATGGAGATTACTGGGAGACATTCAATTGGCGGACTGATGCGTGCGAAGTGTTACTTATTTTAGGTGTATATTTTAAGCCCTTTTTAACACTTATTTTAGCCAAGTTTTAAATTTATAAAACACGATATTTCACTAACACTAAACACACATATGGGCAAGTGCACCCATCGTTGAGTGTAGTATAGCGTTGGTAAGATACCGAGGTCGTCCAAGGACACAAGAGCTTTTAGTACCGGTTTATCCTCAACGTCTAACCAAAATAAAAGTTTAGAAAAATGTTTTAAACTAAGAAAATTAAAAATTAACTAAAATGCTGAAAATAAAAATAAAAGAAAAACAGATAGACAAGATGAATCACTTGGTTCCGACTCGTATCTAGTATAACCTTTGATTATTTCCGCACTTTTGCACATAATTAAGAGATTATCTTAGTTATTGTAGTAGGCCCCTCTTTTGAAGGTGACGTTACCCTCACCCCAGTAGTTTGAGTCAGCAGGGATACAATCCTAAAAGGGTGGATTATTGGAAGATAATGAATTAAGTTATTAATGCAGTATTGTGGTAGGCCCCGCTTTTGGCGGTGACGTTACCCTCGGCTAAGTAGTCTGAGTCAGCAGGGATACAGTCCTAAATAGCCGGGTTATAGTATTAATAGTAGTTAACTTATGAGGGGATCAAAGAGTTTGGACCCCCGCCATCCAATACCGTGAAGTATTGAAGGAGGTCCTACTAAATTTGACCCAGGTCCATTGCAGGACCTCTAAACGCTGAACAATGGCAAGACCTTTACCACACCGTTCCCTTAACCCCCGACCAGGTAGCCAACATATCTCCATATAGACCGTGGAGATATGAATGGTGAAAATCCTTTATTTTATATAGACAGTAAAATAATGCCAAGATACCACGGACAAACGATAAGGAAAGATCACCTTCAACATAAGTAACTAGTTATTAAAGTCATTAATACAAAACCAAATAAAAAGTGCAAAAGATTAGAAATAAAAAGTATTATACTAGACACTTTGTCTTCACCAAGTGATGTAAGAGACTTAGGCAAACATGGCCTTGATTGTCAAGAACTCTTACGATCAATCTTGGATCCCGAGACGACTCACACACTCTACGATGGACAATGGATGATGGTGGTGGATGATGGTGTTGTGATGGTGGTGGGTGGTGGATGAAGTGTGAGAGAGGTGGTGTGCCAAGGGATGAGATGAAATGAATCCAAGCACTCCTATTTATAGGCTGAACAGAGAGCTGGGCACGGCCCCGTGTCCGCTGGGCACGGCCCCGTGTCCGTCTGACAATCTCTCTCCTCATTAATTGTAATTCGCAATTACAATAAATGCGCCTGCTGTACTTTCGACACGCCCCCGTGTCCGCTGAGCACGGCCCGTGGTGGGCAATAGAAGCTTCTATAGGTTTGTCTTTTCTGTTGCTTCTTGGGCACGGCCCCGTGCTGGCTGAGCACGGGGCATGTTCAGTCTTCTGATTTCTCTACTTTGCTTTGGAAGGTGCCGTTGAGGGGTCGGGCAGTCCACTAATATTCCTTTTCTTGTATTTATGTTGGATTTAGCTGTCTTTTTGCTTCTTTTGCGTTTTTAAGCTCATTTAATCCTGAAAATACAAAAGGAAGACAAAAACACTCTTTTTCCAATATTAGTACTTAAAATGGGTTAGTTTTATGCCTCATTTGATGTAATTTATATGTTGCATTTTACATACATCACGGACCTTCTACCAAATCGGGCTTTGACAAATCAAAGGTCACGTGCTTCCGATGTAAACAAAAATGACACTTTAAATGTGAGTGTCGTAATGCTCATGCTGATGATACTGCAAATCCATTTCGCGAAGATTACTACAAAAGAGCGATCTACCATCAAAACAAATCTGAACCCCCCAGAATGAAGCAGCTTGAAGATACCCCCAAAGAAAAATCAAGAGCTCTTGCTGTCATTCATGATGACGAGGGATATGATTGGAGTGATGTGCTACAAGAGGAAGATGCGGTAGGATACGTTTTCGTAGCAAAAGAAGTTCCTTTCAAAGACACAAGAACTGAAGAACAAAAATACCAAGCCAGAAAGCAGAAAGCAGAATTCAAGATGATGAGATTATCTAGGGTGTTCAGTGAAGCAAGGAAAGCAAAAAGATGGGATGCTGATAGAGAATGTTATCTGGATCCTCAAGGAAACATTGCTATTGATGCGAAAACTCTTAGTATAGAAGCTTTCATTAAGGAATTTGCTTAAGAAGAAGATGGCAGACAGAGAGAATGGTGGGGAGGTGGAGAAGAGAAAGAGAAAGAAAAAGAGAAAGAGAATGAGTGACAGTCTAAGAAGATTGATGATGAGATTATTGATACTTCACAAGAATTCACCGCTGAAAACTTGGGGAAGATGGCTGACAAAGTGCTTGCTGCAATGGAACTTGAGGTAGACTCTAAGTCTGAAACTGAGTCTAAAAGCAAGGTTAGTCCAAACGTTTCAACAAGTGAGACAGGTAAGAAAGTCAAAGGTGATAGTGACTGCAGAAGTTGCTTGAAAAATTGCAAGTTTTGTAGTACACTCACTTACCTTAGTGATACAAAGGTTGTAGAACTGAAGACAAGAGTCAGAAAGGTTGAAGATCAGATTCTAGACCGTGATAAAATGCTCAAAGCTTCAAATGATTGAGCTAAAAATTTAACTGAGAAAATTGAAAATGATAAAATTGAAGTAGAAAGAATTAAGAAAGAAAATGAAAAATTGATTCTTGAAAATCGTAAAATCTCGGAAAATTTTAAAAAATTAAAACGAACGGTAAAGGATTCTGATGAAAGAAACGGAAAAACCAATAAAGAAAATGAGCATTTAACTGTAGTTCTCAGACACAAAGAAGAGCAAATCAACCAACAACTGGATGAGATTGCTAAATTGAAGCTTCAGTTTGAAGAAGCTAAGATTGAGAATGAGCGTATCAATCTGAAATTAACCAGTTACAGCTCCGCAAGCTTTGTTTTGCAACACATTGTTCCCAAACCCATCGGGAAAAACAAAGCAGGCGAAGATGTTTACTCGGATGGAACTGGGGTTGGGTTTCATCAGGTTCCACCGCCAGTGTTAAACAATTATTCAAAGAAAAAGTCCGGGTTGGTTAATGATGAAGATGAAACAAATGGAATAAAACTTCCAGAGTCAATTGATGTTACATTTTCTTCATCTGATGATAGTGTTCAAACTGATATTGTGAAAGGCATGGCTGAAAGTGTTTTGAAGTCTGATAGTGATTCAGTTGAGGATGAAGAATGTTTTCTGAACAATTACATTCCGATACAAAAATCCAAAAACAACTTAAATGAAGAACCTACTCTTGTCATGTACAAGATGTCGGGATCGGATAAGTTGTATTCGGATTCTGAGTTTCCACTGGAGAATGTTAATGTGAACAAATTGAAAAATGTGTTCAAACTGGTTGAAATTGATTTGTCTGAAGTAGAAGGTTTGAATCGGACAAAGAGGCAAATGAATTTTGAAAAAGATAAAGCTTACTACAAGAAACCAGTTGTTCCACCGCGTTTTTATAACAACAATCAAAATAGATGGTCGGGTGGTTATCAGGGTGGTAAGAATTATCAAAGGAAAAATGTTCAAAACAGATGGTTTTCTGAGAAAAAGGTGTTTGTGAACAGTTCAAGTTCACTTTCTGATGAAGAATCGGAGATTTTTTCAAAATCAAATGAAGAATTTTTTGCAAAGAAGGCCTCACAACCTCAGAATGAAGGCACAAGTCGAGTAGCTGATACTCGTACATGCTTCAGATGTAATAAAGTTGGACATATTACACGAAAGTGTACCAACTATAAGCCTAAGTCTGAAGTTGTTGAGAGTCAAAAGAAGAAAGTTGATGTGAAGGGAAAAGCTCCATTGGTTGTTGAGAAAAAGGTTTTGAAAAATGACAACATTAAGATCAAAACTGAACCTGTTAAAAATGTGATAATTAAAAATGACAAGTTTTACAAACGGGTTGCGTCATCTCAACAAACATGGAAGCCAAAAGTTGTTGACATGAAAACAAGTTCTTCAAAACCAAAGGTTTCAGAGTCGGAAAAACAATCATCTTCTACCACTCCGGTAAAGATGGATGTTCCTTTGGATTATTATGAAAAATTGGAGAAACAATCTTCTACTCAACCAGAGAAGAAGAATGTTCAAAAGAAAGATCAACCAACCGGTCAACTTAAGATAGATGAGTTTTTCTTATACAAAAAGGTTGAGGTTGGATCAGAAGAAAGCTTGAAGATGAATGATAAAAATTTTCCGCCACTTTACATTGTAAAATCTCACATTAATGTCAAGTTACCCGAGTCAAAAGAGGCTTGGGTGGCATCAAAATCTCACTAAATGGTTTTGAAATGTGCAGGAGCTTCCAAGATCCGTTTCACGATGGATTATGGATAGTGGAGCTTCTAGGCACATGATGGGGAAGAAAACCCTACTGCACGATGTTCGTGGTTTTAATGGAGGTTATGTGGGATTCGCAGGAAATCAAGGTGGTAGAATAGTTGGAGAAGGAACGTTATCCAATGGGATTGTTACGTTTGAAAGAGTTAACTACATTGCTGAGCTTGAAAACAATCTTCTGGGCATATCTCAGATCTGTGATCGCATGTATACAACGCACTTTACAGACAAAGAATGCTTGATCTTGAAACCAGGATTTGTTATCCCTGAATAATGGATTATCATGAGGACACCTAGAGTGAATGATTTATATGTATTGGACATGAGTGTAGCAACTACAACAACGGGCCAGGCTCATTGTTTTGTGTCAAAAGCAACTGAGAAGGAATCGCAATTGTGGCACCGGAAAATGGGTCATATACATCTTAGAAAAATGAATCACTTGGTGCACAATGACTTAGTTACTGGTGTTCATGTGAAAGGTTTTCATCTGGAAGGAGAGTGTATAAGTTGCGTCAAAGGCAAGCAAAAGAAGAAATCACATCCTAAAAAGAAAGTCAATTCAGTTTCCAGACCGTTAGAGAGACTTCATATGGATCTTTTTGGTCCAGTAAACGTCAAAAGTATTACAGGGGATCTCTACTGTCTTGTGGTAACTGATGATTATTCCAGATTTTCATGGGTATCATTCTTGAAGTCTAAAGATGAGACGTTTGAAAGTTTGATGGTATTGTTTAGAAAAATTGAAAACTTGTACCAAACCCGAATTAGAAGAATCAGGTGTGACAATGGTACTGAGTTCAAGAACAATAAGATGGAAGAATATTGTGATGAGAGAGGTATACTGCAAGAATTTAGTGCTCCTTACACTCCGCAGCAAAATGGAGTAGCAGAAAGAAAGAACAGGACACTAATCGAAACGGCTAGGACGATGCTTGCTGATTCAAAGCTACCAGTCAATTTTTGGGCAGAAGCAGTGTCAGCCGCTTGCTATACACTCAACCGGGTTTTAACTGTAAAGAAATTCAATAAGACGTGTTTCGAGCTGATCAATAATCGCAAGCCGAATCTGAAGTATTTAGAACCGTTTGGGTCTCCCTGCACAGTTCTAGAGCCTTTTGGTAAATTTGATCCAAAGAGCATTGAAGGAATTTTCGTGGGTTACTCAAGTCCTCAGAAACGAGTTTTTGTTCCAAGCTTGAAGCGGATTATTGAAGCACATAATGTTGAGTGTCAAGGTTACACTATGCCACCGCAGAATCCAGGCGATTCATGGCGTTTTAATTATGATAAATTGTGGGATTCGTTTGACATGGAAGAAGAAGAAGAACAAGACTTCTTTGACGAGTTGGATATTCTGAGAGAGTATGAAGAATCGCAGGAAAGGTTTCTAGCTGAGTATTCAAGACGACCACGACAAACTTCGAATGACGATGAAGCAGGTCCAAGCAATGCTGGAGAACATGATGATATTCAACAAAATGAAGTTGCTCATGATAATCAGACGACATAGAATGATAATCAAGAATCTGAGAACATGTTAGTATTTGATCGTGGTGATTCAGATTCTGAGGGGGAGCAAATTCAGATTTCAAGTCAAACAAACCCAGTCAGTGAACAAGGTGCAAATCAGAATGTTACTAATCTGGAAGGCGAGGTAGATGTTTCAGGCGAGGTGATGCTGAGAACTCTTTCATACCATCCAGAGGAGCTGATCATTGGAGAATTGCAATCAGGCGTTCGCACTAGACGTTAAATTGACCAAGGCATTACTTGTTTTTATTCGACAGTAGCACCTTTACAAACTGAGTTTTCACTAAGTTGTTTTATTTCGCAGATCGAACCGCGTACATATAAAGAGGCGCTAACTGAAGATTCTCAGGTCAATGCTATGCAAGAAGAGTTGAGTCAGTTTGAGAAGTTAGGAGTGTGGAAGTTAGTAGACTTGCCTGATGGTCAAAGGAAGATAAACACCAAGTGGGTGTTCAAGTGCAAGAGAGACGATAGAGGAGTTGTTGTTCGTAACAAAGCTCGACTCGTAGTCCAGGGTTTCAGTCAGCAAGAGGGGATAGATTTCACTGAAGTATATGCTCCGGTTGCTCGACTAGAAGCGATCAGAATCTTCCTAGCTTTTGCATCTTGGAAAAATTTCAAAGTATATCAGTTAGATGTTAAATCGGCGTTTCTCTATGGGAAGGTAAAAGAGGAGGTATATGTCGGACAGCCACCGGGCTTCACCGATCCAATCCACAAAGACAAGGTTTACTTACTGGATAAAGCGCTATATGGTTTACACCAGGCCCCGAGAGCTTGGTACGAGACATTGTCTCAATACCTGCTAGCCAACAGCTTCATCCGAGGAAAAGTGGATGCCACTCTCTTCACCAAAGAGGTCGATGGTCATCTTTTGATAGTTCAAATATATGTGGACGACATCATATTTGGGTCAATGAATGAAAATCTGTGCAAAGATTTTGAACAAGTTATGAAGAAGAAATTTGAAATGTCATCGATGGGTGAGATGAAATTCTTTTTGGGACTGCAGGTTGATCAACTACCCAAAGGAATTTTCATACATCAAAAGAAGTATGTTCATGATATCTTGGAGAAATTCAGGATGTCAAGTTCTACCCCAGCTTCCACCCCATTACAGACGAACCATGGGATAAACCCTGATCTCATCGGAGAGAAGGTAAATGAAACGTTGTATCATTCCATGATCGGATCGCTGATGTACTTGACAACTTCAAGACCCGATATTATGTACCCAACCTGCCTCGCAGCAAGATTTCAATCTAACCCAAGAGCTTCGCATATGGTGATTGTGAAAAGGATATTACGCTACCTGAAAGGAACTCCATCATTGGGGTTGTGGTATCCAAAAGAAAGCGATTTCATGCTCGAAGGGTATTCCGATTCCGATTTCGGATGCTGCAAAGTTAACGCAAAATCAACAATAGCGGGATGTCAGTTTTTCGGACCACGATTGGTCACCTGGCAATGCAAAAAGCAGACCTCTGTGGCTCTATCCACATGTGAAGCGGAGTATGTTTCTGCGAGCAGTTGTTGTTCTCAGATCTTGTGGATCCAACAACAGATGAGAGACTACGGTTTGCAATTTCTAAACACCCTTATCTTTGTTGATAATGAGGCAGCGATTAACATTACGAAAAATCCTGTTCATCACGCTAAAACCAAACACATAGAAATTCGTCATCACTTCATTCGCGATTGTTTCGAGAAGAAGTTGATACGAATTGAGAAAATCCACACTGACGAGCAAAAAGCTGATTTACATACCAAAGCATTTGATAAAACACGTTTTCAATATTTGCTAAAACTGAACGGTATGAAGCTTTTATCGGTGTTGGAAGAGATTCTTGGCGTTGATGAAGGAGACATTGTAGATGATGTTGAGAAGCAATCTGCAATGGTTTGTCGATTTTTTACTTGTTTTGGTATTTAGGGGGAGAGTATAGGGTACTATTTTCAGAAAATACAAAAAAAATAAAAAATGTCAAAAATACAAAAACATGAGATAATTTTTCAAAATCCAAAAACAATAGAAAATCAGAAAAGAGCTTGTGTAAAAAGGGAAAATGATAGTACATCGGCTTGACAGTTATGGTATGCTAAAGATATGTAAAGTTTAAAAGGTTAAACAGTCTCGCTGATGATGTGCCGATAGGTTTTTACACATTTAGTAGGTTTGTTCGGGATACAAACCTAAATCTTTACTTACTTATTTCGTGGGGAACACTACTTGGATATATAGGTAACCCCTGAAATCTTGTTTGAAAGATCCCTCTTTCTGAGATACTAGGTCTTTATACTCAGTGATATCTGGGGTATTATCACGGGACTTCTGATTTTGCGGAAGTAATGGCCTAGTCCCCGGAGAATACTTTCTGCATGCTTGAAACATAGCACCGCCCTCAGCATAAATGATGAGACAATAAAATTGCTAATCAATGCTGTTGTAAAAAAGATCCTCTAAAGGGGACACACCAAGTCGAACCGTCATCTCTCTGCTGAACGGAAGTTCTGACCTGAGCTCTCACGGTTCTTCGCATCTAACCCCTTACAGATATCATCTGTGGTATACTCACCTGTAAGACTGAATATTGGGATTTGGATACGGGAGTATATTCAAGAGTTGGGACACACGTATGAGTTTAAGTCTTTAAAACACTAAATCCGTATCCTGGACAGATTGAAAATTGTGTGAAAATTTAAGTGGATCAGTATATCGACAATCTAACCGAATTGTTTAATTCGGAGTATGTTTAAAGCTTAATGGTACTTGTGACTTGTCGAATAGTTGATATGATTCCCTAACATGCTTACCAAAAATATGTTTGTAAATAGTTTAAATTTACTGCATTTTATTTCTGTATTTCATTTCTAGTTTAGAAACTTTGTTAAAAATCCAAAAAGATTTTACATTTCTGCTTTATTTTTGACAAACCAAAGTGGAAAGCTGATCTTTAGATTTGAATCAAATCAGATGCAGGAAGTTTCTGGGCTGGATGATGAGTTTGGAGCTAAAACATGATAAGTTTGTGAAAGTTGAAAAGTTAAAGCAAGTTCATTAACTTGAAACTTGTAATTTTTAGAAAAGGTTTTGTACAAAATGTCAGTGTGATTTATCTTAGATCAACCAAGGTCATTAAGTTGGACTTGGTAGATAAATTGAGTAATCAGGGTCATTAATATGGACCTGAATACTTAAGTGGATTTCTAAATTCTGACAAAACCATCAAATGAAGGTGAATGGTAAGTTTGAATTCAAACTGTTATAGTCATATATCTTATTTTTAGGTAGAGATTGTGCAGGAAACAGGAATCAAGTTCCCCATGGCAAAGAAAAAGTCAAAGTTTGAATCAGAATTTAAAGCCCTAGTTTATCGAGAGGGGGAGTCTGCGAAAGGGGGAGTCAGAATTCTGGATCAACATTCAAAGGGGAGATTGAAGATTAAAATTTGAAGATTAAAGATTGAAGGAAGCTTTTTACTATGTCAAGACAATTTGGATAGAGACTAAGACTAAAGACTCGACGCCGAAGACTTCGTCAACATCCAAGGGGGAGTCTGTTGGTGCATCTAGTGTCTGTTAACTTCGTCTTAATCGAGTCTTTTGTCTAGATAGGATAAACATGTGCACAACAGAGTGGAAATTAGGGTTAGATTGCATGTTAGTATGTAATTTCGCTTGAAGAGTGACATGGACATGTTCAAGCGAAATCAACACATGTGATTTCGCTTGAACAGGGCTGTGACATCCTCTAGAGAAATCATGTTGTCTATATATAGGGTTGTGCATTGTTACTTTGAAACGGAATATGGTCATTGTCTCTGAGCCGAGGTGCTGTCCGTGTGTCATTTGAACGTGTAAAAAGCTCAGGATTGATCAATAAAGAGATAATTAAGAAGGAACAAGCTGTGTTGACATCTTTTACATTGATTCCGCCTTTGTACTTGATGATGAACTACTCAACTTGACTGTTTAGGGTCACTCGACGATCCAACAATGAGTAGTTGGGATTAAAAGTAATTTGACTAGGAAACTCGAATCACATCGCAACGCGCTACACGCTAATCGAAACGGAAAAACTCGTCGCGCCGAGCACTCGAGCCAGGTGCCAGCTGACCGAACAGCCACCCGGCCGGACAGCCACCCGAGCAGTGTTGCAGAAATCAGCCTAGGCGGCCGATTAATCGGCGCCTAGGCGCTAGGCGGCCACTTACTGCCTAATTTTGAGCTAGTCGGTCAATTAATCGGCCATGGTCAAAGTCGGTCAAAGGCGGTACCTAGGCGGTCCTAGGCGGTCAAAAATCGGATTAATCGGACTACATTAATCGGTCAAAATAGGTCCTAGGCGGTCAAAATTGGTCAAAATCGAACCTTACTATCTGAAACTTGAAGTATTTATGTGAATTTTGAAGTATTATTTTTATATTATTGGGTATATATATATAATTTTGAAAAAATGCTTATAAAAATCCCATTCCGATTAATCCCTAGGCGGTACCTCACCGCCCGACTAGCGCCTTCTACAACATTGCACCCGAGCGAGATGCCATCCGACCGAGGAGCCACTCGGCCGGGCTGTCACCCAGACGAGATGCCATCCGACCGACCAGCCCTTTTCACTTTGGGAATCCTATAAATACCCTTGTCACTTTCATTCTTTCCACTTTTGGCAAGTGACGTCCGACCAGTGCTCCTACTCGCTTTTTCCTTCGATTTCTCGAAATTCCGGTAAGATCTCGTCCTAAAGCTTGTACTTCCTTAATCTACACGCACTCCTACACCTTTCTATCTTTTGAATCTTAACTTTTAACCGTGAAATCATCAAGATTCAAGGTGTAATAGGATGACGTCATCATGTGTTCTTGAAGAACTTCATGTTTTGGCCTCAATCCACCAAGAACAACTTAGATCTAACCGATTTCCACATAAACAAACAAAGATCTTTCATAGATCTAAACAAACTCACAATGAAAAGTAGTGAAAGATGGTTTTCCAACTTTCTTTCAACTCTTTTACACTCAATGCACTCAAACCCGGTGGGAATCGGAACTACTACTGAACGTCTACTCATTCGTAGTGATGTATCAGTGCTAGACCCAAGTTCCATCTGAAGGATAGTGATTTCGGGTTTGGACATGAACAACCGTCTCGGACCGTGCACCGTCGGACTAGGGTGATTCTTGTTCGGTCAGGTCATTGGGACAAGATAGGGTTCCCATTGTTTAAACCAGTCATCACAACGCCTCGTCCAAGTTAGCACATCAAGCAAGTTCAAGCAATAGCACGATCAAGTCGTTGGGACAAGTTGTCATCCGACCGGACTACTGTCCAACCGGGTTGCCATTCGCTCGACCCACCGTCCGATCGGGTTGCATCTTGATTCCTTTAAAACTTAAACAATTTTCAACATGTTCAGTAACAGGGTTGCCACCTGGTCGGATGGGCATCCGACCGAGTGACCGCCCTACTGTGGATTTGTTTTCACTGAAGTGCCAACCTATCGGATTGCCGTCCGATCGGACGATCGTCTGATCGACCGACCTGAAAGGTAGAGATACTTCAATGTTTTCAAAATGCTACTATGGAAATTTCAAAAGCCAAGCCATCATACACAAACACATCCTTCTCAAAGGGAGAAACAATCCACTCGAACAGTCATCCGACCGGACTACTGATTGAACGGATTGCCACCCGCACGACCGGATGTCCGACCGGACTACCATCCGATCTAAGTACCATCCGACTCACTTGTACTTTGCACCGTTTTACGCGCCACTTATCGTTATGCTATCAATCTGTTCAGGCTAACCCTAATCTCTAGCGCTCCCTTCAATCCATCATCGCTGTGAGTATACTCGATCCCTTTTTGCTTTACGTGCTTTTAGGTGTTACATACGTTACTTATACAAAATCACATCGAACACACTACGCAATACTTTAAACGCTAACCGTTATCGCATGTATACGCAACTAAATGAATGCTTGTTTGTTATGTTTACACGTGGAATGCTGTCTACCTGCCTTAGCAAGGGTAGTACTATTAGTTTGGACTCAGCACCCGTTCACTCGGGGGTTGTTAAGGACAATTACCTACATGGCTCACAGTGGTGAGAATGTATCGCGATCTGCCTTGGGCAGTCAACCCACAGTCATTGGTTTCGATAGGTTCATGTCGATAACTAACATGCCTCATTTCATTATGTGTGCGTGCTGGTTATGCGTAAACTATTTCAAACTCTATATGTTATTATCAAACTTGTATGCTCACCTTTACACTATGTGTATTGACTGTTACTTTAACGTATGTGACAGGTGCTTAAGTTGTTTATATGCTTAGCTTGTTGTGAACTTGAGGCAAGGAAAGGTCTAGGATGCTCTCTGTGCTGTGATGAAATCGAGGCTAGGAAAAGAGGTCCTAGAAACCAATAAATAAACTATCTATGTATAAATCTGAGTTGTCGGAACAGAACTACTTGACTAGATTTGTCTGTAATAATTTGTTTGCCTTTTAAGACATGGTATGGGACATGTTACTTTAAATTAATTGGTAATGATAATTGTTATGGAAACTTCTGGACAATCTGTTTCGCTCAGTGCCATGCCCCGATGTTTCCGCCATCGGTTGGGGTGTGACAAATATGAACCGAACCACTTGACATGTGCTATGGCGCAATATGAGCTTGTGTCGTGAATGTAACTAAGTCTCGGATATTTGCTATGACTTACGTAATGACATGTGCTTGGCTTGTTTGTTATTTGAGTAATAGGTACGACGAATACATGAATTATGAATATACGAAACTAACTATCATCGGTAACCATATTAGGATTTGGTTGCCCAACTGTAAACAAGTAACTAATCTTACCGAGCAAAACCAAGGTGAGTTCACTCCTCTTTTTCCAAGCATGCATCCTGGGGAGGGATATCTGGTAATTGTTCCGGGGAGGAACGTCAGGTTATTGGGATGTTGGTTATTACACTCATTTCTATCATTTAAGACCCCTTACATCTACCGATAGTTGTCGGGGAGGCAACAAGGTTATTAGTTGATAGCCCTATTAGGTTTGGCACCCTCACACCGTATCGGGGAGGACGGGCGTGAACTAATTACCTTGACCACTTGACCAATGTTTTGATAGAGGAATTGGGGTTGGGCAAAAACATCTTGTAGCCATCTGCGGTATTCGAGTTAATAACAACATCAAATCAAATCTGTGAAACGGTTTAATCTAGTAACAGGTAACTAAACACGTTAACAAAACTTTGAACTCAACAGCGTCGTCTAGCAGACTTGTCCGCGTGCTTACAGGTCGTTAGATTCTTGTTATGGACTTGCTATCTGGGAGTGCTGGAGTGGTCATGGGTCGAGACTCTTGGATACTTGCTTTGTTGACTATGAACACATGTTTTGAAACAACTAATTTACCGTTTACATTATGCTTCCGCTGAACATTTACTTTGGTTTAAACTTATGACTTGGATTTATATTTTGAAATAAATGGAATGTTTTATTTAAATATTATTCGCAGTTCAATGTGATTGGTGGCTTAGATCCTGGTACGTCACACGCCCCGCGATGATTCCGCATGTGGTATTTTAGGGGTGTGACAGTAAGACCACGAGATAGAGATGGAGATTTTCGTCGAGATATGGATATCACTCCTAACTCTGAGAAAGGTTCTCGTGCTGAGAGTAAAAATACGCAGAGTGAGTGATCTTATCGAGAGTTCTTGGTTTTCACACCTAATCTTGACACAATCACTCGTTTGTGTTATACAAGCGTTTTCAAAACGTGTGTGTTATGTTAGCCTTAGGAAAGGAGTGTAATACTTACTTTTGCCTTAGGGAAGGCTGCCTTCGTACGAAGATGTAGTATGTGGGCTCGTACGAGGGTGTAGCAATGCAAGTTCGAACGAGAGTACAATATGTGGCTTCATACGAAGGTGTAGCAATGCAAGTTCGAACGAGAGTACAATATGTGGGTTCGTATAAAGGGTCTGTTTTGGTGCCTAGACTATAGACTAGGTCTGTTCTACTCGATTTGACCTAATTCCCTATAGTTATGGCTCTGATACTAATCTGTCACACCTCAACCGATGGCGGAATCATCGGGGCGTGGCACTAGGCTAACCAGATTGCTCAAGAGAATCCATAACAAATATTTCACAAACAGTCATAATGGAGTTCACATCTCTCAAACAAAACAAGTCTGACAACCTAGATTTTATGTGGTGAGTTTCTAGACTTCCTATCCATTTGCAGTAACATAATCATCAACCTGTCACATACATTAAAAAAAAGGTCAATACAATAATGTAATGGTGAATACACAAGTTTAGCATAGATATAGTATAAAAAGCGTTTACGCATAACCAGCATGTAACACGTAACTGGTGAATCAAGTAACTATCAACAATGATACATCCTAACCACATGACTGCGAGTAAAGTATGCGCGACACATGTTCACCGAAGCGAACACGTGAAGTAAAGTATGTGATCCTTAGCAACCCTTGAACAAACAAGTGCTGAGTCCAAACTATAGTACTATCGTTGCTAAAGGCGGTGAGGCAAGTATCCACTGTATAAGCATAGCAACAAGCATTCAACTAATCACGTGTAGCATGTGGGAGCGGTTAGCGTTTGTAAAAGTGTTAAGTGTTGTGTGTTGTGTTTTTGATAGAGAACGTATGTAACACCCAAAAGTGCGTTAAGCGAAAAAGGGTTCGAGTATACTCACAGTGCGTGTCTAACAAGTAAACACAATCTAAGAATGGATTAAAGGGAGTGTCGGATCAACCTGCCTATGGGAACAGAAGCGTAAGTCCACCAAAGTGATGAAACGGTCGAAAATCAAAGTGTCGGTGGGAAACAGAAGCTTTGTACGAAGCTGTGCCTGGGTCTTCGCACAAGTGATGCTTCCGTTATCCAAAATCGAGTGGTCTTCGCGTCTGTCTTTGGAAAATCGAATGTTCATCTCTCCAAACTTAAGCTACTGATTAAACTTAGAGTTGGAGAGGTCTTTGGCTGATTCACGGGTGCGAATTGGGCTGTTAGGTGCGAAGTCAGTGCCTTTTTACGAAGCCATGTGCCTTCGTACGAAGCCATGTGCCTTCGTACGAAGCTGGGCTTCGCACAGAACAGTCCAGCTCACAAACGTGGCTGTTCTTGGCGTTTGGAGCTGCATTTTCGCCTGAATCGGACGTGTTTTCGAGTCCAATTCAAGACGGGTTCGACACCACCTCGTTCCACTATCTAGTGAACGAAATATGTGTCGTTTTAGGTCCGTTTTAGTGTAAAATTGAGTTAAAAAGGGGTTTTTACTTAGGTCTAACACTTGATGAGTATGAGATCTTCAGATATACAACTTGAGGAGCCAAAGCTAAACCCAAATCACTCGTACAAGTGTAGATTCGCAGTAAATTAACAAGATTTGATGAAAAAGATGAAGATTTTGCCAAAAAGAATGAGGGTTTTCTATGAAAAAGATGAAGTTCTTTGTAAAAAGATGAAAAAGATGAAGTTTGGGTGGAAAGAGATGAAGTTTTGATGAAATCGTAGTGAAACTTGTGGAAAATCGAAGTGGAAAACATTGTGTAAGCACATAAAACTGATAAATCTTACTTGAAAATGGTCGGACAACAATTTGGCAGCGTTTTGGTATGAAAATCAACAAGTGAGAATGAAGGAGAAGGGGTTGGGTATTTATTGAAGAGGTGGGATCGCACAAGAGTACCTGGTTCGAACCTGCTGCCTTCGTGTGAAGGCAGTGCCTTCGTACGAGGCTGCATGGCTTCATTCGAAGGTGCTGTTTTGTGCAACTATTTCCTCGTTTCGTGTGTAGGATGCTCGTTTGATGCGTTTTGTTGCTTTAGTTAGTATTGGTACTTTAAGTATTTTAGCGTAACACTGAGTATCGAGTCGCATTGTGTTTTAGAGTGATAAATCGAGTTGTGCGAGTAGCGTTTGAGCGTTTCGAGCGAATGCGTTGATAATCACATAACCATAATAAACACACACAAGTAAAGAATATAAGAACACACAGCATAACATTACTACTACTAACAGCGTTTGCGATTTAGCAATTTAGCGCGATTAGCGAGTGCGAAGGCGAGAGTGGTTACCGAACAAACAAACACACTCGGCAATTAAAATAGCATAATTCTCTATAATTCGTGTTGCGTTAGCGTTATCGAATATAAAACGTTTAAACGGGCAGCGGTGTTGTGTGATGAAAATGTATTTAGTATAACATAACCCTTTATTTATATCGAACCTCGGAGTACAAGATGGTTACAAATTGAAGCAAGTAGTAAACGAATAACAATCCGAAAAGTCGGGTTGCTACAACTTGAAAGAGACTAATCCCACAAGTTAATCTTACGAATTAACTTGGTGTTTCTTCATTAGCGCCTACCATGAGGCTCTACTATGCTCTGACATTTATCTTGGTTGTACTATGCCTCACTAGCATGCTCAGACTTGCGCCATAGGGCTTGCGCAAATCTATTGAAAATGGCTAAGTGTCAACTTCGCTTGACTGGCTATGGCCATCTGTGCGCGACCCATGCACGTAGATACGCATGTCGGCGCAGGATTTGAGACCATACCCCTTCACCCAGCCAATGTTAACTTAGGGTTCCAAGAAGAAAAAACTATAAAAAAAGAAATAGAAACTTTGGAAACGTAAAAGAAACTCTAACTTGAAATTATTTGAAGTTAAATAAAAACTTGATGGGTCAAGTTGATAGGGTAAAGATCCTGTGCAAATAGCCTTATCGTACAAAACGTACGAAAGACATGAAAAGGTAAAAAAAACGTGGTGACATTTTCGTAATTACCATACAGGATCAAAATTACCTTTCAAGATTAAAATTACCTTACAAGATCAAAATTACCCTACAAGATAAAATTACCTTACAAAATCATTTAGAGTAATTATAATACTCTACAAAATCAAAATTACCCTACAAGGTCATTTTACAAAATTACCATACAAGATCAAAATTACCATATAAATTCATTGGTAGGGTAATTTTGATAATTACTCTACGAGTAAATAATTTCAAAAATGTCACCGCGTTTTTTTACCTTTTCATGCATTTCGTACGTTTTGTACGATAAGACTATTTGTATTTGATCTTTTACCCAAATTGGCAACAAGTTTGTCTAATTAAAATTGGCATATTAGTTTGATAATAATTTGTCCAACCTTGTTAGAATATTTTGAGGTACTCCCATGTTCAAAATTTGAGGTACCATCATGTTCATAATTTGAGTGGCCTACTTGACTTAGATGAGACGGACCCTCATGCACAACATTTGGGGCTACCACGTTACCACCTTCCCAGCCACAACGTCTTCTTGAAAATCGATATCATATTCATACGACGAGGCTTCTTGCTGAAGAAACTCTAAAACGGTTATATGAGAAGGTTGGAAAGGCTCTTGAAGCAACCATTCAGCTTTTTCTAAGCACATATTTACGGCCTCAATGTTTGTATCTTAGTTAGGTAGCAACATACCCATCCTCAAAACTTCTAGAAAAATGTTTATGTTACCAGCCAATTTCAATTTTTTTTTCTTTTTGAACGGCAAATTTGAATCACTTGAGTATCATCGTGCCACCAGTAGAACCACCCGATCATATCTATCTCCACTAGGCAACAATGCCTACACACCAATTCAGAAGGAAACCCAATAAATATGTGAAAACTCCTCTTGTGAGAATCGGACCTAGGACCTAGTAGTCCTTAAATCTTATGTCACCTCCATGTGATTACAAGAGCATATCTACCCGTCAAACTCATGCCTGTTATATATGATGACTTTTCCCAATCTAAGTTTATGAGCAGTTAGTTGGTTAGTGACTTTTTAAGAACGGCCTATCACTTGTAGGCCCTTTGCTTTATAAACTCTGACTTGCAATTATTTTGATGGACCGGGTCCAATAAAACTTGATGGGTCAAGTTGATAGTAGGTTGATGCATCTAATATTCAAAGTTATAACAAAGGATTTTAATTAATGATACATCACATTCTTTCCATTAATAAAGTAATAATAATATTAATTTATATAACTAAATAAAGCAAATTTAATGTATAAAAATGTAATTTTACTATACGTACAAGTTTTAAAGCTACATGTATAAGAAGTTTAAATCATTTGAAAGGGGTGAAATAGCAAGTTATACAAACTTTTAAGGGGGTGTTTGGCCTGCCTTTTATTTTTTGGCTTATGCTTATATTTTAAAGTAGCTTATAGCTTATTTTATATCATTTGATAAGCTCTTTTTAAGTGTTTGGATTAGCTTATAGCTTATTTTCTATCATTTGCCCTTACACAAATAAGCTTTTTCAAATAAGCTAAAAAACTATCTTCAAATAAGTTTCTTCAAATTAGTTTGTATAAGCTAATAAGCATAAGCTTAAAAAACTAAACCAAACACCAAGTTAAGCTTATTTCTTAAAAAAAAAAAAAAGCTAAAAAAATTATAAGCTTTGTTAAAAAAGCTAGGCCAAACACCCCCTAAGACACTACAGGGGGTAAATATGAGAAATCCTTATGTGTTTATGATCCAGAATCCCAACTGTTGGCTTATGATGGGGAGCGGAACTGATCAGCCGTGAATGCTTTATATGTCTTCTGGCATGCTTTTTAAAAAGAGAGAGAGAGAGAGAGAGAGTGTGTGTGTGTGTGTGTGTATGTGTGTTTATGGGAGAGAGAGCGCCGGAGAAATAGCGGAGCTGGTCAATTAATAGCGGTTTCCATGCTACTTCCCGGCCAGAAACAGTTGTTGTCATCAGTTTCACTCGGATACGCAGAAAAACTGCAGCCAAAACCCTAAATTTATGTATTTATTTCATTATGGAAGAATAATTGTAATTGTAAGTCTCATAATGCTTCGAATTGTTCTATTTCTATCCTCGATTTCTTTTTCCGGATATGTTTGATTTTTCAGATTCTTACTAGAAATTGTTTCGAGGGTCCTTTGTTTCAGCAAATGATACTATAATATTTATGATTTTCGAAGTAATAATTTATCAGTTTATTGAGTGAATTAGACCTGTGATTAGATTTAGGGTTTTGACTGCAGTTTTTCTGCGTATCCGATTGAAATTTGTTTTACCCATGTAGTTGCCTATTAGTTGCTATGTCATTATCATTTCTACAGTGGAATTTTTGGCTCGCCACTGTGGTTTCATTGTGAGGTAATCTCTTTACTCTTTGAAAACATAACTCTCTTATATATGTGTGTGTATTGCATTTAAAGAAATGTTGTTCAAAGGAACTGGGCTATGTCTTGAAACTTTATGCTGCTTACTAGGATTATGGGTTAGCAGAATGAGATAATTATGTTTTACTATCCTTTTTGGTTAAAACTTTTTATGTTACCCTTTTGCACCATTAGAACATAAAATATAACCCGACATTGATAAGTAAATCTGTCGAAATTTCCAACAGTCTCAACATCGTATAATTTGCTATGTGTTTGTTACTTTGTTATTCCGTTTGTTCTACTTCTAATTGCAGGGTAAGGGCTGACATTTGAGGGTCCAACCACTTAGTCTTATGGGTTATAAAAATATGTGGCTTTTATTTAGAATATAAAGCCTAAATGTTCGTATACATAGGAATTTGCTACAATTTAAAGAGATTTATCATGTTTCCTTAAAAGGATACACAAATTTCCATAGTTTATAGTGCATGTTTAGTTTGTTTGTCCTCAAAAGTCAACTGACACTTTGCATTGTGCTTTTTACTCGATAAGCAACATCATAATTGTCACTAGAAGCCAGCACCCACACAACCCAAAACGAGAGACTACCGCTTTGGTTGCTGCTTATACGTTTCTGACAATCACACCTCACAACCTCACCCGAGTAGCAGCATGGTGCTACTGGAAAGTAGGAATGTACACCACACAGCCTCACCTAAAGTAGCAATAGTTCACGGAATTCATTTTAAGTCACTTTTTAAATTAAGAAAATGGTAATTATTCCGGTATTGAAAGTCTTGGGATTGATGGAAGTTGATAAACTACGAATACATGTCTGCTTCTTTGTTATAATTGCAGTTGTTGTAATTACTATTATTATTTATGCTCCTAGCATAATTGATTTATTATATGTAGCAAAGTGTCCATGATCATCACTTATAATATTAAGTTTTGTTATAATGTATTATACAGGTTGATAAAGTTTTTTGTAATTTTCTGGAAGTTATTACGTAACTGTTGAAGTCACCGAAGGCTGCAGTAGTTTTACTTAGCCAGGTAAGAAACCACACCATTCAAGCCCATTTATAAATGAAACACCTAATGCATAAGATTTTAGGCTTCAACCCTCTTTACATACATGTTTAGGTTGTTAACCACCCAATAGTGATGAGATCATGAGAAGATATATGGGTTCACTGAATACATGTAGTTAAAGAAAAAAAAAGATAAATTAAGAGGAAAATAAGCTACTGATTGCTTAAATACGAAGAAGATCATGATGTTTAAGGATAGTTTATTCACCATTTATTTTAATTTGCAACTCCCTTTTACTGACTATGATGCATCCAGTTCGTACTGTTAGCTAAAGTGTAAACAAGTTGAATGAGATTTGTTGCAACAAAGGATGTGTTGTAGTGTGTGATCCGGAGCTCCATTGGTGCTTAAAGGTCTGATTGTTTCAACTGGAAATAGCATGCTTCAGCATGAGTAAGACAGGAGTGTTGATATATATATAAGAGAGAGAGTAGTATATTATAGGTGTATATTGAGAGAACACAGAATAGTCTCCAAAACCTCTCTCTTAGTGGACTTGTATGATACAACTTTTCACACACATTTCTACTTTTTTAGTGGTTGATGAAAATGGGGATATTGGGCAATGATGGAATATACAACTGGATGGGATGGAGTATTAAAAGATTTGTCTAACAGATGATTAATTGTGTAGTTTCTACAGTTAACATTGTGGCCAGTATGGTGTTTTGTTGAGAGCTTTTACTTGGGGACTGATAAATTTAAAACTTTATTTTGTTTCACATCAAGTTCTTTTGTATATGGAGACTCATAAAATTTAAAACTTTATTTGCAGAACCTCACTCTATGATATAATCAATAGACCTGCTGATGGATGAGTGACTGCTCTTCATATGGCTGCACTAAGTGGGCATGTTGATAGTTTGTGTTTACTACTTGATTTGGGGGCGTCTATGATTCAATAGGGGAGTCCTTACCCGTTTTCGTATGTACTAAACCTAGAGATGACAATTTCAATCTTTTATTTTATCTCAACGGGTCAAAATAGAGTAATGGGTCAAATGGATTGAGCCACTTCGCACGTAACGAGAATGTGGTCTGCACTCTCAATATTCAGCACGCAACAAGAACACAGAGCAGAATCTAAAATAGCTCCTAGATAGGCTAGAGTTGTCTAATGAGTCAAACAGATTGAGCCACTTCGCACATAACGAGAATGTGGTCTGCACTCTCAATATTCAGCACGCAACAAGAACACATAGTAGAATCTAAAGTAACTCCTAGATAGGCTAGAGTTTCCTTAAAAGGGCTTTTATCCAACATCGCCTGCCAAATGAGCACATTAACTATTGGGACTGCTCAGGTATTCCAATACAACCAAGTCTCCTGTATGTCGCTAAATCATCTCTCAATTGTTTAACAATGATGTAGCAGTCTTTTCTATCTTTCCAAACCTAACAATCTGGTCCGTCCATCACCCTTTGCTGCTGTAGAAAATCATACAAATTGGATAACCCACACATCTTTTCTTCTTCATGGGGTAGTCTTACCCGAGCCCAATCCCAAACACTCGTAGGGCCCACCTTATTGTAACATTTCATCACCGTGGCTTGTTTATTTTTCACAAGCGAATACAGATTAGAGAACCGATCGCGTAAGGCCTCTTCATTGGTCCAAAAGTCATGCCAAAACAGAATTATGCCACCTCTTCCCATAACAAGGATGAGCTTCTTCTGTAAATATTGATATTGAATTTGACAAGGTCAACATCCATAGAACCAATGTTCTTCCAAACATCTGTAGCCGATTTCAAAACCAGGATGATGTTGAGTCTTCTTCCCCCACCTTGAATGGCCCAAATAACTTGAGCCTAAAGTTGATTTGGATTCGTTCGCAACCTCCACCATGATTGGTGACATTCATAGGGTTGCAGGCGCATAAAAAAATATCGGGACTCCCTTAATTACCTTTTTCAGGTTATTCGGGTTTAAGCGTATTCAGGTTCGGGTGGCTTCGGTTTCATGTCTGGTTTGGGTAAAAATTACAGCCCTAACTATGTGTAGTGTACGAAGAACATAACTATATATCCAAGGCAAGCGAATTAAGAAATATTAATTGCCACTACTAATCTATCATACAAAAGTTACAAGGTCAATCCTCATATTCACGCTAACGGGTTTGTTTTTTATAGTTTGATTGTTAATTTTGCATAATAATATTATTAATATAACTTAGATGTTTAGTTTTGCGTCTTGTCTAGATTAATCTGCTCACCAAACTCTGATTTAGAGTATATCCGTTTATGCCCAGTAGAACACATGAGCATACGAGTTTGGGAACTTCAACTAGAAGCATACAGTTTATGTCAGCTCTAGAATGTCGTTTTCATTTTATATATTCTTTTTCTTTTTGTCATTACTATAATCCAAGGTAAAACTGAACTTACAAATTTGCGGATGAAAATACTGATTTAATCAAAAAAGCCCATTATGCAAGTTGCGTCGTTTACCATGATTAGCAAGTTTGATATTTTGCTATACTCTGCAATTTTTTTGTTATTGACGTTTATATTTTAACAAAAAAGAGCCGTATATATAAGTGGACACAAGCAAGCATTTACGAGTCAATTCTATTCGTTTTGGAACGCCCTTTACTCTTTTGACATGTTACTGACGATGTCGGGCTTGTTTGCTGCCACTAATTCACATGGCTATTCACTTAAGGTACCAAGAACAAAAACGGATTGAAAGTCGCCCGCAAATACCGTATAAACACCACAAACCCCAACAACTACGCGGCGACAAAACATATGTACCGGCGGCAACGCGCGGACATTCTCACTAGTATTATTAAGTAAATATATTAGTTTAATATCTAATATCCAATCTATAATCATAAAACTTGCATATATAATTTTATTTATCCTAATATAACTTTCATTTTTTTTATTTTCTAAATAATTAGTTTTATTTTCTAATCAGTTAATATTTTTAATATTTCTTATTCTATGAAAGATTACAATTAATGTCATGTGCCATTCTCTCCATTAATTTAGTAATAACAATGTTAATATTATTAATTAATATATTAGTTTAGTATCTAATACCTAATATATTATATATAATTAATAGATATAATAGAATATAGAAAGATAAACAAAAAACTTTCAGATTTAGTTTTGTTTATCCTAATATAACTTTCGTTTTTTTCTTTTATAGATAATTAGTTTTATTTTTAATCCGTTGATATTTTTAGTGTTTCTTATCTGTACAATATTGTATAGACAACTTTTTAGGAGTCAACATAACCGGTCCATTTTAACATGTAAAAGTTGGTTGTTTTAATTGATGCTCATTTTGACTAAAACATCCTGTCGCGGCCTCCAACCCCATCCAGGGAGCGGGTGCCGCAAGCCTGACTGGTGGTATCGGTATTTATTAAAATGGCAGCGGAATAAAATCATCAGGAT
Source organism: Helianthus tuberosus (assembly GCA_030545235.1). Lineage (NCBI taxonomy): Eukaryota > Viridiplantae > Streptophyta > Magnoliopsida > Asterales > Asteraceae > Helianthus > Helianthus tuberosus. The sequence continues at coordinate 21,328,140 of CM060403.1, forward strand.
CGTAGTTAGGAAATAAATTTAGCGTTTGTAAAACACCAAACTTTTTATATTAAACAAATGGGCTAAAAACCCATATTTCATTTATAATGTATTTATAGGGATAAACCCTAATTGCCGAAAACATAAACTTGTTCTTTTATTTAGGTAACTTATAGCCACTTTATTTAAGCATTCAGTGCTCCATAGCTGACTTCTAATAGCTTCACATCAAGTTACCTGAAATGCGTGTTAAAAACATTTTATCAGCAAGAAATACTGACGAGTTCATTTTATTTTAATAAAAATACATGGTTATAACTTTACAGTATTAAGAGTAATTACAATGTTTTTATATAACAAAAACTCCAAAGTATTTGTCACTCGACAGATCTGTGACTATTGTCATATCACACATTGGCTAACTCATTGTCCAATGGTGAAGATTATCAAGTACTGTATACAAACCCCATAATACTGGCAGTAATTGTAGAATACAAAAACTTAATCCCTGTAAGTATAACTTTGAAAAACATTTAAGGTTTTGTAAAGAAATTTGTTGAAAAGAAGAATGACTCACTTTGTAAACTTAGGGTTTTACTATAAGCCCCCTGATAATATTTTCTTGTGATTTTTCTGAGTTCCTATTAAAAATATACAATGCACGCGTGTTAGTATCATAAACCAATTCAGCTTTATAAATACATCACAAGATCAGAACCCCAACGTAGTTTACAAAGCATAGCCTTTATCAGGGCAGCGCCTTGACATCCGCTGCTGGTTCAAGATCGATCGGACATGGTATCGAATCAGTGATCAGGGGTTAAAACCTGTCACACCCCGATATTTCCACGTTTGACTGGTGGGCCCGGTGGGGGAGTATCGTGACGTAGTTGGTAACATTACAGTCAAACAACACAATATTTAAATGCACAGCGGAAGCAAATGAAAGATATATTTCGACCGAATAAAATTGTAATATCAAGTATCACAAATAGTTGAAAATAATCCACAGGTGGATCAAAAATAAATAGGAAACATTGTTCAACAGTTTTGACATCCAAGCTTGCGAGACTTATTGTGGACGCTAGGAGAAAGCCAGCCTAGTTCGCATAGTACCTGCACTTAGCCTTTTTGGGAAAATAAGTCAGTTTACACTGGTAAATACAATCAACCGACTCATTTTGAAAAGTTTAATAAAATTGATTTGAATGCACGTGGCACAAACTTTTTATAACTTGGGATAATTATTTAAATATAATGCTTGTAAAAGAATTACATGTTCCTTATGCGTTCAGTAGCCCGATCCGTAGACCGTGTTAAAGATCAATAGACACACCACATTAATTATTTATGCACTGACGGGTGTACGCCTACGCCCCGTGCTCAGGTCGTGGCCATCTCGTAAGATGATTCCAAGGATATCTGGGAGATGGTCATTAACCCCCCAAAGGCTTTAAGCAAACAAAACATTTCAAAACGGAGCATATCAATGATTTAACCTCTATTCGATTAAAGATTCAATGCCGGACCAAGCGGTATTTTATATACCGTACCCCAAGCCCGTATAAGGGAAAATAAGTTAAAAGTATTTACCTTTGCAAGTATCAATCACAAATAGCAAGTGCGTGTAGCTTTTACCGGGTCTCCTATTCTGGAACGAAGGTTTATAATAACCTATTAGAATCCTAACGGGTCTTTAATTAAGCCTAAACTTAGACCGGTTAGTTTTAATGAAAGATACGGTTCGAACGCGTGATTAAGCGAAGACCGGAATAGAATGTGGTTTAGACCCGACAAGTTTAAAGACTTGTATAATATGGGTAAACTAAACACATTCTGGATTTTGAGATAAAAACGATAACGTTCGACCCGTTTCGGCTAATTTATGCAAACTAGTTACATAAACCGAACCGAACGCGCAAGAGGCGTAACGGGTAACCATGAGAGTCATTTACAGGTTTCCTAAGTTAATATGCCTTAAATGGGTTGTGATATCAGTAGGATACCTTCCATTATGCCCAAAACGAGTTTAATCTCAATTTAAGCCCCGTAGGGGTATTTTGGTCATTTTAAAAGATTATAAAAGAGATTAAATGAAATTCTGAGATTCGGGGTCCGAATATATCAGTAAAATAACTTATTTTTAATATGTCATATCAGTTGGTGATAAGTCTTATTTGACAAAATGGTTTTAAACCCATACTAGGTGTTTAATACGCGTAAAAAGCCATTTTAAGCGATTTCCGGGTTATACAGGAAATCTGAGTTTTCTGATCAGGTTATAAAGTTCAAAATACTTCATTTATTATATAAAATCAGTAGCAATTGGATTGGTGTCAAAATATTATGTAAAACTCATTTTATGAACAAAAAGGGTATAATCTGTATTTACCGAATCAACGCCATAACCTTAGGTTATGAGCAGGTTAAAAATAATTAAAAATCTTCAAAAATCCCAAAATATTATATTACATCAGTGGGTAAAAAGTTTGGTGTCAAAAATTGGGTTTAGATAGGCTTTATGCCAATGACGCTGTTAAATTACTAAAAAGCGTTCTAATTACGTCATGGAGCATAACTCCTAATCTAGACCTCAAACTTATGTGAAAATTTAGGGACATGTTTATAAATCAGTAATAAAGATTTTTGTCCTCTCACATATCCAAAATTCTCGTTTTATGGTCAAAAGGGCATATTGGTCAACATTAGGCAATTAACGGAAATACGTAAACGAATCGGACAATCAACGAACCAACCACATAGGGTTATACTATCATGTAACCTAGTCCTAAGGAAGCTCTAAGGCATTTCCAAATCATACTAAATCGGGTCAGAACTGAAATCAAAGCAAAAGTTAAAGTTTTGCGACTTTTGGTTCCGAACCGGGTCTAAACAGAAAATTGTCGGGTCGAACATGCTTAGACATGTTCTTACATTTATTACTAAGTTATGTGAGTGATAAAATAGGTTACACGCCTTCTACATTGCTAATTACATGTTAATTCGCAAATTAAGTTTCTGTTGACTTTTTATAACCAACTTTGACCCGACATTTGATCTAGTTAGAGCGGGAATCAGAGGGTGCCCTCTTAAGGGTTTATTGCCCACATAATTACCAACTTATAACAACTTTCAATTTGGTTAATCACTGAACCATTAGTGATTAATCGATAAGTCAAACCTTAATTACGACGGTTTGACTTTTAAGCTAATAACTAAGCAAAACTCAACTAAGGAAGATCAAGGTTACTTACCAAGGTCTAATGCACGATTAGAGATGCTTGGGGACTGATCTTATGCTCCAGGAAGCTCCACAAATGCAGATGGAAGGTGTGATCAAAATGTTGCAACATAAGGGGCCTTTTATAGTGAATTTGAGGGCTTGTGATCATGACAAATCATGCTACAACTGATCATGGAGCATCCACAAGTGTCCATAAGGTCTAAAAGCATGTAGGGGTCGCCCATGGAAGTGAAAACGGCATTTTAAGTCGGTTAAATCGTTTAAACATGCAGCTGTCAACAATCTGGTCGCTGGGCACTCCTTACGGACCGTAAGGGGTTCCTTTACGGTCCGTAAGACCTTTATCAGAAGCAAAAAATCTCTTGACCTTTCAAGTTTCGAACGGGTAACTATTGTAATACGATTTTGGGCCATTATTTTCAGTATGGGGCCTCTTGTTTGGGTCATGAACAGTTTACACCACCTTGATATGATATAAAGTTTTCTTGGATCCTTTTGAAAGTGCCGTAAATGAAGGTTGTCGTGCATATCCTCGTAGGATCCCATTCTTGTGTAATTTGAATCAATCATTGCTAGCATTTACCGGATTTGAGTATATCGGATGTTTATAATATAGGTTAGGGTCTTGGGATTTATAATTAGGTCGTTCAGAGGTATTTAATTAACATGTCGACGCTTTTAAATCCTACCATACATCCTTGACTAGATCCGGGTTTATAACACTTTGTATTGCACGACACGTTTCGTTATTTTATTGAACACGAATTTTTTCGAGGTGTTACAAAAACACTTACAATGGGGCAGAGCTTCATGAAATTGGGGGTATTAGGGTATATATTTTTGAGCTATATGTTGAGAGAAAGAAAAGAAGTTGAGCGAGTTTGAACTGCAGACTGAAAGCTCTATTTATAGCTGATTTCTCACTCTCTCGCGCCCCGTGAAACCCCAGGCTAATCCTCTCGCGGCCCGCGAGACCCTCTAGCTAGGGCTTAGGTTTGACTAGTCACCGGTGTAGGTGTGACACGTGGACGACACGTGTCCCTAGACGTGACTGGAAAGTTAAAAGCCTTTCACGCCCCGCGAAAGGTTTCCTTTAGTCTGTCGCGGCCCGCGTATAACAACCCTCCTAAAATATTTCCGACACCCCTAAATTATTTAGAATATTCCTATATGTCTTAAAATACACCTCGTATACAATAAATAGCCCTTAATACCTTTAATTTTATAAAATAAAAATAAAAACAATTTTTTTTTTCTAGCGGGCCGCGAAGACCATCTCTTCGTCTTACGCGGGCTGTGACAGCTCAAGACCAGGGCGCACCCCCTGCTGCCACGTGTCAGGTGTTGTGTCGAGGCTAGTTGTCCGATTCAGCAAGCCTAGGGCCTACATACCCTAGCTCGCGGGCCGCGAAGGCTAAGCCTTCGGCTTACGCGGGGCACGAGAAAGACCAAATCAGGCCCTATAAGTTGAGACATTCGGCCTTCACTTTTCTGACGCTCACAAACAAATTCTCTCTCAAATTTCTGAAATATAGGCATAATATTCGGGTATTATACCCACTAAAGTAGTGAAGCTTTGCCTCGTTGTAAGTATTTTAACCCTCGGTTACGTATTAGATACGCTGCCCGATTGACCTAGTGCTCTGTAACGGCTGTCGAGGCTCTGCCCGGCGTAGTCGTTGGAGTTCTGTCTCAGGGAGGGTATAACTAATGTAAATATTGGGTTATTATACTAACACGTATGTATTGTTTAATTTATTAGATTTTAACTAGGAATCCACCAAGAAAAGTCTAAAATAGCAATGTGAGTAATCTCCTTTTTGTAAACCTTTTTACAAACTGTTTTTACAAAACCTTAAATAATTTACAATTTGGTTAGCAGTGATTGAGTCTTTGTAGTTCTTCAATTACTGTCGGTATGTTGGGGTTTTGTATACAAAATGTGGAACACGTTACTATTGGACAACGAGATAGCCAATGTGTAATATGACCCACCAGTCAGGATTTACAATACTGAATGAGTAATTGTGTAGATATAAACATTGTAATTGCTCTCAATACTGAAGGATAAATGTTTCTTGATTAAACTGGGATTCACTCACCAGTATTTCCCACTGACAAAAGTTTTAAAACGCATTTCAGGTAACAAAATGTGAAAGCCAAAATAGAAGCCAGCTGGAGAGCACTGAAGGCTTGGAAAAATGTGGCTATAAAAGTTTCCTAATAAAGACGATGTTTTAAATTCAATAAATTAGGGTTTATCCCTATAAACATGTGTGTAATAGAAACTTGGGTTTTACCCATGTGTTTATTAATATCAAAATGTGGTATTATACTCTGATAAAATATTTCATAACTACGGTCTTGATGTAAATTCCGCTGTCAAATAATGATAAACCATGATACCACTAAATCTGAGTTCGCGTCCGCCCGATCCCAGGAAATAGAGGACGGGGGTTGCGACAGAAGGTGGTATCAGAGCCTCAGCCACTAATTTCAGCCAAAGAAGTGTTCTGCTGACAATTAAATTATCAGTTTTGTTAGGAAATAATCAATGAGACTATGCGCATACGTGTAGATTATTATTTTGTGTTATATGACAATTTGTTAGTTTACAGCATGAGTGACCAAGGACCTTAAGACGCTTACCGTCAACTGTCCGGTTCACCTAGGGACGAAGGCACCTCTTCACAGCCTACCCCCTCGGGGTATTCGGCCGATACCGAAGAAGGAATTTTCGTGTTCAAGGCTCAATCCGAGGAGCCATTCACTCCTAAGAAGAGAGGATGGTTTAGCAGAAGAGCTCATGAACGTAGAAAGAGGATGATAAAAATGCAACAACAGCGGGCCTTAGCAGCGGCCAATAGAGAAATGAATGCTCAAACCCAGGATATCCTCAATAGGAGACTAGCTAATTTCCACATTTTAGCTACTACCGCTGCCGACCCTAATCTAAAACAACTCATAGCACCCCAGCCTTTACCAGTATTTCCCACACAACCCATGGAAGTTGAATTAAACCCAGCTGAGATTCCTAGGGTACCTGCACCCCCTCCTCCAGACGATGACCCATGGTTTGACGACCATAGGGATTACCAGCAACGCTACCCAATTCCAATAGAGGAGCCCATGCAAGACCTAGTAGGACCCTATCCCGACTTGGATCCCCTAGACCCATATTATGATAATGACCAATACATCAGGGAGATTCTAGAGAATCCATACCCTCAGGAAGAACAGATGCCGCAATACCCAGATCCCATACCAGCACCCGCACCACCCATGAGCACTGAGAATGTGCAAGAGCTCCGAACCTTTGGCGAGGAAATATTAGAAGGAAGTGAGAGGATGAGACATATAGGGGAACGACTCATCTGGAAATATGACGAACGTAATATGGAGTTTTGGATGAACCCCTATCAGTTATAATAATAATAATAATAGTAATACTAATAAATATATGTATATGTGTGTATGTTAGAAAAGAAATTTTATATATATATAATAATAATATACTGTAGTATAGACCATCTTGTGGTTAGTGATGCATACTAGTATTGTATTTTAATTCCAGTTGTATTTGTAATAAATATAGATGCATAATATAAAATAGAGTAAAGTCGCAATGTTCGACGATTTTGGATCAACATGCTTGTTGTGTGATTGTTGCATTGGATATTTTCATGCGATATTAATACTTGGTAATTGTTTAAAATCCAGATGGCCGACGCTGCAAATCCGGAAAACCAGAATAATGAAAATCCAATAAATAATAGTGAAATTCGACACATTGTAACCCAAGGAATTAGAGATGCCATGCCAGCTATTATCCAAAATGTTAGGGACGCGGAAAATAATAATAAAAGTGATAATGGGAGTAAGCGAACCCATACGGAACTTAGTCACAACGTGCACAATGGACCCATTTTTCAAATGCCAATTCCAAAAAGAAGAAGAACCATGTCTTATGGTTGTTCTTACAAAGAATTGTGGTCCTGTAAACCAATAGAATTCTTTGGCAATGAAGGGGCCATTGCAGCTCTACGCTGGATAGAAAAGACTGAGGCAGTCTTAAAAATAAGTAAGTGCGTAGTAGAAGATAAGATCATGTTTGCCTCCAACTTGTTTAAAAATGCAGCTCTAGAATGGTGGAACACAATTCTCCAGTCTAGAGGAAGTGACAGGGTTTATGGTATGGAATGGAACGAGATTAAGAATGTGGTAGAAAGGAAATTATGTCCTCCCAATGAAAAGGAACAGATAGCATATAAATTCTTAAATCTAAGGATGACCGGAGTAGATAGCAAGGGTTACACCACTACATTCTTTGAATATGCTAGAATAGTGCCAACCCTAGCATCACCTGAACCAGTGTTAATCTCCCGTTACATCTGGGGATTAATCAATGAAATTAGGCATGTAGTCAAGGGAGCTAGACCGCAAACCATAGAAGAAGCAGTAGAACTAGCTAATACATTGACAGATGAACTGGTACGTACCCAAGAAGAAAACCAGAGGAAGAACCTAGCTCAAAAGCTTACCCAGAAATTTCGCTACGGTAATTCCAACTGTGGGAAAAATGTAGGTTCTACTTCTGCCCCTTACTGCAAGTATTGCAAAAGGAAGCATTCTGGGAGATGCTCCATATACTGCAATTTTTGTAAAATATCTGGACACAAGGAAGAAAACTGCAGGAAGAAACCTAACAATAATATATGCTACAATTGTGGAGAGCAAGGTCATATCAAGCCAAATTGTCCAAAATTAGCTCCAGCAACAAACAACAAGACTACTAAGAATGCTAGAGCATTTGTTCTGACTGCAGAAGAAGCCAAAATGATTCCGGACGTGATTGCCGGTACGTTTTTAGTTAATGATGCTTTTGCCAAAGTATTATTTGACTCTGGTGCAAACCAAAGTTTTATTAATACTTCATTTTGCAAACTTCTCAATCAACCATTAGCTAAACTCCAACAAGAATGTCTAGTAGAAACAACCAACGGAGAATCCATTAAGATTACCGAAATCTTGCAGGGAGTAAGAATATATTTTTTAAATCAAAAGTTTATTGCAAACCTTTACCCAATGAATCTGGCAGGATTTGATGTTGTATTAGGTGTGGATTGGTTTATAGCCAATAAAGCCAGTATTTTATGTGATCAAAAGTCAATACAAGTCAATTCACCAAAAGGTGAACAGATCACAATTAAAGGAGATAAGCCAACTAGATCCACAAAATTCATCTCTGTAACGAAAACAACAAGTTATGCTAGAAAAGGATCATTAGTGTATATGATTTCCATAATCATTAACACTAAAGGAAAGGAATTAAAAGATATCACTGTAGTATCTCAATTTTTAGATGTATTTCCAGAAGAACTACCAGGACTACCGCCAGATAGTGAAGTCGAATTCTGAATTCATTTGCTACCAGGAACAACACCCATTGCCAAATCACCTTACCGTTTGGCACCCGTAGAAATGCAAGAATTAAAGAAGTAGTTAGACGAACTCTTGGAAAAAGGATTTATACAACCAAGTTCATCGCCTTGAGGAGCACCGATCTTATTCGTCAAAAAGAAAGACGGGTCAATGCGTATGTGCATTGATTACCGTGAATTGAATAAAGTCACGATTAAAAATCAGTACCCATTACCGAGAATTGATGATTTGTTTGATCAATTACAAGGAGCTCGATTCTTTTCTAAAATCGATTTACGTTCAGGATATCATCAATTAAAGGTACAGGAAGAGGACATTCCTAAGACCGCTTTTAGGACAAGATATGGCCATTATGAATTTACTGTCATGCCCTTTAGTTTAACCAATGCCCCAGCCGCATTTATGGACATGATGAACCGAATATTTAAGCCATATTTGGATAAATTCATAATTGTCTTTATAGATGATATTCTCATTTATTCTAAAAGTAAAGAGGAACATGCAGCGCATCTGCATGCACTTCTAAATTTGCTGAGAAAAGAAAAGCTTTATGCTAAATTTTCAAAGTGTGAGTTTTGGTTAGAAGAAGTACAATTTCTTGGACATTTAGTCAATCATGAAGGAATTTATGTAGATCCCACAAAGATTGAGGCGATCACTAAATGGAAAACCCCTGAATCACCAACAGTGATTAGAAGTTTTCTAGGACTAGCCGGTTATTATAGAAGAATCATCCAAAATTTTTCTAGAATAGCCATTCCCTTAACGAAACTAACCTGTAAGTCTGTTAAGTTTGAATGGGGGCCAAAACAAGAAGAAGCCTTTAGAATCCTTAAGTAAAGATTAACCAACACACCCATATTAGCATTACCAGTGGGAACTGAAAATTTTGTAATTTATTGTGATGCTTCTAAATTAGGTTATGGATGTGTGTTAATGCAACGTCAAAAGGTTATAGCCTACGCATAGAGACAACTTAAGAATCATGAAGAAAACTATACAACCCATGATTTAGAATAGGAGCTATAATTTTTGCCCTGAAAATTTGGAGACTTTATCTTTACGGTAGTAAGTTTACCATTTTCACCGATCATAAGAGCTTAAGATATGTTTTCGGGCAAAAAGAATTGAACATGAGACAAAGACGCTGGATGGAGATTCTTAGTGATTACGATTGTAATATCCAGTACCATGCAGGAAAAGCTAATGTGGTAGCCGATGCTGTAAGTCAAAAATACCACGAAAAGCCAAAGAGAGTATGTTCTCTTAATCTAAATCTGCAGATAGATTTAAACGAACAGATTAGAAAGGCACAAGAATTAGTAATCAAGGATGATACTGAGAAATTGAAAGGAATGATTAAGGAATTAGAACAAGGAACAGATGGAATTTGGAGATTCCATAAGAAAAGAATTTGGATACCTAAACTAGGAAACCTACGTCACAAAATATTAGAAGAAGCCCATAAGTCTAAATATACGATACATCCTGGAAGCGATAAAATGTATCAAGACTTAAGAAAGAATTTCTGGTGGATAGGAATGAAAAAGGATATAGCAGCTTATGTTGCCAAGTGTTTAACTTGTTCACAGGTTAAAGCTGAACACCAGAAACCCTCAGGTTTGTTACAACAATTGGAAATGCATGTATGAAAATGGGAATTGATAACAATGGACTTTGTTACCAAACTACCCAAGACAAGAAAAGGTAATGATACAATTTGGGTAATTGTAGACAGACTAACTAAGTCAGCTCATTTCTTACCAATGAAGGAAACTTTTAGTATGGAACAACTAGCCAAGTTGTATGTAAATAAAATAGTTTCATTACATGGAATTCCTTTATCGATTGTTTCTGATAGAGATAGCCGTTTTACTTCTCATTTTTGGACAAGTTTCCAAAAAGAAATGGGAACCAAGCTAAATCTAAGCACTGCTTATCATCCTCAAACGGATTGACAAAGTGAAAGGACGATTCAGACAATGGAGGATATGCTTAGAGCTTGTGTAATTGATTTCGGAGGAAATTGGGACGATCACTTACCATTAATAGAATTTTCCTACAACAATAGCTATCATACCAGTATCAATGCTGCACCATTCGAAGCACTTTATGGACGAAAGTGCCGAACCCTAGTCTGCTGGGCAGAAATTGGAGAAAAGCAGTTATCTGGACCAGAGATAGTACAAGAGACAACAGACAAGATTATTCAAGTCAAGGAACGACTAAAAGCAGCACGCGATCGACAAAAGAGTTATGCGGATAACAGGCGAAAGCCATTGGAATTTCAGGTAGGAGACAAAGTTTTATTAAAAGTTTCTCCTTGGAATGGAGTGGTAAGATTCATCAAAAGAGGAAAGCTTAGCCCCAGGTATGTTGGACCTTTTGAGATTATTAAAGAATAGGACCAGTAGCTTATTAGCTACAATTGCCAGAGGAAATAGCAGGAATACATGACGTATTTCATGTATGTAATCTCAAAAAGTGTTTAGCCGATGAAACATTAGTGGTACCTCTTAAAGACATAGAGGTAAATGAGAAGCTCGAGTTCATAGAAAAGCCTCTACAAATTGAGGACATGAAAGTCAAGAATCTTAAACACAAGAGATTAGTGTTGGTCAAAGTAAAATGGGATTCCAAGAGAGGAGCAGAGTACACTTGGGAGTTTGAATCAGAGATGCAGAGGAAATATCCACACCTATTCCAGTAGACCTCGAGGACGAGTTCTAAAATAAGGTGGGGAGGATATAACAACCCTCCTAAAATATTTCCGACACCCCTAAATTATTTAGTATATTCCTATATGTCTTAAAATATACCCCGTATACAATAAATAGCCCTTAATACCTTTAATTTTATAAAATAAAAATAAAAACAATTTATATTATTTTCTGGCGGGCCGCGAAGACCATCTCTTCGTCTTACGCGGGCCGCGACAGCTCAAGACCAGGGCGAACCCCCTGCTTCCACGTGTCAGGTGTTGTGTCGAGGCTAGTTGTCCGATTCAGCAAGCCTAGGGGCTATATACCCTAGCTCGCGGGCCGCGAAGGCTAAGTCTTCGGCTTACGCGGGGCGCGAGATAGACCAAATCAGGCCCTATAAATTGAGATATAGGCATAATATTCGGGTATTATACCCACTAAAGTAGTGAAGCTTTGCCTCGTTGTAAGTATTTTAACCCCCGGTTACGTATTAGATACGCTACCCGATTGATCTAGTGCTCCGTAACGCCTGTCGAGGCTCTGCCCGACGTAGTCGTTGGAGTTCTGTCTCGGGGAGGGTATAACTAATGTAAATATTGGGTTATTATACTAACACGTGTGCATTGTTTAATTTATTAGATTATAACCAGGAATCCACCAAGAAAAGTCTAAAATAGCAATGTGAGTAATCTCCTTTTTGTAAACCTTTTTACAAACTGTTTTTACAAAACCTTAAATAATTTACAATGTGATTAGCAGTGATTGAGTCTTTGTAGTTCTTCAATTACTACCGGTATGTTGGGGTTTTGTATGTGACAACTGGCTCTTTTCCGTACAATAATTGAATAGTAATCTGTGCTTTAATGACTATGCACGATCTGGTTTACAAGATGAATGAATTTCTGATTTCTGTATATACATACAATGGCATTTCATGTTGCAAGACTTTTATCATTAGTACATGCAACACGATATAGTTCGATTACTGCACAGAACACAAGAGGCACCATCATCAGACAAACTAAAAGCACTGACGGGAGTTCAGTACTTAGACAGACATGATGTTAAGACACAGAATGAGCCCCAGAACTAAGTGATACACTGGGATAGTGTGTAGGAAAGTAGGGATTACCAAACTGCCTTCCTAGTGAAAACATAGGTGCCGGAAAGTGCCAGAAACACACTAAAACTGCAAAATTCTGCTGAAAATAAATAAATTCAGCAATTTTCAGTAATTTAACATCTGAATATAATGCAGAAAAGTGGTCTAATGGTCCAGAATACTTACCTAAGTGTCGGGAATCGAAACTGTCATAAAAGACTACATAAAGCACACTAAACTGTGCAATTTAGCACTTTAACGAACAGTAACGAACCGAACAACCGGACACTACCCGAAACATCAAACTTTTACTAGAAGCGCTGCTTTTATGTTACGAAGCTAGTTATGGTCACCAAACATCATATTACATCTCATGAACACAAAACCCCTAAATCCCTAAATTTAATACTTGGGATCTAACTAGATTTAACTAACTAATACTTGAAATATTACACTTTACCCCCCCCCCCCCATCCAAGGCCGGTTAGACAAGGGCCCCACACATTGATTTTAGTAGATTCTATTTGATTTCCTTTGATTTCTTTCTTATATTTTATAAGATTTGTTTGGAATATGCTTGACATAGATGCCATATGCTTCTAGTACTTTATAAAAACCACAAAATAATACACTTTCATCATTCATCTTCTTCAAGCTCACAAAACCTCCTCCATCCCCTCCATAGTTCACGGCCCAAACACCCCTCCCATACACCTTCATTTCCAATCCAATTCCAAGTAATCCAAGGTGATTCTAAGGTATCTCGGGCCTATCTAAGAAGGTTACAAGCAACGGAACTTGAAGGACCTATCTCTAGTGCTTTTATCCACCTAGTTTATCCTCTTCATCAACTTGTGTTCTTCCCTAGCCTTGTGCTAGTAGTAAGACTGTTGTGATCTAATTTTACTTCATATTATGTTGGTTAAAAGATGATACAAGTTGTTAAATATAAAGATCATGAAGAAACATAAGCATAAACATGAAAATAAAGCTCTAAAACATGAAGATCAAGTTGTTCTAGTGTATGTATTGAACTTGTTTGTTGATTTCTTGTGTTCATGGTGTAGATCACCATATGAAGCTTGCTAAATGATGATTAAACACATGATCTAGCAAGTGTAAGGATAGATCTTGAGAAAATTGTAATGATCATCCTTTATGTAAATCATGAACTTGAATATAAGCTTGTTTTAAAGTACGATGACGATGGATACATGAAATAAGTCTTGTAAATGAATGATTTCAAAAATAGTTTTCTCAAAAACCCAAGATTATTTACAAGACTTACAAGATCATGACTTTTAAGAAACTAATCACATTTTTGGTGTTAAATCAAGACTAGAAGCATATTGATAACAAGAAGAATACAAGAAAAATCATTTTTAGAAAATCTTCAAGTAAGTTGTAAAGGACTAAATTTTACAAGAAGGTGATTTATGAATAAACAACCATGTTTTGGAGGGTAACAAAACCTACTAAATAACATACTAAGTTACTACAACTTTTTACAAAAATTTCAAGTTCATGTCAAAGTGTAAATTTACATATTTAAAGCATATGGTAAGTCTTGTTCATGTTGTTGATGATTGATGCTGATTTTTTTAAAAGAAAATGATATGCTTTGAAAGCATGGAAACCTCCATTTTTAAGGGGAAACTATGGCAAAAATTTTTGTAGAAATTAAACACTTAGAAAAGTATTTTTAAAACAAGTGTTTATAAGTAAATCTTAAGAATGGTTTCACATAAAAGTTGCCATAATTTTTATTACAAAAATTACAAATATTGGAGGTTGGTTTTTGATAAATAAAAGTGACTAAGTATATATTGAGGAAAATATATATATATATATATATTAATGTCACAACTCGTGTGATTATTTGTATATTATGTGTACTAGTTATATTATTTTAGGAATTGAAATAATGTAACACATCAAAATACCAAAAATTACAATCCAAAATATTTCCAAAATTCCAAGAATGTGAATATACAAAGAATACACAAAGTATTGGTGAAACCGAACAAAGGAATATAACTCACAAAAATATTCCGAAAAATTTATTCACAAGTATATTTTTGGTAAATAATATTTTGGACATCAGGAGGACAAAAATATGATTTTTACAATTATTACAAATTTATATCATGTTTTTTACAAGGAGAAAATATATTATTTTTGGAAGTAAAAATATATTTTCTTGGAATTTTTAGAAGATATATTATTTTTGGGAAAAATATATATTTTCTTGAGAAAACTTGAAATACATTATTTTTGGATAAAAATAAGTTTATATATATATTTTCCAAGTTGGACTTGGAAATATATTACTATTGGAACTGATATGAAAATACAAATATCTTGCCAAAGGAAAACTATAAACAATTTTTCTAAGTAATATTTATTGAAATATATATTGGTAAACTTTTATTAAAGATAATATTCCAGAATAATTAATACGACATTAGCCAAGGTGAACTGACATAGTTAAGGTGAATTGACATAGTCGAAGGGGAATTCGACATAGTCGAGGAAGCCTACTCATTCCGAGTGCTCCCTATGTCCTCACATGCCTTAATGTCCTTGTAAAACATTAATTTGATATGTTCATAAATGCTTTTCATACCCGTTTTCAAATGAGTCTCTCAAAGGATTATAAGTTTGTCAGTACTCACACAAAACGCATGAACTCGCTCAACTTTTGTTGATGTTTTCCAAAATTACATGTATTTCAGGTAACAAGTTGGATCTTGGGCGCGGGTGTTGTTTCTAGAAGTAGATTCCAAGTTTAGATGTCCTCCACTTTTGTTGATCTGTAACTTAGTCGAAGGTTATGCTGTTGAAACTTAAACAAATGGTGTTTGTAATACTTTAAACTTAATGAATGGATGAACATTGTTTTGATCATATAGTTGTTTGTTATGGTTGAATGCAATGATATTAAACCAGTCACACAACATACGCTTACGCAAAAATCAGGGTGTGACAGTTTGGTATCAGAGCTTTGATTGTAGTGAACTAGGATTCCTTCTCGAGTCTAGACTACAATCACTAGGACTCTCTCACGAAAAACATTTTACAAAAAGGTTTTCATTGCATTCACGTAAGCGTCAATATCCATGAGTCACACATTTTTCAAAGAAAAGACAACGCAAGGACATGAGTAGGGAGGAGAATACCCCAAACTAAGGTGCCAATTAAGGCATAGTCTATGTGGGATAGACTTGCCAAAGACAAAATGACCCCCCCTAAGGATAAACGAGAGTTATATGTGATATGATGCATTTATTTTTCTGTTTATGCTAAGTAACATACTTGTTTATTGATATATACATACGAATAAGTGTACGGAATAATTATTGACGTGAATAAGATACCTTCGACTCCGAATCCTATTATTGTTCTTAACTCGCACGATGAAGCTATCGGCCTCGTGTTCATTGCAAAGCTCATGGCTGGAGTGATTACCAAACAAGATTCTGAGCTTGTTTCCGTAGGAGATGGCTACTCTTCCCTATTGATTGTGAAGGTGCCTGACTACGGTAGTGACAACGAGGCAGAGGCGGCAACCTTGGACAACAACCTTATCAGCAGGACAAGGTCCCTGTGGTTTTTGAAACAAGATTAATGGCACACACTTGACCAGACAAGGAAGATGAAGTATTCATCTTAAAGGTGCCCCTCCAACTACTAGGAACTCTCCTTATTCCTATTTCATTTAATCATCGTGCCTATTCACGCGTAACAATAACGAATGTTAGCGCGTGGACCACCGCATTGGTCCTTTCCATGACAGAGGTATAAGGACAGTAGTGTCCCCTCCTTGGTTGATCATCTGCTTGGACGAGGGAAAATTGGGGTAACTGTGCAAGACAATTTATTATTACGGGGGCCCACGTAATAACGACTTGTAGTGCATGGAAATCCCGGTAGACTCTGCGGGTCAGGCTAATGATCACCGTCCCACCAAAAATAATCTACAGGTGTTCACACCTTCATCTGGTAGAACAACACCTAGACCATTGCCTTAGCACTTTACAAAGTAGGAAACCTGTCTTTGCCTACTTCGTGTCTGACACTCCTACCAGTCTACGAGCTGATGGGAATCAGTTTCTAAGCAAGTGAAGATGGCTAAAACATGGGAAAGATTCGGTGATGTTACACCCTTTATCACCTCTATATGCACAAACCCCACCCATTGGAAAGCATATCCATCGTTGTGAAGCTAAAGACCTAAGAAAACCAATACAGAAGGAAAATAACTACCACTTCGTATTATGAAACTTGTATGACCAAGGTGATGTAGCCTCGAGTTCATTTTACTTTTTCCATTGCAAACAATAAGTCAAATTGCCAAGCCTATATGAGAGCCCAGTGGTTACTTCCTTACTTATACATTGTTGAATATATATGCATGTGATATTGAGTGATTACATGTTTGCTTGTGGTAATATGTACCTCATAGACAATTATGGAATGTTGTCTAACCTACCCCTACCCTTTTGACAGACGGAAATGCCGCCCAGACGTGACACGTTGAATATATATGCATGTGATATTGAGTGATTACATGTTTGCTTGTGGTAATATGTACCTCATAGACAATTATGGAATGTTGTCTAACCTACCCCCTACCCTTTTGACAGACGGAAATGCCGCCCAGACGTGACACGGACACCATTACGTTAACGGAGGCCGAACTCAATGAGCGCATTTCCCAAGCTATAGCGCAGCATGAAGCCCTCCGCTCTAGACGCAGCGGTGGTACTTCTGGAAGTAATCCTCCAACTGGGTGTGCTTATAAACAGTTCCTGAACTGCAAGCCATTGAACTTTGACGGCACTGGAGGTGCCGTTGCATTTGTTCGTTGGGCAGAAAAGACTGACTCCGTTCTGAGAATGAGTAATTGTTCACCCCAGCGGAGTGTTGCCTTTATCTCAGGATTGTTTTTGGTTGGCGCACTCTCCTGGTGGAACCTTCAGGTTCAGACCCTTGGTGAAGAAACTGCTTATGCACTGAGCTGGGACGAGCTCAAGGAAATGATGGAGAAGAAATACTGTTCTAGGGCCGAAATTCAGAAGCTTGAGGTAGAGTTCTGGAATTTGAAAATGGACGGGCCGAAGATCACTGAGTACGTCTAACGCTTTCATGACTTGTCTAGGGTCGTTCCCTACTTAGTCAAACTGGAATTCAAGAGGATTGAGCGATTCATTTATGGACTTGCACTGCAAATCATGAGCATGGTTACTACCTCAAAGCCTCTAACCATCAAAGAGGCTATCGATTTAAGTGTCACACTTACTGAAGAAGCTCTTCGTATGGGAAAATTTTCAAAATATGAGACAAACAAGAAAGAGACTCATGTGGAGTCATCGGGCAATAAGAAAAGGAAGTCTTCGAACCTAAAGATAGGCACCCAAGTCAGCTATGGAAGCTTTAAAGCAAACAAAGGAAGGGAAGTGAACCCGCCCTGTGGCAGGAAGGCTTATGGAGCCACTAAAAAGACCGGTGGTAAGGTATGTTCCCATTAACCAACCTTATGCATCTATTTTTTATTAATATTGGCACCAACTTTAACCTTGTATGCTTAGAACTTAAGAAACTACTTGGCCTAGTTTCAAGTAGAATAGACATCCCGTATTCTTTAGAATTGGCATATAGAAGGTTAGTTTAAGCAGACAAGGCGATTAAGGATTATATTTTGGGAACTCAGAAGGCCGGAACCTTCTATTACCATTGACTTGGGAAGTCATGATATGGTAGTCAGCATGGATTGGATATCCAAGTATAGAGCTGAAGTTGTTCGTTATAAGGAAAATCATGTGCATCTCTCTTGCGAATAATGAAACACTTATAGTACACAATCTTCTTGCAATGGATGCGAGGGCATTAGGCCCCATAAGGCGGTGGATTTGCGACATCTCGCATTGGCCATAGAGTCACAGGAGCACCTCCGATTAGACTGCATAGCTTTCCTAGCTCATGCTGCCAATAAGGAGACCAAGGAGCAGGAGCTAGAAGACAACCCTGTGGTGGAGGAATTTCCAGAAGCCTTTCCTAAAGACTTGCCAGGAATACCTCCACAGCAACAAGAGGAGTTTAGGATAAACCTAGTGCCAGGAACGACACCGGTGACAGACGATGCCTTACCAACTAGCTTCGTTCGAGATACGGGAGCCTCTGATGCAACTGTAAGAGCTGCTAGACAGAGGGAATTAAGGACATGACATCCTTAATTAAGGACACGAGAAGAAATTTGACAGTTTCCATTTTACATCAACTTTAGAGAATCGGATATCAAGGACCGGTATCCATTGCCAAGGATCGATGACCTGTTCAATCAATTGAAAGGTTCTAGTTACTACTGGAAGATCGACTTGAGGTCAGGATGTCCTCAACTGCAAATGCAGGAAAAAAATATCCCTAAAACAACCTTTAGGACTCGCTTCGAGCATTACGAGTTCCTTGTCGTGTCGTCTGGCTTAACACATGCACTGGCAGTATTCATGAACCTCATGAATCAGGTGTGTAAGCCATACCTGGATAAAGTCATGATTATATTTATTGACTACGTTCTTATATGCTCAACGACCAAGGAAGATCATGAGCAACATCTGCAATTTATCTTGTGACTCTTAGAGAAAGAACAGTTACGTGCTAAGATGTCGAAGAGCGGACTTTGGATTCGCGAGGTAAGAACTTTAGGATTCATGGTGGATAAGAATGAGATTTGTGTCGACCCTGCAATCAAGGACTAAGGAGTCCCAAAGACGCAACCAAGAATTTTTAAGGGATCGTAGGTTGTATCCAACGACCCCTAGAAAACCTTTCAAGGACTGTCCAACCGCTAACAACCCTAACATAGTTGACACCTATCTTGACTTCACCTAACAACACCAATAGGGTTGCGGATCTTGTAACGCTTCTCGACAAAGTCTCGATTGCGCGTTGATGCAACGAGACCACGTCATCGACTACGCGTCACGTTGATTAAAGGAATCATGAGATGAGACCCTGGACTAGGTACAGTAATTGTGCGCTGAATTTTTTACACCAATACTTGTATGGGAAAACGCTGCACGATCTTTACTGATCACTAGGGTTGCAGCACACCGTCGATTAAAAGGACTTCAACATGAGATAACTAGATAGAGTGAGCTACTGAACGAATGTGACTGTGAGATTTAGTATCCCGTGAATAAGGCAAGCATTGTAGAAGACACCTTGAGCCGCAAGGAACGCACAAAGCCTCCAAGGGTGCGAGCCTTGGAAATGACCATACAGACAAATCTCGTCACTTGGATTCGTGATGCTGAGCATGAGATGCTCAAACCAGAAAACTTTCGAAATGTGGCGTTATATGGAATGTAAGTGCAGTATTTCCTAAGGAAGACAGAACCTCACACTTCCTGAAACGACTTTAGGTTCCATTTCGCGACAATTTACGAACATTTATTTTGGGGCAAGACCCATAGGTTCAGGTACTCGATCCATCCTGGATCAGGCAAGAGGTACCAAGATGTAACAACTCTCATCAAAAGTCATAATTACTAAAGTAATTTGACCAATAGGAAACCCTAATTGAGACACCCAATTGATTCTGTGCAAACCCTAAAATTTCTAGAACAATTGGAATCAGGATTAGGGCCCCTAAAACTCAGAGGGGGTAAACCCTAGTGGATGATTATCCACTTAAAACTACTGTCAACATATGAAAATTCGAGATATGTGAGTCAGCTAAGCTAGTCCCACACGTGGCTACTCTATAATCAACTTTTGAACCCTTACGCATCGTATCAAAGTATGGCCTACGATGCGCAGGCTATTTAAAACCCATACGATGCGTAGAGGTGTCTGGTCTACGGTGCGTATGCTTAGCATACGATGCGCAGGGGATGTTTGGCCTACGATGCGCAGGGCTTCTCAAATTTCAGCTATAAATAGCAGGCTGTGGCATTCGAAATCTGGACACTTTACGTCGAGAGAATTCTCAATTATACACCGATTTTACTGCTGTATACTTCAATTAACACCCACAGGTCTCTAATTGAAGCTGCAATCAGGGTATTAGCACAATCGCTGCTACGATTCATTGTCCGATTGATCTAAATATCCAATGAATGTTTAAGTGCCGCCCACATTAGGGTTATACTTTATCGTTCGTCATTAATTTGACGGATTGTCGTTAATTCGATAGGTAAAGTATTATACTTTATCGTTCGTTGTTAATTCAACGGATCATCGTTAATTCGATGGGTAAAGTATTATACCTTGTCATTCGTTGTTAATTCAACGGATCATCGTTAATTCGATGGACAAAGTATTGCATTTTGACATTAATTGTGAGAATTTGATCTCGTGAGTTATCGTAAATGCTGGATTGATTACTAATTCCAAATTGTGTGCTTGTTATTGAAATTAGGATAAAAGGCTAATCAGTAAGCTAGGCTCTGCCCGTATAAATCTGCATTGTGAGTCATTCTCCTTTTCTCACAGTTTGTGAGTTATTCTCTCTTTTTATCAAATTGTTTTATAAAACTTTTCTCACAGTTTGTGAGTCATTCTCCTTTTCTCACAGTTTGTGAGTTATTCTCTCTTTTTATCAAATTGCTTTATACAACTATTCTCACCGTTTGTGAGTTATTTTTATTAAATATTTTACAATACTCCAAATTATTTTCAAGGTTATAATTACAGGGACTAAGTCGTGGATATCTTGAATTACTGGTTAGTGGGGTATTGTGCACATTACTAATTTCTCCCAGTTAGGTTCATTGACCTACTCGGGATAATCACTGTTGGGTTCATTGACCTACAGGGATAATCATCACTATTTAGGTTCATTGATCTAAATAGTGGTATGACCATCGTCACCATTGTGACATGTCACCATTGTGACAGAATGCCAGATAAAAATAAGATAGAAGCCATTGTAATCGCTCTTATGCTGTAATTAATAACTATGCATCATTATGCAAAATAGAATGATTCACTCAGTATTTTCCGCTGACAAAACCTTTTTCAAACATGTTTCAGGTGATCTGTTGTAAATCAGGAAAAGTGCTGTGGAGCATTTCAAGCTTAAGATAGTGGCTCATTATAAAATAAAGCAATAAATTTTGTAACATAAAGATTTCCTACAAAAATCATACTATTGGAAAATATCGGGGTTTATCCCGAATTGTGAAATAAAATAATCAGGGAAAAAATTTTAGCTTTAAACGATCCTGTTTCCGCTGTAAAACTCAATTAAATAAATACCGCAGTATTTTCTGCCGCGGCTCTTGAAACGGGTCAAACCGGGTCGTGGGCCGTGACAGAAAAAGGTGGTATCAGTGCCACTGGGTTAAGCTAATTAAGTATTTAGAAATACTTAATTTTTTCCTGATTACTATTAGGTAATTATGTGTTTTATTAACTGGCTATTTGTTAATGTTAATATAGGCAGATTTTTATTTTGTTGCTCTATTATTGTTAATTGAAAAACATTATATATTTGATTAATATATGGAATTACCTAATATAGTATTACTATATTGTGGTAAAGAAATTATATTTTTATATTTGAAGTATATTTTTATTTAAAATTATTGTTTAGTTAATTATTATTAATAATTTTATTATTAATAATAATATATTAATAATAGTGGTATTAAGATTATTTTTTAAATACTAAGGTTATTATCAAAGGCAGATATTGGATAACCTAGCCTTAGTTAGGCATGGACTGATCACCTATGCTTAAACAAGACAGCATTAACCAATATCCACAATGATAATGATTAGTTAATATATGTAAATTAAGTCATCATACTTACTTAGTATATAGATTTTTATATATTAACTACTGTAATAGTAAATATAAATCTTTAAATATTCTGATTTAAAATTTAGTATTTTTATTATCTCCAGTCAAGAAAATTTATAAATAAATTACAAATAAAACCTAGTATGTTTTAATTTGTATTTGTTTTGGTAGTATGAAATACTATTTAAAAAGTTGTTATATAAAATTTTAGTATGATTTAATAATTATGTGTATGTTGCTAAACAGTATGAGTAATCTGTCGGAAGCCCTTCAGAATTTAAATCTCTATCCAGTAAGAATAGAAGTTTCCAGAGATTTCAATAAGTATATACCAGATATAGAAGGACCTATAGAATTCAATACTTTACCTCTTGAGAAACCTAAGCCTAAGAAAATGGAAATTGGGGAAAGCTCTAGGCAAACTGAGGAGTTACCATCTCAAGAAGAACTAGATTTTATAATGGCAACCGATGATACTATTGAGCCTGTTAATGAAAATAATTTTATGAATTTAGAACCATCTATTCCAAACTCTTCTAATCACTGGAATATAGACGAATGGTTAGATAATGAAATACTGTTACAAAACCATCCCTATAAGCTTTTTCCTAAGTTCAAACCAGAACCTTTACCAAATTTACCAATAAGTAACAAGAATAGGACTGAACTCCATCATTTTGACAACATGGATGCTGGGAATAGGATCCAAGAGACTTTGGGACAGATTTCCTGGAAATACGACGAGAAGAAACGCCGTTACTAGAACATCATCTGACAAAGGATAGGGGATTATGAAACTGTGGTTGTGTAATATTAACAGTAAAATCAGTATGTGTAAAATAAATAATAAAACGGGTGTATATAGAAACAAGATATAAGGAAATATTAGAAAAGTTACAAATTTGTTTGTATATTCGTTTACGTGATTATGTGCAACTAAATTGTGACATTGAATTATTTCCTTTATACTAATTATGTATCTATAAAATAGATATCAGATGGAAAACGCTAATAATGAACCAGTTAATGAGGGTAATCAATCTGAGCAACAATCAGGGAACCAATATGTGACTAGGCAAGATATAGAAAATATCATTGCTCAAGAGATAGCCAACACTATTCCAGGAATAGTTGCTCAAGGGATAGCCAATGCTATTCCAGCAATCATTGCTGCTGTTAAAAATCCAATCGAACCTCAACAAGTTGTTCCTAGTAAACGCATTTCTGAAGATAATTTCAGTAATAGCGTAAATGGAGGCGGTAATCATGTTAATCATGATAATGAACCACGGCAAGCTCCGCTCCCTAAGAAAAGGAAAGTTGCAACGCCTGGTTGCACTTACAAAGAATTTCTTGCTTGTAAACCCACTGAGTTTGCAGGCAATGAAGGAGCGACTGCGACACTGCGTTGGTTAGAGAAAACCGAGGCAGTAATTGCCATAAGTAAATGTGCTCAGGATGATCAGGTCATGTACGCATCAAACCTTTTCAAAGAAGTGGCGCTAGAATGGTGGAATACGATGTTACAAGCAAAAGGAAGAAGGATGGCGTATGCTATGGACTGGGAAGAATTTAAGAGCGTTGTAGAAAGAAAATTCTGTCCTGAGTATGAAAAAGATCAAATGGCAAATAAGTTTCTAACCCACCGGATGGTGGATGTAGATTGTCGAGGGTATACTACGATATTCTTCGAGTATGCTAGAGTAGTACCAACCCTGGCTTCGCCAGAACCGGTACTTATTTCTCGTTACATTTGGGGATTAATTGGTGAAATCCGTAATATCGTCAAGGCTGCGAAACCTCGCACGATTGATGATGCAGTAGAATTAGCCAATACTATGACTGACGAGCTAGTACGGACAAGAGAAGAAAATAGAAGGAAGGAAGTAGCCCAAAAGATTACCCAAGAATTCAGTTCGGGTAACCATAACCATTTCAAGAAAGGAGGGAATGGGCAATATTCTACTAGTCCATTTTGCAATTTTTGCAAAAGGAAGCATTTTGGAAGATGCAAAGGATATTGCAATTTTTGCAAAATTCCGGGGCATCAAGAAGAAGATTGTAGGAGGAAGAAATTTTCAGTTTGCTACAACTGTAGAGAAACTGGACATCTTAGGACAGATTGTCCAAAACTGAATAAATCATTTGACAATCAAGTCAAACCAGCAGAAGGAGCAAAAAGGAATGCGAGAGCCTTTCAGCTGACTACTCATGAAGCCGAGATGATTCCAGATGTGATAGCCGGTATGTTCTTAGCTTACAATGTTTACATGAAAGTATTATTCGACTCTGGTGCAAACCAAAGTTTTATAAATACTTTACTCTGCCAAACTCTTAACTTACCGTTAACCAGCATTAGATAAATTTCTATATATTAGAAACGGCAGATGGGAATTCAGTTAAAATAGATAAGGTTATGCAGAACCTAGAAATAAGTTATAAGTTTTCTGCAACCCTATTACATATGAAATTAGTTGAATTCAATGATGTGATCATTATCTGTGATCAGAATTTCTTAGAAATTCAATCAACCATCAGAGAAGTAATTATGATTACAGGAGATAAATCATGTAAGCTTATGAAGTTCATATCAGTAATGGATATTGCTAATTATGAACGAAAGCCAGAAATAGTATATATGATTTCAGTAATCATTAATACTAAAGATACAGAATTTAAGGAAATTTCTGTAGTTTTAGAATACCCAGATATATTTCCAGAAGATTTACCTGGATTACATGAAGATAGAATTTAAAATTCATCTAAATTCCAGGAATTTTACTGATAAGCCAGGGAACCTTATCGGTTAGCACAATATTGGTTATTAAGAAAAAGAAAAGCTTTACTCCCAAAATTTTTGAAGAATAAATTTTGGATAAAATTTTTGATGCAACGAGACCACGTCATCGACTACGCGTCACGTTGATTAAAGGAATCATGAGATGAGACCCTGGACTAGGTACAGTAATTGTGCGCTGAATTTTTTACACCAATACTTGTATGGGAAAACGCTGCACGATCTTTACTGATCACTAGGGTTGCAGCACACCGTCGATTAAAAGGACTTCAACATGAGATAACTAGATAGAGTGAGCTACTGAACGAATGTGACTGTGAGATTTAGTATCCCGTGAATAAGGCAAGCATTGTAGAAGACGCCTTGAGCCGCAAGGAACGCACAAAGCCTCCAAGGGTGCGAGCCTTGGAAATGACCATACAGACAAATCTCGTCACTTGGATTCGTGATGCTGAGCATGAGATGCTCAAACCAGAAAACTTTCGAAATGTGGCGTTATATGGAATGTAAGTGCAGTATTTCCTAAGGAAGACAGAACCACACACTTCCTGAAACGACTTTAGGTTCCATTTCGCGACAATTTACGAACATTTATTTTGGGGCAAGACCCATAGGTTCAGGTACTCGATCCATCCTGGATCAGGAAAGAGGTACCAAGATGTAACAACTCTCATCAAAAGTCATAATTACTAAAGTAATTTGACCAATAGGAAACCCTAATTGAGACACCCAATTGATTCTGTGCAAACCCTAAAATTTCTAGAACAATTGGAATCAGGATTAGGGCCCCTAAAACTCAGAGGGGGTAAACCCTAGTGGATGATTATCCACTTAAAACTACTGTCAACATATGAAAATTCGAGATATGTGAGTCAGCTAAGCTAGTCCCACACGTGGCTACTCTATAATCAACTTTTGAACCCTTACGCATCGTATCAAAGTATGGCCTACGATGCGCAGGCTATTTAAAACCCATACGATGCGTAGAGGTGTCTGGTCTACGGTGCGTATGCTTAGCATACGATGCGCAGGGGATGTTTGGCCTACGATGCACAGGGCTTCTCAAATTTCAGCTATAAATAGCAGGCTGTGGCATTCGAAATCTGGACACTTTACGTCGAGAGAATTCTCAATTATACACCGATTTTACTGCTGTATACTTCAATTAACACCCACAGGTCTCTAATTGAAGCTGCAATCAGGGTATTAGCACAATCGCTGCTACGATTCATTGTCCGATTGATCTAAATATCCAATGAATGTTTAAGTGCCGCCCACATTAGGGTTATACTTTATCGTTCGTCATTAATTTGACGGATTGTCGTTAATTCGATAGGTAAAGTATTATACTTTATCGTTCGTTGTTAATTCAACGGATCATCGTTAATTCGATGGGTAAAGTATTATACCTTGTCATTCGTTGTTAATTCAACGGATCATCGTTAATTCGATGGACAAAGTATTGCATTTTGACATTAATTGTGAGAATTTGATCTCGTGAGTTATCGTAAATGCTGGATTGATTACTAATTCCAAATTGTGTGCTTGTTATTGAAATTAGGATAAAAGGCTAATCAGTAAGCTAGGCTCTGCCCGTATAAATCTGCATTGTGAGTCATTCTCCTTTTCTCACAGTTTGTGAGTTATTCTCTCTTTTTATCAAATTGTTTTATAAAACTTTTCTCACAGTTTGTGAGTCATTCTCCTTTTCTCACAGTTTGTGAGTTATTCTCTCTTTTTATCAAATTGCTTTATACAACTATTCTCACCGTTTGTGAGTTATTTTTATTAAATATTTTACAATACTCCAAATTATTTTCAAGGTTATAATTACAGGGACTAAGTCGTGGATATCTTGAATTACTGGTTAGTGGGGTATTGTGCACATTACTAATTTCTCCCAGTTAGGTTCATTGACCTACTCGGGATAATCACTGTTGGGTTCATTGACCTACAGGGATAATCATCACTATTTAGGTTCATTGATCTAAATAGTGGTATGACCATCGTCACCATTGTGACATGTCACCATTGTGACAGAATGCCAGATAAAAATAAGATAGAAGCCATTGTAATCGCTCTTATGCTGTAATTAATAACTATGCATCATTATGCAAAATAGAATGATTCACTCAGTATTTTCCGCTGACAAAACCTTTTTCAAACATGTTTCAGGTGATCTGTTGTAAATCAGGAAAAGTGCTGTGGAGCATTTCAAGCTTAAGATAGTGGCTCATTATAAAATAAAGCAATAAATTTTGTAACATAAAGATTTCCTACAAAAATCATACTATTGTAAAATATCGGGGTTTATCCCGAATTGTGAAATAAAATAATCAGGGAAAAATTTTTAGCTTTAAACGATCCTGTTTCCGCTGTAAAACTCAATTAAATAAATACCGCAGTATTTTCTGCCGCGGCTCTTGAAACGGGTCAAACCGGGTCGTGGGCCGTGACACAAGACCTGAAGGATTAGTATGAGTGGCCCAAGATGGAAGCTGGTATAGCTACCTATGTGGGTAAATGTCTTACTTATACCGAAGATTAAGACAGAAAACCAGAACTCATCAGGGCTATGGCAACAGCCCGAGGTCCTCATGTGGAAAAGGGAACGAATCTTAAAGAATTTTGGTTACAAGCTACCAAGAACCCAAAGAGGTCACGATATGATTTGGATGATTATTGACCGACACACCAAGATTGCACATTTCCTGCCAAATAGTGAGGAAGACAACACAAGGGAATTAGCAGAGATTTAGCCTAGAAAGGTTGTGGCACATCATGGAGTGCCTGATTCTATAATACTCAACCGAGATGGTCGTTCTGTGCCAAGGATATGGCAGACGTTTCAAAAGGTGTTTAGGTCACGGTTGGACCTTAGTACTACATTTCACCCTCAGACGGACGGCAAGAGCAAACAAACGATACAGACTGTATGAACATGTTACGTGCTTGTGTGACGAACCTTGATGAAAAGTTGGAATACACACTTGCCCTTAGTGGAGTTTTCCTACGATAACATTTATCACACCGTTGTTTAGGCCGCTTCGTGAGAAGCTTTAAAGGGACATAAGTATCGGTCCCCCGTTGTGTTGAACGGAGACCGGAGATAAATGATTGACTGGCCCAGATTGATTCAGGAAAACTATAGGCAAGATCGATCGGATATGTGATCATATCAAGACAGCACGCGGTATACATGAAGGCTACACCGACGAGCGGCGGAAACCTTTGGAATTTGAGATAAGAAGTATGGATTTAATGAGGGACTCGCCTTGGGAAGGCTAAGTTTGATTTAGAAAGCGTGGGAGGTTGGACCCATGGTATATTAGACCTTTTGAGATCCTGGAAAGGATCGGGACCATTGCTCACAAGCTGAAACTTCCAGAGAAGATCAGTAGTGATCACGAGACATTCCACGTGTCTAGTCTTTAAAGGAGTCTGACTCAAGGAACAATCGTTATTCCCGCAAACAGGATTCACGTCAATGACAAACTCCAATTTATTAAAGAACCTGTTGAGGTTGCAGACTAGGAGTCCGCAAGACCCGGAGGAGTCTTAAATTGATTTGTTAGAGTTCGTTGGAATTCATATCATGGCCCAGAGTACTTGGGAACATGAAGACCAATTTAAACATAAGTGACCACATTTGATTCACAACTCCCCTGCGACCGATGGCATCGCTTGAATTTCGGGACGAAATTCCTTTAACGGGGGGAGAATGTGACAACTGGCACTTTTCCGTACATTACGTACAATAATTGAACAGTAATATGTGCTTTAATAACTATGCATGATCTAGTTTACAAGACGAATGAATTTCTGATTTCTGTATATACATACAATGGCATTTCATGTTGCAAGACTTTTATCATTACTACATGCGACACGATATAGTTCGATTACTGCACAGAACAGAAGAGGCACCATCATCAGACAAACTAAAAGCACTGACGGGAGTTCAGTACTTAGACAGACATGATGTTAAGACACAGAATGAGCCCCAGAACCAAGTGATACACTGGGATATTGTGTAGGAAAGTAGGGATTACCAAACTGCCTTCCTAGTGAAAACATAGGTGCCAGAAAGTGCCAGAAACACACTATACTGCAAAATTCTGCTGAAAATAAATAAATTCAGCAATTTTCAGCAATTTAACATCTGAATATAATGCAGAAAAGTGGTCTAATGGTCCAGAATACTTACCTAAGTGTCGGGAATCGAAACTGTCATAAGAGACTACATAAAACACACTAAACTGCGCAATTTAGCACTTTAATGAACAGTAACGAACCGAACAACCGGACACTACCCGAAACATCAAACTTTTACTAGAAGCATTGTTTTTATGTTACGAAGCTATTTATGGTCACCAAACATCATATTACATCTCATGAACACAAAACCCCTAAATCCCTAAATTTAATACATGGGATCTAACTAGATTTAACTAACTAATACTTGAAATATTACACTTTACCCCCCCCCCCATCCAAGGCCGGTTAGACAAGGGCCCCACACATTGATTTTAGTAGATTCTATTTGATTTCCTTTGATTTCTTTCTTATATTTTATAAGATTTGTTTGGAATATGCTTGACATAGATGCCATATGCTTCTAGTACTTTATAAAAACCACAAAATAATACACTTTCATCATTCATCTTCTTCAAGCTCACAAAACCTCCTCCATCCCCTCCATAGTTCACGGCCCAAACACCCCTCCCATACACCTTCATTTCCAATCTAATTCCAAGTAATCCAAGGTGATTCTAAGGTATCTCGGGCCTATCTAAGAAGGTTACAAGCAACGGAACTTGAAGGACCTATCTCTAGTGCTTTTATCCACCTAGTTTATCCTCTTCATCAACTTGTGTTCTTCCCTAGCCTTGTGCTAGTAGTAAGACTGTTGTGATCTCATTTTACTTCATATTATGTTGGTTAAAAGATGATACAAGTTGTTAAATATAAAGATCATGAAGAAACATAAGCATAAACATGAATATAAAGCTCTAAAACATGAAGATCAAGTTGTTCTAGTGTATGTATTGAACTTGTTTGTTGATTTCTTGTGTTCATGGTGTAGATCACCATATGAAGCTTGCTAAATGATGATTAAACACATGATCTAGCAAGTGTAAGGATAGATCTTGAGAAAATTGTAATGATCATCCTTTATGTAAATCATGAACTTGAATATAAGCTTGTTTTAAAGTACGATGACGATGGATACATGAAATAAGTCTTGTAAATGAATGATTTCAAAAATAGTTTTCTCAAAAACCCAAGATTATTTACAAGACTTACAAGATCATGACTTTTAAGAAACTAATCACATTTTTGGTGTTAAATCAAGACTAGAAGCATATTGATAACAAGAAGAATACAAGAAAAATCATTTTTAGAAAATCTTCAAGTAAGTTGTAAATGACTAAATTTTACAAGAAGGTGATTTATGAATAAACAACCATGTTTTGAAGGGTAACTAAACCTACTAAATAACATACTAAGTTACTACAACTTTTTACAAAAATTTCAAGTTCATGTCAAAGTGTAAATTTGCATATTTAAAGCATATGGTAAGACTTGTTCATGTTGTTGATGATTGATGATGATTTTTTTAAAAGAAAATGATATGCTTTGAAAGCATGGAAACCTCCATTTTTAAGGGGAAACTATGGCAAAATTTTTGTAGAAATTAAACACTTAGAAAAGTATTTTTAAAACAAGTGTTTATAAGTAAAACTTGAGAATGGTTTCACATAAAAGTTGCCATAATTTTTATTACAAAAATTACAAATATTGGAGGTTGGTTTTTGATAAATAAAAGTGACTAAGTATATATTGAGGAATATATATATATATATATATATATATATATATTAATGTTACAACTCGTGTGATTTTTTGTATATTATGTGTGCTAGTTATATTATATTAGGACTTGAAATAATGTAACACATCAAAATACCAAAAATTACAATCCAAAATATTACCAAAATTCCAAGAATGTGAATATACAAAGAATACACAAAATATTGGTGAAACCGAACAAAGGAATATAACTCACAAAAATATTCCGGAAAATTTATTCACAAGTATATTTTTGGTAAATAATATTTTGGACACCAGGAGGACAAAAATGTGATTTTTACAATTATTGCAAATTTATATCATATTTTTTACAAGGAGAAAATATATTATTTTTGAAAGTAAAAATATATTATTTTTGGAAGTAAAAATATATTTTCTTGGAATTTTTAGAAGATATATTATTTTTGGGAAAATTATATATTTTCTTGAGAAAACTTGAAATACATTATTTTTGGATAAAAATAAGTTTATATATATATTTTCCAAGTTGGACTTGGAAATATATTACTATTGGAACTTATATGAAAATACAAATATCTTGCCCAAGGAAAATTATAAACAATTTTTCTAAGTAATATTTATTGAAATATATATTCTGGAAATATATATTGGTAAACTTTTATTAAAGATAATATTCCGGAATAATTAATACGAAATTAAGTATAAGAATACTTAATAAATACAATAGAGATACGTGTTCTCGTACGTATAAATACACACCGGAATACGACCCCAAATACATGGCAAAATATACAAGTATACGAATGCGAATACATATACACCCATCCTTGGGAAGGATTTACAAGCATGAATACTTGGGAAGTATCAAGTTAATATATATTGTTTTAACAATTATTCCAAAATTTGATAAATATAATTTAAGTTAAAATATTTATTATTTTAACAAATAATTATATGACTTGGAATAATACTGAAGGCACAATAAAACGTAACTCAAAGACACTAATAGACAGTAGTACATTGTAGGTAGTCGTGCACACAAATAGCGGCTTGAGTTTCGTCGGATTGAAGAACGCAAAACAGTGAGTTCATGTCCCCCTTTTCTCTTAACTGTTTTTGGTTTTATAACTCTCGGGGGTGGAATACATGTTTCGAATGATTACCGAAATCATAAACACCATTCCTCCTTTTCGTGCATAGCCTGCAGCTTTCATTACAGAAATGAATTTGGTTGACCTTGTCGGCTTGTCTCCCTCAATTGTGATCCTTTTGCTAGTTGGCGTATCAATTTCTAACGAATTTTGATCACACAAAATTGGTGCATGATTGGCTACCAACCAATCCATTCCTAATACAACATCGAATCTGGCAAGATTCGTCGGTAACAGATTAGCAGTAAACTTATGACTTAAGAATTCTATCTTTCCTTCCTGAAGGATTTCGCTTATTTTGATAGAATTTCCATTTGCCATCTCCACAGTATAGTTTTGGTGGAGTTTAGTTAATGGTTGATTGAGAAATTTGCAGAAAGAAGTATTTATAAAACTTTGGTTTGCACCAGAGTCAAATAATACTTTAGCATAAAAATCATTAACTAAAAATGTACCGGCAATTACATTAGGAATCATCTTAGCTTCTTCAGCTGTTAGTACTAATGCTCTGGTGTTCTTCTTGGGTCCTTCTGTTGCTTTTGCTTTGTTGCCTGCTGCTGGAGCTAATTTTGGGTAGTTTGGTCGGATATGACCTGCCTCTCCGCAATTGTAGCATATTCTGGTGCTAGCTTTCTTTCTATAGTTTTCTTCCTTATATCCTTGCATCTTGCAGAAGTTACAGGACACCACACATTTCCCTGAGTGCTTCCTCTTACAATACTTACAATAAGGTGAAGAAAATGAACATGCTCCTTTCCCACGATAGGAATTACTAGAACGTAGCTCCTGAGTAACCCTTTGATCTAGATTCTTCTTTTGGTTTTCTTCTTGTGTACGTATCTGTCGCAGCCCCCGACCCCTACCCCAGGAGCGGGCACTGCGAGATCCAGATGGATGGTATCGGTGTTTATTAATTTAGCAGCGGAATACATCAGGACTGTAGTTAGGAAATATTTTTATCAGAGAAACCACCAAACATTTTATAATAATAAATCTTTGTGATAAAACCCAAGTTCATTTGACAATACATTTGTAGGGATAGAACCTAATTATTGAAAATAAAAACTCCATTTTATTTAGGTAACTTTTATAGCCACTTTTCCAAGCCTTCGGTGCTCTCCAGCTGGCTTCTATTTGGCTTTCACATTGTGTTACCTGAAACGCGTTTTGAAAACATTTTATCAACAAGAAATACTGACAAGTACATTCCATTTTGGTAAAGCAGTAGTTGTTTACACATTACAGTATTAAGGGTGATTACAATGTTTATATCTACACAATTACTCAGTCGGTACGTATCACTCGACGGATCTGTGACTATGGTCATATCACACATTGGATACCATGCCCAATTGTGAAGGTTATCAAGTACTGTATACAAACCCCATAATATTGGCAGCAATTGTAGACTTACAAAAACTTACTCACTGTAATTGTATTTGAAAACATTTGAGGTTTTGGTAAAACATTTTGACTCATAAAAACGTACTCTCAAATATTGAGAAAAAGTGAATGTACTTACATTGTTGGCTTAGGTGATACTACTATGGCTTCCTGGTGATTCTCCTGATTATTATCTATTAAAATTAAACAACGCACACGTGTTAGTAAAATAACCCAAATCACATTAACCGTACACTTAAGACATAATTCCAATGACTGAGTCCGGCAGAGCCAACATGCATTACGGAATCCAAAATCAATCGGGTGTACACACGAGACAGAACTCCAACGACTGAGCCGGGCAGAGCCCTGACATGCGTTACGGAGCCCTAAATCAATCGTGTATGGTAACAGCAGGGTTATAACACTTACAATGAGGCAGAGCTTCGCTTTATAGGGGTATTATTTCCCGAGTATACTAATTGATATTCAGAAGTTTGGGAGAAATTTAGAATTTGAAGGAGTTGAAACTGAGCTCGTCGAGCTCTATTTATAGGCTGATCAAAGGCGGCTCGCGCCCCATGAGGAAGGCAGAGAAGGCCTTTGCAGCCCGCAAGGAACCGCGTGTCAACTATAGCTTTGACCAGTCAGCGTACTAGCCTTGCCGAGTCACATGCCACGTGGCACTGTGCAGTGTTGATCAAGCAAAGGCTGTCGCGCCCCGTGACAGACCATGAGGGTCTCCGTCGCGGCCCGCGAGCGACACCTAAAACTTATTTTCTTGTTTTTTCTAAGTGTAGGGCTATTTTGGGTCCGTTTCTCGCGTACAGGGTATACGTAGGAACGTTTAGGGTCAAGTTAAGGGTTCTAGAAGGCTCGTTATAGTATCAGTCCATCAGTCAGAGTATTAGCAAGCTCCATTGTTTCTTCAATGGTTTGAGGTCTAACTGCTTTGACCATATCTCTGATCTCACTGATTGATCCCCAAATATAACGGGAGATTAATACTGGTTCTGGCGAAGCTAGTGTTGGTACTATCCTAGCATACTCGAATAATTTGGTAGTAAATTCCCTATAATTTACCCCAATCATTCTATGGTTCAGGAATTTATTAGCAATCTGCTCCTTTTCATGAGGAGGACAAAATTTCCTTTCAACTATTTCCTTAAAGTTTTCCATTCCATGTTGTAAACCATGTCACTTCCTTTTGACTGAAGAATGGTATTCTACCATT
Source organism: Helianthus tuberosus (assembly GCA_030545235.1). Classification (NCBI taxonomy): domain Eukaryota; kingdom Viridiplantae; phylum Streptophyta; class Magnoliopsida; order Asterales; family Asteraceae; genus Helianthus; species Helianthus tuberosus. The sequence continues at coordinate 21,362,817 of CM060403.1, forward strand.
CTAACGCTTCATCCTTGAAAAGATTAGAAGCATACATGATCTTATCCTCATCTGCACACTTACTTATTTTTAAGATTGCTTCAGTCTTTTCTATCCCGCGTAAGGCTGAAATGGCTCCTTCATTGTCTGAAAATTCTATGGGTTTGCATGACAAGAATTCTTTATAAGAACTCCCATATGAGATGGTTCTCTTTCTTTTTGGAATTGGAGCTTTGATGAGAAGTCCGTTATCTCCATTCACACTGTGACTTGGCTCGTCGTGAGTACGTTTACTACCTATTATGGTATTATTATTTTTCGTCTTTTTATTAAGGGTATCGATAATAAATGACATGGCATCTATGATTCCTTGAGCTACTATGTTCTATAGCACTCTTATCCACTTGGTTCTCCTTATCATTATTATTCTGGACTTCCTGATTTACTTCATTTGACATCTGTATTGCAAACATTATAAGTTATTAATATCACAGAATAAATTAAACAACAAATACTCAAATATGTTGAACCAAAATCGTCGAACATTGCGACGTTCTACTCTTTTTCATATATATAAGTGATATGTATATTATATATATCATTAGTAGTATGAATTTTATATATATAATATTTTTTATCAAATTAAAATAAAAGTACATATGTGTATATATATATATATAGTATTAGATTGTGGTTTTTCAGTACTGCATTTCTCTCTCGTCGTATTTCCAGATGAGATTCTCCCCTATGTGGCGTATCCTATTTCCTTCCTCAATCAGATCTTCACCATAGTGGCGAATTTCAGCTACGTTTTCCTGACTCATGGGTGGCATTATAGCTGGTGCGGGTTCGTTGTAAGCTGGTATGGGTTCTCCGTATGGCATGTAGCGATATGGATCATTCACCAGGTCTTGAAATGGCCAGTCATTAGTCCACCATTGTTCTAGTGGGTTTGGTGCTGGTAACCTGGTTATTTCATTTGGGTTGAAAGCTGGTATTGGCAGTGGGTTTTCTTGATTTGGTTCTGGGTACATTAGTATTGGTGCTCTGGGTTGTTCTGGGTATAAATGTAATAGCTAAGGTTCTGGTTCTGCTACACGATTAAGGTCGAGTATATTTTCTGCGGTTCGGAACATATCAAGATTGGCTAATCTCATATCAAGTTCTTCCCACAGAGGTCTAGTTACTGGAATCTGAGCAGTTCCTTAAACTAAGTTTATGGTTGCTTGTTGGGTTTTCCTTTTTCTCCTCTTTTCCCTTTTCTCATGAATGAACCATCCCCTTTTCTTAGGTAGAAAGGCTTCCTCATATTTTGCTCTAAAAACAAAAGGTTCTTCGGTATCAGCTACGTATCCAGGTGCTGTCTCCGATGATCCTTCATCCATTGGAGATTTGGACATGTTACGATAGGCCTCAGATGTATTTTGATCACTCATATTGTGAACTCAAAAATCATCAAAATAACATAAAAATCATAATATAATTATTAAGTGTTAGGATCTGAGTTTGATATGATTTTGTTTATTTAACTAAAATGAAGATGAATCAGAAACAATTGCAGCGGAAATAGATGAATAAACTTTCAACACAATCAAAGAGAGAACAATTTATGCAAACATGTTTAACATAGAGTCAAATGATTGTATTTGATTACAATACTCAAAACTAATGCATGCATGCACAAAGTCTCCCCCTCAGCCTGAGCTCACAGTGATTGTTCGTACAGAATGACTTGGTGATGAAGAGAGCTAATAGAACAGTACATGGTACTGTTCTATTTATAGTACAGAACAAACCACTGTGGCATCTTTGCTGACGTCACCATGAAAGTGACATCTAACTTCATAACAACCTCCAACCACTGACTATTACAAACGCTGCTTACAAAACACTGATTACAAGTATAAACAAAATACAAAGTAAACTACTGCTTCTCATTCCACTGTTATTGCTCCAGCAGTGCTTTGTGTCTTCAGCAGTACTTGATCCATATCAGTAGATTGAGCATCAGTGCTTAGTCTTCAACAGTCTTTGGGTGATCAGCAGTTGTTATAGAAGGGCAGTACATAGAGGACATCAGATGTTAGGCCACATTCAAGGGGAAAGACTGATGCAAACTACTGCTTATTGTGAATCCACTGATCTGACCCAGTTTTGGCTTTAATCAACTGTTCCTTTGTAGGGTTCAATCCCAACAATCTACCCCTGGAACAGATGATGCCAAAACTCTTCATTATTCTGGATTTTTATTGTCTCATCAAGAGTTCCCTTACTTGACCTTTGAATTGTAATTCAAAGTTCATAGAGTCCTCATCATTTTCATCCCTACATAGTGGAAGCTCAATGAGATCTTGTAAATCTTCAACACCCAGGCCAAGTGCTTGTTCCCTTGATATGTGCTTCACCTCACCATTGGATTTGAGCAGAGTCAATACGAGGGTCTTTTGATCAGACTTCCACTTTAGTATCTTTGAATCCAATGGGTTTCTTGGGAGAGTTTTTATTGCTAATGAGTTTTGAGATGGAGGCCTGGTGATGACAGTTATGGCAGGGTCTTGAGATTGTGCTAAATCTTGTTTTTCTTCCAACAGTGTCTGAAGAACCATTTTCATGATGTATTTCTATTGAGCCTTGTCTTCTTTAGTTTCTGCATCCATCTGCTTTTGTTTCCTTCTTTGATAAAGGATAGTAGCAGGTGGAGCAGTGGGTCTCCTGATTGGTAACTTTTGTTGTTTGACTGGAACCACTGCTTCTGGATAATCAGGCTTTTTAGGAGCAGTGGGATCTCTCTTTCTCAACTCTTCCAACCTTTTGTAGGTTGCTAACACTTTATCCTCTGACCACCTTGTAACCTGGTTCCTTGACCCATAATCAGCAGCTATCAGCTCTTCTTTCATTCTTTTCAGCTTTAAGGCCCTTTCTGGTACATTTTTCTTGTATTTGGCCCATACTGGAGGAGTTTACTTTACCTTGTTTTTAATCATCTCTTGAATTCTGGCTATCTCCTATTGTAACTCACTAATGGTCCATTCTTTGTATTGATACTTTTCTGCCTTGTACTTTTTGTAAGTCATGATGTATTCAAGGTAGTCTTGCCTCATACTTTCATCATCCTTTTCAGACAGTTTTTGGCAAAGATCTTTTGAGAACTGTTCTAAAGTTCTGACCTTGGTGAGAAGGTATTGCAGGTTTCTCTAAATCTCTTTGTTAGACTTTCCCTCTGTATCTCTTTGAGAAATATCCTCTGCTTGTTTGGCCTTTATTTTGAGATACTCTTCTATGTTTCTTGGGAAAGGATAACCTTGAATAGATGGGATATTCCTCTTTTTAGGGTCATCTTCAGAGTAGAAGGATTTGATTTCCTCCCTAACTGCTGGAAGATCTAGAGGATATTGTACTCCTGCAGGAACAATGGCAGTGTTTTGATTGGAGGCTCGAACTGAAGATATTGGAACAGGGTTTGGAATGGTGACAAGGGTCAGTGGTTGAGTAGATGTTGGAGTTGGGGAAGTGTCATCTTCTAGTACAATGTTTTTTACCCTTCTCCTTTTGTGCTTTGGAGAAGTTGGTGGTGTATTTTTGGGTTTAGTGGTGGTGATTGAAGTGGTAGGTGTCTGACTAACAGCTGTTGAAACAACTGGTGTTTCAACCACTGTTGTCACTACAACAGTTGATGTGTCAACTGTTGCCTTCTGCTTTTTGGCAGGTGGTTTTTGTGATGGTGAGGTTGTTTTTGGTATGGCAGTGGATTAAGTATGGGTTGATGTAGTAGTGATGGCAGTTGTTGGGATAACATCTATTGAAACCACTGAAGTACCAACAATTGTTGATACAACAGGTGTCTTAACATCTGTTGATTTGGAGGTTTGATGAGAGGAACTTTTGGGAGTTTGAGGAGTATGTTTGGTGGTTTTGGAAGGTGTGGTTTTGGGTTGGCTTATTTTTCTGGTAGGTTGTCTTCTTTTAGGTTTAGAAGTACCCTGCTCTTCCCTTTCCATCAAAACTTTCTTCTCCTGAGCAAACCTTTTTGACCCTTTTATTTCCATTGACTCTTTCATGTTTGCCTTTAATGCAGCAAAAGCATTTTGAGTCTCATCAACCTTTTTGGAACCATCTGGCCTTGGGATTTCTACAACCAGTTTAGACATTAGATCTGGTTTAATGTATAGACCATCTTTTCACTTTTTACCCTTCTCCCCCTTTTTGGTATCATCAAGGGTTTCAACAAAAATGATTGAAGGGGGAGCAGTGCCAGTGGTTTGAAGCAAATGGGCTTTGATTGCCTTGATATCTGCTTGTGTATCCTTGTACCTAGCTTCCATGACATTTCTGACCATATGAAGTTGAACTTCATGCTATTGATCCGCATACTGTCTTTGTTTGTGAAGCAGAGGTTGAAACAGATGCCATAGCTCATTAGAGGATGGAGCAGATGTTGCAGCAGTGGGTGTAGCCTTTTGAGCTTGTAACAACTGTTGCAGCATAAATTTGATTTCTGCAACAGATGTGTCAAGTTTATCAACCCTCTCCGTCAATTCTTTATATTTTAAACCATCACCCAAGTTAATGGGATCATCTGATTTCCCACCAGTGGTGGTTGTATCAATGGTTGACTTAGGAAAACTTTCCCAAAAGTCATCCACTGATGCCCCTTTTATTGGTACTGGGGTCTTCTTTCTTCAGCAGTGGTTACCATTCTAAGCTCACCAGTGTATATTGGATACACACCAGTGGATATTATGGTTCCCAAAGAAGAAATTGCCTTCAAGGGGGTCTCACTAATGAAACTACTGTCCAGGTGTAAACCAGTGGGTTCAACACTTGTAGTAGCTGCTCCACTTGAACTACTGATAGGAATTACTTGTAATTCCTGCAGTGTAGCCTCCTTAGTTGTTGGTGGGTTAGCAGAGATAGGGAGACCAGATTCAGTCACTTGTTGAGGTATATTCTCATTAACAAGTGGTTGAGAAGAACTGATTTCTGTCTGGGCTATATCAAGTGCATCCAACAAAGGTATCATTGATGGTGGGAATTGTGCAGTAAGGATGGGTGTAGAAAGAGAATTTGCCCCGGGAGCTGGGCTGTGGAAGATAGATTCAAGTGAATCCATTGCTTCATAATGTGGTGTCCCTATGGATACAACCTGATCCTTTTGAGAGGATGCAGCAGGAGTTTTAAGCTCAGGTTGAGATCTTTCTTCCAACTGCTGTGAGGAAGTAGCAGTAGTGGTTATTGGTTACTTTTGTGTTGTCACAGGTATAACCTCTGGGACCACATCTTCTAGAGTTACCTTTTTGGTGGGTTTGGGGGGCTTTTGTGATTTTTTCTGTTTGGGCTTTTTGGTGTTTTTAGGTGTGGGTTTCACAGAAGTGGGTCTACTACTGTGATCACCTGGAGCAGTGGGCTCACCAGTAGGGACCTGAGGAGCAGTTGTTGCTGCTAAATTCTGCTCAGGCTCCTCTGTTTGTGTTTTTGAAGGTTTTAACAGCCTAGTAAAGGTTTCAGAAGATAGGTTGTTTATTTGAAAAGGATTTCCTTGGATTAGCACATGTGCATTATCCTTGGAAAATTTATTTTGTAAATAAAAAGTTAAAAACCTTGGAAAGAAAAGAAATGGTTTCCTATTATCGTTAATATTATTAATATTTTTTAACCATATCATTGAAAATCTCCTGTGAGTAGTTAAAATTTTCTTCAGTCATTATAGCATAGCCCAGGTATTGAATTTTCAATGGTATCTCATTGAAAGCAGTAGTTTTATTTGACACACACATGAGGAGGGTATGGAATAAAAACCTCATGGCAGGTGGGAAACTGCCCTTTTGTAAAGTATCCTTTTTCATTTCTTCTTCGTACCCTCTCTCAATGAAGTCAGTTTGGTACTCTGTTTTTGGAAAAGAGCTTTTACCTGTAAGATCATTGATTTCAAAAACCTCTGAAATGGTTTGAGGTGTGATAGTAACTGGAATTCCCCTTATGGATGAATTAATAGCTAAGGGCTTTTTGTCCTTAACTTCAAGTGTCGCATTTTTCCATAATTCTCTTTGGGTATCAAGGTAGATGGGAGCATTACAGGTCAACAAAGTTTTGTACTTTGAAGACGAGATAGCATGTTAGGATCTGAGTTTGGATTGATTTATGTTTGAATTAAGATGAACAATGAACAAGTAGTGCAGTGGAATGTAAATGGAAACAAACTTTTCACAATCAAACAGGAGAAATGCTTTCAACACACATTTTCAACAAAGAACCGAATGATTGAATTTATTTCATCAACGATTACAATTGCATGCATGTAACAAACTCCCCCTCTGCCTGAGTTCACAGTGATTTGTTCGTACAGGAAGAAAGATGGTGAAGAGCTAATAGAACAGTACATGGTACTGTTCTATTTATAGGCACGGATAAACCACTGTGGCATCTTTGCTGACGTCACCATGAAAGTGACATCTAACCTCCTAACAAACTCTAACAACTGATCTATACAAACACTGCTATGCTAACAACTATTATACAATACATTACATAAGTAAAACTAAACTGCTGCTATGTCCTTCCACTGTTGTGACTCCAGCAGTACTTGATATAAACCAGCAGAGCTTGACCCATAGAAGTAGATTGACCAGCAGAGCTTTAGTCTTCATCAGTCTTTGACTTGATCAGCAGTTGTAGGTCAGTAGTTGTAACAATCAGTGGATTGGAGGTCATTAGATGTTGAAACCATTTTCAAGGGGAGAGACTTGTATACATAACATCTGCTTATTCTGGATCCACTGCTCTGATCCAGTTTTGGCTTTAATTATCTGTTCCTTTAATAGGGTTCAATCCCAATAATCTCCCCCTGGAACAGATAATGCCAAACCCCTTCATTATTTGTAGATCTTTATTGCCTCGTCAACAGTTCCCTTATTTGGCCTTTGAGTTGTAACTCAAAGTCTAAGGCATCTGTATCATCTTCATCCCTGCAAAGTGGAAGATCAAGGAGATCCTGCAAATCTTCAATACTTAGGCCAAGTGATTGTTCCCTTGTTATTTTCTTCACTTCTCCACTAGACTTGATCACAGTCAGTACATGGGTCTGTTTGTCAGTTTTCCACTTTAGTACTTTTGAGTCTGGTGGGTTTCTTGGGAGATCTTTATTAGATGAGGAGTTTGGTGATGCTGGCCTAGTGATGACTGACTGAGCAGTGCTTGCAGGTTGATTCAATCCAAGGGTTTCTGCTATCATCTTCTTAATACCCTCTTTTACAAGGTCATCTCCTGCCATTAATTCTTCCACTGTTTCAGCATCCAACTGTTTTTGTTGTCTTCTTTTGTAGATGGCAGCACCAGCTGGAGCAGTGGATCTCCTGATTTGTAGCTTTAGTGGTCTTGTTGAAACCTCTGCTTCAGGATAATCAGGTTTTTGTGGAACCCTTGGATCTTTCTTTCTTAGTTCCTCCTACCTTTTGTAGGTGGTCCTGACTTTGTCTTCTTTCCATCTCATCACTTGATTTTTAGACCCATAATCAGCAGCAATCAATTCCTCTTTCATTCTCTTCAACTCCAATGCCTTATCAGGTACATTTTTCTTGTACTTTGCCCAATCTGGAGGAGTGTGTTTGACCTTATTCTTAATCATTTCTTGAATCCTGGCTGCTTCACTTTCAAGCTCAGGAATGGTCCACTCTTTGTACATATGTTTTTCCCCCTTATACTTCTTAAAAGCCGTGATATTTTCAATGTAGTCTTTTCTCAGGGTTTCATCTGCTCTTTCTGATATTTGCTGACAAACATTCTTAGCAAACTGCTCCAAAGATCTGACTTGTGTGAGCAGAAATAGATAATGCCTTTGAATGTCTTTATCAGGTTTTCCTTGTGAGTTTCTTTTGGAGATATCCTCTGTCTATTGTGTGACAACTCGGTATTTAGAACCCTTCATTCGTATATTGGTGTAACATGCTTGAACGTTATGTGTTTATATATATACTAGTAAATGAAAGTTGGTGATTATCTTAGTGTGCTATGTGCTATTAATGTGTGCGTATAAAGTATATACAAGTGTGTGTAGTGAACCGGAACCAAAACACAAGAACCCAACTCGAGAGCACTCGGTCTTGAGTGAACAATGTAACTATTGGGCCGGTTGGGCCATGCTCCTCTTCACCCACTCGAAAACCCACTAGGGTGAACTAACTTAGTATATAACTCATGCTCCTAGCCATTTTTGCCATTTCTTTGGGCAACTCACTCTCACACACACTCTCCTACATTCTCTCTCACTAAAACCCTAAGTCTCAACATCCTTCTTCCATCATTCTCGGATTCAAACCGGCAACACTAGGACCCTCGGTTCAAACTTGGAATCGTCAATCGGAAGTTCACCCTTCATACCCTCTAGCCGGTTAGTATCTCCTTTAGTTGTTTAATAACAAAAACATGAGAAATTGTTGATAAAGGTGTTTGTTTGATAGAAGATGGTTATTGTTATTAAATGATGATTATTCATTGAAGGATGCACATGTTTTTGTATAACACGCATACTTTTATGTGGTTAGGAAGATGGAGGTGAATTAATGATTATCATGCTAACTTGACAATTAAAATTGGTAGAAATGTATAAGTGGACACAAGCATAATCGGATGTTGATGCACTAGCTAAGTGTGATATGTTTGAACAATTTGTTTTAGTGTATGTGTTTTAAAAATATGATAAATCTTATGCAAGCATGCTATTGTATTGATTGAACATACTAGATATAGAAACCGATGATAGCCTTTAGTGAAGTCCGAATCATGCATTTGTTTAGAGGTTTAGGTTGCCTTGAATGAACATGCTTGTAAATGATGAAATGGATGAATGAGGGTTGATTATGATATGAATATTGGATGAACTATTTGAATATATGTTGAACATGTTATGAACATTTGAAAAATGCTTGTTTGATCCGTTCTATTTGAGTATTAGACAAGAAAACATGTTTGTATAGATAGTACACACTGTTGCATGAAATCGGAATCCCATTGGTTAGTACATGTGCTGGCAATTAGCAGGTGTGCCAGTCGAGACCCTCTGTCTCGACTCGAGACCATGTATGTGACAGCTCGAGATCACGGTTGCGACACAGGTTGCGAGTCGAGAACCCCTAGTCTCGACTCGAGACCACACATTACCAGCACACAAACAACATGACTCGAGACCAGGTTACGAGTCTTATTGCGACTCGAGACCGTATAGTCTCGACTAGTATATGCATGACTCGAGACCTCCACAGTTGCGACTCGAGAACTCGTAGGTGTAACTCGAGACCGCACAATCTCGACTCGAGATCTCTAGTCTCGACTCGAGATCTCTAGTCTCGACTCGAGACCATATACACGTGCACACTGTTTTGGACTTGCATGCTATTACGAGCCCAACTATTTGGGCCGCATACTTGGACTTTGCTTATTTACGTAGATGAGGCTATTGGATGTGTTTGTGCCCTGTTTATTAACTGAAGTATTTATACGTGTGTGCCATGATCAATACGTGTATGCAAATGTGTGTAGAAGACATACGTGCACTACCTAAATACGAACCTGACTTGTATGGTACAACTATGTTAGGACGTGGTTGACCACAATATAGCTTAATTGACCTTTCTGTGTATCTGCCGAGCAAACCAAGGTGAGTTCACACTTTCTACAAAGCATGGGATTCCTAGGGGTTGGGAATTGGGGTTAAGGAATATGGATTCCTCGTCCTTTCTTGGGTAGGACAGCACCGGTTCAGGAATATAATTCCTCGTCCTCATGGACAGATAACTCGTACTAGACCAAAACTCTATCACGAAGTCCCTCATTTTTATATCGACTTAATCGCCCGGCCAATGGCGAGCGGGTCATTAGTTAGATAGCGCTATTTAGGTCTGACAAGCCTCACACCTTGCCGCAGAGGACGGGCGTGAACTAATGGATCTGGGCACGTCAATGATGATAGACATTGACAGTTCAGGGCACATAAACATGACTACAGTCAGCAGTCGATATGGTAACGAGTCTAGTGTATACATGGGGTAGCCCCTACGGCCGAAATGCCAGATAACTAACAAGGGGTAGCCCCCACGGCTGGATTGCCAGAGTAACCGGGAATAAACAAGTCACGTTTTTCATTTATGGGGTAACCCCCACGGCAGGATGCCAGATAAAGGAAACCGTTTTCGAAACAACTTAAAACGAACACCCAACTGTGAACTCACTCAACTTGTTGTTGACTCGTTACTACATGCTTTGCAGGTCAATAGGTACTTAGCTGGAGCTTGCATGGAAGAGAGTCGTTGTGGGACATGGACAGCTGTGTGCCATGTTAAACTTTGGAACAATTAAACTTATGTTTTGGTTTTAAACATTATGCTTCCGCTTACAACTTAAACTATGTTTTGTTTGGACACCAATTGTATTGGTTGGATTTTTATAATCACTTACATGCTTGTTCAATATGATTGGTGGCTGGATCCTGGTCAGTCACGCCTCCAAGCGGTGGTATTCCGCAGGTGGACTTTGGGGGTGTGACAGATTGGTATCAGAGCCATTGGTTATAGAGAACTTGGTTTTAATAATGGGAAAGAGTTTTATTAAAATCAAACTATAACCTGTACAGTGCTCTACGATCCACAACGACGCTTCACTCCACATGCAAGGCTCGACATTCTAGGTGATATGATATGTGTATATATTGCCTACTTGTTAGTTACATAGTACATTGCTCATGGTATGCTTGGTTAGTATAACCACTGTTGCTTGAACCCGTGTGTGCTTACTCTTTTCTGCCATCACATTTTCACGAACCCCTCTCACTCATGTTCTTCTTGATATGAAGATCATGTCTGGACGCGTTAACCTGACTCAAGGCCAGTTGACGGCTCTGATTAACGAACGAGTTGCTGCGGCGCTTGCAGCTGCACATGCAGGAGGTATATCCTGCAGTCCAAACTCATTCTAGGATCTTTAGATCCTACTCTCGTGAACCAACCTTTCTGTTAAACTCTGTCTTTTCGTTCACCCACAATAGGTCAACATGCTCAGCCACCGGTGTGTACCTTTAAAACTTTTATGGACTGCCGACCCACTACTTTTAGCGGCACTGAAGGAGCTGTAGGTCTCCTCCATTGGTTTGAGAAGCTCGAGTCAGTTTTCGAAATGTGAGAATGCCCTGAGGCATGCAGGGTGAAGTATGCTACCGGTACTCTCGAGGGTTTAGCCCTCACATGGTGGAACGCTCAGGTCCAAATGCTGGGGTTGGTTGCTGCCAACGCCACCCCATGGGAAAATTTTAAAGAGATGATCAAGGAAGAATACTGCAGTCGGGATGACATTCATAAGCTGGAAGTCGAGTTCTTCAACCTCAAGATGACGGGGTCAGAAATTGAGGCGTATACTAAGAGATCGAATGAGCTTGCATTATTGTGTCCTACTTTGGTAGATCCTCCCATCAAACGCATCGAACTATTTCTCAAGGGCTTAGTGCCAGAAATCCAAAGTCATGTGACTTCAGCAAACCTCGCCACCATCCAGCAAGTTGTACAATTGGCTCACTGTCTCACGGATCAGGCGGTGGAGCAGAACAAGTTACCAAGCGCATAGGTGCGGCAACTACTTCAGGTGCTCTTAATGACAACAAACGGAAATGGGATGGAGCTTCAAGCAAGGGGTCGACTTCTGTTCAGTCTCACTCTCAGCAGAGAAAGACTAAAGACTACAAGAGCCCTAGTCAGCAATCATCTGGTGGTCAAAGTCATGGTGGGTACAAAGGGAATCACCCCAAATGCAATCGCTGCAGCCTACACCACAGCGGGCCATGCACCAGGGGTAACTGTCATCGGTGCAACAAGCCAGGTCACGCTGCAAAGGATTGCAGGAGCTTATACCCCGCCAATCAGAATCGTCAGCAAGCTCAACAGAACCAACGCCAGCAGCAGCAGCAAGGTGATAACAAAGGGTGCTTTCAGTGTGGAGCTGAAGACCATTTCAAGAGGGATTGCCCCCAACTGAACAGGAACCAGAACAACAACCACAACCACAACAATAATCAGGGGAATGGTAACAATGGGAACAACAACAACAACAATGGTGCCAGGGGGCGGGCGTTCGTGATTGGCCAAGGTGAAGCAAGGAATGACCCCAATGTTGTGGCGGGTAAGTTCCTTCTCGACGACTTTTATGTTACAGTTTTATTTGATTCGGGTGCCGATACTAGCTACATGTCACTAGAAGTTAGTCGAATGCTTAAGCGTATTCCAACACCCTTGAACAACAAGCACACTGTAGAGCTAGCAAATGGTAAGAGTTTAGAGGCCACTCACGTAGTCCAGGGTTGTAAACTTGTTCTTGCTAACCAGACCTTCTCTATCGACCTTATTCCTATCGTCTTGGGTAGTTTCGACGTTGTCATTGGGATGGATTGGTTATCCCAACACCGAGCAGAGATTCTTTGCAACGAGAAGATTCTTCGCATTCCTGATTCCGGTAGTGAACCTCTCATGATTCGTGGCGACAAGAGGAGTGCTGTTGAGAACATCATCTCTCTCCTTAAGGCCCAGAAGTGCTTGCGAAAGGGCCACACTGCCATTTTGGCTCTCGTTACTGACACCTCGGAGAAAGAGAAGAAGATAGAAGATTTTCCAATTGTACGCGACTATCCTGAGGTATTTCCTGAGGAATTACCTGGCCTTCCGCCTCATCGCCAGGTCGAGTTTCAGATTGAACTAGCTCCTAGAGTTGCGCCTATAGCTCGTGCACCTTATCGTTTAGCTCCATCAGAGTTGGAAGAACTCTCTACGCAACTACAAGAACTCTTGGATAAGGGTTTTATTCGTCCTAGCTCTTCGCCTTGGGGAGCTCCAGTATTATTCGTGAAGAAGAAAGATGGTACCTTCAGAATGTGCATTGACTACCGGGAACTCAACAAGGTGACCGTGAAGAATCGTTATCCTCTACCACGTATTGACGACTTGTTCGACCAGCTGCAGGGGTCAAGCTACTATTCAAAGATTGATTTGAGATCGGGATATCACCAGCTGAGAGTCCGAGAGGAGGACGTCTCAAAGACAGCTTTTAGAACCCGTTATGGACACTATGAGTTTTTGGTCATGCCTTTTGGGCTGACAAACGCACCTGCGATTTTCATGGATTTGATGAATCGAGTGTGCAAGCCTTACCTGGACAAGTTCGTTATAGTCTTCATCGACGACATCCTGATCTATTCTAAGAGTCAGGAGGAACACGAGCGGCATCTACGACTCATTCTGGAACTCCTTCGAACGGAACAGCTTTACGCAAAGTTCTCGAAATACGACTTCTGCCTTCGCGAAGTCCATTTCTTAGGCCATGTGGTGAACAAGGATGGGATCCACGTTGATCCATCCAAGGTAGACTCGATTAAGAACTGGCCTGCACCTCGTACGCCAACGGAAATTCGCCAATTCTTAGGTTTGGCAGGTTACTACAGGAGGTTCATTAAGGATTTTTCCAAGATTGCACAGCCTCTCACCTCACTAACGCAGAAAGGCGATGTTTATCGATGGGGAAATGCACAGGAGTTAGCATTTCAGCATTTAAAGGATAGACTTTGCAGCGCACCTTTCCTTTCCTTGCCAGAGGGCACAGACGACTTCGTGGTCTACTCCGACGCATCAATTCAGGGTCTTGGTTGTGTACTGATGCAACGGGATAAGGTTATAGCCTACGCCTCACGCCAACTTAAAGTTCATGAAAAGAACTACACTACACATGATTTAGAGCTGGGAGCTGTTGTTTTTGCACTTAAGATATGGAGGCATTACCTATACGGTACCAAGTGCACCATTTACACCGATCACAGGAGTCTCGAGCACATCTTCAAACAGAAGGAGCTAAACATGCGTCAACGACGATGGGTCGAGTTATTAAACGATTACGAATGTGCAATCAAGTACCATCCTGGCAAAGCCAATGTTGTGGCTGATGCCCTTAGCCGAAAGGACACTGTGCCTAAGCGCGTACGAGCCTTGCAGCTCACTATACATTCTAGTCTTCCTTCTCAAATACGAGACGCTCAGATAGAGGCATTGAAACCGGAAAACGTCAGGGCTGAAGCCCTACGCGGCTCAAGGCAACGACTAGAGCAAAAGGAAGGCGGTGCATACTACGTAACAGGACGTATTTGGGTCCCACTCTATGGCAACCTACGAGAGCTTGTGATGGATGAGGCACACAAGTCCCGCTACTCGGTACATCCTGGATCGGATAAGATGTACCACGATATCAAAACTACGTATTGGTGGCCTAGTATGAAGGCCCACATAGCAACCTACGTCAGTAAGTGTTTGACTTGTGCGAGAGTCAAGACTGAATACCAGAAACCCTCAGGCCTACTCCAGCAACCAGAGATACCACAATGGAAATGGGAGCAAATTTCCATGGATTTTGTCACTGGCCTGCCTAGATCTCAACGTGGTAACGACACTATTTGGGTGATCGTGGATCGACTCACAAAGTCTGCTCACTTCTTGGCTATCAAGGAAACGGATAAGTTCTCCACACTAGCAGACGTATATCTTAAGGAAGTTGTCTCGAGGCACGGGGTGCCCACCTCCATTATCTCGGATCGTGATGCACGTTTTACTTCAGAACTGTGGCAAGCAATGCACAAATCCTTTGGCTCACGATTAGACATGAGCACGGCATATCACCCTCAGACGGATGGGCAGTCTGAGCGCACTATTCAAACCTTAGAAGACATGCTTCGTGCATGTGTAATTGACTTTGGCAACAGCTGGGAAAAGCATCTGCCACTCGTGGAATTCTCGTACAATAACAGCTACCACACCAGCATTAAAGCTGCTCCGTTTGAGGCATTGTACGGGCGTAAATGCCGGTCACCTCTTTGTTGGGAAGAGGTGGGGGATAGTCAGATCACTGGTCCAAAACTTGTGGTAGACACAACCGAACGAATTGCTCAAATACGACAACGCATGGCGGCAGCTCGTGACCGTCAGAAGAGCTACGCCGATAAGGACAGGAAACCACTTGAGCTCCAGGTTGGGGAGCGGGTACTACTCAAAGTTTCACCCTGGAAGGGTGTGGTTCGTTTTGGCAAACGAGGCAAACTTAAACCACGATACGTCGGACCTTTTGAAATAATTAAGAAAATAGGCAAGGTGGCCTACAAACTGAACTTACCAGCAGAACTCAGTGCAGTTCACAACGTTTTCCACGTGTCGAATTTGAAGAAGTGACTGTCAGATGAGACCCACATAGTTCCTCTGAAGGAACTCACTATCGACGAGCAGTTACGATTCGTCGAGGAGCCAGTTGAAATCACGAACCGGGATGTTAAGGTCCTCAAGAACACTAGAATACCTCTCGTTCGAGTTCGTTGGAACTCACGTCGCGGCCCAGAGTTCACCTGGGAACGCGAAGATCAGATGAAACAAAAGTATCCCCAACTATTCGCAAATGGTACAACCACTACTGAGGTTGAAGCTACGAAATTTCGGGACGAAATTCCAGATCAACGGGGGGAGGATGTGACACCCCAGGAAAACCAGTGAAAACCATACAACTTAACTAGCTTCCTCAGTGAGTACTTACCAAATTTCGGGACGAAATTTCTTTCAACTTGGGGATAATGTGACAACTCGGTATTTAGAACCCTTCATTCGTATATTGGTGTAACATGCTTGAACGTTATGTGTTTATATATATACTAGTAAATGAAAGTTGGTGATTATCTTAGTGTGTTATGTGCTATTAATGTGTGCGTATAAAGTATATACAAGTGTGTGTAGTGAACCGGAACCAAAACACAAGAACCCAACTCGAGACCACTCGGTCTCGAGTGAACAATGTAACTATTGGGCCGGTTGGGCCATGCTCCTCTTCACCCACTCGAAAACCCACTAGGGTGAACTAACTTAGTATATAACTCATGCTCCTAGCCATTTTTGCCATTTCTTTGGGCAACTCATACTCACTCTCACACACACTCTCCTACATTCTCTCTCACTAAAACCCTAAGTCTCAACATCCTTCTTCCATCATTCTCGGATTCAAACCGGCAACACTAGGACCCTCGGTTCAAACTTGGAATCGTCAATCGGAAGTTCACCCTTCATACCCTCTAGCCGGTTAGTATCTCCTTTAGTTGTTTAATAACAAAAACATGAGAAATTGTTGATAAAGGTGTTTGTTTGATAGAAGATGGTTATTGTTATTAAATGATGATTATTCATTGAAGGATGCACATGTTTTTGTATAACACGCATACTTTTATGTGGTTAGGAAGATGGAGGTGAATTAATGATTATCATGCTAACTTGACAATTAAAATTGGTAGAAATGTATAAGTGGACACAAGCATAATCGGATGTTGATGCACTAGCTAAGTGTGATATGTTTGAACAATTTGTTTTAGTGTATGTGTTTTAAAAATATGATAAATCTTATGCAAGCATGCTATTGTATTGATTGAACATACTAGATATAGAAACCGATGATAGCCTTTAGTGATGTCCGAATCATGCATTTGTTTAGAGGTTTAGGTTGCCTTGAATGAACATGCTTGTAAATGATGAAATGGATTAATGAGGGTTGATTGTGATATGAATATTGGATGAACTATTTGAATATATGTTGAACATGTTATGAACATTTGAAAAATGCTTGTTTGATCCGTTCTATTTGAGTATTAGACAAGAAAACATGTTTGTATGGATAGTACACACTGTTGCATGAAATCGGAATCCCATTGGTTAGTACATGTGCTGGCAATTAGCAGGTGTGCCAGTCGAGACCCTCTGTCTCGACTCGAGACCATGTATGTGACAGCTCGAGATCACGGTTGCGACATAGGTTGCGAGTCGAGAACCCCTAGTCTCGACTCGAGACCACACATTACCAGCACACAAACAACATGACTCGAGACAAGGTTACGAGTCTTGTTGCGACTCGAGACCGTATAGTCTCGACTAGTACATTCATGACTCGAGACCTCCACAGTTGCGACTCGAGAACTCGTAGGTGTAACTCGAGACCGCACAATCTCGACTCGAGATCTCTAGTCTCGACTCGAGACCATATACACGTGCACACTGTTTTGGACTTGCATCTTATTACGAGCCCAACTATTTGGGCCGCATATTTGGACTTTGCTTATTTACGTAGATGAGGCTATTGGATGTGTTTGTGCCCTGTTGATTAACTGAAGTATTTATACGTGTGTGCCATGATCAATACGTGTATGCAAATCTGTGTAGAAGACATACGTGCACTACCTAAATACGAACCTGAGTTGTATGGTACAACTATGTTAGGACGTGGTTGACCACAATATAGCTTAATTGACCTTTCTGTGTATCTGCCGAGCAAACCAAGGTGAGTTCACACTTTCTACAAAGCATGGGATTCCCAGGGGTTGGGAATTGGGGTTAAGGAATATGGATTCCTCGTCCTTTCTTGGGTAGGACAGCACCGGTTCAGGAATATAATTCCTCGTCCTCGTGGACAGATAACTCGTACAAGACCAAAACTCTATCACGAAGTCCCTCCTTTTTATATCGACTTAATCGCCGGGCCAATGGCGAGCGGGTCATTAGTTAGATAGCGCTATTTAGGTCTGACAAGCCTCACACCGTGTCGCAGAGGACGGGCGTGAACTAATGGATCTGGGCACGTCAATGATGATAGACATTGACAGTTCAGGGCACATAAACATGACTACCGTCAGCAGTCGATATGGTAACGAGTCTAGTGTATACATGGGGTAGCCCCTACGGCCGAAATGCCAGATAACTAACAAGGGGTAGCCCCCACGGCTGGATTGCCAGAGTAACCGGGAATAAACAAGTCACGTTTTTCATTTATGGGGTAACCCCCACGGCAGGATGCCAGATAAAGGAAACCGTTTTCGAAACAACTTAAAACGAACACCCAACTGTGAACTCACTCAACTTGTTGTTGACTTGTTACTACATGCTTTGTAGGTCAATAGGTACTTAGCTGGAGCTTGCATGGAAGAGAGTCGTTGTGGGACATGGACAGCTGTGTGCCATGTTAAACTTTGGAACAATTAAACTTATGTTTTGGTTTTAAACATTATGCTTCCGCTTACAACTTAAACTATGTTTTGTTTGGACACCAATTGTATTGGTTGGATTTTTATAATCACTTACATGCTTGTTCAATATGATTGGTGGCTGGATCCTGGTCAGTCACGCCTCCAAGCGGTGGTATTCCGCAGGTGGATTTTGGGGGTGTGACATATTGAGCCTTAACTTTCAAGTACTCTTCAATGTTGTTAGGCCTAGGATATCCTTCAACTGATGGCAAACTCCTTTTAGTAGGATCATCCTCAAACTAGAAGGATTTGGTATCTTCTCTGACTGCAATAAGTTCAAGAGGATATTGGAATCCTGCAGGAGTGATGGCAGTGATTGGTTGTTGAACTTGGGATGAAGAGAGAGAGGAACAGGGTTTGGAATGTTGACAAGTGCATGAGATTTTGAAGATGTTGGTGGTGGTGATGGAGACTCATCATCAGGAAAAATTATCCTTCTCCTTTTTTTGTTTAGGAGAGGCTGGTGGTGTGTTGGATGGTTGTGAGGTAGTGATTTGAGTGGTGGAATGTGGCTGACTAACAGTTGTTGAAACAACTGGTGTTTCAACCACTGTTGCCATTACAACAGATGTTGTAACATCTGATGTCTTCTGCTTTTTAACAGGAGGTGATGATGGTGGTGAAGTTGTTTTAGGTGGTGAGGTGCTTTTTGGTGGTGGTGGTAACGCAGTGGTTGTGGTGTGTGTTGAAGTGTTGTGTGTTGAAGTGATGGTAGGTGTTTGGCTGGCAGTTGTTGAAACTACTGAAGTATCAGCAGTTGTTGATACAACATGAGTTACAACAGCTGTTTGGGTGGAAGTTTGAGGTATAGAGCCTTTGGTAGGTGGTTTGGAAGCATGCTTTGTGGGTCTGGATGGTGTGTGTTTGGTTTGCCTCACTTGTCTAATGGGATTCTTCTTTTCATCCTTAGGATTTTCATCATCCATAGGTTCAGAAGGACCCTGCACATTCACCTCCATGAAAGCTCTTTTCTCCTGTTCTCACCTGGCTTTATCCTTAGTCTTTCTATCCCTTTTCACCTCAGCTAATGCTTCAGCAATAGCATTAGTGGTAATATCAATCTTTTTGGATCCATCTGGCAAAGGGATGTTTTTGAGCATACTATCTTGTTGAGGCTCAATGTAAAGACCATCTTCAACTCCCTTCTTTTTCCACTGCTTGATTTTCTCCCCCTTTTTGGCATTATCTGGTGGTGGATTATCAATAAAGAGAACAGTGGGAGAAGCAGTGCTAGTGGTGTTCAGTATGTGGGCCTTGATAGCCTTGATGTCAGCTTGGGTATCTTTAAACCTTGACTCCATCATGTTTCTCAGCTTTTGTACATGTATATCATGCTGCTGATTAGCCAATTGTCTTTGTTGTTGGAGCAGTGGTTGAAATAGGTTTCATAACTCATTTGCAGCAGGTGCAGGTTGTGCAGGTGCTTGAGCTGGAGCAGCAGTGGTTGGTACCTTTTGAACTTTCAACAACTATTGCAGCATATCTTTAATTTCTGCAACAGAAGTATCCAGCTTGTCAATTATGTCCGTCAATTCGCGGTACATTAAACCATCACCCAATTTAATGGGATCATCTGATTTCCCACTAACAGTGGTTGTAACAGTGGTTGACTCAGGGAATGTATTCCAAAAGTCATCCACTGATGCCCCTTTGTCTTGGTACTGGGGACTTCTTTCTTAAAATTTAGAAACCCTTTTTAGTGAACCAGTGAAGACTGGATACACAAGTGTTTTCAGAGAAGAAATTGCCTCCAAGGAAGTTTTATTGATGTAACCACTGTCCAAATGCAAAATAGTGGGTTCAACACTTATAGTGGCTGCTTCACTTGGACTACCACCAAGAGTTACTTGTAACTCAAGGGGTGTAACCTCCTCAGGTCTTGTTGGTGGGTTAGCAATGACTGATACATTAGACCCAGTCACTTGTTGAGGTATGTTCTCATTGACAGGTGATTGAGAAGGACTGGTTTGTACCTTGTTCAAATCAAGAGCATCCAACAATATTTTTGTTTGTGGGGGAATTGTGGAGGTGAGGTTGGGTGTAGAAAGAGAATTGGCCCCGGGCATTGGGCTGTGGATGATGGAAGCAAGTGATTCCAGAGCATCATATTCTGGTGTCCCTATATGTACAACCTGTTCTTTTTTAGAAGAAGCAGGAGGAGGTCCAGGTATGGGTTGAGATATTTCTACCATCTGCTGTGAGGAAGTAGCAGCAGTGGTTTCTTGTGACTTTTGTGTTGTCACTGGCAGTTGCTCTGGTATCTCATCCTCTAGAGTTGCCTTTGATTTGGGTTTGGGGGGCTTTTGAGTTTTCTTTTGACGTGGATTTTTGGTGATTTTAGGTGTGGGTTTCAAAGCAGTTGTTTTGCTGCTATGATCACCTAGAGCAGTAGGCTCAGCAGCAGATACCTGAGGAGCAGTGGTAGCTGCTAAATTCTGCTTAGGGACCTCTGCTTGTGTTTTGCAAGGTGTTGACATTCTTGTGAAAGTTTCAGCAGTTAAGCTGTTTATTTGAAAAGAGTCACCATGTTGTATGACATGAGCATCATCCTTACCAAATTTCTTTTGAAAGTAATAACTTAGAAATCTTGGAAAAAGTAAGAATGGCTTTTTATCAACATTTTTAACCAAATCATTAAAGATTTCCTGGGAGTAATTGAAATTTTCATCTTGGAGAATAGCATATCCCAGGTTTTGAATCTTTAATGCTATCTCATTAAAAGCAGTTGTTTTGTTTGAAACACACATTAAAAGGGTATGGAACAAAAATCTTGTTGCAGGTGAAAAATTACATTTTTGTAAGGTATCCTTTTTTATTGTATATGCATACCCCCATTCAAGGAAATCAGTTTTTAACTCATTTTTGGGAAAAGAAGTTTTACCTTGCTGATCATTGAGTTCAAAGACTTCCAACATGGATTGTGGTGTGATTTTGACTGCTTTACCCTTTAGAGAAAAGTTAATGGCTATGACGTCTTCTCCTTGTTTTTCAAGAGTAACATTTTTCCAAAACTCTCTCTGGGTTTTCAGGTAAATTGGAGCATCTGCTGTTAACAAAGTTTTGTACTTTGATGCAGACATAGTGTTAATGATGGAATCGAAGGTATCGGTGGTGCCAGGTTTTGTAAGAAGACCCAGATAATTGTGAGGAGCTTTGTATGGTATTTCAATGAGTGTGGTAGCCATTTGAGTGACCTTTTTAGGAGATGATTTTGAATTGGATTTCGCAGATGAGTTTGATTTTGTCATTTTGAAGAAGAAGATCGATGAAGGATTTGAGAGAAGAAGATAGAAACTGCTTTGAGAAAGGAATTTTTGTGAATTCGATTCGACAGTAAAACCCTGTTTGGGGTTTTGAAGAGGGTTTTATAAAAGAAAAAGTGAATGCTGACGTGGCAGCGGTTACAAAAGGTCTGACCAGCATGTACTGTCCACATGCCAACCCCTGATGAAATGAAGGACAAGTGTTTTTATGAAAACCACTGATGGAATAAGATCAGTGGTTGTAACGGTAACAAATGAAGGCAGTGGGTGATTTTTACTATCAGTGGATAGCATATCAGTGGATAAAAACACTGATTTTGAACAAAAATGAGAGAGCAGGGGTTGACTTTCGGCAGTAGACAGACTTTTAAGTAGAACAGACTTTTGAACAAAACAGTGGTTATTGCAGACTTTTAAGGATTTAATGAAAAATTCATTTTTAGCTATTTTTAAGGATGGATTTTTGATTTTCTGAAAATATTTTAATGCTTTTATTCATAGAAAAACAGGATTTTACCTGTTATTCCATGTTTAGCATGCCAATCCTAGAGATCAAGTTTTCAAAGGTGGATGTGTCTAATGCTTTGGTTAGCACATCTACCAGTTGATCTTTAGTTGGAACATGGTGCAGAGACATCAAACCTTTTTTCATAGCAATCCCTCACAAAGTGATGTCTGATGTCAATGTGCTTGGTGGTTGAATGGGAAACTGGATTTTTGATGATATTTTCTGCTGCCTGGCTATCCAACATGAGTGGTGTCTTTAAGGCAGTGATACCAAGATCCAGCAACTGATTTTGAAGCCAAAGCAATTGGGCTGTACAGCTTGCAGCAGCTATATACTCTGCCTCAGCAGTGGATGTGGAAACAGCTGCTTGCTTTTTGCTTTGCCAAGATACTAAGCAACTGCCTAGGAATTGGCACCCTCCTGAAGTGGACTTCCTTGTCTTATCACATCTAGCAAAGTCACTATCTGAGAAACCTGAAAGCTCAATTTTACCATCAGCTGGATACCAGATACCAAGTGTGGGAGCACCTTTTAGGTATCTGAATATCCTTTTTACAGCAATAAGGTTTGACTTTCTAGGGGCTGATTGGGATCTTGCACAAACACATGTTGCAAACATGATCTCTGGCCTAGATGCAGTTAGGTACAATAAAGACCCAATCATGCTTCTATATAAAGTTTGATCAACCAACTCATCCTTCTCATCAGACATGACTATTTTATTGGTTGTATTGGGTGTACTGCATGGCTTACAATCATCCATCTCAAATTTCTTCAACAGTACTTTGGCATATTTGCCTTGATGGATAAAAGTGCCATTTTGCAGTTGCCTTACTTGGAGACCAAGAAAGCACTGGAGTTCACCCATTGCACTCATTTCAAACTCAGCTGTCATGAGTTGCCTAATCTCTTCACACATTTTATTACATGTGCTTCCAAAGATGATGTCATCCACATAAATCTGGACAATCATCAAATCCTTTCCTCTCCATTTTAAAAACAATGTTTTATCTATTTTACCTCTTGTGAAACCAATGGATAGTAGGAAAGTGGAAAGAGTTTCATACCCGGCCCTTGGTGCTTGTTTCAGGCCATACAAATCTTTATTTAGCTTGTAGACATGATTTGGATTAAATGGATCCTCAAAGCCTGGAGGTTGACAAACATAAACCTCTTCTTGAATCTTACCATAGAGGAATGCACATTTAATGTCCATTTGATAGACCTTGATTTTGTGGTTGACAGCAAAGGCCAGAAATAATCTGATAGCTTCAAGTCTTGCTACAGGGGTAAATGTTTCATCATAGTCAATGCCCTCTTCTTGTTTGAACCCTTGAACCACAAGCCTAGCTTTATTCTTGACAACAATGCCCCTTTCATCAGTTTTGTTTTTGAAGACCCACTTTGTGCCAATAGGACTTACACCCTCTGGTAGTGGTACAAGTTCCCATACTTGTTGTCTTTTGAACTGTTGGAGCTCTTCTTGCATGGCTTCTACCCAGCTGTTGTCTTTCAGTGCCTCTTAGTACTTGACTGGCTGATGGAGAGATAGGAAACCAGCAAAAAGACAAATGTTTTGGGATTGACTTCTTGTGAGCACCCCTTCATTGATGTTGCCAATGATTTGGTCAGGTGGATGAGATTTCAAGAAGATAAGATCTCCTTGGTATGGAACAATGGCGTTTAATGGTGAAGGCTGCAGATGTGAATCATCTGAGCTAACCACTGCTGGTGACTTTGATGATCCAGCAGTGGCTTCAAATGGAGGTGGAGGAATAGGTGGAACTGGTGTGAAAACATGCTGAATTTTATCCACTGATGTAGGACTATCAACAGTGTTTGGTGATGTGGAAGCAGGGGTTAAAGGGCTACTTTGATAAACAATTATTGAAGTAGCAGTGGTTGAGCTTTGACAGCTGTTTTGAACATCTGCTGCTCTTCCCATTGAGACAGACCTTTGTTGAGAAATGATGACGTCATACCCATAGTCTGATGATGAATCTTTTGATGGTCCTGCACTGTAAGTCTTGACAACAGTATTTTCAAAAGTAAATTTATCAAGATCAAACAATTCTGCAGGATTTGCTGGGATTTTCATTGATGAAAGTTCATTGAACTTTACATTCAAAGTCTCCTCCACTGTTTTTGGTCCTTGTGTTAAACACTTTGTAGGCCTTAGCAGTGGTTGAGTATCCCAGATGATAACCACAATCAATTTTGGCTGCAAACTTTGAGATAGAATCTTTTAAGTTTAAAATGAAGCATGGGCAGCCAAAAACCTTGAAATATGAAATCAATGGCTTTATTTTATACAGCAGTTCATAGGCAGTCTTTTGATGCCTGGGGTTGATTAAAATTCTGTTTTGGACATAGCAAGTAGTGTTTACTGCCTCTGCCCAAAAAGTTAGTGGCAAACCTGAATCAGCAAGCATGGTTCTGGCAGCCTCAATCAAGGTCCTGTTCTTTCTTTCAACAACCCCATTTTGTTCTGGTGTTCTTGGAATGCTGTATTGCCTCACAATTCCTTTTGACACACAGAAATCATCTAACTCCTTGTTCCTGAACTCTGTGCCATTATCACTTCTGAAGATTTTTACTGGAAGGTCAAACTGCTTTTCAACCTGTTTCACAAAGTCTTGTAGAATGCCTGCAGTCTCATCTTTTGAGTGTAAAAAGTAAGTCCATGTAAACCTAGAAAAGTCGTCAACAATAACCAAACAATACCTCTTTTTCTTAAGACTCATGACTTTAACTGGGCCAAACAGATCCATATGAAGCATTTGCAAACATTTGGTAGTTTTGGACTCATCAATTGATTTGTATGAGCTTTTATGTTGTTTTCCTTTTAGGCAGGAAACACAATGCTCATGACAGGTGAACAGTTTTTGAGGTAAACCTCTTACTAACCCTTGTTTTGAAATGGCAGTGATTGTCTTGAGATTTGTGTGCCCCAATCTCCTGTGCCATAATTCTGTCTCTTTGTTTGATGCAACTGAGAACAGACAGGCATCAGTCCTGGGGCTCTCTTTTGAAATATCAACTACATAAACATTGCCACTTCTTTGAGCAACAAGTTTGGTTTTTCCAGTTTTTATTATTTCTTCAATCTTTTCAACCATTTTTGGTCCAACAATCCTACAACAATCCTTTATGAAGAATGAGCCATAGCCCTTATCACTCATTTGTGAAACACTCAGGAGGTTGAATTTAAGATTGTCGATCAGATTGACATTTTCAAATTTTACATTGCCAGACTGTACTGTACCAGACCCCAGAACTTTCCCTTTACTATTATTTCCAAAGGATATATCACCCCCTCTATGGATTTTGAAATCTTTGAGTAGGGCTTTACATCCTGTCATGTGCCTGGAGCCTCCACTATCTACATACCAAAGGCTATCTAAGCATGCAGAAGCTCCCTGCACATGAAGTAAAAGGATTAGTTCATTAGGGTCTCCAAAGCCAATAAGGCTTTGGATGGGGTCTCAACAGTATCTGGGATGAATTCAGGTGAATGGACAGTGGTTAGGTCAGGGGTTTGGACAGTTTTGGGACTGTTCTTCTCTAACCACTGTTGGGGGTCTTTCCCAATGATCTGCTGATAACCAAAAGGATGCCTGTTCACTCTTGGTTTAGAAGGCCTTTTGTAAGCCTCATAAACATGTGGGATCCTTTGGTAAGATGGTTGTCCCTTACCTCTTCTGAATTGATTGGCAGGGGGTGCATCAGTCACCTGAACATCTCTTTTGACAGATGTTTGGTTTAGCTATTTTGTAACAGCTGTTTGGACTGGCACAAATAGTGGTTGGTCCTTGGTGAACTTGACAGATGATGTTGATGAACTTAAGGATGTTTTTGCAGTGTACTCATTCTTTTTTACATCAAAGTTTTTTAGATACACACATTCTTGAGTTTTGTGGTTTGTTTTACCACAGATGGTGCAACTCTCAGCAGGTACAATGACACTTGTTTTGTTTAGATCATATGCTTTTAGATGAAAACAGTCTTTTGTTAAATGATTCTTCTTTTCACAAAAATCACAAAACAGGTTTTTGATCTTTTCTCTTTTCTTCCTTTTCTCAGACTCCTTAGCAACAGAGTTTTGAACCACTGTTGTGATGTCTTTGATAGGAATAACTTTAGCTTTTGGAGCTCTGACACCATCAGTGGTTGTGAAATCCATGGGCTTGAAATTTTCAAGAATGTCACACCCATCAGACCATGTGGGTTTAAATTGGTATTTCTCAATTTCCTCAAAGGTTGAGGACCCTATAGATCTTTCCAGAGTGATTTTGTTACCAAGTTTGTCAGTTATCTTAACTTCTTTGCCATTCTTGTTTGTTGGTGTTATTTCAACTGAACCAGCTTGTTTAGCAGCAGTGTTTTCAATTTCATCATATTTTCTATAGCCTATGCCAAATTTTACATTGCTTTCAAGCTGTTTTTCTAACATGACCTCATAACCTTTGCAAGATTCCACCCATCTTTCACAAGTGATTTGGGTGGATTCCAACTCCTTTTTGCAAACTTGATATTTTTCTACCATAGTTTGGAGTTGGTTCTTGGTTATGCTTTGCTCTTCTTTTAAGCTGCAGATTTCTTTGTCTTTATTTGTTTTTAAGTTCTTTTAAAGACTTTTCAAATTTGACCTCATCATTCAACACTCTATCCCTAAGGTTTTCATTCACCTCTTTAATGTTAGCAAATGCTATAATGCACTTGTCTGAACACAGATTTTCAAGAACCTGAGATGATACCTTAGCTGCAGCCATCATGGCACAGTCACACTGATGATCATTTTCTTCATCAGCTCTCTCTTCTTTCTCACCTTCTTTTTTCTCTTCCTTTTCTTCTTCTTTGGACCAGGGATCAACCAATGGTTCAATCAGGGTTTCTGAATTTTCTCCCAGCAGTAGTTCACCAGCAACAGCAGTAACCACTGCCTCAGCAACTTCATCCACTGTTTCAACTCTTGTTTGCCCCTTTTCAGCATCCAGCTCTTCTGGTATTGAATCTAATGCCATGAGACAAAATTCATCATTAGAAGCATCATTAGTAGCATAGTGTGAAAAATTTTCATCCCCTAGCTCTTCAGGTAAGCTGCTCCAGTCAACAAAGCCTTGAGTGAAAAAGCTTTGCTGATCTGGTTGAACCACTGCTGGTGGTGCAGCTTGTTGTGGTGCAACTGGTTGCACTTGAACCTGAGGTACAGGAGCCTGAACATACTGAATTTGAGGGACAGTGGTTTGAACATAATGCACAGGAATAGGGTTTGCATAATGAGCAGTGTTTACATGGGCAGCAGGGGTATAATGGGAATAGTGCACAGTGCTTTGATTTTGTGGCCTAGGGTTTGAGCTGGGATAAGTAACAATTGGACCAGTGGTTTGACTCCTACATTCCCTAGCAAAGTGTCCTAGCCTATTGCACTTGTAGCACTTGATTTTTGACTTATCCAATCCCACTTTTAAATTCCCATGTAACCCTGTGAATTTTCTCCCTGTCCTTTTGTAAAATTTGATTGTTCTTACACTAAGCAATGCCAATTGATGCAAAATGTCCATTTCTTCAACATCAGTTGGATCAAAGTGTTGTAAGTCATTGAGTTCAAAGCATAAATTATCTGACATCTGGTTTTCACAATTTGCAGTAAAAGCATAATTTGCAGAGTGAGAATCAGAGTTGTTAAAGTTTCCACCAGCAGTTATATCAATAAAATGATCATAACTCTGATCCTTACTACTGCTACCAGATTCTTCCTGACCAAAGAGTGCTATGCTGCCAAATGAATAATCATCAGCAACTTTACCAGACTCTTGCAACTTCTTTTTCTGGTTTAACTCCCTTTCATAGGTCAGGAGTCTACCATGAAGTTGGGTCAGGGTCAGATCTTTGAACTCAGCAGAATTTCTAGTTACAAAAGCAGTTGTATCCCATTTTTCAGGTAGTGATCTAAGAAAACTGCTATTTTGTGTTGAATTAGGAAATGTAACCTTAACAAGTCTTAGCTCACTAATGAGACAACTAAATCGCTCAAACTATTGAGTCAATGATTCACCCTTGATGTGACAAAATGTTTCATACTGCTGATTCAGAATTTCCCTATTATTTTCAATAACTTCTTCCGTTCCCCCAAACTGTTCCTTCAGTGCATCCCATAACTCTTTGGCACTGTTAGAATGTAACAGCCCAGCATAAATTTCATTGGGTAATGCAGATGCAATGATGCTAAATGCTTTGAACTTTTGGAAATTAGTTTCTGTATAATTTTCAGGTTTTTTAGGTTCGAACTTCTTTGTATCCTCAGCACTTGGCACCATGGGAACATGTGGTCCAAAAACAACAGATCTCCAACATCCAGTATTCTGTTGAGCAAGGATGTGACCCATCCTTCTTTCCCAGATGTTGTATTCATTACGTTTAAGCATGGGTAGTTTGAAAAGTGAGCCGATGTTATTCTTATCATCTTGTGATTGTGACGCCATCCTGGTTGTTTTACAGGCACTGATTAATCAACTTTGATGGTGATTAAACCTTGCTCTGTTTTTCAACAAAACGAACAACTATCAGTATCAACGATTGTGAGCTGAACTATTTATGTCAAAATGATTGTTAAATCAAATTTGACTGTCCGAGCTCTGATACCAATTGTTAGGATCTGAGTTTGGATTGATTGTGATTTATGTTTGAATTAAGATGAACAATGAACAAGTAGTGCAGCGGAATGTAAATGGAAACAAACTTTTCACAATCAAACAGGAGAAATGCTTTCAACACACATTTTAAACAAAGAACCGAATGATTGAATTTATTTCATCAACGATTACCATTGCATGCATGTAACAAACTCCCCCTCAGCCTGAGCTCATAGTGATTTGTTCGTACAGGAAGAGAGATGGTGAAGAGCTAATAGAACAGTACAGGGTACTGTTCTATTTATAGGCACGGACAAACCACTGTGGCATCTTTGCTGACGTCACCATGAAAGTGACATCTAACCTCCTAACAAACTCTAACAACTGATCTATACAAACACTGCTATGCTAACAACTGTTATACAATACATTACACAAGTAAAACTAAACTGTTGCTCTATCCTTCCACTGTTGTGACTCCAGAAGTACTTGATATAACCCAGCAGAGCTTGACCCATAGCAGTAGATTGACCAGCAGAGCTTTAGTCTTCATCAGTCTTTGACTTGATCAGCAATTGTAGGTCAGCAGTTGTAACAATCAGTGGATTGGAGGTCATCATATGTTGAAACCACTTTCAAGGGGAGAGACTTGTATACATAACATCTGCTTATTCTGGATCCACTGATCTGATCCAGTTTTGGCTTTAATTATCTGTTCCTCTGATAGGGTTCAATCCCAACAAAGCATCAATGAAGGAGTTGAAGGTTGTGCTTTGACTTGGTTTTTCAAGTATACACAGGTAGTTATGAGGGGTTTTGAATGGAGGAGTCATGATGAATTGAATGTGGTTTAGAACGAAGGAAGAAGATGAGTGAATTGAGAGTATTTGATGAAAACTGCTTTTGAAAGGAATTTTGATGGGCAATATCAGTGGTTCACAGTGGTGAAAGGAAACAGTGGCTGCCTTTGAGCTATCAGTGGATAGCCATCAGTGGGTTAAAAACACTAATGTTTGACAACAGTGATTAACAATCAAATGAAGTAATAGAGGTTGACTTTCAGCAGTGGATAATATCAACAAAACAGATGTTTGAACTAAAATAGTGGTTATGGCAGACTTTTAAGGATTAATGAAAATTTTCATTTTTAGCTATTTTGAAGGATGAAATTTTGATTTTCTGAAAACATTTTAATGCTTTTATTCATAGAAAAACAAGATTTTACCTGTTATTCCATGTTCAGCATGCCAATCCTAGAGATCAAGCTTTCAAAGGTGGATGTGTCTAATGCTTTTGTTAGCACATCTGCCAGCTGATCTTTAGTTGGAACATGGTACAGAGAAATCAAACCTTTTTCATAGCAATCCCTCATAAAGTGAAGTCTGATATCAATGTGCTTAGTGGTTGAATGTGAAACTGGATTTTTGATGATATTTTCTGCTGCCTGACTGTCCAACATTAGAGGTGTCTTTAAGGCAGTGATACCAAAATCCATCAGTTGATTTTGAAGCCATAACAGTTGGGTTGTACAGCTTGCAGCAGCTATATACTCTGCCTCAGCAATGGATGTTGAAACAGCTGCTTGCTTTTTGCTTTGCCAAGACACTAAGAAACTGCCTAGGAATTGGCACCCTCCTGAAGTGGACTTCCTTGTTGTATTGCATCCAGCAAAGTCACTATCTGAGAAACCTGAAAGCTTGATATTTCCATCAGCATAGAGGAATGCACATTTGATATCCATTTGAAACACCTTTATGTTATGGTTGACAGCAAAGGCCAGGAATAGTCTGATAGCTTCCAATCTTGCTACAGGGGCAAAAGTTTCATCATAGTTAATGCGCTCTTCCTGTCTGAACCCTTGAACCACAAGCCTTGCTTTATTCTTGACAACAATACCCCTTTCATCAGTTTTATTTTTAAAGACCCACTTTGTGCCAATAGGACTCACACCCTCTGGCAGTGGTACAAGCCCCCATACTTTTTATCTTTTAAACTGTTGGAGCTCCTCTTGCATGGCCTCTACCCAACTGTTGTCTTTTAGTGCCTATTGGTACTTGACTGGCTGATGGAGTGATAGAAAACCAGCAAAAAGACAGATGTTTTGGGATTGGCTTCTTGTGAGCACCCCTTCACTGATGTTGCCAATGATTTGGTCAGGTGGATGAGACTTCAAGAAGATTAAATCTCTTTTGTATGGAACAATGGCATTTAATGGCGAGGGCTGCAGATGTGAATCATCTGAGCTAACCACTATTGGTGACTTTGATGATCCAACAGGGTCTTGAAATGGAGGTGGAGGAATAGGAGGAAGTGGTGTGGAAACATGTTGATTTTTATCCACTGTTTGAGGATTTTTATCAACAGTGGTTGAGGATGTGGAAGCAGGGGTTAAAGGGCTACTTTGGTCAACAGCTGTTGAGGTAGCAGTGGTTGAGCTTTGACAGCCGTTTTGAACATCCGCTGCTATACCAATGGATGCAGACTTTTGTTGTGGAATGATGACTTCATATCCATAGTCTGATGGAGGATTTTAAAATGGACCTGCACTGTTAGTATTGACAGAAACATTTTCAAAGGTAAATTTATCAAGATCAAATAATTCTGCACGATTTGCAGGGATTTTCATTGAAGAAAGTTCATTGAACTTCACATTCAAAGTCTCTTCCACTGTCTTAGTCCTAGTGTTAAACACTTTGTAGGCCTTAGCAGTGGTTGAGTATCCTAAATGATAACCACAATCAATTTTGGCTGCAAACTTTGAAATGGAATCTTTTAAGTTTAAAATGAAGCATGGGCAGCCAAAGACTTTGAAATATGAGATCAGTGGTTTGATTTTATACAGAATTTCATAGGCAGTCTTTTGATGCCTGGGGTTTATTAAAACTCTGTTCTGGACATAGCAGGCAGTGTTTACAGCCTCTACCTAGAAAGTTAATGGCAAACCTAAATCAGCAAGCATGGTCCTGGCAGCCTCAATCAATGTTCTATTCTTTCTTTCAACAACCCCATTTTGTTCTGGTGTTCTTGGAATGTTGTACTGCCTTACAATTCCTTTTGTCACACAAAACTCATCCAACTCCCTATTTCTGAATTATGTGCCATTGTCAATCCTGAAGACTTTTACTGGCAGGTCAAACTGCTTTTCAACATGTTTGACAAAGTCTTGCAGAATGCCTGCAGTCTCATCTTTGGAATGTAATAAATAAGTCCATGTAAACCTAGAAAGGTCATCTACAATTACCAAACAATATTTTTTCTTTCTAAGACTCATGATTTAATTGGGCCAAACAGATCCATGTGAAGCATTTGCAAGCACTTGGTTGTTTTGGACTCTTCAATGGACTTAAATGAACTTTTATGTTGTTTTCCTTTTAAGCAGGAAACACAATGCTCAGGACATGTGAAAAGTTTTTCTGGAAGACCTCTTACAAGGCCCTGTTTTGACAAAATAGTGATTATCTTGAGATTTGTGTGCCCCAATCTTCTGTACCATAGTTCTGTCTCTTTGTTAGAGGCAGCTGAGAACAGACAGGCATTAGTTCTTGGGCTCTCTTTTGACAAATCAACTACATAAACATTGCTACTTCTTTGAGCAACAAGTTGGGTTTTTTCCATTTTTTATTATTTTTTCAATCTTTTTAACCATTTCTGGTCCAACAATTCTACAACACTCCTTAGTAGAAAATCATTCGAGAGACACTAAGGAGGTTGAATTTTATGTTGTCTATCAAATTGACATTTTTAAACTTAACATTTCCAGACTGTACTGTACCAGAACCCATCACCTTCCCTTTACTATTATTACCAAAAGATATATCACCCCCTCCATGAGTTTTGAATTCTTTGAGTAGGGCTCTACATCTAGTCATGTGCCTGGAGCCTCCATTATCTATATACCAAAGACTATCTAAGCATGCAGAAGCTCCCTGCACATCAAGTAAATAATTAGTTCAGGAGGGTCTCCAAAGCCAATAAGGCTTTGGATGGGGTCTCAACAGTGTCTATGTTAAGGTCAGGAAGATGAACAGTGGTTAGATCAGCGGATTGATTAATTTTTGCAGCTTGTTTCTCTAACCATTGTTGGGGGCCATTTCCTATCAACTGTTGATAACCAAAGGGATGGCTGTTCACTTTTGGTTTATAAGGATTTTTGTAAACCTCATAAACGTGTGGGACCCTTGGGTATGGTGGTTGACCTTTACATCTTTGGTATTGGTTTGCAGGGGGTGCATCAGTCACCTGAACTTCTCTTTTAACAGAGGTTTGGTTCAGCTGTATTGTAACAGCTGTTTGAACTGGCACAAACAGTGGTTGTCTCTTGACTTGTGGTTTTGATGAACTCAAGAGTGTTTTTGATGTGTACTCATTCCTTTTTACATCATAGGTTTTAAGATACACACACTCCTGAGTGAGATGGTTTGATTTACCACAGATGGTGCAGCTCTTTGAAGGCACAATGATGTTTGTTTTGTTAATATCATATGCTTTTAGATGAAAACAATCTTTGGTCAAATGATTTTTCTTCTCACATAAATCACAAAACAAGTTTTTAACCTTTTCTTTTCTTTTCTTCTTTTCAGACTCCTTTGCAACAGAGTTTTGAACCACTGTTGGGATGTCCTTAAGAGGAATTACCTTGGCCTTAGGAGCTTTGACACCATCCACAGTTGTGAAGTTCATCGGTTTGAAATTTTCAAGGATGTCACACTCATCAGACCATGTGGGTTTGAATTGGCATTTCTCAATCTCCTCAAAAGTTGAGGACCCCACAGATCTTTCCAGAGTGATTTTGTTACCAAGTTTATCAGTTATTTTAACTTCTTGGCCATCCTTGTTAGTGGGTATGATTTCAACAGAACCAGCTTGATTTGCAGCAACATTTTCAACTTGGTCATTTTTCCTAAATCCTATGCCAAATTTTACATTGCTTTCAAGCATAATCTCATAACCTTTGCAGGATTCCACCCATTTTTCACAAGTGATTTGGGTGGTTTCCAACTCCTTTTTACAGACTTGATATTTTTCTATCATGGTCTGGAGTTGGTCCTTTTTTATGCTATGCTCTTGTTTGATGCTGCAAAGTTCGTTTTCTTTTTCAGACAATTTGATTTTTAATTCTTTTAAAGACTTTTCAAATTGTACTTCACCAGTTAACAATCTATCTCTAAGGTTTTCATTCACCTCCTTAATGTTTGCAAATGCTATGATGCATTTGTCTGAACAAAGGTTTTTAAGAACCTGGGGTGATACCTCCTTAGTTGCAGCCATCATGGCACAATCACATGTATGCTCACTTTCTTCTTGAACTTTCTCTTCTTTTTCACCATGTTTCTTCTCCTCTTCTTCAGACCAGGGGTTAGACAGTGGTTCCAACAGGGGTTATGAGTTTTCTCCCAACAGTATTTCACCAGCAACAACAGTAACCACTGCTTCAGCAATTTCATCCACTGTTTCTTCATTTGACTGTCCTTCTTCAGTTTCCAACCCTTCTGGTATAGAGTCCAATGCTACAAAATAGTAATCATTATTAAAAGCATCATTGGTAGCATAGAGTGAAAAGTTTTCATCTCCTAACTCCTCAGGTAAGCTACTCCAGTCAACAAAACCTTGGGTGAAAAAAATTTGTTGATCTGGTTGAACCACTGCTGGTGCAGCTTGTGGAGGTGCAACTTGTTGCACCTGAACCTGAGGAGCTGGGGCCTGGACATACTGTATCTGAGGAATAGTGGTTTGAACATAGTGCACAGGAACAGGGGTTGTAGGTTGTGCATAGTGAGCAGTGTTTACATGAGCAATAGGAGTATATTGGGCATAATGCACAGTGTTTTGGTTATTTTATGGTCTAGGGTTTGAGCTAGGGTGAGTAATGATTGGTCCACTGGTTTGACTCCTGCATTCTCTAGCAAAATGGCCTAGCCTATTACACTTGTAGCATTTTATCTTTGACTTATCCAACCCTACTTTCAAGTTCCCATGTAACCCTGGAAATTTTCTCCCTGTCCTTTTATAAAACTTGCTGGTTCTAACACTCAGCAGTGCAAGTTGGTGCAAAATGTCCATATCCTCTAAGTCAGTTGGATCAAAATGCTGCAGCTCATTGAGTTCAAAGCACAGATTGTCAGTATTCTGGTTTTCTCCATTTGCTGTAAAAGCATAATTGGATGAGTAAGAACCAGAGTTGTTAAAAGCTCCACCAGTTGTTATGTCAATGTAATGATCATAACTCTGATCCTTACTACTACCAGATTCTTCCTGACCCAAAAGAGTTGTCCTGCCAAATGAATAGTCATCTGCAACTTTTCCAGACTCTTGTAACTTCTTTTTCTGGTTCAACTCCCTTTCATATGTCAGGAGTCTACCATGAAGCTGGGTTAGGGTTAGATCTTTGAACTCAACAGAGTTTCTGGTTACAAAAGCAATTGTGTCCCATTTTTCAGGAAGTGGCCTTAAAAACATGTTGTTTACAATTGATTTAGGAAATTCAGTTTTAACAAGCTTAAGTTCACTTATGAGACAACTAAAACGCTCAAACTGCTGTGTTAATAATTCACCCTTAATGTGACAAAAGGTTTCATACTGTTGATTTAAAATTTCCCTATTATTTTCAATTACTTCTTCAGTCCCCCCAAACTGTTCCTTAAGTGCATCCCACAATTCCTTGGCATTGTTACAGTGTAACAGTCCATCATAGATCTCATTTGGTAGTGCAGATGCAACGATGCTAAATGCCTTGGCATCCAGTTCAATTTTCTGAAAATCATGTTCAGTATAGTTCTCAATTTTCTTAGGAACCATGACCTTTAGATCCTCAACACTCGGCACCATTGGAACATGTGGTCCAAAGATAACCGACTTCCAACATCCGGTATTCTGTTGAGCTAGGATGTGACCCATCCTTCGCTCCCAGATGTTGTATTCAGATCTCTTCAACATAGGTGGTTTGAAGAGTGAACCAATGTTATTATTAACATCCTGTGATTGTGACGTCATACTGGTTGTTTTTCAGGCACTGAATAATCAACTTTGTACGTGATTATACCTTACTTTGTTTTACAACAAAAACGAACTATTAAAAGTATCAACGATTTTGAGCTGAACTTTTACGTCAAAATGATTGTTAGATCAAGTTTGATTGTCCAAGCTCTGATACCAATTGTTAGGATCTGAGTTTGATATGTTTGTGTTTGTTTAACTAAAATGAAGATGAACCAGAAACAATTGGAGCGGAAATAGATGAATAAACTTTCAACACAATCAAAGAGAGAACAATTTTAAGAAAACATGTTTAACATAGAGTCGAATGATTGTATTTGATTACAATACTCAAAATTAATGCATGCATGCACAAAGTCTCCCCCTCAGCCTGAGCTCACTGTGATTGTTCGTACAGAATGACTTGGTGATGAATAGAGCTAATAGAACAGTACAGGGTACTGTTCTATTTATAGTACAGAACAAACCATTGTGGCATCTTTACTGACGTCACCATGAAAGTGACATCTAACTTCCTAACAACCTCTAACCACTGACTATTACAAACACTGCTTACAAAACACTGATTACAAGTATAAACAAAATACAAAGTAAACTATTGCTTCTCATTCCACTATTATAGCTCCAGCAGTGCTTTGTGTCTTTAGCAGTACTTGATCCATATTAGTAGATTGAGCATCAGTGCTTAGTCTTCAACAGTCTTTGGGTGATCAGCAGTTGTTGTAGAAGGGCAGTACTTAGAGGACATCAGATGTTAGGCCACATTCAAGGGGAAAGTCTGATGCAAACTACTGCTTATTATGAATCCACTGATCTGATCCAGTTTTGGCTTTAATCAACTGTTCCTTTGTAGGGTTCAATCCCAACATTAAGGTTTATATACACAAAATAACAAATAAGTTATATAAATTTCCTAACACAATTGTTTAAAACTTAGGTATTAAAAGAACACCTAAATGGCTTAAACCAGTGGCTCTGATACCACCTTCTGTCGCGGCCCCCGACCCCATCCTAGGAGCGGGTGCCGCGGGCCTGACTGGTGGTATCGGTGTTTATTAAAATTGCAGGGGAATTAAATCATCAGGATCGTAGTTAGGAAATAAATTCAGAGTTTGTAAAACACCAAAATTTTTATATTAAACAAGTGGGCTAAAAACCCATATTTCATTTATAAAGTATTTTTAGGGATAAACCCTAATTGCCGAAAACATAAACTTCTTCTTTTATTTAGGTAACTTATTGCCATTTTATTTAAGCCTTCAGTCCTCCATAGCTGACTTCTAATAGGTTCACATCAAGTTACCTGAAACGCGTTTTAAAAATATTTTATTAGCGAGAAATACTAGCGAGTTCATTATATTTTAATAAAAATACATGGTTATAACTTTACAGTATTAAGGGTAATTACAATGTTTTTATCTAACAAAATATCCAAATTATTTGTCACTCGACGGATCTGTGCCTATAGTCATATCACACATTGGCTAACCCATTGTTCAATTGTGAAGATTATCAAATACTGTATACAAACCCCATAATACTGGCAGTAATTGTAGAATACAAAAACTTAATCCCTGTAAGTATAACTTTGAAAAACATTTAAGGTTTTGTAAAGAAATTTGTTGAAAAGAAGAATGACTCACTTTGTAAACTTAGGGTTTTACTATAAGCTCCCTGATAATATTTTCTTGTGATTTTCCTGAGTTCCTATTAAAAATATACAATGCACGCGTGTTAGTATAATAACCCAATTCAACTTTATCAATACATCACAAGATCAGAACCCAAACGTAGTTTACAAAGCATAGCCTTTATCAGGCAGCGCCTTGACATCCGTTGCTGGGTTCAAGATCGATCGGACAGGGTATCGAATCAGTGATCAGGGGTTAAAACACTTACAACGGGGCAGAGCTTTGTGAAATTAGGGGTATTGGGGTATATATTTTCGAGCTATATGTTGAGAGAAAGAAAAGAAGTTGAGCGAGTTTGAACTGCAGACTAAAAGCTCTATTTATAGCTGATTTCTGAATCTCTCGCGCCCCGTGAAACCCCAGGCTAATCCTCTCGCGGCCTGCGAGACCCTCTAGCTAGGGCTTAGGTTTGACTAGTCACCGGTGTAGGTGTGACACGTGGACGACACGTGTCCCAAGATATGACCGAAAAGTTACAAGCCTTTCGCGCCTTGCGAAAGGTTTCCTTTAGTCTGTCGCGGCCCGCGACAGACACATAATTTTTTTTTCATTTTTCAAATTAAATAACGTTACGCGAGTTCGTTTTTCGATTACGGGGTGTTTTAAGACATTTTTTAGGGTTGTTATACATCCGGACCCACATGTTCTGTTACCTGTGCTCCTTGATCTAGAGTGAGAATTGTAAAAAAGGGTTGATATGTACACTATACTTGGTTTGTGACAAGCCTTGATAAGCTTGAACATTTTGGTGTTAACCACTTGAGTAAATTTCTGTTTTCGTCCCTGAGGTTTGTCAATTTTGACTAGTTTAGTCCAAAAATCTAATTTGTAACAATACCATCCCTAAGGTTGCATTTCTTAACGCTTTTCATCCCTAAGAATTAAATGAAAAAGCACCCTTAGGGATAAAAAGCGTTAAGAAATGCAAACTTCAGGGCTAGATTTGTTATAAATTAGATTTTTGGACTAAACTAGTTAAACTTGACAAACCTCAGGGACGAAAACAGAAATTTACTCTAACCACTTTATGTGGGTCTTCAGGGTGGTCAACAAATGTTGGCTCGGTTCCGTGGAAATTAATTGTTCTGTGCATTTTTATTCAACCAAAATGCATATAGCGGTGCTATGATTTTGGACCATAAATTCCATTGAATACCTTTTTTAGTAAGGCAATTAGATTAGCTTCTACGCATTTTGTTAGATGGAGTGAATTTGGTCCATAAATTCCATTGTAACAACCAATTTTTGTTTGAGATCTGGATTTAAAATAATGCTGAGAATGCATAGTTAATTGGTTAAATAAAAGATGTACTTAGAAGTGAGTATTTCAGACACTATAGTCGACTTAATGAGTTTCATTTTTCATGTTCTTTAAAAAGAGGTTTGTGGTTGTAGCTCACCATGCTCATCATTTACTTTTAAATATCCTCTAGCAGATGCTGTCACTGTAAGAATCTTTGCTAACATGTCTTCTACATGGGATTATCCAAAAACTAGTGCACATGTAACTTCGATCATTATGTTTAATTTGTTATAAACTTATACCATTTTCCATTTTCAAACATGTTTTAAGCTGTTTTATATCATCACAATTCAAACATCATTTAACAATATGGTAAGATAATATTCAAAAGTCTCAAAACTTAATTCTTCAAATACAAAGCACTCCAAATCAAACCGCATCTATAAAATAAGACAATTCATGTTCGGGTTTTTATTCGGGTTTCGAGTTTCGAGTTTTTCGGGTCGAGTTGTTTGGGTTTTTTGGTTGGGAAAAGTGACCCGATAATCGACCCATTTAAAGTTCGAGTTGGTTGGGTTTGTGTTATTCGAGTTCGGGTTTTTTGGTTATTCTCTAATTCCGGTTCGGGTGGCTTTGAATTCGGGTCGGGTTTCGGATAAAAAAGGACAACTCTGTAGCAAATAGTATGTTGTCCTTTTGTTATGCACGTCATTTTAAGTGACGAGTATTATGCTTATGATGAATTAAAACTATCCTTTTGTAATGTTAGATTCATCGGTTCTCTCTCATTTTACTCACACTTTAAATGTTAATTATACTATAAAAAATTTATATTCATGCATGATAATTAATAGAGTTAATTGCCAAAATCGTCTCTGAGGTTTGGGCACATTTGTCATTTTCATCTAAAATGACACTTTTGTACCAAATTGCCCCCAATATTTGTAACTTTTTGCCATTTTCATCCAAACCACTAACTTAGTTTATTTTTTCTGTTAAGTTGAGGATATTTGGATGAAACTGGCAAATATAAAACCACAGAGACGATTTTGGCAATTTACTCAAACCCTTTTTAATTTCTTTAATTAATTATTTTTATTACATATATAATAAAAAGAATATACATGGAGTTTTTAGAAAAAAAAAATTAATAGTTTTGTCACGTAATTTTTATAAATTTTCATCCAAATCCCTTACTTAGTTTATTTTTTCTGTTAAGGTGAAGGATGTTTTGAATTTTATAAATTAAGACAGAAATTAATCTACAGCTTCTTGATAAAATCAGTTTTATAAAGAGAAAACGTCATTGGTGTGCAACACATAACAATCGATTACAACTTTTAGTATTTATCTGTTGTAGAGATAGAAAAAATTGTAAAATGTTACATATTTTTTAAATGTGTTGAGCACCTAGGAAATATGTTGGTAAAAATAAAATATTTATTTAATTAAGATTATGAGGGTAACTAACTAATACTTATTCTGAGTGGCTTGAGTAAAGAAACTTTTGGTTCATAGCATTATAATTACAATTTGGTGGGTAATTTTAAGGTTTAGTAACGATACGTTATTTGATAGGGGGGCACTGGCTTCTGTTTTTCCTTATGAGCGAATTTAAAAGAGTAGAAGATGAATTACAAACTTGGTACATATGATAAGATTTTTTTATTGGACCTTTTTCAATAAGGTCACCAACATTTTAGTTTTATAAAATTTAGATGTTTAAGTAGATTTTATTTTTATAAAACTGATCTATATAAAAAATTAGAAATTAATTCATGTCTTAGTTTATAAACATCTTTCGCCTTAATAGATATTAACCTAGTTAGTGGTTGGATGAAAATTTATAAAGATTATGTGACAAAGCTATTATAATAATAATAATAATAATAATAATAATAATAATAATAATAATAATAATAATAAACTACAAAAGTTGAGACCAGTTTTACCTTTATAATTATTTTAGTGTAATATAAACAATTTTTAAAAGATTCATTTCTTTATATTTTATGGTAATTAGGGTTGATGTAACTACATCTTTTATATTCTGCAACAATGGTGCCATTCTTCCATAAAAAAGGTGTGCTTATTTCCTTTTTTTATTACAGATTTTAGAAAGCACTTACATATTATGTTGGCTCTTTCCCCCTTCATGTTTACATTAATGTCTAATTTCGATGAGTATGGTATGTCTTTGTATTTGGTCTAGGGCCTTTATAAACTACATTGGTACAATATATGCACTCTTAATGATATTTCTGCATCTTTCTTAGTTGTGCATATTATTAGGAGGTTCCTAGGAGAACCATTGGTAAATTGTTAATGTAACATCAATTGTAAATAGACATTTATTTGTTAATTTAAAACATGCGCTATCATGTGCTTTGTTTAAAAGAGCACGGAGTGCTCCAAGGCGTGTTGGTCCCAAACGCCGAAACGTTCGGTGGGAATATTTTGTATCTAAAAATGTGAATGAAGTTAAACA
This sequence comes from Helianthus tuberosus, assembly GCA_030545235.1. NCBI lineage: Eukaryota > Viridiplantae > Streptophyta > Magnoliopsida > Asterales > Asteraceae > Helianthus > Helianthus tuberosus. The sequence continues at coordinate 21,403,732 of CM060403.1, forward strand.
AAACATATTTTCTTTTGTTTTTTTTTTTTACAAAAATTGGAGTTGCAGAGTTTGTGCGCCAAAATGATTACAAGAAAACCAATGCAAGAAGTGATTACATATATGACGGAGTTGATAGGAGTGTTGAATGCATCGGTCATACCGATGCCTATCATGCCATGATCTCTTCTTTTGAACGTGTTCATGATGTATGAAGTTGCCATATAAAACAACCAATGTGGTTTATAAAGAGATTTTCAACCAATTGTAATCGTTGCATATTCATTTATTTCAATTTGTAGTTTAACTCTAATATATTTGTTTGTGTTTTAATGTGTATAAAATCATAATATTTATGTCAACGGTGATGGGTAAGGATCAAATAGGAAGTTTCATCTTGCTAGGAAGGATAGGAAGTTATCTTAGCCTTGCACGTGGCAAGGTAGAAAACAAGGAGGAAGGGTATTTTGGTCCACCCCTCATCTTCTTCATCCTTCTTGATCGTCTAACCCACTGCTGATCAACAAAGTTCATCACCATCACTTCTTCTCTACTACTTCTTCTTTACTATAATCCCCACCAACAACCACCCCTTCTCATCCCTCTGTAACACAATCAAACTCCTCTCATAACCACCAGATCCACAACCCTCAACTATCAACACCACCGTAACCCACCACTATCGTCGTAACCTGTGACGTCACCACCGCCGTCTCCGTCACCGGACACCATTTCTGACTCTCACAACCATCATCATCGTCGTCATCGTGTTCACCTCCTCGCTGCAGCTTAGCGTTAGAACACAACACCACTGATTGAATCAGATGAAAGGTTTTAGTGTTTTTTAAATAGGAAAACAATTGCGATGCTGTTGATTCATGCTTGTTTGGAGGATTAAATGGTTTGTTTGTTTGTTTGTTTGGATTTTATCTTTTTTAGTTCCCTTTGGACGTGATTCGATAAAACGCAATAAAGTGGATGAAATTTCTTTTGTTGCGTTTTATTCTTTATATTGTGTCTTTTGTTGCATTTTATTCTTTATTCTTCATTGTACACATAAAACACTTTTTTTTGTTTTTTTCTATTGCGTTTTAGGAAAAAACACATTTTTATGTGTTTTTAGTCCATTGCGTTTTAGAAAGAACATTTTCTTTTGTGTTTTTAGACCATTGCGTTTTAGAAAAAAGACATTTTTATGTGTTTTTTGGTCCATTGCGTTTTAGGAAAACACATTTTGAAGTGTTTTTAGTCCATTACGTTTTAGGTAAAACACATTTTTATGTGTTTTCGGTCCATTGCGTTTTAGAAAGAACACTTTCTTTTGTGTTTTTAGGCCATTGCGTTTTAGAAAAAAGACATTTTTATGTGTTTTTTGGTTCATTGCGTTTTAGAAAAACACATTTCTTTGTGTTTTTTGGTGCATTGCGTTTTAGAAAAATGTTATTTTTTAGGGTTTTTTTTCCATTGCGTTTTACGCAACTGGGTTTTCGAAAAAAAAAATTCGAAAATATAGCAATAGTATACTCGTTTTAAAGATAAAAAAACGCTCGTTTTTTTGGTGCAATTTTTATAAAAAAAATAATGTCGTATGAAAGAGTTATTAACGTTTAAAAAATGGGGGGGGGGGATTGGAGGAGAGAGAAACTATTGCTTTGGATTGACTAGAATGCCCCTAAACAAACTCACGCGCCTCTTTTCTTCTCTTTAATTTCCATCATTTAATCTTAGCCCTTGATTAACTAAATGGATGGTCAAGATCACTTCCTAGCCTTCTTAGCCAAATAAACTTCCTATTGTATCTTCACCCCAATGGTGATAATGAAACTATTTTCTTTTAGCAACCTATGAAATTCACAGGAACTAGTTATTAAATATATATCAAACGGAAACCTTTGATTCCTAATTTACCATAATTTCAATCATCAAACTCCAAAATATATATATCTACTCATAATAAAAACAAAGATTTATGCTTATATAAATTTTTGTTTAGAATTATTTGTAGAAAAACAAAGATTTATTCTTATCTATTTTTTTTGTTTAAAACTATTATTATTTACTTTGATCATAATAAAAACAAACGTTTATATTCTTATCTATTTTTTTTTGTTTAAAACTGTTATTATTATTGTTATTATTATTATTTTTATTATTATTATTTAATGTGATCATAATAAAAACAAACGTTTATCCTTATCTAAATATTTATTCATATCTAATGTTTTGTTTAAAATTATTATTATTATTATTATTATTATTATTTAATATCAGAGATAAATAAGAAAATAAGATGAGAAAGCACATGTGTTCAAAAAAAGATTTTCTTTTATTAGTATACTAGTCTAAGTACCCGTGTGTTACACGGGTGGCTAAACAAGAAAACTAAGTACTTTAAAATTGTGAAGTAAAAATTATAATTTTATATACGTTGAGATATTAACGAAAATGTTAGAGAGTACATGAAATAATTGAAATACATGAATAGAACAAAAAAATCGCAACTCATTGAAGATCTCTTTATAAATAACGTTAGTTGTTTTATTAGTAGGTTTAACCCTTGATAAAGAAATAAACAAAATTTTAACCGGCAATAATATCAAAACCATTTTCATATCGTTTTAAGAAAAGAATACCTTAATCACTCCGGTGTGTTTAGAAACCATTATATAATATACATAAGTGTGTAAAATCACATATTTTACATTAAATAAGGAAAAAAAGTTAAAGTAAAATTATAACTCACAAACATATTTATATTCATAAATCTCAATGAATTTCTGATCTTCTACCTTCTTAATTGCATATTACATTAAAAAGAAATTGCAGTATGCGTCAAAGACGTGACCCAAGCAATGTGCACCTAAGATGACATCTTGATTTTCACCTCTACTGGACTTCTGGTCTTCTACCTTCTATAATATATCATTTAGCATGATCCTATATGTAAAAAAGAAATAAAAAAAAATATACAATGTGTAAAAAAATATATAGTCTGGCTCCCAATTTAAGAGTATCATATTCAACCGATCACAGAAAATAGTTCTTCATGTATCCACCGTGTTCCTAACCGTTATCATCACAATGGCTGCAGCCATGTTCTCATCACAATGGCTGCAGCCCTGGCATCTAACTCGAGGGTTGGCTCATCCATAAATTGTATAGACGGGTTAGCCACAAGCTCAACAGTTATGGTCAACATTTTTCTTTGATTAGTTGATAGCCCGTTGACACCTGGTAACCTGACTAATGCATCCTTTATCGGGATGAGTTCCATAAGGTCCATCACCTCATCAACAAACATCTGTAGATTTTTAAAACAATAATCACCATTCCTAAAACTGGAAAACGGGATTTTTTTTTTAAATAGGCTTATTAAGCACAGTAAGGACTCGTAAACTGTTACATGAGGTGAATGGATGTCGTTTTGCTCACAATAACTGAAAATTCGAGCAAATGTTTCTTTTTCCTTTGGATACCCAGAAATCTTAACATCGCCTTCAATATACCCGCCTTTTTTTTTCAACCCGCTAACACATCCATGAGAGTAGTTTACCAGCACCACTGACACCCAGTAGAGCTGTGAGAACACCTGGCCTCAAAAGCCCTGCTGACGCCTTTAAGTAGCAGCAACCGGTCTTCACCCACCCCTTGATCTTTCATTTCCTACAATAGTTTTATAGGTTACTTTTATAAGTTAAGTATACATAAAACCACTAACATATCTTTGACTTTTAAAAAGGCAAAATATACAAAACCACTAACTTATATTTTCTAGCCACCTGAACAGAGTTAAAAAGGATATTCACTTAAATACCTTTCGTTAGTGATTATTTTCCATCATAACTCATCCCAAAATATATGAATTAGATTGTTAAAAGCTTAGAAAAGTAATAATTTAACTTTTCTTCGTAATTTTTTATATAATTCAGTTTATTCAAATGAATTCGAAATCGATTCGAATTCAAATAACCCTTATTATTCGAATTCGATCGAGCTTTAAACTTTCAAATTCGAATAAGTCAATTAGAACAATTAGAAAAACTTGATTAGAATAATTCGGATAACTCGATTTTGACCCCTAAGGAACTACTACTTCACTATCCCACTCCACAGCCTTTTAATTAGACTATACTATTATCATTTCTAATAATATTTAACACATTAAATATTTATGAAAAATGATAAAAATAACAAAAGAGTGTCCATAGTGCAACAAAATAGACAAATGTTACCAACCAACATTTAAATTATCTAACTGAATATATATATACAAATAGTCACTGAATGCCTCAATGATCTGATGATCTTAGTACATCAGTAGCTGAAAACTCTATAAAGATGGAAAAGTGAGAATATACCCGAAAGCAAAATGATTATGAACTTGTGAATATTTGGCGATGAATGTCTTGAGTGGCTTCCTCGATAGAGAGTATCTGTTGCATCAATGAGGCGAGTTTTGCAACATTTTCTTCTTTGATATGAGCTGGCACCTTCTCCTCGTACCCCTTGGCACTCATCGCCTTGTTTAAACTATCCTTTTGCCTGCTCAAATATAGAGACGTCAATCAATGAGGGAAACTTTCAACCCGTTTACTTACGAATGGGTCAAATCAAGTTGGAAATATAAATAAAGAATGCTAACTAAAGGATCAAGTCAAACGGGTCAAATGTCTCTAGAAGTGTATTTTTAAAGTATAAAACCTTAAAAATTATATTATTATTAGAGTTACGCCCCAATTTAGTGCCTGAACCATAATCGTAATTCCACTTTTAGTCTCTAGGTTCAAGATTGAACATTTTAGTCCCTGAACTATTCTTTGAGGGTCAATCAAGTCCAATTGACCAAAAAAAAGTTAATAATTTAGTCCCTGAACTATCACTGTAACTCTCCTTTTAGTCCCTAGGTTTCAAAATTGGACATTTTAGTACCTGAACTATTCTTTGAGAGTTAATCAAGTCTAATCGACCAAAAAAAGTTAAGAGTTAAGTCCCAATTTAGTTCCTGAACTATCACTGTAATTTCGGACAACAAAAAAAACTTAGAAATTAACTATTTTGTCAGAATGTTGTAGGAAATATTTTGGGGGTTTTTTGTATTATTTATTCGTTGGAAAGTCGTCGCTAAGTTATAAGAAACTTCATTTCTCGGTATTTTGTCAGAAACTTGTGCGAAAACTTCCACAATGGGCTTTTAACCTCTTTGACCCGTTACCCAACCCACCAACTTTCAACGCCTAAAATGGATTCCACAAGATTGATTTCCCGTCCCACTACTACTACTATTATTACATAAAGAACACATGTAACGACTAAGAAGAGGTTTGCTTACTTTTGTAATTCTGTAAACTTAGCATTGAGCTTCTCTCGCTCCTTGTTAACATCAATAACTCCTTGATTCTTCAGATACACTAAAAGGGCTTCATTTACAACCGCCACTGTGCATCCGACTGTGCATCTGACTGGAGCAGACCAGTAACTTTCAAGGGGGGATCCTCCCAAATGGAGGTTAAACTATCCGAGTACAATCGATAAGATCACAAAACAAATGTCACTTTCGTCATAAAGAATTCAGAAAAAAAGAAGAAGAAAGATGCATATTTTTTCCACTATCTTTATAACCTTCAAATGGAAATTAAATATTATTACTTACAGATTCTAGCCTCCGAGAAACCACACATCATGAAACAACTACAAATCACAATAAAGCATGTATCTATATTCTCATAGTAACCAAATAATCCAAACACTACATCAGTTAGACCATACAAACAAAACACGCATATACCAGACTGGAGAGACGTTGATTCAACGACGCTTCAACGAACGATTGAGCTTGTTGATTAGTGCCAACAGTAGCATTCAGTGATTTAATCAAGGCAAAAGACATCCAAAAATGATGAACTGAAGTGTCTTGTGCAATGCTTTGACATTCAAATCTCAACAGCAATGTGGAGTGGACAAACTACACATAGTTCTGGAGTTGACGAAGTTAAACAGAAAAAAAGGTCATACCACTTTGTCGTGCCTGGGTAGGGGCTTTAACTTGTGTAGATAACCCTTTTGTAGATAAGCCTGAAACGCTGCTCCATATTTCAAACCTTCGATTGAATTTATATGTCGTATCAACCATATTGTATAACATCCCTAACCCAATACCGGTAGCTCTGTTGCATGCAACCAAACCTACGATTGAAAGACACTGCATTCGTTAAATGGGGTGAAAGAAACACGTTAAAAACAAAAATCACCAAAACAAACGGTTTAAGCATCAATAAGTACCTCCTTGTTTTCCCCTTTTCAGCATATAATTCTCAGCCTATAACAAACGTGTCACCACTATTATGTAGTTCTCATGTACACATAGTAGAAAAGAATTCTGGTGCGGCTTTGATGGTTGGTCGGGGCTCGCTCCAGCTAGGTTCCAGGTCCCTTCAAGATTCAAAGTAGGGATGAACCACACCATTATCCACTACTACTTTCTAAAACAATTAATTTTAATAATAACACTATAAGTATGAAAGACACAAAATCTAGGGTTGTCATGTCATATCAAAGTGATGGACAAAGTCTCAAAACATGAAAACGCTGAAAGAAAATAAGTAAATCTAAGTTACATAAACTATAAACACGTCCTATTAAGAGGCTTTAAAGTTCTGTTTAGGCACAAACTTAAACTGTACTAAGTTAGCAACAAATTCCAAGTTGCAATCTGACCCGTTACAAAATGTGGCTGCAAACGCAACCTGCAATCTAAGCCGTTACCATACCATATGCAATCTGATCCATTACAACATACTGACAAACTTCCATATATATGCTTATTATAAGATAAGGCGCTGAGACAAACAGGTCAATTTCGGTAGCCAAAACAATGTCAGCACTTCTTCGATATTGTGATATAGTATATACGACCTCGTCCGCATACTGAATCTTGAAAATTCTCAACAACATTCTAACCATACTCTGTCAATAAACATGATAAAATGAATACGTCGAAGGGGTTAGTATAACACTATAATTTATCAAAAGAAAGCATTCCAGTTTCACTATTGAACAAAACCCACCGGCAACACCATATCATGTACAATGAAAAATCTGTTAGAAATCGATCATAAGAAAATGTGTCGGACATGATATCATGTTCACCACAGAACATACCAATACTTAATTGTGCTGGTTAAGAGAATAGCCGAAAACAGGGACCTGTAAACACAATTTTAAATCTCAAAAGATCTTAAAAACAGAAATCCATCATCAAAGACGAGCTTTCAAACGATATAAAACGACTCTTAAGTAACGATTACCATGTTGGGCATTTATTCATACATTATTATGCTGAAGAGGTAAATCCCCATCTGTAAAATATATGTATATATAATTAAAGGGATCTCATAAAGTTAGAACTTCTAGGTAATTGAAAGGGATTAATAAACTTACATACAATTAATAACAATCGGCACAACAACAAAGCAATATCAACACTGAGCATCTAACCTGATACAACCTACAAATTCCCACCTCTGGTTCAAAAGCTCTATATCCAAAAGCATAGCGTCGAGACCAAAAGTGTGTGTTCAGGCTACACTCTGAAATATAAAAAATAACCTTAGAGACTCACAGTTACTGTGTGCATCATCTCAGAATCAACAACCGATTATCCCATTATAAATTTAGGGTTATTCTACTTCGTTTAGATGGTGAAAAATAAATGCAAAATCGAAACAGCAACCGGATCTAAAATAAAACACAAATGAGAAATCAAATTAACCTAAAATTGAAATCAAACCTGAGAGTTTTAACGAAGCTGACACTCGGCTCCATTCACGGCTCATTGAACGTCATTTCTTGATTTGACTGGAATCAGGGATCCTCTTGTGTAGCCGCTATTGAAGGGATTGTTGGAGAGCACAGCGGCGTGGAATCAAAACAAACGATTATAGAAAATAAGAACAAAATATGTAAATAAGAAACTTACAAAGACATGAAACACAAATCAACATAAGAAACTTGCGTGAATTAGGTTACGGATTGAGAAAAAAAACTTACCAGGTGATGTGGCAAAGGGTTTTCAGCATCTGTATTCATTCAGCCATATCATGTAATTGTAAAATCAATCAATCGATCACAACATCATGGTTCAATTCGAACATATTAGGGTTTCAAGGTAGAAGAATAACCCTTTTGACTAATTGCAAAAGATTGGAAACGCTTCCATATGATCTTCTGGTAATTGAAGAATTATTCAAGTTTCCATATATAATCCAAGGAGCGTGTGAAGGAAGAATGAAGGAATTGTGAGCGGTAAGGAGAATTCAATGAGAATAGAGAGAATAGAGAAATGGCGCTCAAAAAATGAATTCTCTGGCTAAAGAGATATGCCACATAATGGTCAAATAGTCAACCATTATTTTGCTTTAGTATAAGAGATAGATAGGAAGAGGAAGCTATTAAAATAAGATAATATTGACTAATTTATCTATATAAAAAATAGTTAAATATAAACTTGTCAATTTGTGTTTATTTCTCATTTAAATTCCCGTTTTATGGTAAGAATGCATCGCATTTGATATGACTTGTGATTCAATAAAAATCTTTGGATTGTTAAATGGTTTTGAATATATCTTGTAAAATAACGTGATTAGAAAGAAATTTGAATGGGTAAAGGATAACTTAGTTGTCATTTATGTTTTAAATATAACAAAAATATACATAGTTGCTTCTATATCAAAAATAATTCGCGTACCTAACAACATGTTTTTAAAATTATATCTAGCAACAAATATTACATGCACTGTTTTAAAAACCGGTTTTGAAAACGTATACTATGTTTGAGTTAGAAATGATTTAACCGGTTGAATTGAGTTATACCGGAAGGTTTAACCGGGTTGACTAATTAACCTTATAAATCCATAAAATACAATTTTAACTCAAAAAATAATCCAAAACTACATCATTTCATAATAAAGAAAATATTGCAAAAGTTAATCCATAATAAAAAAAATAATCCAAAAATTCACTATCGTTCCTTTTTGGCGCTAGGTTTTAATAAGAAGGAAAATCGTTAAAAAGATTAAAAGTCCAAATTTTAACCTTTGACCTGGTACCGGGAGAGCGGTTAAAACCGTTATAACCCAATTTACCAGTGGTACAACTTCTTCGCCGTTCCCTCAGTGAAGGGGTATGGTCCCCAAAACCTCGCGCAAGCGCATAGGACCATACCACAACCTTATTCCAAAGACATCTTGAAAAGGACCCTGCGCGGCCGCGCAACAGTCCCAAACAAGAATTGGAAAGAAACAATGGGAATATAGTTCCAGAAACCTTGCGCAGACATCTTTAACAAGACCGTGCGCGGCTGCATAGTGGTTCTAAACAACGATATGAAAGAAAACAGTCTTCGACAACCATGCGCTGAGGAGAAATAAACATTCAACTAACACCCTTGCGCAAGGGTACAAGTTAGACTTGAAGGTAAACCCAAAACACCTCCTCGCGCCGGAAGTCAAAAACTTGAACAAAAATAATCTTTTTTATTACAACAGAATGAACACGTGGCAAGGGCATAACGGTTTACAGCTGTAGATCTTCTAGAAGCCTTAAATGCTCATCGTGCATAACCATTCGGTTACAACTGAAAGATGACGTGGCATAATCCTAGATGCTCATCTAAGTCACGATGATGGCACTAACTTGGAGAAGGATCTACCCAAAACTACTTTACACGTGGCAACTCCCCAACCGTTGATCAAGATCTACGATCCGTGTGCAAAGATTGACAGAAGGAAATATAACCACCAAACGGAAAAGCATTTTCCGTTATTCTTTCCCTCGCACCATTTTCCCGCTAAAATCGGCTATAAATAAGACGTTGCAGGTATGAACTCATAAGTTACCTTCCATTTCACTCTCACTTGACTATTTCTTCTTCATCAAGATCACGGTACTTATTCTCACGCCGGAGGGTGGTAACGGAGAGTGTAAAACCCGTTAGGATCCTTCAATGATATCAAACGTGACTTGTGAAAGTGCGGAAATCAATCACAAGTTGATTCAAGAACAATAGTATGAATGAGACAATAATATTCAATCACAAACCGAAATATCTTGCATTCAAAGATGAACAATGACTGATACAAGACTTCCTTGTTTCGACTAGTCCTTCCTTGTTCGCTCCTTCTAACCGATCAACCCTAACACCATAGTTTAGGTTTGCTTAAATACTAAACATAAGGATTACTAGACTAGGCCCACTCGAAACCATCTATACTAACACAACCCATACATGTCGACCCAAAATATAAACCAAACAATTACAAAATCAACCCTTTAACTAAGCAATCCTTCATGTATAAACCTTCAGGTTCCAACAATCTCCCCCTAGGTTTATGCATGGAGGTTCTTGAGACTTCAACTTTCACGATCACCACCCAACCGATCCTTGAGACCACCAAAACCTTTAGTGCGAATATGAATGGCTGAAACCACAGCAGCAGTCCATCCTTTTGCAATCTCTTCATACTTTTCAGTAGATCGAATTTGATTTTGAGCTAATACCTCCAGATCTTCAAGAGCAAGATTCAGCACATCAACTTGATCAACCAATCGATAATTCACATCATCATCACAAACAAACACTGCCTGTCCTAGACGCTCATCATAAGCCCAGAAATGTAAGGACTTCAAAGCACCTTTTGGAATCTTTTTCACCAACGGAATCATCTTTTCTTTGTCAGTTACAAGCCAGTGCACAATCTTCATACGCTTGTTTGTGTATGGGTCTCTAATTCCTTTAGCTGGTCTAACGAAGGACTCTGCCGTGCGCATCGAAGGAAAATTACGAAGAACTTCCCTCTGCAATCTCTCAAAAAACACATATCCAACACCTCCAGGTTTATCATCTACATAAGGTGCTTTAGACAAGTTTGTTAAATCAATCTTAGTAAAAGACTGAAACTGGCCTGGATGTTTGTACCACTCGACAGGACCAACTTTTCTCTTTATCCACCATCTTTTGCGATCATGATCAAATCCCCAGCTAACTACACCAGAACGATTTCCAACCTTATCATAGAGAGTCTCACCAACATCCATTAAATGGTGAGTTGCATGAGCATCATCATCATCTGGATTTAGATTCTTGTTCTTCAAAATTACAAACTCCCTTTTCTTTTTAATTCTTTCAGCCTTCTCCTTGTCTGCCACTGAATTAGTAACTCTTTTAAAATTCTGTTCCATAGCAGCACTTCTCTCAGCATCATCCTTAGCGAAAGCTTTTCTTATCTCCTTGAAGCTGTTCAATCTGTTGATCTTTCTTCACTATAGTGTCTTCAAGTTGAATAATCTTGGCATCTTTGTGAATTGAATCTTGCTCAAGCACAACCAATCTTTTCTTCATCTCTCTCATGCTAATAAACTCATCATCATCACTTGAGTCATCATCAAATGGCATCCTCAATGATTCTTCAGGTCTCTTACCACTTGAACTGCTAGGTAAGTCATGAACAATTCTAGAAGGACCTGCAGATTCAGAAATACCAAGTGGCATAATATCAACAACAGAATCAGTATCAACAGTAGTAACTTGAACATCAACAGTGGTGGTATCCATATTATTTCTTTGAGTGTCAGCATCAAACTCAAAGATATCTTCAGTAGTGGTGGTGGTATCAGTGACACTTTTCTCAAAATCAAAGTCATACAGACCATCATCATCCTCAGCAATATTCATGGATTGATCTTTGTTTTGCTCAACATACATTCTGAGTCGAGGATCCCTCCTTTTCCGCTTCAATGGCATGGAATCAGAATCCTTTGGGTTTTCACTAGGCTCTTCACTTGATACTAAAAGATCAGAAGGAGGATTTCCCATCTTATCAGTTACAGACTTTAATAGCAAAGCCAAACTTTCAGCAGTAATCACAGGTGGAACAGCAGAAACAGCAGTATCAGCTTCAGCTTCAGGAGGAAGCTCTTCATCTTCTCCAGAATCACACATAATCTCAATGCCTTCATCGTCAGAATCAATTGTTAAAATCTCTGTCTCAAGCTCATCTTCAATACCCCTTTGAATATCATGTTCTTCAGCAACAATAGCATTTGCAGGTGCATTGATTTGCGCATCACTCACTGGAGCAGGTTGCACTATTACTGGATCAGCAACTACATCTTCAGTCTCTGCAAATTGACCAAATTTCTCTAACGGAATTAAACTTTCAAATTTCTTTTCAGTAACCTTCTTTGGAGTGAGAGCACCAAAACAAGCCGGACCCATGGGCTTCAACTCCAATGTGTTTCCAGATCTCTCCAACTCTGGATAGCGAGCATTAAAAATCATTTGCAAGAACCTTGGATACATAAGAAACTTGTCCTTTCTGACTCCAAACACATTTCTCTTCATTGCTTCCAAAATATACTTTGAATAATTGAAAGGCTCGTTTGTTATCACACAGACAAGAGCAGCAGACTGAGTAATGTTCAACTGATCCGTGCCTCCTCTATTCTCTGTCATACACAAAATAAACATATGCAACAAAAGACGCCAATAAGGATGCACAAACTTCTTAACCAGAGGTGGATACTTCCCTTCATAACTCAATCTAGGCAATATTGCTTCAACTGTGCCAGTGGGAAGTTCAATGGAGTCTGTTTCTTGGTCATTGAACTGTAATACTTCTCGAATCATTTGCTCTGTCACAGTGACAACCTTCTTTTGAACGTCAGCAACAATTACTCCTTTTCCTTCAATAACTTCAATCCTTGCACTTTTCCAAAATTCTTGAATAAGACTTTCGTAGATAACTGGATTTTCTTGAAGTGCGTGAACAATACGGCAGCTGTTGAGACCTTTCATCAATGAAGTGTACAACTTCTTGTGTTTCTCCGGAGGAGGTGCTAAGTATCCTGCTTGATTATGTGTTGAAATAAACTTCAAATCCATATTCTGCATAAAACACAAGTTAATTAGGAACATAAAAGTTCAGCAAATACTTGAATCAAATTTAGAAATCTCAAATTTTAAAATCAACAATCAGAACAGGTCAACAGCATCATGACTCAGATAACAAATTTAAACTCAAAACTGTTACTGTTGACTCGAGACCATGAGTTCTCGAGTCGAGACCATGAACTATTGAGTCGAGACCATGAGTTGAGATCTTGAGGTCTCGAGTCAAGATCATGAGATTGCGACTCGTAACCACTGGTCTCGAGTCCTATGTTATCTGAGTCGAGACCCCACACACAACTTCATTTTTTCCAGATTTTGGATCAAAATCCCAAAACACCCTATGATTTATTTGCAGACCAAGATATATTCAAAACTAGGGTTCTAGGTCATCTTCAAATCTTCATAAAAACTTCATCAGATCTTCATAACACCTGCAAAACTTCAACAATATCATCAAAATACCTTTAAGAATCGATGAATCGAGACCGGAAAACAAGTTTGATGACACAAAACCGGAGAACACGTCGGAAACTGTAGCAACTTGCCGGAACTTTTGAGAGAGAATATCAAATGGTCTCGAGTGAGAAATGAGGTCTCGACTCGAGACCTGTGTTTTATACCTCAAACCTAAGTAAAATGGGCCTGGACCTCTGACTTTTGGGCCGAGACCAAGTGTTTAGGCTTAACTGACATAAAGGATTTCTTTTGATTAATTTATGATAACAATTCCTTTTAAAAATCAGTTATAATCTCAACAATCCATTAAACTTTCTGAGCATAATTTACGAATGCAAAACCTAAAACAAAATTAAATAATAAAACTATTATTTACAAAAATAAAAAAGGAAATTAACAAAATTGCTCAGGGATCAAATCACGAGGTTTCAGGCTAGACTTCACTTGTCAACACTGATCTACTACCGAATGAACTAGACGATTGCCAGTATATTTGTCCATCTAAACTCATCTCCCTAGACCTTTTCCATAAAACTGCCTGTAACAAATTTTATCATGTTTTGATTGCTTAACAGTGAACACCCAAACAAATACTAATCAAATCCCAGAATTATATACAACACACTCTATCATGCAAGTAGCTTCCCTACCACATATTTCACAAGTCCAATCCAAATCTCTGAAATCTTAACTGGGAATAGATTGAGAAGAGAACAGAATAGATCTTAAGCAGAGATGGTATAATATACAGATCAAATGAGTTTTTCTCAATTTGATATAGGTTTCTCGGGTTTCTTTTGGGCACTTGAGGGCCTCTTTCGGGTGTTTAATTGATCTACAGAGCGACAACGTACAGCTAGGTCAGCATGTATCTGGATGCAGCAGAAGCTGACGTTGCCTAGCACCTCCAGGTCAGCATATATCTGGATACAGCAGAGGAGATACACGACTTTTTCAGAGAAGATTTCAGAGTCAGACTAAAATTGTGTGTATCGGGACAACATACAGACATTCAAATAGACATGAGCTAATTCCAAGTGATTTTCTTTCCTGAGGTCATGTACTATTTTAGTTCTGAACAGAAACAGCCAATGTTTCCAGTCTTAAGGATAGAGCCTACCAACACATCATACTAGAGTCAAACTGTTTTGATACTGGTCTTACATGAGTCAGCCCTTAACCATAATGTGAAAATTCATTTCATTTCCCAGTCATGCAACGCCTCTTTTTGTATTTTTCAATTTTTTTAATGTTTTTGTATTTTTCATAATTTTCTCCCCCTAAATTTAAGCATAAATAAAAACTACCTAATTAGAAAACTTTATGAACAAATTTACCTACAAAAACATGCTCAGTCAGTAAAACGGATCATTTTCAGAAAATCCACAAGCACTTGAAATTTCGAACTTCTGACAGGTTTGGTGAACAAATCGGCAGCATTTGCATCTGTGCAGATTTGCTCCAGTTTAATAAGACCTCTATCAAAGCAGTCTCGTATAAAATGAACTTTAATATCAATGTGCTTGGTTTTTGAGTGGAAGACAGGATTTTTCACAATCTGTATAGCAGCATCATTATCATAATATATGGTAGTTTTAAGATAAGTCAAACCGTAGTCCTGCAATTGATGCTGCATCCACACCACTTGTGAGCAAGATGCCGAAGCTGCAACATACTCTGCTTCAGCTGTAGAAATAGCTACCGTTTGTTGCTTCTTGCATTGCCAAGAAATGAGTCGATCTCCCAAAAATTGACATCCAGCAGAGGTGGATTTCCTGTCCTTATCAGTGCCTCCAAAATTACTGTCAGAAAACGCAAACAGGTCAAATTCGAATCCCTCGGATACCACAGACCAAACCTGGGTCGGCCTTTAAGGTACCGAAAGATTCGTTTAACAGCAGTAAGATGAGAAGTTTTAGGATTAGCCTGATATCGTGCGCAATTGCAGACAGCAAACATAATGTCAGGATGACTAGCTGTTAGATACATCAATGATCCAATCATAGATCTATAAAGTCGTTGATCAACAGGGGATCCTTCAGCATCTTCAGTAAACAACGGTCTTTCTGCCATTGGAGTTTCTGCCGGTTTAGCGTCAGTGAACTTGAAATTCTTCAGCACATCGTCCACGTATTTCCCTTGATAAATTAGAATGCCCCGTGAATCTTGTTTAACTTGTAAACCCAAAAACAATGTCATTTCACCAAGTGCACTCATCTCGAACTTCTTTTGCATAACTCTCTCAAAATCTTTGCAAAGCTCCTCACTTGTAGACCCAAAAATAATATCATCGACATAAATTTGAACTAAGATTTGATCCTTGCCCACTCTTTTGATAAACAGAGTCTGATCTATTGTGCCTCGTGTGTATCCATGAGCCAGAAGATGTTCTGTCAGAGTAGCATACCAAGCCCTAGGTGCTTGATGCAACCCATATAATGCCTTGTCAAGCTTGTAGGCATATTCTGGATGGTCTGGATGAATAAAACCCGACGGTTGCTCAACAAAAATTTCTTCCTTCACTTCTCCGTACAAAAATGTTGTTTTGACATCCATCTGGTAAACAGTGAATCCCATAAAGGATGCGTATGCCAAGAAAATCCGGATTGCTTCAAGTCGAGCAACAGGGGCATAAACTTCATCATAATCCAGTCCCTCTATCTGTCTGAATCCTTGGACCACTAATCGTGCTTTATTACGAACAATAACTCCTTCAGAATCTTGCTTGTTTCTGAAAACCCAGCGAGTTCCAAGTTTGCGTTTTCCTTTTGGCAACTCCACAAGTTTCCATACTCCTAGCTTCTCGAATTGGTTTAGCTCTTCGTGCATAGCATCAACCCATCCTGGTTCCTGCAACGCTACATCAATAGTTTTAGGTTCAATTTGAGAAATGTAGCTAGAATATAAGCACAAATTAATGGTTCCTGATTGGCTTCTGGTCTGAACTCCTGCATTCACAGGGCCTATCACATTCTCAATAGGATGATTTCTTTGAACACTTGTTGGAATGGCAAATTCAGTTATCGTCTCGTCTAGAGATGTGTGTATGTTACTTGACTCCCTCTCATTAGGTGCTACCGGACTGTGACTCACAGGAGTGGTAACAGTACATTCTTCAGGAATAGGATCAGCAAACAGTTCTGATCCAGCTGCATTAGTTGAAATTCCACTGGATTGTGCACCTTCAGGAGATTGATGAGACATTTGTTGAGGCAGAGGATGTTGTGTAAACACCATTCCCGGCGGATCAATGGTATGATGTCTGACGCTTCCTTCTGTCTGTTCTTCTTCTTCTTCAGTGTCCCCAAAAGACAACGGTTGTTTTGGAATAGACACACCTGCATCTGAAAAATCACTTGACAAAATATTAAATGATTTAAACAATTCAGCATAATCATATAACCAATCTGGTCCAACTCTAGCATCCGTTGCGTTTTCTTCAAGCCATTCAATGTTGCACGACTCGACAACCTTTTTAGTTACTTTGTTGTACACCCTATAGGCAGAGCCTTTTGCATATCCAACAAAGAAACATTCGTCCCCTTTGACCTCAAACTTTCCATTAGAGTCCATAAGTAATAATACACATGGACATCCAAAGACACGAAAGTGTGAAACCGAAGGTTTACGTCCTTCCAGAATCTCATAAGGAGTTTTCATATGACGTTTATTTACTAAAGCATGATTCTGGACGTAACAAGCCGTGCTAACAGCTTCGGCCCAAAAGAAACTAGGAAGCTTCGAGTCAGCCAGCATAGTTCGTGCAGCCTCGATAAGAGTACAATTTCTTCTTTCAGCTACTCCATTCTGTTGAGGAGTCCGTGGTGCGCTATACTGACGATCAATTCCCTTTTCAGTGCAGAATGTGTCCAAAGTAACGTTCTTGAATTCTGTCCCATTGTCAGATCGAATAACCTTCACCTTGGTACTCGCTTGATTTTCAGCCAGAGTGATGAATTGTTTCACTAAGACTGCAGTTTCATTCTTGTGACTGAGAAAATACACCCAGGTGTAACGAGAGTAATCATCAACGATTACAAGACAATAAGCTTTCTTGCCAATACTCAACACATTCACTGAGGGTGCAGGTTTAGCCTTATGAGGTTTTCGATGAGCTTTTCCTTTCGCACATGCAACACATTTTTCAACCAACATGAAATCTTTTATTGGAAGATCACGTACTAGTTGACCTTTAGCCAGTCGGTTCAGATTCTTCATGTTCACATGCCCAAGGCGACGATGCCACAGTAGACCATCATGTTCTGAAATCTTCGAGAATAGGCAAGTAACTTCTTCACACGGTTTCTTGTTCATATCGATCACATAAGCATTTCCTCGTCTCTCTGCTGACATTAAGAACCAATCTTCTGGAATGACAATCCCAGGTTTAAGTACATGACATCCTTTCTTTGTAAAGTGAACTGAATTTCCTCGATCACAAATCTGAGAAATGCTCAACAGATTGTGTTTCAGTTCTGGAACATAGTTAACATTCTCGAAGCTTAAAACGCCGTTTCTTACGGTTCCTTTCAATGTGATCCTTCCTGATTCTCCTCCCGCAAATGAGACATATCCACCATTAAATTCTTTGACATTTACCAGTTGGGATAAGTCTCCTGTCATGTGCCTGGAACAGCCACTATCCATGTACCAGAGGCGCACGGTAGTCCTCCATAGCTGTTCCTGCACGATTAGCGGGATTAGTTAGATTTAGGAACCCAGCGCATAGTAGATCTGGGTTTTCCTTGTGCATCAATGTAAGTCACTCTCTGCCACACTAAATTGTCTTTATTTAAAAACTTCGAAGTATTTCTAATGGCAGAATTTCGATAACATGTATTAGATGGATTGGATTGCGCGGCCTTAGCTTTAGGTTTCCAATACTTGTTTGACCATTGAGAATTGTAGTTACCAAAAGCGTTATATTGATTTCTTCGAAAATCATTTTGTTGATTTTGTTTTTTACGTTTGGCTGCATTCCAATCTTGATCAGAAGGTTTAGTCTTGCGATAGTTGTTTTTCATTGTCTTAGTCTTCTCAGTCGTCATTGACTCTGAACAACGATATCGGTTAGACTTGACCTTCTGATTTTGTACAAACTTCTCCTTGGACTTGGCACTTGGGAGTTGAACACAGTTTCTGGCAATGTGTCCAGCAATTCCACAATTAAAACATGTTTTCCGCTTCATTGTGTGAGTATTTTGAAAATTTTGATACTTTAGAGAAGAATCTTTGTTTGATTTTGAATGATTTGACGTTTTGGTTTTCCTAATATGCTTTGCTTGTGGCTGTTCTGAGCATTTTGATGTCTGCTGATTAGAAGTTACACATTCATGTGATGTTGATGAACAATTTGACACCCTTTCTTTACTGAGATCATCATTTGAAGTTGATGTTAACTTTCAAAAATATTTTCTAATGACTCTTTATTTAACTCAAATCCTTTTTCTTCTTTATCAAAATCAGTTTCAGTATTTGAACAAGCAGAAGTCTCATCAATATGTGTTTCATCAACACATTTATCATGTGAAACTAATTCAGGTTCAATTTCAACTATAGTTTCCAATGGGATCCCACTAGATTCAACATTAGGGATTCCCACTGAGACAGATTCAAAAGAAGAATCATGATACTCCTGATTTTCTTGTGAAGAAGTTTCAGTGGTTTCACTGAATGTGTCCTGAGGGACCTCACCTGTAACACTATCATCAACCAAAGGGTTAGAAACATCAGATTCACAATCACTAAATGAAGAAAACTTATCATCAGACATATTGTTCAAAGGTTCAACACAAACATTATCAGTTTTGCCCAAAACATCAGGCTCGCAAGACGAAACATAAGCAGAAAATGACGCAAACAAAGACCGACCAAAAGCAATATCAGATTCAGTTTGTTCAAAATAATTTTCAGAAATATTAGTATGAACAACTGGTTCACTCCCAAGAACGTCTCCACATTTTACTTCAGATACTTTATCTGCACATGAAGACGAAATGTTAGGATCAATTGAGCCTTTAGAAACAAAATTTATTGGATCAGACTTCTGTTTCCCAACTAGTTTGCCATTAAATGATGACTTATAGTTTTTGGGACCATAAGTCATTCTACTTTCATTTATCATTTCCTCCTCAGTCATAGGTAAATAAGTATAATTATCATTATAAGGAGGAGGAGCCTTATTAAAACCCAACCCACAACCTTTCTTTTCCTTGTATGCGAGCTGTTGATCACATAAATTTTTTGACCAATTTACTAGAAGAATC
Source organism: Helianthus tuberosus (assembly GCA_030545235.1). Taxonomy (NCBI): domain Eukaryota; kingdom Viridiplantae; phylum Streptophyta; class Magnoliopsida; order Asterales; family Asteraceae; genus Helianthus; species Helianthus tuberosus. Next base: position 21,423,379 of record CM060403.1, read on the forward strand.
AAATTTTTTTATGTTTAGCTCATTTATATGATATCTATCTCTGATATCTTCCAGTTCCTTAGTCAAAATACATACTTTCTCCTGAGCTTCAAGAAAATGGGCTGTTTTTACACTTACATCATCTTTGAGTTTGATGATGTCTTTACGCTGAGCTTCAATCTTTTCTTTATAAAGTTTTTCATTTTTAGATAATGTGAAGTTTTTATTTTTTATATCCTGATAATCCTGAATTAGCTCAGCATTATGTATTCTGTAAGCTTCAACCCTTTCCCTACACTCAGGAGTACAGAAAAGAGAAAGTACCTCTTCTTTGGTGAGACCTTTAACTGGAGCTGAAAGAATCTGAGTCATAAGAGCTAGGTTTTCAGCTGTAGTCTCCTCCTCAGGTGCTGGAGCCTCATCCTCAAAAACAGAAACTTGATCATTTGAAGTCATGAAAGCAATGTTGTTTGAAGCAGCTTGATTTTCTGGAGCTGAAATGTTCAGTCGCTCAATCTCCGAATTCCAATCAAAGTTGATGTCAGGCTGAACCACCAAGGCTTGAGCTAATCCCAGTGGTTGAGGACTTCCAGTAGTAGCATCATCAGTTATACTTGATGTGGTCACAAGAGCTCTTTCACGATTAGGTGTTACGGGCTGGGCAGGAGTCTGTTCTCTATTAATCGGAGGCTTTGTGCAGTTTCGAGCATAGTGTCCTTCCTCGTGACAGTTGTAACAACGTAGTTTAAAAGGCACTGTAGACGCTCCTGTAAATGAAGCACCCCATCTGTTTTTACCAGTTCTTTTCATAAATCTTGTTGCCCTGAATGCAGCCATAGCCATCTGCCAAGTGATATCCATTTCTTCAACATCATCAGGATGAATCTGATGTAAGTCATCGCCACACCATTTAGGAGGGTCAATTTTTCCTGCAACAAATGCATTCAAACAGTTTATAACAGATGCTGCGAAATCCAGATTTTCTTTAGACTGTTGTGTAAAGAAAGCAATCATCTCATTTTTCACAGTGGAAGTAGGAGCAGCAGAGGATGCATTCACAGCGGATGCAGAAGCAGTAGCAGAATGTGATGGAGCAACTTGTGTAGGAGACTGATGTGCTAAAAAGTGGTTAACTAAAACAACTGAATTTACCCTAATTCTAGACTCTCTAAGTTTTAAATTTATAAGACTAAGACTCTCTAAACCCTAAAACACACAACCGGCAAGTGTACCGATCGAATGTAGTATAGCCTAAGGAAGTCCGAGTATCGAACCCTAGAGACTCTACTGATTACGCTAAGACTCTATCTAGACTTAAATTGACACGACTTAACTAATTTGTTTATTGATTGGGGGGGTTTCTAAAAATCCTAAGAATGCAAATAACAAATACTAACTATACTAGACGAACTAGACACGAACTCACACGAAGGCTCTGACCAGTGATGGATGAAGACTACCTAGGCTAGACGCAAGCTAACTCAGAATGGATCTCTATTTGATAATTTTGTGGTGTGGAACCGGGATCTTAAGATGCTAAACCTATTAAGACACCACTAAGCCCCTCAAACACGCTCAAGGCGATTCTTGTGGCACTACCTAGGCTGTTACGTTTACCGGTTTGCTAGATTTCTTTTCCGTCCTCTAGTTTCTTGAAAGTGCTTATGTAAGACGCTCTACTTTGCCGCGCGAACGTCTAAAGCGACAATGGTTTCTAATCTTGGTTTAATAGGCTATGGGATGTTAAGGACTTATAACCAAACCTAGACCTATCAATAACCTCGAGCCTTTCCGCGACGAGTTTAGCAGCACATTTGATTTTATAATATTACCGAGTATTACTTCTAAGGTTACTTAAGCTATTTTCACCCTAAAGGATTAATAATTTATTATGTGATAAAGACCGTCACCTAAATCAAGAAACCCTAATACAACCCTATTATGTGATAAAGACCGTCACCAAGAGTTATATGAAGCAATAAACAATAATAAAACAATGGTCAAACACGCATATGCACCAAGGTAGATTCCCAAAGCTTTTACAATACAAGAATAACCACAACCACGCTAAAAATCAAATAAAGATCCAAACTTTATTAAGCTATTGTCATTAACCTAGGTAGTATATGAAGTTTAGCCAAGAAACATGATCAAAAACATAACAAACAATAATAAATCAGAATTCATCATGAATAAACAAAGATCAAACGAACAAGAAGAATAAACGAGAAGATAAAACCCGAAAATCTTCAAACCCGAGTGTTCCCTAGCCTCCCACGATGATTCCAAGCTTCCCGAATCTTCAAACAGCCTCTAATCCGCCTCCAAGATCGCCCAAGAACCCTAATTTTCGTCTTCAAGTCGTAATAATCCGTCTGATCTCGATTATGAACATATATAACAACCAAAACCCTAATCCCGCTGCTGTAGACAAACTGTTTCACGAACATGACCCCCTCGCGGCCCGCTTATGAGATAAGGGTAAGTTGTCGCGGGCCGCGCGCCACTTATCTTCCGGAAACACAATTTAAGTTCAAACGGCCCGCGAGATGTTTATGCTAAGTTGATGCGGGCCGCCTCAGACCTTCAGATGCGCATTTTTCACTTCGTTTTCGCTCCCGAGCTTTCGGTTCTTGACCCGGTCTTTCCCTTTGTCATATTTTACTCGTTTCTTTCACGTTTCAGCTCCAAACACCTGAAAACACAAATAAATCAAAATCAAATACAATCTAAACTAAAACGACACTAAATCTAACTAAAACCGAACAAACCTAGACGCGAATAAAGATGTATTTTGCAATACATCAAATATCCCCACACTTACTCTTTTTTCGTCCTCGAAAAAGAATTATGCAAACGGAATCATAGTCGGAATAGTCGTTCGGGCCAAAAGTATAAGTTATTTTATTAAAATCGAAACTCGTGTTAGCCGCGATTGCAAGTATATCGATCCACTTAAACCCAACCCGGTTCCAAGCCCTTATCATGCAAGTTTAGTTCAAGTGCGGTCAATCTACCTAGGGTCTCACACTAAGAATTGCAAGTCCACCTAATCCCCCCTCAAGCTTATAGGACAAAAGGAACAACCACTGGGTTATTTCCTAACCGCCTTATACCAAGATCCAAAGAGTTTAAAATCAAATCTATATTTTTTTTTTCATACGAGCTTAGCCTTTGCTTTTTGCTATCCGCGAGGCCCACACTGGGTTGAAAATTTAATGATAAATCACATTTTAATTCCTTAAAAATATGCAACCCGTTTCCCCACACTTAAGATGGAAATAAACCCGGTAACAAACGACTCAAATACAACAACAACAAATACAGGAAACATACCTGAACGTCGACTCGAACCAACCGAACAATGATGGATAAATATGGATGAAGGTCGATATGTGGATGATGGATCGAAACAGCTGAAACCATTGGGCTTGACCAGCCCGTTTGCAACCTTAGTGGGCTCGCGGCCCGCTTGGTAATATAAGCAAGTAAACGCGGGCCGCTTTAACTTAAACATCCGGCAGCCATTTTGTTATCCGCGAGGCCCGCCTACACTTAACCCAGTCTTCATGCGGGCCGCCTTAACAGCAGGTAACATCGAGACAACTTACAGCAGAATAGTGCAGAATTTTTTTTTTCCTATATTCCCAGATTACCCCTGCATGTATTTCGTCGGTTTTTAACATTCAGCAACCTGGTAAACTACTCGAACGTTGATCTCGGCCTCGTGAAGGTGATGCATCCTGCAAAATACTTAACAAAACACGAAACGGACACAAATACGACACTACGACAAAAGACTCAAAAAACACAAAAAACACTAAAAATGACGCAACGATACTAAAACTCTAACTAACGACACGACGCGAACAACGACTCAATGTACAAACTATACAAGTAATCACAAATGTTCACAGAATTACGGAGGATCGTATATGCGGAGCTCACCTCCACACCAACTCGTACGGGCCTTAGCACTACAATTCACAAAATCGCCCGAATCTCTCCTAACTCTCTCATACTCCCTCAAATCGTCATCGGGCGGTTTGAATCTAGACGTTTCATATCGAAACCTATCCTCATGCTGAGCCTTGCTCAGTTTCTCTATCTTAGCTTCTAAACTCATCACTCTCTCCTCTAACTTTTCGACTCTTCCATCCGGCGGATCCCCACACTTGGGTTTTAACATCTCCTCTAAAGTCGGCTCACTCAACATCTCTTTCTCGACTCTCTCACCCTTCTCACTCTCCTCTACCGATGCAATCGCCTCAACTCTCGCACTCGCCCCTCTCGCATTATTCACCTTAAACACTACCGACTCGTCACCCGCTCTAAGTGTAATCGTGCCTAAGAAGACATCTATCAACGCTTTAGCCGTGTTCAAGAACGGGCGCCCTAAAATCAGCAGAACTCTTTCATCGGCCTCCATATCTAACACTACAAAATCAGCCGGAAAAACAAACCTATCAACTTTTACCAACAAATTCTCTACTATCCCCCTAGGATACTTAACCGACTTATCTGCTAACGAGAGGGTCATACGAGTCGATTTCAAATCACCAAGGCCTAGTTTTTCGTAAAATGAATATGGCATCAAATTAATACTAGCACCTAGGTCTGCCAACGCGTGGTTTCTAACATCACCACCAAACAAACAAGGAATCGTGAAAATGCCTGGATCGGTAAGTTTCTCAGGAAGTTTATTTAAGATCACAGCAGAAACCTCTCCACTCAACGGATTACTAGAACTCTCACCTACCTTATCCTTACGCTTGAGAAAATCCTTAAGGAACTTGGCGTACTTAGGCATGGATCTCAAGGCTTCTATAAACGGAAGATTCACCTTCAGCTGAGTGAACATCTCAAGAAATTTCTCGTATTCCCTAGCATATATCTGTTGCCTAGCACGAGCGGGAAACGGAAGACGCGAAATATCAATCACAGGTGGTGGTGGCCGAACCTTCTTCGGCTGCTTCTCCTCTTTCTTCTCTACTGGCAACTCCTCGGCGTGTGCGGTACTTGCTGGGTCTAGCCTAATGTGCACCTTGCCTGGAGCCTCCATCTCAATCACCTCATCCACATCATCATCTTCTCCTTCCTCAACTCTCTCTCTCACAACCTCTCCTAGACTCAACCCACTGCGAGTAGTAATTGCTTTAACAGAATGGTGGACTGGGTGAGTAGTACCTGAATACTGACCAGAAGGGGACTCTTTCAACTGCCTAGCTATATCCCCTACTGTTCTCTGAAGATCTAGAAGAGTGGACTCTTGATTTTTAAGCTGAAGTTCATGATTTTTGTTAATCTGCTCCTGATTCTTAGCTACAGTCTGATTATGCGTTATCATCTGAGCAAACATCTCCTCTAACCTACTCAAACTACCCTGTAAACCCTTATCACTACCTTGACTCTCCTGATTCGACCCTCCACTCGCAAACTGACCTCCTGAACCACTATACTGACCACTCTGACCCGAACCACTACTCATGTAAAGACCTGGCCCCCTATTTTGATACTGACCAGATGGAAAACCAGGGGGATTGCCAGAAGAATGATAACTACTACCACTAACCTGCCAGTTGGAGTTATAATTATTATTATTTCCAAATAGACCCCTAGACTGACCGGCTATGTACTCTACCTGCTCTAACTTAAGTGTGGGACAATCGAGTGTATCGTGACCTCCCCTACAAACCTCACACCTATCAACTTTCTTCTTAATCTCATCTATCTCTCTCCTCATCTCTTGCCTCAAATCGTGCTTCACACTCTCGACTATAGCAGCTACCGATGTACCCAAGCTAACTTGGTTTACCCCTCGACCGGTCGAGGTGGTAGTAACAGGAATGGAAGTCCTGCCAGTAGTGCTGTAATCCATATCAGAATGTGCAAAGCTCTCAAACAAATCATTGCACTCCGTCACTGTCTTCTTTCCCATAAGCTGACCTCCTGCTGAAGTATCGAAACGAGCTCTAATCTCAGGAGTAAGACCATTATAGAATTTCTCAACTAACGCCCAGTCGGATAACCCATGCTGCGAACAACGAGAGAGAAGCGTCTGAAAACGCTCCCAAGCTAAGTGATACGGCTCATCAGGCTCCATACGAAGGAGTGTATCTGATCACGAAGGCGAGACGCCTTGGCTGGCGGAAAATACTTGGCTAAAAATGCATCGCGAAGACCAGCCCAAGTAGTGAAAGTGCCTGCGGGCTGAGAATCAAACCAGACGGCTGCGCGTCCAGCGAGTGAAAACGGAAAGACCTGAAGGTACCTAGCATCTAGATTGACACCCTCGATGGAATAGGTGCCACAGAGACGAGTGATGCGATTTATGTGGGCGGGAGCATCCTCGTCATCACGACCATGGAACTGGCAAGAATTGGTGATGGCGGTCATGATGTAAGAAGGAATCTGCCAAGACCTATCGTTCGCGATATTCGGAAGGGTGATGGGCGATGTAGCACCGGTGAAACCGGTGGTAGCCTGCTGGTAAACGGTACGGTTCGCCATGTGAACTACGGGTGGAGGACTAGGCGAACGAGAACGGGAGGGTGGTGGGGAAACGTGAGGTGAAATGTGTGGTGATGGCGTTGGTGTAAAATCGAAGGCGGGGGTGGAATGCAGAACTGAAGAAGACGAAACAGACGACTCAACTGTAAACAGAGGTGGCGGAGGTCCCTGTGAACGCGTATGGGGCATCCACCAAAGACGAACTACGAAGAGACTCTAACAAAGACTCACTAACCTAGAAAAGACACTAAAGCAAATATTTTTTTTTTATTTTTAAAAATTTTTAGACTCCTACGACTCAAATAACACAAATAGCACGTATGATGTCAAACAAGTCCAAACAAAGTAATCAACGCAATCGCCAAAGAGTCCCCGGCAACGGCGCCAAAAACTTGATGTGCTAAAAAGTGGTTAACTAAAACAACTGAATTTACCCTAATTCTAGACTCTCTAAGTTTTAAATTTATAAGACTAAGACTCTCTAAACCCTAAAACACACAACCGGCAAGTGTACCGATCGAATGTAGTATAGCCTAAGGAAGTCCAAGTATCGAACCCTAGAGACTCTACTGATTACGCTAAGACTCTATCTAGACTTAAATTGACACGACTTAACTAATTTGTTTATTGATTGGGGGGGTTTCTAAAAATCCTAAGAATGCAAATAACAAATACTAACTATACTAGACGAACTAGACACGAACTCACACGAAGGCTCTGACCAGTGATGGATGAAGACTACCTAGGCTAGACGCAAGCTAACTCAGAATGGATCTCTATTTGATAATTTTGTGGTGTGGAACGGGGATCTTAAGATGCTAAACCTATTAAGACACCACTAAGCCCCTCAAACACGCTCAAGGCGATTCTTGTGGCACTACCTAGGCTGTTACGCTTACCGGTTTGCTAGATTTCTTTTCCGTCCTCTAGTTTCTTGAAAGTGCTTATGTAAGACGCTCTACTTTGCCGCGCGAACGTCTAAAGCGACAATGGTTTCTAATCTTGGTTTAATAGGCTATGGGATGTTAAGGACTTATAACCAAACCTAGACCTATCAATAACCTCGAGCCTTTCCGCGACGAGTTTAGCAGCACATTTGATTTTATAATATTACCGAGTATTACTTCTAAGGTTACTTAAGCTATTTTCACCCTAAAGGATTAATAATTTATTATGTGATAAAGACCGTCACCTAAATCAAGAAACCCTAATACAACCCTATTATGTGATAAAGACCGTCACCAAGAGTTATATGAAGCAATAAACAATAATAAAACAATGGTCAAACACGCATATGCACCAAGGTAGATTCCCAAAGCTTTTACAATACAAGAATAACCACAACCACGCTAAAAATCAAATAAAGATCCAAACTTTATTAAGCTATTGTCATTAACCTAGGTAGTATATGAAGTTTAGCCAAGAAACATGATCAAAAACATAACAAACAATAATAAATCAGAATTCATCATGAATAAACAAAGATCAAACGAACAAGAAGAATAAACGAGAAGATAAAACCCGAAAATCTTCAAACCCGAGTGTTCCCTAGCCTCCCACGATGATTCCAAGCTTCCCGAATCTTCAAACAGCCTCTAATCCGCCTCCAAGATCGCCCAAGAACCCTAATTTTCGTCTTCAAGTCGTAATAATCCGTCTGATCTCGATTATGAACATATATAACAACCAAAACCCTAATCCCGCTGCTGTAGACAAACTGTTTCACGAACATGACCCCCTCGCGGCCCGCTTATGAGATAAGGGTAAGTTGTCGCGGGCCGCGCGTCACTTATCTTCCGGAAACACAATTTAAGTTCAAACGGCCCGCGAGATGTTTATGCTAAGTTGATGCGGGCCGCCTCAGGCCTTCAGATGCGCATTTTTCACTTCGTTTTCGCTCCCGAGCTTCCGGTTCTTGACCCGGTCTTTCCCTTTGTCATATTTTACTCGTTTCTTTCACGTTTCAGCTCCAAACACCTGAAAACACAAATAAATCAAAAGCAAATACAATCTAAACTAAAACGACACTAAATCTAACTAAAACCGAACAAACCTAGACGCGAATAAAGATGTATTTTGCAATACATCAAATATCCCCACACTTACTCTTTTTTCGTCCTCGAAAAAGAATTATGCAAACGGAATCATAGTCGGAATAGTCGTTCGGGCCAAAAGTATAAGTTATTTTATTAAAATCGAAACTCGTGTTAGCCGCGATTGCAAGTATATCGATCCACTTAAACCCAACCCGGTTCCAAGCCCTTATCATGCAAGTTTAGTTCAAGTGCGGTCAATCTACCTAGGGTCTCACACTAAGAATTGCAAGTCCACCTAATCCCCCCTCAAGCTTATAGGACAAAAGGAACAACCACTGGGTTATTTCCTAACCGCCTTATACCAAGATCCAAAGAGTTTAAAATCAAATCTATATTTTTTTTTCATACGAGCTTAGCCTTTGCTTTTTGCTCTTTTTTTTTTCGTTCGTGAGACTAGACGATGCTTTCCCTAACCAAGCGGTAATCCGACTGTAGAGTCGCTATCCCCAATCACAGACTACATAGGTTTCGGTACTTTTATTCGGCAAGTCGATTTCACACATCCCAGAGGCATTCCGGCTGTAGAGTCGCTATCCCCAACTCGGATTACATAGGCCTGTGCTACTTTCATTTAGTTTCTAGCTCACTTTTATTCTATTTTTTTTTCAGCGAGATAATGATAAAAAAACTCTAACTATCTTAGCTTATAACGGCATCCCTTATACTATTATTGGTGGTTTCAATTTCCCCACTTTCCCTAGATGAGAACCCACTAGTGGACCGACAATTAGGTATATTTAAGATCAAAGAAACCCAGAACCGAACCGAGCCTACCCGCGCATCCCAAACTAGACACAAGCACGATTATTTATTCTCATATTATTATTATTTGAACCCGAACAAAAACCCAACTTTTCTATCATTTTCCGTTTTTATTTTGCAAACTTCTTATTTCAAAAGACATTTTCTGATTTTTTTTTTTTTTTTTTGAATTTTTCAATTTTTTAATGACTCAAGACTCTACTAACTAGACACTAAACGATAGTTCCCATCCCCACACTTAAACTCTACATTGCCCTCAATGTAGGATGGAAACCGACTCAAAAACTAAAAATAAATAAGAAATAAAAAACCAAAAGGGCAAATCGGAAAGGACTTAGCTGATTTTATAACGCGTAAGCTCCAAATCTCTCGTCCAATCCAGCTCGATCGTATAGCATTTCATTCGCGATCGGCTTTTGACACCAACTGACATGCTTGATAAATGCCTTGAATCTGATCAACAGCTCCAAATTCACCCGAATGGAGATTGAGTACGAGTGGTACATATTCGAACCTGCATCAACAAAAACAAGCAAAATACCAAAGCAATACCGACTCGAAACACAAAATGACTCAAAAACTACTAACTTAGACGCAAGGTACAAAATAAAAGACTCAAAGTACACCACCGAATTACCATCTTACCCCCTCCCGGCACTTTGCTCGCCCTCGAACAACCCTAGTGCCAAGACTAACCAAATGTGGATGCAACGGATAACGAGTTGAAAATTTAATGATAAATCACATTTTAATTCCTTAAAAATATGCAACCCGTTTCCCCACACTTAAGATGGAAATAAACCCGGTAACAAACGACTCAAATACAACAACAACAAATACAGGAAACATACCTGAACGTCGACTCGAACCAACCGAACAATGATGGATAAATATGGATGAAATCCTCCTTGAGACAAGAGAGCTGCATTGTTATTGTTTGACGAAGTAGGAGCAACAGAGAATCCTGCAGCTAGCATGCTGTTCTTATAGTTGGTTTCTCTTTGTTTGTCATCTAGTTCACAGGCTTTGATATGAGAAATCATCTCTGACAAACTGCACCTAGCAAGATCTTTTGTTTTCTTGATCACAGCAACATGATGATCCCAGCTTTTTGGCAGCGCATTTAGAAGTTGCCTATTTGTCGAAGCATTTGATGTATGAATTTCTTCCATCTGCATTTGAGTGACCAATTTAACAAACCTCTGAAGTTGGTTATCAACAGTTTCTCCATAAATATGGTTGAAATTGTTGAAATTTTGTCTCAGCAAATTTCTTCGACTCTCCTTCATGTCCTCATTTCCTTCATAAACATCGATCAGAGACTCCCACAGTTCTTTGGCGGATTTGCAGGTACGAAAACCAATAGCAATGTCTGGACCCAATCCCATGGTCAAATATGACAGCGCCCTTTCATCTTCTTCAATTATATTGAAATCATCTTCAGTATATTGACTTTTGGGTTTCTTCACTTTTATACCAGGTTCCGTGGAACTATCCATCATGATCTCCCTTGGACCTCTCAAAATACTTCTCCAGATTTTAGAATCTTTGACTTTCACATGTTGTTCAAAACGCCACTTCCACTCAGGAAAGTCATTAGCATCGGTCAACCTTGGAATGCGCGTAGTGGTCCCAACCTTTGAATCCAGTTCTTGTTGTTTGTTAAGGGCAGCCAAGTCAACATTATTTGCAGACATGATTAATTAATCAATTAATTATTTAAGTCCAAAGATTCTGTTCACAGTTCAAAGTCCAAAGTTACGTTGCAAATTGTCGTTGCTAGTCGAGACCACGGTTGCGAGTCTAGACCACAAGCAGACAACTCGAGACTGAAAATGGTTGCGAGTCGAGACTAGAAGCAGACAACTCGAGACCTTAGTTGATTGCGAGTCGAGACCAAAAGCAGACAAGTCGAGACCACAGATGGTTGCGAGTCGAGACCAAAAGCAGACAACTCGAGACCTTAGTTGATTGCGAGTCGAGACCAAAAGCAGACAAGTCGAGACAGCTGGTTGCGAGTCGAGACCTGCAAAACAAATGTGAGATAAAACTATTGACTCGTAATCCCTGATTTTCAGCACTTTTCAAAAATTCAAAGATATCGTAATCTTTGAATTTTCTTTGATCACCAAAATTCGAGAAATCAGCAAACAACTCTCTGAAATTACACAAACCAAAATCAGTAACTTCTTTCGATAATTTCTAAGAACAGTTTGAAGATTGAATGATCCGTAGACAGAACATGCAACCAAAACTGTTATCACTGCAAAACAAACACTATAAAAACTGGATCAGTAACATAAGATGTCCTTGAATCAGAATGATATCAAAACCGAACCAAGATTGGTTTCTTGGCTCTGATACCAATTGTAAAACCCGTTAGGATCCTTCAATGAAATCAAACGTGACTTGTGAAAGTGCGGAAATCAATCACAAGTTGATTCAAGAACAATAGTATGAATGAGACAATAATATTCAATCACAAACCGAAATATCTTGCATTCAAAGATGAACAATGACTGATACAAGACTTCCTTGTTTTGACAAGTCCTTCCTTGTTCGCTCCTTCTAACCGATCAACCCTAACACCATAGTTTAGGTTTGCTTAAATACTAAACATAAGGATTACTAGACTAGGCCCACTCGAAACCATCTATACTAACCCAACCCATACATGTCGACCCAAAATATAAACCAAACAATTACAAAATCAACCCTTTAACTAAGCAATCCTTCATGTATAAACCTTCAGGTTCCAACAGAGAGAACCCCCATTCTCCTTGTGGCGAGTCTAACGGCTTTCTATTTTGCAGTAATCACCGGAGAAGGAAGATAGCCAAACCCCCGAATCAACGAGAGGAATAACCTTTTTATGCAGAGACTAAACCCCTGATCTGATTGATTCTGGTCAATTCCGATCACTGTTTCTTCATTGGCTCCCATTGATCCTTCAATTTCTATTTCATCTTCTCGTTTGATTCATCTCTTCTCATTTTCTATTGTTTATGGCAAAAGTTCAGTCGAATCAACCACAAGGTCCTCGACCAGAGAACAGGGGCAATTTTGCTCATGTTTCCCGCGTCGAGGGAATTGTGGAAGAAGCATCCAATGATAACGATGTCCGCAACAACATTAATCACGAAAACAATCATGTTACACCAGGAATACAACCTGAAATCCCGATCAGTTCAATTTTACCTCCTGGTGAAACTCCGATTTCATGGTACGTGAAACCCAAGGTGCAATAAACGCAGTCTACGCACAGCTCTGTGCGCAAGCTGCTCAACCTGCAACACAATCACATAGATCTGCACCTCGAGTGTTGCACTACGATGCACCATCACACATGTCAGTAGATGATACGGAAGTCTATGCCAGATCTACCACCAAGTATGAATCCACTCACTTTGAATCCAGGCGACGAGATCATCGTGATGAACAGTATTCTCACAGACGTCAGTCAGTTCATTCACGTTTGGGCCCGCGTTCTTCTCAGAAACGGGACAACCAAACTGAGGAATATGACTAGACGTATCATGAAGACGACAACATAAGCATTTTCAGTCGATTGCAGAGAGATCATGCAAACTACAAGCCAAAAGTCTGCGCAGTTTACAACCCAGAAGCGGAGTATGATTACTATCTGATTTATCGACCAGCAGAAGCTGCTGAAAATTCAAAGTTCGTCAAAGAGATTGCACTAGCTCCCCTGGAGCGGTCAAAATTACCTTCAAATGTGGGGAAGTTCAATGGATTATTAGATCCCGATGATCACCTGCACGTGTTCACCAGCGCAGGATTAGTCGGAGGATGGACACTACCCATGTGGTGCCACTTGTTTGTCCAAACCCTAACAGGCGCCGCACGCCTTTGGTTTGACAACCTACCAGTAGGCAAGTTAACATCATGGGTCGATCTGAAGGAAAAATTTCTGGTCCATTTCAGTCAACAATGCAGGTCTATTCGAGACTCTGCGGATGTCATGAACATCTGGCGAAGGGACGATGAAAGCTTGGAAGACTTCATCACAAGATAAAACAAAGAAGTATTGGAAATTGGCGATGTGCACGAGCACTTAATCAGCGGGCAGTTCAAATACACGGTAAGGTGCGATGATATGATCAAAGTATTGTCAGGGACTGAAGGTTTGCCGAAAAGTTGGGAAAAGTTTATGGCAGTGGCCAAAGTCTATGCTCAAACAGAGCGCAATTTAAGTTCCAACAGACCACCAATGCCCCAAAACAGCCCCCAAGACATGAGCGGAAGCAGCGGTAAGAAATTCAAGAAAAGTTGGAAAGACTCATCCTCAAGCGCATACTCTTCAGACAACGCCCGCGCGACAATCAACAAGCTCACAGCTCAAAAAGAAGCCAAACAAGAAAACCGTGAAAGGCAGTGGACGCCTCTCACCAAGACACCAGCGGAAGTGCTCAGCACTGAAGATTACCAGTTCAAAATACCACCGCCGATGAAAAACAAAAGAGGGTAAGATCCAAACCTCTACTGCAAATACCACAAATATAATGGCCACACGACAAACAACTGCATCAGTCTCCGCACGGAAATAGAAAAAGCGCTTAAGAGTGGGGAACTTACCCATCTAGTTCAGAACGTGCGCAAAGAAATCAAGCAGATCACGCGCGGAGACGATGGGCCAACTAACAAAAAAGCTAAACAAAACCCAAGGTGGATCGACGCGCATACAATCATAGTTTCCTTCATATTTGGCAGGTTCTTCAACTTACCAACTTATGGCACAAGGACTATTTGTATGCGCAGTAATTTAAGTTTCATTATTTATCCTAACAACAGCTTTGTAATACATGGCCTCTGCGCCTTATCCGAATCAATACAAAGTTCGTTACATTATCTATGTTTATTAAAAATGCATGCGATTTCTTTTGGTAAGCGCAAAAACACTATGGTAACCTAACACAAGTCTCACGAACGGTCCGTGGTCACAAGTACCGCGCAAGGTCCAGCCCTACGTTCACACATGAGCTTTATACCATCCTTATTCGCCTTACCTAAACAAAGTAACTGTACTCATGCAACACATTGTAATTCAAACATACCATACATTTATAAAGTTACTTGCGCAGTAGTGCATTAACAAAAATTTACATGCACAGTAGTGCATCAACAAAGTTACTTGCGCGAAAGCGCATTAACAAACCCACATCCCAAACCTGTTCAAACTACAAATGTTCAACAACCATAGAAAGATACAAAGAAAAACTATTCTAGGTCTTCATCCTCTTCTCCTTCATCTGGAAACACCTCCTTCAATTGCGCCACAAAATCATCAGCCTGACGCGCAGTAGTGACCAGGTCCATCACGGGAAGCTGTAAGTTGTTGTATTCACTCTTAGCAGCAGCATGGGCAGCTCCGGTATCAACTCCATGCGTGGCGGATCTGCTGGTATCCCAATTAACCCTTACTGCATTATTAACATGTTGGGTACATTCTGTATACCCTTAGGCGTATCCATCATTATGCGAAGTAACCATCAGATGAGCAACCATTTGATCCAAATCGATGGAGTTGAGGACAGAATTTGCAACCTGCGCAATACAACAAATAAGAAGATGTACAAACACATCAAAATATAACAAGGAAGTGACACACTTACTTTATAATCCCGCGATGCTTCATCCAGAGCATAGCATCCTTTAAAGGCTCAACCAGATTCTCCGCCATCACTCGAGCAGTTTCAGAATCTTCCAACTTTCCTTCAGCCTCTGCTAGACGGCGGGAAGTCTCGGCTTTCTCAACCCTCTCAAGCTGCAAATCTTTCTTGACAGACTCGAGCTCCGCTTTAACTTGTTCCTGATCAGATAACAAAGACGTAAGTTCTTCTATCTCGTTATCTCTAAGGGCAAGGGTAGCGCAGGTTTGTACCTCTCTTTGTTCACTCCTCTCTCTATAAGAGCGGGCTTCATCACGGGCTGCCTCAGCCTTTGTTTTCTCCTTCTTTAACTTTTCAATCTCTGACTTGAGACTGTTAATGTTATTCCGGAGACCCATCTTCTCATTATTATATTTATCACAAATTTCTTTCCAACGCTTTCGAGCCTCCGCAAGTTGAGCAGCCTCAGCCTCTGCTTTTCGTTTCCAACAATCAGCAGACCACTCCTCAGTTTTCTGCTCACTCTAAAATTTGGATCGATCAGCCTCTAACTTAGCCCTCAACAGGGCAACCTTCGCCTTCTCTTCATCAGCTTCCTTCTTTGACGCTTCAAAAGCAGCCCACACCTTATGCATACTGCGCCATTCGCGCACTATTCGGTGGGTAGTGGAAGTCGAGCTGGCAGTCTCTTCAAGATGAGCATGGTATGTCTAATCATGAGTACGCTCCTCTTGAAATTTCACCTCAGCACGAGGGAAAACGCCTTGTATCCAATCCCGGCAGACCTGCCACTCAGTAAAAGTATCACCCTGCTTGAGCTTCCATACAGGCGCATGGATCTCAGAAGCCCTCCTCTCTGAATAAGATCTGTAATAATAATCTCCCGGAGTTTCTTCCGGGCGGATGGGAGAATCCTCTTCCTGATAAATAAAGCCTTGATCAGCAACGGGGCTTCGCTCAATGTCATCTTGAGGGGGAGCAGAAGTATTTGTGGGATCAGAAATGGTTATTACTGGGTCTTCCTGAATGGTTTTCCCTTTCTCAGGCTCGCGCGCTTTAACTACAGGAGACTTAGGCTTGGTAACACCAACATCCACAGCCTCCGTCTCCACAACCTTCTCCGCCTCCACCTCAACTTCGATCGTTTTCTCAACTTCAACTTCAGGTATTTTCACATCAACAACCTTCTCTGCCTCCGTTTCAACAGCCTTCGTACCTTCCAACTATTCCATAATAGATGTGCGAGGTGGCGAAGGCGAGAGATCATCATTAAAAACAGATGATGACTACGCGCGGACAGAAGGAATCGGCTTTTCTGCAAAAATAAAGGTAATATTAACATAAAGTATTGAGGAAACAACAACTAAAAAAGATACTCACCTGGAGAAAGTTTCGCAACAAAGGCATCCAGATTGCCCTTTTTGCCAATTTTCCTTCTTGGCACCTTCTTGGCGGGCTGCGCCGCAACTTCAACTTCAACTTGCTTCCGTTTCACCGCTTTAGTCCTCACCAGAGGCTCTGGACTTGAATCCAGATCTATGGGTTCATCTGGGTTTGAAGCAGGGATATCCGCAGTATCTTGAGGCTCTGGCTTGGGCTTCTTAACAACTATAGGCGCAAGACCTCCTAATGTCACACCCCAACCGATGGTGGAAACATCGGGATGAGACGAAGTGTGTATAGATTGCAAGAGACTTCATAACACTATGTGACAATATTTAGTTAAATTCAAATTTCATTGCAAGTGCTAAATCGTCATACAACATTGTTCAAATTCAACATAACATCAAAAGATAGATAGATTAAAGGTGTGTATCTAGTCCACCCTAAACTTGTTTCATCATTCATCCATACTTCTTTAATCAACCTGCAACATGTATTAAAATAGAGTTTCAATGCAAAAGCAATGGCGAGTATACAAGTTTGTTTACATAGCATAATAGAATAAAAACTCAAATCCAACATGATTCATAATATGTGATTACTAGTATGCAATTTTGGCGTACAATATGATCAAACCCTAGAATACAACGCATAAAATAGCCTAATCCCAATAGTTTAGCGGGGTGCTAATGTTTAACTTAACAATACCCAATAGAATAGCGGGCGGGGCGTTAATCCTATAGCGCTATAATTGTTAAGGTGGGCGAGCAAAGTTAATGAGCATATAACGTTCCAAATCGTTCACATAGCATACGAGAATAACAAGTAAGTCACATTAGTTTCATGCTTGATCAAGGATTGAGTATGTTTAGTTTAAAAGTTTTTTTTGCGTAATTATACATGTTGCATCCCAAAGTGTAAAAGGGGAAAAAGGGATCGAGTATACTCACGGTGGTTGCAAGCTTTCCTACTTGAAATCCCGCGAGTGAGTTGGTGGATGGATTAGTTTGGAGCACCTAGTCCTTCTACACGAGGAAACATAGGTGTGTGAGTTTGGCATTAAACAGAAGATTATGGATTCGGTTTTAACATAGCATAAAGTACAATATAAAAATAATCATCTTTAACTTATACTCTTATATGACACTATGTAACCACTAGGGTTATATTGTATTTCATGGGTAGTACACCCATTAGAATCATATCAAGGTTCTAAGTCTTAGATGATATTCTACTACTTTAACATATAAACACAAGTTCAACGTTAAAGGTTTGAATGAGTATATATATATATATATATATATATCTAGGGTACATATTATTTAGTCCAATAATTCATGTAGGAGGTAGAAGATTAGTATCTTCATTTAGGCACCTCGAGTTTATCATAGATGTCATGTATGGGGTAGGAAGACAAGCTTCCATTTAGGAACCCCTTGAATGTTCACCACTTCACTTGATGTAAAGACAACCAAGGAGGGTCAAGAACTAGGATTAGTATAATAATATAAACAACCTAACTAAAGAGAAATCATCAAATCATGTGAGGATTTTATGTTGGAACAACCCATGTTGTTCCACAATCACTCTACATCAAGATCTAAGCTTGAACATGACTTGTGGGCGAAATACCCTAAACAAAACAGAAAGTATTTGAGGTTTTAACCTCTGATTTTGCATGTCTCAACCTTGTTTTTAAGCTTAACTAACCATGGGTGAGGTTATAAGCATTAGGACATAGGCTTGAGGTGTGTTAGACACAAGTATGATAAGTTTTTGAATAATACCAAACAAAACAGAAAGTTTAGGTCCTTTTTAGGGCAATTCCAAACATGATTTCTCCAGGGAAAAACCAAGGAATCAAACCCAAGGACATAACAAAGCAATAGAAGAAAGAATCAAGTGATTTGGAGTGAAAACAAGCAAGTTACACCCACTTTTGTTAAGATGTAAGAATCTGTCCAAAAACTCAGATTGCTGCAAATTGAGAGTGAATTTGTGAAGTGTAATGAGTTGTGAAAGTCTAAAATGGGTTGGAGAAGGTGTGTATTTATAGTGGAAGAGATTAGAGATGATTGGAGGTGTTTAGAGGTGGGTTAAAGGTGATTGGGTGAGGTTTAAACTTGGGATTTCGTGCAATAGCTGGAAGAAAACACAAGTTCTGCCGAAACAGGGCCTTGGCATGACGCCAAGGGCCCTAGCGTCACGCGGCGCCTCCATTTGGGGGAGTTTGGCCTTTTTACACTTTAGTCCCTGTAGTTTAAGTTTGATGCTTTTAGGTGCATTCTTGATAGTTTAGGGACTTGTTTTGATATAAAAGCATAGTATAAGGCATAGTCAAGCGTGGTGATCATAGTCAAAGCATAATTGAGCGTATAAATGTCATAATCAAGTATCGTTTTCGTTCAAAACACGTTTCATGCATAAGTTTAGTTTAATTACAAGTTTAGCACATAGTTTCCGAGAATAACGTTTAAACATCAATTGATTCACCAAATCGACATACGAGCATATATAACGTGTGTATAACATATTTGTAACAAAATACGAGTTTCATTAATGATCCAAGTCTCGGGTTTACAATGATTACAAGGAAAGAACGATTACAAGAATACAAGGTTTCCAAAAATAGAAATACGGACAAAACTTTCTATAAATGGAAAGTACAAAAGAGCCGGGCGTTACAGTCTCCCCTCCTTTAGGAAATTTCATCCCGAAATTTAGGAAGACATAGGCAAAAGATGAGGGTACTTCTTCTTCATCTCGCTCTTGAATTCCCAAGTAAATTCAGCGCCACGTTTACCTTCCCTTCGAACCTTGACGATAGGAATTTTACTGCGCCTCAATAACTTGACTCCTTGATCCACAATTTCGACGGGTTTTTCCATAAAGTGCATGGTTTCGTTGATTTGGAGATCTTCGAGAGGAACATGGAGTCCCTCATCAGCGAGACATTTCTTTAAATTGGAGACATGAAACGTCGGATGAACTTTGTTGAGCTCTTGAGGTAAATCGAGTCGATAAGCCACCGCACCAATCCTTTCGAGTACCTTGAAGGGACCAACATAGCGAGGGGCAATCTTTCCCTTTTTACCAAAACGAACCACTCCTTTCCAAGGAGACACTTTGAGTAAAACGTGATCCCCAATGTTGAATTGCATCGGTTTGCGTCCCTTATCAGCATAGACCTTTTGACGATTTCGAGCTTTGAGTAGATTATCGCGGATTTGGTGGATCTTATCCGTTGCTTCTTGTATGATCTCAGGGCCAGTAAAATGTTTGTCACCAATCTCGTGCCAGTTTAAAGGAGATCGGCATTTGCGACCATACAATGCCTCGAATGGAGCCATTTTAATACTGGAGTGGTAGCTATTGTTGTACGAGAACTCGACCAAAGGTAAATGCACATCCCAACTACCACCAAAGTTGATGACACAAGAACGGAGCATATCCTCTAGGGTTTGGATAGTACGTTCAGTCTGTCCATCCATTTGAGGATGAAAAGCCGTACTGAGATTCAAATGCGTACCCATAGCGGACTGAAAGGTTTGCCAGAGACGCGGAGTAAATCGACCATCGCGATCAGAAATGATGTCGAGAGGAATACCATGATGGCGTATGACTTCATCGGTATAGATGCGAGCAAGTCGTTCAACCTTGAAATCTTCACGAATAGGAATGAATTGAGCGGATTTGGTCAAACGATCAATGATCACCCAAATGCTATCGTGACCAGAGGGTGTACGAGGGAGTTTAGTTATGAAGTCCATCGCAATGCTATCCCATTTCCAAACGGGGATTTCAGGTTGTTCGAGTAGACCGGAAGGTCCTTGATGCTCGGCCTTGACTTTCGAACAGGTAAGACACTTAGAGATGTACACGGCAATGTCCCTCTTCATACCGGGCCACCAATAAGATGTTCGTAGATTATGGTACATCTTGTCGGCACCAGGATGAATTGAGTACTTGGATTTGTGTGCCTCATTCATAATGAGATCACGAAGATTGTCGCGATCTGGTACCCAGATGCGATCACGACAGTAGAGTAGGCCGTCAGATTTTGAAGAGAGTAGGTCTTCGGAAGCTCTACGTATTTCTACAGGCATGGAACCTTCATTGATAGACGAATATTGCGCTTCACGAATGCAATTGTGAAGATCGCTCGAGATGTGAAAACAACGAATGTAATCTACATGAGTCTTACGACTGAGTGCATCGGCCACGACATTCGCTTTACCAGGGTGATAGTGAATCTCGCAGTCGTAGTCGTTAAGTAATTCTACCCAACGTCACTGACGCATATTAAGCTCTTTTTGGTCAAAGATGTGCTGTAGGCTCTTATGGTCAGTGAAAACCACACACTTCGTACCATACAGGCAGTGTCGCCAAATCTTTAACGCAAAAACAACGGCGCCAAGCTCGAGGTCATGGGTAGTATAATTCTTCTCATGTATTTTGAGTTGGCGAGAGGCATAAGCGATGACCTTGTCTCGTTGCATGAGAACACAACCAAGACCACGATTTGAGGCATCACAATACACCACGAAATCATCATTCCCCTCAGGGAGAGAAAGAATAGGAGCGTTGCAAAGCATGTCCTTGAGAGTCTGAAAAGATTTCTCTTGCTCAGGACCCCAAGCAAAAGGTTTCTCTTTTTGAGTCAACGAAGTAAGAGGAACGGCGATTTTTGAAAAATTCGAGATGAATCGGCGGTAATAACCCGCCAATCCTAAGAAGGAACGGATTTCAAAAGGAGATTTAGGCGCGGTCCAATTCTTCACTGCTTCAATTTTGGAGGGATCAACGTGGATTCCTTTTTCACTAACAACGTGTCCAAGGAATTGGACTTCTTTAATCCAAAACTCGCATTTGGAGAACTTAGCGTATAAACGTTCAATACGTAAGAGCTCGACTATAAGACGAAGATGACGTTCATGATCGGCTTGAGATTTAGAATAAATGAGAATATCATCAATGAAGACGATCACAAAACGATCCAAGTAGAGCTTACAAACACGATTCATAAGATCCATGAACACAGCGGGTGCATTGGTCAAGCCAAAAGGCATAACCACGAACTCGTAGTGCCCACAGCGAGTGTGAAAAGCGGTTTTGGGGATGTCCTCGTCGAGAACACGAAGTTGGTGATAACCAGAACGAAGATCGATCTTGGAGAAACAGGTATCGCCTTGAAGTTGATCAAAGAGATCGTCTATACGCGGAAGAGGGTAACGATTCTTGACGGTGAGTTTGTTAAGCTCACGATAATCGATGCACATGCGGAAAGAGCTATCCTTCTTTTTGACGAAGAGCACAGGAGCACCCCAAGGTGAGGTACTTGGACGAATGAAACCCTTATCGAGGAGTTCTTGAAGTTGCGTAGATAATTCTTGCATCTCAGAAGGTGCAAGACGATAAGGAGCTTTAGCAACTGGAGTCGCACCAGGTACGAGGTCAATACGAAAGTCAACAGATCGAGGTGGAGGAGGACCAGGTAAATCTTCAGGAAAGACGTCAGGGAAGTCGCGCACCACTGGAACATCACTTAAACTCTTTCCCTTGCCCTTTTCTTCCACAACGTGGGCTAAAAAGGCAAGGTACTGTTTGCGTAAGTACTTGTTCGCTTGTGTGCAGGACATCAACTTCAGTCCCTTTGAAGGTCGGTCTCCATAGACGTGCAAAACATCACCAGATGGAAGGGGTAAACGAACGTATTTCTCGTGACAAGCGATTTCAGCACGGTTCTTTTGGAGCCAATCCATGCCTATGATGACGTCGAAACTACCCAGTTGCATGGGTATGAGGTCGATAGGGAAAACGTGTTCGTTAAGAGTAAGACGACAATCTCGAAGAATGGAATCGACTAGGATGGATTTGCCATTTGCGACTTCAACGGAAAATGACTTAGGTAGCTTAGAGCGTGTGCAATTTAACAACGATTCGAATTCTAAGGACACAAAGCTTTTGTCCGCACCAGTATCAAACAGTATCGAAGCATAAAGATGGTTAACAAGGAACGTACCATTAACGACATCATTGTCGTTGCGCGCTTGATTCGCGTTCAGGTTGAAAGCGCGTCCACGAGGAGGTTGTTGTTGCTCTTGATTCCATTGTGGGCATTGAGGACGAAGATGATTAGTATCCCCACATTTGAAACAAGCCCTAGCTGGTCTTGCGTTTTGAGGAGCAGGTGGAGCTTGTTGTGCTTGCTGAGCTTGTGGTGCTTGCTGGGGTTGATAGCGACAAAAGGCGGTGTCATGTCCATAACGGTTAAAAGTGGTACAACGACGACACCTGGCATTGGCGGGATGGTGATAGTTACAAGTGGCACACTTGGGGTGAATCCCAGTGTACGACTTTTGGGTGTTATCAGGAGCAACAGGATTTGGGTTAACGGGTGGCACAATCGCATTGCAAACAGGGTTCAATTGCTTTCGCTTCTTCCCCCTATTGCTACTCGACTGTTGGGTAATTTGGTTGGCTGGCTTGAAAGAAGCGGGGTTTGCGGCTTGTTTATCGCGTACATGGTTGTTGTCCAGGGAAGCGGCCAAACGATAAACAGCTTCGATATTGTCAAGTTTGGCAGCCTCGATCGTATCGCGCATAGCAGAGGGTAACCCATGGATGTACTTCCTTATCTTACGGTCGGTGGTCATAACGAGGTGAGGAACAATGAAGCTAAGTTGTTTGAAACGGGTTGTGTAAGCTAGGTTCTCATCTCCCACTTGTTTTAGCGCCCAAAATTCTTCCTCTAGCTTTAGTTGCTCATGCGGAGGGCAAAACTCGTCCATCATTAGGGCCTTAACTTCTTCCCAAGTCAACGCATAGGCCAGTTCGTTCGAGCGGATGTTCCTTTCGTTCGTCCACCATTCAATAGCTCGGGCTTGGAATACCCCAGTCGCACTACGCGTTCTGAGCTCTTTGGGGCAATCACTGTTAATGAACATGACCTCCATGCTATCAAACCACTCGAGCATGGCGGTCACCCCATCATTGCCGGTGAATGGCTTGGGATTGCACGATGAAAAGTGCTTGAAGTTGAACGTTGCGGGCTTGCGTACTTCGACCTTAGAGTCGACGGAAGAGTGAGGTGTTTCAGAAGCTCGAATCTCGGTAATGACCTTTGGAACGACGCGCGCAAATTGATCGGCCATGAAAGCCATCATCTTCTTCGTAGCACGGGACTTTGACTTCTTAGACGAGTTGGAATGACGAGAAGACATCTAAGATTCAAAAGAACGAATAGGTGAGACTTGATCATAATGTTTGTTTACGAAAATTGTTTGCATAAAATGATTCACATAGCATAAAGTGTCACATTGCATAAAAGGTTCAAATTGGTTCACATAGCGTAAAGAGTTTAAACGTCGCATAAAGCATAGTCATGAGTTCAACATAGCATAACATGGATAAATGAAAGCATTGTAAATTTAGTTTGTTCACGAGGGATTATTATTGTTTGTGATTGCGATAACGTGCGAAATGATTAAAACGAAATTTTTGAAATGAACGAACGTTCAAGTGTAAAATCACATATAAATTGAGATACATAAAAGAGAGGCTCAATAAAACATAGGATTGTTTCGGGTAGAGAAACGTCGACTATTCCAAAGTGGGTCGAAAGTTCTTTCGAATTAGAGAAAACGTGCTTTGGCCTATAGGTAAGATACTCTCGTCGAGAAGCGATTAACGGCATCTTACCCTTCCGGTTACTACACATCTCTAATTGATTGAAACAATCGGGACTTTGGCGAGATTGAAAATCGAGGAATGGGACTTAATCGACGAGTTGCGGGTTTCAGCCCTATCTTGACGATTTCGTACCCTAAATGTGGTTGGTACTTGTCGGGTCAAAATAAAATTTCGACACTATGACAAGGGTCCACTAGAGTTGAAATGGAAATTACCATTAAGTTGTGGATTTCACTCCTAGCTTAATGGTGAAATTTCGTGCAAAAAAAGTTTAAGGTAGAATGAGAGTCGTTTACCAAATTGTGGGTTTCACGCCTATTTTGGTAAAGTTGTCTCGTTTGTGTTACAAGAGTATACAAATAAACAAAAGTGTATTCATGTTAACCTTAGGAAAGGCATATAAATTTAATTAATCAAGAAGTATAGCTAGGAAGCATGCATGGTAGAGTACAAAGTTTTAAACAACACATAAGAGGCAAAATTCCTAAAACTATAGATTAGGGCAAAAGCATGGCAAAATTCCTAAAACTATAGATTAGTATAATAATATAAACAACCTAACTAAAGAGAAATCATCAAATCATGTGAGGATTTTATGTTGGAACAACCCATGTTGTTCCACAATCACTCTACATCAAGATCTAAGCTTGAACATGACTTGTGGGCGAAATACCCTAAACAAAACAGAAAGTATTTGAGGTTTTAACCTCTGATTTGGCATGTCTCAACCTTGTTTTTAAGCTTAACTAACCATGGGTGAGGTTATAAGCATTAGGACATAGGCTTGAGGTGTGTTAGACACAAGTATGATAAGTTTTTGAATAATACCAAACAAAACAGAAAGTTTAGGTCCTTTTTATGGCAATTCCAAACATGATTTCTCCAGGGAAAAACCAAGGAATCAAACCCAAGGACATAACAAAGCAATAGAAGAAAGAATCAAGTGATTTTGAGTGAAAACAAGCAAGTTACACTCACTTTTGTTAAGATGTAAGAATCTGTCCAAAAACTCAGATTTGCTGCAGATTGAGAGTGAATTTGTGAAGTGTAATGAGTTGTGAAACTCTAAAATGGGTTGGAGAAGGTGTGTATTTATAGTGGAAGAGATTAGAGATGATTGGAGGTGTTTAGAGGTGGGTTAAAGGTGATTGGGTGAGGTTTAAACTTGGGATTTCGTGCAATAGCTGGAAGAAAACACAAGTTCTGCCGAAACAGGGCCTTGGTGTGACGCCAAGGGCCCTAGCATCACGCGGCGCCTCCATTTGGGGGAGTTTGGCCTTTTTACACTTTAGTCCCTGTAGTTTAAGTTTGATGCTTTTAGGTGCATTCTTGATAGTTTAGGGACTTGTTTTGATATAAAAGCATAGTATAAGGCATAGTCAAGCGTGGTGATCATAGTCAAAGCATAATTGAGCGTATAAATGTCATAATCAAGTATCGTTTTCGTTCAAAACACGTTTCATGCATAAGTTTAGTTTAATTACAAGTTTAGCACATAGTTTCCGAGAATAACGTTTAAACATCAATTGATTCACCAAATCGACATACGAGCATATATAACGTTTGTATAACATATTTGTAACAAAATACGAGTTTCATTAATGATCCAAGTCTCGGTTTTACAATGATTACAAGGAAAGAACGATTACAAGAATACAAGGTTTCCAAAAATAGAAATACGGACAAAACTTTCTATAAATGGAAAGTACAAAAGAGCCGGGCGTTACACCTAATATATCAGATACCACTACGTAATCGCACCAGGGTTTAAGGAAGAGGCGCATACCTTTCTTCTCTCCCCTGACAATCTTTACCTTCGAAGCTTGTGCCTTCGGCGCAACAGTAGCAGCAGGTATACGTTTCTTCTAATCAGGGCCTATGCCCAGATTAATCAACTCGCCTATGTAAAAAAAGAAAATATTGGAATATTACCCAACGCGCAAAGACAACAAAGAGTAATATTGCAATATTAATAAGAAGTTTAAAATAAGCTTACCAGCACCAGCAGAAGGTTGCGCCATCAGGTCATCATCTTTTGGGAGCGCAAAGTTCTTGATAATTTGATAATACCGGGGATCCTCATCAGCACCCTTCTTTACAGTTGACATCTTCCCATGCTCTCTCTTGTACGCCAAAACGTACAAGGCAACAACTGAAAAAGGTAAGTAAGTAACAATTCCGCTATGAGTAACAAAAAAAAGAGAAAAATCTCAAGACTTACTTTTATCATCCTCCATGTACACTGGTTTATCCTGACGATCCATCTTCCAGTGCAAACTCATCCCTGCAGCAACAAGAGCTCGTTCCGGTAGCTCAATAGAAGGAACGTCCATCATATCTTGGTACCATACCTCCGATTCCGGAGTTTTAAGGGTTTCCGTAACAATGTCTTCAACACCTCGGAAGAACATCTTCATCGGAATCACCCCGGTTTGATGTAGAAAAACTTGGGCTTCCATTCATGAAATGATTTCGGTGGAACAAGCAGAATCTTCTTAGCCGTTGGGCGTTGAGCAAAGGAGTAGAAACCTTAAGCACGGTGCAACTGGTAAAAAACTCTGAAACAATCAACCGATGTCTCAAAATGCATCGATCGACAAAGGAACTCGAAATGCCGGATCCGTACCATCCCCATAGGGTTCAACTGCGAGATGTGAAACTTGTAAAAATTCCGAACGTCAAGGAAAAATTTCGTAGCCGGTAATCAGAAGTTTCCCTCAGAAAAATAGTCCCAGAATAACGTAATATAACCTGCCGGAGCTTATGCCGCCGTCTGCCCCACCTCTGGGTAAGTTGCACCCCAACTGTCGGGGAACTTTAAGTTCTGAACTAAACCATCAAAGATTTCCTTTGACCACTTCAATGGTGGTAAGGCAGCAGACATTTCTTCTGAAGAATCTTCGTGATGCTCTCCGGTAGACATAAAGGGAAAAACGAAGAATTGCAGGTTTTCTCTAAAGAAAAAATTGGAGAAGACGAAAGGATTCAGGAACAACTAATGAAAAAAGGAAGGCACCCAAGGGTTTATATAGGGATCACAATTAATGCCCTCGAGAACCGCAACCCTTTTTTTCAGGAAAACACAGTTACCAAGGGACCAAGGGCGAGTGGGAAACAAAAAGTAACCTCACGCGCGCGTGTGGACCACGTTTGACGACGCATATTAAATGAATGACTGACAAGTGACAGCCTGTCACCAAAACTGTCACACATCAACAGTCAGCACAGTACCTTTTACCTACCATGAGTCAAATTTTTCAAAATTTGAAATCATAGAAACCTCAACTTGAAGAAACAGAAATATCCTACAAGAAGCTTATTCTTACTTCACGCCAAACAAGCCTGTTGCTTCTCAAAGAAAAAAGCACACACTTCATTCTATAGTCCAGTGCTCCACCTACTTTATTCTATAGTTCACGACAAAACCCGGACTGGGGGGACTTGAAGGGGTATGATCTTAAAAACCTCGCGTAAGCGCATAGGACCATACCACAACCTTATTCCAAAGACATCTTGAACAGTTCCTACGCAGCCGCGCAGCAGTCCCAAACAAGAATTGGAAAGAAACAAAAGGAATATGGTCCCAGAAACCTTGCGCAGACATCTTTAACAAGACCCTGCACAGCTGCGCAACAGTTCTAAACAAAGATATGAAAGAAAACAGTCTTCGACAACCATGCACTGAGGAGAAATAAACATTCAACTAACACCCTTGCGCAAGGGTACAAGTTAGACTTGAAGGTAAACCCAAAACACCTCCTCGCGCCGGAAGTCAAAAACTTGAACAAAAAGAATCTTTTCCAGTTACAACAGAAGGAACACGTGGCAAGGGCATAACGGTTTACAGCTGTAGATCTTCTAGAAGCCTTAAATGCTCATCGTGCATAACCATTCGGTTACAACTGAAAGATGACATGGCATAATCCTAGACACTCATCTAAGTCACGATGATGGCACTAACTTGGAGAATGATCTACCCAAAACTACTTTACACGTGGCAACTCCCCAGCCGTTGATCAAGATTTACGATCCGTGTGCAAAGATTGACGGAGGGAAATATACCCACCAAACGGAAAAGCATTTTCCGTTAGTCTTTCCGCCGCACCATTTTCCCGCTAAAACCGGCTATAAATAAGACGTTGCAGGTATGATCTCATAAGTTACCTTCCACTTCACTCTCACTTGACTATTTCTTCTTCATCGAGATCACGATACTTATTCTCACGCCGTAGGGTGGTCACGGAGAGAACCCCCATTCTCCCCGTGGCGAGTCTAACGGCTTTCTGTTTTGCAGTAATCACCGAAGAATGAAGATAGCCAAACCCCCGAATCAACGGGAGGATTAACCCTTTTATGCAGAGACTAAATCCCTGATCTGATTGATTCCGGTCAATTTCGATCACTGTTTCTTCACTCAGTTTACCGGTATGATTCGTGTTGGCCAAACTTCTGGCATCTGGTTTAACCGGTT
The DNA here is from genome assembly GCA_030545235.1 of Helianthus tuberosus. NCBI lineage: Eukaryota > Viridiplantae > Streptophyta > Magnoliopsida > Asterales > Asteraceae > Helianthus > Helianthus tuberosus. The sequence continues at coordinate 21,451,902 of CM060403.1, forward strand.
CAACGGCCAATATAAACCGGTTTTTAAAACATTGATTACATGTATCTAGTAACAAGCGTTTAAAGATATACGTAACAAAACGATTGAGATGTAAAATAAAATTAATGAAAGATAAAGAAGAGAAGAGATGTGTAACTCATGTTTCAACAGACAATGAATTAGTACTTAAATATAATTAATATCCATATCCATATCCATATCCATATCCATATCCATATCCATACTTTATAATAAAAGAAAATTGATGTGTGACACGTGTCAAACATATACTTTTTGAATTTTCGCATCTTTTTTTCACTTATCTTAGAATTAATATTAAATTTTATCCTACTTCGAATAGAATCTATTTATTTTTCTACTAAAATAATATCCAAAAATCTAAATTGTTAATTTAAGATATTTTTTAATTAAAAAAAATTATTTATCACAAAAACCTAACTTTGTATTAATATATTAATTATTTTTATTTTCATTATTAAAAAAATATTATATTTAGTACCTAATTTATATGGCAATTTGTCATAATTGGTACCAACATTTTGTCACTCAAATGTTTGCTGATTTGCTTCTTAAACTATCTTGTAAAAATAACGTTATTAGAAAGGAATTCGAATGGGTAAAGGATAACTTAGTTGTCATTTACATTTTAAATAGAGTTAAATGTCTGGTTGGTCCTTGTGGTTTGCGAAAATTACAGACTTGGTCCCAATGGTTCACTAATTACACACTTGGTCCCAGTGGTTGCAATTTAAACTCGGGTGGTCCTTAACACTAACCTTTGTTAAATTTTCTAGTTAAGTCTTTGTGAAATGACTAAATTATCCCTGAACAATTAAAAAAACAAAAAGAGATGGGCCCACCCCTCATCTTCTTCTCCCCCATCTCTCTCTTTCTAACCCTCCACCTTTACCTTCAACCCACCATCACCACCACCACCTCCACCTTCAACCCACCACCATCACCTCCTCCACCTCCATCGTCAACCCACCACAACCACAGTCTCCCTCATAAATAGTTTCGCTCATGTTACTGCAGATCTCAGAGACTTCACCTGAAAAATTATTTTCCCCAAACTCAACAGGTGACACACCTACCCAAAATTCATCATCCTCAACAGTAAGCAAAGCTACATAATCGTAACATAATGTACAAACAATATCATATCCAAATCCTACTAAATGTTAATATCAATAAGTTCAATAACATGATCATCAAACAAAAGCTTATCGATATCGCATTCGGTCCTAATTACGAGAACTGTGGGGACAAACTTCGTATCGGACCCGCGTTTCTTAAGCTTAACCTGTGTATAATGCTAAATTGAATGTGCATTAGTTAACACTCTCCTTCCAATAATCACAAACCCACTGCTACAGGAACTAAACTGCCTCTTTCACTGCCATGGTAACGAGAAATTCGGCTCGGTGTGTGTGCAAAACACCTTCACAACAACATTTATTGTCGGCACAACCCTAGGCATCGCCATCACCACACTATCAAGCACCAAACTATTCAAACTACCATTACCGTTCAAACTACCATTACCGTTAATTTTACCATTTTCGATATGGTTAGATGGGGAGATAGAAATTAGGGTTTTGTCGGGTGTTTGTTGCGGAGGATAACTACCGTTACCAGATACGAGTCATCGTCTGACAATGATAGTATTTTTTAAGAAGTTCCTGTGAACCTACTTGATATAGAAAGATTGAAAAGGAAAAGAGCTATTGAGAATCCTCCTCTCGTATTCTTTTAATAAGATGTTCAAGCAGATGCTAATCGTGATCCTGATATGAAGCTAACTACAAGAGAAGAAGAAAGAGACAATGTGCTGAGTGTTCAGAAGTCAAGAACTTCCACAACACCTGCAGCATAGTGACAATCATAGACTCCGTCGAAGACGTTGCTGAATTCATGATATGAAGACGATTTGATGCATCAGTCTAGGGGGAGATTGTTAGGCCCTAGAAGTGTGAGAGTGACACATCAAATATACGCAATGGGCTATGTTTGCGAACGGGGTTTAATTAAGTTAGTTCATATTAGTGTTTGGACCTGTTTAGGTCATTTGGGCCATGCCTAAGGCCATGCACAAACTAGGGTTTCTAGGCCTTCAAGTTACAGAAAAATTCTAGAGAGAGCTAAGGAGGCGATTTGGAGTTTTGTTTATCTTGTACCAGACGGTTTTGCTAGTAATAGTAATAGAATCGTGTGCAAGGTGTTAAAGTATTTTCGGTGTTCTTGTGTTTTTGTTTTTTCGGTTTTCTTGAATCTCACCAAGTTTGGATTCCGCCCATCCTTGGTGATTGTTTGATATCATGGTTTGATCCGATTAATTGGGACTTACAAGATCCTTAATCTCAAACCCTAATTATAAAATACAAGAGATCAAGCAAAACCCTAGCCACACACACACACACACACTCTCTCTCTCTCTCTATCTCTCTCTCTCTCTCTCTCTCTCTCTCTGTCTGTGTGGATTGGTGATTAGGGTTTTAAGAACAAAGAGGGTTGCAAGGGTTTCCTTTTAAAAAGAATAGACGGAAATGTCCCTGCACGTGCCAAGCACGTGGTCTGATTAGTGGGTTAAATGGATGGTGTTAAGTAAGGTGTACAGTAGTTGTTACAAAAGTAAAATCACTGGTACTGTTTTCACAATTTGTAAACTAATGGGTTGTAATGGTTATTTTAAACAAACCACATGAACGAAAACGTAATTAACTTTCTTTTAAAGGAATGGACATAAATGCCCCCGCACATGCCAAACACGTGGTCTAACAAACGGGTTAAATGGACGGTGTTAAATGAGATGGAGTGTAATTATTACAAAGTGTACTGTTTTCGCAACTTTTAAACTAATAGACTGTAATAATTATTTCTAACAAACCAGAAAGACGAAAATCTTTTAGAAAAAAGAAGTTTTAATGGAAAAATATATGAATTCGAATTTTCACTTGACAAAGATATGTATTATGTACCTAACTCCTTTTGTCTCTTATAAATACTATTTGTCCCACATGCATTATGTACCTAACTCCTTTTGGCTCTTATAAGTATTATTTGTCCCGGAAAACTATTGATAACCATATGATAAATTGATATGTGTGGACAAAAATAGGTGTTTCTAATATAGAAGATTCCACAAACTCGTATGGGATGGTAAATATACTGTTAAATATAAACCAGTGAAGATTCAAAATAAAATTAAGTTAATAAAAGTTGAATAACCAGTGAAGATTTTATAATTTTATTTATTTCACTAAAATTTTATTTCTATTACCATGTTTAACTTATTGCGTCTCTAACATTTGTAATGATAGAGTACGGATTATCAACTATTGTGAATATTAAAATTAATAAAAGTTGAATAACCAGTGAAGATTCAAATTAATAAAAGTTGAATAACCAGTAAAGATTCAAATTAATAAAAGTTGAATAACCAAGGATTTAAATTAAATATTGTAATTTCGCACGTAAAAAAATCTTCACTCACATTTTTATTATTATTTTTTTGTTAGTTTTGATTGTTCCATATCAATCTACCTAGTCAATAGAAACTAGGTTTATCACCTTAGCCGCGTTGCGGCAAACTTCTTTGGTTATTTAGTCTGTGTCTACATGTGTTTTAAAATCACTACGAGCGCGTTGCACACGAAACCCCTAACAAGTATAAAAGAAAATGTAAAAAACTGTAAAAAATAATTGAAAGAAAATCAGCCAAAAAAGTTGTATGTTAATGATGTTGTTCGTATGAAACCCGTGGTCAGAGATGAGCAAATAATATTGGGTACCGGTACCGAATTTCCCGAACAGAAGGATCCTAAGTACCAATTCGGTACCAACTTTTGGCGTTTCTAGTACCGGTTCGCTACCGATTTTTACCTTCATATACCGGTACCGTAACCGGTATTTTCAGCATCGGTTGCCACGGAGCTCTGATCAGGGATGAGCAAATGGTACCGTGTAACAATACCGAATTTCCCGAACTAAAAGATTTTCAAACTCAATCCGGTACCGACTTTTGACGTTTTCTGTATCAGGCTCATAAGGTTGGTTCTTTAAAAACATTTAATTTGTAATCTTAAAAAATATATAACTGATCGCCACTGGGCCAAAGGCCCATTCCATTGATCGCTACTGGGCCAAAGGCCCATTCCATTTCGTCCAGAAGTGCTTTGTCCAAGGGAGGGTGTTTCGGGTGGGTATTTCGGGTGGGTATTTCGGGTGGGTAAAAACCGGTGAATACCGGTGCCGAACCGGTAACGAAAATACACCCGGTTTGATAAATTTGATACCGGTACCCGGTACCATTTGCTCATCACTTAGTGATGTCACTGTTCATTAAATTACATAGAGTAATCTCATTAAAAAAAAGGAAAAAAAGTCAACAATCTCGTCCAAAGGGAGGGTGTTTCGGGTGAAGGGGAAAAAAAGGGAGGGTGTTTCGGGTGAAGGGGAAAAAAAGTCAACAATTTCGTCTAAGGGGTGGGTATTTCGGGTGGGTAGGGTATTTCGGGTGGGTAGGGGTGTTTGTTATCCTATTCATTAACTTGTCACGTGTCTATATATGTGTCAAGATTTGAATGGTGAGATTACTATTTTACTATTCATAAGGTTAGTTTATTAATATATAGGATAATGGTCGATGCATGTCCCTTTAGAAATCGTACACACAATTAAGCATATATTATAGATTCATATTAATAAGCTTTACTTTTTTTTCCTTTAGAGTTTTAGTAACTTTTACTTTTCTAATAAGGTTTACTTTTCTTCCCTTAGAATTACACTATCTATTACCCTATCTATTAATTCACTGTAATTTGCTTTCTTAATGTCTTTTTTATTCTTTTATCTTCCATGAAATGAGTGTTTTTATCTACACTTTTATGGTTTTACTTAAGTTTAATATACGACTTGACGTACCGTCGCAATGCGTGAGATATTTTACTACTTAAACACGGGTGTTTTCTATCTACATGTTCATGGTTTTACTTAACTTTAATATACGACGTGATGTACCGCCGCAATGCACGAGATATTTTGCTACTTAAATTTAAAATACATCTTCAAAACACTATGACAACTACAATGGTTTTTTAAGTTTCAAATTAACCCTTACACTATAAAAATATAATTTTTAACTCAATAGTTTTTATTTCCTCTTATAACTTTCGTTCATTAGTTTTTTTTTTTTTTTTACTAAAACAAAGTATGCGATATAACTTTTTTTAAACGGACCACCCCGGTACCCATCGAAAAAATTTGTTAATTTGTTTTCCAAAACTAAGTATGAGATATACAACTTTCTGCTCACTGAACCATCCTGGCCACAACCGCAAGTGGTCGTGGTAGTGGCGGTTGAAGATTTGTAATCTCTAGCGTGTCGGGTCGTAATGCCACCTGCGATATAACTTTTTTTAAACGGACCGCCCCGATACCCATCGAAAAAATTTGTTAATTTTGTTTTCCAAAACTAAGTATGAGATATAATAAATAATATTAAAACACAACTTTCTGCTCACTGAACCATCCTGGCCACAACCGCGAGTGGTCGTGGTAGTGGCCGTTGAAGATTTGTAATCTCTAGCGTGTCGGGTCGTAATGCCACCGTTTTTTTTCATTTGTTAAATTTTATTTCGTTTTGATTGTTTTACACATTTATATTTTTTAGCTTTACACTGGTCTTTACCGTTTGGTTCGTACACAAATTTTCAGCCGCAACGAGCGGTAGAAAAATCCTAGGATTAGTAAAAATACGATTTATCCTTGATAGTTTAGTTTAAATTTTAATAAAACCCTATACTAATTATTATTATTAGTAACTTTTACTTTTCTTTTCTTTAGAGTTTAATAAGGTTTACTTTTCTTCCCTTAGAATTACACTATCTATTACCCTATCAATTAATTCACTATAATTTGCTTTCTTAATGTCTTTTTTATTTTTTTATCTTCCATGAAATGAGTGTTTTTATCTACATTTTTATGGTTTTACTTAAGTTTAATATATGACTTGATGTATCGTCGCAATGCGTGAGATATTTTACTACTTAAACATGGGTGATTTCTATCTACATGTTCATGGTTTTACTTAACTTTAATATACGACGTGATGTACCACCGCAATGCACGAGATATTTTGCTACTTAAATTTAAAATACATCTTCAAAACACTATGACAACTACAATGGTTTTTTAAGTTTCAAATTAACCCTTACACTATAAAAATATAATTATTAACTCAATAGTTTTTATTTCCTCTTATAACTTTCGTTCATTAGTTTCTTTTTTTTTTTTACTAAAACTAAGTATGCGATATAACTTTTTTTAATCGGGCCGTCCCGGTACCCATCGAAAAAATTTGTTAATTCGTTTTCCAAAACTAAGTATAAGATATACAACTTTCTGCTCACTGAACCATCCTGGCCACAACCGCGAGTGGTCGTGGTAGTGGCGGTTGAAGATTTGTAATCTCTAGCGTGTCGGGTCGTAATGCCACCTGCGATATAACTTTTTATAAACGGACCGCCCCGATACCCATCGAAAAAATTTGTTAATTTTATTTTCCAAAACTAAGTATGAGATATAATAAATAATATTAAAATACAACTTTCTGCTCACTGAACCATCCTGGCCACAACCGCGAGTGGTCGTGGTAGTGGCCATTGAAGATTTGTAATCTCTAGCGTGTCGGGTCGTAATGCCACCGTTTTTTTCATTTGTTAAATTTTATTTCGTTTTGATTGTTTTACACATTTCTATTTTTTAGCTTTACACTGGTCTTTACCGTTTGGTTCGTACACAAATTTTCCGCCGCAACGAGCGGTAGAAAAATCCTAGGATTAGTAAAAATACAAGAGTTAATTGCTAAATTCGTCCCTGAGGTTTTACACAAATTGCTAGATCAGTCCAAAATCAAGATTTGCTGCTAAAACAGTCCAAAATCAAGATTTGTTTTGCTAATACAGTCCAAAAAACAGACGCCGTTAAATATAGCAGTTGGACTGTTTTAGCAACAAATCTTGATTTGGACTGTTTTAGCAGCAAATCTTGATTTTGGACTGATCTAGCAATTTGTGTAAAACCTCAAGGACGAATTTAGCAATTTTCTCAAAAAAAAGTGATTTTTTTAACTGTTTTTGATATTTAATCTGATATTAATACACCATTAATGAATTTCAATAAAAAAAAAAGTTCTAGTAATTTCTTCAAATATAATAAGTGATTTTTTATTCGTTAGTTATTTTTTTCCATGTAACCGTATTATCGTTATGTCATCTTAAACTTTAATTGTGATACATATAATGCATTTCGAATTTATTAAGTTTTTTTGGTAATTAATATGATATTAATACACCATAATGAAATTTTAACAAAAAAAGACTATTCATTTTTTCAACATCATAAGATTTTTTTTTTTTTTTTGAACGGCCAACAAATCAATCCCGAGCACTCTCGGGGCACCCACTGGACAAACGGAGTACTCCAAGAGTAACCCGAGTCGTCCACCACCAATTCCGGGGAAAACCCGGTAACCCACCCGCCCGTAGGCACGACGATAAAATTACCTGTAAATACATTTTTTCTTAAATATCGTGGTTTAGTGTGAAAAGAAAAAGCTAAGAAACCAAATTAAATTTCTTATGATGTTGCCAATGACCTCTAACTTAAGTGGTAGGAGGACTTGAGTTATTCTTTGAAGACTCAAGTTCAATTCTCATTTGGTGCAAAAAAGGAGTGAGACACTGGTGAGCAGTGATAGGAAACCCAGGGAAACCTGGGTTCGATCCTTGAGCCAAACGGGTTTTACCGGTAATTTTACCGTCGTGCCTACGGGCGTGTGGGTTACTGGGTTTTCCCCGGAATTGGTGGTGGACGACTCGGGTTATCCTCGGAGTAGAGGTCATTGGCAACATCATAAGAAATTTAATTTGGTTTCTTAGCCTTTTCTTTTCACAATAAACCACGATATTTAAGAAAAATGTATTTACCGGTAATTTTACCGTCGTGCCTACGGGCGAGTGGGTTACCGGGTTTTCCCCGGAATTGATGGTGGACGACTCGGGTTCGATCTTTGAGTCAAACGGGTTTTCCCGGGTAATCTTATGATGTTGAAAAATGAATATTTTTTTTGTTAAAATTCCATTATGGTGTATTAATATCATATTAATTACCAAAAAAAACTTAATAAATTCGAAATGCATTATATGTATCATAATTAAAGTTTCAGATGACATCGCTTATTATATTTGAAGAAATTACAAGAAGTTTTTTTATTGAAATTCATTAATGGTGTATTAATATCAAATTAAATATCAAAAATAGTTAAAAAAATCACTTTTTTTTGAGAAAATTGCTAAATTCGTCCCTAAGGTTTTACACAAATTGCTAGATCAGTCCAAAATCAAGATTTGCTGCTAAAACAGTCCAAATCAAGATTTGTTGCTAAAACAGTCAAACTGCTATATTTAACGGCGTCTGTTTTTTGGACTGTATTAGCAAAACAAATCTTGATTTTGGACTGTTTTAGCAGCAAATCTTGATTTTGGACTGATCTAGCAATTTGTGTAAAACCTCAGGGACGAATTTAGCAATTTTCTCAAGAAGAATTTGTCGCATGCAAATTTTATGAAACAGACAAAAGCATCAAGAACTGACATCACATATAACATGAGTATTCGAAATTCTTATTAGAGTAAACTTCCGTTTTGTTCCCTGTGGTTTGATCATTTTAACGGTTTTGCTCCAATAGTTTAAAAATAGCAATTTTCCTCCATGATCTTTCGAGTTTGTCGCAAGTTTGCTCCCTAATCTTTCGAGTTTATAGCCAGTTTCCTCCCTGATGGAGTTAGAGGCTGGGAGCAAAATGAAGATAAGTTAGAAAAATCTGGGAGAAAAATGGTTATTTTTAAACTATTGGAGCAAAACCGTTAAAATGACCAAACCACAGGGAGCAAAACGGAAGTTTACTCTTCTTGTTATTATTATTACCTATATATTAATTTTAGAAGTGAATGAACAGTAACTTCATTAAGGGATGAACAAATAGTATTGGGTACCGGTACCGGTCCGTTTTTACCAAATCGGGTGTATTTTCGGTACCGGTTCGGCACCAGTATTCATCGATTTTTACCCTCAAATACCGGTGCCGTACAAGTACCGACCGGTACCGAGCCGTACCAGGTATATTCGGTACCAGTACACACTATTAGGGATTTCGGTAACGGTATTTTCGGTAACGGTATTTTCGGTAACGGTATTTTCGGTACCGGTTGGTACCGAGCTCATCAAATCCTGTAGCAACGTAGCAATGCAAGTAATTGCACCGTTTAGATTACTTTTTATACACACAGTAAGTAAACTGTATTTTGTTTGAATAAGGTTTTATATACACAACAACTTATTTTGCTTTCTTTTTTGTCTTTTTTCTGTAATGAATGAATTGTAACATGTCAAATTAACTTGGATATTTAGATTATTGATGAGCAAATCGTATCAAATCCTGTAATCAAACCGGTATCGTATCGGTACCAAATTTACTATTACCAAATCATTTTCGTTACCAATTTGGTACCCACCTTTTGGCGTTTTCAGAATCGTTACTTTCGGTTCGACACCGGTCTAGCACCATACCTGTATTTATTGATTTTTACCTTCAAATACCATACCATATTGTACCGAGCATTTTCGATGCCGGTACCTAATTTCGATGATTTTCCGGATCGGTACTTTCGGTGCCGTTACCGGTATCGAGCTCATCCATATTTTAATGTGTTAGCACCCTAATAACTAAATTGAAAACAACCGAATTTTCAATGTGTAGGATGTGTGGGTCCTATTATTATATGTTAGGTTATTTAAAATCGTTTTTTTAGGACGGAGTGACCATCCTTACCACGTCATTTTTATTTATGTTTTGATATTCGGTATCTCCTGCTGACACGCATTTTGCAGACATTGGGTCCCTGCCGCAACGCGCGGGCGAAAAATCAACTAGTTATATATAATTATTCAATTCTAGATCATAAAGGAATTAAAGAACTGAGTAACATTGCTCTGATACCACATGTTAGTCAGTTCTTATAATATCTAATGGAAAAACACTTTTAGGGATCTTGATACACCTGACAATCTAGTAGTAGTTAGAGATGAAGCAGAAGCCATCTTGATCGGTTCCCGTTTAGGATGAGCAGTTAGGATGGAGTTGAATACGAATTAGGTTATTGCAGTGAGGGGGCCGTAAACTTTATGGTGTGTGTTTATATGCTTCACCCAAGGGGAAACCCTAATTAACTAGTACGGGTCTTTACGTCCATCAAATAAAGCCCAGTTAATTTTATAGGATATTAAGGTAAATTGATCTGGTTATTAGATAAATGATCAATAAGAGCACCATAAATTATTTATTAAAATAATTTACGCTAACATAAAATATTAACTGAATCATAGCATATATGAGATCTCACTTTAGAATTCCAAGGTGTACATTTTTCTATGAAAAACAAATCTAGAATAATACCAAGTTAAATGTTATATAACTTAACTGAAACTTGAAAAGCTTCCTGAAAGTTGTTCAAACATGGGGCAAAATGTAGCCAGTGGCGGATCTTGCCCGTTGAACGTGCCAGGGCCGAAAGACACGGGCACTAAAAAAAACCCGGGCAAGCCCGGGCCAAACATAGTATATATAAAAAAATTCAATCGAAATGCGGAAAATTAGCACTACGGCCGAAAAACTTGCCCGGGCCGTGGCCCTGCCACAACACCATTAAAAACCCGCCCCTGAATGTAGCCCCAAGTGCGGCTTTGTTAGACATCAAGGTAGTAGAACATCGGGTCAAACCCGGATCGAAACCGAATTGGCAGATAAATGAGGATTAAGGACTGGACCATTAGGGAGTCTGGTCCGTTTTTTTTTTTTTTTTTTTTTTTTTGTGGGGGGGGGGGGGGGTGGGTGGGTTGGGTCGGATTGGCAATCCTGTGTAGGTAAAAACCGAAGCCATTTTGGGCCTTCAAGTTTTGTTTAGCCAATAATACGTTGACCTGTTTTTTTGGTAGTAGTGTGGGCTGAATTAAATAATCTGTTGGGCCAGTAATGTGGGCTAAAAAGTTAATGCATATATAGGGGTGGTAGTACTCTTGGGGTAGACAGGCATGTGCTGGGATGGCATGCCAAGGACAAACATGTGCTGGGAAACACATGCATCGTGTGTAGGTAAAAAACCGAAGCCATTTTGGGCCTTCAAGTTTTGTTGGGCCAATAATACGTTGACCTGTTTTTTGGTAGTAGTGTGGGCTGAATTAAATAATCTGTTGGGCCAGTAGTGTGGGCTAAAAAAATAATGCATAAATCAATAATTTGCATTCAATCTTCATTCATTCGTCCAATTCCAATCCTTATCGACCCGACATTCTCAGAAATACCTAAACACCTAGCTTGCGGTATACGCATATAATGTATATATGTGTGGGCGCTCGGGGGACAAAAGTGAAAGTGCCCTAATTTTAACGTTATTTTACTAATTTCGTGAAACTAACGTTAAAGAGGGGTATGGTTAATCATGCATCATGTGGTGGCGTTGATAGCCGAAAGACAAGGGGTACATGCCACTAATCGGCAGTTGTCTCAATTGCTGAGTGTTATGTGCCTTATGTCAAAGGCTTGATGCAAAAACTACCTATCGAGCCGGGGGTCTCATTGGAAGCAGCATCTCTATTCTTACGAGGTAGAGGTAAGACTGTCTACATCTTACCCTCCTCAGACCTACGTTAGATTTGCTATTGGTGAGATTTACTGAGTATGATGATGATGATTCTCAGAAATACCTAAAAGTAACTAATAATTAGACAAAAAAATTCTATCAATTATGAGTTAATCAAGAATCAGAAAGTTTATATTGATCTTGTCCAAATATCGTCAAGTTTTTCTAAATCCTCGATTTTATTTATTTTCTTTCTTGGCTTTTAAACTCAAATCTTGCGTAGAGATTAATGTCTCAACATGCCCACCCGTATTGTTTCTAGGCTTTTTGTTTTCATTCATTAGTTGGCTTTCGTCAATTTCGTCACTTGATAAAGCATCATATTGTAGTGAATCCATCTACAATAATCAAGTTCAAGAATATGCATTTACCAATCATTAATTAATGATCAACATTCAACTTGAAGAACACATCATTGCCATGTACACCCCTAGATACAACTCCTTGTATTGCTAAGACGTAACAAAACATCTTTGATGTCCTAATAATAATAAAGCACGACCAAAATCAAATACCTTCGTTTTTATCTTAACTCTTTGAAGGCCATCTGCATATGTGTTGCACGCATGTTGCGTTTGATGTAGGTCCACTACACGTGACTTTCTATAACGGGTTCTCTTAATCACAAAATATACACAAAGCAGGAAAATACAACAAAACCAATTATCTATGGATATTTTTTTCATAGATATGCGCCTTTTAGGTTTATTATATTCGCTAATATAAGCAGAGGCCACCCATGTACTCAGTTATATTTGTAAAAGTTGCCCATGTACGAAAACTACGTTGCAACCCAAGTGTATATCCAGTTTTATTTATATCAAATTGAAAAAAAATGACCAATGACGAATCAATGAGACCAGAACGCCCACAAATCGGCTTTAAAGGCTATTTGCGATCGAAATTGTACTCTCAAATACCCGGTTTTCGAATAGTGGGCTCGGTACTTCAAACCAAGGATCGGCAACCTACTATAGGAATTACTAGAGCGCTAGTAGAAATATAAACACGGCTCAAATCATAAGTTTATAAGCAGTTAAACTCTGCAAATGAGGTTTCTTTGTGGGCATCAAATGCACCCTACATGCCCAATTGCTCACACACAGTGGGCGGACTTATAGTATAATGAGGGGTATCACGGGCTACGGCTCAACCCCGTTTTCGTAGTGTAATTTTTTAGTTTTATATAAAAAATAACCTTGAACAAATATGGCGATACCCCTAAAATATAGGATACTTGAATTAATTAAAATTCCAAATTTTTATAAACACAAACCTTTTACAACACCAAACTTGTAAAATAATTAAGCACAAATTAAGTATAATATAATTGAAAGACGCTCAATTGATAAACATAGCTCAAGCCCCAAAACAAATATTTTAGCGGTAGTATATGTGTGACACCTTTCATCCTATATATAACTTTATATATGTTATGTTTAAAGAAGAAGTCAGCCAACATAGGACCAAGTTAACCTTACAACCTTGAATGAACATGAACTAGCAGTAGTTTCATCATATACTATTTTAGCGGTAGTATATGACGAGCCAAGCTTGAAAATAACTCACGAGCTGAATTCTAGAATTCAGAAATAAAGCTCGAAACGGGCCGAATAGTTTGCAAACTCGGCCTCCTAGAAACCTAACCCTTTAGTTCACCAAGAGGCAAGAACATTGTAACATATAGCGTAAAAAATCAATTAAGCATTTGTAGCTTATATAGTTTAAATGTGTGTATGATATGAAAACACGATTACAAATAAATAAAAAAAACTAGTGAGATTTCCCATGCGTTGCGGCGTACATTCGATCAGTATCGGTTCAGTTCGGTATAACAACCAAAAGAGACATATGCAAGTGGATATTGACACTAGTTTTACATAGTTTGAAAACTATAAAAGCAAATAAGGATATCGGTTTCCATGCCTAATAAGAAACAAAGAAATTTACAAATTAATTAAAAAAACTATTAACAACTAAGCCCAACATATTATTGGGCCTAAGTCGCTAGCAACAAACTCAGTAAGAAAGAGGAAAAATTGCACAAAACTACCCCCCCCCCCCCCCCCCCCCCCAGCTCTAACCAATCAAAGGCAATTTTTTCGATACATAATAAGTATTCATGGATTTCTTCAAGGGAATCCCCAAAATAAGCATGTTGACAATAATTTTTACATTAAGAAGCTGTTATTCAAATAACCAGTATGCAGAGATGGCTCCTTCACAACCCACACTTCGATAAATCATAGCTCACACTCTGATAATCTGGCTCCTCCACATAACCTATGTAAGATTAAATATATTATGATTTAATATTTAATCTAGTAGCCATTATAATCATTTACATTATATGGATCAAAATATATAACAACCTATTAATAATTAGTTGGTAATTGTTGATGGACCATATTACCCTTATTAACTAATTAGGTTTCCTCCTGGGTGCTTATATAAGGGTGGAGGGTATAGTCAAACACCTTTAGGGTGTTTGAGTGAAATCCTAGCAAATAATATTATGCCATGTCAACACTCAAACACTTTAGTATGTTTGAGTGAAATCAGAGGGTATAGTCAAACACCCTAGGGTGTTTGAGTTATATATTTTTTAATTTCTATAAATTATTCATAAATAAACAAAACATATTAAAAAATATAAAAACAAAGGTACTTTTAATAAAAAAACGCATTACATAAGAAAAAACCTAACTTAAAATATAAAAATAAATTTAAAAAAAAACCTAATTTAAAATATAAAAAAAACTAAAACAAAAACTAATTTAACTATTCGTCGTCCGAATCCGCTAAAAGGTGGGGTAAATCATGTTCTCCAAGATGCTCCACAAGATCATATTTTAGTCTATAATGCGTATCTTCATCAATGAGCTCGTTATAAACAGTGTCTTCGAAAACGGGCTCGACTGGAGGATCCCGAATATGTACCGGTGCAATCGCGTTTCCGTCGTCTTTTAGAATCATATTATGATAATAATGCACGCATATACGACCATCCTAATTTTTTTAACACTCGTAGAACGCATCGGGCGATGAAGTATATGCCATTTTGCCTTTAAAACACCAAAAGCCCGCTCCACGTCTTTTCTTGCCGCCTCGTGTTGCCTCTTGAACTTCTTTTCTTTCACAATGTGAGGATACGGAAACGATTTAACAAACACGGACCAAGTAGGGTAGATTCCATCGGTAAGATAGTATCCACGCTTGTACAAGTGGTTGTTCACGTAAAATGGGCATTTTGGTGCAGTTCCATTTCGCTCAGTAAGAAATAACGGAGATTGTTGGAGCACGTTGATGTCGTTTTGTGAACCTGCTGGACCACAAAAAGCATGCCATATCCATAAATCCTGAGAGGCCACCGCCTCGAGCATAACTGTCGGGTGACTGTGATCCCCACTCATATATTGACCCCGCAACTCCGTTGGACACATTCTCCAAACAAAATGTGTACAATCAAGACTACCCAACATCCCAGGAAGGTGATGTTTCTCCTCATGAGCTTGGTACAAGAGCGCAACGTCGTGGCTAGTAGGTCTACGTAAAAACTCGGAAGCGTATAAATTACAAACCGTTTCGCAAAAATATTCTAGACTTTCTCGGGAAGTCCTTGTGGACATATTTAAATACTCGTCGAACTCGTCTGGAGCGTTGCCGGTTGCTAGTTGCTTAATCGCCGAAGTAACTTTTTGAATCGATGTAAAACTCTTCCTACCACTAGCATACGCGGCTTCTTGAAACCACGAGTTATTCGCTTGCACGTCACTCAAAATTTTTAAAAACAACCTTTTGGACATACGAAACCTTTGACAAAAAACATCTTCGTTGAATACGGGCTCCTCGACAAAATAATCTCTCATAAGGTTGTCGTGACATTTCACTCGATCTCGATGCACAGTTTTCCTTTTTTTAGAAGTGCCTGTGTCTTCCAGTTGAGCGGCTTCGTTAATAAGATTTTGGAAAAAAATTAAACTACTATCGCTCGAGGAAGAATCATCGTCTTCACTAATATCAATCGGAAGGAATAGCGGTGGTATATCATCCATTGAAAAAATGGGAGTGATGGTTTTTTTTTAAAAAAATAAAGTTGGATGGAGAAGAGTTGTGTATTTTAAATTGATTGGAAATATGGGTATTTATATTAAAAATTCACCAACGGTAATAATAAAACGTTCAAAATTGCAAACGGTCAAAAATATTGTGAAACGGTAAAAAAAATGGCATTTTATCTATTTTTTGAAACGGTCAAAAAATAATAGTAAATGGCAAACAGTCAAAAAGTGCAATCAATCAACATCACATCATGTGTTGGAATTTGGCATTATCTCTCTTGGTCAAAAAGTGCAATCGGTGAAAGGTTCCCGAATTTGGCATTATCTCTCTTGGTCACCGCATGTGTTGGAAGCCATGGTATAGTCACCGCATCGGTGACTCAAGTCACCGCACACACTCACCGATCTTATACCCTCCACCCTAAGGAGAATTATGTGGAGGTTAAAGGGTTACTCAGTTACACAATCAGACACACCCCATAAGATCATAACATCATAATTCGACCTCCATCTCCTACAGCTGAATCCCCTATTCGGTTTTCTTAGCCACCATCATCAGTTAGCATCCTAAGGAGGAACCAGATCAAGCTGACAACCATGTCAAACCTTATTGTTGCGTCTCCATCTGGATTCTCTGCTAGCCTGTGCTGATGCAATCAAAGGTATGCTTTAATGTTTTCCTTCATGATTAAACAGAACTGATCCAACATATGGTATCAGAGCATATGTTGATTAGTCAGTTCTGTTTTTGTATCCGAAATCTGGAATAAATCTGGAAAACAGAATTATAAAAACCATAATTTTTCGTCATCATCATCCGAAATATCATCTCGGATCTGAATTATATCATCTCGGATATGAATCATGAATCATGGATCTCGGATGAATATGTTCATGAAGTTTTACTGTTCCGAAATCAATATGTTTAAATGTGTAATTATATTTCAAAGATTTCGGATGAATGTTTGAAGTTTTATTTTTTAGGGTTCATCATGTTCTTAGGAAAATTCGAAAAATTCTATTATGTTTTGGAATGTTTTTAGGATTAATGAGTGTTTCTCCATGTTTTGATCTGTTTTAACTATTAAAAATTTTCGAAAAACTGTTATTAGATCAACAGATAAAATTTTCGAAATATTTTGATAAAATTAGATCATCTTAAAACAGGAAATCATATCTCATAATCCCTTAGATTTCGAATTTTCAGTTATGTTATCACAATAAACAGCTATCAACAGAGGGCTCGAGATCATCAGATTACGACTCGAGACCATTAGTCTCGACTCGAGACCATAAGGTCTCGACTCGAAATCATCAGGTCCTTAAACCTTTACGACTCGAGACCATAAGATCATAACTCGAGACAAAGGTCTCGACTCGAGACCATAAGGTCATAACTCGAGACCATAAGGTTGTGACTCGAGACCGTGGTTGCGACTCGAGACCTCATCATGAATCGAGATCTCATAAGATATAGTAGTCGAGACCATGGTTCCGACTCGAGACAATAAGGTTGCGACTCGAGACCTCATAACTGACTCGAGATCTCATAACTCAGTCGAGACCTGACTCGAAACCTCATTATTTTAAGCTGTTTAATGTGAACTAAAAAATTTTTTGGGGCTCCGCCCCGAACCCCGGGCGGGGGCACGCTGTCCCCCGCAACCCCCAGCGAACTCACCGCGGAGTTCGATTCGCGCTAACGGGTGGTTTGCTATAAAATAATTGGTTTTTGTAAATATTTAGTTAATTAATAAGGATCAAATAATGTTTTACAAAACCAAAATGGCTTAACTTGAATGAGCTTCTGATGTATCACTTCTCGCCAAAGCTGACTTGATACATCTACTTATCGTTCAAGTATTATGAAAGCTATGTTGTGTGTGCATCATAAGCATGAATGTCTTAATTTCTGGCCAAAGCTGATTTAATTCATTCATAGATGGCATACTCAACAAGTGCATAACTAAAGTGATTGTCTCAATTTCTAGCCAAAGCTGATTTGTTACAACCACTTTGCACACATGCTTAAATGATTACACTTCTGGCCAAAGCTGTTTTGTCTTCGTTTAAGTAGAACTTTAAATAAGTCTATTATTTTGATGTTAGTAATAGACATATCACAACCTCTTCACACAATGATCCTTATATTAATGATCCTTAATTAAGTTTTATGATCATTTCGTCTGCCTTATTCTTAGTACCCATATTTTTTTACTCACTATAATTTTCTTCTATAAATCTACATCTCATCCACTCTAATTCCTAAATCTAATATGTTTTGCTTAAAGTTTCTATAAGAATTAGCTCTTAAATTAAATCCTTGATTATCTCTTAAGGCACGATAATCCTATTGCTCTCTTCGGATAAAGCACTACAGAAGAAAAGTAGAGCATGATGATTAGGATAAATCGAACATGATGTCTCTTATGATAATCAAGAATAAGTGCTGTCACTAAAAGGTTATTCCAGATTAAGTCTTTCCTAAGACTAATCTATAATTGTGGAATAATCACTAGAACTCCTAAGATGCATGCCTTCATTTAAACTATAAATTATAAAGCTAAGTGGTATATGTGAATACATAATAATGTACAATACCATGACCCATAAAGTTAAGGGCTTACGCGTGGAAATAAGTACATTTTTCCAGTACATTACATACTAAGATTTTCACTTGTACAATTTGATGCATTATAAATCAACTATAACACTCAAAAGTACCAAAGTATAATGAGTGTGTTGATAAGCAACATATGTACAAAGAAATAAATGTTGGAAACTGGAAAATAAGATGTTATTCACCTTACAACCACTAATAGTTTAAAAGAGGATTGTTCTAAGGTCCATAGACAAATTACAAGTGCTAATCCTAACTCTAAGGTTCTTCAAGGGAAAATCTCACTGCATAATTATGTCATTAGACTAGGCATAAGCAACGAGACTGTCCATTATTCCAAAGAACAGTTGGATAAGTTAATTAGGTAGTCACTTACTAATGATATTTAAGTCTGATAATTTTAATATTCCAATTAACACATGATTAGTTGACTCTAGTTCCATACGTTTCCTTACCAGAACTCGACAAATAACTAACATGAGAGTTAGTGACAAAATTAATTGTTAAGGCTATAAGAACCATAATAAGCAGTCTTCTAACAAAGCTTTTCGATACCTTACATATTCTGAAGATTAATCAGAATATAGTATCATTATTTAGGCTATGTCATGAAGGTTGTGAGGTTTACATAACCAACATAAAGTCACACTTACCTTAAACTCTCATTTTATTGTTCTAAATATCTGGATAGAAATATTACTAAGATGAAACTAGATGATACCTTACACTTTCACAACTTTTGTCTTCATGCAAATGAAAATTTGACAAAAGGAAAATGAGACTTATAAATTTCATCCATTATAACTGAAATTCATGAGAAATCATGACATGGTTAATGAGGATGATTATTCAACTAATCTCATTCTAAGTGATTTTAAATCATGACGTTACAGCCCTAAATATTACTTGGCTTAAGGAATAAGTATGGGTCCATCATAAGTCATTCATTGACATTAGTGGAACTTATTCAAAATGGAATATTCAGACATAATTCATTTATCATTTAAAAGACTATCAACTTGTATCTAAATTTTGTCGCATATGGCTGACGGTCTTAGAAGAAATCTATTCATATATGTACTTAATAAGATTTCTATTAAATATGTCTCTAAAGTTTCTTATGATATCTGGACATTAAAGAAATCAAATAAAGTCTAACGTATATATGATAGGTTCCCACGTCACGTACCTCATTGAAACTTCTCTTGTAGCATTTCTAGAGATATTAAAGATCAGTGGGAGCATTAAGTGTCTTAATAACAACTTGCAATAGTTGCAAGAGGTGGGGGAGTGAAAATTTTACATTACCTAAATTTGCACCTCTTGTACAAGACACCGCTCCATCACGACACTGTTCTGTCAAAACTTATCTCCTTAAATCTAATGCTACTCTTACAAAAGTTTCTTTCCTAAGAAGCATGTTGCTTAATTGTGGGCACACTTAGATTTCTTTCCTGAACTAACATAATCCTCAACAAGAGAAACTACAACGACTGACGTCATTAACTTCTTTCTCTATTAGAATTTGTTGGTCGTTACATATTGACCCTAAGCATGCTGAGTTCCTAAAGATTTCTAAGGTTAGTGGGAGCAGTCAAAGTCCTTATAATGATTTGCAAGGAATACAAGAGGCGGGGGGGAAGAGTGTCATTAAATTTCACTCCGAATTTAACTCCGATTACACCTCTTGTACACCATACTGCATCAACTCTTAAAAACTTAGAATCCTGAAAATGATAGCAACCTAACCAAGAGCTAATCCATAAAACTGAAACTTCTAATGAACCCAATAATCAACTCAGGAGGTCATCTAGGTTTAAAAGCCTACTAACCTTGATGATTACATAACCTCCCTAATTGAAGTTGAAATGGATTTTGGAAATGTTTGCTGATCCTATCTCTTCAAATTAAGCCATTAGCGTCAATCAATCTTCTGAATGGAATAAAACTGTTTTCTAGTAAAACTGATTTTATGTGTTCGAATAACGTTTGGGATTTGATTGAATTACCTAAGAGTGTTCATAACTAAACCAAATCCTAATATAAGCGTTAAGACACTCAAAAGCATGATTGATTGTCAAAGGTTGTACTCAGGAAGAGATAAATTATTAGAAAATCTTTATTACATATCTAACAAAGATTTCTTTGAGGATCGTCACTGTTCTAGTAGCTTATAATAATTTAAAGCTACATTAGATGAACATTATAAACAATTTTCCCTAACAAATGGCTGACACATTTACATGTTCATTAGATAACAACCTAAAGTTTCAAACTGAAGGTTAAAGAACACTTTATTTGTAAGCCAATAATATCCATGTATGGGTTAATGCAAACATCATAATGTGATGAAAAGCTAACGTAATTATTTTCATCAAGAATCAAGTGGATAAATGTACCTACCTCAAAATGAGTGGGAGCAACTAAGATAAACTTGTCTATATAGATGATATTCTTTTGACAAGTCTATGCTACATAAGTCAAAACATTGTTAACACGAACTTTGATATAATATATCTCAGAGATATCTCTTACGTGATAGATATCATAACATACCGAGATAGACCCAGTGGGACATTAGTTCTGTTCCATAAGTTTAACATTAAATGGGTCCTTACGTATGTAACAAACAATACTGCTCTCCTTCAGAGGATAATATGGTAAATGAGATTATTTTTTACGCTTCATTAATTGGAAGCCTTATGTAAGTTTAAGTCTATACTCGTTTAGATATTACTCAAATTGCAACACACTAGATATGTCTAGATTAATGTGAAGCATCTAATGGAGTATGACAATATCTTTAAAGAAACGAGAGGCTATGATTTGAAGAAGAAGTGAGAATTAAAACCGGTTTATTACTTTATCTTTGAAGTATTCAAAGATGCTAAAATGTAATTTCGGGTATATCCTTATGTCAGCAGACAAATCCATCTTATGGAGGAGTCATAATAAACTGATAATAACAACCTAAGTTATAACGACATAATATAGTCACTAAATATTGTTAAAATTTATCAGTGGACTCATAAGTTTATTAACTCCATATAATTAATGTTTTGAAGACTTAGTGTGATAAAGTCAGCTGCCATGACTCCTTGAACAGTAACAGTTCAAGAGGTGCTGCATTAAATTTCGATACGCAATTAATTATTTGTTTATGAACGAATTGAGGAAACTAAGTTTTGTATCGAATACATTCATGATATGCTTAAAGATCCTATAACTGAAGGGCTATTACCCATAAGTCTTATTAAGAGAGCTCAGAGACGGGTATTAATTGATGGCCATGCGCAACCGCATATCGTACTATGAATGACTAAGTATTAGTTAATTTTCCTCATCAGTTTGATTTTGTATGTCTCTAAGAATATGTCAAGCTAGCATAATGGCATATAGACAAATATAGTTACAAATCAAACAAAGGGCTTATGCGTATTTTGATCATAATGATTAGGTTTTAAATTAAGGCTATAGTATGATTAATGGGGGTCCTGAGTCGCATAATGATTCAACGGCTGTATTTCTCTGCTATAGTACTTGTTTAAGGCTAAAATTAGTGTTAACTCCTGATCAGGCTTATCTAATACTCATAGTAAATGATTACTCGGCTAAGTGGGAGAATGTAAGATTAAATATATTATGATTTAATATTTAATCTAGTAGCCATGATAATCATTTACATTATATGGATCAAAATATATAACAACCTATTAATAATTAGTTGGTAATTGTTGATGGACCATATTACCCTTATTAACTAATTAGGTTTCCTCCTGGGTGCTTATATAAGGAGAATTATGTGGAGGTTAAAGGGTTACTCAGTTACACAATCAGACACACCCCATAAGATCATAACATCATAATTCGACCTCCATCTCCTACAGCTGAATCCCCTATTCGGTTTTCTTAGCCACCATCATCAATTAGCATCCTAACCAGATCAAGCTGACAACCATGTTAAACCTTATTGCTGCGTCTCCATCTGGATTCTCTGCTAGCCTGTGCTGATGCAATCAAAGGTATACTTTAATGTTTTCCTTCATGATTAAACAGAACTGATCCAACAACCTATACTTCGATAATCTGGCTCCTTCTCAACCCATACTCAAAATATCCAACTTATTCACAGCCCACTTTAACAAAAGAAAAAGCCAGTGCCTCTTCGAATAAACTTTTGTGGTCAACATGATTATGTTAAACATGACTATTTTGGTGATTATGCCTTTTTGTAGATGAGATAAAATCATCAAAGTTTAGTCACAACTCCGTGGATATAATCTACTTGAGTTTTGCTTTAAGCAGCAACCGAAAATACATATCATAAACCAGAGACGATTACAAACTAATGACAGGTAGACGAGCAACAACATGTGCCGCTACCCCCTTCTGAATAGCAAACCCTATCCTACTAAACACAAAATTCTGCCCCTTAACATGCGCGGTGTTACTGCTTACCACCTGCTGAACCCGCTTGAGGAACCGCACCGCGTCAGGGGCGAGAGCGCCAAAGGTATCGAAAGCGAACGGGACGAACACGTGCTGATTCTCGATGCAAGCTTTTTCTTGCTTAGCTACTTTGCCCGCCTCTGCCTTGATTATCGCCTGTCCCGCCACAAACCCATGGTCCGTGGATATATAAAACAATTTTGTTATCTATGTTTTTTTTTAATCTACAACTAGTGGGATTTATCGCGCATTGCGCAAAGATTCGGTTCGGTTCGGTTCAGTATGATTGAAGTTAGTATAACAACTGAAAGAGACACATGCAAGTGGATAGCGACATGTGTTTTACATAGATAGAAGACTATAAAAGTGAATGCCGATATAGGTTTCCAAGCCTAATAAGAAACAAAATAATTAACAAATTAATTAAACAAATTACTAACAACCAAATCTAAGGGTATACGGAGTGGTGATCGGCAAGGAGTGGCAAACTAGTTTACCACTCGGTAAACACCACCGCCAACAAAACTTTAGTCACCAAATTTCACCAATTCGGTGAAGGTTAGCCGATTCGGGGAAGGGAGGAATGAGAGAGAGGGGGTTATTGTGGGTGGGGTCCATTCCTATCTCAACCAATCACAACTTTTTTCTTTTTTTTAAATAGTTTACCACTTCACCAAGTGTTTAAACCATTGCCAACACTTTTCACCAAAGTTTAAACACTTTTGACTGATTGACATAGCGCGCTCAGATTGGTCGGTTTTTTGGTTTGTCACTCCAAAGTGTTTAACCACTCCCTACACCTAACATATTTAAGACTATCCATTATGGTGATTTTTTTCTTCAACCAGTTGCCATGTGGCTAATAAGACAAAAAACAAAGCCATATTTTTAATCAAAAATATAATAATGGTGAACAACCTGATTTTGTGCTCAACCAAGGGTTGCAACCAAAATATATAATATTTAATTGTTTTCTTCTCTTTTCTCTATTTAAAAATTAATTATAAAGCATATTTATTTAATAAAATATTGGTTTTGGTTGGGTTGGGTTGTGAATGAGAGTGAAAAAATGAATTGGGTTGGGTTGGGTTGGGTTGGGTTGGATTGTGTAAATGGAAAAAAGAGAAAATAGTTTTTTAATGAAAAATTTGGTTGATTTGGGTTGTGATAGTGAATAGCCTAACAAATTAAATCAACAAACTATTAACAACCAAACCCAACATATTATTAGGCTTAAGTGCTAACAAAAAACTCTGGAGGAAAGGGAAAAAAATCGCATAAAAATAGTACACCACAAGATCCAACCTGCGCCAACCCGTTCTTCGGATGCGCACTTGACCACTCGAGGAAAACATATAAAAAAGCCACCATCCCTCTAAACCAATCAAAGAGCGACGACTCATGTAAGCAGACTCCACTATTCATGAAGAGTTTCAATTAATATGAAATATGAAATAACAGTTTATTTGAATCAATCTAACAAATGTTCAATAATTTATTTGGCACACTTAACTCCAAAACTGAGGGTTACAATGTGAATTGTGAGAATTAAGAAAAGGTTCGTGATGACAATTAGGCCGGAGGGTGTGGGGGGCGCCACCCTCGCCACGTCAGAGCCTATAGCGCCCCGGGCGCTATACACCCACACCCACCATATTAAGTTGGGGCGCTATACACCCGGCGCCAACATGATAACTTATGCAATTGTGTGGATCGAGAGAGAAAGTCAAATATGACGGTTTGAAAAATGTATAAATTAATATGAAATATTATATTACTCACAAAGGTTCTTGAAAAATGTATAAATTATTATTAATATATGAAAATTAAATGATTTTTAAAATAAAAAATAATTAGGTAATGATGACGGGGCTCCATCCCACACCCTGCAAATTAAAGGGGGGGGGGGGGGGGTTATAAAGCCCCCTAGCTGATGTGGCGCCTACGTGGCGCTGAGGTGTCCTTTATAACCCCCAATGGGGGTTATCCCACACCCTCCAGCCTTATGGTTTTGGGTTGGGTAGATTTGTAGTGGTTTGAAAGGCTACAAAATGTTCGATAAAAAACACTACGCATCTTGAGTTTTTTTTTTTTTTTTAACTTACACAAAAGAAGACCTAAAACAACGATAAGAAAACATGAAATGTGCGGACGACAATGTTTCGAAACCTGATAATTTGATTCGAGGTAGATGGTGTTAATCATTCGAGGTAGATGGTGTTAATCAGTACAATCATATATCCTTATCCATAATCAGAACACATTTTGTATATTACAAATAAAAATATTCGTGGATCAAGTAACACGATGAATCATGTTATTCGTCCCTGAATATATGAGTAATAAGTACCAAATTTCTAACTCATTTTCTTCTCTGACCATCAGGGCGGATACCCATAGTTATACCATGGGGTCAACCGTCCTCAATGAAGAAAAAATAGTGTTATATGCTCACTAAAATCCTGATTGCCCCATAAAATTCTGCAATTGCCCCCATAAACTTTTCGAAACCTATCTCTAAGAAATACCAAATTAGAAATTTATAAATATTTAAATACAAATTTAACATAAAGAATTATTCTTAAGTAAACGCTAATACAACTTACATAGAACATTAATTGTACCCAGCTTCTAACATATGGTCGTAATAGTTTAAGACATTAAGCCCAATTGTTTAGATTTAGATGGTTAAACAGTGTCTAATGTTTTAACTTTTAAGTCCATGTTTAATTTTGAACCTTAATAGAAAAGAAAGAAGGGGCAACATAGTTCAAAAGCAGAGAATAGCAATCCGCGATCGCCCCATCCCTACGGCCCTACCGCCCTATCACTTCGGCCAGATTTCGGATCAGAGACAAACTATTCTAGTCTTAGGGTATGCTATTCGGCCCCTTTGATGATTTGTTTGGTTTGTTTGATTATGGAACTGGGATTACAAAACTATAAGTTATGATTGACACTTCATGAATCATTATATGATATTCAGTTTGATTATCTTTTTTATATGACACGACCCGTTCCGGATCGAAAAAAAAATATTTTATATAGGAATAGTTAACTGACCCATGATTTCCGACCCATGAAAAAAAATTGGATCCACCACTATTGACAACGTAAAATGATATGTTTAAAAAAGACAGGTTTATTTTTATATGATATGTTTAGACATCGAGATCTAGCAGAAATTTTTGGTGGTTGTGGCTGGTGTTTATGGTGGTGTTGGGTGGGAGATGTAAAAGTGAGGTGGAGAGAGAGAGAGAGAGAAAGCAGATTTGATGATGAAGGAGAAGGTAGGAGTGAGTCTCACTAATTAGATATTTTTCTTTTATTTTTTAACTAGTATTAAGCCCCCGCGTTGCAGCGGTTATCGTAAGACTGTGTCAAGTCGTACTAATGCTATACCACTATCAGTGATCATCAACATCGGAAAAGCTCACAAAAACAAAATAAATAAAAACGATAGAAATAAAGCCGAGGAAAAAGCGGACGTAAAATATTTGAATCACGCACGCTAGTTGCAGATAAATTAAACTGAAACGTAAAACATAGAAGAAATAACTAAGTCAATCCAGGACCCGTGTGTTGCGACAAACTTGTCAAATGGAGAAATATTGATGTGTTGCGATGGGCCAAACGGGAAAAAATACACAAAAAATGTTGAACCCTACACGCACGTTGCGGTGACTCACAAAATTTAGAACGAAACGAAAAAATTGGGAATGATGAAAAGTATTGTGGACCAAAATTGAAAAATAAAAAGAGATGTGGTTAAATTGCAAAAGATTAAAAGCTTTAGTTTAAAAGGAAAAAACAAAGGGTTTAAATTGCAAAAGAGTAAAAGTTTTGAGTTAGAAATAAAAAAATAAAAAAAACCCCTATACATGAGGTACAACACCATAGATTACAAAAAAGTTAAAAATTTTATTTTTGTAAAACTTGAATAAACTATTATATTAATAGAGTAAACTCTAGTTAATAGTTAAATACTTACTTATTATCTGCATAATACATGGTTTCAAATTATTTATCATTCTTTGATTAGTTTAATATTTATGTATTAATTATTTTCATATTAG
Source organism: Helianthus tuberosus (assembly GCA_030545235.1). NCBI lineage: Eukaryota > Viridiplantae > Streptophyta > Magnoliopsida > Asterales > Asteraceae > Helianthus > Helianthus tuberosus. The sequence continues at coordinate 21,478,867 of CM060403.1, forward strand.
TTCAAGAGATATTAATATTTTATTAGATATTAGATTTAGATATTTATAATATTATTAATTGAATTTATTAATATTAAAATAAAGATAAGGATAAAAATAAAGATAAGTGATATCTATATATTGGTTATTAATATTAAAAGAAATATATTAAACAAATATAAATATAAATAAAATTTATGTGATTGAATGAGAGAATGGCATTTGGCATTATTTGTAGTCTTTTATTAATATTTAGATATAAAAAAATATATTAAAATGACAATTTGAAATATTTCAATTGAAAATCCCCAAAATACCCCTAGTTAAAAATGAGATTTTTTGACAGAGTTAGTCAATGTGATCAAAATGGCAACAAAAGAGAAAAGTTAGAGATCCAGAGAAGAAAAAAATATTTGGACTAAAATGATAAATTTAGACAAACCTCCGAGTCTAAAATAGCAATTTACTCAATATTTTATATAGAAATAGTCAACTGACCCAAGATTTTCGACCCCATGAAATAAAAATTGAATCCACCACTATTGAAAACCTAAAATGATATGTTTAAAAAAGACGGGTTTATTTCAAACCACGCAAACAGCAAAACCTTACGTCATCAGTTTATAGGTTTCATTTAAACTTTGCAGATTTTCAAACCGTAAGTGCCGATTTGGTTGTTGAATAATATGTTGTGAATTGCATCACAGTGTGGAAGGGGGATGTAGATCACCTAACTAAGTAACCAACCAACAATCTGCCATAATAAGCATATGGAAAATTTAATGTACATGCACAATCGTTATAGTATTTGCATTATCCTTTGTATTTTATATTAATAATAGGGTAAATTACACTTTTCGTCCTTTATGTTTGTACCTAGTTGCAATGGATGTCCTTTACCTTTAATATTTACAGCCACAGTCCTTTTTTTTGAAAACATGTTACAGCTTTCGTCCTTTAGCACTAACCTAGTTTATTTTAAACGTTAAATATGATCATGTGCACCTCATGTGAGGGCAATAATATCTTTTTACCCTCTTTTTCTTCTCCACCTTATAAACCGTTCACAACCCTAACCCTTATCCATACCTCCACCAGCCAACACTGACCACCATCAACAACCCACCCCCACCATCAGCAACCCACCACCACCGAACACCTACACATTCTCTACTCGCTTTCTCTCTCTAAAAACACACAAGTGGTCGGTTCAGGCGGCTCTGGCGGTGGCCGGTTCAGGCGGCGGCTTAGGCGGTGGTCGGTTCAGGCGGTTTGGTCGTTTCAGGTGGCGGCTTAGGCGGTGGTCGGTTCAGGCGGCTCTGGCGGTGGGCGTTTCAGGTGGCTCAGACGGTACACTGAACTGATCGTCAAGCTTTGGGAATCGTGCGGATGGTTCTTACCCCTCTACCGCGACTGTCGGTTGGCTTCATCGCCGCCTTTCTGGTGATTGGAGCTCTGTTTGTTTGGTGCTTTTGGGTATTAGAGTTTGGATCTTTGATATCTCCGGTTGAGTTTAGATTTCGGGTCGGATCGGATCCGTTGATTGTCGGTGCAATCATGGTTGTGGTATGTACTAGATTCCTTTAATTAATTTTGTTGATTTTGACTGTGGATATGGTGGCGGTGTTTCTATCTGATGGCAACAGTGGTACATGGTGATGATGGTTGTGGTTATGATGTTGAATGCTGCTGGTGAAGATAATGATAGTTAATGGTTAATGTTGATGATGGGTGTAGAGATAGAGATGGTGAGAGACGCTATGAGAGAGAAGAGGAGTTCTATCATCGTCTTCCTCTGAATCTCATCACAACATCCACGATCTACTTGATTTCAAACACACTAACAGTTACCATGGCTGTTTGATTTTACAGATCTGGGAACGAATTTGTGGAAGGAGAGTGGAGATCGTGGTTACCGGAGGTTGGGGAGGTGGTGGTTACAAAGATTATTATGGTGATTTCCAGCTGCGGTAGTGGTGGCCGGATGAGGATGATGGTGGTGGAGAAAACCTAAAGAGAGATAGGGAATTGAGAGAGAGAAAGAGGAGAGTGAGAGAGGGATATCAGAGAAAGAATTGGTTTTATTTATTAAAACATTTAAATAAAAATATGAATTGACCAAAATACCCTTAACTGAATAAACTTAACTGAAAATTTTAACCTGGTTAGTACTAAAGGACGAAAGCTGTAACATGTTTTCAAAAAAAAGGACTGTGGCTGTAAATATTAAAGGTAAAGGACATCCATTGCAACTAGGTACAAATATAAAGGACGAAAAGTGTAATTTACCCTTAATAATAACTAGTCTTTTTTGACATCACGAGTTACAGCAAAACCGAGAAAATGATAATGTAAAACAAACGTAATTTTAAAATAAAGCATGTTGTTTAGAAAGTCAAACCATTAGAAAAGTTTAGTTTATCATTTTACCATTTTATGATACCAAATAAATACTTTATTTTGAGTAAAGCTTCGTTTTTAACAAAACTTATAATGGAATGTAGAGGGAAAAAATCAAGCACACCACTACGTACTTAAGTTTTTAGAAAAAAAATTATAAACGTAAATTATTAAAAAAATATCAAATTATTTGATGTTCTAAAAGAAGAAAAAAACTTATTAAAAATGATAAAGGAAATACATGGTTTTAAAAAAGAAAAAAAATTAGAATATTTTAATAAAAGTGAATTTAATAATAAACAATTATAATATATTAAAAACAATAATAATATATTAAAAACAAAAGTAATAAAAAGTATATATTATTTTAATAATAAAGTTACTATTTATCATCCTTACTAAACTATATAGACAAAAGGTGAATTTAATAATAAACAACTATAATATATTAAATATAAAAATAATAAAAAAATATACATTATTTTAATAATAAAGATACTATACTATTCATCGTCCTTAGTAAACTATATATATAAAGTCCTTAGTAAACTATATATATAAAAGGTGAATTTAATAATAAATAACTATAATATATTAAATACAAAAATAATAAAAAATATATATATTATTTTAACAATAAAGATACTATTCATCGGCCTTAGTAAACTATATATATATATATAGACAAAAGGTGAATTTAATAATAAACAACTATAATATATTCATATATATGTATTAATTCACAACATAACTGAGAAACAGTGTATATTAACTGACGGCGTTAGGTTTCACATAGGGCAACACTCTTCACATTTCACAAACTCAAAACCCCCAAATCAGTTACACACCTGTAACCGCTTCATCATCTTCATCTTCTCCAATTCACACCACCACATCAATGGCCGCCACCTCATCACCTCGCGAAGTGTTTATCCTGTGGTTGTTACTGATTGCGTTATCTAAACGGTGGTTGCCTCATCAGTGTGAAAACAACCACGCGTCACATTTGGTAACCATCATACAAAACCCTAACCCCTGCTCTTTCTCGCTTTCCCACCGTGGCTTTTCTTTATCAGTCCAACCACAACCACCACCTGCAGAGTGTGTGAGAGAGGAAGAAAAGAGATACAAGGACGTTAACGCGATTGATTTCGATTTCGATTTTAGATGATCAAGTATGCACCGGTGGTGACGTCGAGGTTGATTCCGGCAAGATGAAAAAGAGAGTCTGGGCAGATTTGGTTTCGGAAATGGACGGATTCAAGAGGAGACGTCGGCTGCTGTTTTGTAGATGAGAATCTTTTGTATGAGGTGTGACGGCTTGTGTGAACGCACAGTGGCAATTTTCTTTCTAAAATTCCTGCAGCCATATGTCATTTAAGCCCTAATTTGCTATCTCACGCACACGTTGTTCCTAGGTAATTGTTAATCAGGTTTTATAAATCTTCACTCAGATTGATTCCATTAATACTAACATCAGGTTCAATTGATTTCACTAGGGATCAGCCACCAAGGTGTTAATCCAAATCCTGTATCGATATATTAGAAGTCGGTAATATCAAAATTTTCATGTGATTTTCTCTAATTCAAGTATGATTATTTTTATGTCATAATTATTAATTGTTTTAAGCATTGTAACTTTTGTATGCTTAATTTGGTGTAACACGGTTTAATTTTATACGGTTTTGGTTCTACTTATTGGTTTAAGTAATTTGCAAATTTAATAATAACATGCTACATTTATAAATTCAGTGATGGGTCAGGCTGTATAAACCCAACAAACTACAATTGACAATTTTGTTAGACGTTTGACCCATTTGAACTTTGATTTTTATTTTACCTTATGTGTTCAATGACTGAGCTGAATACAAAAGGCTAAAATAAAGCAGCTGAGAAATAGTTTGTGAGAAATAGTGTGTGTTTAAGATCCAAATGAGTCAACCCCACTAAACCCGAGAACAAATAAGTTGACATGTATTTATATGTTAAGGCTTTGTGTGATTGTATAGTAACATATTATTTCCACATTAATATGTGTACAGTAGGGTCATTTATGGTATTGAAGTGTAGAATTCAATATATATGTTCAGCTTTGGTGTCTACAAAAATTATGCGATGCTAAAGTGAAGTATTTTGAAGTTTTTAATTTATTTTACATATTGCTCTACATGATGCTATAAGGTAGACTATTATGAGATTTTGGATTTATTTAAACAAGGTGTTGGTTGGTTATTTCATCCGTGTATGTTTTGAAATACTAGAAAGTAACCTGGAATGCTACCCCATTTGACGAAGAACTAGACGAGGCTTTATCTCATTATACAACCTCATTTCTGTTAAAAATATAAGCAATTCACCTGGTTACGGATTAAGATTAAGATTAAGATTAAGGTTTGTCCCACGGTTTGTAATCTGAGAAGGATGTGCTAACATAACTTTTTCGGTTTTGTATGTTAATAAACAACAGTGGGTGTACCTGCTAGCAGGACAAAAAGTTGTTGTCAAGTCGTTTTCGATGATCGATAAAATTGAAGTGATATGCTGGTATATCGACGGTGTCTAACAGGACAAACCAAGGCCGTGAGCTCAGATCTAACATATTCGTAAACAGTAACAAAAACCTGAAATGGCACCTTCTCACTTGTAGTTTGTACTTATTTTGTTTACTTTTTTGCTAATACTTTGATGTAAATACCAGATTAGATTCATGAGGGGTTGATATCTATTGAAGATAAATAATTTGTAATATTTTCTTCAGTTTTAGGTGCTGACTGATATGAAGCTTGATGACACACTCAATACGAATGACTTGCTAAACAGGTTTCTGCGTTTGGCTTCTCTAGCGCAGAGAAAAGTTCGTGATAGTGTCTTAAGGATTGTTGAAGAGCAAAAGGTAAGCTTGCTGAATACCAGTTTTAGCAAAGTATTCGCATTCGTCTTCATTACAGGGCCCCATTTTTGGCCATTTCAAGATCAAATATGTAAACAGAAAAATATTTTTCATAAGTTGTTCCATTTGTGTTTTTACGTTTTCAATATATGCAGAATTTCTTCAGCTTTAAGTTTGTGAGACTTAAAGATAGGTGTCTCTGTGGGTGGCTTTTTACTCCATGTTAGCCCTCTCATTTTGCTAAGAGCTTAAACTTTGATGGATTTAGGCAACATCACCACAGTCTTGGATTCATGCCAAGAGTTAAAAGGTCAGACGCTGCCTTTAGTTTATTTCATAGCTTATGTATGTTTCTAATTTTTAATTTTGCTGTCCACTAGCTTTGTTATGTGTATACTAAATATTTTTTTTCTTAGGTCATATCAACCATATTGGATATGGTACCTATGTCTTTTAGGTACTAGGCCTTCTTTCATGCCTTCTCAAAGATCAAAGTACTTATAGAGACTTTCTTCAAGGTAGATGATAACTCATTTGAGTTGATGTAATGTCATTTTGCGATTCTTGGCCATTTTGATGTGGAAAGTTTAAATTTGAGAGGAAACTGGGAGTGGATCTTTTATTTTATTTTTTTAACTGTTAATTAATTCTATTTATTTGATGATCTGTAGGTGGTAATATTCAAAGTGTGAAAATGAATGTTTAAATTAAAAGTTCAAGCTTTCACCAACTACTGGTCAGCATATGAAAAGACATAAACAACACCTCATGGTCAGAGTGACATATAACAACGAAAACTCTTTGTCAGAATTTGATGTTGCTGCTCATGCTTGAACAATCCGTTAGCTACAAGTATATGTTGTCTTTGAAAGCTATATGTTACATTATTCGGAAATTAAGATTAAGATTTTATGTTCGTTTTAGTTTATCCTTCATTCTTTTGAGTCCAATTACCTGAGAAGGAAAGTGCAAAGAAAAAGTAATGATAATATTTCTTATAATTCAACATTTAGTTACTTATAGTTTTAAACTTGGTATTTCTTTCAGGCGTACTTTTAGCACGTGGCAAAGAATACTCGAGCGCTTATACTTCTTGACAAGGGAAACCAGATGGGGCACATTACTACAGTAGAGATGTCTTTTTAAGTACACAAGCTTAAACATGGGCTTCCTTTAGTTTGTAGTTAGGTTGGTGTTTATTTTTTAACTCTAATTGTGAGTGCACTTTCTAGGGTCAACTTTCTTTACTTCTAAAACTTTAACGAAGCTATCATAAAGTTCCTAGACTTTCATCATCACACGTTTTAAATACGCTTGATCTACCGCGCAACGCGCGGGTGGGGAACAACTAGTTAAATATAAAAATAATAAAAAAATATACATTATTTTAATAATAAAGATACTATACTATTCATCGTCCTTAGTAAACTATATATATAAAGTCCTTAGTAAACTATATATATAAAAGGTGAATTTAATAATAAATAACTATAATATATTAAATACAAAAATAATAAAAAAAAAATATATTATTTTAACAATAAAGATACTATTCATCGGCCTTAGTAAACTATATATATAAAATATAATTTAAAATATGTTATTAAAAGTGAATTTAATAATAAAGTATTATAATATATTAAATAAAATAATAATAAAAAAACTACATATTATTTTATTTTATTTTATTACTATAAATAAGCAACAAAAATATGCAATACAACTTGTACCTTGTGCTTTGTGACTTAAAAAAAAGAGTTAATTACATAGTTAGTCCCTGTGGTTTGCATAAAATAACATACTTAGGTACTAATAGTTTAAAATCACCTTCTGGGGTATTAACTTTTCATTTTGTAACGTTTTAAGGTATTAACTTCTAGGGTAGTAACATAGGTAGTCACTGTGGTTTGCACAAAATAACATACTTAGGTACTAATAGAATGTGATTTTAAGCCTACAAATAGCCTTAATACCCCCAAACGTTACAAAATGAAAAGTTAATACCCTAGAATGTGATTTTAAACTATTAGTACCTAAGTATGTTACTTTATGCAAACCACATGGACTAACTATGTAATTAACTCAAAAAAAAAAAAACTTGATTTTTTACTTTTAATCCAAAGGTTTTTACCTTTTGTATTTTTATCCCTACATAATTTGTTTTTTTTAACTTTAACCCAAAACTTTACTTGATTTTTTTACTTTTAATCCAAAGGTTTTTACCTTTTGCAATTTTAACATTACAAATTTTTTTTTAACTTTTAACCCAAAACTTTTTATTATTTGCAATTTTACTTCGTAACTTTTGTCACTTATACTTTTTATCTTTCGCAAATTTAACTTCATAACTTTTCATTATTTGCAACAACTATGCATATGTTTGTTGTAACCTTGGATTTGGAGGTTTTCCAAAAAAAATGATTTTTTTACATTTCAATCAAAAGTATTTCATAAATTACTTTTAACCCAAAACTATTTGTTTTTTACTTTTACCCCAAAACTTTTTATCTTTTGCAATCTATCCTCACAACTTTTTTCACTTTCAACTTTAGTCATTTATAGTTTTCATTTTCCGCAAATTTTTTGCTTTATGCTTGGTTCTAAATTTTGTAAATTAAAACATCGCAACGTGTGTCTTTGGTTTAACGTTTTTACGTTTCGTTCTCAATTTTGCGAGTTTAGACGACGCAACGTGCGTGTGTAGGTAAACGTTTTTACATCGTCTATTTTTTTCTCGTTTGACAGGTTTAACATAACGTGCGGGTCGTAGATCGACTTAGTTATAACTAAAGAATCTCCGCCGCATTGCGGCAGGTCGTCATCCTAGTTTTAAAAATAAAGTTACTATTCATCGTCCTTCGTAAACTATATACTAGTTTTTTTACGTCGTGCGTTGCGGCGAAACCGAGTAAATGATAATGTAAACAAACGTGATCTGAAAATAAAGCGTGTTGTTTAAAAAGTCAAACCGTTAGAACGATTTGTTTATCATCGTACCGTTTTATGATACCAGATAAATACTTTATTTTGAATACAACTTCGTTTTTAACAAAACTTATAACAGAATGTTATGGAAAAAGTTAAGCACAACTACGTACTTAAGTTTTTAGAAAAAAGTTATAACGTAAATTATTAAAGAAGTATCAAATTAATCGATAAATTAATATATGTTTTAAAAAAGAAAAAACAAGTATTAAAAATGGTAAAGGAAATATATATTTTTTAAAAAGGGAAAAATTAAAATATGCTATTAAAAGTAAATATAATAATAAATTATTATAATATACTAAATAATTAAATAATAAGATAATGAAAAGCCATATATTATTATAAAAATAAAATTACTATTCATTATCACTCGTCAACAAAATATATATATATATATATATATATATATATATATATATAGAGTGCGGTTAACATACATTAGGGCTTATCCTACAAAACGTACGCGACGGCCGTAACCGTGCGATCAGGTACTAATCACGCATTGGACTCAAAAATAACGCATGGGAGCTTTTTTTTGACCTAATCACGCATTGGAACATTATTACGCATGTTCATTTTGTCAAACCCTGCTGATAATAACGCATGGAACATAATTACGCAAGTTTTAAAGTCTGTCGCGTACGATAACGTAGGATAAGGGTTTTTGTACATTATACTTATTCTATATATATATATATATATATATATAGGGAGGGGCTCATGCGAGAACTCCATTTATTGTGAGAACCATGAGAACCAATGTGAACCAATGTGAATAAAAAAAAATTAAAATTTTTTTTTTTGGCTTCGAAAAGTAGCGATTTTAACATAAAAAATATTAAAAAAATCAAAAAATTTTTTTTGTGTGATGTTTAGCTATTTTTAGGCATTTTTGGTTGTGTTCACATTAGTTCTCACGGTTCTCGCAATAAGAGGTGGTTCTCGCATGATCTTCTCCCTATATATATATATATATATATATATATATAATAACTATACAAATGGTTATTATATTTTCACTATACTATTTATTTATGAAAAAAAATAACAACTGTACAAATTAGATTTAAATAATCTAAACTATAACATATTGGCCGGTATTAAAACATATTAACAATCTTATCATGACATTCATAAGTTTCAAGTATGTTAAGCAATCACACTTACATAATCATCATAGATTTACATTTGATTTTCGCTCGATTTTGCTCAGACTACGAGCGAAACGGGGAACATACATTCCTTATAAGGGAAAATGTGTAAAAACCAAGTGTAAATTTATGGTAACTATATGAATGAGATTGCTCTTGGCATTGTAAATGAAAATTAAGAGAACTACCGATTAAATTGTTAGGGCGCATTATTATAGTTCAATACATCATAGTTTGAATTATTAAAATCAAAGTTTTAATCAAAGAAGTAGTGACGGTTGTGATAAAGCTCACCCAAACAGTTTCATGTTCAAATTTATCAGAAAAAAACATTAAGATGTGTTGAAAGAAGACACGTTGGCTTGGTCAAAGAATTTGAGAGCAAAAGATATCTTACACGAGCACGCAATTCTTCATTCATCTTACTTATTTCGAAAGTCCGCGATCACATGTCAGTTCAATTTTTTTAATGGCTAAACTTGCACACCATGAGGATTGCATGTAATTCAAGGTGGATTTGATAAGGCGTTTGGTTCCGTTAGTTGAATTTCCTTGAGTCAGTGGCGGAACAAACAATATGCGGGAAAAGTGAATAACATGGATTTTTGGTTGCTTAACATCGTGAAGAGCTTAGGTTTTTAACCTTTTGGCGATTCGGTTGTGAACTAATAAGTCTGATATCAAAAGAGTAGTGAGACAAAGACACCCGTAATCTTCTTTTCTAGTTACAATTGCAATGGGGGTTTGAACGTAATCATGCATGCGACCTTGAAAGCAGCATCGTCAAAGGTGCCTCTCTCCCTAATAACGGTCTAGTTCTTATTAGGCCACCCGGGGTGGTCAGTGATGGAAGTGCCATCACTCGTGAAAGTATCACACACGCCACCACCACCATACTCCATCACGGGTGAAATTTATAGCGCGTGAACCATATCACGCGTGAACAATTTGTTTTGAATTCAGTTTTGTTTTGTTTTGTTTTGTTTTGTGTTAATGACTTTGATAGTGTGTGGTGAGAGATAGACATTTCCACTAAAAACCATCACTAGTGATGGAATAAAGCTCGATGACATGGCGGAAACTGATTAGATGTTGTGAATGATGACTGATGACCACCCCTACCCCTTAGGGTAGCCGTGAAAATATGGATCTTTGAAAAAATTGGAAGTGGAGTGGTTCGTAGCAAAGTAAAATAATTGGAAAGAAATATATCTATCATTTGTAGGTTGTCTTACATTGGCAAAATCGTTTTTTGGTTGCTTACCTGTGTATTACCTTTCTATGTTTAAAGCCCCCAAAAAAAGATTCCAATTAATTAAAAGGTTTTTTTTTTTATGGGAGGAAATGGATACATACATTAAAAAGATAAATCAGGTCACTTGGCATAATGTTGTGAAACCAAAGTATCTTGGTTTAGGAGTGGGTACTATTTGTGTGGCTTCTCTTGCTAAATGGTGGTGGAGATTGAATAAAGAGGAAAACACTCTAGTTTATATGTGTCGACGCAATTTGTAATGTAAGGAATCATGAATGGTTCTATGGTGATATATGTTATACAAGGTCATGGCTTAACATTACATGGGGAGGCGTAACAAAACGAATATTTGGAAGGATACATGGTTTGAAATATTCACTTTTAAAGAGTTGTTTCCTAGATTATTTGAATTGGAGGGTTAAGATACAATATGAAGTTTATTTGGGTAGAAAGCCTAGGAAGTAATCTTGACCATTCATTTATTTAATCAAGGGCTAAGATTAAATGAGTAAAATTGAAGAAAAAAAAGGAGGCGCGTGGGTTTGTCTAAGGGCATTATAGTCAATCCAAGGCAATAGTTTATCTCTCCTCCAATTCCCCTCCATTTTTTAAACGTTAATAACTCTTTCATACGACATTATTATTTTTATATAAATTGCACCAAAAAAATGAGCGTTTTTTTATCTTTAAAACGAGTATATTATTGCTATATTTTCGAAAAAAAAATCGAAAACCCAGTTGCGTAAAACGCAATGGAAAAAAACCATAAAAATGACATTTTTCTAAAACGCAATGCACAAAAAACACAAAGAAATGTCTTATTTGTAAAACGCAATGGCCAAAAAACACAAAGAAATGTCTTATTTCTAAAACGCAATAGCCTAAAAACACAAAAGAAAGTGTACTTTGTAAAACCCAATGGACTGAAAACACATAAAAATGTGTTTTACCTAAAACGCAATGCACAAAAAACACAAAAAATGTCTTATTTCTAAAACGCAATTGCCAGAAAATACATAAAAATGTCTTTTTTCTAAAACGCAATAGACTGAAAACACCTAAAAATGTGTTTTACCTAAAACACAATAACTAAAAACACTACAAAAATGTGTTTATCTAAAACGCAATAGCCAAAAAAACACATAAAAATGTCTTATTTCTAAAACGCAATGGCCTAAAAACACAAAAGAAAGTGTATTTTCTAAAACGCAATGGATTAAAAACACATAAAAATGTGTTTACCTAAAACGCAATGAACTAAAAACACTTCAAAAATGTGTTTTTCTAAAACGCAATGGCCAGAAAACACATAAAACTCTCTTATTTCTAAAACGCAATGGACACATAAAACTGTCTGTGAATTGTCTGAACCAGAGAGTAGCAAATAAAAATTGTCTGAACCAGCTCAACCCCAGCCAGGGGCTCTGCCCCTTGGACCCCGCCAGGGGCTGCCACCTCTTGGACCCTGCTCCTAGGGGCGCTGCCCCCGGACCCCCGCCAAGATCGTAAAACGCAATTACTCAATTCAAAAACCCAGATCGTAAAAATGCAATTCAAAAAAAATCTTACATAGATCGAAGCCGATTCCTCAGATTTCTTCACCGATTGACGAAATTTGAATGTTAGAAACACTTATCAGCGATCGAATCGAGTGATTCACTTCAAAATCACAGGGAAAAACGAGATTTTATATGAAATTAAAAACTAGGTTTCTTCAAAAAAGCTGAAGATCACGTTGATCAGGTGTTTGAATAATTGATTGGTGATGAAAATCGCACTATAATGTAGTGATTATTAAGATAGAAAATGAAGAAATGGTTAAAGATGGTGGGTTTGAAGTTACTGAGGAGAAGAAGAAGGAAGAAAGGATATGATTGACTAAAATACCCTTCCTCTTTATTTTAAATTTTGCCACATGTCTTAATCCTATTGCTTCCTATCCTTCCTAGCCAAAATAAACTTCCTATTTGATCCTCACCCTTGAATTGGAAACGTCGAAAAGTTGCTAAGAATCTTAAAGAGTTCCGATGAGCATGGATTCAGCAAGGTCCATGGTGTAGAGCTCGAGACAAAAATCGGTCACTGAAGAAACACCAAGTTAATCCAGCGATTAGGTTGTGGTTAGTGTCTTGTCCAAATAAGGTTAATCTTCTTCTGAGCCCGGTAAATAGCTGCTAATGATCCTGCAAAACAATCAACATATCGTGAAGCTCGTCACAAGGAGGAGAATAGAGGGTTCTCCTTGTAACCACCATCCGGCGTGAGAATAAGAACTTGTTTCGAGGATAAAGGTGTGTGTATTAAGTGAGAGAGTAAGAAAGCGATCCTTAAACCTGTAATCAAAGTTCTCTATTTATAGCCAAGGTGATTTGTGAAGGAGATGGGTTAATAGGCCTTGGGCTCGAGATCGACAACAAGGAAAATCCGTTCTGCCTCCCCTGTCACGACCGTTAGTGTTTACGGGCAAGAGCATGGTTGGCGCACCACGTATTTTACCTTCAACTACGTACCTCTTGTACACTTAGTAAAATATGAGGTTTGTCTTCCCTAGTGTTTACGGGCAAGAGCATGGTTGGCGCACCACGTATTTTACCTTCAACTACGTACCTCTTGTACACTTAGTAAAATATGAGGTTTGTCTTCCCTAGTGTTTACGGCCAAGTCCTAATTCGTTAAAACACTTAGGTCCAATTGTTTGACTTCCCTAAGTGTAAAGATATACGTAGACATGTATTTTACTAAGTATCCTAACGGCTGTCCTTATTGTCTAGTCTGTCATCAACAATTAAGTGGAGATCGTGGAGCAGTGGTCGGCACACGCTGATTGGTGTCACGTACGTGTCTTTGTGTACTTCTTGTTTCCTGCACGATTGTTCATCGTGCAACACGTAGAGTACAGGCAGTCATGCGCTTATTGGTCCATTGTTCTGCCTATCGTACCTCATGTACTGTTCGACGTCTGTCATGTGCTTCTCGTCCTCGCACGCGACCTGGGGTAAGCTGGTGCATACGGTGCGAGGTCGAGGGAGCGAAACCTTCTATAAAAGTAACTAAGTGTCGGAATTGACTGTCTTGGTCTTGGCCTCCAACGCAAGCTGGAGGGTAAACCCTTGTAGTCGGCGCAAGGTCAGAGAAGTCAAAACTCTTGTGGACGGAACTATTAGATTTGGTCTGTTTTGGGAAAAATATAGGAGTCGTTTGGCTACTGATGCCAAGACTTTTGAGAAGGCCAAGTCTGAGTTTGCTGAGAAAAAAGGCTCCGTTCGATACTGAGAAAAAGAATAAGGATTGGGGAATTCTGGGTGTCAAGAAAAAGTTGAAGGTAGCTGAGGATACACTAGATACAAGGTACAAACGCCTACTTTGCATAAATACAAACTACGTGATTCACACCGTGCCACCATTACCCGCATCTTCTTCATCATCATCTGAAAGCTCATGCGCTTCAGCGATCTCGAATATGGCATTCAGACGTGTAACATAATCGTCATGTTGCATCAGAGACTAGGTCTATGATGGGTAGGCCAGATGGTTATAAGTTTCTTGAGCTTAGGTAAAACCCTTCTTTACCTCCGCGTTGACAAAACAATGACAGTTGTCCCACTTCACATTTAGCGCGACTTCAACATGTGATGCGCACTCAGTATACCCCTCGTGATGGCCCATGTGACGCGTTGCTACTGTAAGCTCCGCCACGGTCTAGTACTGTCACACCCCAACCGATGGCGGAAACATCGGAGTAAGACGAAGAAAGATTGCTCATCACACATAACGCTAATTGTGACAATAGAATTTAAAAATAAATTGATTTTCATTCATAACAAGTTGATACAATACAAGGAACTTGAAATACAACATGTTCACTACAAGAAAACAATACAACAACAAGTACGAAATTGATACAACATATTAAAACCTAAGACGTCTAAGTATGTATCTAAGAATCATCACTACTTCAGTTTCAAAGCATCGTTATCCTCAACCTGTAACATGTTTAAAATAAAGTTCAATGCAAAAGCAAAGGCGAGTATACAGGTTTTTTTGTACATAGCATAAATAAAGAAATAGATAAGTTTTAAATCATTCCACATGGCAAGCTATTGAAACAAGATAAACAATAAAATCGGCATGTGTTTAACTAATCAACCCATGATGAAACGCAATAAGCTCTTAACATAACCCAAAGTTTACAGGCGGTGCGTTAATCCTATAGCGCTATATATGTCAAGCGTTAATCCTCAACCGCTTGACTCCTCGATCCATGATTTCGACCGGTTTCTCCACGAAGTGTACAGCTTAGTTTATTTGAAAGTCTTCGAGGGGAACCTGCAGTTCCTCGTCGGCTAGACATTTACGTAGATTGGATACGTGGAACACTGGATGCACGTTGTTTAGCTCTTGTGGCAAGTCGAGTCTGTATGTCACACCCCCAAAATACCACAAGAGGAAACACCGCGGGACGTGTGACGTACCAGGATCCAAGCCACCAATCACATTGAACTATACTCGATATAAATAAAAGTTCTCATTTATTTCATAAACAATTCCAAATCACAACTTAAAACAAGTACGTTCAGCGGAAGCATAATATAAATGGTTATTCAATTAATTCAAAACAAATGTGCATGATCAATAAACAAGTATCCAAGAGCTACGACCCATGACCACTCCAGCACTCCCAGATAGCAAGTTCCATCCGTGAATCTAACGACCTGCAAGCATGCAGACAAGTGTGTCAGACGACACTGGTGAGTTCAAAGTTTGTTAACACGTTTTAGTTACCAGATATAAGTATAGAACATTTCAGAGATTTGATGTCGTTAATAACTCGATTACCGCCGATGGCTCCAGATTATTTTGCCCTGTTCCCCAATGCCTCTATCAAAGCAATGGTCAAGACTGGGGTCATTAGTTCACGCCCGTCCTCCCCGGTACGGTGTGAGGGTGCCAAACCTAAATAGCTCTATTAACTAATACCCCGTTGCCTCCCCGACAACAAATCGGTAGAAGGGACTTAAATGATAGATATGAGTGTATTAACCAACATCCCAGGTTTAACATTCCAGTCAAACCCAATTACCCGACATTCCTCCCCGGAACGTTTACCAGATGTCCCTCCCTGGGACGCATGCTTGGAAAAAAAGCAGTGAACTCACCTTAGATTTGCTGGGTATTTAACAAGTTACCCATTCCAGTTAATCAACCAACCTTACCGTGGTTACCAAATCAAGATCATTTTCGTAATAAATTACTTTATGTAGTTACACAGTTTACATTTAACACAACAATCCACATCTCCTGTGTATATCACGTAATAACATTCAACAGTTGGATTAGTTATTCGCATTAGTCGATTCACATTAGTCACCACAAGTTCCTCGTTTCTAGTTAATGTCTCTATCATGCACAAAACATTACTGTGTAAGTAAACATTCATCGGTTTTAGCATGCAGCCAAAGGAATTATTTAAACACATAGTTCACTATACATTTACCTAGTTACTATTTATCGGACATGTTTAACAGAGAAGATTCTTCATCGACGAAGAATCCCCCCAGCGACGAAATATATCACGACAAAGATTATTCTTCGTCGTATGCATGGCTGACGAAATACCCCTTAAGATTCATCAGGGTTGTCCAACGAAGAATCAATCCTTCGTCAAACCACCTTCTTCGTCGAGGTGTATCTTTCGTCGCCCCTCATCAGATGGTTTCAACAGTTCAAGTCAGTTTCAGTTACAGATCTAAGTTACCGATCAATTACACAGTTCAATACATTCTACACACGTATAACAATCCACGGTTATCCTTGTTTATTATTACGAACCATTCTATCATTCACAATAGTTCCTCATCATCATCAGTTAATCATACAAACAGATTATCCTTTTATCAAGGAACAAACTCATCAATCAGGATTATCAATTTCATTAAGCCTGTTACCGTATATCAACTATCAAACCTTCATCATGCAAGTATCAGATTTACACTATTGTTAATACCCTAATCTACACGACATCACAGCAACAGAACCATAATCATCAACAATTCATCGAGTAACAATGTTTATACACTAACCTTGATGTGGTGTAGATCAGTTGTGCCTAGGGTTTGAGAGTCTCGAATGGGAGATGGGGGAACTGCCGTCGCTAGGTTTAGAGGAAGTCTAGGGTTGTAATTGATCAGTTATGCGACATATATACACGCACGTTCTAAAGGGAGTGGGTTGGGCTCTCTCCTGGGATTCGATGACAACTGGGCCGACAAAAAACCCACCGGCGACGAACTACATTCTTCATCGAACAAGCCCATGACGAAATTCATTCTTCGTCGAACAGTGTTTTGAAAAGGGTTTTTGTCATTAAAGGTTTTTATTAAATAATCAATCATTAAACTACTAAAAACATTCCAACATAATACACATAATACCATGTACAACGAAATATAAAACAGGTGACGCGTAAAGGAAAGGTCTTGAAATCTCGGGTTGTCACATCATCTCCAACTTGAAAGAAATTTCATCCCAAAATTTGATAAGCACTCCAAAATAGCACGGCGTTAGGTCAGGATAACTGTGGATTTTCCCCCAGGTGCCACATCATCCCCAACTTGAATGGGAATTTCATCCCGAAATTCACTAGTTGCATCAGTTTTAGATTTGTCAGCTAGGAATAAGTGAGGGTACTTGAGCTTCATCTGATCCTCGCGTTCCCATGTGAACTCCGGTCCACGTCTTGAGTTCCAACGAACCCTCACGATCAGAATTCGACTATGCTTACGGACCCTGACCTCCCGATCCATAATTTCTATTGGTTCCTCGACGAACTGCAACTTGTCGTCGATTTTTAGCTCTTGAAACAGTACCACAAGTGTTTCATTTGACAAACACTTCTTCAGTTGCGACACTTGGAAAACATCATGAACGTTACCCAACTCAGTAGGTAACTCTAACTTTTAGGCCACTTTAACAACTCGTTCCAGAATTTTGAATGGCCTGACATAACGAGGGTTAAGCTTGCCGCGTTTTCCAAAACGCACCACACCCTTCCAGGGTGAGACCTTCAACATAACACGATCGCCTACAGCGAATTCCAAGGGTTTCCTACGCTTATCAGCGTAGCTTTTCTAACGGTCGCGCGCCGCCGCCATACGATTTCTAATCTGAATAATCTTTTCTGAAGTTTCGAATACAAGCTCCGGGCCTGTGATCTGGCTGTTACCCACCTCAGCCCAACAAAGAGGTGAACGACATTTTCGCCCGTACAATGCTTCGAATCGAGCTGCATGGATACTGGTATGGTAACTATTGTTATAAGAGAACTCTATCAAAGGCAGATGTTTCTCCCAACCTTTGCCAAAATCAATCACGCACGCCCTCAGTATGTCTTCAAGTGTCTTGATGGTTCGTTCACTTTGACCATCCGTTTGCGGGTGAAAAGCAGTGCTCATGTCAAGACATGCTGAGGGCGTGCGTGATTGATTTTGACGCGAGCGGAACGATTTGTGCATCGACTGCCACAAATCCGAAATGAAACGCGGGTCACGATCAAAGATAATAGAGGTCGGCACCCCGTGCCTAGAAACCACCTCTTTAAGAAAAATAGCGGCAAGTTGTGAGAACTTATCTGTTTCCTTGATTGCTAGAAAATGTGCTGACTTCGTGAGACGATCAACGATCACCAAGATGGTATCGTTTCCGCTTTGAGTTCTCGGCAAGCCTGTGACGACATCCATCGTGATTTGCTCCCATTTCCACATGGGTATCTCTGGTTGCTGAAGTAGACCCAAGGGTTTCTGATATTCCACTTTAACTTTAGCACAAGTTAGACACTTACTCACATAAGTCGCGATGTGAGCCTTCATCTTCGGCCACCAGTACAAAACCTTGAGGTCCTGATACATTTTATCTGAACCAGGATGAACAGAGTATCGAGACTTGTGCGCTTCGTCCATCACAAGTTCTCTAAGATTTCCAAACAAAGGAATCCATACACGCTCCATGAAGTAGAGAATACCATCCGATCTCGCTACAAGTCATTTTTCCATGCCCCTTAAGTACTCTGCTTCAATGTTTTCCTCTTTCAACGCTTCGGTTTATGCAGAACGGAGCTGCAAGGCGCGGACACGTTTGGGTTTCGATTCCTTTCGACTGAGTGCATCAACTACAACGTTAGCCTTACCCGGGTGATACTTGCTGGCATAATCGTAATCGTTTAAGAGTTCTACCCAGCGACGCTGTGCATATTCAATTCCTTCTGGTCAAAGATATGCTGAAGGCTCCTATGGTCCGTATAAATAATGCATTTAGTACCGTACAGGTAATGCCTCCTGATTTTGAGCGTAAATACCACGGCTCCCAGCTCTAAGTCGTGAGTCGTGTAATTTCTCTCGTGAACCTTCAACTGTCGAGAGGCGTAAGCTATCACCTTCTCGCGTTGCATCAGCACGCAACCGAGACCCTGAATAGAAGCATCACAATATACCACGAAATCTTTGTTACCTTCTGGTAAAGACGAGATCGGTGCGCTGCAGAGCTTTTGTTTCAACAACTGGAAAACATCTTCTTGCTTCGTTCCCCACGACACCTTTCTGTGTCAATGAGGTAACAGGTTGAGCGATCTTGAAGAAGTCTTTGATAAATCTCCGATAGTACCCAGCGAGACCAAGAAACTGTCGTACCTCCGAGGTAATCTTTGGTGCCGCCCAATTTCTAATAGCATCGATCTTTGCAGGATCCACGTGTATTCCCGATTCATTCACAATGTGGCCAAGGAAGTGCACCTCTCGAATCTAGAAGTCACACTTAGAGAATTTCGCGTAGAGCTGCTCCTTCCTCAGAAGCTCCAAAATAACACGCAGATGTCGCTCGTGATCTTCCTTGCTCTTTGAATAGATCAGAATGTCGTCGATAAACACGATAACGAAGTCGTCGAGATACGGTTTGCATACACGGTTCATGAGGTCCATGAAGACCGCTGGCGCGTTCGTCAATCCAAACGGCATAACTAGAAACTCATAATGGTCATACCGCGTTCGAAAAGCTGTTTTTTGGTATATCCTCCTCTCGGACTCTCATCTGATGATAGCCCGATCTTAAGTCGATCTTTGAGTAAAAACCTGACCCTTGCAACTGGTCAAATAGATCGTTGATACGCAGTAAAGGATAGCGGTTCTTGACAGCCATCTTGTTAAGTTCTCGATAATCTATGCACATATGAAAGGACCCGTCTTTCTTCTTCACAAACAGAACTGGGGCTCCCCAAGTCGAAGAACTGGGTCGGATAAAACCTCTATCCAACAGTTCTTGAAGTTGATTAGATAGCTCTTGCAACTCTCCAGGTGCAAGACGATAAGGAGCACGAGCAATCGGAGCTGCTCCTAGTGCAAGATCAATCTGAAATTCCACCTGACAGTGAGGAGGTAAACCAGGTAGTTCCTCAGGAAATACATTAGGAAATTCATAAACAACTGGCAGGTCTTCGATCTTTCTTTCTTCAGACGGAGTATCAGTAACAAGTGCTAGAATAGCATGATAACCCTTTCGTAGACACTTCTGCGCTTGCATAGCTGAGATGATACCAACCATTGCACCACTGCGATGCCCTTAAACCGATAGAAATTCTCCACTGGGGAGAGGAATACGTACGATCTTCTCTTTACATAGAATCTTAGCTTGATGCTTAGACAACCAATCCATACCAACCACTACGTCAAAACTACCGAGGGTAACAGGAAGGAGGTCAATTTCAAACACTTGACCCACAAGATCTAATTTACACCCAAAAAGGACATGCGAAGCTTCAATCATTTCGCCATCAGCTAATTCTACTACATGCTTAACTTCTAAAGGTGTTGGAGCTAACCCTAATCGTTGACTGAACTCTAGACACATAACTCCAATCGGCACCAGAATCAAATAATACTGAAGCAAAGAGGTTGTTCACAGAAAACGTACCAGTCACGACATTGCCATCGTTCCTAGCATCACCAGCACCAATCGTAAATACCCTTCCACGAGCACCATTGCCCCCGTTGTTGCCGTTATCGTTATTTCCACCATTGTTATTGTTATTCTGACGATTGTTGTTATCCTTGGCATTCTGATTCAGCTGAGGGCAATCTCGTTTAATGTGTCCCTCATCCCCACACTTGAAGCACCCCTTCCTAAAGCCTTGGTTCTGACGGGGCTGCTGCCTTTGCTGTTGCTGATGCTGCTGGTTCTGCTGCTGTTGCTGCTGCTTTGGGTACGGAGCTCTACAATCTTTTGCCATATGACCCACCTTTTCGCACCTATGGCAAGCCCGGACACATGATGATACCCACACTTGTTGCACTTAGGCTTCCAACCAACGTAGGAGCCTTGGCTCTGGTTGCTGCCCTGGCCTTGGTTAACTGAGGACGACTGACTGAAACTACGGTTATTGCTGTTGTCAGGCCTTTTCTGAGATTGAATGGCACTGGTTTCTTTGTCAGCATCGTTCCATTTTCGCTTGTTATCACTAGCAGGTGTGGTAGCTGTAGCAGCAAGGATAGTAGCAGAAACACGGGGCGGTAGCGATCCATGCTCGACCCCTTGGTCGGTAATCTTGTGTGCTAAACGAATAATCTGAGGCAGATTGTTAAGGTTTGCAGCAGTGACCAAACTCTTTACTGCTGGTGCCAGGCCTTTGATGTACTACTCAGTTCTTCGAGGTGGAGGTCGAGACAAATTAGGGCACATATTTGCTAGCTCATGGGACCGTTTCATGTAAGCCTCAATCTCGGACCACCTCCATCTCCAGATTGTAGTACTCGTTCTCGAGCTTCTGAATCTCGTCATGAGGACAGTACTCCTCCCGCATCAACTCCTTGAAATCATCCCAAGTAGTTGCATTAGCCATCTCGATGCCCAACATTTGCACCTAGGCATTCCACCAAGTTAAGGCACCATCCTCCAAGGTGCCTGTAGCATACTTCACTCGGTCCCCCTCGGGACAGTTACACATAGCGAACACTAACTCAGCCTTCTCAAACCAACGTAGTAACCCCACAGCCCCTTCTTGGCTTACGTGGCTTATCTCCTGTAATCATCACTATTTCCCCTGTTGGTGTATTAATTTCTATGGAATTCTTATCACAGAGGATTCGAGCATGGTTGGCTACTAACCAATCCATTCCTAACACAACATCGAATCCGGCTAATTTCATAGGTAACAGGTTTGCAGAAAATTTATGGCCTAAGAGTTTGATTTTTCCTTTTTGCAAAACCTTATCTATGTTAACAGAATTCCCATCTACCGTTTCTACTGTAAAAATTTGTCTAAGGTTGGTTAAGGGTAGATTAAGAGTTTGGCAGAATGAAGTATTTATAAAACTTTGGTTTGCACCAGAGTCAAATAATACTTTTGCATAGACATCATGAACTAGGAACGTACCAGCTATTACATCTGGGATGAGTTCTGCTTCCTGGGTAGTCAACTGGAATGCTCTAGCATTCTTTTTGGTAGTTTCTTCTGCAGGTTTGGCTTTATTATCAGCTGGTTTGACCAATTTGGGACAATCTGGTCTAAAATGTCTAGCTTCTCCACAGTTGAAGCAGATTGTTGATTTCTTCCTTCTGATGCCCTGGAATCTTGCAGAAGTTGCAATACCCTTTGCATCTTCCAAAATGCTTCCTTTTACAGGTACTGCAAAATGGAGCAGTGGAAGATTGCCCGGTTCCCTTTTTCTTGAAATTACTACTATTACCCACACGGAATCCTTGGGTAATCTTTGGGCCACTTCCTTTTTCCTATTTTCTTCTCGCGTACGCACCAGTCCGTCTGTTAAAGTGTTGGCTAATTCCACTGCATCGTCAATTGTGCAAGGTCTCGCAGCTTTAACGATATCACGGATTTCGCCAATCAAACCCCAAATATAGCAAGAAATAAGTACCGGTTCTGGCGAAGCCAGGGTTGGTACAACTCTAGCATACTGGAAAAACGCCAAAGTATATCCTCGACAGTCTACATCCACCATCCTGTGGTTCAAGAACTTATTTTCCATTTGCTCTTTTTCATATTCAGGATAGAATTTTCTTTCCACCAGACTTTTAAATTCTTCCCAATTCATGGCATAGGTCACATCGCTTCCCTTGGCTTGTAGTACCGTATTCCACCATTCTAGCGCCCCTTCTTTAAAAAGATGTGACGCGTACATGACCTTATCTTCCTCGGCACATTTACTTATTTTAATTATTGCTTCGGTTTTCTCTAACCAACGCAGTGCAGCAGTTGCTCCTTCGTTGCCTGCAAATTCAACTGGTTTACAGGCAAGAAATTCCTTGTAAGTGCAACCAGGCGTTGCAACTTTCATTTTCTTAAGAAGTGGGGCTTGCATCACATCATCATTATTGTTATTGTTATTGTTGTTGTTGCCGCCTCCATTGACACTATTACTGAAATTGTCGTCGTGAGTACATTTGCTGAGAATAATTGGTTGAGGTTCAACTGGATTTCGGGCAGCAGCAAGGATTGCTGGAATAGCATTGGCTATCCCTTGAGCAATAATATTCTCTATATCTTGCCTATTCAGAAATTGATCTTCATGGTTTTGTTCAGATTGGTTAACTTCATTAACTGGTTCATTATCAGCGTGTTCCATCTGGTAATTAATATATATAAGTGATTAGCATAAAATAAACAACCACCAAACATAATAAATAATCGCACATAATCACGTCAACACATATAGCCAAAATTGTCGACTTTGCGACGTTGATATTTTTATATATTAGTATGCGTCCGTACACACCGGTTATCTTACAAAAGTTTTATTTTAAGTTATTTTACATGATTATATTTTTATTATTATATTATTATTAAACACATGCTCCCACAACCACACAACCACAGTCAGCTGGCATCTAAGAAACGACGTTCACTCTCGTCGTATTTCCATGAGATTCTTTCTCCCACATCCCTAATTCGGTTTCCTGCATCAATCAGCTCCTCGCCGTAGTGACGAAGTTCAGCCAAATTTTCAGAGCTCATAGGTGGGTATGGTGCAGGCTCAGGTTCAAACTGAGGGAAAAATGTATTAGGGTTATTTAGGAGATTTTGAAATTGCCAGTCAGTGGTCCACCATTCTTCCAGCTCTCCTAGAGGTCGAGGGTGGATAATAGGATCTGGGATAGCAGGTTCCAGATTAACTGGAAGTTGTGCTTCCGCTGGGTAATCGAAGAGGTTTTCATCGGCAGGTCCGATGGGGTCGCTATTTACCAGTTGGCGGTCTAGTACTTCCCAGGGTGGCATTTCTTGGGCTTGCCCTGAACTTTCTCCGATCTCTATTCCTTTGCCTTTATCCTTCGGATCCTCAGTCTTTATAACTTTCTGTATTGCTGGTTTCTTCCAACGCACACGCCTCCAGCCTACGAGTCTTCTTTTCTTTTTCGGTTTAGGTTTCTCTTGAGGTTGGGCTTGGAACACCATTTGTTCTTCAGTATCCGCCTGGTAACCAGTGAAGGTACCGGTGGTATCCAAATCTGTAGTATGGATAGTAAAATTTTGAAGTGCTTCTGATAGTTCATTCATGCTGTTAGCATACATGAAGAAACACACAAAATTCTAAGTTAAAATTTTGTAAATTAAAATTTTAATAGAATCACAGAATAGCAATTAGAAAATTAAGTATTTCTAAATACTTAATTGGCTTAAATCAGTGGCTCTGATACCACCTTTTTCTGTCACGGCCCCACTCCCGGTGTGAACCGGTCCAGGAGC
Organism: Helianthus tuberosus; assembly: GCA_030545235.1. NCBI lineage: Eukaryota > Viridiplantae > Streptophyta > Magnoliopsida > Asterales > Asteraceae > Helianthus > Helianthus tuberosus. The sequence continues at coordinate 21,503,271 of CM060403.1, forward strand.
CACGGGATAGAAACCCGTGGTATTTATTATTTGAGTTGACAGCGGAAGTTTAACAGGATCTTTTAAAACTTGAAATTTCCCACTTATTTTATTTCATAATTTGGGATAAACCCCGTAATTTACAATAGAGTAATTTCACGAGGAAATTCCCTGGTTTACAAAACATGTTTATTTGAGCCACCACTTCAAGCTTGTTAGTGCTCCGTAGCACGTTTCCTTGATTCACAGCAGGTCGGCTGAAACATGTTTTAAAAATATTTTGTCAGCGGGGAAAATACTGGCGAGTCACTCAGTTTACATAAAATGACACATTAGTTATAAATTACAGCATAAGAGCGATTACAATGGCTACTATCTTATTTTTATCTGGCGCCGTGTCACACCCTGGTGACAATGGTCATACCACTATTGGGTCCTTTCACCCAAGCAGTGATGATTATCACTGTTAGGTTGATGAACCTAACCGTGAGAAATTAGTAATGTGCACAATACCCCACTTGCCAGTGATTCATGATAACCAAGACTTAATCTCTGTAATTATAACTTTTGAAAACAAAATGGAGTATTGCAAAACACAATTGATAAAAAGAAAATGACTCACATTGCGATTTTAAAATGGGCAGTGTTTTAGCCTACTGATAAGCCTTGTAACCTAAATTAAATGACAATGCATACGAACTAGGTCAGTAACTTAATACAACATTTACGATAACTCACGAGATCAAAACCCTCACGACGAATGACAAAGTGCAATACTTAAACATCCATCGAATTCACGACGAATGACAAAGTATAGCCCGAGTTGGAGTAGCACTTAAACATCCATCGGATTGGTTTCAATCGATCGGACATTGAATCGTAGCAGCGATCGAGTTAATACCCTGTATCGCAGCAACATTTCTCTACTGGAATTTACGATTTGGAGCAGTAAACTTCGTTTTTTTATTGAAATTTCAAACACAGGTGAACTGCTCATGGCTAACTCTTTTATAGCTGATTTTCGGGTTTTACGCGGCCCGCGTTAACCCCTTCTTGAATCTTACGCGGCCCGCGAGGGCCACCTAGTCTACAACTAGGGCTAGCGTGTCACACCTAGGTGCACCACATGTGCGACACCTGGCCCAGCATGCTTATCTGGTCAATATCACTTTGACGCGGCCCGCGTAAGGCTAATCTTATGTCTTACGCGGCCCGCCTGAAAACCAAAAATCTGATTTTCTTGGTTTTTCATGCACATTAGGGTTTCAGGGGTCCGGGTTTTCACTTATGGGTCGTTTTGGGACATTTTTGCAGGTCCTTACATCATCCCCACCTTAATTAAAATCTCATCCCCGAGATTTATTGAAATAAGTGAGGATATTTTCGTTTCATCTCCGATTCCAGCTCCCAGGTGTATTATGGTCCTCTTTTTGAATCCCACTTGACTTTGACTAGTATCAATCTTTTATGTTTGAGAAACTTTCTGTCTTCTATTTGAAGCGGTTTCTCCACAAACTTTAACTTTTCATTCACCTGTATGTCTTGAAGAGGGACTACTAACGATTCGTCTGATAAACACTTCTTGAGGTTAGATACATGAAATACATCATGTATTCCAGCCAGCTCTTCTAGTAGTTGTAAGCGATAAGCGACTGGTCCTATGCGTTGAATTACTGGAAATGGTCCTATGTATCTGGGACTCAGTTTTCCTTTCTTCCCGAACCGAACTACTCCTTTCCAAGGAGAAACTTTCAAGAGTACCTTGTCTCCGACTTGAAATTCTAATGGCTTACGTCGATTGTCGGCATAACTCTTCTGGCGATCTCGAGCCGTTTTTAGTCTTTCCTTGATTTGAGTGATCTTGTCGGTGGTTTCTTGTACTATTTCGGGACCTGATAATTGTCCCAGTTGCCTCCAAAATCTATCACACATGCCCTGAGCATGTCTTCCAAGGTTTGGATCGTCCTTTCACTTTGTCCATCTGTTTGGGGATGGTAAGCCGTGCTTAAATTTAATCGCGTTCCCATTGCTTCCTGGAAACTGGTCCAGAAATGTGAAGTAAAACGACTATCCCTATCCGATACAATGGAGAGTGGGACTCCATGTAGTGATACTACTTCATCTACATACAACTTTGCTAACCTTTCCATGCTAAAGGTTTCTTTCATAGGTAGAAAATGGGCTGATTTGGTTAATCGATCCACAATTACCCAAATCGCATCATTACCTTTTCGGGTTTTGGGCAACTTAGTAACAAAGTCCATTGTTATAAGTTCCCATTTCCATACAGGCATTTCTAATTGTTGGAGTAACCCTGAAGGTTTCTGGTGTTCTGCTTTAACTTGTGAGCAAGTTAGACACTTAGATACATATCTAGCTATAACCTTTTTCATTCCTATCCACCAGAAGTTATTTCTTAAATCTTGATACATTTTATTATTACCAGGATGTATGGTATACCTAGATTTATGGGTTTCTTCTAAAATCTTATCTCTTAAGTTTCCTTGTTTAGGTACCCAAATCCTTTTCTTGTGGAATTTCCAAATTCCATCAGCTCCTTGTTCTAATTCCTCTATTTTTCCTTTCATCCCTTCAGCATCATCTTTGATTGTTGTTTCTTGAACATTCTTCAGTTGTTCCATTAAGTTTAACTGTAAACTTAACCTAAGAGCACGAACTCGTCGTTGTTTCTCATGGTACTTACGACTTAAGGCATTTGCAACTACGTTTGCTTTTCCTTCGTGATATTGAATATCACAGTCGTAGTCACTTAGAATTTCCATCCATCTTCTTTGCCTCATATTTAATTCTTTTTGCCCAAATATATATCTTAAACTCTTAGGATCTGTATAGACTGTAAACTTACTGCCATACAGATAGTGTCTTCAAATCTTAAGGGCAAAAATTATGGCTCCTAACTCTAAATCATGAGTTGTATAGTTTTCCTCATGCTTTTTCAATTGCCTTGAGGCGTACGGAATTACCTTCTTGCGTTGCATTAACACGCATCCTAGTCCTAACTTAGAACCATCACAATAAACTTCAAAGTCTTCTATTCCTTCTGGTAAGGCAAGAATTGGGGCATTGGTTAACCTTTGCTTTAAAATCTTAAAAGCTTCTTCTTGCCTAGGTCCCCATTCAAACTTAACTGTTTTACAGGTTAGCTTAGTTAATGGTACAACTATTTTGGAAAAATCCTTAATAAACCGTCTATATTATCCGGCTGACCCTATAAAACTTCTAATTTCCATAGCTGATTGCGGAACTTTCCATTTGGTGATTGCTTCTATTTTGGAGGAATCTACGTGAATACCTTTGTGATTCACCATGTGTCCCAAAAATTGCTCTTCTTGCAGCCAGAATTCATACTTCGAGAATTTGGCGTAAAGCTTTTCTTTTCTTAACAAAGTTAAGAGTACATGCAGGTGCTCACAATGTTCCTCCTGGCTTTTGGAATAAATAAGTATATCGTCGATGAAGACAATTACGAATTTATCCAAGTACGGTTTACAGATCATATTCATCATGTCCATAAATGTTGCAGGGGCATTTGTTAGTCCAAAGGGCATGACTGTAAACTCGTAATGACCATACCTAGTTCTGAAAGCAGTTTTAGGTATGTCTTCTTCCTGTACTTTCAACTGATGGTATCCGGAGCATAAATCTATCTTAGAAAAATATCTAGCTCCCTGAAGTTGATAAAAAAGATCATCAATCCTAGGTAATGGGTATCGATTCTTAATTGTAACCTTATTCAATTCTCTATAATAAATACACATTCGCATCGAACCATCTTTCTTTTTAACAAACAACACAGGCGCTCCCCAAGGGGATGAACTAGATTGTATAAATCCTTTGCTTAACAATTCATCTAACTGCTTTTTCAATTCTAGCATTTCAGTGGGTGCTAACCGATAAGGTGCCTTAGCTATTGGTGTAGTTCCAGGAATTAGATTAATTCTAAATTCTACTTCCCTATCGGGTGGTAATCCAGGTAGTTCTTCTGGGAATACATCCGAGTATTCTGATACTACTTGAATTTCCTTAAGTTCCTTACTTTTAGTGTTAATGATTACTGAAATCATATACACTATTCCTTGTTTTCTTGAATAACTAGCCACTTTCATAACTGAAACGAATTTCATTGGCTTACGTGGCTTATCTCCTGTAATCATCACTATTTCTCCTGTCGGTGTATTAATTTCTATGGAATTCTTATCACAGAGGATTCGAGCATGGTTGGCTACTAACCAATCCATTCCTAACACAACATCGAATCCGGCTAATTTCATAGGTAACAGGTTTGCAGAAAATTTATGGCCTAAGAGTTTGATTTTTCCTTTTTGCAAAACCTTATCTATGTTAACAGAATTCTCATCTGCCGTTTCTACCGTAAAAATTTGTCTAAGGTTGGTTAAGGGTAGATTAAGAGCTTGGCAGAATGAAGTATTTATAAAACTTTGGTTTGCACCAGAGTCAAATAATACTTTTGCATAGACGTCATGAACTAGGAACGTACCAGCTATTACATCCGTGATGAGTTCTGCTTCCTGGGTAGTCAACTGGAATGCTCTAGCATTCTTTTTGGTAGTTTCTTCTGCAGGTTTGGCTTTATTATCAGCTGGTTTGACCAGTTTGGGACAATCTAGTCTAAAATGTCCAGCTTCTCCACAGTTGAAGCAGATTGTTGATTTCTTCCTTCTGCAATCTTCTTTTTGATGCCCTGGAATCTTGCAGAAGTTGCAATACCCTTTGCATCTTACAAAATACTTCCTTTTACAGGTACTGCAAAATGGAGCAGTGGAAGATTGCCCGGTTCCCTTTTTCTTGAAATTACTACTATTACCCACACGGAATCCTTGGGTAATCTTTTGGGCCACTTCCTTTTTCCTATTTTCTTCTTGCGTACGCACCAGTCCGTCTGTCAAAGTGTTGGCTAATTCCACTGCATCGTCAATTGTGCGAGGTCTCGCAGCTTTAACGATATCACGGATTTCGCCAATCAAACCCCAAATATAGCAAGAAATAAGTACTGGTTCTGGCGAAGCCAGGGTTGGTACAACTCTAGCATACTCGAAAAAAGTCAAAGTATATCCTCGACAGTCTACATCCACCATCCTGTGGTTCAAGAACTTATTTGCCATTTGCTCTTTTTCATATTCAGGACAAAATTTTCTTTCCACCAGACTTTTAAATTCTTCCCAATTCATGGCATAGGCCACGTCGCTTCCCTTGGCTTGTAGTACCATATTCCACCATTCTAGCGCCCCTTCTTTAAAAAGATGCGACGCGTACATGACCTTATCTTCCTCGACACATTTACTTATTTTAATTATTGCTTCGGTTTTCTCTAACCAACGCAGTGCAGCAGTTGCCCCTTCGTTGCCTGCAAATTGAACTGGTTTACAGGCAAGAAATTCCTTGTAAGTGCAACCAGGCGTTGCATCTTTCATTTTCTTAAGAAGTGGGGCTTGCATCACATCATCATTATTGTTATTATTATTGTTATTGTTGTTGTTGCCGCCTCCATTGACACTATTACTGAAGTTTTCGTCGTGAGTACGTTTGCTGGGAATAATTGGTTGAGGTTCAACTGGATTTCGGGCAGCAGCAAGGATTGTTGGAATAGCATTGGCTATCCCTTGAGCAATAATATTCTCTATATCTTGCCTATTCAGAAATTGATATTCATGGTTTTGTTCAGATTGATTAACTTCATTAACTGGTTCATTATCAGCGTGTTCCATCTGGTAATTAATATATATAAGTGATTAGCATAAAATAAACAAGCACCAAACATAATAAATAATCGCACATAATCACGTCAAACAAATATAGCCAAAATTGTCGACTTTGTGACGTTGATATTTTTATATATTAGTATGCGTCCGTACATACCGGTTATCTTACAAAAGTTTTATTTTAAGTTACTTTACATGATTATATTTTTATTATTATATTATTATTAAACACATGCTCCCACAACCACACAACCACAGTCAGCTGGCATCTCAGAAACGACGTTCCCTCTCGTCGTATTTCCATGAGATTCTTTCTCCCACATCCCTAATTCGGTTTCCTGTATCAATCAGGTGCTCGCCGTAGTGACGAAGTTCAGCCAAATTTTCAAAGCTCATAGGTGGGTATGGTGCAGGCTCAGGTTCAAACTGAGGGAAAAAGGTATTAGGGTTATTTAGGAGATTTTGAAATTGTCAGTCAGTGGTCCACCATTCTTCCAGCTCTCCTAGACGTCGGGGGTGGATAATAGGATCTGGGATAGCAGGTTCTAGATTAACTGGAAGTTGTGCATCCACTGGGTAATCGAAGAGGTTTTCATCGGTAGGTCTGATGGGGTCGCTATTTGCCAGTTGGCGGTCTAGTTCTTCCCAGGGTGGCATTTCTTGGGCTTGCTCTGAACTTTCTCCGATCTCTATTCCTTTGCCTTTATCCTTCGGATCCTCGGTCTTTATAACTTTCTGTATTGCTAGTTTCTTCCTACGCACACGCCTCCAGCCTACGAGTCTTCTTTTCTTTTTCGGTTTAGGTTTCCCTTGAGGTTGGGCTTGGAACACCATTTGTTCTTCAGTATCCGCCTGGTAACCAGTGAAGGTACCGGTGGTATCCATATATGTAGTATGGATAATAAAATTTTGAAGTGCTTCTGATAGTTCATTCATGCTGTTAGCATATATGAAGAAATACACAAAATTCTAAGTTAAAATTTTGTAAATTAAAACTTTAATAGAATCACAGAATAGCAATTAGAAAATTAAGTATTTCTAAATACTTAATTGGCTTAAATCAGTGGCTCTGATACCACCTTTTTCTGTCACGGCCCCAGTCCTGGTGTGAACCGGTCCAGGAGCCGCGGGACAGAAACCCGTGGTATTTATTATTTGAGTTGACAACGGAAGTTTAACAGGATCTTTTAAAACTTGAAATTTCTCACTTATTTTATTTCGTAATTTGGGATAAACCCCGTAATTTACAATAGAGGAATTTCACGAGGAAATTCCCAATTTTACAAAACATGTTTATTTATTTAACTGAGCCACCACTTCAAGCTTGTTAGTGCTCCGTAGCACGTTTCCTTGATTCATGTAGGATCGTTTTCAGACCCAAACGAGTCGATCAGAAGAGTTATTCACCAATACAAGTGGCGGAAACAAATGTATCAGTGTTATTTCAGCTGGAATGCACAAGAAATCACTTTAAACTGTCTTTATATTGATTTAAGTTCGTTTACAGAGCTGTAGACACTTCGACAGAGCTTCGCCGTCGGAAAACACCACACCTAATTTTTGTTTAAAATGACACCGAACATCAAGTATATATAGGAGACATGATTCCGCTCGAAACTGCTTCAAACGAGATCTGATTCCGCTTGAATATGTCTCAAGTGAAATTATCATGTTGATTCAAGCGAAATTATCATGTTGATTCCGTTTGAAATGACACAAATCTGCTTCAAACGAGATCTGATTCCGCTTGAGTATGTCTCAAGTGAAATTATCATGTTGATTCAAGCGAAATTATCATGTTGATTCCGTTTGAAATGACACAATGTCATTTCAAGCGGAATTACTTATAAATCCACTTTCTCGATTTCCGTGCCCTGGTCTGTAACACCCCAACCCGGAAGGGCTGACGTGTCACAATAACAGTGATATCATAAACAAAAGTCATAATTCCATTTATTTATTTGACAAGGATACAACCACACGACAATTTAACTTAAGGTTAATATACAAGCTAAGGCATTCGATTTGATTAACTAACATCTTCAGATTTATTCCTAGACTTTATTCTTCTCTCTTTTCCCCGCCCAAAGTAACCTGCTGACCTGAAAATACAAAATTTATACGGAATGAGCCGAATGCTCAGTACGGAATTATAGGCTCAAAGAACAAATAACGCTTTATATGCAATGTTATTCGGAGGAAACTTATTGCGAAAATGATACGATGCAGGAACATAATTTCATAATTATATCTTACGGATGTACCCATGAGTAAACTGAAAACGTGACAATATACAGGTAGCTACTCCTGCATACTTATCACACGAGATGGCCAGTTGGCATACCTGCTATCCACCTCATTAACTTAAATTCTAGGATCGATCCATACGCCTCCTAGTAGCTTTGTACCACACTTGTACCTAGGGACGCCGTGAACTAATCTCTCCGTCACAGATGGAGCACATGTTGTTGATGCCGCAACAACATGCTCGTGGGACACTCCACGAGAAGCGATACTCAGGGTATCAGAGTACAAATGGTCTTATTCACATAACTTATAAAACTTATTTTCATAACAGAACGGAACATATATTGGAACATGCGATAATGAGTACAACTAACATAATACTATCGCATGATATGAAAGCTTAAATCAAATGATTAGAATAGAAATCGAACGGACTGTCAAATGAATCGATAATCAAAGACGTGAGGAGTTTTAAAGATATAGTAATTTAGTGGTTTATAACAATTTGAATATGAAGCAATAAGGAGTGGGGTAAGGATCCGTACCTTAATAATTCCAAATTGATGCTACCTTGTGATAATATTTCAGATTTATACGGACAGAGTTTAGACTACTGATTAGTCTTTTAACCTAATTTAAATAACATGCACACAAACTAGGTTAGTAACTTAATACAGCCTTTACGATAACTCACGAGATCAAATTCTCACAACGAACGACAAAGTGCGATACTTCATCCATCGAATTAACGATGATCCGTCAAATTAATGACGAACGACAAAGTACAATACTTTATCCATCGAATTAACGATGATCCGTCAAATTAATGACGAACGACAAAGTATAACCCTAATGTGGGCAGCACTTAAACATCCATTGGATATATTGATCGATCGGACAATGAATCGTAATAGCGATCGAGTTATTACCCTGTTCTGCAGCACCCCGCTATACTTAATTTGTGTTTCGTGTGTGATTTGAGAGTAATTGGACGATATCTCAGCGAGTATTCTGAGTTTCTTCGTCGTTTTTGTGCCCAGATTCAAGTCCCAACATCCTCTATTTATACTGAAATTTTGACCTTGACGCGGCCCGCGTGACATATAACCTATCCTTACGCGGGCCGCGTGGCAACTTATTTTACGCATAGGGTTGCCACGTGTGGGACTAGCCTAGCTGAGTCGACGGAATCAATAAATTCAACTTCGTCCGCAAGTTATTTGGATAATCGTTAGCTAGGTTTTACCCCCCCTGAGTTTTAGGGGCCCTAATCCTGATTCTGAAAATTCTGAAAATTCTAGGGTTTGTACAGAATTACTTTGGTGTCTTAATTAGGGTTTCCTATTGTGTAAATTATAAATAAAATAATATTTTTGGTTGATATACAGAAAGATAGATTTATATATTATTATTCTTTTATTTTCTAGAATAATGATTTTAAATTTTCGGTTATTACAACTATTACCCCCTTAAAAGAAATTTCGTCCTCGAAATTTGTATAAGTAACGGGAACGGAATTTTCATAGCAGAGTTACTAACTTATATTACAAAAATCTCCTACTTAAATATGCTTATAACTAAAATATATTCACATAAGGCAAAGCATGAATGACCATAAACAGAAATAAATGAACATATATCAAAGAGCAAGATTTACCGTTACTCGACTAAAATTCTATTGCTAGAATAGATTAGGGTATAGAGAACGAATTGATTCTTCAGACTCCCATGTTGCTTCGCGTTCAGAGTGATTTTTCCAGAGGATTTTAACAAACGGAATTACTTTTCTACGCAAAACCCTTTCTTGTCGATCTAAAATGGCTTCTGGCTCCTCTTCGTAGGACAAATCCTCGTGAATTGTAAGTAACGGATAACTAATGACATGAAGTGGATGATAATTATATCCTCTTAACGAGGAGACATGAAAAACGTTATGAACGTGAGAGAGTTGAGGCGGTAACGCCAGTCGATATGACACTTCTCCAATTCTTTCAAGGATTTCAAACGGACCGATAAAACGGGGACTAAGCTTTCCTTTAATTCCAAATCTACGAACACCACGCCAAGGTGATACCTTTAAGAAAACGTGGTCGCCAATTTTAAATTCGAGTGGTCGTCTATCTTGATCTGCATAGCTCTTTTGTCTGCTCTGAGCTTCTTTCAGTTTTTCTCGTGCCATAGTGACTTTTTCATTTGTAATCTGAACTAGTTCTGGTCCTTCAATAATCTTTTCTCCAACTTCATCCCAGCATATCGGTGCTCGACATTTCCGACCGTACAAAAGCTCAAAAGGTGCCATGCCAATACTTGCTTGCCAACTATTGTTGTAAGCGAACTCAACAAGGCATAGATATTCATCCCAGTTTCCAGACCATTCAAGTGCACATGCTCGGAGCATGTCTTCCAAGGTCTGAATCGTACGTTCCGACTGCCCATCTGTTTGTGGATGGAAAGCCGTACTAAACTTCAGTCGTGTACCCCAAGCTGCCTGAAAACCTTTCCAAAATCGTGAGGTGAATCGTGGGTCTCTATCGGAAACAATAGAAGATGGTGTGCCATGGAGTCGAATAATTTCTTGAAGAAATATTTCGGATAACTTATTAACCGAAAATCCTTGCTGAATCGGTAGAAAATGGGCTGACTTTGACAATCTATCGACAACAACCCATACAACATCATTCTTCTTGAATGTCTTAGGCAAACCGGTAACAAAATCCATTGTGATCTCATCCCATTTCCATATAGGAATATCCAATGGCTGCAACAGACCGCTTGCTCGTTTGTGTTCAATTTTCACTTGTTGGCAAGTGAGGCATTTACTTATGTATCGAGCAACGTCTTCCTTCATGCCATTCCACCAGAAATTCTGTCTTAAGTCTCGATACATCTTGGTAGATCCTGGGTGAATTGAAAATGGTGAGCTGTGAGCTTCGGCTAACAATGACTCACGAAGGCTGGAGTCATCGGGTACACAAAGTCTTTTGCCGCACCAAATCACCCCATGATGGTCTATACTAAATTCAGATTGCTTACCCACCTCAAGATTTTGCACAATTGCCCAAAGTTCTCCATCTTGCTTTTGTGCATCTTTGATTCGTGATATGAGGTCGGGTTCAATCTGCATTCTAGCTAGATATCCATCAGATTTACTAACCTGAAGCCAAATGTTCATCCTTTCGAGATCCCTCCTAATATGAGGCTGGATTTGTAAACAATATATAGTCCCGGAATTCTTTCGGCTCAATGCGTCAGCTACAACATTGGCTTTGCCTGGATGGTATTGAATATTTGTGTCGTAATCTTTTAAAAGTTCTAACCACCTTCTTTGCCTCATATTTAGCTCTTTCTGGGTGAATATGTACTTGAGGCTCTTGTGGTCGGTAAAGATGTCACAACTTTCACCATACAGATAGTGTCGCCAAATCTTAAGTGCAAAGACGACTGCGGCTAGTTCTAAATCATGTGTAGGGTAGTTAACTTCATAAGGCTTCAACTGACGGGAGGCATAAGCGATAACCTTCCCATGTTGCATTAGCACACAACCTAATCCTTTCTTTGAGGCATCACTGTAGACTTGGTAACCTCCTGATCCAGAAGGAAGAGCGAGTATCGGAGAAGATACGAGTCGTTTCTTCAATTCTTCAAAGCTTTTCTCTTGTTCCTCATTCCATGAGTACTTCACCCCTTTCCTTAGGAGTTTTGTGAGTGGTAAAGCAATTACAGAGAATCTATCAACAAATCTTCGGTAATAGCCAGCAAGACCCAAGAAACTTCGTATTTCGGTAACAGAAGTGGGTCTTGGCCATTTGGTAATAGCTTCAACCTTTGTTGGGTCTACCATAATTCCCTCTGCTGATATGACATGACCTAGAAATGCCACTTGGCTAAGCCAAAAGTCACATTTGGAAAACTTAGCGTACAACTTCTCATGCCGTAAGGTTCCAAGAACTGCATGTAGATGTGCTTCATGCTCTTCACGACTCTTGGAATACACCAGAATGTCATCGATAAAGACAATAACGAATTTGTCTAGGAATTTGTGAAATACGCGATTCATCAAATCCATGAAGACTGCGGGTGCATTAGTTAGCCCAAAGGGCATAACCAAAAATTCGTAATGACCATATCGAGTACGAAAGGCGGTCTTGGGAACATCATCATTCTTGATCTTTAGCTGATGATACCCGGACCTTAGGTCGATTTTTGAAAAGAACTGAGCCCCCTGAAGTTGATCAAAGAGATCATCAATGCGAGGCAGAGGATATTGATTACGAATAGTAATCTTGTTTAGCTCTCGGTAGTCAATACATAAACGCATACTACCGTCTTTCTTCTTCACAAATAAGACCGGAGCACCCCAAGGTGAAACACTGGGTCTTATAAATCCTAGATCTAACAATTCTTGCAATTGTTCCTTCAACTCCTTCAGTTCCATTGGTGCCATACGGTATGGAGCTTTAGAAATAGGCTCGGCGCCAGGAATCAAGTCGATGGTGAATTCTACCTGACGGTCAGGTGGTAATCCTGGTAGTTCATCCGGAAATACATCAGGATATTCACGAACAACGGAATGGCTATCGATACTCTTAACACTAGCAGAAGTATCCTTAATCGATGCTAGGAATCCAGCACAGCCGTTTGATAAGAATTTTCGAGCCTTAAGCGCAGAGATAATCTTAAGAGATTTATGAGCTTGAGTTCCCTGATATATAATATCAGGATGATGAAGATCACCGAAAATAACACGGCGAGAATGACAATCTATAGTTACACGATGTCTAGACAACCAATCTATTCCTAGAATAACATCAAAATCACACATATGTATTGGAAATAGATCGGCCTTACACACAATAGATTCAATACGGATCGGACAATCTTTATATACGGAAGTGATTACGGATGAATTTTCCATGGGAGTGGAAATGGTTAAAGTATGATTTAATAGAGTTGGTCTTATCGGAAGGTACTTAGTAAACGAGTGGGATACTAAAGAATGAGTCGCTCCTGTATCGAATAACACATAGATACTATGTTTACCTAGCTGAAGGGTTCCAGATACAGTACCTGGAACATTAGCAGCATCAGTAGCAGAAAGTGCGAAAACTCTTCCTCCAACATTGGGTGATGCAACGTTGGGTTGGTTATTCTTCTTAGTGTCTTTCTTAGTACATTCCTTAATCATGTGTCCAGTTTGGCCACATCTAAAGCATGCTCCTGTACTTCGGTGACATACGCCATGATGTCTCTTACCACAAGTATTACATAGAGGATATGTAATTTGATTTGGGTTTACATGTTGATTCAGTGGTTGAGCTCTAAGAGGTTCTGCATACAACTGAATCTGGTTTTGAGCAGGTCTCGGGTTTTGCAGTCTCGGTTGCCATGGACGTGCCTGATTTCCAGAGTTTTGATTTCCTTGCACTTTGCGATCTTGATGCTGTGGCGTAGTGGATGATTGGCCGTTTTCTTGCTTAATTTGTCCTTCCCTATTTCTCTTCTTATTATCCCCAGTTCGAGATAAAAATTCTTTCCTTTCGAATTCAAAAGTTTTGATTGCATCAGCAACTTCGGTGATATCCTTAAATTTCATGTACATGATCGACTTCCGAATTCGATCATTGACTGCCCACTTGCATTTCTCTGCCTGGGCTTCTGCTGATCCTGCAACGTCTCCTACAATACTAGCCAACCTTGCAAATCTAGTAATGAACTCAAAGGCTGGTTCATCACTCCCTTTTCGAATCACTGCATATTCCCTGATATAAGCTTCTTTATCAGCGGTCGAAAAATACTTGTCGTAAAAGATGGTACAAAAGTCGACCCATGAAAGATTAGCATCAAAATCATCCCCTCCTTTGACTTGCTTATATCCTTCCCACCAAGTTTGTGCGTCATCTTCGAGTTTGTAGGTAGCCAATCTAACTTTGTATTGCTCCGGAACTCCAAGAACTCCGAAGATCTTTTCAACATGAGCTATCCAGTTTCTGGCATCGACTGGATTAGTAGCGTGACTAAAGGATTTCGGCTTTTGTTTTTGGAATTTAGCGATCCATATGTCTATACTATAGTTAGTATGGTTCGTGGTATTCTCATGAGTTTCTCCACCAGAGGTTGGATTAGTGTTAGTGCCTTCTGGATGACGAGTTTGTTGAATAACGGCCTCAGCGGTTTGAGCAACAAGGTTTGGAAGCAACCCGGCAACAGCCTGGTTGATAGCATTAATTACGTCTGGATCAACTGGAGTCTCATTCGAAGAAGTGTTGTTACGCACAGGATTAGTACGAGTACTCCTACGTAGCGGACGACGAGGAGGCATATCTATACAAATGGACATAGGAATTAAACCAAATAAGAGACCAAGTTGAATCCTATCATAGATATCTACCCATTCCTCACAGGTTCTAATTACTATCTTCAAGTTTTCTACAGGAAAGAGCCTTTGCTCTGATACCATAGCTGTAACACCCCAACCCGGAAGGGCTGACGTGTCACAATAACAGTGATATCATAAACAAAAGTCATAATTCCATTTATTTATTTGACAAGGATACAACCACACGACAATTTAACTTAAGGTTAATATACAAGCTAAGGCATTCGATTTGATTAACTAACATCTTCAGATTTATTCCTAGACTTTATTCTTCTCTCTTTTCCCCGCCCAAAGTAACCTGCTGACCTGAAAATACAAAATTTATACGGAATGAGCCGAATGCTCAGTACGGAATTATAGGCTCAAAGAACAAATAACGCTTTATATGCAATGTTATTCGGAGGAAACTTATTGCGAAAATGATACGATGCAGGAACATAATTTCATAATTATATCTTACGGATGTACCCATGAGTAAACTGAAAACGTGACAATATACAGGTAGCTACTCCTGCATACTTATCACACGAGATGGCCAGTTGGCATACCTGCTATCCACCTCATTAACTTAAATTCTAGGATCGATCCATACGCCTCCTAGTAGCTTTGTACCACACTTGTACCTAGGGACGCCGTGAACTAATCTCTCCGTCACAGATGGAGCACATGTTGTTGATGCCGCAACAACATGCTCGTGGGACACTCCACGAGAAGCGATACTCAGGGTATCAGAGTACAAATGGTCTTATTCATATAACTTATAAAACTTATTTTCATAACAGAACGGAACATATATTGGAACATGCGATAATGAGTACAACTAACATAATACTATCGCATGATATGAAAGCTTAAATCAAATGATTAGAATAGAAATCGAACGGACTGTCAAATGAATCGATAATCAAAGACGTGAGGAGTTTTAAAGATATAGTAATTTAGTGGTTTATAACAATTTGAATATGAAGCAATAAGGAGTGGGGTAAGGATCCGTACCTTAATAATTCCAAATTGATGCTACCTTGTGATAATATTTCAGATTTATACGGACAGAGTTTAGACTACTGATTAGTCTTTTAACCTAATTTAAATAACATGCACACAAACTAGGTTAGTAACTTAATACAGCCTTTACGATAACTCACGAGATCAAATTCTCACAACGAACGACAAAGTGCGATACTTCATCCATCGAATTAACGATGATCCGTCAAATTAATGACGAACGACAAAGTACAATACTTTATCCATCGAATTAACGATGATCCGTCAAATTAATGACGAACGACAAAGTATAACCCTAATGTGGGCAGCACTTAAACATCCATTGGATATATTGATCGATCGGACAATGAATCGTAATAGCGATCGAGTTATTACCCTGTTCTGCAGCACCCCGCTATACTTAATTTGTGTTTCGTGTGTGATTTGAGAGTAATTGGACGATATCTCAGCGAGTATTCTGAGTTTCTTCGTCGTTTTTGTGCCCAGATTCAAGTCCCAACATCCTCTATTTATACTGAAATTTTGACCTTGACGCGGCCCGCGTGACATATAACCTATCCTTACGCGGGCCGCGTGGCAACTTATTTTACGCATAGGGTTGCCACGTGTGGGACTAGCCTAGCTGAGTCGACGGAATCAATAAATTCAACTTCGTCCGCAAGTTATTTGGATAATCGTTAGCTAGGTTTTACCCCCCCTGAGTTTTAGGGGCCCTAATCCTGATTCTGAAAATTCTGAAAATTCTAGGGTTTGTACAGAATTACTTTGGTGTCTTAATTAGGGTTTCCTATTGTGTAAATTATAAATAAAATAATATTTTTGGTTGATATACAGAAAGATAGATTTATATATTATTATTCTTTTATTTTCTAGAATAATGATTTTAAATTTTCGGTTATTACAACTATTACCCCCTTAAAAGAAATTTCGTCCTCGAAATTTGTATAAGTAACGGGAACGGAATTTTCATAGCAGAGTTACTAACTTATATTACAAAAATCTCCTACTTAAATATGCTTATAACTAAAATATATTCACATAAGGCAAAGCATGAATGACCATAAACAGAAATAAATGAACATATATCAAAGAGCAAGATTTACCGTTACTCGACTAAAATTCTATTGCTAGAATAGATTAGGGTATAGAGAACGAATTGATTCTTCAGACTCCCATGTTGCTTCGCGTTCAGAGTGATTTTTCCAGAGGATTTTAACAAACGGAATTACTTTTCTACGCAAAACCCTTTCTTGTCGATCTAAAATGGCTTCTGGCTCCTCTTCGTAGGACAAATCCTCGTGAATTGTAAGTAACGGATAACTAATGACATGAAGTGGATGATAATTATATCCTCTTAACGAGGAGACATGAAAAACGTTATGAACGTGAGAGAGTTGAGGCGGTAACGCCAGTCGATATGACACTTCTCCAATTCTTTCAAGGATTTCAAACGGACCGATAAAACGGGGACTAAGCTTTCCTTTAATTCCAAATCTACGAACACCACGCCAAGGTGATACCTTTAAGAAAACGTGGTCGCCAATTTTAAATTCGAGTGGTCGTCTATCTTGATCTGCATAGCTCTTTTGTCTGCTCTGAGCTTCTTTCAGTTTTTCTCGTGCCATAGTGACTTTTTCATTTGTAATCTGAACTAGTTCTGGTCCTTCAATAATCTTTTCTCCAACTTCATCCCAGCATATCGGTGCTCGACATTTCCGACCGTACAAAAGCTCAAAAGGTGCCATGCCAATACTTGCTTGCCAACTATTGTTGTAAGCGAACTCAACAAGGCATAGATATTCATCCCAGTTTCCAGACCATTCAAGTGCACATGCTCGGAGCATGTCTTCCAAGGTCTGAATCGTACGTTCCGACTGCCCATCTGTTTGTGGATGGAAAGCCGTACTAAACTTCAGTCGTGTACCCCAAGCTGCCTGAAAACCTTTCCAAAATCGTGAGGTGAATCGTGGGTCTCTATCGGAAACAATAGAAGATGGTGTGCCATGGAGTCGAATAATTTCTTGAAGAAATATTTCGGATAACTTATTAACCGAAAATCCTTGCTGAATCGGTAGAAAATGGGCTGACTTTGACAATCTATCGACAACAACCCATACAACATCATTCTTCTTGAATGTCTTAGGCAAACCGGTAACAAAATCCATTGTGATCTCATCCCATTTCCATATAGGAATATCCAATGGCTGCAACAGACCGCTTGCTCGTTTGTGTTCAATTTTCACTTGTTGGCAAGTGAGGCATTTACTTACGTATCGAGCAACGTCTTCCTTCATGCCATTCCACCAGAAATTCTGTCTTAAGTCTCGATACATCTTGGTAGATCCTGGGTGAATTGAAAATGGTGAGCTGTGAGCTTCGGCTAACAATGACTCACGAAGGCTGGAGTCATCGGGTACACAAAGTCTTTTGCCGCACCAAATCACCCCATGATGGTCTATACTAAATTCAGATTGCTTACCCACCTCAAGATTTTGCACAATTGCCCAAAGTTCTCCATCTTGCTTTTGTGCATCTTTGATTCGTGATATGAGGTCGGGTTCAATCTGCATTCTAGCTAGATATCCATCAGATTTACTAACCTGAAGCCAAATGTTCATCCTTTCGAGATCCCTCCTAATATGAGGCTGGATTTGTAAACAATATATAGTCCCGGAATTCTTTCGGCTCAATGCGTCAGCTACAACATTGGCTTTGCCTGGATGGTATTGAATATTTGTGTCGTAATCTTTTAAAAGTTCTAACCACCTTCTTTGCCTCATATTTAGCTCTTTCTGGGTGAATATGTACTTGAGGCTCTTGTGGTCGGTAAAGATGTCACAACTTTCACCATACAGATAGTGTCGCCAAATCTTAAGTGCAAAGACGACTGCGGCTAGTTCTAAATCATGTGTAGGGTAGTTAACTTCATAAGGCTTCAACTGACGGGAGGCATAAGCGATAACCTTCCCATGTTGCATTAGCACACAACCTAATCCTTTCTTTGAGGCATCACTGTAGACTTGGTAACCTCCTGATCCAGAAGGAAGAGCGAGTATCGGAGAAGATACGAGTCGTTTCTTCAATTCTTCAAAGCTTTTCTCTTGTTCCTCATTCCATGAGTACTTCACCCCTTTCCTTAGGAGTTTTGTGAGTGGTAAAGCAATTACAGAGAATCTATCAACAAATCTTCGGTAATAGCCAGCAAGACCCAAGAAACTTCCTATTTCGGTAACAGAAGTGGGTCTTGGCCATTTGGTAATAGCTTCAACCTTTGTTGGGTCTACCATAATTCCCTCTGCTGATATGACATGACCTAGAAATGCCACTTGGCTAAGCCAAAAGTCACATTTGGAAAACTTAGCGTACAACTTCTCATGCCGCAAGGTTCCAAGAACTGCATGTAGATGTGCTTCATGCTCTTCACGACTCTTGGAATACACCAGAATGTCATCGATAAAGACAATAACGAATTTGTCTAGGAATTTGTGAAATACGCGATTCATCAAATCCATGAAGACTGCGGGTGCATTAGTTAGCCCAAAGGGCATAACCAAAAATTCGTAATGACCATATCGAGTACGAAAGGCGGTCTTGGGAACATCATCATTCTTGATCTTTAGCTGATGATACCCGGACCTTAGGTCGATTTTTGAAAAGAACTGAGCCCCCTGAAGTTGATCAAAGAGATCATCAATGCGAGGCAGAGGATATTGATTACGAATAGTAATCTTGTTTAGCTCTCGGTAGTCAATACATAAATGCATACTACCGTCTTTCTTCTTCACAAATAAGACCGGAGCACCCCAAGGTGAAACACTGGGTCTTATAAATCCTAGATCTAACAATTCTTGCAATTGTTCCTTCAACTCCTTCAGTTCCATTGGTGCCATACGGTATGGAGCTTTAGAAATAGACAGACGCATGCACCAACAGACTCCCCCTCGAATGTTGACGAGTCTTCAGTGTCGAGTCTTCGGTTGTCAAATCTTCAGTCTTTATCAGTCTTCTTGCTCCCTCCAAAGATTCTCCATTGTAAGCATCCTCAAACAATCTCTTTCTCTTTTTCTTGATTTTCAGGATCTGAATCTGGCTCTCTACTCTCTTCAGACTCCCTCTTGATGTCCTCAGACTCCCCCTTTCGCTAAACTGGGATCGCAGTCTGGAATTCTCTTTTCACAGGTTCTTAAATCGTATCCTGTCTCAAATCCTGCTCTAGATCAAAATCTGGCTAACCTGCACAAATCTCTACCCAAAAATAAGTTTCACAAATTTAAGATTTTGATAAAATTATATCATTTGCAAGTATTTTTCAAAATGATTTATCATTTAAAAGTTTCCGATGATCACTTGTAAACAATCATTTTTCATTCAAAGAACACTTATCCCAAACCTGTTGTTCATCATGCTTAGCACTCGGAATTTTGAAAATCAGCTCTCCAACATCAGTTGTCGAAAATCTTTTTGAATTTTTCAAAAGTTTATGCTAAAACACAATAAAATCTTTTTGGATTTTTGAAATGAAATGCAGTAAAGAAATATTTACATACAATATTTTTGTGAGTTTGTGTAAGAGGATTATATCAGTTTATGAGACAAATCACCAACACCGTTAAGCTTTAAACATTTTCAGTTCTAAACGATTCACTTAGATTGTCAGTATACTGATCCACTTAAATTTTTACACAAAGTTCAACTGCTCCGAGATACGATATTAATGACTTAGAGACTTAAACTTATTCGCGTGTCCCACCTCAGAATATACTCCCGTATCCAGATCCCAATATTCAGTCTTACAGGTAAGTATACCTAGATGATATCTGTAAGGGGTTAAATGCGAGGGCCGTGAGAGCTCAGGTCAGAACTTCCGTTCAGCAGAGAGATGAAGGCTTTGACTTTTGGTGGGTCCCCTTTAGAGGATCTTTTCTTCAATAGCACATGATTAACATTTTAATGTTTCATCATTTTTTATGCTGAGGGTGGGCTATATTTCAAGCAAGCGTAAAGTATTCTCCGGGGACTAGGCCATTGCTTCCGTAAAATCAGAAGTCCCGGGATAATACCCCAGATATCACTAAGTATAAAGACCTAGTATCTCAGAAAGAGGGGTCCTTCAAACAAGATTTCGAGGGTTACCCATATATCCGAGAGATGTTACCCACGATATAAGCAAGTTTGAATTTAGGTTTATATCTCGTCACAATCTACTTAATGTGCAAAAACCTACTGGCACATCATCAGTGAGACCGTTTATCACATTTTTACTTTCCAATTCTTTAGCATGCTGTGATCGTCCACTGATGTACTATCATTTCCTCTTCTTGACAACAAATCTCATTTTTGATTTTATCATGTTTTTTACTTTTTCAAATTTTCAAATGTTTTTGGATTTTCTGAAATTCTTACTCCCCCTAAAATTCAAAATCATTAAAGAAATTTTAAACCAAACTGTACACGTAAATTGACAACTAATATCGAATCACTTCAAATCGCCATCCACTTGGCATAAACAATCAGAACTCCCCCTTACAACAAACTATTTTTCCATTGATTTCAAAACACTTAAGTTTGTTTTAATCAAATGGTTTTTCCGGAAAATTAGTTTTGTAGATTGATTTTACCATTTGTAGGTTAGGGGTTCAACTCATCACATTATTTACCAAAATACCACTTGTAAGAATGGTCCAATCAAGTTCAACCTAATGACCTTGAATAACCACTAATAATATCACTTCTCCTTCTTCAACCACATGTACTAACCATTACCATTTGTAGGTTGAATTCTCAAGATGCCGATACCTACTCCACACTTACCAACCTGGGAGTTCCGGCAAGTCACACTTATCAAAATTTTCAATTTTTCAAAAACAATTTAAGAAAGATGCCGATTCATGCTACGCGATTACCAACTTGGGAGCTCCGGCAAGTCAGGTTTTTAAGTAAAGAATACAGACACCCAAGCCTGACCAGCTTTAGGTGTAACCTTCTCAACTTCTTCAGGGGTTTGAACACTTCTTTTTGTTTCATAAAATTCTTTCACCCCTTTTGCCTTCCCATCGACCATTTTACCAAAAATCTTTTTAACATTCCCATTAAACACTTTTTCAACATCAAATTCTTTCTTTTCAGAATAGAATTGATTTGAGATTTCGACTTTTCCAACTTTCTTCTTAAAATTTTCAGCCCGCAGTGGTGGAAAGTTTGCATCATCCACAGTCGGTACTGATTTTTCAATCTTTTTTCATAACAACTTTTGGTTCCTCTGATTTTGTGGAATCAGATTCATCACCAGAACTATTCCCTGAACCCTTAACCACCCACTTTTGATTTTTTAAATTTTCTTTTCTTTTTAAAACATTCTTTGAACACTCTCCAACCTCAAATATTGAATTTTCAAAACCATTAAATTTTCTGGTTGGAAGTTCAGTTTCCTCAACAACTTTTTCTTTCAGTTTACGAGAGACTTCCTGTTGTTTGTTGATTGCCTTTGGACAATTTCTGGCAATGTGGCCAACTATTTTACATTGAAAACAGGTTCTAGTCTCTATCTTCTTCTGAACAAAGCTTTTCTTCATTTCATCTTGCTTCTTGGCAAGGAATTCTTTATTTGTCTGTTTTCTGAATACTTGCTCCTTCTCTTCTTCAGTCGTTTTCCCTGAAACAAAAACAGTTTTTGGTTTATAAATTTTCTCATTTTTATAATTTTTCGGTGGAATAAAACCAAGTCCTTTCTTTTTAAAATTACCATTATTGTTTGGTTTCTTTTGAAAACTATAACCATAATTGTAACCCATTTTCTTGTTTAAACGTTGTTGAACTCTTGAGGTGTAAGGTTTAGGTTTTTCAGAAAGATTTACATCTTTTATTTCAGAAATATTAATTTCTGTTAGTTTGAAAACCTTTTTAATCATTTCTGGTTTAACACATCTTATTGGGAAAACCTCATCAGAATATAATTTGTCAGAATCTTTCAAAGTATATGCTACTTTGATTGGTTCGTCATCCCAATTAGATTTTGATAACAAGAACTCTTTATTATAAACCCGTTTTCCCTGTTTGGCTTTTTGACTTGACGTGTTGGACTTTGACTTTGACTCTGATTTTGATTCCGACATTGACTCCTCTGTTTCATCCTTATCCAACACCTGATCGACCGATTTTTTTATTAATTCAGACTCATGATCAGTATCGGACGACGTGAAAGTAACATCTATACTTTCTGGCAAATTATCTGTAGACTCAGAATCCCATTGTAAGTTTATTGCCTTTTCGACTTTTTCAGAATTCGGATTCCGAGGAGAATATCCATTTTCGGCCGGGGGTGGACATTTGTTATAGACAACACTTAATTTCTTACCAGAAATCTTCATTTCATCATCTTCTTTTGTTTTGGACTTCTTCTCTTCCGAAGTCTTTTCTTCTTTAAATGTCTTCATTCCTTCCACAATGGGGTAAATCCTGTCAACAATAAAAGTAGAACATGAGTAACTTTTCAACAATTCATTTACTCTATTTGTTTCAATTTTCTGTGTAATAAATGACATTGTCAAGCTGCCTCATATATGCCCCTTTGAGTGTATTCATTGCTACAGCCTGTTCACTGTTCGACTCACGGTACTTATTCATCTCTCTGTTCAAAACATCGTAGGATTCTTTCAGCCTTTTGATGTTGTGTAGCAGTTCATTGTTTTGCTTTATCAGAGATTCACAATTCATACACTTCTCTACAACCTTGACTACCTCCTCATATGCTTTGATTTCAAATGCTGAAACTTCTTTGACTACTCTCACTTGAATTTCTTCAGCTCTTTTCTTTTTCTCTGCTTCAGCTTGTCTCTTTTCTTCTTCTTCTTCTTCTTCATATCTCTTCCATTTCTCTTCTTCGGCCTCCTTAATTTTTCTGTATTTTTCTGCCCAATATTCATCAGTATAATCATTAATAACATGAGCAACAAATCCTTTAGCCAGGAATTCTTTGTCTGGGCAATAATTGTCCCAACTGAAACCTTCTGGCAATTTTTCATCTTCTTGATCTACCACACATGCTTTACTATCTTTTGGAATGTATTTATCCCAACTAAATCTTTTTCCATTATCTTGATTAACAAGGAATGCTCTCTTTGAATCTTCAATTTCTTTTCTTCCATGAGC
This sequence comes from Helianthus tuberosus, assembly GCA_030545235.1. NCBI lineage: Eukaryota > Viridiplantae > Streptophyta > Magnoliopsida > Asterales > Asteraceae > Helianthus > Helianthus tuberosus. The sequence goes on from CM060403.1 coordinate 21,526,767, forward strand.
TGTTTGTGCCTGTTGTTGTTGATGTGGCTGTTAAGCAACTTGATGATATATCGCTTTTCGATAGTAGTCATTGTTTCCAAAGGGATTTTGAGCTCCACTTGCTTCACGATTGGTGCACTCCCTCTTGAAATGCCCTTTTTCCCTGCAACGAAAACAAGTAACTTTAGTGTAGGATCGTGAAACGACCTAACGAGTCGATCAGAAGAGTGCTTAGACAGAATCAGAGGCGGAATTCATTGATTCGGTCTTCGTTTAGCTTGGATTCACTATTAATTGTATCCTACAAGTGGTATCAGAGCTCAGGAGGAAGAGTTCTGGCTGAAATTTTAGGGGGAGTAAAAATTTTAAAAAAAATTAGAAATTTTGAAAAGTCAAAAACATTGAAAAATGCAAAAAATGAGTTTTGTTGAATAAAAGAGGAAATGATAGTAGATCAGTTGGACTGTCACATCATGCTAAAGAAATGGAGAGATAAAATGTGATAAACGATCTCACTAAAGATGTGACGGTAGGCTCAGCTAGACTAGTAGATTTGCGATAACGATACAAACTTAAATGAAAAAGCCTAGTTCTAGTGGGAAACATGGTCGAAAGCATAGTACTTAGTTTTGTCCTTCTTGACTGTGTGCCTACTCAGTAATCGCTGATTGTCGAAAGACATAAAACTGGTTAAGTTTGTGAACTTTCACAACTTTGCTGAAAAGTCACTGTGATTGTGCATTTCATTTTGCAAAGATTTAAACTTGTTTTATTTCTTTATTTTGTTTAAGCATCGGACATCCTCTGCGTATACGTGAGTATCGACCTGGTTGTTAATGCCTAAACGTTCTGCTTTATTTTCTTTGGTGTTTCGTTTAAGCTTTGGATCACCTCTGCGTATACGGAAGTATCGACCTGGTGGTTAAAGCCTAAACAACTTCAACTTATTTTATTTTTCTTATTTTGTTTAAACATTGGACTTTCTCTGCGTATACGGAAGTATCGACCTGATTGTTAATGTTTAAACATTCTGCTTTTTTTCGCACAAATCACAGTTGATAAAAGTTTAAAGGCATTACTTGAGTCAGTGTATTGCATGATGAGGGGATATGCTGAGATCGTGGGGTCCATAAGAATTTTGTGCAAAATTAATATACCCTAACGTATCGGTAAGCATTTCGAAAGTTTTTAGATTGAGTTTAAGTGGACAACAATATCGTCAATCTACGTGAATCGTTTAGAACTGAAAATGTTTAAAGCTTAACGGTGCTAGTGATTGGTCAAAAACTGATATGATCCTCTTATGCAAACTCACAAAAATATTGTTTGTATATATTTCTTTACTACATTACATTTCATTTCATAAAAATCCAAAAAGATTTATCGGAGTGTTTTAGCATAATCTTTTGAAAAATCCAAAAATATTTTCGACAACTGATGATGAAGAGCTGATTTTCAAAATTCCAAGTGCTGAACATGATGAACAGGTTTGGTAGTGTGTGTGCTAAATTGTAAAATTTTGAATTAAGAAGAAGTTAAGATTAGTTAATCAGGATCATTAATTTGAACTTGATATAACTATTTCCAGTAAGTTTTTCTTATTGATTTAAGTAAAAACTTATGTTTTGGTGAGAAGTGTGCAGGAGACGTGCTGAACAAGAGTTAAAGCCAGGATGTGATCTCAAGGTGATAGCTAATTCCAGACGGCGATCCCATCATGATGAGAGGGGGAGTCTGACGAGGTTAGAGCCAAAGAGAAGATCTTGGTACATGCTAAAAAAGAAAGGAGACCGATCAAGATTGAAGAGTCGTCATGATGAAGACTCTCACTGAAGATTCCGTCAACATTCAAGGGGGAGTCTGTTGGTGCAGTTGTCTGTCGACTTCATCTTCGTTCGAGTCTCAGATTGTGAAAGAGCCCGAAGACCGGTAAAGACTGAAGAATGAGAAGACTCGATACTTCAGAATCGTCAACATCCGAGGGGGAGTCTGTTAGTGCATACGTCTGTCGACTTCGTCTTGTATCGAGTCTTATACTAGAATTGATAGATCAGGGCACGTTATACGAGAAATAGGGTAGGTTTTAGATGTATTTGAGGCCATTTCGTTTGAGGAGTGCCAGTCCGTTTGAAGAGTGCCAGTCCGTTTGAAGATGGCTGTCCGTTTGAAGAGTGCCAAAAGTTTGAAGCATGCCATTCCGTTTGAAGCATGTCATGCCACTTTCAAACGGAAGGGCTTGGCCTATAAATACTCTTCAAACGATTTCATTTGTAACGTTCTGATTTCCGATGCCAAGGTGCTGTCGAAGTGTCCCAAGCTTGTAAATTGTTCAGAGATCAATATACGAGACAATTAATAGTGAATCCAAGCTAAACGAAGACCGAATCAATGAATTCCGCCTCTGATTCTGTCTGAGCACTCTTCTGATCGACTCGTTAGGTCGTTTCTCGATCCTACAAGTGGTATCAGAGCTCAGGAGGAAGAGTTCTTACCGTTTAGCTCGTTTTCGCTGAAAAATTCTGATTTCTACACCTTCTTTCAAAATTGAACAAGTTTTTACGGATAAAATCAGCTGAAATTCTCACAATGTGTGCGTAATTGTGTTTTAACAAACCCTTGAGAATATCAGTTCAAAATTCGAACGAAGCAGCAACATTCCGTTTGAAACTGGCCTATCCCGTTTGAAACTGACCCTTCCGTTTGAAATTGACCATTTCCGTTTGAATGAGACCTGGTGTTCAGTTTGAAACTGACCCTTCCGTTTGAAACTGACCCTTCCGTTTGAAAAGGGTTCTGTTTGAAAAGGGTTCCGTTTGAAAAGGGTTCCGTTTGAAAAGGGTTCTGTTTGAAAAGGGTTCCGTTTGAAAAGGGTTCCGTTTGAAAGGGGATCTAGTTTGAACTTGGTATTTCGTTTGAACAGATTGTTTGAAATGGCAGAGATGTTTGATGAGAAAGACAACTATTATTTTGAAAGATTTAATGATTGGCATCAAGGAGTTATAGATGAAAGTTATAGAAATGTGAAGAAGGATGGTTGGGTCAAAAGGTTTAATTATTTTGTGTGTTTGAAAAATGAAACCTTGGATGATCTAGTAAACAGATATAATGTTTTACTTGGTTATTTAAAAGATCATGAGATATTCTTGACAGATGCTGAAAAAATAGCAAAGTTTGCAGATGCATTACCTATTGAATGGAGTGAATGTTTGAAAATTTTAAAAAAGGATTCAAATTTTTCAAAATTACATCTAAAAGGATTCATCAGCAAACTTAAAACTCATGATTATGAAAGTGAAAAGAAAAGGAAAGAATTGATAAAAGTCTTGGAAACACATTTGGTGGATATGAGTTTAGATGTGATTGACGAAATGAACAAAAGGATTGTTGAATGTGTTAGGACAAAATATTTTATGAAATACGATAACAAGAGGGGTTGTTATATTGATGAGAATGGGAATCCTCTTAATTTCGTTAAAATTTTTTGTGGAGGATCATTCAAGACAAGAACAAAGGAAGTTCCAAAAAATGAAGAATTTGTGAAGAATGAATCTTCAAGTTCTGCATCAGTGTGCTCTAAATGTGATAAACTTGAGGCTGACAATGGCAAACTCTTAAAGGATGTGGAAAGTTTGACATTGGAAGTCAAAAGGATGAAGGATGAGAAGCAATCTGATGATAAACAGATTCTTGTTTTGCAGGAAAATTTGGAGATATTGAAATCTGAAAATGTCAACTGTTAAGTGGTTTGAACAGTTTGACATTAGAAAACAAAATTTTGAAAGAAAATGCAACAATTTTTGAAGATAAAATCAAAAGTTTTGAAAATGAAAAAGGAAAAACTGAAAAAGAATTTCAAAGTCAAATAAAAATTCTTGAAGATGGGAGATCTGTTTTTAGCAAGAATAACATTGAAAAGCAAAAAATGATAAATTCTCATCTTCAGACGATTATTCGACTTGAAAAAGAAGCTGAATGTGCTCGAAAGAAAATCAAAGAGTTAGAAGGTAAAATCAGAGAATGGGAAGAAAAGTTGAAGGTTTTTGTGAATACTTCAGCAATTCCCTGTCCTAAACCGGTTAATTCAGTTCCAATAAGTGACGATGTCACAAACTATGATAAAGTCATAGTTGAAGATTGTGATGAAAAATCTGATGATGAAAACGAAAAAATTAAAAAAAAGAATTTGTTTTTGAAATTAAAAGAAAAATTTCAAGAAACTGTTCCGCAATCAACTGAAAAGGGAGAATGCTCTAAGCAAAAACCTTTGAAGAAGAAAGTGGAACAAAAACAAAAAGAGAAAAAATTGAAAAATGTACAAAAAGAGAATAAAAGTTCATCAGATCAATCATCCAATCGCAATCAAAAATTACAAAAATTAAAAAATGAAAACTCAAAAATTGTTGGTAGTAAGTGGTGCAGGTCGGACCACAGTGCTCAAAAGCCAAATTCAGTTTTCAGGAAGAGTGATTATTACCACAAAGCCAAACAGTGCTATGATCTGAATGTTTGGAGTGAAGGTGGTAATTGGTACGATAACAGAGTGTGTTACCGATGCGGTTATCAAGGACACATTGCTGTTAACTGCCAGAATTGGAGTTATGAGACGAGAAGATGCTATAACTGCCAAATCAAAGGTCACATTGCCAGAGATTGCCCAATGAGATCAAAGGGAAGATCGAGAGCTGAATCTCAGAGGTAGGTGAAGAAACCAGTCAATGTCAAGTCCAAAGAACAGAAGGTTCAAGAACCTAAAGTTCAAGAAAAGAAAGTGAAACTTTCTCAGGGACAAAAAGATAGACTGAGGAAGAAGAGGAAGAAGGTCAGAGAGTATCTGGAGAAGATTTTGTCCTCGGATACAACTGGTAAAACAGATAAAAGTTCTGATAAATCGTCTTGCTCGCCAAAGAATGACAAATCAAGCAAAACGAATTCATCAGATACAAATCTGAGGACAGAGGAGAGAGTAAAGAAAGGGAGAAAGATGAAAAAGGAAGTTCCTAGTGATGAATTTGTTTCTCCGGAAACAAAGGAGCCAGTTGTTGGCAATGAATCTGACTCGTTAAAGTCAGATAAGCCACGATCAGGTGATGAATCTGGTGTGGTAAAGCCAGAAGAGCCATGTGTTGAGGTAAAAAATGAGAATTATGGTCTAACAATGGATGATGCAAATTTTTCACCATTGTTGAACAAGAATTCAAAAACACCCAAGGACCGTCAGGCTTGGGTGAATCTGTTTAAATGAAAACCTGACTTGCCGGAGTTCCCAGGTTGGTAAGCGTGGAACATGAATCGGCACATTTCTTGAGAAATTCACGAAAAGTGATTTCGACTTACAAGTGGTAAATCAGGGACATTAAGTTGTACTTGATTTTCTACAAGTGATGTTTGTGGATTGATCTTAAAAATGTTAGTTTTTACAAGTGGTTAAAGAAAACAAGGTGATGAATGATCCCCATATTTGTGAAATGACACGCAAAACTAATTTTCCGGAAAAACCATTTTGATTAAAATAAACTTAAGTGTTTTGAAATCACTATGGGAAAATAGTTTGTCGTCAGGGGGAGTTCTGATTGTTTAAGCCAAGTGAATGGAGAATTGAAGTAATTCTCATCATGTTGTCACATTTCTTGTACAGCTTGTTTTCAAATTTTCCCAGAAAATCAAAATTGAGACATATTTTGATTTTAGGGGGAGTAAAAATTTTTAAAAAATTAGAAAATTTGAAAAGTAAAAAACATTGAAAAATGCAAAAAAATGAGTTTTGTTGAATAAAAGAGGAAATGATAGTAGATCAGTTGGACTGTCACAGCATGCTAAAGAAATGGAGAGATAAAATGTGATAAACGATCTCACTAAAGATGTGACGGTAGGCTCAGCTAGACTAGTATATTTGCGATAACGATACAAACCTAAATGAAAAAGCCTAGTTCTAGTGGGAAACATGGTTGAAAGCATAGTACTTAGTTTTGTACTTCTTGACTGTGTGCCTACTCAGTAATCGCTGATTGTCGAAAGACATAAAATTGGTTAAGTTTGTGAACTTTCACAACTTTGCTAAAAAGTCGCTGTGATTGTGCATTTTATTTTGCAAAGATTTAAACTTGTTTTATTTCTTTATTTTGTTTAAGCATTGGACATCCTCTGCGTATACGTGAGTATCGACCTTGATGTTATTGCCTAAACGTTCTGCTTTATTTTCTTTGGTGTTTCGTTTAAGCTTTGGATCACCTCTGCGTATACGGAAGTATCGACCTGGTGGTTAAAGCCTAAACAACTTCAACTTGTTTTATTTTTCTTATTTTGTTTAAACATTGGAGTTTCTCTGCGTATACGGAAGTATCGATCTGATTGTTAATGTTTAAACATTCTGCTTTGTTTTCGCACAATTCACAGTTGATAAAAGTTTAAAGGCATTACTTGAGATAGTGTATTGCATGATGAGGGGATATGCTGAGATCGTGGGGTCCATAAGAGCTTAGTGCAAAATTAATATACCTTAACGTATCGGTAAGCATTTCGAAAGTTTTTAGATTGAGTTTAAGTGGACAACAATATCGTCAATCCATGTTAATCGTTTAGAACTGAAAATGTTTAAAGCTTAACGGAGCTAGTGATTGGTCAAAATCTGATATGATCCTCTTACACGAACTCACAAAAATATAGTGTTTGTAAATATTTCTTTACTGCATATCATTCTATTTCAAAAATCCAAAAAGATTTTCGGAGTGTTTTAGCATAAACTTTTGAAAAATACAAAAAGATTTTCGACAACTGATGTGGGAAAGCTAATATTCAAAATTTCAAGTGCTGAACATGATGAACAGGGTTGGGAGTGAGTGCTTAAATAAAGGAATTTATTTTGAGAAAGAAAGTTTGTTTAGTTAATTGAGATCATTAATTTGAACTTGATGTAACTATTACTAGTAAGCTTTTCTTATTGATTTAAATAAAAACTTATGTGTTTGTGAGAAGATTATGCAGGAGATGAGCTTGATCAGAGATAAAACCAGGAATTGATCTCAAGGTAATAGCTAATTCCAGACGGCGATCCCATCATGATGAGAGGGGGAGTCTGACGAGGTTAGAGCCAAAGAAAAGATCTTGGTACATGCTAAAAAAGAAAGGAGATCGATCAAGATTGAAGAGTCGTTATGATGAAGACTCTCACTGAAGATTCCGTCAACATTCAAGGGGGAGTCTGTTGGTGCAGTTGTCTGTCGACTTCATCTTCGTTCGAGTCTCAGATTATGAAATAGCCCGAAGACCGGTAAAGACTGAAGAATGAGAAGACTCGATACTTCAGACTCGTCAACATCCGAGGGGGAGTCTGTTAGTGCATACGTCCGTCGACTTCGTCTTGTATCGAGTCTTATACTAGAATTGATAGATTAGGGCACGTTATACGAGAAATAGGGTAGGTTTTAGATGTATTTGAGGCCATTCCGTTTGAGGAGTGCCAGTCCGTTTGAAGAGTGCCAGTCCGTTTGAAGATGGTTGTCCGTTTGAGTGCCAAAAGTTTGAAGAATGCCATTCCGTTTGAAGCATGTCATGCCACTTTCAAACGGAAGGGCTTGGCCTATAAATACTCTTCAAACGATTTCATTTGTAACGTTGGATCGGATGGGAATCACCCCGTCCGATCAGTTAACTGTTCTCGACGGTTGTTCGTGTTCAACACGATAAGCCGGTCATCTCGTTGATAGGAACCAGTTCTCAAACCGACACTTCACTAGAGATAGAGTAGAAGGTCTGTACGAGCTCTGTTGCTACCGGTTTTTGAGTGTAAGTTAAGAAAGTTGAAGAAACGTTTAGAAAACTTAGATTCGGCTTAGATTCAGGTGAGATTAGTGTTCATACACCGTGGAATCTATCAGATCTGGACTGTTCTTGACGAGATGAGGTCACACTTCATTGTTTCTTAAGAACTCCATGAAGACATCACCTTAGAACGGCTCAAATCCAAATATTTAATGGGGAAAAGTGAGATTTAATGACAAGAAAGATGAAGGAGTGTGTGTAGATCATAGAAGTACAAGATTCAGGGTGAAAACTTACAAGAATCATGGGAAATCGAGTGAAAAAGGCGAGAAGGTGTCTGGTCGAGCGAGGGCAGTCACATCAACTGTTGTTGATGTGACAAGTAGGGTATTTATAGGCTAGGTGGAGAAAGGCGGTGCAGTGAATCGGATTGGACAATGTCCGATCGAGCGGCACCTTGATCGGGTGGCACCTCGATTGGGTGGCACGTCGATCGGGTGGCCATCCGATCGGGCGGTCAGTCGATCGGTGGCATCCGGTGAGTTGTGTTTCAGCGTTTCGTTTCGGTCGTTAAGCGTTGCGATAGTTTGGTTACACATTTCATCCACATTTTCATATATTTATTATAATTAGTCACCATGGGTCGTATATACATATCCATATTCCAATCCTGCGATAATCGAGTTACGCGTGCTTGCGAGTGCGTTTTTGAGTATTGCTACATTGCGACACATCACGACTATCAAGGAGGGTAGAATTGGTCCTCGCTCGACATCATCGTGGTTGTCAGCAAGTGCGATGTGATACAATAGCGATAAAGTATGCGAAAATACTGCGATGTAGCGATGTATGCGATATAGGCACATTATGATCTAAATCTCTGGTGCTAGGCGTAATAAGTATAACGAGTAGTAACAACGCACGAACGTGCGGGTTGTTACAGTCTCCCCTGCTATAGGAAATTTCATCCCGAGGGTCGCGAGGGTTGATGCGAATGCGAGTATTGATTAGTGAGGGCGTTGCGATGACTGACGAAGGCAACGAGTAAAACGATTCGAATAACAACAGTTGGCAACACACGAAAAGCGGTCCAAATTCTTGAAGTGTCGATTAATTCGAAAGGTTTGAAGAAACTTGTTTATGAAAAATTTTCCCACAGTGCGACGTTAAACTGTCTCGATGTTCACACCAGCGCTATGAGTGGGGTTTTATTAGGTTGCTAAAAGATTTTATGGTGTTTAAAACTCGTTTTATGAAATTTTCTCGTTACGCGGCAGTAACCGAAGTGGATTGTCACACCATCGTTACAAGAAAATCTCGTTTTGTACAAAAGTTCCGATCAAAAGTTTTGTAAGAAGGGCTTTGTTTACACAAAAGTTTTTTAATAATATCAAAAATTCAAATTTTAAAAATTAAAGTCGGCCCCGCATGGCACTTTCCCACGAAAGTTCGACAATATAGCTAAAACACTTATATATAGGAAGTACCAGCGGCGTATCCACCATGTTTTAGCCATATGGCTTCCGTCTCGTGAGGCGGTGTCATGTGTGTCGACAAAGTACCGATAGGGTTCGATTCCCTCGGTCTAAGCAAAAGATGATCGGACCAAGTGTAAGAGAAGGATTGAGCAAACTGAGCGATGAAGTCGTTTTCGAACTCAGTTTAGCGATACGAGCGAGTGTGACAAGCGATAAGCGGTACGCGAAAATTTGATAGCTCAACATCAACTTAATAAGCGATGACTGCGGTGATAAGCGAAGAGCGATAAGCGACAAGCGATAGCAACAACCGTCAAGCGATAGGCGACGATCGATGCGTTGCAAGCGGTGGGAATATACGCGATTAATGCGATTCGATTGGATTGGATTGGATTGATCATCACCACAAAATTTAACTAACATTAGACCCCACATGGCCTTTTTTTCCACGAAAGTATGCTGATATGGCTAAAACACTTATATATAGGAAGTACCAGCGGCGTATCCACCATGCCTCATCCATACTAGATTCGTTCCGTGAATCGATGTAATGTGTGCCAGCATAATCACAAGTAGCGGTAAGCGTTAGAAGCGATAAGCGATGCAAGTATCGAAGCGATGAGATTAATAGATGCATTAAGCGTTAAAGTGTTGCGAGGGTGATGGGCGTTAGATTCCAGTGAAATTGCGATTGAGTTGCGATTAAAGACTTACGACCAGTCTTGCGTCGATGCAATTGCGCTGCGGGGGTAGACTCTCCAGAGTCCATCGATGAGGCATTTGCATTGCGTTTGCAGACTTACAACAAGTCTCGCGATGATGCGATGTAATTGTTACGCCTTGCGAATGAGTGTAGTGTGTCGAAAATAACCATAATAGTAAAGGTCTAAATAACGTTCAACTCCACGTGGCATTTTCTTTACGAGACTTCGGGAGTATGGCAAAGCACACCTTGCTTTACCCCTACTACATGCATCCCGTGAATAGATGTCGCACTTTGTTGACATGGTCAAGACGCTTATATATAGGAAGTACCAGTGGCGTATCCACCACGCTCGACCATGCTTTTAACGTTATGGCACCATTAGAACTCACGACGATCTCTGTGCACTGACCAAAATAATCCCGTGTGCACCCGTGATTAGTCGTTCCTTGCACGTTTGTCGTACCTTATTCTAAGAGTGTAGTGAGGGTAAAACACATTATATCATGATATAATATATAGCATGTGTGTGATTCCAGATTAAGTGCGAAGACGAGAGAGAAAGCGAGAGATAAATAGAGTCCACATTGCGTCGAGAAATAGAACAAATTCAACACATAAAAGAAACTAATGGCGAAAATTGTAGCATTACAACAACATTGGAAGCATGACAAATGTTGCTGTGGAGGACTTCTGCAGAAACTGCGATCGTTGCTGAGATTCCTCAAGTCTGCGGCCCTGTGCGGCAGTTCTGGGTAAAATGACCATACCAGTTGCAATTGTCGCAATAACGACAGTTAGCTCCTGGTGGGTGATGATACGTACACATGAGACACAGGGGATGAGTTCCGGTGTAGGCGCACTTCACAAGAACTTGAGCAAATCGTAGCGGTGTGGGGTTTGGAATTTCATCCACGCTTGGTTCTTTTCGCTTGTGGCTGAGCTCGTTGTGATCCTGAGATGAGGTGTCGTTGTTGTTGTTGTTGGAGGATTTGTCTAATGATTCGCTGGAGACATCGTCGGAGGAATCTTCAGAAGAATCGTCGGATGAGCCGATGACGATTGCTTGATGAGCTTGTTTGACAGGATTCTTGGAGAAGAATCCGTCCAAGACTCGTTTGTCGTTGATCTCTGCGGCCAAGCGATAGGTTTCTTCGATAGTAGCGGGTCTTGTAGCTTCGACAAAATCGCCCACACATTCAGGCAAGCCGCGAATGTACTTCGTGATGGATTTTTCTGAAGTGTTGACTTGACTTGGGCATATTATGCTAAGTTGTTTGAACCTTGCGGTGTAGCCAGTATTGTCACCTTTGACTTGCTTGATTTCCCAAAATTCGTCTTCTAGCTTCTGGACTTCGTGGGGAGGGCAGTACTCTTTCTTCATGAGCTCTTTCTGCTCATCCCAAGAGAGAGCGTAAGCTGTAGAGATCCCACGTCTGTTACGTTCAGCTGTCCACCAGTCGAGTGCTCGCGATCGAAATACTCCGGTAGCGCAAGTAGTACGAAAACCATCGGGGCACCCACTCTGACGAAGGGTAACTTCGATAGAATCGAACCACTGGAGTAGTTGGGACACACCTCCTTCACCCGTGAACTCCATTGGGTCACAGGCCTTGAAGTGTTTGTAGAGGAAAGCAGATTGCGGCGCTTCTGTCTTAGAGTCTTCTAGGGTTCGAGAGTTGCTGAGAGGGAGCACTTGAGCGACAATTTGAGGAACGACCTTGGCCACTTTCTTGGCCACAAGCGAGGCAATCCTCTCCTCGGCGCTTCGTTTGGCTCTTCCCCTGGCTGTTTGTCTCAAGGAAGAGTCGTTGGAAGACATCTAGGCAGAGAGAGATTTGGAGTGAGATTCGATCATAATGATTTTTTTGAGTTTTGCGATGCGATTGAGCGCGATCAAAACTTGTAGCGAGTAATATAATAGATGTCACATAGGAGCCACATAGGAGACACGATATTTCTAAGTTCTCACACAATTGATTCGTTTTGTACATATAGTTCGTTGTAGCTTATACTTGTACACATGCATGTCGGTATAGAATGCGCGAGGACGCGATGCAGAGAGAGAGAGAGAGCGAGAGCGGGAAATTAGGCATTAGTTTTGTTGCGAACATTCGGTTTTTGTTTTAGATTGCGATGGTTGTGCGAGTTGTGCGTTTACAAAACCAGGGAGCGAAAATCGATAAATCGATAAAGCGTAAATTGTTAAATTGTAAACACATAAGCATAAATAGGTTCTGATAAGCGTAAAATCAGTGAGTCGTAAGCTAGAAAAGTAGATAGAGTGCCTCGGGTGTTTAGGTGTTGACTGCCCAAGGTAACCCAACTATGCCCAACAAGTTCGTGCACGCGCGTTGTCCTTGAAGACTTATGATTCCACTGGGATGCAGCTCATGGCATTTGTCTTCCTAGTCATCGCGTGGCTCGAGTTACTGTTATAGCCGAGTCCTTCGTGAGCGCTTTTGAAAACCATTTTATAGAGAGCGGAAAGGTTTATTAAGATACGGGTTTCACCCCTGACTTAATAACTTCGCTCCTACCTGTGGTTGTGCTCTCCGAATAAATTCGGGAGTTCCACTAGATTTTGAAATGGAGACTTTCGTTGAGTTATGGATGTCACTCCTAGCTCAACGGAAAGTTCTCATGCTAGAAATATGCGCTGAGTGAGCGATCTTATCGAGAGTTCTTGGTTTTCACGCCAGATCTCGATTGGACCACTCAGTTATGTTATGCGAATATTTTCGAAAACGTGCGTGTTATGTTGGCCTTAGGAAAGGATATGTAACATTCCAGCCTTAGGAAAGGCTCTTCGTGTGAAGTGGTAGTATGCGGTGTTCACACGAAGTTGTAGTTTTTAGCAGATTCGAATGAGAGTATCAAGGAGGCCCGTACAATTACTACTGTGTTCGTACGAGTTGGCCCGTTGGTACTTATACTATAGTCTAGGTCGTTTCCTAAGACATCGGCCCGGACTAGGTCGAGTCTTGCCTAATTCCCTATAGTTATGGCTCTGATACCAATCTGTCACACCCCAACCGATGGCGGAATCATCGGGGAGCGGCACTAGGCGAATCAGATTGCTCAAGAGAATCCATAACAACTAAATTGCTACAGTATTTAATGCTTTCATTATCCCATACTAATAAACAAGTACAATCACATAAGCTGTCACGGATTTCATGTTCTCCCAAACAATACAAATCCGACAACCTAGATTTTTGGTGTGTTTCTAGACTTCCTAGCTTGATTTGATGTAGACTGCGACTAAACCTGCAACATACGTTAAAATAATGTCAATACAAAAGTATTGGCGAGCATACAGGTTTGATATGTAATAGTGTAATAGATAAATGCAGCGAATTTCCACATACATAAACATAATACACGACATATATACTCACAAAACTGATACTACCAGCTAAGTCCTCGAGCTTTGATCGCGATTGCTAAACTAGACCCCGTAGGGCGCAATAGTACTATACTAGTCATGGTGGGACGTCGTGAGTATAAGTCCTAGCACATATGTAACTAGCATCACGTATATCTATGCACATTGGTCATTCGCAAGTGATAAATAGTTTAAGCATTTGATGTGATTTGATTTGATAGCAACGTATGTTACACCCAAAAGTGCAAAAGCAAAAAGGGTTCAAGTATACTCACAGTCGGTGCTCAGCAGGCAAGCAACCACAACTTGGTTGGATTGAAGGGAACGCGTCTGAGAATAGCCTGATCACAGTTTGATAGCGTAAGCATTGGATAGTGCGTGAAACGTAACAAGTGATAGTGGGGTCGATCAGCAGTTCGATCGGATGGTAGTCCGATCGGACAGTCGATCGTTCGGGTGACTGTCCGCTCGGATGGTCATCCGATCGGATGGCTGTTCGAGTGGATTGTTACTTCCTTTAGGAAGGATGTGTTTGTGTATGATAGCTTGACTTTTGAAGTTTTTTTTGTAGCATTTTGAAAACAGAGAAGTATCTCTACCCTTCAGGTCGGTCGATCGAACGGCCGGTCGATCGGGTGGCTGTTCGATCGGACGGTGATCCGATTGGCAAGACATTTTGGTTGATGATAAGCTCACAGAAGACTGGTCACTTGATCCGGCGGCAGTCCGATCGGGTGACAATCCGTTGGAACTGATGTGGAATGAAGATTTGTAAAAACGTTTAAGTGTTGAGGATCCAAAGTCGGTCGTTCGGATGGTCGTTCGATCGGACGGCGATCCATTCGTCGTTCAGATCTTTGAGTGTTTGAAAATAGTTTAAGTGTTGATACCAAGTGCAATCCGATCAGTCAGCGGGTCAATCGGGTGGCTGTCCGATCGGACGGTAATCCGATCGGACCGCAATTCGTCCCGCAGCCTGATCGTTCACAACTTGTTTATTTTGTTACGTTTCTGCGAATTGATCGAGACGGTACGACTACGAGTTAAACAATGGAAACTACATCGAGTCCAAGTCGTTGGATCGGATGGGAATCACCCCGTCCGATCAGTTAACTGTTCTCGACGGTTATTCGTGTTCAACACGTAAGCCGGTCATCTCGTTGATAGGAACCAGTTCTCAAACCGACACTTCACTTGAGATAGAGTAGAAGGTCTGTACGAGCTCTGTTGCTACCAGTTTTTGAGTGAAAGTTAAGAAAGTTGAAGAAACATTTAGAAAACTTAGATTTGGCTTAGATTCAGGTGAGATTAGTGTTCATACACCGTGGAATCTATCAGATCTGGACTGTTCTTGACGAGATGAGGTCACACTTCATTGTTCCTAAGAACTCCATGATGACATCACCTTAGAACGGCTTAAATCCAAAGATTTAACGGGGAAAAAGTGAGATGTGATGACAAGAAAGATGAAGGAGTGTGTGTAGATCATAAAAGTACAAGATTCAGGGTGAAAACTTACAAGAATCGTGGGAAATCGAGTGAAAAAGGCGAGAAGGTGTCTGTTCGAGCGAGGGCAGTCACATCAACTGTTGTTGATGTGACAAGTAGGGTATTTATAGGCTAGGAGGAGAAAGGCGGTGCAGTGAATCGGATCGGACGCTGTCCGATCGAGCGGCACCTCGATCGGGTGGCACCTCGATCGGGTGGCCATCCGATCGGGCGGTCAGTCGATCGGTGGCATCCGGTGAGTTGTGTTTCAGCGTTTCGTTTCGGTCGTTAAGCGTTGCGATAGTGTGGTTACACATTTCATCCACATTTTCATATATTTATTATAATTAGTCACCTTGGGTCGCATATACATATCCATATTCCAATCACGCGATAATCGAGTTACGCGTGCTTGCGAGTGCGTTTTTGAGTATTGCTACGTTGCGACACATCACGGCTATCAAGGAGGGTAGAATTGGTCCTCGCTCAACATCATCGTGGTTGTCAGCAAGTGCGATCTGATGCGATAGCGATAAAGTATGCGAAAATACTGAGATGTATGCGATATAGGCAAATTATGATCTGAATCTATGGTGCTAGGCGTAACGAGTATAACGAATAGTAACAACGCATGAACGTGCGGGTTGTTACACTAATGACCTGCAAGCATGCAGACAAGTGTGTCAGACGAAGCTAGTGAGTTCAAAGTTTGTTAACACGTTTTAGTTACCAGATATAAGTATAGAACATTTCAGAGATTTGATGTCATTATAACTTGAAAGTATCTCCTTGGAAAGAAGTTGTTAGATTTGGTAAGAAAGGAAAGCTAAAACCAAATTATGTAGAATCATTTCCAGTAATTTCACATATTGGATCAGTTACTTATAGTTACTTACAACTACCAGGAAGGTTAGTTGAAATACATGATATATTTTATATATCCAATCTCAGGAAATATCTATCAGACGAACCTTTGGTAGTACCTTTCTAAGATATAAAGGTAACCAAATAGTGTTAAGTAAAGTAGGATTCAAGGACAGTATCCTAATATACTTGGGAACTGGAATCAAAAAGAAAGAGAAAGTATTCTCAATTATTCCAGTAAATCTCGAGGACGAGATTTTTATTAAGTTGGGGAGAATGTAACGACTCTCATCAAAAGTCATAATTACTAAAGTAATTTGACCAATAGGAAACCCTAATTGAGACACCCAAGTGATTCTGTGCAAACCCTAAAATTTTCATAATTTTCAGAATCAGGATTAGGGCCCCTAAAACTCAGGGGGGGGGGCATTCCCTACTTGACGATTATCCGAATTACGTGCTCTCCAAGTTGAATTTTCAGAAAATGTTGACTCAGCCGAGCTAGTCCCACACGTGGCTACACTATAGCAGCTTTGTGTCCCATACGGACCGTAAAGCTGTGAGTCTTACGGTCCGTAAGATGGCATACGGACCGCAACATCAGCAAGCTTACGGTCCGTAAGCTAAGCCAAAATCTTGTATAAATAGCAGGCTTTGGGACAGGCTTCTGGGCATTCGTTCGACGAAGAAATTTACAAAATACACCGAGTTCTGTCCTATTTACTTCAAATAAAACACCCTAAACCCTAATTAAGTATAGCGGGGTGCTGCAGAATAGGGTATTAACACAATCGCTGCTACGATCCATTTATCCGACGATCAATGTATCCAATGAATGTTTAAGTGCCGCCCACATTAGGGTTATACTTTATCGTTCGTCATTAATTTGATGGATTGTCGTTAATTCGATAGGTAAAGTATTATACTTTATCGTTCGTTGTTAATTCAACGGATCATCGTTAATTCGATGGGTAAAGTATTATACCTTGTCATTCGTTGTTAATTCAACGGATCATCGTTAATTCGATGGACAAAGTATTGCATTTTGACATTAATTGTGAGAATTTGATCTCGTGAGTTATCGTAAATGCTAGATTGATTACTAATTCCAAATTGTGTGCTTGTTATTGAAATTAGGATAAAAGGCTAATCAGTAAGCTAGGCTCTGCCCGTATAAATCTGCATTGTGAGTCATTCTTCTTTTCTCACAGTTTGTGAGTTATTCTCTCTTTTTATCAAATTGCTTTATACAACTATTCTCACCGTTTGTGAGTTATTTTTATTTAATATTTTACAATACTCCAAATTATTTCAAGATTATAATTACAGGGACTAAGTCGTGGATATCTTGAATTACTGGTTAGTGGGGTATTGTGCACATTACTAATTTCTCCCATTTAGGTTCATTGACCTACTCGGGATAATCACTGTTGGGTTCATTGACCTACAGGGATAATCGTCACTATTTAGGTTCATTGATCTAAATAGTGGTATGACCATCGTCACCATTGTGACATATCACCATTGTGACATGTCACCATTGTGACAGAATGCCAGATAAAAATAAGATAGAAGCCATTGTAATCGCTCTTATGCTGTAATTGATAACTATGCATCATTATGCAAAATAGAATGATTCACTCAGTATTTCCCGCTGACAAAACCTTTTTCAAACATGTTTCAGGTGATCTGTTGTAACTCAGGAAAAGTGCTGGGGAGCATTTCAAGCTTAAGATAGTGGCTCAATATAAAATAAATAAATGATTTTGTAATATCACACTTTTATAGTAAAAATATAATATTGTAAATTATCGGGGTTTTATCCCGAATTGTGAAATAAATAATCGGGGAAAATTTTTTTAGCTTTAAGCGATCCTGTTTCCGCTGTTAAACTCAATTAAATCAATACCGCAGTATTTTCTGCCGCGGCTCCTGAAACGGGTCAAACCGGGTCGTGGGCCGTGACAGAAAAAGGTGGTATCAGAGCCACTGGGTTAAGCTAATTAAGTATTTAGAAATACTTAATTTTTCCTGATTACTATTAGGTAATTATGTGTTTTATTAACTGGCTATCTTGTTAATGTTAATATAAGCAGATTTTTATTTTGTTGCTCTATTATTGTTAATTGAAAAACATTATATATTTGATTAATATATGGAATTACCTAATATAGTATTACTATATTGTGGTAAAGAAATAATATTTTATGTTTGAAGTATACTCTTATTTTTGTTAATAATTTTAATATATTAATAGTAGTAGTATTAAGATTATTTTTAAATACTAGGGTTATTATCAAAGGCAGATATTGGATAACCTAGCCTTAGTTAGGCATGGACTGATCACCTATGCTTAAACAAGGCAGCACTAATCAATATTCACCATGATAATGACTAAATAATATATATAAATTAAGTCATCATACTTATTTAGTATATAGATTTTGATATGTTAATCACTGTAATAGTAAATATAAATCTTTAAATATTCTGATTTAAAGTTTAGTATTTTTATTATCTACAGTCAAGAAAATTTATAAATAAATTACAAATAAAACCTAGTATGTTTTAATTTGTATTTATTTTGGTAGTATGAAATACTATTTTTGTTCTATAAAATTTTGTTATGACTTAGTAATTGTATGTATGTTACTAAACAGCATGAGTGATTTGTCGGAAGCCCTTCAGAATTTAAATCTCTATCCAGTAAGAATAGAAGTTTCCAGAGATTTTAATAGGTATATTCCAGACATAGAAGGACCTATAGAATTTAACGCTTTACCTCTCGAGAAACCTAAGCCTAAGAAAATGGAAATTGGGGAAAGCTCTAGGCAAATTGAAGAGTTACCATCTCAAGAAGAACTAGATTTTATAATAGCAAACGATGATACTATTGAACCTGTTAATGAAAATAATTTTATGAACTTAGAACCATCTATTCCAAATTCTTCAAATAACTGGAATATAGACGAATGGTTGGATAATGAAATACTGTTACAAAACCATCCCTATAGGCTTTTTCCTAAGTACAATCCAGAACCTCTATCAAATTCACCAATAAGTAACAAGAATAGGACTGAACTTCATCATTTTGACAAAATGGATGCTGGGAATAGAATCCAAGAGACTTTGGGACAAATCTCCTGGAAATACGACGAGAAGAAACGCCGTTATTAGAACATCATCTGATAAAGGATAGGGGATTATGAAACGGTGGTTGTGTAAAAGTAATAGTAAAATCAGTATGTGTAAAATAAATAATAAAACGGGTGTATATAGAAACATGATATAAGGAAATATTAGAAAAGTTACAATTTTGTTTGTATATTCAATTATGTGATTATGTGCAACTAAATTGTGACATTGGATTATTTCCTTTATACTAATTATGTATCTATAAAATAGATATCAGATGGAAAACGCTAATAATGAACCAGTTAATGAGGGTAATCAATCTGAGCAACAATCAGGGAATCAATATGTGACTAGGCAAGATATAGAAAATATTATTGCTCAAGAAATAGCCAACACTATTCCAGGAATAGTTGCTCAAGGAATAGCCAATGCTATACCAGCAATCATTGCTGCTGTTAAAAATCCAATCGAACCTCAACAAGTTGTTCCTAGTAAACGCATTTCTGAAGATAATTTCAGTAATAGCGTAAATGGAGGCGGTAATCATGTTAATCATGATAATGAACCACGGCAAGCTCCGCTCCCTAAGAAAAGGAAAGTTGCAACGCCTGGTTGCACTTACAAAGAATTTCTTGCTTGTAAACCCACTGAGTTTGCAGGCAATGAAGGAGCGACTGCAGCACTGCGTTGGTTAGAGAAAACCGAGGCAGTAATTGCCATAAGTAAATGTGCTCAGGATGATCAGGTTATGTACGCTTCAAACCTTTTCAAAGAAGTAGCGCTAGAATGGTGGAATACAATGTTACAGGCAAAAGGAAGAAGGATGGCGTATGCTATGAACTGGGAAGAATTTAAGAGTCTTGTAGAAAGAAAATTTTGTCCTGAATATGAAAAAGATCAAATGGCAAATAAGTTTCTAACCCACCGGATGGTGGATGTAGATTGTCGAGGGTATACTACGATATTCTTCGAGTATGCTAGAGTAGTACCAACCCTGGCTTCGCCAGAGCCGGTACTTATTTCTCGTTATATTTGGGGATTAATTTCCGAGATCCGTAATATTGTCAAAGCTGCGAAACCTCGTACGATTGATGATGCAGTAGAATTAGCCAATACTGTGACTGACGAACTAGTACGGACAAGAGAAGAAAATAGAAGGAAGGAAGTAGCCCAAAAGATTACCCAAGAATTCAGTTCGGGTAACCATAACAAATTCAAGAAAGGAGGGAATGGGCAATCTTCTATTAGTCCATTTTGCAATTTTTGCAAAAGAAAGCATTTTGGAAGATGCAAAGGATATTGCAATTTTTGCAAAATTCCGGGGCATCAAGAAGAAGATTGTAGGAGGAAGAAATTTTCAGTTTGCTACAACTGTAGAGAAACTGGACATCTTAGGCCAGATTGTCCAAAACTGAATAAACCATTTGACAATCAAGTCAAACCAGCAGAAGGAGCAAAAAGGAATGCGAGAACCTTTCAGCTGACTACTCATGAAGCCGAGATGATTCCAGATGTGATAGCCGGTATGTTCTTAGCTTACAACGTTTACATAAAAGTATTATTTGACTCTGGTGCAAACCAAAGATTTATAAATACTTTACTCTGCCAAACTCTTAACTTACCGTTAACCAGCATTAGATAAATTTATATATTTAGAAACGGCAGATGGAAATTTAGTTAAAATAAATAAGGTTATGCAGAACATAGAAATAAGTTATAGGTTTTCTGCAACCCTATTACATATGAAATTAGTTGAAATCAATGATGTGATCATTATCTGTGATCAGAATTTCTTAGAAATTCAATCAACCATCAGAGAAGTAATTAGAATTACCGGAGATAAACCAGGTAAAGTTTATGAAGTTCATATCAGTAATGGAAATTGCTAATTATGAACAAAAGCAAGGAATAGTATATATGATTTTGGTAATCATTAATACTAGAGATACAGAATTTAAGGAAATTTCTGTAAATTCCAAATACCCAGATGTAGTTCCAGAAGATTTATCTGGATTACATGAAGATAGAATTTAAAATTCATCTAATTCCAGGAATTTTACCGATAAGCCAAGGAACCTTATCGGTTAGCACAATATTGGTTGTTAAGAAAAAGAAAGACATTCGATGAGAATGAATATTGATTATAGGAAATTGAATAAGGTTATAACTAAGAATCGATACTCATAAGTTAGAATTAGAACCATAATTTTTGCCTTAAGATTTGGAAACATTATCTGTATGGAAGTAAGGATACTATCTATACGGATTATAAGAAATTAAGATATATATAATTGTGCAAAAAGAATTGAGGCAAAGAAGATGAATGAAAATCCTAAGTGACTACGACTGTGATATTCGGTATCACGAAAGGAAAAGCTGAAAACGGCAAGAGATAATCACAAGAATTATGCAGATAATAGATAAAAGCCGTTGGAGTTCGAGTTGGAGACAAAATATAATTGAAAGTATCTCCTTGGAAAGAAGTTGTTAGATTTGGTAAGAAAGGAAAGCTAAAACCAAATTATGTAGAATCATTTCCAGTAATTTCACATATTGGATCAGTTACTTATAGTTACTTACAACTACCAGGAAGGTTAGTTGAAATACATGATATATTTTATATATCCAATCTCAGGAAATATCTATCAGACGAACCTTTGGTAGTACCTTTCTAAGATATAAAGGTAACCAAATAGTGTTAAGTAAAGTAGGATTCAAGGACAGTATCCTAATATACTTGGGAACTGGAATCAAAAAGAAAGAGAAAGTATTCTCAATTATTCCAGTAAATCTCGAGGACGAGATTTTTATTAAGTTGGGGAGAATGTAACGACTCTCATCAAAAGTCATAATTACTAAAGTAATTTGACCAATAGGAAACCCTAATTGAGACACCCAAGTGATTCTGTGCAAACCCTAAAATTTTCATAATTTTCAGAATCAGGATTAGGGCCCCTAAAACTCAGGGGGGGGGGGCATTCCCTACTTGACGATTATCCGAATTACGTGCTCTCCAAGTTGAATTTTCAGAAAATGTTGACTCAGCCGAGCTAGTCCCACACGTGGCTACACTATAGCAGCTTTGTGTCCCATACGGACCGTAAAGCTGTGAGTCTTACGGTCCGTAAGATGGCATACGGACCGCAACATCAGCAAGCTTACGGTCCGTAAGCTAAGCCAAAATCTTGTATAAATAGCAGGCTTTGGGACAGGCTTCTGGGCATTCGTTCGACGAAGAAATTTACAAAATACACCGAGTTCTGTCCTATTTACTTCAAATAAAACACCCTAAACCCTAATTAAGTATAGCGGGGTGCTGCAGAATAGGGTATTAACACAATCGCTGCTACGATCCATTTATCCGACGATCAATGTATCCAATGAATGTTTAAGTGCCGCCCACATTAGGGTTATACTTTATCGTTCGTCATTAATTTGATGGATTGTCGTTAATTCGATAGGTAAAGTATTATACTTTATCGTTCGTTGTTAATTCAACGGATCATCGTTAATTCGATGGGTAAAGTATTATACCTTGTCATTCGTTGTTAATTCAACGGATCATCGTTAATTCGATGGACAAAGTATTGCATTTTGACATTAATTGTGAGAATTTGATCTCGTGAGTTATCGTAAATGCTAGATTGATTACTAATTCCAAATTGTGTGCTTGTTATTGAAATTAGGATAAAAGGCTAATCAGTAAGCTAGGCTCTGCCCGTATAAATCTGCATTGTGAGTCATTCTTCTTTTCTCACAGTTTGTGAGTTATTCTCTCTTTTTATCAAATTGCTTTATACAACTATTCTCACCGTTTGTGAGTTATTTTTATTTAATATTTTACAATACTCCAAATTATTTCAAGATTATAATTACAGGGACTAAGTCGTGGATATCTTGAATTACTGGTTAGTGGGGTATTGTGCACATTACTAATTTCTCCCATTTAGGTTCATTGACCTACTCGGGATAATCACTGTTGGGTTCATTGACCTACAGGGATAATCGTCACTATTTAGGTTCATTGATCTAAATAGTGGTATGACCATCGTCACCATTGTGACATGTCACCATTGTGACAGAATGCCAGATAAAAATAAGATAGAAGCCATTGTAATCGCTCTTATGCTGTAATTGATAACTATGCATCATTATGCAAAATAGAATGATTCACTCAGTATTTCCCGCTGACAAAACCTTTTTCAAACATGTTTCAGGTGATCTGTTGTAACTCAGGAAAAGTGCTGGGGAGCATTTCAAGCTTAAGATAGTGGCTCAATTTAAAATAAATAAATGATTTTGTAATATCACACTTTTATAGTAAAAATATAATATTGTAAATTATCGGGGTTTTATCCCGAATTGTGAAATAAATAATCGGGGAAAATTTTTTTAGCTTTAAGCGATCCTGTTTCCGCTGTTAAACTCAATTAAATCAATACCGCAGTATTTTCTGCCGCGGCTCCTGAAACGGGTCAAACCGGGTCGTGGGCCGTGACAGTTACATAATCAAGATCCGTTTCGTAATAAATTACTTTATGTAGTTACACAGTTTACATTTAACACAACAATCCACATCTCCTGTGTATATCACGTAATAACATTCAACAGTTGGATTAATTATTCATATTAGTCGATTCACGTTAGTCACCACAAGTTCCTCGTTTCTAGTTAATGTCTCTATCATGCACAAAACGTTACTGTGTAAGTAAACATTCATCGGTTTTAGCATGCAGCCAAAGGAATTCTTTAAACACATAGTTCACTATCCATTTACCTAGTTACTGTTTATCGGACATGTTTAACAGAGAAGATTCTTCGTCGACGAAGAATCCCCCCAGCAACGAAATTTATCACGACGAAGATTATTCTTCGTCGTATGCATGGCTGACGAAATACCCCTTAAGATTCGTCAGGGTTGTCCGACGAAGAACCAATCCTACGTCGAACCACCTTCTTCGTCGAGGTGTATCTTCCATCGCCCCTCATCAGATGGTTTCAACAGTTCAAGTCAGTTTCAGTTACAGATCTAAGTTACCGATCAATTAAACAGTTCAATACATTCTACACACGTATAACAATCCACGGTTATCCTTGTTTATTATTACGAACCATTCTATCATTCCCAAAAGTTCCTAATCATCATCAGTTAATCATACAAACAGATTATCCTTTTATCAAGGAACAAACTCATCAATCAGGATTATCAGTTTCATCAAGCCTGTTACCGTATATCAACTATCAAACCTTCATCTTGCAAGTATCAGATTTACACTATTGTTAATACCCTAATCTACATGACATCACAGCAACAGAACCATAATCATCAATAATTCATCGAGTAACAATGTTTATACACTAACCTTGATGTGGTATTGATCAGTTGTGCCCAGGGTTTGAGAGTCTCGAATGGGAGATGGGGGAACTTCCGTCGCTAGGTTTAGAGGAAGTCTAGGGTTGCAATTGATCAGTTATGCGACATATATACACGCACGTTCTAAAGGTGACGCGTAATGGAAAGGTCTTGAAATCTCGGGTTGTCACATTGTACTCCACCTTGCCAATCCTTTCGAGTATCTTGAAAGGACCCACATAGCGAGGGGCGAGCTTTCCCTTCTTACCAAAACGAACTACTCCCTTCCAGGGAGATACCTTGAGAAGAACTCGGTCATCAACATCAAATTCCAGGGGCTTACGCCTATTATCAGCATAACTCTCTTGTCTGCTCCTAGCCTTGATCAAGTTATCACGAATCTGAAGAATCTTATCCGTAGTCTCTTGAATAATTTCAGGGCCAGTAAACTGCTTGTCACCAATCTCATGCCAGCTGAGAGGAGATCGGCACTTGCAGCCATACAAAGCTTCGAAAGGAGCCATCTGAATACTGGAATGATAGCTGTTATTGTACGAGAACTTAATCAATGGTAAATGTACATCCCAGTTACCACCAAAGTCGATGACACAAGAACGGAGCATATCCTTTAGGGTCTGAATAGTACGCTCGGTCTGCCCATCCGTTTGAGGATGAAAGGCCGTGCTAAGATTCAAATGAGTACCCATAGCGGATTGGAAGGTTTGCCAAAGACGTGAAGTAAAAAGACCATCATGGTCCGAGATTATGTCGAGAGGGATGCCATGACAGCATATAATCTCATTAGTATAGACTCGAGCAAGTTTCTCCACCCTGTAATCTTCACGAATAGGAAGAAAGTGGGCGGATTTTGTCAAACGATCGATTATCACCCAGATATTATCGTGACCAGAAGGTGTTTGAGGTAACTTAGTAATAAAGTCCATAGCGATACCATCCCATTTCCAGACTGGGATTTTGGGTTATTCTAAGAGTCCTGAAGGGCGCTGATGTTCAACCTTAACTTTTGTACACATAAGGCATTTAGAAACATATACAGCAATGTCCCTTTTCATGCCAGGCCACCAATAAGTTGTACGCAGATCATGGTACATCTTATCGGCGCCCGGATGAATGGAGTAATGGGATTTGTGAGCCTCCTTCATAATAAGCTCACGGAGATTATCGCGATCCGGCACCCAGATGCGATTGAGGTAATATTGCAGTACGTTAGGTTTAGTTTCAAGCCGATCAATTCTAGCACCGTGGATTTCTTCTTCTAGACTTCCTTCATTTGCTGATGAATACTGAGCGTCACGAATACATGCGTGGAGATCGTCAGAGATACGAATAGCATTCACATGAGTTTTTCGACTAAGGGCATCGGCCACTACATTCGCCTTGCTAGGATGGTAGCGAATTTCGCAGTCGTAGTCGTTAAGCAATTCCACCCAACGTCTCTGTCGCATGTTCAGCTCTTTTTGGTCAAATATATGTTGAAGACTTCTATGGTCAGTGAAAACCACGAACTTAGTACCATACAAGTAATGTCGCCATATTTTTAACGCAAACTCAACTGCACCAAGCTCCAGATCGTGGGTAGTATAGTTTTTCTCATGCACTTTGAGCTGACGAGAAGTATAAGCAATAACCTTGTCCCGCTGCATGAGCACACAGCCCAATCCACGGTTCGAGGCATCGCAATATACTACGAAACCGTCATTCCCATCATGGAGAGTAAGAGCAAGGGCATTACACAAAAGAGTCTTAAGACTTTGAAAAGATTTCTCTTGTTCGGGACCCCAAACAAAAGGTCTCTCTTTCCGAGTCAATGAAGTAAGAGGAACAGCGATCTTCGAGAAATCCGAAATAAACTGGTGGTAATACCCCGCCAATCCTAAGAAGGAACGAATTTCAGATGCAGATTTATGCGCACTCCAATTCTTCACAGCTTCGATTTTAGACGGGTCAACATGAATACCTTGCTTACTAACGACGTGACCGAGAAATTGTACTTCATTAATCCAAAACTCACACTTAGAAAATTTAGCATACAGACGTTCACCACGTAAAAGTTCAAGCATCAAGAGTAAGTCTCGAGCATGATTAGCTTTAGTTTTAGAATAAATTAGGATATCATCAATAAAGACTATCACAAAACGATCCAAATAGGGCTTACAAACATGATTCATGAGATCCATGAACACAGCGGGTGCGTTGGTCAATCCAAAAGGCATGACCATGAACTCGTAGTGTCCGTAGAGAGTACGAAATGCGGTTTTGGGTACATCATCTTCGAGAACTCGAAGCTGATGATAACCAGAACGAAGATCGATTTTCGAGAAACATGACGCGCCTTGTAGTTGGTCAAATAGATCATCGATGTGGGGAAGAGGATAATGATTCTTAATGGTAAGCTTATTAAGTTCACAGTAGTCGATACACATACGAAATGAACCATCTTTCTTCTTGACGAACAGCACGGGAGCACCCCATGGCGAGGTACTTGGACGAATAAATCCCTTGTCGAGTAGTTCTTGAAGCTGACTAGATAACTCTTGCATCTCAGAAGGTGCAAGACGATACGGGGCCTTGGCAACAGGAGTCGCACCATGTATGAGACCAATACGAAAATCGACGGTTCTAGGAGGTGGAAGACCAGGTAGATCTTTAGGAAAGACATCGGGGAAATCACACACCACTTGAACATCGCTTATGTTCTTCCCCTTGCTCTTTTGTTCCACCACGTGGGCCATGAAAGCAAGGTTCTGTTTACGTAAGCACCTGCTCGCTTGTGTGCATGACATCAGCCTCAGTCCTTTCGAAGGTCGGTCTGCATAAACATGCAAGATATCACCAAACGGTATAGGTAAGAGAACAAACTTCTTGTGGCAAGCAATCTCGGCATGGTTCTTACGCAACCAATCCATACCGATAATGACATCAAAACTACCCAATTGCATGGGTATTAGATCAATAGTAAACACGTGGTCGTTAAGAATCAAGGAACAACCACGGAGAATAGAATCAACTAGAATAGACTTCCCATTGGCAATTTCCACCGAAAACGACTTAGGTAACATAGAGCGTGCACAGTTTAGCAAAGATTCAAATTCCACGGACACAAAGCTTCTATCGGCACCAGTATCAAATAGGATCGAAGCATAAAGGTTATTCACAAGAAACGTACCATTCACGACATCGTTGTCTTTGCGAGCCTGGTTGGCATTAAGATTGAACGCTCGTCCGCGAGCGGTTGGCTGCTGGTCCTGGTTCAGCTGAGGACAATGGTTACGAAGATGAGTAGTATCTCCACATTTGTAGCATGCACGAACTGCGTTGACTGGCTTAGGATTCTGAGGAGGAGCTGGGAGAGCTGGTAGGGCTGCCTGAGCTGGGGCTTGTTGAGGTTGCTGAGCCGGGTTAGCTTGACGACAGTAGGGAGTCGTGTGACCATAGCGATTGCAGTTGGTGCACAAACGACATGCTGAAGCAACAGGGTGATGAAAATTACAAGTGGTACACTTGGGGTAAGACCCAGTGTACTGTTTCTTAACTTTGGGGGCAGCAGTGTTCTGAGCGGTAGCAGCAGGGGCAGGCTTAGCAGCAGGGTTCATAGCAGGAACAATAGCATTGCATCCTGTACCCTGAGACTTTCGCCTCTTGTTCTTGCTGCCACTGGGCTGCTGCGTAACTTGATGTGCGGACTTGGAAGGAGCAGGGTTAGCAAACTGCTTATCACGAACGCAGTTGTTGTTGAGACTGGCTGCAAGACGGTAGACTTCCTCTATGTTTCCAAGTTGAGCTGCTTCAATAGAATCACGCATAGCAGGAGGTAGACCATTGAGATACTTGGTTATCATTCGCTTAGGAGTAGAAACCAAGTGAGGGACAATCAAGCTGAGCTGCTTGAAACGGGTAGTATAAGCCAGATTATCATCACTAATCTGCTTCATGTGCCAGAACTCTTCTTCAAGCTCCAGTTGTTCATGAGGAGGGCAGAATTCAAGCATCATTAATTCTCGCACCTCAGCCCATAGAAGAGCATAGGCTTCTTCATTTGAACGGATGTTTCTCTCGTTTGTCCACCACTCCAAAGCTCTGCCTTGAAACATCCCAGTCGCACTCCTAGTCTTTAGATGATCTGGGCATTCGCTGTTGATGAAAGTAACCTCGATGCTGTCAAACCACTCGAGCATAGCAGTCACCCCATCACTGCCTGTGAAAGACTTAGGGTTGCAGGAGATGAAATGCTTATAGTTGAACTTGGTAGACTTTTCCTTCTCCGTCTTAGAGCCAACAGAAGAGGGCGGAGTGTTTGATCCTTGGATCTCAGAAACGATCTTTGGCACGACTCGAGCGATCTGGTCGGCCATGAAGGAAATCATCTTTTTCTGAGACTTTTCCCTGGATCTCTTGAGAGTGTCGGAGAGCTTTCAAGAAGATATCCTAAAGATCCAAAAAGAGGATCATTAAGTCTAGATTAATATAGATTCACACACGATAGACTAAGATTCAAGATTCACATAGATACCGCGACCCACGACCTTCGCATGGCACGTTGTATGAAATTTGGCGACGTGTCAGAAACGCTTATATATAGGAAGTACCAGCGGCGTATCCACCACGCTTCGGGCACGATCGCTTCGACCTCGTACACGGTGTCATGTTACGTGTCGCAAAACACAATCTTCATCATAGATTCACATAGACTATTCAAACAGTCTCACATAGATCCCAATAGATTCCATAGATTCAATAGATGCAATGGACTCATAGACTCCAATAGATTCAATAGTTTTAAATAGATTTGATAGATTCGTAGACTCCATTAGATTCAATATATCCCCATAGATTCATGTTAACAACCCACAACCAACGAAATCCCGCATGGCACGTGTTACGAAAGTCTGGCAACATGACGGAAGCATTTATATATAGGAAGTACCAGCGGCGTATCCACCATGCTTCAATCATGCCACGTCCCCCTCATCATCGGTGTCACGCTTCGTTAACCACAACATTAGATTCCACCACTTTTCATGACATGGATTACCTAAATAGATTCAACATAGACTAACCAAATAGATTCAACATAGATTAACCAAGTAGATTCCACAACTTCAACCTGAGCCTACAAAACTACGAACTTCACTTAGCGCGTGGTACGAAGACTTGGTAACATGCCAAAAACACTTATATATAGGAAGTACCAGCGGCGTATCCACCATGCTTCGGACACGTCACGTCGTCCTCGTCTTCGGCGCTAGGCTACGTTTCGCATTTTGTTTCTCAAAACAACACATACTTAGATTACACGTAGATTACGCTAGAGTACGCATAGATTACACATAGATTCCTCATAGATTACTCATGTAGTTTTCATAGATTAGATTCCAACAACTCACCACCGGGCTGCAAACACTAAGTTTCGCATGGCACTTAGTACGAAAGTTGGCAACACGTCTGAAACACTTATATATAGGAAGTACCAACGGCGTATCCACCATGCTTCAGACATGCCACTTCTCCCCCGTGTTTCCATGCCATGTTACATTTAGTGTCTTACAACCACAACAACACATAGATTCATCAGATAGACTTACACAGTATCATAGCCGATCAAGATTCACATATAGGCTATCATGATAGAATAATGCTTCATAAATTTAGTTGATCCTGAGATTAGAGTTAATGTTTTAGGTTGCGGACATGCGTGCGATTCATGAAAAAAGTCTTAAAGCAAATGAAAAATGTAAGAATCAAGTCTAAAACCACATGTAAAATCGAAATAACATAAAAGATAGGCTCACAAAACATAGAAAGTTCCGGGTAGAGGAACGATGACAAACCAAAGTGATTCGAACCCCTTTCGATTTGAAGTAACGCGTCTTGACTTACTTAGACAAATACGTCATCGATGTTAGGCCTACGATATTCGTCTGTTTGGTCATTTCACGTACCCAATTGAATGGAAGTTTTAAGACTTTGGCGAGACATAAAATCATTAAAGAGTGGGACTAGTTATCAAGGTCTGAGCTTCACCTCTAACTTGACAACATCGTACCCTAACAGCGTCGGTACTTATCCGCAGACAAGGTCTACTAGAATAATATGGAGATTTTCCATCAAGGTTCGGATGTCACTCCTGTCTTGAGGGCAAATCTCGTGCAAAATACAAACACTTGGTTAACAGTTTTTTCAAGTATCAAGTGTCTATTGTGTTAGCCTTAGGAAAGGCATGTAAGTTTAGCAGGAAAAGTGCTGCTAGGAAGCAGATACGGTAGAATGCATAAGTCTTAAACAACATATAAGAATCAAGATTCCTAGAACTATAGACTAGGGCAAGTATTCCTACTTATCCTAATTCCCTATAGTTATGGCTCTGATACCAATTTGTCACACCCCAACCGATGGCGGAAACATCGGGGTGTGAGCACTAAGCGTTCAGATTGCTCCTGAGATTTCCATAACACTAATATTTCAATATAGATTAATAGATTTCATGCAAAATTTGTCTAACAACGCAACCATATCGAAATAACCACAATTTCCAACAAACATCGAGCATCAAACATTGTTCATAGTCTAAGTTAACTAGGTGAGTTTCTAAGCTTCATCCTAGCTCAATTCCATGTTTTCAGCATCCTATCAGCCTGCAACATGTATTAAAATAGGGTTAGTACAAAATGTACCAGCGAGTATACAAGTTTGGATAATAGCA
This sequence comes from Helianthus tuberosus, assembly GCA_030545235.1. NCBI lineage: Eukaryota > Viridiplantae > Streptophyta > Magnoliopsida > Asterales > Asteraceae > Helianthus > Helianthus tuberosus. The sequence goes on from CM060403.1 coordinate 21,557,634, forward strand.
TAATAGATTAAAACAACTCATATCCACAATGTAAGTAATAAAAATAGTTTCAACCGTGCTAGTGTCGTAGTCCACGCAGTGATAGCCCAAGTATCCCGATGCTTTAGTGTGTACCCAAGACTCAAGGTAAACTAGAATCCTCCTAACAATACCCCCCGAGATTAATAGGAGAGGTGCACCACCTATAGCGCTACTATTGTTAAGGCGGAACTACACACGCTGGATTAAACGTGACACAGCACAAAATAGAATACTAGAATGCACAAGTTTCACCTACACATAGGATAGAGTTTAGTTTGCAAAGTCTTAAGTATCGTAGTTTAATAGAATACATGTTACATCCCAAAGTTTAAAACAAAAAGGGATCGAGTATACTCACAGTGATTGCTTAACAGTTAAGACTGTTATTGGATCAAAGGGAGCTCTTTTAGGTTTAGCCTGGTTAGATTACAACATGTAAGTGTCGGACGAAACAACGAGATTGCTCAAGTGTCGGATTAGTCACTGGATCGAATGGCTGTCTGATCGGATGGCTATCCGATCGGATTGCCAGTCAATCGGGTGGTCACTCATCCCAAGTATCAAGTTTAGTGAGTTGGTCACCTCGATCGGATGGCAGCTCGATCAGATGGCTATCCGATCGGGTTGCCACTCGGTCGAGACTTCCAAAGTTCCAAGTTTCTGAAAATGGTTCTAAGTCCTAAATACTAGACAACTGCTACCCGATTGAGTGGCTGTCCGATCGGATGTTCATCCGATCGGATTGTCACTCGATCGAGCGAACCTTGTCCCGTTTGTAACTTTGTAAAAATTCATAAGTTTCTAGATCAACGATGACGGCTCAGGACGTACTACAACAATGGTAAACTCACCATCTTACATCCATTCTGATTGGATGGGAATCACCCCTGTCTGGTCAGTCGTCCGTTTACAGCGGTTTGTGTCGGAATCCGTTCCATGGTCGTCTTCTCCAGCAACAATCCATTTTCAAGCCTAATCTAGACTACCCATCGGGTCTACAGTCCGATTATGCCCGGATTTCACCGTTTAAAATGAAAGATTAAAGGAAAGATGAAGAAGAACTCAAGTTTTATTATAAAAATCCTAGATCTAGCTTAGATTTGGTGCAAAACACCTGAAATTCCTTAGATCTGAGCTAGATCTTGTCAGGAATGACATCATATGGCAGTTTGTACAAACCACCATGAGGACATCATACTCAAGAGCTTAAATCCGAGAGATTCCATGGTGGAAAGTCTGATTTCAAAGGTGAGTCACGTAGAGGATGAAGTGTAGATCAAGAAAGTACAAAAATCTAGTGCGAAACGTACCGAAATCGCCATGAAATTAAGGAAATGTGGTTTTCGTGCGTCTGAGTCGAGCAGGGCTGTCACATCAGTGAAGGACTGATGTGACAACTCCTATTTTTAGTGTGAAGGTGAGTGGGAAAAGGGTAGTGCGCATGGATCGGGTGGCAACTCGATCGAGTGGCCACTCGATCGGGTGGTCATCCGATCGGGTGGTCATCCGATCGGATTGCCACTCGGCCAATCCATTCTTTCCATGCTTCCGTTTTCGCGTGTTAGATCAAGCGTTGCGTTGCGTATTTATTGGGTAATAGCATATATGGTATAATTTAGGCAATAAAACCAAAGTTTTCAAAGTTTCATAGTTTCCGCCAGTGACAAGACTCCAGTCCCTCGTTCAACCAAGTCTCAAGTTTCACGAGCCTCAAGAATCAAGCACCCAAGTATATAGATTTAGACATTCCAAGCATGTAGAATTAGGCATTCCAAGTATATAGAATTAGGCATTCCAAGTATATAGAATTAGGCATTCCAAACATATAGAATTAGACATTCCAAACATATAGAATTAGACATTTCAAGTATATAATATGACATAGAATTCCCAAGTATCAAGGTTTCAATGACTCCATAGATTAGGGGTCAAAATTGACAATAGGCAAAGTCTAGGGACTAAACTTGCCAAAAGTCTAAAGTTGAGGGACGCAGGGCGTTACATGACCCTCCTTGTTGTTCATAACAACAAGTGTAGTGGTGAACAATAGTGGTACCTAAATGGAAGCTTTGTTCTTCCTACCTCATGTATGAATTCCATGATACTAAGAGGTGCCTAAATGAAGACTTTAAACTTCTACCTCATGCTTGACTTATATGATATAATATACACTATGTAATACTTATGTAACAACCAAATAATCGAACTCTTGGTGATGAACAAATGGACATTCGTCAAGCTAGTAGATTGTATCATCTTAGGCCTTGACAACTTGTCACGATTCTAATGGAACTTTGTTCCATGAAAACATTTAAACTCTTTTAGAGTTTCATAGTGTCAAGAACAAGTGTCATAGGTGTTAGATGATTATTTTCATATGTTTATTTTTCATGTTAGTTAAACTCCAAATCCTTAGAACCATATGTAAACACCTCTTAAACTCCAAATCGAACACATTCAACTTCCTAGTCTCAACAACTTTGTCACATGGGATAATCGGAAAGCATATGCAACTTTGTGAGTACACTTGACCCATTTTCCTTTTAATACACTTTGGGTGCAACATGTTTTACTTGTTAAAATGCACGATTCACAAACATGTTTTTATTCGTTCAATCCTTATACATGCTTTGCTATGCTTAGGTTCATGCTAGAATACATACTACTTGTTAACTCGGCTTAACAATTATAGCGCTATAGGAGTAGCACACCACCCGACGGGGTTTTGTTGAGTCTTTATTCTATAACGGTCTCATCACTTTTGTGTCGAGGGATTCTAAATACTAGTGGACACTAGAGTTGACATATTGTTATGCATGATAGATTGACCTTGTATACCAATTGCTATGTTGGATTGAAAATACCTTTTTATACATATGCCACGATTCTAAAACTAGTGTAGTCGCCAATACCTTTGTATTGAACTATGCTTTTAAAACATGTTGCAGGTTTAGCGATGATGTTGATGATGCATGGAATCTAGTAGGATGCTGAGATACACACTTTAAATTTTGTATTTTATTTGTATTGTATTTCATTATTCATGTTGTATTTGTTTCAAATCTTTGTAATTGATTCTTTAGAAATGGAATGAAATTTATTATTTAAATACTTGTCACAATTATTAGTGTTATGATGTCTCGAGCAATCTATTTCGTCTCACTCCGATGTTTCCGCCATCGGTTGGGGTGTGACAGATTGGCATCAGAGCCATAACTATAGGGAATTAGGAAATATTGCCATGCTTTTTACCTAGTCTATAGTTCTAGAGCTTTATTCTTATGTTTTGCTTGAACCACTTGCATGATACCTTATTTGCTCCTTATTTATTTTCTTTTGACCTTTTAAACTTGTATGTCACTTTTGTGTTAATACTCGCTTTATTTTGTGTTGATACTTGCTTTATTGTTCTACCCTTTATGTGTTATTCTCGACATGCCTTCTTATGTGTTTATACTTGTTCGATTATTTCATTATTTTAATTCCGACAACACTTGCACCATACCAACGAGACAACTTCACCAAAATAGGCGTGAAACCCACAATTTGGTGAACGAATCTCAATCCACCTAGTCTTTTCACACGAAATTCGCCACCAAGTTAGGAGTGAGATCCTCATTTTGATGGAGAATTTCCATTTTCAAATTCTAGTGGACCCTCGTCAAAATATCGAAATTAAAATTTTGACCCGACGAGTACAAACCACACTTAGGATACGAAATCGCCAAGTTAGGGGTGAAACCCGCACCTTGTCGACTAGTTCCACTCCTTGATTTTTTTTTATAAATCACGCCAAGTCTCGAAATTTCGATTTATTTGAGACATGTAGAAACCGGAAGGGTAAATACCGTTAACCGACTTGTCAGCGAGAGTATTCCACCTATTAGGCCAAAGCATGCTCCTCAAATACGAAAGACTTTTCGACCACTTTGGTTAGTCAAAGTTCTGTTTTGGAACCACCCAAATTTTAATCGAACATGTGTTTCTATTATTTATCTCATACGATGCAACCTTTCAAATTCAAAAGTTTACTTTTGATATTTTCTTCTCTCACACACAACAAATTAAATCTTTTTCATACATTTAATTTCATATTCCTTGTAACGACAAATGGAGACATATCACCGAGATAGGAGTGATTTCCTTACCTTGACGATTAACTCCACTCCCTTTTGCCTTAAAACGACCTCACCAACGAGTTAGGGGTGATTCCCATACCAAGGTGATCGTTACCAAAACTTTTCTTCAAAATATTTTATTATGCAAACCCGATCATGTTTTATACCTAAATCATTTATCATTATTCAAAATACCGACTTATACCGATTTCAAAATACATTGTTTTATCAAACGTACTTCTTATTCTACAATCTATTTTCACTCCACTCATATACACGAGATTCTTAATCATGTCTTAAAACGTTTTATTACCCGAGTTTCAATTCCTTACGAAATGCTACCTATCAATTCTTTCGGTCCAATAAATCTCTTGCCCATGAACTTCATATTCGACTTAATCACTAAAACACACACTCACGTTATATCAACATACTAAAGACTTTCATTCTCAATCGGAATTCAAGTCAACTTTCTCATATACTTATAAGATCTTATAGATATTATACGAAAGTTTTACCAAAGACGCTTTTCAACATCAACAAATCATTTGTTAAAACTCTTTTCGATGACAACTAAGTCCGTTTTGCTCAATTCTTTTTCTAAGGATCAATGTTTTCATAAGAACCTCCAAAATTCAAATTTCTTGTTTTGACGCAAATGAGGCAAACCTATTATTTTCGAAAACTTTATTCTACACCGCTTAATTAGTCATTCAAATTTCAAAACACGTGGGCAAGAAGACTCCATGGGGACCGACAATCTTCAACTTACGTAAACTCTTTTAAAACAAAAGTATCATTTCCATTCATTACAAAATACGTTATGCCTAACCAACGAGTACTTTATGTTCTCTACATTTACAAACTACATTCTACCTTCCAAGTCAAACTCAATCTACTTTTGAAAAAAAAAAAAACTCAACATTTCACTTAAACAACTATACATGTATATCATCATACACGTTTTAATCGTTACCTCCCGACGAATTTGCTTATATCATTCGTTTTACATATTCAAATTTCTCGAGCATTTTATATGCCTAAATTCGTTATGCTTCAACATACACTATATACGTAATTTTTATTATTCGTACCTACACTCATACTTAAACGTTTTATGCTTATACTTATACTCATACTACTCATACGTTTTATGTCTATACTCATACTTACGTGCATATGCATACTTAAACTTATACTTATGCTCATACTTTCATTCATACTCATGATTCATACATTCGTACCCGTACGCGAGCATAATCCAAGTGATTCACTTACGTGGGTCCCATACATACTTAAGCATGGACTTGCTTATATACTATATTCTTATACGTACACATTCTTATTTTTAAATTATGTATACCCCGATTCATACACAACTAGTGCAAGCTATGCGGATCATGCGACGATCAAAATAATCGCGGGTGCACACGGGATTATAGTGATTGGCGTATGAAAACCATAGAGCGTACTACTGTTTATGGTCACGGAACGTAACATGACACCGAATAATGAGACGGACATAACATGGTCAAAACATGGTGGATACGCCGCTAGTACTTCCTATATATAAGTGTTTTCACCATGTTACCAAAATTTCGTAAAACGTGCCATGAGAAATTCAGTGTTTTGCAGACCTTTTGACCTAATACAAACTTTAAACAACTCACAAATGCATTATATCCGATTATCCATGACGAGACTTCATCTTTAACACGCTACTTTCGTCTATCTAATACTTATATCATTCATATACTTGCATTCATTTAGAGTCAATCATTCGCCCCATACTCCTATTATTCTCCATTATCCTTTCTTTCATAGGAACCCCGTTCACAATCAAGCTTGTTTAAGCATTCAAATCCTAATTTATCTCATTACCTTTAAAACCGTCTTCCTATTCTTTATTCTTGTGTAAATGTACTTAGTATACCTTTAACGCTTTATTCAAAGTACCAAACCTTTTCGTTCCTCTCAATAAACAATTTTTACGAAAGTGTGATTTTTATACTATCCTTAAAACTTCCCCTGTAAACTACCCCACTTTCCAACAAAATACAAACCGTTTGTCAAAATCTTCCTTCTTAATATGTCCCATTTTTAATACATCTCCAATTTAAGTTATCCAAACTTGTTTAGACTCACTTTACCTATATACGGACCTACACGTTTTCAACTATGTTTGGTTCCTCAAATTATTTTAGACAACGAACTCCCTTGCAAATTTACCTTGTCGTTCTCCAAAGTTTCGTAATTTTCAAACCGTTTCAAAATTTCTAAGTCTCAATTTTTGCCAAAACTTTTTCAAGTCTTCCTTTTGAATAAATTTTGGGACGAAATTTCCTAAAGGAGGGGAGACTGTAACGCCTTTCCATATTTCGAAACCATTGCTTGAAATTCTATTTTTTTTGGAAATCTTGTATTCCTTGTAATCGTATTTTGTTGTATTGTTGTAAAATCCTAGACTTTGATCGTAATGAAACGAATCTTTTATACATCGTTTATACACTGATACGTGCACTCGTTTGATACATGGTTCGTAATTCGTATAAATGTAAGCTTAACTCGTAAACAATGATCGTGTATTCGTAATCCTTAAATCTTCATACATTTAAACACTTTGTTATTCGATTATAAGATTAAGTTGTATGTTTTTTTTCACTTGATCATACCAAACTATAAACCATACATACTTGTTACATTTCATGTGTTTTACACACCTATGTTATCACACTTTTTGCTAAATTAAAACATGTCATTTATGCATTTTGGACCTTGTTACAAGTTACATACATACTAGACACCATGTAACACTTTATTAAACATCAAATATATACATTCTAATGTCAAAAAAATAAAATAAAATAAAAATTATAGGGCTGTTAACAGCCTTGCATCAGCCCACTTAAATTCCTTGTTTTGAGTTATTTAACCCACTAAACACTTCAGAGCCCAACCCAATGAAACCCTAATCCATCCCCTATATAACCCAAGCCTCCTCCAAGCATTTTTCACTTTCTAAACACTCTCCATTCACTCTCAAACACCCCAAACCGTAGCTGATTGCAGAAGTTCGAGCAGATTTATACCACTTCACTAAAGTGAGCATAACTCACTCAATTCTTATCTGATTCACTCGATTCTTTTTCCTACTACTTTGTATTGACCTTAGCTACGTTTCCATGGGTTTTCCCTGGAAAAGAAGAGCTTGGAATGTTGCCAAAAGGTCTCCAAAGTGGACTGATTTTTCTGTTCTTGTTTCAAACTTTGATAAACATGTTTAAACTTGAGGAAACTCATCTCAAACCTATGTGCTTATGCTTATAACCACTTCTATGGTTAGTTAGGCTTAAAAAAGGTTGAGACATTCAAAATCAGAGGTATAAACCTCACAAACTGTCTGTTTTGTTCAAGGGTTTTAACCCACAAGTGATGCTCAAGTTCAAGACTTGATGATTGTGTAATTTAGGATTAGCTTCGGCTAACCTACTCGAAAATCCACACATTGCTTGATGTTTTCTCATAGATTAGTTGTTCATATTCTATTGTTTCTTGTAAGTTCATGACCCTCCTTGTTGTTCATAACCACAAGTGTAGTGGTGAACAATAGAGGTACCTAAATGGAAGCTTTGTTCTTCCTACCTCATGTATGAATTCCATGATACTTAGAGGTGCCTAAATGAAGACTTTAAACTTCTACCTTATGCTTGACTTATATGATGTAATATACACCATGTAATACTTATGTAACAACCAAATAATCAAACTCTTGGTGATGAACTAATGGACATTCGTCAAGCTAGTAGATTGTATCATCTTAGGCCTTGACAACTTGTCACGATTCTAATGGAACTTTGTTCCATGAAAACATTTAAACTCTTTTAAAGTTTCATAGTGTCAAGAACAATTGTCAGAGGTGTTAGATGATTATTTTCATATGTTTATTTTTCATGTTATTTAAACTCCAAATCCCTAGAACCATATGTAAACACCTCTTAAACTCCAAATCGAACACATTCAACTTCCTAGTCTCAACAACTTCGTCACATGGGATAATCGGAAAGCATATGCAACTTTGTGAGTACACTTGACCCATTTTCCTTTTAATACACTTTGGGTGCAACATGTTTTACTTGTTAAAATGCACGATTCACAAACATGCTTTTATTCTTTCAATCCTTATACATGCTTTGCTATGCTTAGGTTCGTGCTAGAATACATACTACTTGTTAACTCGGCTTAACAATTATAGCGCTATAGGAGTAGCACACCACCTGACGGGGTTTTGTTGAGTCTTTATTCTATAACGGTCTCGTCACTTTTGTGTCGAGGGATGCTAAATACTAGTGGACACTAGAGTTGACATATTGTTATGCATGATAGATTGACCTTGTATACCAATTGCTATGTTGGATTGAAAATACCTTTTTATACATATGCCACGAGTCTAAAACTAGTGTACTCGCAAATACCTTTGTATTGAACTATGCTTTTAAAACATGTTGCAGGTTTAGCGATGATGTTGATGATGCATGGAATCTAGTAGGATGCTTAGATACACACTTTAAATTTTGTATTTTATTTGTATTGTATTTCATTATTCATGTTGTATTTGTTTCAAATCCTTGTAATTGATTCTTTAGAAATGGAATGAAATTTATTATTTAAATACTTGTCACTATTATTAGTGTTATGATGTCTCAAGCAATCTATTTCGTCTCACTCCGATGTTTCCGCCATCAGTTGGGGTGTGACACAGGGTATTCATGAATTTGAAAATATGAATGAGTACGTATACGAATGTAGTGTATAAGCATGTTTATATTTAAGCATGTATGGGACCCACGTAAGCGAATCCCTTGGATTTCGCTCGCGTACGGGTACGAATGTAGTATATAAGCATGTATGGGACCCACGTAAGCTAATCTATCGGATTCCGCTCGCGTACGGGTACGAATGTATGAATCATGAGCATGAAGGAAAGTATGAGCATAAGTATAAGTGTAAGTATAAATACGGATGTGGGTGTAAGTATAAATATAAAACGTATGAGTATGAGTGTAGGTACGAATAATAAAGATTGTGTAATAGTATAAATTGAAACATAACGAATTTAAGCATGTGAAAACGATCAAAAGGTTGAGTATGTAAAAACGAACGGTTTAAGTGAAGTTTTCGTGAGATAGTGACTAAAACACGTACGATGATATGCATATATAGTTGTTTAAGCGAAACATTGAGTTTATCGAATCAAAAATAGATTGAGTTTGATTTGGAAGGTAGAATCTAGTTTGTAAATGTAAGAGAATATAAAGTACTCATTGGTTATGAATAACGTATTTTGTAATGAATGGAAATGTTACTTTTGTTTTAAAAGAGTTTACGTAAGTTGAAGATTGTCGGTCCCCATGAAGTCTTCTTGCCCACGTGTTTTGAAATTTGAATGACGTATTGAGCGGTGTAGGAAAAGGTTTTCGAAAATAATAAATTAGCTTCATTTGCATCAAAACAAGAAATTTTGAATTTTGGAGGTTCTTGTGAAAAACGTTGATCCTTAGAAAAGAAATTTAGCAAAGTGGACTTAGTGATCATTGAAAAGCGTTTTAATAAATGATTCGTTGATGTTGAAAAGAGCCTTTGGTAAAATGATCTTATAATATCTATAAGATCTTATAAGTGTATGAGAAAGGTTGGTTTAATTTCGATTGAGAATGGAAGTCTTTAGTATGATGATATAATGTGAGCTTGTTTTAGTGATTAAATCGAATATGAAGTTCATGGGCAAGAGATTCATTGGACCGATTAAATTGATAGGTAGCACTTCGTAGGTCTTGAAATTTGGGTAATAAAATGTTTTAAGGTATGAACAAGAATTGCGTATATGTGATTTATGAGAACATAGATTATGAGATAAAAAATACGTTTGATAAAACAATGAATTTTGAAATTTTGCATAAGTAGGGATTTTGACGAATGATAAACGATTTAGGTGTAAAATATGATAGGGTTTGCATCATAACGTATTTTGAAGGAAAATTTTAGTAACGATCACCTAGGTAAAGGAATCACCCCTAACCCGTTGGTGAGGTCGTTTTCAAGAAAAGAAAGGAACGAAGTTAATCATCAAGGTAAGGAAATCACTCCTATCTCAATGACATGTCTCCATTTTGGGATTTTGAGAAATGTAAATTTAGTTGATGACGTTTTTGAAACCATGCATGTGAATAATGTATGAGTGTATGAAAAGGTTTTAGTATGATGAGTGTAAGAATAATGATCTCGAAAAGAATTTGAATTTGAAGAGAGAGGATTGCATCGTATAAGATTGATAATAGTAAAACATAGGTTTGATTAAAATTTGGATGGTTCCAAAACGGAACTTTGACTAACCAAAGTGGTCGAAAAGTCTTTTGAATTTGAGAAGCATGCTTTGGCCTAATAGGTGGAATACTCTCGCCGACATGTCGGTTAACGGTATTCACTCTTCCGGTTACTACATGTCCCAAATCAATCGAAGATTCGTGACTTGGCGGGATTTATGAAAATCAAGGAATGGGACTAGTCGACAAGATGCGGGTTTCACCCCTAACTTGACGATTCCGTGCCCTAAGTGTGGTTGGTACTCGTCGGGTCAAAATTTAATTTCAATACTTTGACGAGGGTCCACTAGAATTTGAAATGGAAACTCTCCATCAAGGTGAGGATTTCACTCCTAACTTGATGGTGAATTTGTAAAAAGGAATAGGTGGATTGAGAGTCGTTCATCAAATTGTGGGTTTCACGCCTATTTTGGTAAAGTCGTCTCGTTTGTATAATACAAGTGTTTTCGAATTTAGTATAATCGAGTAAAATGCCTTAGGAAAGGCGTATGTTAAGGAATGATAAAACAAGTGTAAACACGTAAGAAAGCATTTCAAGAATAGCACATAAAGATAAAAGTGGCATATGAATCAAGTATGGTCAAAAATGGTGCTTAACTATAGACTAGGTCAAAAGTATAGCAATTTTCCTAATTCCCTATAATTATGGCTCTGATACCAATCTGTCACACACCAACCGATGGCGGAAACATCGGAGTGAGACGAAGAAAGATTGTTCATCACACATAACGCTAATTGTGACAATAGAATTTAAAAATAAATTGATTTTCATTCATAACAAGATGATTGATGTGCGTGAAGTGTGTTATGGTTTTAATGTTTATTTTAAGCCCTTTTACACTTTCTTTAGCCAAGTTTTAAATTTATAAAACACGATATTTACTAACACTAGACACACATATGGGCAAGTGCACCCATCGTGAGCGTAGTATAGTGTTAGTAAGATACCGAGGTCGTCCAAGGACACAAGAGCTTTTAGTACCGGTTTATCCTCAACGTCTAATCAAATCAAAAAGTTTAGAAAAAGGTTTTTAAACTAGAAAAAATAAAAACTAACTAAAATTCTGAAAAATAAAAATAAAAACAGATATACAAGATGAGTCACTTGGCTCCGACTCGTGTATAGTGTAACCTTTGATTATTTCCGCACTTTTGCACTTTTTAAGAGATTATCTTAGTTATTGTAGTAGGCCCCTCTTTTGAAGGTGACGTTACCCTCAACCCAGTAGTTTGAGTCAGCAAGGATACAATCCTAAATGGTCGGATTATTGAAAGATAATTAATTAAGTTATTAATGCAAATTATGGTAGGCCCCTCTTTTGAAGGTGACGTTACCCTCGGCTAAGTAGTATGAGTCAGCAGGGATACAGTCCTAAGTAGCCGGGTTAAAGTATTAATAGTAGCTTACATGTTGGTGCATGCGTCTGTCGACTTCGTCTTGTATCGAGTCTTATACGTAGAATGTTAGATCAGGGCACGTTTTTCGAGATAGTGTGATTTCGCTTGTAAGGATGTAATTTCGCTTGAAAGTGTCAAGCCTATTTCAAGCGAAATAAGGTGATTTCGCTTGAAATGTTATTTCACCTGAAACATCTTCAAGCGAAATTAGATCCTTATAAATACCTTTCAAGCGATATCATTTGTAATCTTTCTGGTCTGAGCAACGAAGTGCTGCCGAAGTGTCGTCTCGCTGTAAATCATTGTGAAATCAATAATACGACAGTTTAAAGTGATATTCTAGCTGAATTGACCTCAGTACGTCTGTTTCCGCCTTTCGTACTGAGCAAAACTCTTCTGATCGACTCGTTTGGGTCTGAAAACGATCCTACAAGTGGTATCAGAGCTCAGGAAGAAGAGTTCTTATAAATTCAGTTGAAATTTTCTGATTTCTACACCTTCTTTTTCAAATTGAACTTGATTTTACGGTCAAAATGTTTTGATTTTTGAATATCATGTGCGCAATCATGTTTTAATAAACCCTAGAAAGTTTCAGAACTAAAATCGGCTTATATCTTAATCAATTTGACAAAAATCAGTGCGAGAATGATGACTTCAACAGCAGTTCAAACGGAATTAGTCACTTATTCCGCTTGAAACCGGTATTTCGCTTGAGATATTGTGTTGATTCCGCTTGAAACAGTGTTTCCGCTTGAAATTTCTGTTGATTCCGCTTGAAACTTTCTAATTTCGCTTCAACTGTGTGATTTTGTTTGAAAGGTGTTAGTTCAAGCAAAATTAGGTATTCCGCTTGAAAAGATATTTCGCTTTAAAGGAGATTCCGCTTGAGATTGTGATTCCGCTTGAAAACACTGTTTGAAATTTTTTTGAAAATCGAATCATGGAAGAGGAATTTTACAATGCATTCGCTACCCCGGTTACCCCGATTACTCTTGCACAAAACACGATGTTGGAAAATGAAACATGAACTATGCAAAAACCGCCTAAGCTCATGAACATCGAGGAGTATAAGGGTTGGGAAGGACGTTTTGAAAACTGGGTACAAGCTAACTATTTAGATGCTTGGGAATGTGTTGAGATGAAATATGTTAGGCCTATGACTGACGATGAGGAGATTATTGCAATTAAAGATCTAAGTGCTGAAAATAGAAAGAAATACAAAGATGAAAAAATGATGCTAAGTCTGCTACAACAAGCTGTGAAAGAAGATATCTTGGTTCTATTGCAACACAATGGAACTTCTTATTCAATCTGGAAAGCATTAAAATCGAAGTTTCATGGAAGTCAAGAGATGGTCAAGAACAAAAAGTCGCTTTTAAAGAAAGAGTTTGATCTGTTTCGTGGGATGAAAAATGAGAGTACAAAACAGATCATAGAAAGATACTGCAATTTGTTAGCCAACATGAAGAGATTGAGCATCGAGAAAGATAATGAGGAGTTGATCGAAAAATTAGCTGATGCTTTGCCTTATGAGACTTGGGGTACATATCTCATGATGTTGAGAAACAAGAAAGGTTTTAGTAATCTGACACTGAGCAAGGTCATTGAAAAGATTGAGGCTCAGGAGATGGAACAAAGAAAGGCTTTAAGAATGAAAGATTTCGACGGTGAACAAGACATCGGACTTTATTACAAAGGTGGGGTTAGTGATAAAACCACCAATATGTCACCGAAGATTGAAACAGCATTCAATGCTAAGAGTTCATCAGGAAGTTCTTCTAAAGGATCAAACAGCAACACAAGTTTTTCATCATATCCATCATTTGATCCAAACATTTCAGCAACAAAGAATGGCAAAAAGTTACAATGCAACATTGTACTGAATCTGGAGAATGATGAGGATTATTCAGCAGAAGTTGCTAAAAGTCACATGTCTTTGTTGGGAACAGTGTTGGAATCCTATGGTAGTTTTGTTGCAGGTCGGATCGGAAATCCAATGCTTACAAATGAGGATTACGATCAAATAGATGCTGAAAAAATGGAATTGATGGACATAAAGTGGTGTTTGGCAAGTGTGTTAAGATGAGCTGAGAAATTTAAGCAGATCACGGGAAGAGATGATTTACGTGAAGCTAATATTTCTACTTTGGGTTTTGATAAATCTAAAGTTACTTGTTTTCGTTGCAGGGAAAAAGGACACTTCAAGAGGGAGTGCAAAAACCGCGAAGCAAGTGGAGCTCAAAATCCGTTCAACAACAACAATGATAACTACCGGAAGGCTATTTATCATTAAGTTGCTCAATCACAACAAGAACCACAAGTGGCACATGGTAGAAAAGTAATCGAGGAATCTTCAAAGAGAGCTTGTATGGTGAATCAAGAAGATTTCAGTTGGGACAAATATATTTCTGCTGACAACAAAGCATGCCTAATCAATCAAGATGATGAAAAATTGTCTGAAGGTTTTAGCTGGGCAAATTTCAACTGGGATGATTTTGATCCAAACAAAGATTCAAGTCACAAAGCATAGTGATGATGATAGAGAGTATCATGCAAGAAGATTGGCAGCTGATTTGAAATTGATAGCAGAAAGTGATAGTGATGACGATAAAGCTAAAAAGAAAAAGAAAAAGGTCAAAACACCGGTCAGCAGTGATGACGAGGAAGCTCGAGTGATAAAGAAAAAGATAAAGGAGGTTCCAAAGTTCAAAGTTAGTGAAGAAGTTGATGCAAAGAAGAGTCCGGTGATTTGTGAAAATTGTGAGATTATAAAGAAGAAAAACAGTGAGTTAATGAACAACATGAACAGGCTGAAGGAATCTTATGATGTTCTGAACAAAGCCATGAATCAATACAATCAATCAAGTGAAGAACAAGCAACGGCCATGAAGACACTTCAGGGAGCTTTCATGATAAAGCAGAAAGTTGTGAACAACTACATCGAGAAGTGTGCTGTGTTAGAACAGAAACTTGAAACACAAAGAATTGAAACTGAAAGAGTTAATCGTTTGTTGAAAAGTTACTCATGTACTTCTTATGTCATTGACATGATTTATCCAACTGTTGAGGGCAAGAAGGCATTTGAAGATGATGAAGTAATTGAAGAACATAAGGCTTCTGAAGAAAAGACTCCTGAAAAGAAGAAAGTAAAGAAGAAGGATACTAAAGTGAATGATTCTGGTAAGAAACAAGGTTTCAGTTACAACAAGTGTCCACCCCCGCTTGAAAATGGATATTCTCCAAGAAATCCAAATTCAGAAAGAGTCGAAAAGGCAACAAATTTAAAGTGGGAGTCGGAGTCTACAGTTAATTTGCCAGATAATATTGATGTGACATTTACATCATCTGACGCTGATCATGAGTCCGAGTTAATAAAGAAAGTGGTCGATCAGGTGTTGGATAAAGATGAATCCGAGGAGTCAAAGTCGGAGTCCATGTCAGAGTCAAAGTCTGAGTCCAGCATTCCGAGTCAAACCAACAAACAGGGCAAAAGGGTTTACAATAAAAAATTCCTGTTATCAAAATCTAATTTGGATGACGAAACATTCAAAGTTGCATATACATTGAATGATTCTGACAAATTATATTTTGATGAGGAATTTCCAATAAGAGGTGTCAAACCTGACATGATTAAAAAGGTTTTCAAACTAACAGAAATCAATATTTCTGAAATAAAAGATGTAAATCTTTCTGAAAAACCTAAAAAGTACACCTCAAAAGTTCAACAAAGAGAAAATAAGAAAAAGGGTTACAGTTCTGGTCCTGGTTTTCAAAAGAAACATAACCATAACGGTAATTTCAAAAAGAAAGGTCTTGGTTTTATTCCACCGAAAAATTATAAAAATGAGAAAACTTATAAACCTAAAACTGTGTTTGTTTCAGGAACAAGTGCCTAGGAGGAACAAAAGAGTCCATTCTGGAAGCAATCTAATAAAGAATTCCTTGCGAAAAAGCAAGAAGAGATGAAGTTTGCTGATCAGAAGAAAGAAACAAGAACCTGTTTCAAATGCAACATTGTTGGTCATATTGCCAAGTCCAAGGCAATACAATCAAAACAGGGAGTTTCTCGTAAACTGAAAGATAAAGAGGTTGTGTTTTAATCACCAATTGATAGAACTAAACTTTTCAAAAATTCAACTTTTGAGATTGGTGAATGTTCAAACAAGTTTTACAAGAAAAAGGGAAAACTTGACAACCAAAAATGGGTTGTTAAGAAATCTGATGATAGTACTAGCAATGATTCTGATTTGTCAAAATCAGAGGAGCTATCTTCTGGCGATGAATCTGATTCCACAAAGTCAGATGAGCCACAATTTGAATCAAAAAGTGAAAACTCAGTACCGACTGTGGATGATGTGAATTTTCCACCACTACGGGCTGAAAATTTTAAGAAGAAAATTGGTAAAGTTGAAATTTCAAATCAATTTTTCTCAGAAAAGAAAGAATTTGATATTGAAAAGGTTTTTAATTCCACAGTTCATAACATTTTTGGAAAAATGGTTGACAGGAAGGTCAAAGGAGTTAAGGAATTTTACGAGAAGAAAACAAAGAAGCAAGGTAAAGTATCATCCCTGGTTTGTGACTGGGATGGTACCTATTATGAACAGTAAAAATCTAGACTTGCCGGAACTCCCAGGTTGGTAATGAGGAGTAGGTATCGGCATCTTGAGAATTCAACCTACATGTGGTATTGGTTGGTAAGCCATGTGGTTGAAAAAGAGTTTGTGATACAAGTAGATTAATCAAGGTCATTAAGTTGAACTTGATTGGATCTTTCTTACAAGTGGTATGTTGTAAAACAATATGATGAACCCCTAATCTACAAAGAAGTAAAATCAATCAACAAAACTAATTTTCCGGAAAAACCATTTGATTAAAACAAACTTAAGTGTTTTGAGATCACAATGGGAAAATAGTTTGTTGTAAGGGGGAGTTCTGATTGTTTATGCCAAGTGGATGGCGAATTGAAGTGATTCGATAACAGTTGTCATGTTACTTGTACAGTTTGTTTTCAAATTTCCTTAAATGTGTTTGCATTTTAGGGGGAGTAAAAATTTCAGAAAATCCAAAAACATTTGAAAATTTGAAAAAGACAAAAACATGATAAAAAATGAGTTTTAGTGTCAAAGAAGAGGAAATGATAGTACATCAGTAGACAGTTACAGTATGCTAAAGAAATGTAATGATTAAATAGCGTTAAATGGTCTCACTGATGATATGCCGATAGGTTTTTACACATTTAGTAAGCTTTTTCGGGATATAAACTTAAATTCAAACTTGCTTATTTCGTGAGGAACACTACTTGGATATATAGGTAACCCCTGAAATTTCGTTTGAAAGGTCCCTCTTTCTGAGATACTAGGTCTTTATGCTCAGTAATATCTGGGGTATTATCCCGGGACTTCTGATTTTGCGGAAGCAATGGCCTAGTCCCCGGAGAATACTTTCTGCTTGCTTGAAATATAGCGCCGCCCTCAGCAAAAATGATGAAACAATAAAATTGATAATCATTGCTGTTGTAAAAAAAAGATCCTCTAAAGGGGACACACCATAAGTCGAGCCGTCATCTCTCTGCTGAACGGAAGTTCTGACCTGAGCTCTCACGGTTTCGTAATTAACCCTTTACAGATATCATCTGTGGTATACTCACCTGTAAGACTGAATATTGGGATCTGGATACGGGAGTATATTCAAGAGGTGGGACACACAAATGAGTTTAAGTTCTTAAAACACCTAATTCGTATCCTGAATCAGTTGAAATTTGTGAGAGAATTTAAGTGGATCAGTATATCGGCAATCTAAGTGAATTGTTTAATTCTTAATGTGTAAATAAGCTCAACGGTACTTGTGACTTGTCATAAACTGATATGATCCTCTTACACAAACTCTAAAAAATATTGTTTGTAAATATTTCTTTATTGCATGTTATTTCTCTTAAAATACCAAAAAGTTTTTAGTATGTTTTAGCATAAATTTTGAAAAATACAAAAAGATTTTCGACAACTGGTGTTGGAGAGCTGATTTTCAAAATTCCAGGTGCTAAACATGATGAACAATTGGTTTGGGTAAAAATTGTTTGAGATGTTTTTTAAATGAAATGAGAAAAGTTTTTTTTTTTTAAATAAAAACGTTATTCCTGCAAGTGGTTCATCAGAGACTAATATTGTAAAATCATTGTCTGCATATCTTATCCACAAGTGTTCATTAGATGGTGATATTGTGTTTACAAGTGGTCATCAGAAAATTTACTTTTGGGTAGAGAATGTGCAGGATATCTGAGTGATAGAAAACCAGGTTCCGATACCTGAGGACTCTGTGATTTTAACAAGCCATGCTGCGATCCAAGTATATCGAAAGGGGGAGTCTGAAGGCATCTAAAGGAAGGAGTGTATTGGTGCTGATGAAAAGAGAATAGAAGATTTGAGAATGCTTTAAAGTGTCAGATACTTCAGAGAGTTCGAGAGGACTGATAAAGACTGAAGATGCGAAGACTCGACACTTTAAGACTCATCAACATTCAAGGGGGAGTCTGTTGGTGCATGCGTCTGTCGACTTCGTCTTGTATCGAGTCTTATACGTAGAATGTTAGATCAGGGCATGTTTTTCGAGATAGTGTGATTTCGCTTGTAAGGATGTAATTTCGCTTGAAAGTGTCAAGCCTATTTCAAGCGAAATCAGATCCTTATAAATACCTTTCAAGCGATATCATTTGTAATCTTTCCGGTCTGAGCAACGAAGTGCTGCCGAAGTGTCGTCTCGCTATAAATCATTGTGAAATCAATAATACGACAGTTTAAAGTGATATTCTAGCTGAATTGACCTCAGTACGTCTGTTTCCGCCTTTCGTACTGAGCAAAACTCTTCTGATCAACTCGTTCGGGTCTGAAAACGATCCTACATTACATATGAGGGGATCAAAGAGTTTGGACCCCCGCCATCCAATACCGTTAAGTATTGAAGGAGGTCCTACTAAATTTGACCCAGGTCCTTGCAGGATCTATACACTGAACAAGGCAAGACTCTTACCAAACCGTTCCCTTAACCCCCGACCAGGTAGCCAACATACCTCCATATAGACCGTGGAGATATGAATGGTGAAAATCTTTTATTTTATACAGACAGTAAAATAATGCCAAGACACCACAGACAAATGATAAGGAAAAATCACCTTCAACATAAGAAACTAGTTATTAAAGTCATTAATACATAACCAAGTAAAAAGTGAGAAAAGATTAAAAATAAAAAGTATTACACTAGACACTTTGTCTTCACCAAGTGATGTAAGAGACTTAGGCAAACATGGCCTTGATTGTCAAGAACTCTTACGATCAATCTTGGATCCCAAGACGACTCACACATTCTATGATGGACAATGGATGATGGTGGTGGATGATGGTGTTATGGTGGTGGTGGGTGGTGGGTGAAGTGTGAGAGAGGTGGTGTGCCAAGGGATGGTTTGAACTTGAGCCAAGCACTCCTATTTATAGGCTGAACAGAAGCTCGGGCACAGCCCCGTGTCCATCCTCTTCTCTGTCTTCATTAATTGCATTTTGTCTGCATTAGTTGACCACGCCCCCGTGTCCGCTGGGCACGCCCCCGTGTGCAGAAGCATATCTGTACTATCAAGATTTGCCTAGATTCTGCGAATCTTATAGTTAACCACGGCCCCGTGTCCGCTGAGCACGGCCCCGTGGTGGGCGATAGAAGCTTCTATAGCTTTGTCTTTTATGCTGGCAGTTGGGCATGCCCCCGTGTTCACTGAGCACGGGGCGTGTTCAGCCTTCTGTTCTCTTGTTTTGCTTGGGAAGATGCTGTCGGGGGGTCGGGCATGCCACGTTTGTTCCTTTTCTTGTATTTATGTTAGATTTAGCTGTCTTTTTGCTTCTTTTGTTAATTTGAGCTCATTTAATCCTGAAAATACAAAAGGAAGACAAAAGTACTCTTTTTCCAACATTAGTACTAAAAAGGGTTAGTTTTATGCCACAATTGATGTAATTTATATGTTGCATTTTGCACACATCAATGATAAAATACAAGGAACTTGAAATACAACATGTTCAATACAATAAAACAATACAACAACAAGTACAAAATTGATACAGCATATTAAAACCTAAGACGTCTAAGTGTGTATCTAAGCATCATCACTACTTCAGTTTCAAAGCATCGTTATCCTCAACCTGTAACATGTTTAAAATAAAGTTCAATGCAAAAGCAAAGGCGAGTATACAGGTTTTTTTGCACATAGCGTAAATAAAGAAATAGATAAGTTTTAAATCATTCCACAAGGCAAGCTATTAAAACAAGATAAACAATAAAATCGGCATGTGTTTAACTAATAAACCCATGATGAAACGCAATAAGCTCTTAACATAACCCAAAGTTTACATGCGGTGTGTTAATCCTATAGCGCTATATATGTGACAACCCTCAAAATCCCATGTATTCCGTACAATCCATTAATGATAATTAAAGTGCTTGACGACTGTGTGGAAATATTTAACTGCTCTCTGATTTCTGTGTTATATTCACATGTGCGTGTTAACATACTAGTAGTATGCAGAAAACCTGACTAAATGGTCCTGAATATTTTCCTATGGGTTAGGAATTAATTGTGTTGCAAAAATATATATATAAGACACCGTACGGAATAATTAAACACTTTAACGGAACAGTATCATACCGAACAACCGGACATTACCCAGGACACCAAATATTTGTCAAACCCATTGTTTTATTATTTTTGACTAGTCATGATCCCCGTATACCATAATACCCACTATAAGTCAAATAACTATTATATGTAGACATGTTACTTGGATTCTATCTAACTTATATTTACAATATAGTTACAAAACTTTACCTTAACCCCCCCCCCAAACCGAAATCGTTCCTCATGTGGACCCCCCCCCCCCCATATCTTACACCATACTTCCAATCTTTTCCTTAGATCACAATCTCATTATATATTAGATTGGTTACTTGTGAGTTTGGACAAAATATAAGGAATGATCATTATATGAAAGGCACAAAATCACAACCATCATTCTAAATCTTCACACTCTCACTCACCCTCCTCTCTCACTTTCGGTTCCCCTCAACCGAACCCACCATCACCTTTAAACGTCTTCATCTTCTTCACATCAAGTGCCATTTAAGCTTTGAAGTTCAACCATGGAAGGTGCATTTTGAAGGACCTTTCAAAGGAGCCTTGTTTCTTGCATTTTCATCATCTTATTCACTAGAGAATCATCCCTAGCTATAAGCTAGTTGTAAGCTCTTGTTTAACCCTTGATCATCTTACTCTTATGGCCAATATTTGTAGAATGATGTTTATTTCACAAGAACACTAAAAAGGGTTTAACCGAGAAGATGAAACATGATGTATTTGTGTTAGTAAGAAATTGTTTTGATATGTACTGAGTATTGGCTGATTTACTTGTTGATATTGATGTGTGATATTGTTACGATCACTAAATATGATTAACGGGATCAACCGAACACAAACTAGTAAGCTAAAGACTAAAAACAGAAACTGTCCAAGCTTTACAGCCAACTTCAGTTGGCTGTAACAGGACCATAACTAAACGAAAAATGTATTTTCTGAAGCCTAGATTTATGTGTTATAAAATACGGTTCTAATGGCACCGGAATCGTAATTTTTGGACTTCGTTTACTATTTTTAAAGAACCGATTCGTAACAGCAGCTTAGGCTGAGTTTTTACAGCAATAAATGAGTGTTGTATTTTCTGTTGTAACTTGTATTCTGTGTAGAATCGGACCATGAGATTTGTACAGTAGATGACAACCGATGCATTTGTAATTACCCCACTGGAATTTCGTAAATCGGACACTCGATGAATTTTTAATAAATTGTTCCATGGACTGTGGTCAGAAAATACATAAATCTGAGTTCAGTTCGGAATATGAATTTTTATAAAATATTGGTAATAAAACGGACCCCGATATTTTTACACAATAAAATATGGAACGTTTAAGACATCCTGTAAAAATTTGGGAATTTTTGGAATAATTTAACTATTTTATTTAAAGGTCCGAAAAACAGCCGGTTTTGAATATAAATGCTGAAAAGACATAAGTTGTGACTCGCGTGTCTAAATGTCGAGTATGCTATCTGTGAATGATCTAACATGTTATATATATGTTATGTGCATTATCGTATGTTTGATTTTGAGTGGGGAATGGACGGGAAGTATATATGGGCATAAACCATTAAAGTGATGCTTGTTATGTGATAGATACGTGTAGGAACTTTGTGTTCTATTTGAAGTCACTAATAAACTAAGTGGTAATCGTACTAGGACGTGATTGACCGACCTTGACTGTTAGCTACTTTTGAGAGTCAAACCGAGCAACCGAGGTGAGTTCACACACTTTCT
Organism: Helianthus tuberosus; assembly: GCA_030545235.1. NCBI lineage: Eukaryota > Viridiplantae > Streptophyta > Magnoliopsida > Asterales > Asteraceae > Helianthus > Helianthus tuberosus. The sequence continues at coordinate 21,579,951 of CM060403.1, forward strand.
AAGGCATGGGATTCCCGGTGGGTTGGGAATGGGATTTGAATAACTATTCGTAATATCATTACTATTAAACTACTTTTCACTGTCCTCGGATTGAAGGGCACGTGCGTAAAACCTACGTACACTCACACTCGCTACGGTCCTTGGATCAAGAAGGGCACGTACAAACACGACTAGTCGACACATGGGAAGCCCCCACTAAGCTTCGCACACATGTTTGGGAAACCGCGATACGGCCACTAATCATCGCACGCATGTTTTGGAAACCGCGATCCGGCCACTAATCATCGCAAACATGTTTGGGAAACCGCGATACAGATAACTAAGATACTTGGTTTACGAAATGAACAAATGATTCACGAACACTATAACTAAACAACCAACTATGAATTCACTCAACTTTGTTGTTGACTCGTTGTTACATGCCTTGCAGGTCGTTAGGTATCTATGGAGCTTGCATCGGAGTGGGAAGAGTCGTTGTGGGACATGGACAACTGTGTACCATGCTAAACATTTGAAACGTTTAAACTTATGATTTGGTTTTAAACTTTATGCTTCCGCTTGTAACTTAAACTATGTTTTGTTTAGACACCAATTGTATTGTGTTGGATTTTACAAACTACTTACATGCTTGTTCAATATGATTGGTGGCTTGATCCTAGTCACGTCACGCCTCCAAGCGGTGGTACTCCGCATGGTGGATTTTGGGGGTGTGACAATATATGTCAATGATATGCTCGTACGAAGTTAATGATAAGTCTAACACAAGAAGTATAGCCCCAAGTTTAAAGTATCAAGTAATCAAGTATGCATGCATGTATAAGGAATGTTTGTGCATTATGAATAAAGTTTAAGTGTAAGTTAATAGATAACATGTTACACCCCAAAAGTGGTAAACAAAAAAGGGGTTCAAGTATACTCACAAGATTGCTAAGTCTTCCGATTATCTAAGCATTGACGAGTTAAAGAGTTGGAGGTGGGAGCTTCAAAGTTTCCTTTAAAACACTTAGTGTTTTCTTTTAGAACTCTTAGAGTTCTCTTCCTTGCTTGGAAGATTTGAGAGAAGTAGAGAGGTTAAGAGAAGAATGGTTGGAACACTTAGTGTCCTTTTAGAATTCTTGATTTATAGAGATTGAGAGAATTAGAGAGATGGAGAGAAGAATGGTGTGAAGAAAATGGTAGAAGGAGGTTGATATTTATAGGTATGGAAGGTGGAAAAAGGGTGAAATATGATTGGTTAAAGAAGGTGAAAGAGGATTGAAAAGATGATTGGTGGAGAAAGGAAGTGGAAAATGGTGAAATAGGATTGGTTAAAGATGATGGAAGAGGATTGATGAGGTGGAAAGATGATTAGTATATTTCTTGGTATTTATTGAGCATATATTATGTAATTGAGTATATAAAAAGGTATAAAAGTATAATTCAAGTATTGAGGATGTGCGTATAAGTATTTATACGTATAAATAGTGTCGGTTTGCGTATAAATACGTATTTAAATGATCGGTTGTGTGAATAAAAAAAATATGTATAAAATATGAATTTTATTATGATTAACGCCTCGAATTGTGAGATTGAAATTAAAATACGAATGTAAGGTTTCTAAAATTAGAATACGAATACGAACATTTTTAAAAGAGAAATACGAAGATACGAGGTGTTACAAGTCCAACTCGAGGGAGTTCAATACTGTATTTGCGACCTCTCACATAAACATAAAGTTAGAATGTCATATGGTAAAACATTCAACTTAAAGCTAAGTAATAGTAACTTACATGCGCAATCCTGTATTGCTGCAACCACTCTGAGCTGTTGATCAAGGGCTCGACGGTCGATTCGATTTCAGCATAGTTGTCCTAGACTACGTTCAGTGTCACACCCTGATATTTCCACGTTTCACCGGTGGGCCCGGTAGGGGAGTATCGTGACGTAGTTGATATTATCATAGTCAAACAACACAATGTATAAGTGCACAGCGGAAGCAAAAGATAAATATATTACAATCCGAATATAAAGTAATATCAAGTATTACAACGGAAAGTAAAGGATCCACAGGAAGATCTTAAAACTTAAACATTGTTCAACAGACTTTAGACGCCTAGAACTTGCAAGATTCCTTATTAACGCCCTGAGCTTCCAGCCAATTTCGTTCAGTACCTGTCACTTAACCTTTTTGAAAATACGTCAGTTTACACTGGTAAATACAATTAACCGACTCATTTGAAAAGGTTTAATAAAATTGATTTGGATGCACAAGGCACAACATATCTTTATAACTTGGGACAATTATATTTATAATCTTGTATACAGATTTACATGTTCGTTGTACGTTCAGGGCCCGATGTAGAAACCGAGTCAAGATTAATAGACACACCATAGTATAGGCCCACAAGAGAGTGAGATACCGTTTCCCTTATGCACTGTCAGGTGTATGCCTACACCCCGTGCATAAGTCGTGGCCATTTTATAATACAATGATGTCAAGGATATCCGGGACATGGTCATTAACCCCTAAAGGCTTTTATTTCAAACAATACAGATTAAAGCGAGTTACCTCAATAATTTAATCACAATACGACTAAACATTCAATACCCGACCAAGCGGTATTATTATAATACCGTATCCCAAGCCCGTATAGGGAAAATAAGTTAAGAGTATTTACCTGAGCTAGCAATGCAATTTATACTAAGCCGTATATTCAAATCGGCAAGCACAAGTACTTCTACTGGGGCTCTTAATCTGGAATGAAGGTTTTTAATAACCTATTAGATTCCTAACGGGTCTTTAATTAAGCCTATGCTTAGACCGGTTAGTTTTAAAGAGGAAGATACGGTTCAAACGCATGATAAGGCGAAGACCGGTTTAGAATGTGGTTTTGACCCAACAAGCTAGTTTAATATGGGTAACTTAAACACATTCTGGATTTTGAGACAAAAATGATATGGTTTGACCCGTTTCGGCTAATTTATGCAAACTAGTCACATAAGCCGATCCGAACGCAACAAGCGCGTAACGAGTAACCATAAGAGTCATATACATGTTTCCTAAGTTAATATGCCTTAAATATGTTGTGATATCAGTAGGATATCTTCCATTATGCCAAAAACGAGTTTATTCTCGATATAAGCCCCGTAGGGGTATTTTGGTCATTTTAAAGATTATAAGAGAGGTTAAATATGATTTTGAGGTTTGGGTCCGAATACATCAGTAAAATATCTTAATTTAATAGGTCATATCAGTTGATAATAAGTCTTACGTGACAAAATGGTTTTAATCCGAAACTATACGTTTAATACGCGTAAAAAGCTATTTTAAGCGATTTCCGGGTTATACAGGAAATCTGAGTTTTCTGATCAGGTTATAAAGTTCAAAATACTTTATTTATTATATAAAATCAGTAGTAATTGGATTGGTGTCAAAATATTATGTAGAACTCATTTTATGACCGAAAAGGGTATAATCGGTATTTACCGAATCAAGGCCATAACCTTAGGTTATGAGCAGGTTAAAAATAATTAAAAATCTTTAAAAATCCCAAAATATTATATTATATCAGTGGGTAAAAGGTTTGGTGTCAAAAATTGGGTTTTGATAGGCTTTATGCTAATGACGCCATTTAAATACTAAAAGGCGTTCTAATTACGCTATTGAGCATAACTCCTAATCTAGACCTCCAACTGATGTGAAAATTTAGGGACATGTTTATAATTCAGTAGCAAAGATTTATGTCCTTTCATATTTCCAAAATTCTCATTTTATGGTCAAAAGGGCATATTGGCCAACATTAGGCATTTAACGGAAATTTGTAAACGAGTCGGACAATCAACGATCCAACCACAGAGGGTTATACCATCATGTAACCTGGTCCTAAGGAAGCTCTAAAGCATTTCCAAACTTATCTAAATCGGGTCAGAACTGAAGTCAAAGCAAAAGTCAAAGTTTAGCGACTTTCGGTTCCGAACCGGTCCTAAACTGAAAATTATCGGATCAAACATGTTTAGACATGTTCTTACATTAATTACTAAGTTATAAGAATAATAAAACAGGATGCAAAGCTTCTACATTGTTAATTATGTTTTAAATCGCAAATTAGGATCCTGTTGACTTTTTATAAACAACTTTGACCCGACAAAAGTCCTAGTTAGAACGGGAATCAGTGGGTGCCCTTTTAAGGGTTTATTGCCCACATAATTACCAACTTATAACTATTTTCAATTCAACTAATCACTGGACCATTAATGATTAATCGCGAAGTCAACCGTTAATTACGACGGTTTGACTTTTAAGCTAAACCTAAGTAAAAACTTAACTAAGGAAGGTTAAGCATACTTACCAAAGTCTAATGCACTATTAGAGATGGCTTGGGTCTGCCCTTATGCTCCAGGAAGCTCCAAGAAAGCAGATGGAATGAATGCAAGAAATGTTGCAAACATGAGGGCCTTTTATAGTGTTCTTGAATGCTTAAGATCATGACAAATCATGCTATACATGATCTCTGATGATTAACAAGTGTCCCTAAGGCCTAAGAATTAGTTTAGGCAACTCTTGGAAGTGTTAAAGGGCAATACATGACGTTTACATGGGCTGAACAGGCAACAGAAACGAGTTTCCGCATCTGGGCATGTTCACGCGGGCCGCGTAGACTCTTAAGGAGTCTTACGCGGGCCGCCTAGCCTCGGCTGATCTGAAACCAACTTTCAGTAATTGCCATTTTTGGTCCCTGTTGATGTTTAAGGCCATTCCCGACATGTTTAAGGCCCGTAAAGCCATCATTAAGGCCCTAAATTGATGCCTAAACATTTTAGACATGAAACATGCTCAAAAATATGCCGGATGTTGGTTCGTTTCGCGATGTTCGCTTAATTACGACGGAATGCGCATAAGCGCGAAAAACGATCCAAATGACGCGACGAATGGATTTTTCTTATGCCAAACACTAAAATAAAATATTTTAGTGCTTACATAAATTTTTGGATGCCCGGGGATATTCAGAATGTGAGATATGCGCGAAAATGCAAACTTGTGCACTTTTTGACACTTTTAGTCCCTGCATGACTTAAAAGTTTATTTTTGCGCACTAAACACCTCTAAGCCTACATCTAAGCTATATAAGGGATAATTATGGTATGTTTATCTCATGGTCATATTCCGAAAGGTCCGATAACATACGAATCGGTATACTTTAGCAGTTTGACGCTTTAGGTACCCCAAATGCGTAAACTTGCGTAAATCATCATTTAATAGCATTGAAGCCTCATCTAATCCATATTAGGCATTCTTGTAGGTATTATTAAACATGATAATGCTTCGGGCTCGATAAAAGGTCATTCAGAGGTATAATTAAACATATTGACACTTTTAACCCTTTTCTGCGCAAACTTTCAATTAATTACATAAACGGCTACACTTGATTAACAAGTGGCTCATTTGTGAATATAAAACCGTAAAAGGTTATTTAGAAACTTATTTTAGGTATGATAATACTTCCAGTTCTTTCATAATCAAAGTTTTCAATTTTTCGAAAAATTTAGTCCCTTAAATTCAACGTTTGACTTCATTAGGGTTTATTAGACGTGTCAATACTTCATTGGACGTGATTTTTTCGAGGTGTTACATCCTCACCCCCCTTAAAAGAAATCTCGACCTCGAGATTTGCTTAAAGTAAAGGAAGTACTTTCTGTCGTATCATGGTTTTAACTTCCATAGTACATTTGGGCCTCCAAGGGTATCCCAGTTGACCTATACAATAGGTGCATACTTTCTTTTGGAGCTCCTTAACCTGTCGATTCTCAATCGACATAGGTTACTCATACTATCATAGATCTGCATATCATTATGTGATAGTGCTTTTCGACTTATTGGTGATACGTCGCTAAATCATTAGTGTGGGTCACATTGCGCGTTCCACCAAGCTCCTAAATTAGGTCTTAGCTCGTAAGCTATTTAGTCTTGATACATTCGAATCCTTCGAATGACTATATATATTCCGAGCTTAACTAACCTGAAAATTACAACTCGGCACACCCTTCTAGGGTGTTATCTTTTGTTGAACCTTATCTTTTAACCAGAACTTAGGAGGGTTGCTATTTTCATAAATCCTTGATTTCCTGCCGTATACTGGCAACTTACAATCGATTATGGATTTGTATGATCTTATTTGTTGTTTCCAATGCAACTTCCAGATTCTGATAATTGAACTTACCAATCTATTGTCCTAACAATAGATGTTTAACATTCCATCTATACAAGGTCTCCAAGGGAGCAGCCTTGATGCTTACATATCAACGATTATAGAAAAGTTTATCTTAAGGTGAGATGGTTATTCCAACCACTGCTTAACTAATTTTAAGGGATAGCTAATCCTTGTCGTTAGTCGAACAAATCGACGATCCTGGGTAGCTGATGGCAAATTCTTAATCATTGCCTAATTAGGGTTGCGGTAACAATGCACAAGCAAAATGAACCGTCTTTCATAATTAACTATACTGAATTTTCAGGATATTGAGTTAGGCTTTATGAATCCATATCTTAGAACTTACTTAATCAGGGTTTTCTATTCTTCCAATAATGGTACTAGCTGTCTTGGAGATTTCATAATAATGCAGCCCTAAATGGGATATAAATCTTAACTCTACTTGACTCTCGGGAGGTAAACAGGGTAGTCTTAGGAGAAGATAATCAAGATACAAGGAGGTTACAGAGATTTTTCCAAATCTCAGACCCCGGTTAATCCATCAGACCCCGGTTCATCCAACCTGTCACACCCCGATATTTCCACGTTTCACCGGTGGGCCCGGTAGGGGAGTATCGTGAAGTAGTTGATATTATTATAGTCAAACAACACAATGTATAAGTGCACAGCGGAAGCAAAAGATAAATATATTACAATCCGAATATAAAGTAATATCAAGTATTACAACGGAAAGTAAAGGATCCACAGGCGGATCTTAAAACTTAAACATTGTTCAACAGACTTTAGAGGCCTAGAACTTGCAAGATTCCTTATTAACGCCTTGAGCTTCCAGCCAATTTCGTTCAGTACCTGTCACTTAACCTTTTTGAAAATACGTCAGTTTACACTGGTAAATACAATTAACCGACTCATTTGAAAAGGTTTAATAAAATTGATTTGAATGCACAAGGCACAACATATCTTTATAACTTGGGACAATTATATTTATAATCTTGTATACAGATTTACATGTTCGTTGTATGTTCAGGGCCCGATGTAGAAACCGAGTCAAGATTAACAGACACACCACAGTATAGGCCCACAAGAGAGTGAGATACCGTTTCCCTTATGCACTGTCAGGTGTATGCCTACACCCCGTGCATAAGTCGTGGCCATTTTATAATACAATGATGTCAAGGATATCCGGGACATGGTCATTAACCCCTAAAGGCTTTTATTTCAAACAATACAGATTAAAGCGGGTTACCTCAATAATTTAATCACAATACGACTAAACATTCAATGCCCGACCAAGCGGTATTATTATAATACCGTATCCCAAGCCCGTATAGGGAAAATAAGTTAAGAGTATTTACCTGAGCTAGCAATGCAATTTATACCCAGCCGTATATTCAAATCAGCAAGCACAAGTACTTCTATTGGGGCTCTTATTCTGGAACGAAGGTTTTTAATAACCTATTAGATTCCTAACGGGTCTTTAATTAAGCCTATGCTTAGACCGGTTAGTTTTAAAGAGGAAGATACGGTTCAAACGCATGATAAGGCGAAGACCGGTTTAGAATGTGGTTTTGACCCAACAAGCTAGTTTAATATGGGTAACTTAAACACATTCTGGATTTTGAGACAAAAATGATATGGTTTGACCCGTTTCGGCTAATTTATGCAAACTAGTCACATAAGCCGATCCGAACACGACAAGCGCGTAACGAGTAACCATAAGAGTCATATACAGGTTTCCTAAGTTAATATGCCTTAAATATGTTGTGATATCAGTAGGATACCTTCCATTATGCCCAAAACGAGTTTATTCTCGATATAAGCCTCGTAGGGGTATTTTGGTCATTTTAAAGATTAAAAGAGAGGTTAAATATGATTTTGAGGTTTGGGTTCGAATACATCAGTAAAATATCTTAATTTAATAGGTCATATCAGTTGGTAATAAGTCTTATGTGACAAAATGGTTTTAATCCCAAACTATGTGTTTAATACGCGTAAAAAGCTATTTTAAGCGATTTCCGGGTTATACAGGAAATCTGAGTTTTCTGATCAGGTTATAAGGTTCAAAATACTTTATTTATTATATAAAATCAGTAGTAATTGGATTGGTGTCAAAATATTATGTAGAACTCATTTTATGACCGAAAAGGGCATAATCGGTATTTACCGAATCAAGGCCATAACCTTAGGTTATGAGCAGGTTAAAAATAATTAAAAATCTTTAAAAATCCCAAAATATTATATTACATCAGTGGGTAAAAGGTTTGGTGTCAAAAATTGGGTTTTGATAGGCTTTATGCTAATGACGCCATTTAAATACTAAAAGGCGTTCTAATTACGCTATTGAGCATAACTCCTAATCTAGACCTCCAACTGATGTGAAAATTTAGGGACATGTTTATAATTTAGTAGCAAAGATTTATGTCCTTTCATATTTCCAAAATTCTCATTTTATGGTCAAAAGGGCATATTGGCCAACATTAGGCATTTAACGGAAATTTGTAAACGAGTCGGACAATCAACGATCCAACCACAGAGGGTTATACCATCATGTAACCTGGTCCTAAGGAAGCTCTAAAGCATTTCCAAACTTATCTAAATCGGGTCAGAACTGAATTCAAAGCAAAAGTCAAAGTTTTGCGACTTTCGGTTCCGAACCGGTCCTAAACTGAAAATTGTCGGATCAAACATGTTTAGACATGTTCTTACATTAATTACTAAGTTATAAGAGTAATAAAACAGGTTGCAAAGCTTCTACATTGTTAATTATGTTTTAAATCGCAAATTAGGATCCTGTTGACTTTTTATAAACAACTTTGACCCGACAAAAGTCCTAGTTAGAACGGGAATCAGTGGGTGCCCTTTTAAGGGTTTATTGCCCACATAATTACCAACTTATAACTACTTTCAATTCGACTAATCACAGGACCATTAATGATTAATCGCGAAGTCAACCGTTAATTACGACGGTTTGACTTTTAAGCTAAAACTAAGTAAAAACTTAACTAAGGAAGGTTAAGCATACTTACCAAAGTCTAATGCAGTATTAGAGATGGCTTGGGTCTGCCCTTATGCTCCAGGTGTAACGCCCGGCTCTTTTGTACTTTCCATTTATAGAAAGTTTTGTTCGTATTTCTATTTTTGGAAACCTTGTATTCTTGTAATCATTTCCTTCTTTGTAATCGTTGTAAAACCGAGACTTGGATCATTAATGAAACTCGTATTTTGTTACAAATATGTTATACGCACTCTATGTATGCTCGTATTTTCGATTTTGTGAATCAATCGATGTTAAACTGTTATTCTTGGAAACTAGGTGCTAAACTTGTAATTAATCTAAACTTATGCCCAAAAACATGTTTTGGAACGAGAACGACACTTGATTATGATACTTATACACTCAATTATACTTGTGTTATGATCTCCATGCTTGATTATGTCTTAAACTATGCTTATATGTCAAAACAAGTCCCTAAACTACCAAACTTTCACCTAAGAGCATCAAACATGAAACTACAGGGACTAAAATGTAAAAAACCAAACTCCCCCCAATTTAGGCGCCGCGTGACGCTAGGGTCCTTGGCGTCACGCCAAGGCCCTGTTTCGGCAGACTTGTGTTTCTTCAGCTGATTATGCACGAAATCCCAAGTTCTAGTCTCACCCAATCCCCTTTAATCCACCTCTAATCACCTCCAATCAACTCTAAACTCTTCCACTATAAATACACACCCTCTCTAACCCTTTTTACACTTTCACAACTCATTACACTTCACAAATTACTCTCAAGACTGCTGCAAATCTGAGTTTTTGGCAGATTCATACATCTTAACAAAAGTGAGTGTAACTTGCTTGTTTTCACTCCAAATCACTTGATTCTTTCTTCTATTGCTTTGTTATATCCTTGGGTTTGATTCCTTGGTTTTTCCTTGGAGAAATCAGGCTTGGAATTGCCCTAAAAAGGACCTAAACTTTCTGTTTTGTTTGATGTTATTCAAGAACTTGTTTATACTTATCATTCTTGTGTTTAACACCTTTCAAACTTATGTAACAATGCCTACAACCTTTCCTATGGTTATTTAGGTATAATAACATGATTGAGACATGTAAAATCAGGGGATAAACCTCAAATACCTTCTGTTTTGGTTAGGGTATTTTACCCACAAGTCATGTTCGAGCTTAGATCTTGATGTGGAGTGATTGTGGAACAACTTGGGTTGTTCCAACATAAAATCCTCACATGATTTGATGATTTCTCTTAGTTTATATTATTTACATACTTGTATTAATCCTAGTTCTTGACCCTCCTTGGTTGTCTTTACATCAAGTGAAGTGGTGAACGTTCAAGGGGTTCCTAAATGGAAGCTTGTCTTCCTACCCCATACATGACATCCATGATAACTCGAGGTGCCTAAATGAAGATCCTAATCTTCTACCTCCTACATGAATCATTGGACTAAATAATACGTAATACTTAACCTAAATATATATACACCCATTCGAACCTTTAATGGTAAACTTGTGTTTATATGTTAAAGTAGTAGGATATCATCTAAGACCTAAAATCTCGATATGATTCTAATGGGTGTACTACCCATGAAATACAATATAACCCTAGTGGTAACATAGTTTCATATAAGAGTTATAAGTGAAGATGATTATTTTTAATATCATACTTTATGTTATGTTAAACTCCAAATTTATAATCTTCCGTTGAACGCCAAACTCACACACCTATGTTTCCTCGTGTAGAAGGACTAGGTGCTCCAACTTAATCTACTCCAACAACTCACTCGCGGGAATTCCAAGTAGGAAAGCTTGCAACCACCGTGAGTATACTCGATCCCTTTTTCCCCTTTACACTTTGGGATGCAACATGTATAACTATGCAAACAACTTTTAAACTAAATTAAACATACTCAATCCTTGATCAAGCATGAAACTAATGTGAATTACTTGTTATTCTTGTATGCTCTATGAACGATTTGGAATGTTATATGCTCATTAACTTTGCTCGCCCACCTTAACAATTATAGCGCTATAGGATTAACGCCCCGCCCGCTATTCTATTGGGTATTGTTAAGTTACCACCCCGCTAAACTATTGGGATTAGGCTATTTTATGCGTTGTATTCTAGGGTTTGATCATATTGTACGCCAAAATTGCATACTAGTAATCACATATTACGAATCATGTTGGATTTGAGCTTTTATTCTATTATGCTATGTAAACAAACTTGTATACTCGCCATTGCTTTTGCATTGAAACTCTATTTTAATACATGTTGCAGGTTGATAGTTGAAGTATTGGATGAATGATGAAACAAGTTTAGGGTGGACTAGATACACACCTTTAATCTACTTATCTTTTGATGTTATGTTGAGATTTGAACAATGTTGTTATTTCTATTTTAAATGTTGTATGACGATTTAGCAATTGCAATGAAATTTGAATTTAATTAAATATTGTCACATAGTGTTATGAAGTCTCTTGCAATCTATACACACTTCATCTCATCCCGATGTTTCCGCCATCGGTTGGGGTGTGACAGATTGGTATCAGAGCCATAACTATAGGGAATTAGGAAAATTTCCATGCTTTTGCCCTAATCTATAGTTTTAGGAATTTTGCCTCTTATGTGTTGTTTAAAACTTTTGTACTCTACCATGCATGCTTCCTAGCTATACTTCTTGTTGATTAAATTTATATGCCTTTCCTAAGGTTAACATGAATACACTTTGCTTATTTGTATACTCTTGTAACACAAACGAGACAACTTTACCAAAATAGGCGTGAAACCCACAATTTGGTAAACGACTCTCATTCTACCTTAAACTATTTCTTTGTGCACGAAATTACACCATTAAGCTAGGAGTGAAATCCACAACTTAAAGGTAATTTCCATTTCAACTCTAGTGGACCCTTGTCATAGTGTCGAAATTTTATTTTGACCCGACGAGTACCAACCACATTTAGGGTACGAAATCGTCAAGATAGGGGTGAAACCCGCAACTCGTCGATTAAGTCCCATTCCTCGATTTTCAATCTCGCCAAAGTCCCGATTGTTTCAATCGATTAGAGATGTGTAGTAACCGTAAGGGTAAGATACCGTTAATTGCTTCTCGACGAGAGTATCTTACCTATAGGCCAAAGCACGTTTTCTCTAATTCGAAAGGACTTTCGACCCACTTTGGAATAGTCGACGTTTCTCTACCCGAAACAATCCAATGTTTTATTGAGCCTCTCTTTTATGTATCTCAATTTATATGTGATTTTATACTTGAACGTTCGTTCATTTCAAAAAATTTCGTTTTAATCATTTCGCACGTCATCGCAATCACAAACAATAATAATCCCTCGTGAACAAACTAAATTTACAATGCTTTCATTTATCCATGATATGCTATGTTGAACTCATGACTATGCTTTATGTAACGTTTAAACCCTTTACGCTATGTGAATTAATTTGAACCCTTTATGCTATGTGACACTCTATGCTATGTGAATCAATTTATGCAAACAATTTTCTTAAACAAACATTATGATCAAGTCTCACCTATTTCGTTCTTTGAATCTTAGATGTCTTCTCATCACTCCAACTCGTCTAAGAAGTCAAAGTCCCGTGCTACGAAGAAGATGATGGCTTTCATGGCCGATCAATTTGCGCGCGTCGTTCCAAAGGTTATTACCGAGATTCGAGCTTCTGAAACTCCTCACTCTTCCGTCGACTCTAAGGTCGAAGCACGCAAGCCCGCTTCGTTCAACTTCAAGCACTTTTCATCGTGTAATCCCAAACCATTCACTGGCAATGATGGGGTGACCGCCATGCTCGAGTGGTTCGATAGCATAGAGGTCACGTTCATCAACAGCGATTGCCCCGATGAGCTCAAAACGCGTAGTGTGACTGGGGTATTCCAAGCCCGAGCTCTCGAATGGTGGACGAACGAAAGGAACATTCGTTCAAACGAACTGGCATATGCGTTGGCATGGGAAGAAGTAAAGGCCCTGATGATGGATGAGTTTTGTCCTCCGTATGAGCAACAAAAGTTGGAGGAAGAATTTTGGGCACTAAAGCAAGTGGGAGATGAGAACCTAGCTTACACCACCCGTTTCAAACAACTTAGCTTCATTGTTCCCCACCTTATCATGACCACTGCGCGCAAGATAAGTAAATACATCCATGGGTTACCCTCTGCTATGCGCGATACGATCGAGGCTGCCAAACTCGACAATATCGAAGCCGTGTATCATTTGGCCGCTTCCCTGAACAACAATCGCATTCGCGATAAGCAAGCCGCAAACCCCGCTTCGTTCAAGCCAGCCAACCAAATCACCCAACAGTCGAGTAGCAATAGGGGGAAGAAGCGAAAGCAATCGAACCCTGTTTGCAATGCGATTGTGCCTCCCGTTAACCCAAACCCTGTTGCTCCTGATAACACCCAGAAGTCGTACACTGGGATTCATCCCAAGTGTGCCACTTGTAATTACCATCACCCCGCCAATGCCAGGTGTCGTCGTTGTGGCACATGCAACCGTTATGGGCATGACACCGCCTTTTGTCATTTCAATCAACAACAACAAGCACCACCAGCTCAACAAGCGCAACAAGCTCCACCCCCTCCTCAAAACGCAAGACCCGCTAGAGCTTGTTTCAAATGTGGGGATGTCAATCATCTTCGTCCTCAATGCCCACTATGGAATCAAGAACAACTACAACCTCCTCGTGGACGCTGTTTCAATCTGAACGCGAATCAAGCGCGCAACGAAAATGATGTCGTTAACGGTACGTTTCTTGTTAATCATCTTTATGCTTCAATACTGTTTGATACTGGTGCGGAAAAAAGCTTTGTGTCCTTAGAATTCGAATCATTGTTAAAACGCACACGCTCTAAGCTACCTAAGTCGTTTTCCGTTGAGGTCGCCAATGGCAAATCCATCCTAGTCGATTCTGTTCTTCGCGATTGTCGTCTTACTCTTAACGAACACGTTTTCCCTATCGATCTCATACCCATGCAACTGGGTAGTTTCGACGTCATCATAGGCATGGATTGGCTCTAAAAGAACCATGCTGAAATCGTTTGTCACGAGAAATATGTTCGTTTACCCCTTCCTTCTGGTGATGTTTTGCACGTCTATGGAGACCGACCTTCAAAGGGACTGAAGTTGATGTCCTGCACACAAGCGAACAAATACTTACGCAAACAGTACTTTGCCTTTTTAGCCCACGTTGTGGAAGAAAAGGGCAAGGGAAAGAGTTTAAGTGATGTTCCAGTGGTGCGCGACTTCCCTGACGTCTTTCCTGAAGATTTGCCTGGTCCTCCTCCACCTCGATCTATTGACTTTCGTATTGACCTCGTACCTGGTGCGACTCCTGTTGCTAAAGCTCCTTATCGTCTTGCACCTTCTGAGATGCAAGAATTGTCTACGCAGCTTCAAGAACTCCTCGATAAGGGTTTCATTCGTCCGAGTACCTCACCTTGGGGTGCTCCTGTGCTTTTCGTTAAAAAGAAAGACGGTTCTTTCCGTATGTGTATCGATTATCGCGAGCTCAACAAACTCACTGTCAAGAATCGTTACCCTCTTCCGCGTATCGACGACCTCTTTGATCAACTTCAAGGCGCTACTTATTTCTCCAAAATCGATCTTCGTTCTGGTTATCACCAACTTCGGGTCCTCGAAGAGGACATCCCCAAAACCGCTTTTCGCACTCGCTATGGACACTACGAATTCGTGGTTATGCCTTTTGGCTTGACCAACGCACCCGATGTGTTCATGGATCTCATGAATCGTGTTTGTAAGCCCTATTTGGATCGTTTCGTGATAGTCTTCATTGATGAATATCCTCATTTATTCTAAATCTCGAGCCGATCATGAACGTCATCTTCGCCTTATACTCGAGCTCTTACGTATTGAATGCTTATATGCTAAGTTCTCCAAATGCGAGTTTTGGATTAAAGAAGTCCAATTCCTTGGACACGTTGTTAGTGAAAAAGGAATCCACGTTGACCCTGCAAAGATCGAAGCCGTAAAGAATTGGACCGCGCCT
Organism: Helianthus tuberosus; assembly: GCA_030545235.1. Taxonomy (NCBI): domain Eukaryota; kingdom Viridiplantae; phylum Streptophyta; class Magnoliopsida; order Asterales; family Asteraceae; genus Helianthus; species Helianthus tuberosus. Next base: position 21,595,179 of record CM060403.1, read on the forward strand.
AAATCTCCTTCTGAAATCCGTTCTTTCTTAGGATTGGCGGGTTACTACCGTCGATTCATCTCAAATTTCTCAAAAATCGCCGTTCCTCTCACTTCGTTGACTAAAAAAGAGAAACCTTTTGCTTGGGGTCCTGAGCAAGAGGAATCTTTTCGGACTCTCAAAGACTTGCTATGCAACGCTCCTATTCTTACTCTTCCTGATGGGAATGATGATTTCGTGGTGTATTGCGATGCCTCGAACCGTGGTCTTGGTTGCGTTCTCATGCAACGAGGCAAGGTCATCGCTTACGCCTCTCGTCAACTCAAAATACACGAGAAGAACTATACCACCCATGACCTTGAACTTGGCGCAGTTGTTTTTGCGTTGAAAATTTGGCGACACTACCTTTATGGTACTAAGTGTGTGGTTTTCACTGACCACAAGAGCCTTCAACATATCTTCAACCAAAAGGAACTGAACATGCGTCAACGGCGTTGGGTGGAACTGTTAAACGACTACGACTGCGAAATCAAATACCATCCAGGTAAAGCGAATGTAGTAGCTGACGCCCTTAGTCGCAAAACTCATATGAAGGGTATTCGTTGTCTTCAACTTGTGAACGATCTTCCACGCCGCATTCGCGAAGCTTAGTACGCCTCTATTAACGAAGGTAACTTCCATGTTGAGATACGAGGCGCTAAAGAACACGATCTCGTCTCCAAGGCCGATGGTATCCTATACCTCGACAATCGTGCCTGGATCCCTGATCGTGAAGAACTTCGAGACTTCATCATGAACGAGGCACACAAATCCAAGTACTCAATTCATCCTGGTGCCGACAAGATGTATCATAATCTACGTACGTCCTATTGGTGGCCTGGTATGAAGAAAGACATTGCCGTCTACGTCTCTAAGTGTCTTACGTGTTCAAAAGTCAAAGCCGAGCATCAACGACCTTCTGGTCTACTAGAACAACCGGAAATCCCCGTTTGGAAATGGGATAGTATTGCAATGGACTTCATAACTAAACTCCCTCGAACATCTTCTGGTCACGATAGCATTTGGGTGATCATCGATCGTTTGACCAAGTCTGCTCAATTCATTCCTATCCGGGAAGATTTCAAGGTTGAAAGACTTGCTCGCATCTACACCGATGAAGTCATACGACATCATGGTATTCCTCTCGACATCATTTCTGAACGTACTCATTTGAATCTCAGTACGGTATTCCTTCGCGTCTCTGGCAAACCTTTCAGTCCGCTATGGGTACTCATTTGAATCTCAGTACGGCTTTTCATCCCCAAACGGATGGACAGACTGAACGTACTATCCAAACCCTAGAGGACATGCTCCGTTCTTGTGTCATCGACTTTGGTGGTAGTTGGGATGTGCATTTACCTTTGGTCGAGTTCTCGTACAACAATAGCTACCACTCCAGTATTAAAATGGCTCCATTCGAGGCATTGTATGGTCGCAAATGCCGATCTCCTTTAAACTGGCACGAGATTGGTGACAAACACTTTACTAGCCCTGAAATCATACAAGAAGCAACGGATAAGATTCACCAAATCCGTGTAATTTACTCAAGGCCCGAAATCGTCAAAAGGTCTATGCTGATAAGGGGCGCAAGCCGATGCAACTCAACATTGGGGACCACGTTCTACTCAAAGTGTCTCCTTGGAAAGGAGTGGTTCGTTTTGGTAAAAAGGGAAAGCTTGCCCCTCGCTATGTTGGTCCTTTCAAGATACTCGAAAGGATTGGTGCGGTGGCTTATCGACTCGATTTACCTCAAGAACTCAACAACGTCCATCCAACGTTTCTTGTCTCAAATCTAAAGAAGTGTCACGCCGAAGAAGGACTTCAAGTCCCTCTCGAAGATCTCCAAATAAACGACACTTTGCATTTTGTGGAGAAACCCGTCGAAATCATGGATCAAGGAGTCAAGTTATTGAGGCGTAGTAAAATTCCTATCGTCAAGGTTCGATGGGAAGGTAAACGTGGCGCTGAATTCACTTGGGAACTCAAGAGCGAGATGAAGAAGAAATATCCTCATCTTTTCCCTACGTCTTCCTAAATTTCGGGACGAAATTTCCTAAAGGAGGGGAGACTGTAACGCCCGGCTCTTTTGTACTTTCCATTTATAGAAAGTTTTGTTCGTATTTCTATTTTTGGAAACCTTGTATTCTTGTAATCATTTCCTTCTTTGTAATCGTTGTAAAACCGAGACTTGGATCATTAATGAAACTCGTATTTTGTTACAAATATGTTATACGCACTCTATGTATGCTCGTATGTTCGATTTTGTGAATCAATCGATGTTAAACCGTTATTCTTGGAAACTAGGTGCTAAACTTGTAATTAATCTAAACTTATGCCCAAAAACATGTTTTGGAACGAGAACGACACTTGATTATGATACTTATACACTCAATTATACTTGTGTTATGATCTCCATGCTTGATTATATCTTAAACTATGCTTATATGTCAAAACAAGTCCCTAAACTATCAAACTTTCACCTAAGAGCATCAAACATGAAACTACAGGGACTAAAATGTAAAAAAGCCAAACTCCCCCCAATTGAGGCGCCGCGTGACGCTAGGGTCCTTGGCGTCACGCCAAGGCCCTGTTTCGGCAGACTTGTGTTTCTTCAGCTGATTATGCACGAAATCCCAAGTTCTAGTCTCACCCAATCCCCTTTAATCCACCTCTAATCACCTCCAATCAACTCTAAACTCTTCCACTATAAATACACACCCTCTCTAACCCTTTTTACACTTTCACAACTCATTACACTTCACAAATTACTCTCAAGACTGCTGCAAATCTGAGTTTTTGGCAGATTCATGCATCTTAACAAAAGTGAGTGTAACTTGCTTGTTTTCACTCCAAATCACTTGATTCTTTCTTCTATTGCTTTGTTATATCCTTGGGTTTGATTCCTTGGTTTTTCCTTGGAGAAATCAGGCTCGGAATTGCCCTAAAAAGGACCTAAACTTTCTGTTTTGTTTGATGTTATTCAAGAACTTGTTTATACTTATCATTCTTGTGTTTAACACCTCTCAAACTTATGTAACAATGCCTACAACCTTTCCTATGGTTATTTAGGTATAATAACATGATTGAGACATGTAAAATCAGGGGATAAACCTCAAATACCTTCTGTTTTGATTAGGGTATTTTACCCACAAGTCATGTTCGAGCTTAGATCTTGATGTAGAGTGATTGTGGAACAACTTGGGTAGTTCCAACATAAAATCCTCACATGATTTGATGATTTCTCTTAGTTTAGATTATTTACATACTTGTATTAATCCTAGTTCTTGACCCTCCTTGGTTGTCTTTACATCAAGTGAAGTGGTGAACGTTCAAGGGGTTCCTAAATGGAAGCTTGTCTTCCTACCCCATACATGACATCCATGATAACTCGAGGTGCCTAAATGAAGATCCTAATCTTCTACCTCCTACATGAATCATTGGACTAAATAATACGTAATACTTAACCTAAATATATATACACCCATTCAAACCTTTAATGGTAAACTTCTGTTTATATGTTAAAGTAGTAGGATATCATCTAAGACCTAAAATCTCGATATGATTCTAATGGGTGTACTACCCATGAAATACAATATAACCCTAGTGGTTACATAGTGTCATATAAGAGTTATAAGTGAAGATGATTATTTTTAATATCATACTTTATGTTATGTTAAACTCCAAATTTATAATCTTCCGTTGAACGCCAAACTCACACACCTATGTTTCCTCGTGTAGAAGGACTAGGTGCTCCAACTTAATCTACTACAACAACTCACTCGCGGGAATTCCAAGTAGGAAAGCTTGCAACCACCGTGAGTATACTCGATCCCTTTTTCCCCTTTACACTTTGGGATGCAACATGTATAACTATGCAAACAACTTTTAAACTAAATTAAACATACTCAATCCTTGATCAAGCATGAAACTAATGTGAATTACTTGTTATTCTTGTATGCTCTATGAACGATTTGGAACGTTATATGCTCATTAACTTTGCTCGCCCACCTTAACAATTATAGCGCTATAGGATTAACGCCCCGCCCGCTATTCTATTGGGTATTGTTAAGTTACCACCCCGCTAAACTATTGGGATTAGGCTATTTTATGCGTTGTATTCTAGGGTTTGATCATATTGTACGCCAAAATTGCATACTAGTAATCACATATTACGAATCATGTTGGATTTGAGCTTTTATTCTATTATGCTATGTAAACAAACTTGTATACTCGCCATTGCTTTTGCATTGAAACTCTATTTTAATACATGTTGCAGGTTGATAGTTGAAGTATTGGATGAATGATGAAACAAGTTTAGGGTGGACTAGATACACACCTTTAATCTACTTATCTTTTGATGTTATGTTGAGATTTGAACAATGTTATTATTTCTATTTTAAATGTTGTATGGCGATTTAGCAATTGCAATGAAATTTGAATTTAATTAAATATTGTCACATAGTGTTATGAAGTCTCTTGCAATCTATACACACTTCGTCTCATCCCGATGTTTCCGCCATCGGTTGGGGTGTGACACCAGGAAGCTCCAAGAAAGCAGATGGAATGAATGCAAGAAATGTTGCAAACATGAGGGCCTTTTATAGTGTTCTTGAATGCTTAAGATCATGAAAAATCATGCTATACATGATCTCTGATGATTAACAAGTGTCCCTAAGGCCTAAGAATTAGTTTAGGCAACTCTTGGAAGTGTTAAAGGGCAATACATGACGTTTACATGGGCTGAACAGGCAACAGAAACGAGTTTCCGCATCTGGGCATGTTCACGCGGGCCGCGTAGACTCTTAAGGAGTCTTACGCGGGCCGCCTAGCCTCGGCTGATCTGAAACCAACTTTCAGTAATTGCCATTTTTGGTCCCTGTTGATGTTTAAGGCCATTCCCGACATGTTTTAGGCCCGTAAAGCCATCATTAAGGCCCTAAAGTGATGCCTAAACATTGTAGACATGAAACATGCTCAAAAATATGCCGGATGTTGTTTCGTTTGGTCGTATGATCGCGCTGTTCGCTTAATTATGACGGAATGCGCATAAGCGCGAAAAACGATCCAAATGACGCGACGAATGGATTTTTCTTATGCCAAACACTAAAATAAAATATTTTAGTGCTTACATAAATTTTTGGATGCCCGGGGATATTCAGAATGTGAGATATGCGCGAAAATGCAAACTTGTGCACTTTTTGACACTTTTAGTCCCTGCATGACTTAAAAGTTTATTTTTGCGCACTAAACACCTCTAAGCCTACATCTAAGCTATATAAGGGATAATTATGGTATGTTTATCTCATGGTCATATTCCGGAAGGTCCGATAACATACGAATCGGTATACTTTAGCAGTTTGACGCTTTAGGTCCCCCAAATGCGTAAACTTGCGTAAATCATCATTTAATAGCATTGAAGCCTCATCTAATCCATATTAGGCATTCTTGAAGGTATTATTAAACATCATAATGCTTCGGGCTCGATAAAAGGTCATTCAGAGGTATAATTAAACATATTGACACTTTTAACCCTTTTCTGCGCAAACTTTCAATTAATTACATAAACGGCTACACTTGATTAACAAGTGGCTCATTTGTGAATATAAAACCGTAAAAGGTTATTCTGAAACTTATTTTAGGTATGATAATACTTCCAGTTCTTTCATAATCAAAGTTTTCGATTTTTCAAAAAATTTAGTCCCTTAAATTCAACGTTTGACTTCATTAGGGTTTATTACACGTGTCAATACTTCATTGGACGTGATTTTTTCGAGGTGTTACATTCAGGGCCGCTTGGGACAACTTGCGCGCCGCTTCAGCACCATCAGCCCTTTGGTTTTCACCTTCGAGATAAATCTCGAGAGACTCAGATTTCTCTTGCGACTCGCGCAAGCAACGCTTGAGTTCTGCTGTCTCAACGTCCTTGCTAGTCATGTCTCTATCTTTAGAGACTATTTGTTGCCTCAACTCTTCCTGCGCGGACAACTAGACAGTTAGCCTCTGAATTTCAGCATCTTGTGCAATGCAGGTATAGGAAGTACGAACATGTTTTTGCTCCACACAGTTGTGGTGTGACTTGGCTTCTTCCAGTTTGGTTTGGAGGTCGGCATTAGACTTGGTAAGATTTTCATTCTGTTCACCAAGATCAGCAATAGCCTTGGTTGACACTTCTGCTTGCGCTTTCAAATTTGTGATTTCAATACGCGCACAATGCATGTTCTCATTATCCCTTTTACAAGCATCACGCCACTTCATTAAATAGGCCAATCCCAACGTGACTCATTTAATAAATAGTTATACCAAACATGATCCTTTAAAACAATATATATGTTAGCCTATTGACCCCTTTAAGATTATTTTATTTATGAAAATCATATCTAGAAAGAATACCAAACATGGTCCTTTATTTAAATAAATAGTTTAGCGTGTTGACCACTTTAAGATTATTTTATTTACAAAAATCATATCTAGAAAGAAAGTTGTTAAATTTTAAATTTAGATGTGTTTTTTTTTTTTTTTTTTTTTTTTTTTTGGATATTTGGATTTCCCTCAAACTAATTGCCTTTTGTACTCTTCGTAGACTTTACATTTCCAAAAGAAATAATCATGAGTTGAAATTAACTATTCTTCGATCATTTTCATCCAGCCCCTTTACTCTCAGAGCTAAATGAATATAATCAAGTTTGTTAGTTGAGAATCAGAGTTAAAGAGACAAAAGTAATTACAAAACACACTAATTATAAAAATATAATATTCATTTAAGCGTAAATTATTGGTTGATTAAATTGCTACTTTTTTTAATAAGGTGACTTTCTTTTTTGAGTGACCTAATTTCACAACGCCTAAACGGCGGCTCTAGCCAAGATTTGTGCAGACTATGTTATCTTAACCAGGCCCGCGCTGGTTTGGTCAGACTTGGTTACGGAGTTCCCCCAGAAACTGTACTACCTCCACACAAGATGCCTTGCTGAAGTAACAGCCGGATGAAAACCGGGGTGCGGCTCAGGATCGAACCCCCCTTCGGTGGGTTTGTCACCATCATTGCCTAATATCCACCCCAGTATAACACAAGTGGGTCGGTCAAACTCAAAAAAAATTACATTAAGTTGTCGATTTTGAGCATGTCCATTTACCACCTCTAATGAAGGGTGGAGAGCTTCATCATCCGACTTCTAGTAATTAGTTTTACATGGTTTCAACTACAAACGTTTGTTCATTCTTTAAGAAAGAGACACAATAATGAGATTAAGAACACCAAGGATCTATAAATACATCATATCTTGTCATTTTTTTTTAATCATTTTGGATAACTTTGTCTCACTATAAACAATAAAACAAAGTATAAAGGTGTCTATATTGTTAAAAGAATAACTGGCGGTGAACTTGATGTAAAAAACGTAAGTGACATTGACCAAATTGTAAGAAAAATAATGAAGAAATGTGTGAGTCAAGTTCAGATTCACATATTTAATATGTCAACCCGAGATAATTTACACCTTAAAAATATTAAAATAAAAACGGCCTAAGTATGAAATAAGAAAGGATGTTGATGTAAAACGGGAAGTGAAATTCACAAAACTTGAGGGTGAAGAAACATATATGAGCAAGTTTAAATTCACTTTACTTAGGGTATGTTTGACAACTTCTGAATGGTTAAGTGCTTAACAAGTAAGTGGTCTGAACCATTAAGTGTTGAACCCGTAAGAGGTCTGAACCATTAAGCGCCAGTATAATACTTAACTTTCAGAGGCAAATGTCTGACAAATTCAAATTAAAGGTCTTAACCATTCAGACTCTTTATAATATTTAACCATTCAGAGACAAATCTCTGAATCATTCAGACATCTACTCACGAAACAAACAGTCTAAACCATTAAGTGTTGAACCCGTAAGAGTTCAAACCATTAAAAGCCTCATTAACAGGTAAACAAACACCTCTTAATCCGTTAACACATACAACATATACCTTAAGTTATTAATTTAAGTTATTTGGTGGAGCTCCAAAAAACACATACAACATATACCTTAAGTTATTAATTTAAGTTATTTGGTGGAGCTCCAAAAATGGTCCATCAAAGCTTAACTGGCAACAACCATATTTATGTGAAGTATAATCAAATTTATGGTGTATGTATGCTTTTCCAAACCCCATACCTTTTTGTCCATGTATGGTTTTCATATAAAGATTTTTTTTTTTTTTGAAAGGAATTTCATATAAAGATTTGGAAAGTAAAAAGTATTTGTCAATTAAGAATGTGAAAATTGAATCTATATAGACAAACTTCCATGTTTTATTTCATGGAAAGTTTGATCTCGCATCCTTTTTTCCACGAGTCGCTCCTCTCCTTTATGTCTCTTTCTCTTTTCATGTATCTTCGTAGGATACCTTTCTCTCATTTAATTTAAAAGTATCATGAAATTTTAAACTCACTGGACAAACGGAGTACTCCGAGAGCAGTGGCGGAGCTTGACCAAAAGTTTCGAGGGGGCGTAAAGTGATGAGACCCAAATTTTTTTTCCTATTGTTATGTTTCGGGTCGAGTTGGCTATTCGATTCAAGTCGGGTCAAATTATAATAGTTCCAAATAAAACCAAGTGTATATTTACCAAATTACCCATCATTTATATACAAAGTTTATAAATATTTAGGATATACAATTTAAGAAAAATAATCGGGGAGGTGATCCTATATAATTTTAATTTTTTTGGACGAAAAATCGGAACTTATACACTTTTAACCGAAACATTGGGGTGGGCGGGTGCACCCCCGGGCACCCACTATACTTCGCCAGTGTCCGAGAGTAACCCAGGTGATCCACCACTAATTCCGGGGAAAACCCGGTAACCCACCCGTCCGTAGGCACGACGGTAAATTACCAGTAAAACCCGTGGGGGTCAAGGGTCGAACTCAGGTTTCCCTGAGTCTACTATCACTGCCACCGGTGTCTCACTTTTTTTTTGCACTAAATGAGAATTAAACTTGAGTCTTCAAAGAAGAACTCAAGTTCTCATACCACTTGAGCTAGAGGTCATTGCCTCATAAATACAAGTTAAATACTTTTATTTATCAACCTTCCTTTGTTTAATGTATACATAGTTTAGTCTCATTTGCAATCTAGACATGGTATTAGTAAGTATCAATGCACTTTGATTATTTGTGGGCTGTAAGACAACAAATCCCCTTCTAATTTTATTTTTTTAACGGCAAATAATTTATCTCTACTCTTTGTGGACTTGAACTCATGATCTCTCCAATTTAGATACTTATAAAAGTTTTGTTTCTCGCATTGGGTCACCAACCGAAATGGTAATAAATCCCCATCTAATGATAAAAGTATTGATGGACCCCTTGGTATCTTAAGGGTGTAAGGGGCACTCACCTAAGAGGTGAGTCCCCTCTCTTACGTCCAACCAATCAATCAGTGCCACGTCAACTCCCCTCTTAAACTCCCCTAACACCCCATTTTGATGGCGGCACTCCCTCTTAGGTGAATTGGTTTTTTATTAAAAAAAAAAAAAAAAAAAAAAAAAAAAAAAAAAAAATTTGATTGGCCCATCTCCTCCCTCTCTCCTCCCCTCTCTCCTCCCTCTCTTCGGTAACTTTCCACCGAAACCTATCACCGATTCGGGTCCCCGCTTGGATGGCGGCGGCGTTCCCGATCGGTGACTAGGCTCACCGAACCACTCCCCGAAGAACGCCCCGTGCACCCTAAGAAATAGATCAGCTAAATAAAGATTACGTGAACAACTCAAGACGTGTAGTCAATTCTTTACAATCACTTTCGTTAACAAAAATAACCTAAAATTTATTTGTATCTCATAACATTAATGCTCATGTTTGAACCTTTTATAAAATTATAATATCAAAATTATGTTATCCAGATAATATTAATTGAAATTATCGATAGCAGGACTATTATATATAATGGGTCAAATTGTAAGTTTATACATATCTAAAAGTAGGCCTATAGTAGATATAGAGTTAAATGCGATTTTAGTATCTGTGATTTGGGTTATTTTGTCAGTTTAGTCCAAATGTTTGATTTTTCGTCTGTGGGTCTAAAAATGTTTCATCGTTGCCAGTTTAGTCAACATGCGAAAAATGAAACCTTTGGACTAAACTGCCAAAATGGCTCAAACCACAGGAACTAAAATCGCATTTAACTCATTATGTAATGTTTTGTTTAGTTTCATTATCCCGGTATTCATGAAAATGTATTTTACCACTTTATTGATTTAGTTTTATATACAAAAGTACAAAAATAAAATTTCGTCTAAAACACATAAAGGTATTTAAATTTCGTCTATTTTTAAAATGAGTTTTCCCCTACCAAACAAGAATAAAATAGTAATTTTCCTACCTAAAATGAATCAACAAGTAAATTGAACTTATACTTGAGTAAAATCAAGAGTTTATAATTTTTAGTTTTAAGTTAAGGGGGTTGTTTAGAAATTATTGGAAACTATATTATAAGTAGGGAAAATTACAGTTTTTATCCTTTATGTTTGTAATGAATTACAGCGGATAGCCTTTATCTTCAATAATTACAGTTCAACTCATATTACAATATTTTAAACGCAACGCATCAAACTAGTCAATTACGTGATTCTTTTATATTTTCAATATTTCAAGATCACTTAGACATTTTATCGAGCAACTTATGGGCGAAATTTTCATACGAGTATTATCGAGTTCATGATTTATACTAACCATGTTTTATAATCATTTTCAAGCCCTTATGTCTAGTGTACATAAACAACACCTAGAATTTACATCATAACATCAAATTCCACAAATTTATCACCATAAATCAAGTGTTCATCACTTTATCACAAAAACCCATCTAGCACATACATGGTTAATCATTCAACCACTTAGATTATGACACTAAATCAGTAAATTTTCATCAACCAATCATGCTTAATTCACACTTAGTAGTGTTCATCAAGAATTCATAATATCATTAAATAACAAATTTTAACATACCTTGTGATCTCCTAACTCGGGTGATCACGAATTTATCTAAAACACTGATTTTGACTTGATTTCTCCTTTGATTTTTGAAGGTTTTGTGAAGTTAGGGTTTTTGAGAAGAACCCCTCTTGCTCTGTGTTTTTGGTGTCAAATTCTTTTTAATAAAAATCATTTTCAACTTTGTCCATTTTAGTCCCTTAACTTCTTAGGTTTTTATAAAAGGAGTCCATTTCATGTTTTTCATCATTTAATCAACATGTTATTAACTAGGTTACCTATTCCTAGTTATATTTCATAAGTTTACGACTGACTTATGTTTATTAATATACATATATATAAATATATGTATATATACATATTCACACATATATGTATTTAATATTTTTGGGGTGTTACAAGTCCACCCCCTTAAAGGGGGTTTCGTCCTCGAAACCAGAATACGTACCAAATAACGAAGGGTAGAGTCGTTTCATCTCTTCTTCGGACTCCCAAGTGGGGTCCGATCCCTTTCGATGCTCCCATTTGACCTTCACTTGGTCAATTTCTTTATTTCTTAAACCCTTGACCTTTCAGTCAAGAATTGTGATGGGTTTTACTACATAGTTGAGTTTGTCATCCAGTTCAATATCATCATAGCGAACGTAAGTTGTTTCATCAGCCAAGCAATTTCGGAGATGTGACATGAAAAGTGATATGTATACCGCTCAACTCCTCCGGTAGTTCTAGTCGGTAGGCTACTTTACCCACCCGTTCAACGATTTTAAATGGCCCAATAAACCTTGGGCTTAACTTCCCTCTTTTTCTGAATCGAATGATCCCCTTCCACGGAGGTACTTTGAGCATGACCATATCACCAATCTGAAACTCGATTAGTCTTCGTCTTTTATCAGGGTAAGATTTCTAACGGTCTTGGGCTGCTTTCAAATGAGCTCGAACCGCATCAATTTTCTCGTTAGTGGTTCTGACTACATCTTTGTGGGTAAGTTCGCGAGGACCCATTTCACCCCAACATACCGGGGTTCGACATTTTCAGCCATAAAGCATTTCGTATGGATCCATTCCAATGCTTGAATGGTAACTGTTGTTATACGAAAATTCAACTAGTGGTAGATAGACATCCCAGCTACCGCCAAAATCAATGATACATGCCTGAAGCATATCTTCTAGCGTTTGAATCGTTCTTTCGCTTTGCCCGTTTGTTTAAGGATGATATGCGGTACTAATAAACAATTTAGTACCCATTTGTTCTTGAAAATCACGCCAAAAGTTTGAAGTAAACCGAGTATCCCTATCAGACACGATGGATACCGACACTCCATAGCGTGCTATGATTTCATTCGTATATACCTCCGACATCTTCTCAGATGTATATGTCTCACGAAGCGGAATATAGTGAGCGCTCTTCGTCAGTCTATCTACGACTACCCAAATGGCGTCGAATCCACGAGTTGTTCTTGGTAGTTTGGTTAATAGATCCATGGTGATATGTTCCCATTTCCACACCAGGATATCTAACGGTTGAAGTTTTCCGTAAGGCTTTTGGAGTTCTGCTTTTACTTGTAAACAAGTTAAGCATTTTTCAACATACTTGGTGTTAGGATCTGAGTTTCTTAGATTGTGTTTATTTGAATTAATTGATGTAAAAATGAAAGAACAGAGATGAAGTAATTGCAGCGAAAATAACAATCAAACTATGTAAACACAATCACGGAAGAAAAGTTTAAGCAAACATGCTTTCCATTGAATCGAATGATTGTATTAATTACAATAATCAAAACAAATTGAATGCATGCACAAGACTCCCCCTCAGCCTAAGCTCAGTGATTTGTTCGTACAGAATGACTTGTGAAGAAAGAGCTAATGGAACAGTACAGAGTACTTTTCTATTTATAGTACAGACAAACCACTGAGCATCTTTTGCTGACGTCACCATGAAAGTGACATTTAACCTCCTAACAAACTCTAAACACTGTTACATACAACCACTGATTACATAGACACTGATTACATAAACTACTGATTCTACATTCCACTGTTGTAGTCTAAGCACTAATGTTGAGCATCAGTGCTTTCTTCAAAGGTGATCAGTTCTTTGAATGGGCAGTGCTTTGGTCTTCAACAGTGCTTGGAACTTGGAAGACATCAGTAGATTGAGCTTCAGTCTTTATTCTTCATCAGCAGTTTGGCATAACAGCAGTTGAGATGATCAGTGCTTTGGAGTCTATCAGTTGTTAGTAAACCATTGTCAATGGGAAAGTATTTGTACAAGCTCTGCTTATGATGATCCACTGTTCTGAACCAGTTTTGGCTTTCCTTATCATCTGTTCTTTCTGGGTTTGAGTGCATGAACCAACAATCTCCCTCTATAACAGATGATGCCAAAACACTTCATTATTCAAGATCTTTATTGTCTCATCAACATTTCCCTAACTTGCCCCTTGAATTGTAATTCAAAGTTCACAGAATCTTCATCATCCTCATCCCTACAAAGTTGAAGCTCTAAGAAATCTTGGAGGTCAGCTACACTCAGGCCTAGTGCATCATCCCTTGATATGTGCTTAACTTCTCCACTGGACTTGAGCAAAGTCAATACGTGGGTCTTTTGATCAGACTTCCACTTTAGTATTTTTGAGTTCAGTGGGTTTCTAGGGAGAGTTTTTATTTTTGATTAGTTTGGTGATGGAGGCCTGCTCATGAGTTTTTTTAGCAATTTCCTGTAACTTTGCTGAGTCAGGATCCTCTCCAATCATTCTTTTGATGGCCTCTTTTATATAAACAACTTCACTTTGTGCATCTTCTTCATCAGTCTGTTTTTTCCTCTTCCTTTGATTCAAAGCAATGATGGAAGAGTCAGATAATGTGAATAGTGTTTTTAAAGAGAGGGCCTGCTGATGAGACTCATCAGTTTTCTTGGTTCTGTATGCTGGTTTCTTTGGAACTTTAGGATCTGTCTCTCTTAGTTTTTCCAGCTTCTCAAACACCATGTCAGTGTACTGTCTTGACCATTTTGATATGGCTTTTGTTGTACCAAATTTGGCTGCAACCAACTCTTGCTTCTTTCTTTTGTATTCCAAGGTAATTAATTAAGTTATTAATGCGAAAAGTGGTAGGCCCCTCTTTTGAAGGTGACGTTACCCTCGGCTAAGTGGTTTGAGTCAGCAAGGATACAATCCCAAGTAGCCGGTTTAATGTATTAATAGTAGTTTACATATGAGTGGTTCAAGTTATTCGCACCCCCGCCATCCAATACCAGTGGGTATTGAAGGAGGTCCTGGTAAGCTTGAACCAAGTCCTTGCAGGATCCAGTGTTGCAAAAATCGCGACTAGTCGGCGATTAATTGGCAACTAGTCGCTAGTCGGCCCCCTATTGAGTAATTTTTCACTAATCAGTGAAAAAATCGCTAGTCGGTCAAAGCCGGTACTAATCGCTGCTAGTCGGCCCAAGTCGGCCTAGTCGGCTCAAGTCGGCCCATCTAAATTGTTTACAAAAGTGGTCCAAAATGAAAAAAATAGCCCATTTTCTTTAGACATATGCCCTAAAATCACTGTTATCACTTATCAACGACATAATATCAGCGATTCCTGCCCTAAAATCTCTACAAAAGTGACCAGCGACATCAGCGACAGTGGCGGCTTCCTTCTCCGGCGGCCCTGCTGCCTTCTCCGGCGGCCCTGCTTCCTTCTCCGGCGACATCAGCAACAGGTAATTTATTGGACTAAGTGACTAATTATATGATGTAATTGTTAAACATTATTGAATAATATGTTGTGATTGTTGTTTAAATGTTTAATTAGTGTTTGATTGGACTGATTAAGTGATTATAAGTTGATGTTAATGAATAACTAAGTTTCAGTTTGTTACAGACTTACAGTTGGCTGATTTTTTTTTATTATAGTGATTATAGTGTTTTAGTGGACTGATTATATGAATAATATGCCGATTACAGTTGGCCGATTACAGTTTGTTACAAATAAGTTTCAGTTGGCCGATTATAGGTTGTTTCTTACAAATAGTTACATTAGTGAATGCTGTAATTGTATGAATAATATGTCGATTAATTGTTATCAACTCTATATTCCTGAGAAAGCTGTACTGAATTGGTGATTTTAGTGTAGACGTGTAGTTAATTTATGGCATCTATGGAATCAACCGGTAGTAAAGTTCTTAAAAGAAAATCTTAGACTTGTTATTGTTTGAATTTTAAGTACTTAGACTTGTTATGTTATGACTTATATGTAAGTTTAGTTTGAATTTTGAACTACTTTTATCTTTTTAAGTATTATATTGATATGGATGTGTGAGTATATATATATATACACATATTTATAGAAATAAAAAATATACATATAAAATTCCCGATCCGATTAATCCTGAGTAATCTCGAGTAGTCGCTAGTCCCCACCTCACCGGCCGACTAGCGACTAGCGAGTTCTCCAACCTTGGCAGGATCTATACACTGAACAAGGCAAGAACCTTACCCAACCATTCCCCTAACCCCCGACCAGGTAGTCAACATGCTTTTATATAGACCGTAAAAACATGAATGATGCAATCTTTTACTTTATATAGACAGTAAAATAACGCCAAGACACCACTGAAAAATGATAGGAAGAATTCACATTCAACATAAGAAACTAGTTATTAAAGTCATTAATACAAAACCAAATAAAAAGTGCCGAAAGATTAAAAGTCAAAAGTAATACATAAAAGACTTGTCTTCACCTAGTGATGTAAGAGGCTTAACCAAACATGGCCTTTGATTGGCAAGAACCCTTACGATCAATCTTGGATCCCGAGACTACTACACACTCTAAAGATGGATGATGGACGATGGTGGTGGGTGTTGGTGTTGTAGTGGTGGTGGAGTGGTGGCAAAGTGGGAGAGTAGTGGTTTGCCAAGGGATGCCTTTGAAGTGAACCAAGCACCCCTATTTATAACCTGTACAGAACTCTGGTCACGGCCCCGTGTCCAGCGGGCATGCCCCCGTAGCCAGCCTTTTATCTTCCTTCATTAAATGCAAGTGTCAGCAGAGGGTCCCACACGTCCCCGTGTCCAGTGGGCACGGCCCCGTGGTCAGCATCGTATCTGTACTATCAAGATTTTGCAAGATTTTACGTATCTTTGCGTTGACCACGCCCCGTGTCGAGCTGGGCACACCCCCGTGGTGGGTGTAGAAGCTTCTACAGATTTGTCTTTTATGCAGGTACCTGACCACGCCCCCGTGTCCAGCTAGCACGGCCCCGAGGTCAGTCTTCTGTTGTCTTGTTTTTGCTTTGGGGATGCTGCCGAGGGGTCGGGCATATCACGTTTATTTCTTTCCTTTGTATTTATGTTGGTTTTTTGTTGTATATTTGTTCCTTTTGTTTGTTTAAGCTCAATTGGTCCTGTAAATTCAAAAGGAAGACAAAAACACACTTTTTCCAACATTAGTACTAAAAAGGGTTAGTTTTATGTCTCATTTGATGTAATTTATATGTTACATTTTGCACACATCACTTAGTGTGTATAAATTTCCATAATATAAATGTACAACAAGTTGAGACATTGAGGTGTTGTGTCCAATGTTTTGGGGGTTTTTTCAAAAAAAAATATGATGTTTCACTTTAAACCCAAAACTACTTGATTTTGTAGTTTTAACCTAAAAGTTTTTAGTTTTTCCAATTTAACCTCACAACCTTTTTACTTTCAACTTTGATACCCTATGTTTTTCATATTTTGCAAATTTTACGTTTAGATATAAATTTTGCGACTTAACACGACACAATGTGTGTGTGTGGTTCAACGATTTTACGTTTTGTTATATGAAAGATGTTTGTGCATAGTGGGTTTGTACATGATGCTTAATGAGTTTTTTTTGTGCATAGTTGTGTTGTACATGATGCTTAGTGTGTATAAATTCATATATGATAAAAGAAGAAGTTAATGAACAGTGGATTTGTAAATCCAAGCCATCCATTTAGATCTACGGTTGTAATGATATTGCAGGTGGCTCTTATGTGAGTGTACAAGTGTTAAGACACGTGTGTATGTGGCGGTGAACACCTTCATCCACGCATCTCCTACACATCCCACCTGCTGATTATACAAAATCACCTTTTCCACATGTTATTCTTGAAATCCGCTCGCAAAAAAGGTGAGAACCGGAGGAGAGATAGAGGGAGATCGGAGAAGAGATGAGAGAGAGACGACGGGGTTTGTGGATTCCGGCAACGGCGGTGATTCAAACTGCGTTAGGGTTTAGATGGGTCAGACATGATCTTGAATGCTGAAAGTCAGACACGAACCCTAATTTCATACAAGTAATCACTCTCTCTATACCATCTTCGTTTTCATATTTCTCTCTAGAAACCTGAAACCTCATGTATTGAATCTGAACTAAGATGATTTGGGTATGGTGGTTACAGAGGGATTAGACTGGAAGTTCTCTCAGGTGTTCGGTAAACGTGGTTCGGTAAACGTGCTACTGGCGAAGAGGTTTAGCAAGAGTGTGACTTTTCATCTATAGAGCGCTATAATTATAACTTTCAGGTTGGAGGCGAGGTAAGATTTGAACCTGCTTTGATTGATTCATTTGCTTTTGGTTCCGTTTTCATTTTGCCCTTTATTTTTCATTAGTGAATTCAAGGATGAATGGATACCGATGGAAGCAGGGGTAAGTCATGCCAAAAAATCCTTTTTCCTCTAATGAAGATTTCTAGATCCCCTGTAGACCGACTTAATATGCTTGTCCAAACAGCTTTTACGTTGTATTTTATAGTTTTAAGAAGCTAAATATAGCTATGGAAGAGTTGAACCTAATTCTGAGTCGATGGCCATGAGTAATTGGTAAGTCAGTCTGTGGAGTTCTAAATAGATATCTGGTCAAAGTTTTTGGGGGTTTCTAAGCATATCAAGACATTTAGTATTTTAATTCAACAAGATTATACATTGTGTAGTAATGTGCTGATAATAGAAATGTATAAAAAAATTCTCAAAGAAGTAATTAGGATAATAAACCCCATAGTTTGAAATAAAAGGTTATGAAATAAGTATTTGAGAATACAATAAACTCAGTTAAATCGATGGTTAATCTTCTCTGATCGGGTTTTCGACAGAATTGGAGACAATCTTCAAAGCAAAAATCGCAGCATTGCCATGTCCGGGTTTGGGCTTCGATTCTCGGTGAGTGTTCGTTATGTGTTTGGCTGGTGAGTTTCATTCGTGTTCCATCTAACTGTAGATCTATAAATATAGGCTTCGGCTTTGTAATCTGAAATGTAGTTTCATTGCTAATTATCGTCATTTGTTTGTAATTGATTTTTTGATTTTGATGGTTAACCTTGAAATGTTAGTGTCTACGTGTTCGATTGCGTCGACTGTGGAGTACAAATTTCAGCTGAGCCGAGGTATTTAAGTTCTCTTTACTAATTCAATTTCTAATCTGTTTGTAGTAAATGTTAATAGTTAGTTTAAGTGTTAGTTGAATTGTAAAACTTATTTGGATTCAGGTAGAATGTTAGCCAATTGAAGTTGAACTCAATGAGTTAATTGGAATGTAAGTATGTTGTTTTAAAGGTTTTCATGTCATTTCTTATGTTTTTAACTATGTAAGTAACTTTTACTTGATCACAGAATTATAACTATAGACTTGTAAACTGTATCATTTAATTTACACCTACGAACATCACATCACATGCAATTTCAACTGTGACTTTACAGATTTGTCATCAAGCAGATGAAGGCAGGGCATCCACACACTGATGAGAGTTTAACATAGAGCTCAAGCATGAAGCATATTGAAGGCCACCACCACTACCACCACAGCGAGACTTGTCTACAAGGCGGCTTCTTTTCGTTATAGGTATAACTGGCATTGCCATTTTCCATGGGCCGCTTCTCTTTCCGAGAAAACTAGACATCAGTCAAGCTAACTGAAAAGTCAAAGGTCAACCTTGAGATCTTAAGAAGTCTCTCATGTGTCAAAATGTCTAAATATAATTACATGTATGCGTAAGGTCAAAACTCATTACTTTGCGTAAAAACCATAAGCATTATGTATTTATTCTAACTTTTATTGAAACATATTGGTTAATCAACAAAAGTAGAAAGATTTGATTAGCTATTTATTCTAATGGATATCGTTTAATTGTCTTAAATTTAGGTAACGATCTGATGATCTAAGAGAGTAGGAATGAGGCTATATCTGATTATTAATTACGAAACTGGTGGCTCAACTTCTGACTCGCTAGGCATTCTCATCGCTGATTCACTGACTCAGCTCGGAATTGCTTCCAAACATTACAAATGGGAGTAGTAACATAAGACATAAAAAAGCAATGGTCTTTAGTAGATAAACATATTTACGGATGTGAAACTGAATGAAATGGTGGAGTAGGCTTTGTAACTTTAAACTTTTGAGTATAGTGTAATGTTTCATTGTTGTTGTAATCATCTACTCCAGTCCATTGTTGAAGCCTTTGTTTTCTCAAGTAAACGTTATACTGTTGGTTCTCCATTAATTTTTGTTTTTCAACTGAAATTTCAAGGATAATAATAGCTTCTTTATTGATGCTTCCGTTTTTTTTCCTAAGTTGCCCTTATGTGTACGTGCTGTGAATATTATATTTATTGAACGGCATCGAACCCACCCAGGACCTAATGGTCCCTAAGCCTCACACCCCTAAGATGCCACTAGACTATAATGTCATGGACATGTGCTGTGAATTTTTAAGTCCAATCAACTTTCATTTGTTTTAAAGCAACATGTTTTGACCCGTACCCATTTTTGTCAATACTAATTTTGACTCGAACCAAACTAACCCCCTTTTAAAATGACCCGTCTTAACCCCAACCCATTCTGACCCAAATTTATTCTGACCCATTAGCCCGCCTTGCATCTTGCATTTTCTAATACGTCATTGCATATTTAATCGGTTATAATATAATCAAGGTTGCATTGTGTTGGTCGCAGGTTAGAGTGCGTTAAATTATGGGTAACGTGAATTTTACACCAAATAAAGTTTATAGAACGACTCGGTTTAGGGCCGCAACGCGCCCACGGTTTAACACTAGTTTACATAATATAAATTTACAACAAGTTGAGGCATTGAGGTGTTGTACCCCATGTTTTGGGGTTTTTTCAAAAAAAATGATGTTTTACTTTAAACCCAAAACTACTTGATTTTGTAGTTTTAACCCAAAAGTTTTTAGTTTTTCCAATTTAACCTCACAACCTTTTTACTTTCAACTTTGATACCCTATGTTTTTCATATTTTGCAATTTTTTTTGTTTTACATTTAGATAAAAATTTTGCGACTTAACACGGCACAATGTGTGTGTGTGTGTGGTTCAACGATTTTACGTTTTGTTATACGCTTCGTTCTAAATTTTATGAGTTAACATGAGGCAACGTACGTGTGTGGTTCAATGTGTTTACCTCGTCTATTTTTTTCTCGTTTAATAAGTTTGTCACAACGTGCGAGTCCTAAATCGACTTAGTTATTATTTTCTATTTTTATATGTCGGTCTAATTTTTCCACGTTAAGACGCCGCAACTTCAATGTTGGTGGTCGTTGGCTATAGTGTGGCATTGGTGCTATTTGTCACGGTTTTACGCCCCCGCCGCAACGCAGGGAGCTTAATACGATAGGCTATTTATATGGATAAAAGTCATGTAACGTAGTAATTATGATACCATTAATTGTATTGAGATTATTTGGTAAATTACTTATTTGTTTAAGGATAGTAATACAGTCTTAATGGACAAAAACATCTTTAACACATTGTAAATGTGAATCTGATCTACAACATGTCAATTTCGTTGGCCGCATCGCAACGCGCGCGAGTCAATCTTCTAGTTGTAATTAAGATACAACATAAAAAAAAAAGAAATTACAACATCAAATAATTCATTTCTCCTTTCAAAAGCACTCTTTTTAGATTTTTTACACATGTGTAAATATAACAGATTTACACATGCTTACGAATTCACGTAAATTTAAACGTGTAAATTAAATTTCTTACATTGTATTCGAATAATAATAATGATAAGTGTAGAAAAAAATTGAATTTGAATTGTTTTTGACAAAGTTCTCATGGTTTTTTCATTTGTTCTCACGGTTCTCACAATATTTAGTGTTCTCGTTTAAATTTTCCCCTACATATATATTAAGGATAGAGTTATAATACAAAAGACTTTAAAAATAAGAAGTGTAAGAAGTCACTATAGAGTGATAAGTGTCCAAAAAAGATTCAAGTGGGAAAGGTAATTTTGTCAAAGAGAGCATAAAGATTATGCACATGCAAGTCACATGTTATTTCCCCCTCTTTTTTTAAACGTCCGTAACTTTTTTATACGTCATTTGTTTTTTTAAAAAAATTTATACCATAAAATTGAGCGTTTTTTTACCTTTAATATAAGTACCATATTGTTATACTTTATCAAAATTTCAAAAACACAGTTGCGTATTACACAATGGACATAACGTAAAACAAAATGAGTATCAAACTAAAAACACAATGGACAGTAGACTAAACACAATGAGTATCAAACTAAAAACACAATTGATGACAACAGGTAAAAGACACAATGAACAGAAAACTAAAACACAATGGACAACAGACTAAAACATAACGAACAACAGATTAAAACACAATGCACAAAAAAACACAATGGACAATAGATAATGACTAGAACTTATAACACAATGTATAGAAAACCTAAAGAGTAAACTGCCATTTTGGTCTCTGTGGTTTGGACACTTTTGCCGTTTTAGTCCAAATCTCAAACTTTTTAAATCTGGGTCCATGTGGTTTCACTTTTATTGCCATTTTAGTCCAAAATCCAAAACCCCCATATTTTGACTGTTGAAAGCTAGTTGTTTTGTCTTTTTGTGCAGGGGTATTTTTGTCCATCTCAGGTTTATTATAACATATCAATAATTAATATATATATATAGGTAGAGGTTCCTGTAAAAAAAGTTTTTTTGTGAGAAATGTAAGAAAAGAATCTACACCATTAGATATTTGATCTAATGGTTGAGATCATAATGGCAAAATTGTAAATAATCTTTAGTATTAAACATATTAATTTTCTAGATTAAGGGTATATAGGTAAATTTAACATTTTTAAATTAAGAAACTAACATTAATGCACATGTAACTTCCCCCCGTCTTTTTTAAACGTCAATAACTTTTTATACGTAACTTTTTAAAAAAATTACACCTTAATAACGAGCGTTTTTTTATCTTGAATATGAGTACCATATTGCTATACTTATATAGAGAAAAAATATGTTTCGATCAGATGTTTAGTCCATGAATGATGTTATATACTTGCTGAATGGTGTTATATACTTGCTGAATGGTGTTTATGGAGATCTTTTAAAAAAAATCCAGTTCCTATAATTAAGGTGGCGGTTATGGGAAGTTTTTAATAATTGAATTAATGATAAAATTACTTGTTTACCCTTTTGAATTAATTTAGATTTAGGACACATGTCATTTCCACAATATTTCTCACCTTTCTCACACTTTTAACTTTTTTTACAATAACCTTACCCTATATATATAAATGGCAGTAAGCTTCTTCATTATGATGTTCAAGGTTCTTCAACATCACTACCAGAACCTTCTTCATCTTCCCCTAAATCCCAAACCCTAGTTCTCCTACTCAGCCGCCAGACACCACGTTAAGCAACCCGGCATCACCACCAGCATCACCTACCGACCAATTTTGACCCTATACAATATCTTCTCTCTCCACATGCTCCATAACCAGACACCACCATCATCCGGCATCACTACCGACCACCGCTATCCACCACTTGCTGACACCACCCCACTAACCACCACCAGCTAACACCACCCACCACAACCATGATCTCTGGACCACCAGGAACCACCGTATAAACGATATAAACCCACCGGCATCAGCCAACCACCACAAAAAAATGGGCAAAATCAGCCTATCAGCACTATCACCGTCCCCATATCAGAAACCCTTTAAGTAGATCTGATTCATCTTGCCACCACTACTCATACCTAAACCCTAGCCGTTCTCATTAGGCCACTCAGATCTGAGCTCAAAACATAAACCCTAGTCGTCGCCCCTTTTTCTTCGAATACTAAACCCCTATCGTCACCACGCGATTTGCTAGTGGTGATTTGATTTGTAGGTGGTTCGATTTTAGGTGGTGGTTTAGTTTGCAGGTGTGGCGGTGATAGTGGTGGCGGTATCCCTTTGCTTCGCTAAGTTTTGCGGTGGTGGTGGTGGCGGTGACATTCGGCGGCAGGCGGTGGTAGCTGCTACAGGTGGAGGTGGCAAGTGGTGATTGCAGCAAAAGATGGTGGAACATGTGTACTCTGCATAACCAAATGTTGTGAACATCTGCATTTAATAGCAAAAGATGGTGCTAGTTTTTATTTGTTATTGTCGATGAAGATTGATGGTCCGACAATGTTCAGATGGGTGGTTACGGTGGCCATTGGTGGAGTTGTGAGGGTTTTAAAGTTTATTATTAATTTAAATGGTGGGGCCTACTTGTTTTTAATGACAAATCATATTTTTTGGTTTATTTATTTATATTAAGAGTGAGGGTATTTTAGTCATTTCATACGTATTTAACTGAACAAACTAACCTCCATCCACTGTAGGGACTAGGGACTATACGAGTAACAAACGATTAAACCACAGGGAGCATACATGCTATTTTGAAAAGTTGGGGACTAAACATGAAAAAACGTGAAACCGCAGGGACTATCCGGGCAATTAACTCTTATTTTTAATCAATATTGAGTTATAATAAATCTATAATGACTAAAATACCCCTTAGAATAAAGACAAAATATCAGAATTTTAGTTGGGGAATCTGGCCAAATTTAACTTTTGGATTAAAATGGCAATAAAAGTGAAACTACAGGGACCCAGATTTAAAAAGTTTGAGATTTGGACTATAATGGCAAAAGTGCCCAAACCACAGGGACCAAAATGGCAGTTTACTCAAACCTAAATATAACGCTATCTTCATTGTGTCATACATTGTGTTATAAGTTCTGATAAAAACACAATGGACACAACCCAAATTAACAATGTGTTATAAGTTTTGATAATAACACAATGTATAGAAATCTTAGTAAAAAACGTAAGGACCAAACCCAGTTGAAAGATACAATGACCAGAATCTTTAACACAATACAAAGAAAACCTAGTAAAAATGATATTTTTTTATTTTATTTTTATATACTCATATTAAAGATAAAAAAACGCTTGTTATTATGGTGAAATTTTGTTAAAAAAAAACAAATGTCGTATGAAAAAATTGTGGACATTTTAAATTGATGGAGAATTGACATGTACCTTGCATGTACAGAGAGAAAGTCAATAAATGTGAGATTCCCTTTATGTCATTCCATTGTTTTCTTTTCCCTTAAATTAAGGTGCCTCTGTGATGTGTGAGTGACCGAATGTGCTCAGGTTAGTGGTGGAAATTGGGTGGGGGTGGTGGTTGATGGCTGGTGGTGGGTTATGGAAAAGAAAGAGAGAGAGAGAGCGAGCATATGCATGGAGAGGGAGATGAGAGAGAGGAAAGAAATTGTGTGTGGGTGTTTTTTTATATAAATATAATATAGAGTAAATTGCAATTTTACCCCCTGAGGTTAGGGGTGATTGGCACTCTTACCCCCCTAAGGAAATAATTGCAATTTTACCCCCCACTGTTAACTCTTATGTCGCAACATTACCCCCTAAGCTCAATTTTGTTGACTGGTCTGTTGACTTGGTGGTGAAATGACCATTTTACCCTTTTATTTTACCCCCTATGTTTTGTTTACTCTGTAATATTACCCCCTGCCACCACAGCCACCGCCATTCACCACCACAACCACCACTGCCACCTCCAGCCACCACCCTCAACCACCACTGCCACCCCCATTCACCACCACATCCACCACTGCCATCTCCTCTCTCTCTCTAAAAAACCCACCACCCGCTAAGTATCCATCTAAGCTCAATTTAAAGAAAACAGAAAATAGCCAGTTAAATTTGGCTGCTTATTCTATCAATTAACATTTGGCAGCCACATAAATGATCAATTCCTGATAGATGCCTGTTTGGTGGATCATAAATATCCAATATTTATCAAATTATACAACAACTTAGCAACAACACTCTTATTCAAATTCAAAGGAAAACAGGGATCAGGCCATTATCATTTACATTTTACACCAGCACTTCACTCAATTTAGCAAACTAAATCTCTTCACAATATTTACAAGACTTTCTACTTGATTCATTCATTCCCCAAATATACTAGTGGGAGAATAACAAGAATCATCATCATCTAGATTAAAAAAAAAAAGAAAATAAGTAAAAAAAATTGCAAACATCCTCAACTTCAAAAGATTCATTGAACTTCCGCTCTCTTTCTTTCTGTTGATTCATCATCAAGGACTAAAATCAACAGATGAAAAAACAAGTGTCGATTTCACCTCCACGAGTTCCAACCCAGCTTTCGTCTAGGTTATCAACAATTCAGACAGGAAACTTGGATTTACATGTGTAAGCCCTAAAAATCCCCAAATGTGTAGACATAAACATAATCAGAACAAAGAGTTTTACGGAAAATGGAAACAGAAGAAATCCCCAAATGTGTAGACATAAAAATCCCCAAATGTGTAGACATCTCACTTGTTTGTTTGTTCATCCTCTCCGGCGACAGTTGCGGTCATCCTCTCCATCTCCGGGGATGTGCACGCTGTTGATAAATTAATCAGATCCATCTCCGTCTCCGGTCATGCGGTGGTTGTGGTGGTGGTTGTGTGGCGGCGGCAGTTGCGGTTGTTGTGGTGGTGGTTGTGTGGCGGCGGTAGTTGCGGTGGTTGTGGTGGTGAATGGCGGCGGCATGGTGGTGCCTGGCAGCCTGGGCAAGAACTCTGATGATGATAAACCCATTTATCTCTGATGATGGTAGCAAGAACTATATATATAATAACAATAATAATAAAAATAATAATAATAATAAATATAGGGTAAAATTACCAAAATACCCTTACATATAAGGGTCAAACTACCTTTGACTGAGCTTAGGGGGTAATGTTGCGACATAAGAGTTAACAGTGGGGGGTAAAATTGCAATTATTTCCTTAGGGGGGTAAGAGTGCCAATCACCCCTAACCTCAGGGGGTAAAATTGCAATTTACTCTATAATATATTTATATGTAGAATTACTAAATTATCCTTTACTCTTATATATAAATTACCAAAATACCCTCCAATGTAACATAAATTTTTAATAGAGTTAGGGTCATGGAATAAATTAGAGAAAAAGACGTAACATCAAAGAGTAAAATGGTTATTTTTAAAGAATTTAGGCAAAACCATTAAAACGATAAATATCAGAGAAAAAAATGAGAGGTTACTCAAAAAATCAAGTTAAATTGTCAAAAAAAACTAAAAAATAAAAATAAAAAGAGTAATACAAATCACCAAACAAAAACAAATTAGTTATTTGTTGTTTGTCAACAATAATAAAAACAAAATAAAAATTCAAATTTAAAATCATAAAATCACTTTCAATTCTTATAAATAATCACACACATCCACAAAACACTTTCAAACCCCACCCCCCTGCACTCCACTTCCACATCAACACACCAAATGGAAAAGACCACCGTAAAACCCTCACCACCACCATCCCAACCAACCCTAAACCTACCGTGGAAAACACGCCTCCTCCTCTCCATCATCTCCACCGCCACCGACGCCGCCTGCCGGAAAAACGGCACCGTCAACCGCCGTCTCCTCAACCTCGTCGACTTCCGCGCTCCACCATCTTCTAAATCCACCAAAGGCGTCACCTCACACGACGTCGTAATCGATCCCATTCGCAACCTCTGGTTCCGCACCTACATACCTACTAACCACACACACTCCGATCTACCTGTCATCGTCTTCTTCCACGGCGGCGGTTTTGTTTTTCTGGCGCCGGATGTGGTTGCGTACGACGCCGTTTGCAAACGGTTTGCGAGGAAGTTGCCGGCGGTTGTGGTGTCGGTTAATTACCGGCTTGCGCCGGAGCATAGGTATCCGGCGCAACATGAAGATTGTTTTGATGTGTTGAGGTTTTTGGATGATGAAGAGAATGGGTTGAAGGTGAATGTGGATTTGAGAAGGTGTTTTCTTGTTGGTGATAGTGCTGGTGGGAATTTGGCTCATCATGTTACTCAACGAGCGTCTGAGTTTAACTTCCGGCGACTTAAGGTATGCTCCGGCTCGGCTTTTTTAATTTACGAGACTTTAAGTTTAAGTTCGGCTTATTTCAAGCTTGGTTTGTTAATACTCTTTCAAGCTTGAAGCTACATTAGGATCCCAATAACTTATTATGTATTACTTTAGTTATTAAATAAATATAATTGCAAATATAACGTATAATACGCTATTTAATTATTATTTTTTATTATAAATGTAAATATAGTAATAATAATTATATATTAATTAATTAGGAGTGAGGATCATTTCAGAAACCTAAAGATTTAGGGAACTCGCAGAATACCTAATAAACAATCTGTTTATTTACATATTTTTATATTTAGAATAACTTTATCATGTATTATATGTATTTTTTTATCATTACATACATGTTAAATCTTTTTATTTGTAATTATATATATATATATATATATATATATATATATATATATATATATATATATATATATATATATATATATATATATATATAGGAGGCCGCTAGAATGAGAACCACCACGAGTTATGAGAACCACGAGAACCAAGTGCCACGGAGGGGCGTTGACCACGGAATTTTTTTACACCTAGATTCGTATATTTTAAGACCGGGTGTAAAAAAAAATTTTCAAACGGCGCGCCCGAGGGGGTAGTTTTTTACACCCAAAGTTTGGTGTTTTTAATTTTTTTTCTTTTTTCTTTTTTTTTACAAACTTTGGGTGTAAAAAACTACCCCATCGGGCGCGCCGTTTGAATTTTTTTTTTACACCCAGTCTTAAAATATACGGATCTAGGTGTAAAAAAATTTCGTGGTCAACGCCCCTCCGTGGCACTTGGTTCTCGTGGTTCTCATAACTCGTGGTTGTTCTCATTCTAGCGGCTCCCTATATATATATATATATATATATATATATATATATATATGTATGTGTGTGTGTGTTTGTGTATATGATATGTATATGTAAACTAGGATTTTTACATATACGTAATAAGTTATTAGACATATATATAAATTGACTATTAAGCATATGTAAAGTATTCTTAACATGTATGTAATCATAAAAATACATATAATAAATGTTAATCATCATCATCATCATTATACTCAGTAAATCCCACCAATAGAAAAGCTAAGGTAGGGTCTGAGGAGTGTAAGATGTAGACAGCCTTACCTCTACCCCGTAGTAATAGAGAGGCTGCTTCCAGTGAGACCCCCAGCTCAATAGTAGTTTTGCATCAAGCCTTGGACATAAGACACATAACACTCAGCAATTGAGACAAAGACCAATTAGTGCATGTACCCCTTGTCTTTCGGCTATCAACGCCACCACATGATGCATGATTAACCATCCTCCTCTTTCAACGTTATTTTCACGAAATTAGTAAAATAACATTAAAATTAGTGCACTTTCACTTTTGCCCCCTAGCACCCACACATATATACATTATATGCGCATACCGCAAGCGGGGTGCTATATAATAAATGTTAAAAGTGCCCTAAATATAAAAATGTATTTATAAAATGATTGTTTATTATGAGTTCTGTAAGTTATGTAATTATTTAGAGTTTTGAAATGAACACAACCCATAGTTACATAAATAATAGTCTCGTTTGCTTTAAGTCCGAGCTGATATTTGACTTGATAAATGAAGCTTGGACGACGGCTCGTATTTTTGTTGTTTAAACTCGGCTCGAATCAAGCTTTTGGTGAGCTAATCTCGAGAGATCGGTAAAAGAAGCTCGAGCTCGTTTTTTTTAAACTCAGTTCGATTCAAGGTTTTAGTGAGCTATTCTTGAGAGCTCGATAAATGAAGCTCGGGCTTAGACTCGTTCGGCTCGATTCAAGCTTTTAGCAAAACCTCGGGCTTAGGCCATAGGCTTGTTTCTTGTTTAAGCTCTGCTAGATTCGAGCTTTTAGCAAGCTGATCCCGAGTAACTCACAACTGCTTCACAAGCGGTTTGGCTTATTTACACCTAACCGAAACATTAGTTTACTGTTAAACGTTATCCTGAATTGGATTCTGAGTTCATTACTTATCCAAATTGTTGATTCACAAAATCAGTTTTAAAATTTCCATCAATTTGACCATTTTTTTACTCTAATTCTGGTTTGAATCGAGTGAAGGTGATCGGAGTAGTGGCAATTCAACCATTCTTCGGCGGAGAGGACCGAACGGAATCAGAGATCAGACTTGAAGGAACACCGATCGTTTCGCTAAAGCGAACAGACTGGACGTGGAAGGCGTTTTTGCCACAAGGTGAAAAGGTCAACCGGGACCATCCGATCATCAACGTCAGCGGCCCGAATGCAGTGGACATATCAAAAATCGATTTCCCACCGACAATGGTGGTGGTGGCCGGGTTTGATGCTCTACACGACTGGCAAAAGCGGTACTACGAGTGGATGAAGAAATCCGGCAAGGAGGTGTACTTGTATGAGTATCCGACGATGTGCCACGCGTTCTACATTTTCCCGGAGTTGCCGGAATCCCGACAACTTATTGACCAGGTGAAAGAGTTTGTTCGGTCGGTATCGGCATCAGTATCAGCATCGGTATCAGTTCAGTTTTCAGTAGAATAATGTAACAATGTTGGGAAATAATGGACATATGAGATAAATCCCCTTTCTACTACTGCTCATGCATTAAAAGTTGTACCAAATGCATCTTATATGGTACAATTAGTGGGTTATGTTGGATATCCATGTGATCTTTTAACCTAAAAGTGTCTAAAAAAGGCTTGACGTCATGAGTTAAAATTTTATGAAATATAATATTCAATTATATTTATTATCATAGGGGGATGTAATATTGAAATTGAATATGTTGCCCACCACCATCAATATTACCTTTACAATTACTTTTTGTGACATGTCTTTTACGACTAAAAATTAAATAGGTTTGTTGTGGGTAGGGTGAATGTTTGGTGTCTGGCATGTCAAGACATGTTTTTTCTATATTTTACATGTCTTGTAACTTCAAAAGAACATAGAGAGTTCAGAGTAGTCTTCTATTCGAGTTGAGATTCTTTGTAGTTCTATCGTCTTTATCCAATCGGTCTATATATGAGTCTGTAATTGTGCTTTGTATAAAAAGTAGGTGTGACTGGGTTGGCTGGTTTACGTGTTTCGGTTGCTAGGTTCATACTGGTCATGGTTGCAAAAGTCGCTAGGCGCTCCCTAGTCGGTCGACCGGGGAGTTGAGACTACTCGGCCTAGGCGAAGAGTACACGGGGAGTACTCGGACATGCCAAATTATAAAGAAATTAGTTTTCGGAAATTAAATATGTTTCAAATAACATAAATTTACTAATATTTATAACAAAATATGTGAAATTGATATTCATTCTTTAATATGATACGTATAGAAATTGTGTTTTATTTTATTTTAAGTCAAAATTGGCCCAAGTTGACCTATTAGATCCGATTTTGGCCGATGTTAACCGCATTTGATCGATTCCGAGTAATTAGTCGGAGTTGAAGAAAGTCGCCTCGGCAGCCTACCTTGTAGCGACTACTCGGGGAGTACTCGGCCTTGGAGACCTTGTTTTACAACCATGATACTGGTAAATTCAAACCGTGTTTCGGTTGCTAGGTTCATATTGATAAACTCAAACACGGTCGATTGTAATTTGTAAAATACTCAGACAAGTTATAAATTGATTCTAATCAATTTGTAAATAGGTCATGAATGGGTTGATGCCATATAATCGGGACATTATAAAGTTGTAAACAGATTGAATCTAGAGCAGCCAAAATAGTCCTTGAGGTTTGGTCACTTTTAACACTTTAGTTCAAAACTCAATCCTTTTGAATCTGGGTCCTTGTGGTTTCAATTTTGTTGTCATTTTCATCCAAAAACAAAATCTGGTCAAAATTTTCAGTTAAAATCCAGTTTTTTTTTTGTCTTTTTCCTCCTTTTTAATGAAGGGCAGAACGGTCATATTTATTAAATATGTTATAATAAAACGTTAAAAGACTATTTTGCCCTTCATTAAAAAGGAGGAAAAAGAAAAACAAAACTGGATGTTAATTGAAAAATCTAACCAGATTTTGATTTTGAATGAAAATGGCAACAAAACTGAAACCACAAGGACCCAGATTCAAAAGGTTTAAGTTTTAGACTAAAATAGCAAAAGTGACCAAACCTCAGAGACCATTTTGACAGTTTACTCTTGAATCTATTAATAATTATATAATTTTATTTTGTTATTAAAATGGGTTAGATGGATTGACCCTATTAGTATTTTAGAACCCAAACATAGGGTTGTTCACGAACCGAGTCGAGCTATGGCAAAACTCGGGCTCGGCTTGATTAAAAATCGAGCTGGCTCGGCTCGGATTTGAAACCAATCTGGAAATCTAAACGCGGGCTCGGCTTGGTTTTAAACCGAACTGGCTCGGCTCGGCTCGGCTTGTTTTGACTCGATTTTGAAAAGAAAATTAATACACGACTCTCAAAATTCAGTAATCTAAAATATCCTTCAATAATTCAAAAGAACATATCCAAAATAAGCTCAACATAATACATTACAAGCCAAAATTAAGTTTAACAACACAAAATAGGGATGAGCAAATCCCGATCCCGAAAATCCCAATCCCGAAATTCGCCAAAACTGGGTACCAATACTGATACCGAAATATATCGGTACGGTACGGTATCGGTATGGTATCGGTATTTGAAGGTAAAAATCGGTATTTTACCGGTACCGTACCGAATCGGTACCGATCTTGAAAATACAGATACCGAAAATGCCAAAAAGTGGATACCATTTCCGGTACCGAAAAAATTCGGTACAGTATTTTCGGGATCGGGATCGGTATTTGTTACCAAATGCTCATCCCTAGCACAAAACACGTTCTTAATTTCAACAAAATACAGTATAAGTTCATTAACATGATAATTAACCTTTATTACACTTTTAATCACATGTAAATAATAATAAGTTTTTGTGATATATTATAATGTATATAAAAATAAAATAATTAAAAGTAAGACAATCCGAGCTAAGCCGAGCCGATCTGGTATGCGAGCCAATCCAGCTCGTTACGAGCCGAGCCGAGCTAGACTTACTTTCTAACCGAGCCGAGCCTGCTCGGCTCACTTTCAAACTGAGTCACATCGAGCGAATTTTTCCATACTAAATCCGAGCTAGCTCCCAACCGCCAGTTTTTTGAACAGCCCTACCTGAACATAATGGTTGTATTTTGAAATTTAAAGTATAAAAGAAAAAGAATATTGAAAGTGGTCAGTTGATGGAGAAATAAATTGGCCAACTTATTAGAAAGTTGCTAGATGAACCGATTTTATTGGTGGCAGATGAATTCTTAAATATATGAGACAAGATCATACTTTGTATAGCTGTGGAAACGTGTCGTGGCTGTTTTTAGTGATCGAGTTTTGGACGATTGTATTTTCTTTAAATCTAATTAGAAAAAGAAGAATATGACGTTGTTAATAGGTAGAAAACAAGACTGGCAATGGTTATTTTTAGGCATATAAATGTAAATGAATCAAACAAACACGGACATGGCTTTTTGATATTCATTCCTTTAACTTTTTACGAACAAACTAATGAATACAAACACTTAAACGAATGGATTTTGTTATTCATGCTCGTTTGATTAAAAAAATGAACATGTTCGTGTATGTTTGTTTATCAAACCATTTTTCTAAATGAACAATTCATGGACATAAATAGATATGTAGTAAAAATAATCGTATTTCCAAATTAAAGTCAAGATAATACCATGACCATCATAGTTAAATGTTCAAAAGTAAACAAATATAAGGTGGGTTAGGATCAAATATAAATGATAAAATAAATAAGAAGAGTAAGAAGGTTTTCAGTCCATTGATTTTAAATTTGGAGGGTTGAGATTAGTTGTAGGGAAAAGAAGATAATAGAAGGGCAAAAATCCTATATTTATGGATTTTCTCTCTCCACATGCAAGAAACATGCCAATTCGCCAATTGATTTAAAACGTCCATAACTTTTTTCATACGACATTTTTTTAAAAGAGTTAATTACTGTTTACGTCCCTGTGGTTTGTCAAAAGTCACTAATTCAGTCCATTAGTTTAAAAATTGCGAATTCAGTCCCTGTGGTTTCACTTTCGTAACCATTTCAGTCCACCTCGTAACCATTTCAGTCACTGTACTAACAGAATAAATGGATTGAAATGGTTACGAAAGTGAAACCACAGGGACTGAAATGGTTATGAAAGTGAAACCACAGGGACTGAATTCGCAATTTTTAAACTAATGGACTGAAATAGTGATTTTTGACAAACCACATGGACGAAAACAGTAATTAACTATTTTTTTTAAAAATTCACCATAATAACGAGCGTTTTTTTATCTTTAATATGAGTACCATATTATCATATAAAAATAAAATAAAAAAATTATTTTTACTGGGTTTTTTCGCATTGTGTTAAAGGTTCATTTCATTGTGTCTTTTAAGTGGGTTTTGGTCATTACGTTTTAGTAGAGTTTCTATACATTGTGTTATTATCAAAACCTATAACACAATGTTAATTTGGATTCTATCCATTGCGTTTTTATAAGAACCTATAACACAATATATGACACAATGAAGATGGTATTATATCTGGGTTTTCTATAAATTGTGTTATTAGTTCAGGTCATTGTGTTTAATATGTTTTCCATTGTGTTTTAATAATTTGTTCAATTTTTTTTATTATCTTGTTCATTGTGTTTTAGTTTGTTGTGTATTGTGTTTTAGTTTGTTGTGTATTGTGTTTTTAGTTTGTTTTCTATTGTGTTTTCACTGCTCTCAATTGTGTCTTTTATCTGCTGTCATCATTGGCGAAGCTTGACCCCTCGTTTTTTTTTCAAAACCGGGGGTGGGGGTGGGGGTGGGGGGGAAGTATATACTTATAAAATTCTAGACGAAGTTACTGTTCATAACACAACGCATCGAAAAGTTAGGGGGGGGGGGCGCCCCCTCCCGCCCCAAGTAAGCTGCGCCCATGGCTGTCATTAATTGTGTCTTTTATCTGTTGTCATCAGTTGTGTTTTTATTAAGTCTGATATATATTGTGTTATATGTTACCGTCATTGTGTTATACGTTATGGTCATTGTGTTGTTTTCCATTGTGTTTTAATAATTTGTTCAATTTTTTTTATTATCTTGTTCATTGTGTTTTAGTTTGTTGTGTATTCTGTTTTTTGTTTGTTTTCTATTGTGTTTTCACTGCTCTTCATTGTGTCTTTTATCTATTGTCATCAATTGTGTTTTTATTTAGTCTGATATTTATTGTGTTATTTGTTATCGTCATTGTGTTATACATTATGCCCATTGTGTTTTAGTATGTTGTCCATTGTGTATTTATCTGTTTTCATTGATTCTGTTTTTGATCTACTTTACATTGTGTTTTACATCATGTCCATTGTGTAATATGTAACTGGGTTTTTGATTTTTTTTTTAAAATATAACAATATGGTACTCATATTAAAGATAAATAAACGCTCGATTTTATGGTATAACTCTTTTTAAAAACAAATGATGTATAAAAAGGTTACGGACGTTTAAAAATTGGGGGCGGGGAATAGCATGTGACTTGCATGTGCATATTTTCTTTCCTCTTGTAGACAAAATTACTCTTTCCATTTAATTCCTCATATGACACTTGTCACTCTCTGGTAGCTTCTTACCCTTCTTATTTTTAAATCATTTGCATTATAACTCAACCCTAATAAAGGTTTTTCAAATACAAAATATAAATTGATTTATTAATATTAGATATAAATATATTTAAGCCAACAATCAAACAAAACAAACATAAATAAGACAAACAAGCGTTAACGAGTGAATATGATAGACTCTAGATGAATGGGCATAAACAAATGTTTACAAACATAAATGAGCGAATGAGATATGTGTGTTCGTTTATTAATGAACGAATATAAGGAACTTTTCGTCGAATGGTTTATTTTGCTGGCCTAGATATTTTTAGTGTCGCATGGTGTTATAAGATTAAAATTTTAAAAGTGATCTAGTCTATATTAGGTGCCTCATCACTAGTTTACTAATGGGTTTTGGGTTTTTTTTTTAACGGTAAACTTCATTAGAAACACAAACTGTCCAAAACGGGCAGCCGAAACAAGAACTAGGGATGTGCAAAAAACCGAATTAACCGAATCATAACCGAATTAACCGACAAAACCGAACCGAAAAAACCGAAACAAATAAAAAACCGATGGGTCGGTTAATGGTTTTTTTGAAAACCAAAAGTAGCGGGTCGGTTATGGTTATTATTTTTTCCATACCCACCATAACCGAACCGACATGTAATAAATCTTTGTAGGATTTAGGACTTTTCACCATATTTTTTATATTTTATGTTTTTAACCGAAGATTTTTAGTACTTAGAGTTTTTCATATCATTTTGTGGTTTTGGTTGAATGTTTATTTGAATTTATGGAATGTATCATATCACTTTATTTGGATATTCGATAATAATTGGTATTAATATTATAGATTATATGTATTTTTTAATACTATGTAATATACTAATATATACAAATATGCAATAACAATTTATTCCATGTTAAAAAAAATAAGTTATTTTTAGCTAAGCTAAATACACGGTTAACCACCCATAACCGACCCGCTATAACCATCTAAACCGAATAACCATAACCACCATAACC
Source organism: Helianthus tuberosus (assembly GCA_030545235.1). Classification (NCBI taxonomy): domain Eukaryota; kingdom Viridiplantae; phylum Streptophyta; class Magnoliopsida; order Asterales; family Asteraceae; genus Helianthus; species Helianthus tuberosus. The sequence continues at coordinate 21,631,075 of CM060403.1, forward strand.
GATCGGTTATGGTTATCCAATAACCGACATCGCAGTTATGGTTATGGTTTTTGGTCAAAACCGACCCATGCACACCCCTAACAAGAACCATTACATATTTACAAAATTACACCACATCTCCCAAGTCGCATCCTTATGTTTAGATCTGTTAGAAAATCAGAAAAAAACTCAAAGCCTTCAGCTCACTGTAGATCGATTCAACCGAGAACTTTATCTGATTCCTGGTCCTCCATAGCAGCCAACACCCCACCAAAATGATACCATACATCGCCTCCTTCGCCCGATCCGAGATTCTCATCGCTTCTGCTGATTCTAACAAGTCTCTGAACAAGAACACGTATATGATAGGAACCTTACACCACGAGCTAATATGTTGCTAGAGGGTAGACGCCACGTAGCAAGCCGTGAAAATATGATCAATCGAATCATCCCCGAAGCTACTAAACAACACGTAACATCCTCAACCTGAATATTTTTCTTCTCAACGCCAAACATGTAGGGGTTTTCCCATCTCAGCCCGCCAAGCGAAAATTTTACACTTAAACGGCACCCATTTGACCCAACGCATAACATACCTATCCCTTGTGTCGGCACCCATACATAACAACCTTTTAACTGCAGTGACCGAAAACTCCTTTGACCCGCTGCCTATCCAACTTCTTTAAGTGGGATTTGTGATCCTTGTTTATGATCTTAGGCAATCAAGGTTTCTTGTTGGAGTTCATGTATCATCCGATAAGCTCCAAACATATATTAACTATAAATTTTCTTGTTGGGTTACTATTAGGTAATATATACCTAATTTATAATATGATGAATATCATATGAACATCTAATAACTTTTAAAAGTTTATAATATAATGTATATCATCAATTCATCATCACATATTCACCATAAAAGGTCAAAATATCGTTGTAATTACAATAAAATCGAACCCACAAGTTGGTCTTAAAATACACCTATTAAAATCATTTATTATACTTTCTCCATATAACGTATTATACAATATTGTTAATGTTAATTTTAACACATTTAAAAATGTAGGAGTAAATACGTTTGGTATCAGTTTTGGTAATCAGGCCGAAGATCATTTAATGCCACCACCACAGGGCAGGCTACAAGCAAGTGCAGGGTGGGCATGCGTATAGAGTCCAAATCAATATAGGCCCCGAAATTATATATATATATATATATATATAGGAGAAGGATCCGTTAGGAACCACCCTTTATTGCGAGAACTGCGAGAACCAGTGTGAACACAAACAGTAATTCCTAAAAAAAATCTAAAAAACACCAAAAAAAAATTTTAAGAGTAAATTACAAGTTTTGTCCTTTATGTTTGTCCCAAATTGCAGGCGCTGTCATTTGTCTTTAAAATTAATGAGTTTTGTCCTTAATGTTTGCAAATCTTGCAAGTTATGTCCTTTAAGCCAAACTCAGTTAGATTTTTTGGTTAAATCTGATCACCCAGGGGTATTTTAGTCTTTTTACCCTGTTTACTTAGTATTATTAAAAAATTAGATAAAATGATTTAAAAAAATATTATTATTATTATTATTATTATTATTATTATTATTATTATTATTATTATTATATCTTTAACAATTACCACAACCCGTCACCGCCATCTCCACCACCCTCCACCGTCACCGTCATCTCCACCACCCTCCATCGCCACCGTCACCACGGCCACCATCACCACCACCCTCCACCCTTCACCGACATCATCACCACCTTCCACAAAACCCCCTCCAATCCTCTGCCTTCTCTCTCCCTAAATTCCCACTCTCTCTCTTCTCTCCCGTTCTCTGCAGACCCACCACCACCATCGATTAACCCACCGCCACCATCGATTCTTTGTCTTTTTCCTTCACCCACCTCCTCCATCAACACACCACCTCCTCCATCAACACACCCCACCGGAACCCTAACCCCAACCCCAACCTTAACCTTCAACAACCAAAATCAGCAACCAACACCATTAAACCCACCACCCCCACTGGAACCCTAACCCCAAGAACCTGCAAACCACCTAGGATCAAAATAACTTTCAAAAATTGACCAAACGAAAACTTCTGTAGTCCACTTAAAGATATATTTTGTTCAGAAAATGAATAGATCTTGACTTATAAACTTGTTCCAACCTTAATCGATGTCCGTCGTCGAACTAACCCACCACCACATCCACCCTTTCACCTTCACCCATCACCATCACGAGCGCCGCCGTCGAAACCAAATCACATGCCGCCACCGCACCTAACCCACCATCACAAATGTGTGAAGATCTTGAGGCAAGGACGGATGGATATGGTTGAATGAAGGTTTGATTATGGAAAAAAGTGAGAATAAACTGAATCGAACGTATGTGTTGGTTGTTGTTATCGATTGGAGGCCTTAATATAGACAATCTGTAAGTAAATCTGACTGCAATTTCTTCAGGTTGAAGATGAACAGATGATATTATTATGAGAGAGAGGGACTCGCAGTTTTGAGAGAGAGAGGGAGTATATTTCTTTTATTTTTCATCTTATTGCAAACTTGTCCCTAAAAACAAATTGTTTTACATAATAGTCCCTGAAGAGATGAAATGACAACATTACCCTCATGTGCAAGACACATGACCAGATTTAACAAGAAAATCTAACTGGGTTTGGCCTAAAGGACATAACGTGCAAGATTTGCAAACATTAAGGACATAACTCATCAATTTTAAAGACAAAGGACAGCGCCTGCAATTTGGGACAAACATAAAGGACAAAACTTGTAATTTACTCAATTTTTAAAATTTTTTTACTATTTTTTTTTTGAAAAAGCGCTATATTTTGTTAATAAAAAAAATTTCGAGTAACAGTTATCCATGCACATGTGCATATGTATCATTTCTTTGTCAAATTCCGTAATTCATTACAAATATTAGTCAATTGCACTTTCATTTACACTACCACGTGTAATACACTACTTTTTACGTTAACAATATTAGAAATGCACATGTGCATCTATATGTATCAGCATGAAATAAGGTGTTTTGTTACTCTACTTTGAATACACTTTCTCTTTCATCTATCATTCCATCCATAATACACAAACATGCACATGTGCATATGTATCATTTCTTTGACAAATTTCGTAACTCATTACAAATATTAGACAATTGCACTTTCATTTACACTACCATATGTAATACACTACTTTCTACATTACCAATATTAGAAATGCACATGTGCATCTATATGTATCAACATGAAATAAAGTGTTTTGGTACACTACTTTGAATACACTTTCCCCTTCATATATCATACCATCGATAATACACTATCATTACCTCCTACCATCCATAATACAATATCATTACCTCCTACCATCCATAATACAATACTGTTGATGCAACAAATACAAGACCAACGGTAGTAGCTGGGCTGGTTAGGCAAAAGGGTTGAAGGGTTCAACTTTGCCTAACGCAGGTCGTGGGCCCCCCCCCCCCCACGTTTGCAAGACGTGAAAGGAGGTTCACTAGTTTATTTTTGTTATTTGCTAAAGATCCCTCTCTGAATTATATTCAGATTCGGATGAAGGAGCAAATAGAATGTGTGTGTTGGATGTGAAGGAGAGCGACTTGCATAAAGCAAGTACTTGATGTGAATGACCAGAGTTTAAGGAAACAGGCCTGGCCAATAATGTCCCAACTCAGTAAATGAAGTGTCACTTATATAGGAGAAGACATCTCCCAAAGAGGCATTCATTTGACTAGTGTCCTTGCTTGCAGCGAGGGGCTCACCCTTTTGGGGGTTAAAGCCTTTTGACCCCTGGATAATAGCGTGTACTCTGCAGACCTTCGTTGCTTTTGCGGCTGTGGGTTGGTGAAGCAATCCCCGGATGTGACTGGCTACTGTTTTCGTATTACTTTCCCCCACCTCACAGCTTTTTAACCATTGAACCATTTAACCCTTTTAGCGTTTGCATATTTAGTCATTTTATTTAGTCTTGGGCTACCCCCGTCATCAGCCCCCCAAGTCAGAGGTTTTTGGGGAATGGGCTCAAAGACTTCTGACTTTTATACGCGTATTTTATTGCCTAAAGGTTTCAATGGTTCGATGCTTGAAGGCTTGAAGGGTTGTGAGCAGTTAATATTTGCATTTTAAATAACTGACACTTGATTTGATTGATGTATGGCAGTTAATAGGGTGGCGGTTACTGTTTGCCATTATTACCCCTATTGTAGGTTATTTTATATTTACTTATCTCATTTATTTACACAATTTATTTTGAAGAAATCATCAGTTTGCTTCCTTTTTCCTCTCCGGTATTCCCCTTTCTTTCAAAATCAGGTCAGTTCCAATTTGCTTATTTTTTCTTTAGTTGTTCATTGTGATGGGTGCTCGGAAGGATATGGCAAAATCCTTCTCTCGACTGACCCAAGAGGAAGTCGATTTATTTTGTGTAGAATGGGGAATAGGGACAAAGTATAAACCGGTTGCACCGGCTTGCGATAAATCCATCAATGCCTGTCCTTCTGGTATGATTGCCTTGTATTGCCGTCATTTTGAGTTTTCAAACCTTCGTTATCCGTTTTCAAACTTTGTCTTGAATGTATTGGAATATTATCGGGTGTCTTTTGGTCATGTTCATCCCTTGGGCATGGCTAGGGTTTTGCATTTCGAAATTCTGTGCCGGGCCTGTGGGTATGATCCATCTTTGTTGTCCTTCCGTCGCTTTTTCCGGCTTGCTAAGAATGGTGATTGGTTCACCTTTGAAACCAGTCAAGTTGACACTTGCTTAATCTCGTCCATGGTTTCTACACTTGGGGTGTGGAAAGATCGGTTTTTCTGGGTGTCGGAGGAAATTGTCCCTTTCAAACCTGTTTGGAGACACCCAGATGCTGTTCTGAACGAGCCGGAGCCCTCTGATTCCGAGATAAACACTCGCTTCTTAGAAATTCTTAGGGAGTGTCCTTCTAGGCTTCGTCCTTTCCCTGAGCATTTGTTGGTGTTGTTGGGTATAAGTAAGTTGTGGGAAAAGGCTAACCGGGATCCGGTGCTTATTAGAGATGGGAAGGGTATGCATTTATTCTTTTCTTGCTTTTTTGTTCCTTTCTATTTATTTGCTTATGTGCTTTTATACTTGTGTTGTAGCTATGTCTGCCTTGGATTTTATCAAAATCGATGATACTTCTGACGTTGTTTTTGATGATGTTGCTGCTACCCCTGACGAGAATGCGGTTGTTAAGGGTGCCGATTATAGGTTTGAGGGTTCTGGTTATGTCAGTGTTTCGAATGTCAAAGGCTTTACCAAGGTTACTGCGTCCAAAGGTTCTACTCGTCGTTCTCAACGCCATCTGAAGGTTGTTGATCAGCCCTCTGGCTCAGAGCCTATTGACGTTAGTGATGATATTGAGGCATCAGAGGATCAAGCTGTGGATGTTGGTAAAGGAAAGGAAAAGGAGTTGATTGTTTCGAGCAAGAAGAAGAAATTGGTTAAGAAGGGTACCATCTCTGCTATTCAAGGTTCGTCAGGCAAAAGTGTTGAAAGCTTCGAGGGTTCAGAGGATATTTACGTGCCTAATTGGGGGGTTAAGGTTGGTGACAATTTTAAGGATCCTGCTGTGTGTGCTGAAGCCTTGGCTCATTTTTCTCCTCCCGGTGTTCGAGATGCCATATCTGAGATGGAGGGTGATCATCTTATCTCTAGGATGATGCTCAGTTCCTGCAACCTTTCTGCCTTTTTGGCTGAAGGTGTCACTCGTTTTGCTAAGGGGATGCGGGAATATGAGGAGGCCTCCAAGAAGAAGGAGAAAATGAAGGCTTCAATTGCTGCTATGAAGAAGGAAATCGAGAGCTTTTCTGAGAAGGAGTTGGCTTGGAACAAGAAGATTGAGGAGTTAACTAAGAGGCACGATATTGAGATGGGTGATCTTAGGAAGAGCTTTGAAGCTAACTTATTGAAACTGAAGGCTGACCGGGAGGCCTTGGCTGTGCAACAGAAGGCTTTTGCTAAAGAGAAGGATGGCTTGAAGACTTTAGTTGCACAGGCTACTGCAGATAACCAATGGCTCATTGAGCGGGGTTTTCGCCAAGTGGTTACTTATCTGTTACATTCCAAAGAGTTTAACTCTGCTCTTGGTGATGTTTATACTAAACTACTCAATCTGGGAAAACACCAAGGTCTTATTGCAGGTTATAAGCTTCACGAGTCTGGCAACCCTTTGGAGAAATCTCCTCTGTACCGTCCCGAGGCTTCTGACGTCTTTAAGAGTTCCGTGGAGCAAATGGAGAGGTTATCATACCCGTATGTAAGTCAAGTTGCCTCTTGTTATGGTAAACCTCTCTCTGCTTTACAGGAACTGAAGCCGGATGGTTTGAATGAAAAGTTATGCGCTGAACTGCTTGGCTCTCCTTCGAGGAAACGTTCCTTTTCGGGAGATAGTGAAGATACTTTTCCTGGGGAGGTCGATGCTCCGAAGGATGCCAGTTTGGAAGTTTTAGCTGTTGATGATCAAGGTCCGAAGGCTAAGAAGGTTAAGAAGACTAAGAAGGCCAAAGGTAGCATTTCTGGGGCTACTAAGCCTTCTGTTGATGCCTAAAATTCGTAGCTTTCTTAGCAATTTGTTAAAACAATTCCTGGTTTGTAACCCTTAAACAATATTAGGTTTTCAGGGACCCTTAAGGTTCCTTTTGGTTGTGTTGAAGGCCTGTATGGCCGTTTGAACAATGATTAGGCTTGCAAGTTACTAGGACTTGCCGTAACTTATGTTTGGAAGTCTTTTAGGACTTTTCTTTGACATGGTACGATCTTTTAACTTTCTTCCTTATGTTATGTTTTTAGACTTGTGCCTGCTTTCGTTAAGGCAGTCTGTTTGGCTTTAACCTTCCAAGCCTTTTGGCTGTCTGTTAGTAGGTTGAAGCCTTTAGGGTTTCGAGTTGTTACTCGGGTGGCTTGAAGCCTTGAAGGCTTGTTAGTCTTGTGACCTGACTTGGTTTGTATCTTTGTGATTTTTGTCCAAGTGATTTTGTTCTTTTAGATTTTCTTTGTCTTTTTGTAACTTTGTCTTTGTCGAGTTTGTGCTGCCCTTATGTTTTTTATACCTAAAAGGGTTCAGTGCTGCAGACACTTAGCCTTGGTATTTTTAACAAGAAGATATAGCACCTATCCTTTTTATCATTTCTTTGGTTTTCACTTGACTTTTTCAAGCCTGTTTGCGGATTATATTTTTAAGGCTTAGGGAACATTTGGTGTAGGCTGTTCACACCCGTCTATGAGACAATTTTATTTTTTCTTAACAAGTCTCATGGAGTTGTATTGACTTAGGAACTCACCCCTTATATAGGTTCATTTAACCCTTGGACCTATTGAGCGATGTGGCCTGGGAGCTCATCCCCTTACATGGCCCTTGCCATGGAGTTTTTTGCTAGGTTCTCAACCTGATCTTAGGATAGAAAGACAAGTTTGATAAAACAACTTCATTCATTCAAGCAATACTTGCTTTTTACAAAAGGTGTTCATAGTGTTGTTCGAAATACATTTTGATACAAACCAAATTTTCTTGTCTAAACACGGAACCTTTTCAGGGTTTTGCCATTCCAATGCCTTGGAAGCCTTTTGCCTTCTGAATCTGCTAGCTTGTAGGATCCACCCTTGTGTGCTTCGAGGATGGTATATGGACCCTCCCATTTTGGGCCAAGCTTTCCTTGGTTTTCCTTTTTGCTAGCTGCATTGTTTCTGAGGACCAGGTCCCCTGGCTTGAATCGTTCATTCTTGACTTTCTTGTTGTAGTAGGCTTCCATTCGTTGCTTGTATTTGGCTTCTTGGATTGCAGCTTGATCTTGTGCTTCCTATAGGAGTTGTAAATTCAACATGGTCTCTTTTTGGTTTGTTTCGGGATCCATGTTGACGATTCGTTGGGTTACAACTCCTATTTCAGCGGGGATCACAGCCTCGGATCCAAATACCAAGCTATAAGGTGTTTTCTTGTGGCTTGTTTTTTCGGTTGTTCTAATTGCCCATAGGACACTAGGCAATTCTTCAAGCCAGTTGCTTTCGTATCTTCCCAATCTTGTCTTGATGCCTTCCACTATACTTCTATTCGTCCTTTCAACTTGACCATTTGATTGCGGATAAGCCACTGAGCTAAAGACCTGATCGATTTTGTATTCCTTGCACCAAATGCTGAAAGGCTTCTTGTAACACCCTTAATATTTGAACGGAATATAATTAATAATTATATTAATTTAGGTACAAATCAGAGTTTACAAAAACTTTTACATGTTTTAAGGACCATACATACTTGTTGTAAATACCAAAACATTGTACAATAGTGCATAACAAGTTAAAAGTTAACCCATGCTAGTAAACTAACCACTAGTTTAAGGGATTTAAAACATGATTAACAAAAGCATTTACAACATAATAAAGTTCTAGACATAGTTATATTTAGTGCGGAAGCTTCAAAATGCGTGTTCGGTTCTTGACAACATACTTGATCACCATCCGGGAGAAACTCATCCATACCTAGGGTCAAACACTAAATACATTAGTTTTGACATTAATTCATTACGTATAATGGATTCTAACAACACAAAGTAACAAACAAAATATGAATTTTCTGGGTTCCACCGTAACTTACGGTATCACCGTAAGTTACGGTGGACCTGGAATGTCCCTGGTTCTGCCGTAAAGCAGGGGCTTCTCACCGTATCATTTTAATCTCCACCGTAAATTACGGTGGAACCGTAATTTACGGTGGACTCTGCATTCTTGCCCTTTAATTATTTTCCAACTTTTAAAGATCATAACTTTTTACTCGCTTGTCCGTTTTAGCCGATTCTTTTTCCTACGAGTCCGTAATACAATTACAGATTCAACCATGTAAATTTTACATCGCGAAAACCGAGATACTGACAATCGGTTCACAATTTCCTTGTCTCAATTATCCAACCCATTAGTGAAAAGGCATAGCACCTCATCTCCATTCTTAAAACCTTTTAGACATAATTACCCAAATTCTCGGGCTCATATATTTAGTGTAATCGCGCCATTCCATGGCTTTGCGTTCCCTTAGGACTAATTACTTGTGTCTTCGAAATTCAAGCATTCCGTTTCAAACGACACTTTCATAGAGCTTCTATTGTTTGACCCGATATCCCGGTTCTTATTCTTAAAATTTATATAACCAATTTAATAGCGTGGTACAATCCACCAATTAACGAAATATGAGACTCTCAAGTCTCTATTCTCATGATTCTTTTTATAAAAGCATCTTTTGACCCGTTTGGCTATTTAGTGATAACTATCACTTTGTTGACATGCCAAACTAAATTTCCAAGTCCTTATTTTGACCCGTTTAATGGTCGAGTGTACTTCGTCACTTTAACGACACATCAAACGCATCCTTTACACTACAACATCAATTACATATCAACCAAAGCATTTAAGCATAATTTAACGGGACTAAAGCCACGTACCTTTAAAGCACACCTTTTCCGCGGGTATCACTTCCGGCGTGTCCACTTGACGTTCCGGATTCCTTGCCTAAAGAGTTCAATTCATAACAAGATTAGAACTCTTTCATAAGCTTCAACGCATTAGTTCATAACATATGCAAATCTGCGTTTTTAGCAATCTTTAACATTTTAACCCTCATTTAGGCGTTTTATCGAACACCTTGCGGGTCGGATTTCTACATGATCTAAACCAAGTTCATAACTTGAAATTATCACTCAAATTAACTTCAATTAGACAATATACACATATTTTAACATCAACAATTTCAGAGATTATCTCACAATTTCAGTTTTCACTAGAACAAGAGTCTTAATCCTAGTGTTTATCAAGTTCTACTAACTTACTAATCACCCACTATAGTGATTTTGATCCTTACAACTAACATGCAAGGTTTTGACAAGAAATCATCTAGGGTTTGTCCCTAGACTTCACATTACTTCCAATTTCATATTTTACAACACATAATCAAGCTCAACCTTCGATTTCAATCACATGCAAGAATTTGAGTTGTATCAAAACAACCTAATTTGACATACCTTATGACCTCCTTGACGAGGAGATCACGATTCTATGTTCAGATTTCGATTACAACATGATTTGAGCCTTCAATTGAGAGTTTTAGTAGATGTTAGGGTTTTGGAGGTGTGGGTGTCGCCCCCTTCCTGCTGTTGATCGACCAGAACCTCAGTTTGAGGTGTTTGGTTTGTTTTATTATTAAAAATAATAACAATAGTTTCAAGATTATCAACATTGGTCCCTCCACTTTGTTTAATATTTAGTTTTGGTTAATCTAACCTTATTTCTAGTTATCCATAGACTCATAGTTAACTAGGTTATAATTTCCTAGTTAGATAAATTCTTGTTTATTTAAACTTTATAATTTTAAATATAAAGTTTTGTATTTTCGGGATGTTACAAGTCCACCCCCCTTAAAAAGGGTTTCGTCCCCGAAACCGTAATACGTACCAAATAGTTTAGGGTAGAGCCGTTGCATCTCTTCTTCGGATTCCCACGTGGTATCCGCACCCTTCTTATGCTCCCATTTAACCTTCACTTGGTTAATTACTTTGTTCCTCAGACTCTTATCTTTTCGATCTAAAATTGCAATTGGCCTCACTGCATAGTTGAGGCTGTTATCCACCTCGATATCATCATAGCAGATGCGAGCAGTTTCGTCTGCTAAGCATTTTCGGAGATGTGACACATGGAATGTGCTATGAATTCCACTCAACTCTTCGGGTAGTTCAAGGCGATATGCTACCTTACCAACCCGCTCAGTGATTCTGAATGGCCCAATGAACCTCGGACTCAACTTTCCTCTTTTTCTGAACCGTATAATTCCTTTCCATGGCGATACTTTTAGCATTACTTTATCGCCAACTTGAAATTCAATTGGTCTGTTCCGTTTATCTGCGTACGCTTTTTGTCGAGCCTGAGCCGCCTTTAGGTTAGCTCGGACCAAGTCAATCTTCTCATTCGTATTCCGGATTATGTCAGTAGGAGCTAGTCCTCGTGGACCCACTTCTCCCCAACATACCGGGGTTCGACACTTTCTTCCATATAACATTTCGTAAGGAGCCATTTTAATGCTCGTGTGATAGCTGTTGTTATATGAGAACTCGACCAAGGGTAGATAGACATCCCAACTACCCCCGAAGTCGATAATGCAAGCCCGCAACATATCTTCCAACGTTTGTATCGTTCTCTCACTTTGCCCATCCGTTTGTGGATGGTAAGCAGTGCTAATGAACAATTTAGTTCCCATTTGTTCTTGGAATTCGTGCCAAAATTTTGAAGTAAACCGAGTATCTCTGTCTGATACAATGGATATCGGCACTCCATGACGTGCTATTATTTAATTGGTGTACACTTCCGACATCTTTTCGGATGTATAAGTCTCACGAATCGGAATAAAGTGAGCACTTTTTATCAATCTATCCACAACTACCCATATAGCATCAAACCCGCGATTGGTTTTGGGCAATTTGGTTAACAAATCCATCGTGATTTGTTCCCATTTCCAAACTGGGATATCCAGCGGTTGCAACTTACCATACGGCTTTTGGTGCTCCGCTTTGACTTGTAAACAAGTCAAACACTTTTCCACATATTTCACAATATCTCTTTTCATTCCGGGCCACCAATAGTTTTGTTTTAAGTCATTATACATTTTGGTCGCCCCCGGATGAATTGAATAATGAGATTTATGGACCTCGTCAAGTAGACGCACCTTGGCCCCACACGTGTTTGGAACCCAAATTCTCCCAAATCGAGTTTTCAATCCTTGGTTATTATCCTCCAGGTCTTTTAGCTGCCCAACTATCCTTTCCTTCTTCACATTTTCTTCCTTGATTGCTTCAATTTGAGATTTTCGGATTTGTTCAAGCAAACCCGATGTCACAATTAGTTGCATCGATCGTACTCGAATAGGCGTATAATCTGTGTTTCGGCTCAACGCGTCCGCCACTACATTAGCCTTCCCGGGGTGGTAATGTATTTCACAATCAAAGTCTTTGACAGTTTCTAACCACCGCCTCTGCCTCATATTTAATTCCTTCTGATTGAAGAAATACTTTAAGCTTTTGTGGTCGGTAAAGATAGTGCACTTTACTCCATACAAGTAATGCCTCCATATCTTCAAGGCAAACACCACTGCTGCCAACTCGAGGTCATGGGTAGGATATCTCTTCTCATGAGTCTTTAGCTGCCTCGAGGCATAGGCTATAACCTTGCCCCGCTGCATCAAAACGCAGCCAAGTCCCGAATGCGATGCATCCGAGTAAACTACCATATCCTCCGTTCCGTCCGGTAATGTCAATACCGGTGCATGGGTCAATTTTTCCTTGAGCGTTTGGAACGCCCTTTCTTGATCCTCGGCCCAAATAAACTTTTCATCCTTACGGGTTAGTTTGGTCAACGGCGTAGCAATTTTGGAGAAATCTTGTATGAATCTCCGATAATAACCCGCAAGCCCTAAGAAGCTTTTGATTTCCGAAGGATTCTTCGGTGGAGTCCATCTTGACACAGCTTCTATCTTTGAAGGATCTACTAACACCCCGTTTGCACTAATGATGTGCCCAAGAAATTGCACCTCTCGTAACCAGAAGGCACATTTTGAGAATTTTGCATACAATTTCTCTTTCCTGAGCGTCTCCAACACTTCACGCAAATGACTTGCGTGTTCTGCTTCATTCTTGGAGTATATCAAGATGTCATCAATGAACACTATCACTGACTTGTCTAGCATGGGTTTGCAAACCCGGTTCATGAGATCCATGAAAGCCGCGGGTGCATTAGTTAACCCAAAGGACATCACGAGAAACTCGTAATGTCCGTACCGTGTACGAAAAGCCGTTTTCGGTACATCTTCATCTCTGACTTTCAACTGATGATACCCCGATCTGAGGTCGATTTTTTAGAACCAACTTGCACCTTGTAATTGGTCAAATAGGTCATCAATTCTTGGAAGCGGATATCGATTCTTTACCGTGAGTTTATTCAACTCCCGGTAGTCAATGCACATACGCATGCTCCCGTCCTTCTTTCTTACGAATAATACTGGTGCACCCCATGGAGACACACTTGGCCGAATAAATCCCTTGTCAAGTAAATCTTGGATTTGGGACATCAATTCTTGCAATTCTGATGGCAGCGAGCCGATACGGTGCCTTGGCCACAGGTTTCGCGCCCGGAACCAATTCAATTCCGAACTCTACCTCCCGTTCCGGCGGCATTCCCGGTAAATCTTCCGGAAATACATCAGCGTATTCGCGTACCACTGGTACGTCCTCAATCTTCGGCGTCTCTTTATCGGGTTCATTTGCGTAAATCATAAACGCTTTACATCCGCGCCTCATAAGCTTATGAGCTTTTAGTATTGAGCACATAACGGGACTGCCCCCTTTTTCGTCATAAATGGTGACTTGTTTTCCGCTTGGAGATGTCAATTTTATCTCCTTGCGGAAACATATCACTTCTGCATGATGTCGAGATAACCAATCCATCCCGACCACTACTTGGAATTCTCCCATTGACATAGGGATCAAATCTATTAAATATTCCTCATCATCAATGTTTATTTTGCAGTCTCGACATATATCACATACAAGGAAACTTTTGTTATCACCTATTTCTACCTCTAATGGCATAGGCAATTTCGTTAGTACAAAAGAAGGATGTCGAATAAATCCATGTGAAACAAAGGATTTATTCGCACCCGTATCAAATAACACATGTGCAGGGATCGAGTTTATAGCAAATATACCTGAAACCACATCGGGTTCCACCTTTGCTTCGGCTGCCGTTAACTGGAAGGATCTTGCTTTTGCTCTTGGTGTCTCGATACGTGTATCCTTGTCATCTTTCTTCCCGATCAATTCCGGACACTCCGATTTCTTGTGACCCGGCTGATAACATTTGTAACACACCGACACCTTCCCCGAGCACAACGCAGCCGTGTGCCCGGTTTTCCCACAAATAGGACACGGCTTGTCCTTAAACCGGCACTCACCCTTGTGCCCTTTCCCGCATATCTTGCAGCTTGATGACCCACTTTTTCCTTCTTGTTTCTATGAGGATTCGTTCGGACGTGCCTTTTTCGTTGGGCTTGGGTTGACTACCTGTGCCCTTCTTTCGCCTCTTTCTATTTGTTTCTTCAACTCTATCTCCCGTTCCCGAGCAACGTTAATAATTTCGGTGAGAGTCTCATACTTCGAAGGAGTCATAAACTCCCTATACTCGGCGCTCAACATATTATAATAATAATATATTTTCTGTTCTTCGTTCGTTATGAGATCATCACAAAACTTCATTTTATCCATGAACGTTCCCGTGATTTTGTCGATAGATTCACCCTTATGTCGAAGCTGCATAAATTCTTCCTTGATTTTGTTTATGATTGCCTTGGGACTATGATGTTTAAGAAACGGCGTCTTAAACTCGTCCCATGTCATAGCCTTAGCCGCTTCACTTCCGATCTCTTTCTTCTTGTTATCCCACCAATCTTTCGCCTGACCCCTTAACTGACCCGTGCCATAAGCCACGAAGTCATCCTCATCGCAATGGGTCCTTTCAAATACTCCCTCCATATCACTTAGCCACCGTTGGCATATTATCGGGTCAACCTCCCCATTGTAGATTGGCGGTTTACACACCATGAACTCTTTATAAGAACAAGATTTTCGTCCTCCCGACTTCTCCTTTGCTAAATTGGTATTATCCTCCAATTTCTTGATCCTTTCTTCCACCACTGATAATACCATGTTTTGGATTTTGTCGATAAAACCCGACAAACTGTTTTCGATTGCTTTTCCTACCTCCTCAGCAATCACTTCTCTCGTTTGCTCGGTAACTCTTGGCACCGCATCATCATTACCTTTATCCGTCATCTTTAACTGAAATGTTTACATTAAGCGTTAACATTTCATTTATGACGTATGATTTATTCACTTCGGTTTGTTCAAGTTCATAACTTGTTTTTACCGTTCTTATTTAATGCACTTTCCGGGTTTGAGTGTGTTAACACACTCTTCCCATGCATTTCCATTCATTACTTCCCTTTTTATACTTAGTAACTCTACTTTAAAACAATTAACTCTTACCGGATGTTTGATCAAGCTTGAACCGAACACTTGTTAACAACCTTGGGCTCTGATTACCAACTTGTAACACCCTTAATATTTGAACGGAATATAATTAATAATTATATTAATTTAGGTACAAATCAGAGTTTACAAAAACTTTTACATGTTTTAAGGACCATACATACTTGTTGTAAATACCAAAACATTGTACAATAGTGCATAACAAGTTAAAAGTTAACCCATGCTAGTAAACTAACCACTAGTTTAAGGGATTTAAAACATGATTAACAAAAGCATTTACAACATAATAAAGTTCTAGACATAGTTATATTTAGTGCGGAAGCTTCAAAATGCGTGTTCGGTTCTTGACAACATACTTGATCACCATCCGGGAGAAACTCATCCATACCTAGGGTCAAACACTAAATACATTAGTTTTGACATTAATTCATTACGTATAATGGATTCTAACAACACAAAGTAACAAACAAAATATGAATTTTCTGGGTTCCACCGTAACTTACGGTATCACCGTAAGTTACGGTGGACCTGGAATGTCCCTGGTTCTGCCGTAAAGCAGGGGCTTCTCACCGTATCATTTTAATCTCCACCGTAAATTACGGTGGAACCGTAATTTACGGTGGACTCTGCATTCTTGCCCTTTAATTATTTTCCAACTTTTAAAGATCATAACTTTTTACTCGCTTGTCCGTTTTAGCCGATTCTTTTTCCTACGAGTCCGTAATACAATTACGGATTCAACCATGTAAATTTTACATCGCGAAAATGTAACACCCCGAAAACGGCTTTGGTAATCAAACCACGTTAATAGTAAAGACGGGTAAAATACCTTTAGTGGTAAAAATTTACCCGGTAAATATTAGGATTTAAATAATTAATCCTAATAATAAATAAAAAGTGAATAAAAGCTTTTAAGAAATAAAAGCTTAGAAGGCCCGAGTTAACGGGACCTAAAATAAACTTAGTCATAAATATTCCCGAACCCGCTAAGTTAACTAGGAATATTTAACCTAGTTAATAAGTGGGAAAATTGTTAAAAGAAATAAGTAGGTTGTGGCCTACTTAATAACGAACCAAACATGAGGGGTTAAAGCGGGATAACTAGAAAAGTTATTTAATAAAAACAAACACAAACACACACACACACAGTGTGTGTTCTAGATCGAGCTCAGGGGCGACCAAGAAGGGTCAAACCCTAATCAACACAATTTCATCAAATTGAAGGGGCAAATCAAGTCCAAATCAAAATCCGAGTATGAATTAGTGATCTCCATTGAAAAAGGAGTCATGAGGTATGTAAATTTCTTAAGAAATCTCTAGTTGAAATTCTGAGCAAACCTAGAGAACTCGAATCTGAACTTGCATGTTTGTTGTTTGGATGAAATTAGTGATGAAACTATGTCTAGGAGTAAACCCTAGTCATGTACTTGTTGAATTGATGTTCATGGTTGTGAATCCATGATCATACACTCATGTGTCAAGTGGGTTTTGATTATGTAGTAAATATGATGATGTACACATGTTTAAAAACATCATAGTTGCTAGTAGGAACAAGATACTTGAACAATTTGCAAGTTTGAGTAATTGATCATAAGTGATAGTGGTGATTCTTGATGTTAATCTTGGTAAAAATAACTAGTTAGGAACTAGTTAGTAAATATGTAAAATCATGCACATTAGGTGTTTGTTAAAATGCCTAAATGAGAACTAAGTGTTGATAATGTGCCTAATTGAGTCTTGTGAACTTGATAGTGGAATCATATGTGTTAATTGGTGATTTGACTTTTAAATAGTAAACCGACCATTAATAAGATCGAATGGTAATTGTGATAGAAAATATGTAAGATGGAATAGTCATAATTAATGATGACTAATATAACCGTCTTACGAATTATGATGATAGTTTGACGCTTGACAAGCTAGGTGGAGGCTTGGAAAGGAAGCGGGTCAAACGAAGCAAGAATGGCGGAAAAGCATAATTCGGATGCAAGGTAAGTATAGCTTACACTAGTCTTAAATTGTGGAATGTTTTCTTATCATATAAATTATGAATGAGATATCTAAACAATTGAAATATGATGTTCCGTCGTGTAGTCGAACGGAACAAGAAAATCAAAGATGATAGAAACCATAATAATGGTTAAAAAGAAGTAAATCGATAAATTGGTCATATTATGTCGAAAGAAATACACGGTTTATATTTAAAATTACCGTACGGTGTTAAACGGGAAGAGTCATGTAGAGGAGATGATAATAAATATCATTTCGCAAAGATAAATGGTCAATTCGGCCAAACGGGTCAAAAGGTGTAGACAACACCTTTTGACTATATAGACTAATGATTTTTTTGTCGAGTCATATGCTTACAGGAATAGATATCCAATGGATATTCGCATCGTTCTTAATTAGCGAATATAAAACAAGGTATTAAAATCGGGTCTATTTGTTGATCCGAGCCAGGTACGCTTATTTATGATGTATGTAAAAGTGCTAATTTGGTCGAATAATTGGTGATAGCCCTTCATTGTAAAAGAAGGACCAAAATCGACCAAAACGCCCTTGTAGGCTAAATTGAACAAACAACTCTTAGAGGTTGTTTGGAAAGGAGTCTTATGATTAAACAAAAGTTTAGAACGAGTACGGGTAGTGAAAGATGTAATTCTTGGGCCAAAAGACTCCATATGAGTCTTTGCCGTAAAATGATATTTCAAGAGGTATAAATTCAGAACACATAGATATCTACTTTAAATCCAACACACATTTAGTTGTGATGGAAGAGTACTAGATAAGAGATATAGGTTACAACGCTAGATTAGAATGAAAGCGAAATTGAGCTTAAAAGTGCTTAAAATATCCTTAACGGGTCAAAATAAGCATACTAGTGAAAACGGGTTTAATTTGTGTAATAAACCTATGATTAGAACCTAATATGGTATATCACAATTATTTGATGAAGTGTATGAAATATAGGAATCAAATAAATACGTTTGTTTGATAAAATGCATAACCGGGTCAAAATTTGGTATAAAGGGTAATAAGCCGAAGACTTAGAAGTCTTAAATTTTGTTAAGCCGAATGTCGGATTTTAACTCCAAATGATGGAGAATCAAATTACAAACACGTAGGAAGAAACGGTAGGCTAAACGGACAAGCGGTTTGAAAGATACGGAAGATTTCGTGTCAAATTACGGCAAAAATGGAAAACTGGATGCAGGGTCCACCGTAAATTACGGTGCCACCGTAATTTACGGTGGAGATGAAAAGCCTTACGGTGGCCCCCTACTGGTTTACGGTAGGGGCATGTAAAACCAGTGGCCACCGTAAATTACGGTGCCACCGTAATTTACGGTGGAGGTCAGGTTGAAATTTTTGTTTTTGTTATCAATTGTTTCTCGGACTCGTTTAGACACGTTTTAAGTCCTGTATGACTAAAGCATTTCATGTTTATGAAATGTAGGTACACCTTGGATGCCGGAAGACGATCAAGCTCAACGAAGAACCGAACACGATATAGATACACGCTTCCGCACTTTGCCATGTTGTAAATCACCTAGGGTCAAAACCATTAAAACATTAGTTTTGACTTTGATACATAAGGATTAAACATATGATCACGTGATGTAGAATAACTCATGATTTGTAAAAGTTTTAATAAACCCGTATTTTTATAGCATGTGTAGTCTTAACTACACATCTAATCGTTGGTAATTACATACAAAATCGTAAATTAGTAACTAGGGTGTTACAAGTTGGTATCAGAGCCTTGGTTTAAGAGATCCGAGTATGGTGGGGAGGAACCTTGCTTGGACTTAAACCTTATGCTCTTGACAAAGAATAGTGTTCGGTTCGAGGCTTGATCGCAAATCCGGTAAGTACAAGTACGTTAATAGTTAGTATGCTAAAGTGTTGTAAACAACACATAGAGCTATCGTGTGGTATATGTTACCCCAGTTTAAATGATTGATATGGTTGACGAAAATACGCGCGTTGACGCGTATAGTAGAAAAAGCCTTGTATTATAATACAGGCGATTATTAAAGTTGACATTACTAACTCTTGTGAATGTTTTAATTGAAGGACACTCGCGTCTGAAGATGACGGGAGTTGAACGAATTATGGATATGATGATGGAACGGTACGAGGTATGACAGGAAGAGCATACTCATCAAGGACCAAAATCGCGTAACGGTCGCGAACAAGGTTAATAGCAAGGAACGCCCGTAGGGGCAAACATTACAAGGTGCACATTTTAAATAATCGCACAATTAGCAATATGCAACAAACACGTAGAGAATGATCGTTGCATGGGTAAATTAGAAACTTGGAAAGCCTGAACAGAAATACATATCCAGGATATAATTTCCAAGAAAACTGAATAGAGGCGTTACTTACATAGGGCGTGATGTGAAAACTATAAAAAGGTCGTGTACGTCATGTGTTAAATCGCTTACTCTGGCCAAGTAAGTAGTGGCATATGATACCACGAGTTTCTTATAGCGGACACATTTACATCCGATGCAGTAAGGGCGGAGTAAATGGGACTAATTAAAAAGTACCCAAATGAATCAGATAAGCAAAATATTTGATAATAATGTAAATGCACAACCGAGTGACTGAAGCGTATTACATCAGGATAATGAGCCCGAGCGAAGGGACAAAGAAGCATGTAAAATGATTTAGACAAGTATTGGGAAGGAGTGTACTTACACTCGAACCCATAAAACGCAAGCATGTAAAATGATTTAGACAAGTATTGGGAAGGAGTGTACTTACACTCGAACCCATAAAACGCAAGCATGTAAAATGATTTAGACAAGTATTGGGAGGGAGTGTACTTACACTCGAACCCATAAAACGCAAGCAAGTAAAATGATTTAGACAAGTATTGGGAGGGAGTGTACTTACACTCGAACCCATAAAACGCAAGCAAGTAAAATGATTTAGACAAGCAATGGGAGGGAGTGTGCTTACACTCGAACCTAGAAAACGCAAACATGAAAAATGATTTAGACAAGCAATGGGATGGAGTGTACTTGCACTCGAACCCGGAAAATGCAAATATGTCCCTTAACGGGTCATTTTTGTAAAACGTCGAACTTAAAGACAAAGTCAGAATATAAAAATGAAGCGAGGTCTTAATGCATACCGGGAGGATTGCAATAATAACGACTTTGGTAAAACACCCGGTTGATGGGTAAGAATTAAACACATGCGTAAACCGAGAAACGAGAACATGAATTTAAAGTCAAAAGACTCGGATTATGAGTTATGACTAAAAGACCATAAAAATTTCGTAAACAGAAATTCTGATAATTATATTAAACTATTTTGAGATTGAACGGGTTGAATAAAGTATAATGCTTGAAGGCATAAGTAAGCGCAAGCCGGATAACGGTAAGCTTGAGACAAATGAATTTCAAACGTAAAAAGAGTGCTTTGACACCAAATATATATTTTAATAAGACACGAGTAAAAAGAGTGATCTACGGGATCAACATAACCTTTAGGGTTATAAACAAATGAGAGATATACGGACTAAAACGACCCATGGGTCATGATTAGAAAGAAGTTATAAGGACTTCGCCTTAAAGAGGTGAATGTCTAATCAAAAATAGCCCGTAAGGCTAAGTGATAAAACCTACGGGTTAGATGGAATAAAGCGAGGAAATCAGTTAAGAATCCCCGCATAAAAACTAAGACTGTAAAGGATTAAATTACGGACTGTCAATCTCCCAGTATGGATGATTGACACAGGTTAAAGAAAAGATCCTAAAACTAAAACTTCGGTTTTAGTAAGAAGTAATGTTTTTACAAACATAAATTCTGATAAGAATTTAAATAGTAAGCATGAAAGATACAAGTCTTGACACTGATAGGCGCAAGATGATATATTCGAAAAGTGATATTCTCAAAAATGAAAGGTTGATATAAATTAAACATGATGTAACACAATCACGGTCAAGAAATATAATGTGAAGTAGAATCACAATATAACCAAGCAAGCGGTAAAAAGGAACTGGACAAATAAGTCTAGTTAATGAAACCGGTTAAAGTCAGCAATTTAAGTTAAGAAATTTGGTTCGCTTGTAAACGGTAAATTCGGTATAACTAAACCGAATAAGTAAATTTGAAAATAAAAGGAATTGTTGCTAGAAGTGAAAGATTTCACTAGAAACCTTTAAACGGGTCAAAGTAATGGATTCATAAAGAATTCGATAGTATATGAAAGCGAGGAATATCGCTAAGTTAATTAAACTAGTGGAAATAACGAGATTACGTTATTTCCAGTCGCATTATGTCATGTAAGATACGTAGATGATTAATAACCAAAAGAATATTACCATACTTTTCTGGTAATACTAACAATCGGTTAAGATATGAGAAATGCTTAATTGATTATCGAGAGCAAATACATGGAGTTGAACTCGATAAATTAAGTAAGAAAAGGTTTCGAGGACGAAACCTCTTTAAGGGGGGTAGACTTGTAACACCCCGAAAACGGCTTTGGTAATCAAACCACGTTAATAGTAAAGACGGGTAAAATACCTTTAGTGGTAAAAATTTACCCGGTAAATATTAGGATTTAAATAATTAATCCTAATAATAAATAAAAAGTGAATAAAAGCTTTTAAGAAATAAAAGCTTAGAAGGCTCGAGTTAACGGGACCTAAAATAAACTTAGTCATAAATATTCCCGAACCCGCTAAGTTAACTAGGAATATTTAACCTAGTTAATAAGTGGGAAAATTGTTAAAAGAAATAAGTAGGTTGTGGCCTACTTAATAACGAACCAAACATGAGGGGTTAAAGCGGGATAACTAGAAAAGTTATTTAATAAAAACAAACACAAACACACACACACACAGTGTGTGTTCTGGATCGAGCTCAGGGGCGACCAAGAAGGGTCAAACCCTAATCAACACAATTTCATCAAATTGAAGGGGCAAATCAAGTCCAAATCAAAATCCGAGTATGAATTAGTGATCTCCATTGAAAAAGGAGTCATGAGGTATGTAAATTTCTTAAGAAATCTCTAGTTGAAATTCTGAGCAAACCTAGAGAACTCGAATCTGAACTTGCATGTTTGTTGTTTGGATGAAATTAGTGATGAAACTATGTCTAGGAGTAAACCCTAGTCATGTACTTGTTGAATTGATGTTCATGGTTGTGAATCCATGATCATACACTCATGTGTCAAGTGGGTTTTGATTATGTAGTAAAGATGATGATGTACACATGTTTAAAAACATCATAGTTGCTAGTAGGAACAAGATACTTGAACAATTTGCAAGTTTGAGTAATTGATCATAAGTGATAGTGGTGATTCTTGATGTTAATCTTGGTAAAAATAACTAGTTAGGAACTAGTTAGTAAATATGTAAAATCATGCACATTAGGTGTTTGTTAAAATGCCTAAATGAGAACTAAGTGTTGATAATGTGCCTAATTGAGTCTTGTGAACTTGATAGTGCAATCATATGTGTTAATTGGTGATTTGACTTTTAAATAGTAAACCGACCATTAATAAGATCGAATGGTAATTGTGATAGAAAATATGTAAGATGGAATAGTCATAATTAATGATGACTAATATAACCGTCTTACGAATTATGATGATAGTTTGACGCTTGACAAGCTAGGTGGAGGCTTGGAAAGGAAGCGGGTCAAACGAAGCAAGAATGGCGGAAAAGCATAATTCGGATGCAAGGTAAGTATAGCTTACACTAGTCTTAAATTGTGGAATGTTTTCTTATCATATAAATTATGAATGAGATATCTAAACAATTGAAATATGATGTTCCGTCGTGTAGTCGAACGGAACAAGAAAATCAAAGATGATAGAAACCATAATAATGGTTAAAAAGAAGTAAATCGATAAATTGGTCATATTATGTCGAAAGAAATACACGGTTTATATTTAAAATTACCGTACGGTGTTAAACGGGAAGAGTCATGTAGAGGAGATGATAATAAATATCATTTCGCAAAGATAAATGGTCAATTCGGCCAAACGGGTCAAAAGGTGTAGACAACACCTTTTGACTATATAGACTAATGATTTTTTTGTCGAGTCATATGCTTACAGGAATAGATATCCAATGGATATTCGCATCGTTCTTAATTAGCGAATATAAAGCAAGGTATTAAAATCGGGTCTATTTGTTGATCCGAGCCAGGTACGCTTATTTATGATGTATGTAAAAGTGCTAATTTGGTCGAATAATTGGTGATAGCCCTTCATTGTAAAAGAAGGACCAAAATCGACCAAAACGCCCTTGTAGGCTAAATTGAACAAACAACTCTTAGAGGTTGTTTGGAAAGGAGTCTTATGATTAAACAAAAGTTTAGAACGAGTACGGGTAATGAAAGATGTAATTCTTGGGCCAAAAGACTCCATATGAGTCTTTGCCGTAAAATGATATTTCAAGAGGTATAAATTCGGAACACATAGATATCTACTTTAAATCCAACACACATTTAGTTGTGATGGAAGAGTACTAGATAAGAGATATAGGTTACAACGCTAGATTAGAATGAAAGCGAAATTGAGCTTAAAAGTGCTTAAAATATCCTTAACGGGTCAAAATAAGCATACTAGTGAAAACGGGTTTAATTTGTGTAATAAACCTATGATTAGAACCTAATATGGTATATCACAATTATTTGATGAAGTGTATGAAATATAGGAATCAAATAAATACGTTTGTTTGATAAAATGCATAACCGGGTCAAAATTTGGTATAAAGGGTAATAAGCCGAAGACTTAGAAGTCTTAAATTTTGTTAAGCCGAATGTCGGATTTTAACTCCAAATGATGGAGAATCAAATTACAAACACGTAGGAAGAAACGGTAGGCTAAACGGACAAGCGGTTTGAAAGATACGGAAGATTTCGTGTCAAATTACGGCAAAAATGGAAAACTGGATGCAGGGTCCACCGTAAATTACGGTGCCACCGTAATTTACGGTGGAGATGAAAAGCCTTACGGTGGCCCCCTACTGGTTTACGGTAGGGGCATGTAAAACCAGTGGCCACCGTAAATTACGGTGCCACCGTAATTTACGGTGGAGGTCAGGTTGAAATTTTTGTTTTTGTTATCAATTGTTTCTCGGACTCGTTTAGACACGTTTTAAGTCCTGTATGACTAAAGCATTTCATGTTTATGAAATGTAGGTACACCTTGGATGCCGGAAGACGATCAAGCTCAACGAAGAACCGAACACGATATAGATACACGCTTCCGCACTTTGCCATGTTGTAAATCACCTAGGGTCAAAACCATTAAAACATTAGTTTTGACTTTGATACATAAGGATTAAACATATGATCACGTGATGTAGAATAACTCATGATTTGTAAAAGTTTTAATAAACCCGTATTTTTATAGCATGTGTAGTCTTAACTACACATCTAATCGTTGGTAATTACATACAAAATCGTAAATTAGTAACTAGGGTGTTACAGAAAACCGAGATACTGACAATCGGTTCACAATTTCCTTGTCTCAATTATCCAACCCATTAGTGAAAAGGCATAGCACCTCATCTCCATTCTTAAAACCTTTTAGACATAATTACCCAAATTCCCGGGCTCATATATTTAGTGTAATCGCGCCATTCCATGGCTTTGCGTTCCCTTAGGACTAATTACTTGTGTCTTCGGAATTCAAGCATTCCGTTTCAAACGACACTTTCATAGAGCTTCTATTGTTTGACCCGATATCCTGGGTTCTTAGTCTTAAAATTTATATAACCAATTTAATAGCGTGGTACAATCCACCAATTAACGAAATATGAGACTCTCAAGTCTCTATTCTCATGATTCTTTTTATAAAAGCATCTTTTGACCCGTTTGGCTATTTAGTGATAACTATCACTTTGTTGACATGCCAAACTAAATTTCCAAGTCCTTATTTTGACCCGTTTAATGGTCGAGTGTACTTCGTCACTTTAACGACACATCAAACGCATCCTTTACACTACAACATCAATTACATATCAACCAAAGCATTTAAGCATAATTTAACGGGACTAAAGCCACGTACCTTTAAAGCACACCTTTTCCGCGGGTATCACTTCCGGCGTGTCCACTTGACGTTCCGGATTCCTTGCCTAAAGAGTTCAATTCATAACAAGATTAGAACTCTTTCATAAGCTTCAACGCATTAATTCATAACATATGCAAATCTGCGTTTTTAGCAATCTTTAACATTTTAACCCTCATTTAGGCGTTTTATCGAACACCTTGCGGGTCAGATTTCTACATGATCTAAACCAAGTTCATAACTTGAAATTATCACTCAAATTAACTTCAATTAGACAATATACACATATTTTAACATCAACAATTTCAGAGATTATCTCACAATTTCAGTTTTCACTAGAACAAGAGTCTTAATCCTAGTGTTTATCAAGTTCTACTAACTTACTAATCACCCACTATAGTGATTTTGATCCTTACAACTAACATGCAAGGTTTTGACAAGAAATCATCTAGGGTTTGTCCCTAGACTTCACATTACTTCCAATTTCATATTTTACAACACATAATCAAGCTCAACCTTCGATTTCAATCACATGCAAGAATTTGAGTTGTATCAAAACAACCTAATTTGACATACCTTATGACCTCCTTGACGAGGAGATCACGATTCTATGTTCAGATTTCGATTACAACATGATTTGAGCCTTCAATTGAGAGTTTTAGTAGATGTTAGGGTTTTGGAGGTGTGGGTGTCGCCCCCTTCCTGCTGTTGATCGACCAGAACCTCAGTTTGAGGTGTTTGGTTTGTTTTATTATTAAAAATAATAACAATAGTTTCAAGATTATCAACATTGGTCCCTCCACTTTGTTTAATATTTAGTTTTGGTTAATCTAACCTTATTTCTAGTTATCCATAGACTCATAGTTAACTAGGTTATAATTTCCTAGTTAGATAAATTCTTGTTTATTTAAACTTTATAATTTTAAATATAAAGTTTTGTATTTTCGGGATGTTACACTTCTCAGCAAATTGCCTTCCGTTATCAGTGACAAGTACTCCCGGCAATCCATAACGGCAAATATGTTCTCCCAAACAAAATCAATGACCTGTTTTCCCGTAATCTTAGCAAGTGGTTTGACCTCGGGCCATTTGGTGAAATAATCTATTGCCACCAGCAAGAATTTTACTCCTCCTTTGCTTGGGGGAAATGGACCAACAATGTCCATTCCTCATTTATGGAATGGCCATGCCGAGGTTATTGGGACTAAATCATGCTTGGGATTTTTTGGGATTGGTGCATGAATCTGGCAAGCATCACATTTTTTCAATTCTTCAGCTGTATCGCGATGCATTGAGGGCCAGAAATATCCAAGGTTCATGAGCTTTGCAACCACCGACCTAGCTCCAAAGTGAGCTCCGCATACACCTTCATGAATTTCCTTGATCAAATACTTACTTTGCTCGGGACCGACACATCTTAGCAAGGGAGCAAGGTAACCCTTTTTGTAAAGGGTCTCTCCTTGTAGTGTGTATTGCCTTGCCTTGATTTCAACCCTTTTAGATTCCACTTGATCATTGGGTAATTCACCATTTTTAAGGAACTTTTTTATGGGAGTCATCCAGTTTGGATCTTCTTCGGCAACTACATCTTGAACTTCCAATTCATCGATTGATGGAGTCTTCAACACTTCTACCAGCACCTTCTTGGTAAGGTGGGCAAAAGTGAGAGATGCAAGCTTACTTAAGGCATCAGCCTTTTTGTTTTGAGACCTGGGGATCTGTTTGATGTTGCAAGCTTGGAAGGTACTCATCAGTTCCTTGGATTTTTCTCTGTATTTTTTCATGTTGAGCTCTTTAGCTATGTAGCTATCATTCACTTGGCTTGAGACTAGCAACGAATCTGTGAACACTTCAAGCTTTTCAATCTTCATCTCTTTAGCCAGCCTTAGGCCAGCTATTAGTGCCTCGTATTCAGCCTCGTTATTGGTGGTCTGAAAATCAAAACGGAGAGCATATGTGGATTCCATCCCTTCTGGGTTGATCAAAATTAGCCCAGCCCCTGACCCTTCAACGCTTGAAGCCCCGTCGGTAAAAAGCTTCCAGGCTTCAGGGTTGGAAGGTTCAGTGGTGGCAGCGTTTACTTCAGTGATCGCCTGGTTTGGGACTTCCACAATGAAATCATCCAAGACTTGGGCCTTAATAGCTTTTCTTGGGGCATAGGTGATGTTATGTTCACCCAGTTCTATGGCCCGTTTGGCTAATCGCCCCGAGTTTTCAGGTTTTTCAAGCACACTCTTAATAGGTTGGTCGGTGACCACTTGTATGGGGTGTGCTTGGAAATACCTTCGAAGCCTTCTAGCTGTTTGAACTAGGGCTAGGGCAAGTTTTTCAAGGGGAGGGTATTTCGTTTCAGCTAATTTTAAAGTTTTGCTGAAAAAATAAACGGGTACCTGGGCCTTGTCTCGCTCAATGGTGAGGACTGCACTGATGGCCTCGTCAGCAATTGAGAGGTACACCGATATTAACTCCCCAGTTTTTGGTGCCGCAATATCTGGTAGGGAAGCTAGATGTTGCTTCATCTGGTTGAAAGCTTCTTCAGCTTCTTCAGTCCATTTGAAATCCTTCTTATCTGAGCAGTTCTTGAGCGTTTTGTAGAAGGGCAGAGATCTTTCGGCCAACTTTGAGGTAAAACGCTTCAAGGCTGCAAGCTTCCCGTTTAAGCTTTCAACCTCCTTCTTGGTTTTTGGTGGCTTGGTTTCAAGGACAGCTTTCACTTTGTTTGGGTTAGCCTTGATGCTTTGTTTCCCGACAATGTGTCCCAAGAACTTTCCTTCCTTAAACCCGAACGAGCATTTTTCAGGGTTGAGCTTCATGTTAACCTTTCTGAGGTTCTTGAAAGTTTCTTGAATGTCATCGAGCATTTGATATTCTGTCTTGCTTTTTATCACCAAGTCGTCGATGTATGCCTCCATGTTTTTACCGATTTGGCTTGCAAAGGCTTTGTCAACGAGTCGTTGGTAGGTTGCTCCGGCATTTTTGAGACCAAAAGGCATCTTTTGATAACAAAAGATCCCTTTGTCTGTGTGAAAGGCTGTTTTTTCCTCATCCTCTTCCTTCATGAGGATTTGGTGGTAACCTTTGTATGCATCAAGAAAGCATTTGAACGAGTAACCGGTGAGGGAATCAACTTTGAGATCAATTTCCGGTAGTGGATAGCAATCCTTAGGACAAGCCTTGTTAAGATCCTTGAAATCTATGCACATCCTCCATGAGTTGTCGGGCTTCTTGACCATAAACGGGTTTGCAACCCATGACTGGTACTTGACTTCCCGGAGAATGCCGGCTGACACAAGCTTTTCAACCTCTTGGCAGGCTGCCCGACTTCTCTCGGGTGCTAAGCTTCTTTTCTTTTGGACCACAGGCTTGACATCCAGTGGTATTCTTAACTCGTGTTCAGCAATGTTCCGAGGGATTCCTGTCATATCTTCTGGACACCAAGCGAAGACATCGCTGTAATGTGTTAGCAGTTTTTTGAGATATGAAAGGGTCTCTTGAGAAAGGTTTGGATTGACCCTTGTCCTTTGTTCAGGGTACTTGGGGTTTATGACCAACCTTTGCCTGTCTTCTTCACTGTTTGAGCTTTCACCCTCAACCATGTAAGCTTCTTGAGAGGGTTGAAGGGTTGCTATGCCCCTCTCAGTAGGAAATTTGACTGTGCCATGGCCAACAGACACGGCCATGTAGAAAGCACACTGCCCGGGTCTTCCGATGATTACGTCATAGCTTGAGGGGATGTTGATAACCACAAAGGTTAGTGGTTGGGTTCTTTCTTTCAAACCTTCGCTGAAACGAACATTAAGTGTCAGTTTCCCTAAAGGCTTGCGGGGTATATCAGCTATACCTTTTATAGAGGTTCCAGAGGGTTGAAGCCTTGAACGTTCTTCGTTGCTCAAACGGTTGAAGAATTTCTCGAACATGATTTCAGTGGCTGCCCCAGTGTCTATGTATGCCCTACATGTTTGTAACGTTCCCACGGTAGCTTCTACCACAAGAGGACTAGAGAGAGGGTCTTTCTCCGTTGGGGGGAAGCAGACACACTGAAGCTCCCAAGCCTCCAACCGCTGTCTTTTATGAGGAACCCTTCCATCGAAATCCACCATATTGACTTCCTTACCCTTTCCTTCAGCCATTTTGTCCCGGACTCCCTTCACCAAATGAGTGAGTTCTCCGGACTTGACGACCTCTTCAATTCTTTTCTTGAGTTGGAAGCAATCATTGGTGTGGTGACCTTTTTCTTCGTGAAACTCACAGTATTGGGTGGAGTTCTCGTTTTTCCTGCTTTTGGGGAGAGGCCTAGGAGGCCGAAAGTTTTGCTTAACTTCTTCTGTTGCAAGGATTTCTTGAGGGGTCTTTGTGAGGGGAGTGAAACTTATGCCTTTCTCCCTGCTAGAAGGGTTCCGACCTTCAGACCTTCGAGGGTCTGAACCCTTTGACCGCCTATCATAGGAGTTAAAGTTTCCCCTTTTTCTAGCCGGACTATTGCTTCGCCAGCCGGATCCCCTTTTTCATTGTTCTTTAATGTCTACTGCCTCCTCTCCCCGGATGTGGGCTTCGGCCCTTTCGAGAGCTTCTTCCAAGGTCTTGGGCAAGGACTTGTTGAAATCTCTTGTGAGATATTTAGAGGTGATGGCATTCATGAAACCGGCCACTCTCATTTTCTCATCTGCCCCTACATAGGTCAGACCTTCCTTTTTGTATCGTTCAATGAACGCGCGAAGACTTTCGTCATCACGCTGTTTTATCTGGAAGATGACGGTTGCGTCTTTAACATAACGCCTTTGTTGGGAGAAATTGGCCAAAAAACCCTTGCTAAGGTCGTCAAAGCTCCGAATGCTTTGAGCAGGTAGGTCATTGAACCAGATTCTGGCTGATCCAAAAAGGGTTTGCATGAACATTGGCAACATTCAGCGTTTGACCATTTCTCTATCCTTGCTGCACCGGTGAAGATCTGAAGATGGTTCTCAGGATCCTCAGTCCCATCATACGTCCTGATGTGGGGTGGCATCTTGATCTTTGCTTGGAAATCATAATCGGCTATTTGCTTTGAAAAGCATGAAAGGTTACTTGGCTTATATGGTTTAGCCAAGTCTTCTTCAGCCCTTGTATCCACATTATTGCCATTGCCGTTATTTCCCTGAGTGGCTAGCACCTGATTAATAAAGTGTTGCCACGGGAAGTTGGCCATCATCTGGGTCATCATGTTGGGCATGAGGTTGAAGCCTTGAAGGCTTCCTGGGGCAACTGAGCAGTTTATTCCGAGGGGAGTGCTCATAACAGCACTTCGTGCCAAAGGGAGCACGGACAGAGCTTGCTCCCACGTGGTTGTTATAGATGCTGGATAGCTTGTTACTGGGGACTGTAGGAGCTGGTCAAGGGTTAGTTCATGTCCTAAAGGAGCACCACTAGTAATCGGTTGGGAAGAGAAGATAGGATGCACCGTAGGATTTGTCATAGTGGACAGATAAGGGTGAGGGTTTGAAGGATTACTGGGACCAGCCTCACTTCTTGTTGTAAAAGGAGGGGGAGGTGGTCCGGGAGACAACGTTGGTTCAGGCTCATCATAGTCTAAACGAATCCTCACTCCTTTTTCTCTTTCTTTACTCACATGTTGGTTGAGAAGGGACCTCAACTCAAGGAAATTGTTGGCAACCCCTTCAGGGGTGAGTTCAACACGTGCTGGGGCGTCAGAGACACCGATATTGGGAGATGGAACCCCGGATCTGGACGGAGTTGGTGTGTTGAAGGTGAGGAACTCGGGTGTGCTCCCCGGAGTTGAGAAAGAAGTTGGTATAGCCACGTGAGCTTGGCTACTACCCGGAGTAGAAGTGTTTGGAATCTGATTTACTTCTTCCGGGGATCCACTTTCAGACATGGTGATTTAAAGTGAAGAGAGCTACACTACTAGGTCTTTTTGAGAAGAAATAGCGGCGTAGCCCCACGGTGGGCGCCAACTTGTTGATGCAACAAATACAAGACCAACGGTAGTAGCTGGGCTGGTTAGGCAAAAGGGTTGAAGGGTTCAACTTTGCCTAACGCAGGTCGTGGGGTCCCCCCACGTTTGCAAGACATGGAAGGAGGTTCACTAGTTTATTTTTGTTATTTGCTAAAGATCCCTCTCTGAATTATATTCAGATTCGGATGAAGGAGCAAATAGAATGTGTGTGTTGGATGTGAAGGAGAGCGACTTGCATAAAGCAAGTACTTGATGTGAATGACCAGAGTTTAAGGAAACAGGCCTGGCCAAGAATGTCCCAACTCAGTAAATGAAGTGTCACTTATATAGGAGAAGACATCTCCCAAAGAGGCATTCATTTGACTAGTGTCCTTGCTTGCAGCGAGGGGCTTACCCTTTTGGGGGTTAAAGCCTTTTGACCCCTGGATAATAGCGTGTACTCTGCAGACCTGCGTTGCTTTTGCGGCTGTGGGTTGGTGAAGCAATCCCCGGATGTGACTGGCTACTGTTTCCGTATTACTTTCCCCCACCTCACAGCTTTTTAACCATTGAACCATTTAACCCTTTTAGCGTTTGCATATTTAGTATTTTATTTAGTCTTGGGCTACCCCCGTCATCACAATACCATTACCAATATTTTGACTTTATTTCATGTATATCAACACCATTTATACCATCCAATCATCATATTACATCATAAAGTAACAACTATAGCCAAACCATCAACCACTAGATATATCATATAACTAACCAAAAAACATGTATATGGGCCTACTTCTCCATTCAAAATCACAAACTTTTTGTATCAAAACATGTTATATCATGGTTATACCTAATGAAGCACATGTGTATTTTGAATATTGGTAATGTAAAAAGTAGTGTATTACAGATGGTATTGTAAATTAAAGTGCAATTGTCTATTACTGATAACGTATTACGGAATTTGTTGAAGTAATGATACATATGCACATGTACATGGATAACTGTTACACGAATTTTTTTTTTGGTTACTAAATATAGCGATTTTTGTTAAAAAAATATTAAAAAAAAAAATTTGAGTGCTTTTTTGATTTTTTTTAGATTTTATTTTGTGTTCACATTGGTTCTCGCGGTTCTCGCAATAAGAGTGATTCTCAAATGAACCTTACCCTATATATATATATATATATATATATATATATATATATTTAAAAAAATCTGGATGTTTTTATAAATAAGGGCCTTTGTATAACAATTTTAAATCCCAACTAAAAGTTTTATAAATAAGGGCCTGCTTAAAAGGACCAATGACCAATCTTAAAAAATCTTGATGTTTTTATAAATAAGAGCCTGTGTATAGGAATTTTAAAACCCAACTAAAAGTTTTATAAATAAGGGTCTGCTTAAAAGACCCAAAGTTTTATAAACTCAATTAACAAGCCCAACCTCAAGACCCAAGTGACTAATAAACAAAAGTTTTTCAAAAATTATAACCCAATTGTTGGTAAACAGAACGTCGACTGTCGACATTCACGTCCATCATCATCACCAGACATCAAAAGACGGAACTTGGGGGATTCATCATCATCGCAGGCTTGCAACAGAGGAAGGGATTTCATCATCATCATTGAGTGAGAAACCAAGGTTCAGAGATCATCATCATCATCATCGACGCATGAGGTGTTTCAAAGGGCGAATCTAGGGTTTTGTGGTGTGGATAATCTTGAGATTGAGGTATAAAATCCTTATAATATTTTTTAGAAGCTTTAGTCTTATTGTGTGATTCTGATTTCATATGTTGGCCCTAAATGCTAATGTTTAGTAACTTTGTTTGATGTTTAATACTTTAAATGCATTATGTATGTTTAGACTTCGTGTGATTGAATCAATGTTTTGTTTAATATTTAGAATTTATGCCTTCCGCTCCTAAATACAAACACTTATCCGGCCATCACGTAAGTAGGAGAACCACACCGTTCGCTTAGTAAATAGGTTCGATACTTTGATCATTTTTGCAATACTATTTTTGTTAATCTGTTTTATCAATTTCATAACAATTATCGTTGTATTATGGATTTTTAGTATTTATATACTTGATTGGATGATTGATGAGTTATATTATATGAAGATTTGGGAATAGCGCCCGAATTTTTTTTATCTCGAACAGGGCCAAATTTTTTTTTTGGATTTTCGGAGACGGCCCTCCATCACCAGACCAGACTCCATTTAATAAAAAGGTTTAACGTCATAAGTTCACATTTTATAAAATATAATATTCGTTTTTATTTTATTATTTTAGAGGGAAAATTATATTGAAGTTGAAAGAATATTGCCTACCATCAAATTATTTGTTACATGTCTTTTACAACTAAAAGTTTTATAAACAGGGCCAATTTTTTTTTTTTTTTTTTTTGCATTTCAATACATTTTTTCTATATTTTATGGGTCTCGCGACTTGAAAAGAATGGAAAGAGTTATCTTCACTTTAGGTTGAGATTGACCTCACAAATTTCCAACCATAGGCAAAAGATCGAATTTTAGGTACTAAAGAAAATATAAAGGAAATCCGAATTAGACCGTAGAGGACCGGTCTTACAAACATAATTTTTGATGATAAAAGTTGATGTGACATAATTTTTGATGATAAAAGTTGACGACATAACTCAAGTATAGTATTCATCTCAGATTAGGGGTGTTCATCGAATCGAATAATGAATTTTCAAATTATTCGAATCAAATTTTTCATTTTTTTATTTTTTTTACATGAATTCTTATTCGATTCAATTCGATTAACATTTGAAACTCGAATTCGAATAAATTCAATTTAATTCAAATTCACCCTAAATATAAAATTATTTTACTTTCATTTTGTATAACTAGTACAAGTAATTATATTCAACATAAAATATAATAATCCGCAAAATTAGTTAACAATCAATATGTCAAAACACCAAAACACCAAAAGTTAGAGGTAAAATTTTGGAAATAAGTAGTGTTATGGGCGATTTTCTGCTCATATATCCTGGCTAATATTCTAACTATGTTTCTTTTGTTGTGATCAGGATACCGGATCAGGATATTGGTAACATCCTGATGCGATATCCTGGTAGTAACTAATTAACTCACGTGCAGATTGTCGTAACCAGTCTCTAACGGTCAGGTGGACTTCTTCTCCTCAAGACTCGGGCAATTTAGTTATATTATGGACGTTGAAGCCGGAAGACGTGGACTACAACGTTCACATATGGAATATTTGCTGAATCCCGGAATAATAGGATAGTTAGTTGGTTTCTTTTACTATAAAAGGGATTGATCGGATCAGATTAGGGACACAATCTTTCGCACACTCTTTCTCTCTAGCTGCAAACACTCACGACTCACTTACACTTGTACTCAAATTACATTGTAACACTTAGTTGATCCGCATCATATCCTGCACTGTATCCTGAGATTTGAAGTAATAGAAGAACAAGGCAGCTGCGATTTTCAGCTCGCGAGGTTTTATGCCGGCGATCTAGATTGATCAAGGGCTTTCCTCGTACATCCTGTGTCACCCTTTACATTTTTGCTCATTGTTTGATCATAGATACAACTCAATATCCTGAGCCTTATCCTGAAAACTGTTTTTACAAACAACTTAATTAGCATATTTTACACACATTTTTTCAGCACACTACCTCACTTAACTAATTTGATCACTTAATTGCTTCGGTAATTTTTGACCAAAACAATTTGGCGCCCACCGTGGGGCAACTGGTGCTATTTCTACTAAAAGCTTTTGTAAAATCGTTACTTGGTTTTTTATTTTCAAAACTTTTTGCTACACTATTTTCAATGGCCTCGAGATCAAACATGAGCTCTTCCACCGTGTCTGCTACAATCTCTGCAACAATTGGTTCGATGCTTCCACCACCTCCTCCGAGAACGCAAGCCTCTTCACAAGGAACTGAAATTCATGTGGCTCGGGATGTTATCCCCGCTCGCAATATCCAGGGATCTGGTCTTGTTTTGGCTTCTAATGAAGAAATTCTGAATCTGTTTGGTAGTGTATAGGAACAGATGAGGCAGCAGCAGGAAACTAATTAGATGATGGTGAGAGAGATACAACTCTTGAAATCCGGCTCAAGCAGGCCTGCTGAAGATACTGTCACTCCCTTGCAACCCAGGGCTTTGAACTTCAGTTCTGCAGTTTATACTGAGGATAACCAGGGGAATATTGTACCTAGCCATTCCCAGAATCAAACTCCTGAGATACCCTCTTCAGTCAGAGTGTCAACTGTGAAAAGCTCAGGATATGCTTCGGGATATGGCCAGAATGCTCAGACTGGTAATGTATATAATAATAATAATACTGTTGCTACTAACGGTGTTGGATCTTTGCAGGATGCATGTAACACCTCGAAAAATCACGTCCAATGATGTATTGACACGTGTAATAAACCCTAATGAAGTCAAATGTTGAATTTAAGGGACTAATTTTTTTGAAAAATAAAAAACCTTGATTATGAAAGGACTGGAAGTGTTAACATACCAAAAATAAGTTTCTGAATAACCTCGTATGGTATTTATATTCACAAATGAGCCGGTTGTTGATCGAGAGTAGCCGTTCGCGTAATTAATTGAAAGTTTGCGCAATGAAGGGTTAAAAGTGTCAACATGTTAATTCTTACCTCTGAGTGACCTTTTAACAAACCGGGAGCTTCATGATATTTGATTATACTCTCGGGAATGCCAAACATTGGCCGTCTAAGGTTTTTATGCCTATAAGTAAAGTTACGCGTAACTTTGCAAGTTAGAGGGACTAAAAGTGTCAATATGTTTAATTATACCTCTGAATGACCTTTTAGCGAACCCGAAGCATCGTGATGTTTAATAATACTCTCAAGAATGCCTAATATGGATTAGATAAGGCTTCGACGCTATTAAACGATGAAATGCGCAAGTTTGCGCATTAGAGGGACCTAAAGCGTCAACTTTTGAATCTACGCCTTTTGGTGACCATTTAAGCGATCGAGAGCATAGAAATAATTAAACTCATGCTTGTGAATGCCCATTATGGGCCATGGAAGGCTTGGATATCATTAAACGACATTTCGCGCTACTTTGTGCGATTAAAGGACTATTTGCGTCAAACTGCAAAAGTATGTCGATTCGTATGTTATCGGACCTTACGGAATATGACCATGAGTTAAACATGCCTTAATTATCCCCTACCTAGCTTATAAATAGGCTTAGATGTGTTTCGTGCGCAAAAATAAACTTTCAAGTCGTGCAGGGACTAAAAGTGTCAAAAAGTGCACAAGTTTGCATTTTCGCGCATATCTCACATTTTGAGTATACCCGGACACCCAAAAATTTATGTAAGCACGAAAATATTTTATTTTAGTGTTTGGCTTGATAAAATTCCACTCGTCGCGTAGTTTGGATCGTTTTTCGCGTCCGTTCGTGTTTCGTCGTAATTAGACAAACAACGTGACCGTACGGCCAAACGAACTGACATCCGACATGTTTTTGAGCATGTTTCATGTCACCTATGTGTGGGAATCAGGGTGGAGCCTTAAAACGAGGTTAACGGGCCTTAAACGTGCCTAAAATGACCTTACATACTCACAGGGACCAAATCTTAAATTTCTGGAAGTTCTGTGCAGGTCTGGACTGCCAGGCGGGCCGCGTAGAGTTTCCTTGACTCTTACGTGGGCCGTGTAAGGCCACCAGAGCTGTAAAACAGCTTCAAACTTTCAGCAGCTGGGTTTCTTTGTTGGCACATGGTTTTAATCAATACTATGGGCCATTTTGGGCACCCATAGTATTAGAAAACAGTGGGTACGAAGTGTATGGTTCAGATTTAATCACGTTTATCGAGAAACGATCCTAACGGTCCTCTAAATCCTATAAATACCCCACTTCATTCTTGCCAAACCCACACTTTATTTCTGACTTCTCTAAGTTGGAGACCTTGCTCTTCATACCTGAGAATTTAGGATCAAAACCTCCTTGCTTGGACCCTTTGTAAGTGTCCTTTCGTGCTTAGTTTAATTGTTTAACGTTTATAGCCGAAAAGTCAAGCGTTTCGATAAACGCTTTGACTTTTAAACGGTTGAGCCATTGTTCGTAACGAACATGGCTACGTGACCGTAATTAGGTAGGTGTTAAACCCGTTTAAATTGTTTTGTATGCTTAAAGCCTTTGGGGGGTTAATGACCATGTCCCGGATATCCTTGGCATCATTTTAAGAAATGGCCACAACCTAAGCACGGGGTGTAGGCGTACACCCGACAGTGCATATATAAATAATAAGGTATAACCGCTGGTTTCGGGAATAACTCGCCGCGGGACTATATCATGTGGTGTGTCTATTAATCTTTAACCCGATGTCAATCCGGGCTACTGAACGTATAAGAAAAATGTGATTCTTTTACAAGTTTATATATAAATAATTATCCCAAGTTATAAAAAGTTTTGTGCCATGTGCATTCAAATCAATTTTCTTAAACGTTTTCAAAATGAGTCAGTTAAATTGTATTTACCAGTGTAAACTGATGTATTTTCCCAAAAAGGCTAAGTACAGGTACTAATCGGAATAGGCTGGCCTCTCCTAGCATCAAATAAAAGTCTCGCAAGCTTAGATGCCTTAAAGTTTGTTGAACAAAGTTTATTTTTATCTTTTGATCCGCCTGTGGATCTTTTACAACCGTATTTGTAATACTTGATATTACTCTTTATCGGATTGTAATATATTTATCTTTTGCTTCCGCTGTGCATTTAAATTGTGTTGTTTAACTATGATGATATCAACTATGTCACGATACTCCCCACCGGGCCCACCGGTAATACGTGGAAGTATCGGGGTGTGACAATGCAGGTGTGACATCAGCATTTTCTAGGGAGCTTCAGAAATTGAAAGACATGATATCCAGTGTACCTGGGGTGGTCCAGCCAATTCCAGACGTGTCCCAGGACAGCCACAGGATATCCTGGTTTGTATATCCTATTTGTGATGCTGAAATCCCAAAAAGATTTCAAACCCCCAACATGAAGCTCTATGACGGAACTACGGATCCTGAAGAGCATATTGCTCAGTATAGGGAAAGGATGGAAATTAACCCAATCCCTCCGGATCTCAAGGAAGCATGCCTCTGCAAGGGTTTTGGTTCTACCTTAACAGGATCAGCCTTAAAAAGGCTCTTAAACATTCCTCCTCACTCAATTACTTCATTT
Organism: Helianthus tuberosus; assembly: GCA_030545235.1. Lineage (NCBI taxonomy): Eukaryota > Viridiplantae > Streptophyta > Magnoliopsida > Asterales > Asteraceae > Helianthus > Helianthus tuberosus. Next base: position 21,669,369 of record CM060403.1, read on the forward strand.
GCTCATTTGGTTAATTTATTTAATAGTCAATTCTCTTGCAGCCGAAGTTTTGAGTCACTAACCAGTGATCTTTACAGGATAACTCAAGGACCTCAGGAATCCTTGAGGGATTATGTGAAAAAATTTAGCCGGGAATCCTTAGATATCCCGCATCTTGATGTTGCAACAACTGTGCAGGCTTTCAAGATGAGATTGCAAAAAGATTCTCAATTTTACCAGGATCTTGTAATGAATCCCTGCAGGAATCTGGGCGAAGCTCGTAACAGGGCTTTAAGATACATTCGGCTGGAGGATGACAAAAAGATGAAAGAAAGGATGAATTCGTCCACAACATATGAGTCAACCAACAGGAAATCAGAATCCTCGTATAAACCATATCGCTCTAAGCCATATGGCAGAAATGACGGCAAGAAAGTGAATGCTGTTGAAGATGAGGATCCTGAGGAGTATCCTGAGTTATCTGAATATTGTTTTTCCATTAATATACCTGAACTAATGTATGCTATGCAGGGTTTAGGAGACAAAGCAAGATGGCCCCGGAAAAATCAACAAAAAGCTGATTGGAAGGATAAGTCCAAATGGTGTGCCTACCATGAGGATTTCGGACATGTTACTGAGGATTGCATCACTTTAAGGAAAGAAATAAGCTATCTCTTAAGCAAGGGATATCTGAAGGACCTCTTGGGAAGAAAGAAGAATAAGGGTCAGGATCATGAGAAAGATCCTGAGCGAGCGGCATCACCTCCTGCGAATGCGAAAATAATTAACTTTATTTCAGAAGGATCTGAAATTTGCGGGACGTCATACTCTGCGGCGAAAAGGCACGCGAAGGAAGCCAAGGCAGAAAAGGGAGATAAGCCAACTAGGATGTCAACCCTCACAACTGATAAAGTGATCACGTTCGACAACGATGACAGGGATACTGTCCAGGATCCTCACCATGATGCTTTGGGAATAACGTTATATGTTGCTAACCATTTTGTGCGCAGGATATTAGTGGATAATGGCAGCTCCGTCAACATAATTCAGCTGGAAACGTTGAAGAGGATGAATGTATCTCCGATGGATATTACTTCGAAGTCCACTGTGCTCGTTGGTTTCAGTGGAGAAGCTAGGAATACCGTAGGAGAGATAAAGTTGCCCGTGTATGTTGAAGGGGTCAACTCAATGCAGCGCTTTTGTGTCATGGACTCCTTATCCTGCTATAATATTATATTAGGTAGGCCTTGGATACATGATATGAAAGCTGTGTCGTCAACTTATCATCAATGTATCAAGATCCCTACCCCTTGGGGAGTAGTCAAGGTGGTGTACATCGATGATATGGTAGTAAAATCCAAGAAGGCTGAGGATCACCTCCAGGATATTAAGGGAGCATTTGATATCCTGGCCCAGTACAACATGAAATTAAATCCTGCTAAATGCCATTTTGGAGTGGGGTCAGGAAAGTTTCTAGGATACACGGTGACGAAAAGGGGGATAGAGGCAAGCCCGGAGCAGATTAAAGCTATCCTGGATATCAAGTCACCTTCAAATATGAAAGATGTCCAACGATTAACAGGGCGAGTTGCAGCATTAAACAGATTTATCTCAAGATCCTCGGAAAAATGCAAGGTTGGATATTATTGCCTAAGTGTTTCTGGTATGATTTATTATTCTTCAAGTCTTGAAAACCTTATCTAAATGATCTAAGTTTTCTAAAAAGTCATATTCAACCAAGTTTTGTCTAACATTTAGAAGACATTTTATCAGTATCCTGACCAGGATATTTGATCAGGATATTCAAAACATACCTTTCGAAATAAAAACATAATAAATAAGACTAAAAGGTCAGTTTATTATTATTAGTCCAAAAGATTGTATTCTTGGTTTCGTCTCAAAAAGAGACCCATCCACCAAGAACATAATTAAGTTTTTAAAGCATATTTACATAAACAGTTGAAGGCTTCATCCTGGAAACACAGGATCCCTCCACCTTCAGTCGTCAAACTATTCTACTTGCAGGAAATTAGAATTGTTCTAAGTGCAGGACAACTAGATGATTTAGACCCTACAAAATACAGACAAACTAACCAAGATACAGGTTCAGTATATGTGTACAGGTTCAGTATATTTGAAACAAATATCATTACCAGACATGTTGGAATGACTAAAAAATATATCCGTTGGAATCAGGATATCCAACAGTTATATTTTTTGGGGACAATTGTTATGGGTGAAATTCTGAGCCCATATCCTGATACTATATCTTGATTTTATGATAGCTGATTACGATCAGGATACCGGACCAGGATATTGGTATCATCCTGAGGCAGTATCCTGACTGTTACTAACAATTTGCTTGTAAACGTTGGTTACAAGGGACTAACGTTCATGAGGACCAAGTCATCCTGAAGACCCGCTCAAATTGGTCAGGATAAGGACGTTGATGGCGGAAGAATAGCTCTTGTAACGGTCAGCATTGAAGAAAGGCGTATTTTATGGGAGTTATGGATGATTGGTCAATGCTATTAATGTTGTAACGGTTATAGGAGCTTAAATCCCGGAGTTATAGTTGGTATGCGCATGGAAAACGAGTTGAAACAGCCTTGCAACGTTTAGAAAGGAAATAATCTCAGTATCCCGGATTTTTAGCATAATATCCCGAATTTTTAGCATAGTTAGTTATTTCTTTTACTATATAAAGGAATGATCGGATCAAATAGGAGGGACACAATTTCTTGAACACTCTTGCTCTCTACTAGCTGCAAACACTCACAAACACTCACACTTGTACTCGAATCGCATTGTAATACTTAGTTGATCCGTATTATATCCTGTACTGTATCCTGTTATTCAAGCAATAAGAAGAACAAGGCAGCCGATGATTGTCAGCTCCCGAGGTTTTATGCCGGAGATCTAGATTGATCAAGGGCTTTCCTCGTACATCACGTGTCAACCTTTACATTTTTGCTCATTGTTTGATTATAGATACAACTCGATATCCTGAGCCGTATCCTGAAACTGTTTTCGCAAACTAACAAACCAACATATTTTTCACAAAGTATTACTAGCACACTACCTCACAAAACTAATTTGATCACTTCATTGCTTAGGTAATTTTTGACCAAAACAATTTGGCGCCCACCGTGGGGCAAGTGGTGCTATTTCTACTAAAAGCTTTTGCAAAATCATTACTTGGTTTTCTATTTTCAAAACTTTTTGCTACACTATTTTCAATGGCCTCGAGATCAAACATGAGCTCTTCCACCGTGTCTGCTACAACCTCTACAACAATTGGTTCGATGCTTCCACCACCTCCTCCGAGAACGCAAGCCTCTGCACAAGGAACCGAAATTCATGTGGCTCGGGATGTTATTCCCACTCAGAATATTCAGGGATCTGGTCCTGTTTTGTTCTCTAATGAAGAAATTCTAACTTTATTTGGTAGTGTAAAGTAGCAAATGAGGTAGCAGCAGGAGACTAACCAAATGCTGATAAGAGAGATACAACTCTTGAAATCCAGCTCAAGCAGGCCCGCTGAGGATACTGTCACTCCCTTGCAACCAAGAGATTTAAACTTCAGTTCTGCAGTATATGCTGAGGATAACAGGGGGAATATTGTGCCTAGCCATTCCCGGAGTCATATTCCTGAGATACCCTCTTCGACCAGGATGTCGACTGTGAGGGATCCAGGATATGCTCCAGGATGCGCCACAGGATATCGCCAGAATCACCAAGCTGGTAACTTGTCTGTTAACACCAGTATCCCTGTTACTAATAATCTTGGATCATCGCAGGATGCAGGTGTGACATCAGTGATAACCAGAGAGCTTCAAAAGTTGAAGGATATGATATCAAGTGTGCCTGGGATAGTGCAGCCTATACCGGAAGTATCCCGGGATAGTCACAACATATCCCGCTTTGCTCACCCCATTTGTGATGCAGAAATCCCAAAGAGATTCCAAACTCCTTACATGAAGCTGTATGATGGGACGACGGATTCTGAGGAGCATATTGCCCAGTATAGGGAGAGGATGGAGATTAACCCTATCCCGCCAGAACTTAAGGAAGCATGCTTGTGCAAGGGCTTCGGCTCTACTCTAACGGGATCAGCCTTGAAATGGCTTCTAAATGTTCCACCTTATTCAATTACATCATTTGCTCATTTAGTTAATTTGTTTAATAGTCAGTTTTCTTGTAGTAGAAGCTTTGAAAAACTAACAAGTGACCTCTACAGGATAACACAGGGGCCTCAAGAATCCCTATGGGATTATGTGAACAAATTCAGCAGGGAATCCTTGGATATCCCACACCTTGATGTTGCTACATCAGTCCAAGCATTCAAGATGGGACTACAAAAGGATTCCCAGTTTTATCAGTATCTTGTGATGAATCCTTGCAGGAACTTGGACGAAGCTCGAAACAGGGCCTTGAGATATATCAGGCTGGAAGATGATAAGAAAATGCAAGAGAGGATGAATGCATCCTCAACATATGAACCAACTAACAGGAAGTCAGAATCCTCATACAAACCATATCGTTCTAAGCCATATGACAGGAATGATAGCAAAAAAGTGAACGCTGTTGAAAATGAGGATCCTGAGGAGTATCCTGAATTGTCAAAATATTGTTTTTCTGTTAATATACCTGAACTAATGTATGTTATGCAGGGTTTGGGAGATAAAGCCAGGTGGCCTCGGAAGAATCAACAAAAAGCTGATTGGATGGATAAGTCCAAATGGTGTGCCTTCCATGAGGATTTCGGACATGTTACTGAGGATTGCATTGCCCTGAGGAAAGAAATAAGCTACCTACTAAGCAAAGGATATCTGAAGGATCTTCTGGGCAGAAAGAAGAATAAGGGTCAGGATATTGAAAAGGATCCTGAACGAGCAGCATCACCTCCCGCCGACGCCAAGATAATTAACTTTATCTCAGGAGGATCCGATATCTGCGGAACTTCTTATTCTGCAGCCAAAAGACATGCAAACCCCATTTGTCCTATGGGCTGATAGAACAACTGTGAAGAATGCTACTGGGCAAACCCCATTTTCTTTGGTATTTGGGGCAGAAGCAGTGATCCCGACAGAAATGGTGATACCGACAGCTAGATCAAGCCTACGGGATCCTGAATCAAATCCTGAAATCTTATGTCAAGAACTGGATACTATTGATGAGACAAGAGATGCAGCAAAGCTAAGGATGGCGGCATATCAACAGAGGATATCCAGAGCATATAACAAGAATATAAGGACTAGAAGGTTCCAAGTCGGAGATTGGGTGTTAAGGAAAGCTTTTCAGAATACTACGAATCCTGCTGATGGAAAGTTGGCTCCAAAGTGGGAAGGACCCTATGAGATTGAATCGGAATCCGGAAAAGGAGCATACCGGCTTAAGAATATGGAGGGGGATATACTACCAAGATCCTGGAATGCTATACATCTCAAAGCCTATTTCAAGTGAGTTTAGAATTTAATTTCTAACTCAAGATGGTATGAATTCTGTATCTTTTAAATATAATTTATTTTATTTGAACCTAATACTAACTTAAGAGTCGGAGGGGTGTTAGCCAAGCTAACACCCACCTTATTTTAAGGTTGTTTTGCAGAATATGCTTCGGGATATAGCTCCAGGATACACACTCAGGATACTTCGAAAGATTAGAGGATTGGCCCCCTCTCTCACGTTTAAGGGATCTTGATCCCTTCACAGGTTTAAAGGTATTCACCTTTCTCACGAATTGGGTTTAAACACCCCGCCTGGAGCGCAAGTTATCCAGGGATAGTTCAAGGTGGCGGGACCAGTTCATGTAAAAGTGGCTGACAATTTCGTTACTGTTGGCTATACCCTGGATCCTTAAGGTATATGAGGATTGATCACCCTCTCTCGCGAAAGGGTATTTTCATACTCTCTAAGGTTTAAAGGTTTTCACCTTTCTAAGTCTTGGAGTTTATACACTCCCGCCTGTAGCGCACGAAAATTTGGGATTTTCCCCAGGATTCTAAGGGTTTATCCCCAGTACATTAAGGGTTTATCCCCAATAAAACTAAAGTTTTTAACAAGATTGCAAGGATATGACAAGCTGTGATTACACACGTTCTTTTGTGGATAAAAAGCTACGAAGTTTAATCACTAAGTGAAGAAATACTCAAGTATGTCATGCACTGATGCAATATCCTGCACAGACAGGGGACATCCATGCCGGGGACATTGCAAAGGATTCAAAGGTTAAGGTTGGAAATTATTGCCTAAGTGTTTCTGGTATGATTTATTATTCTTCAAGTCTTGAAAACCTTATCTAAATGATCTAAGTTTTCTAAAAAGTCATATTCAACCAAGTTTTGTCTAACATTTAGAAGACATTTTATCAGTATCCTGACTAGGATATTTGATCAGGATATTCAAAACATACCTTTCAAAATAAAAACATAATAAATAAGACTAAAAGGTCAGTTTATTATTATTAGTCTAAAAGATTGTATTCTTGGTTTCGTCTCAAAAAGAGACCCATCCACCAAGAACACAATTAAGTTTTTAAAACATATTTACATAAACAGTTGAAGGATTCATCCTGGAAACACAGGATCCCTCCACCTTCAGTCGTCAAACTATTCTACTTGCAGGAAATTAGAATTGTTCTAAGTGCAGGACAACTAGATGATTTAGACCCTACAAAATACAGACGAACTAACCAAGATACAGGTTCAGTATATGTGTACAGGTTCAATATATTTGAAACAGATACCCTTACCAGACATGTTGGAATGACTAAAAAATATATCCGTTGGAATCAGGATATCCAACAGTTATATTTTTGGGGACAATTGTTATGGGCGAAATTCTGAGCCCATATCCTGATACTATATCTTGATTTTATGATAGCTGATTACGATCAGGATACCGGACCAGGATATTGGTAACATCCTGAGGCAGTATCCTGACTGTTACTAACAATTTGCTTGTAAACGTTGGTTACAAGGGACTAACGTTCATGAGGACCAAGTCATCCTGAAGACCCGCTCAAATTGGTCAGGATAAGGACGTTGATGGCGGAAGAATAGCTCTTGTAACGGTCAGCATTGAAGAAAGGCGTATTTTATGGGAGTTATGGATGATTGGTCAATGCTATTAATGTTGTAACAGTTATAGGAGCTTAAATCCCGGAGTTATAGTTGGTATGCGTGTGGAAAACGAGTTGAAACAGCCTTGCAACGTTCAGAAAGGAAATAATCTCAGTATCCCGGATTTTTAGCATAATATCCCGGATTTTTAGCATATTTAGTTATTTCTTTTACTATATAAAGGAATGATCGGATCAAATAGGAGGGACACAATTTCCTGAACACTCTTGCTCTCTACTAGCTGCAAACACTCACAAACACTCACACTTTTACTCGAATCGCATTGTAACACGTAGTTGATCCGTATCATATCCTGTACTGTATCCTGTTATTCAAGCAATAAGAAGAACAAGGCAGCCGACGATTGTCAGCTCCCGAGGTTTTATGCCGGAGATCTAGATTGATCAAGGGCTTTCCTCGTACATCACGTGTCAACCTTTACATTTTTGCTCATTGTTTGATTGTAGATACAACTCGATATCCTGAGCCGTATCCTGAAACTGTTTTCGTAAACTAACAAACCAACATATTTTTCACAAAGTATTACTAGCACACTACCTCACAAAACTAATTTGATCACTTAATTACTTAGGTAATTTTTGACCAAAACAGTAGGAAAATTGCCAAAGGCTCCAGGAGGAAAGGTCTTCATGCTGGTAATGACTGATTATTTCTCTAAGTGGGTTGAAGCTGAAGCATTTGTTCAAATTAGAGATCAAGAAGTAGTATCATTCATAAAAAGGAATATCCTGACTAGGTTTGGAGTATCAGCTGAGATAATTTGTGACAATGGATCTCAGTTTATAAGTAAGAGGACTACTGACTTTTGCAAGAGTTGGGGAATCAAAATGATCACATCCACACCGGTACATCCTCAAGCAAATGGACAAGTAGAATCCTCAAACAAGATAATTTTCAACAATTTGAAGAAAAGGCTTGGAGCTAAGAAGGGAAGATAGGCAGAAGAATTACCCTTTGTTTTATGGGCTGATAGAACAACGGTGAAAAGTGCAACTGGCCAAACCTCGTTTTCCTTGGTATTTGGAGCAGAAGCGGTGATCCCGACAGAAATGGTGATACCTACAGCAAGATCCAATCTTCGGGATCCTGAGCAGAATCCTGAAGCCCTTTGCCAGTAGTTGGATACTATTGATGAAACAAGAGATGCAGCAAAGGTAAGAATGGCAGCATATCAACAAATGATATCCAGAGCATATAACAAGAATATAAGGACTAGAAAATTCCAGGTTAGAGATTGGGTATTGAGAAAAGCTTTTCAGAATACTACCAATCCTGCTGATGGAAAGTTAGCTCCGAAGTGGGAAGGACCCTATGAGATTGAATCAGAATCAGGAAAATGAGCATACCGACTTAAGAATATGGAGGGGGATATGCTACCAAGATCCTGGAATGCTATATATCTAAAGCTCTATTTCAAGTGAGTTTAGAATTTAATTTCTAACTCAGGATGGTATGAATTCTATCTCTTTTAATTTGTTTGATATTGTTTATTCTTTTGAACCTAATAGTGACTTAAGCATCGGAGGGGTGTTAGCCAGGCTAACACCCACCTTAGTTTACGATTGTTTTGCAGTATATGCTTCGGGATATAGCTCCAGGATACACACTCAGGATACTTCGAAAGATTAGAGGATTGGCCCCCTCTCTCACGTTTAAGGGATCCTGATCCCTTCCTGGTTTAAAGGTATTCACATTTCTCTCGAATTGGGTTTAAACACCCCGCCTGGAGCGCAAGTTATCCAGGGATAGTTCAAGATAGCGGGACCAGTCCATGTAAAAGTGGCTGACAATTTCGTTATTGTTGGCTATATCCTGGATCCTAAAGGTATATGAGGATTGATCACCCTCTCTCACGGAAGGGTATTTTCATACTCTCTAAGGTTTAAACGTTATCACCTTTCTAAGTCTTGGAGTTTATACACTCCCGCCTGTAGCGAATGAAAATTTAGGATTTTCCCCAGGATACTTATGGGGTTATCCCCAGGATACTAAGGATTTATCTCTAGTACATTTTAGGGTTTACCCCTGTAACACAAGAACTATTCAAACAGTTGGAACTGATGTTCATAAAATTTCTAAGTGTTCAAAGACTTTATGCACAAGGGACATTCCTTCTGAGGCGATTGTGTAAAGCTCAAAGGATCAAATTTGGACCTAGTGTACTAAGTATCTCGGACTGGGGACATATTAGTGGGAAAAATTGCAAAAGGATTGAAGCTTGAAAATAGGGTTACACTCTATTCCTGGTATGATCTTTCCTTTATAAACCTTATATAAGTCATTTGAACTTTTGAAATTATGTTTGAAAAAGGCTTAAATATCCTGATTAGGATATATTCTTAGGATATATTCTCAAAATGTGTTTTCAGAATATGTTTCAGGATATTTGGTTGGAATATTTGGGATATAATACTTGGGTTAAAAACTAAAACTCTAGTCAAACAAGCATTATCAAAACGAACTTTGTAAAATAAACCATCCTTTTTTCTTCAAAAACTTTATCTGAATTGTTTGAATTTTGAAAAACCCTATTAGACGAAAGTCTTTGTAGGATATCGCCGAGTATACTGATCAGGATATTTTCAAAAAATAATGGCACCAATTTTGGAAAGCTGAAATTTAAACTAAGCAATGCATAACAAAAAATTGAAAGGCAACAACAAATAAGTCAAAAGGAGGTTATATTATTAACATGTCAAAAGTTGTGCTTTTGGTTTTACCTCAAACCGAGGCCCATCCACCAAAAACACGATTGGTTTCTTACCATATTTAATTAACAGTTGAAGGCTTCATCTCAAACTGAGACCCATCCACCTCCAACTGTTATATTGTTCAAAACAGGTTATACTAATTGATGACCAAGGGCTTCATCCTGAAACCCAGGACCCATCCACCTTTGGTCATCATATTGTCTTAGTGCAGGAAAATAAATTGTTCAAAGACGGGAAAAGTAAATTGTTCAGACAGCCACAACCATCAAATCTAAAAAGTGGTCTCCGGCCTTGGCACATACATTCATCATCGCCCACTTCGCTGCCTCTAAGGAGCAGCTCCTTCTTCCATCATGACCTCGTCAGTAGCATCCTTCCCAGCATTCCCTCCAGCATCACCACCAGCATCCCTCGGAGCATCAGCATCATCCACCTTCTCGGCCACCTCAGCAGGCTCCTCTGCAGTGGGCTTCACAGGAGGCTCCACAGGATTACCACCAAGATCTTTCAGCTTCATCTCCCAAGCCTTGATATTCCATGAAGGGCATTCAAAGCCAAAAGCCATAGCCTCATAAGACATTTTCAGTCTGGCCTGGAGGAGGGAGATGACAACAGAATTCTTGAGGCTTTCCCGGTATGAAGCTATATCCTGCTCATGTTGAACTTGGGCAGCGTCGGACTTGGCTTGGGCCTCGTGGTTGATCTTCTGGATGGAAGACTGATGCTCTTGGGCCATTGCCTTGTATTTAGCTTCGTAATGCTCTGATTTGGCGGTGGCAATCGCTGCTTGGTCCGCAATGGTGGCTTCGACCTTTTTCAGCTTGCTCTCTAGCATGACGTTCGAGCCACATGCTTCTTCATAGAGGAACACCAGACGTTCAAGACCCTGCAAAATAAGGAAACATGTATTAGCCTTTATTGACAATTATAACAGGCATATGGTGCAGGATATAGGTCAAGGATACGAACCTGGTTGAGGAAGCCGGTCATGAACTTGCTGGATTCTGTAAACCCACAGTTCTCAAACGGGAATAAATGAGGTGCAGCAGGGTAGTCTGCTTCTTTCCTCTTCCGGAAGCTGGAGGCTCGGGTTCTGGATGCTGGGGGACCCTTGGGTGCGGTAGCGGTTTTTGAACTGGTAGGCTTGGGAGTAACGGCTGGCTTCGGATTGGTCTCTTGCTTAGCAGGTGCAAGGTTAGAATAATTGTCCAACTCGTCGAGCTGGAAGCCTTCAAGGTTGATGACAGGCAATGTACAAAGGGAGAAATGTTTAATTCTTAACACTTATACTCTATAATCAATCTAATCATATACTTACCAGACATTTATGAACTTGATTTTTGACTTGAGCTTATGAGAGACAGGGAGAAGGTTCTTTCACTGGCAGGAAGTTGATAGATCTCTTTGATCCTGGGCTCTGATTCTGCGCTTGGGGGTGAAGGTCTCTGAAATCCACTGCACAAAATATTAGGATATCAGTCAAGGATATAGTTTAAGGATATATTTGTTGGGTTTTACACATGTTTATCAAAGCATTTTATCCATACAAAATAAAAACGCACCGGAAAATTATTATTTAAAACATGTTACTAACAAGTATAAAACCCATTTTATATGTAAAACCCAATCCCCGGATCCATATACGAATATGCATGCTATCAAAATTAAAACACAACCATAGAGTGTTTAGAATACTACCTTCCAAGGAGTAAAGGATATGAAGATGATGATGCTTCTTGAATGGTTGCCTTCAAGTGTAGAAGACCTCAAGCTTGTATACCCCAAGCCTTCCAACAAACACCTTATGTTTAGCTAGGATTTCTACACTTATGAACTCACTAAAATTCCATCTTGATCAACCACCATAGCCGAAAATATGAGGGGAGTTTATGGAGTTCTTGCACTTGATTTATCAACTTGAAAAGCCCTCTTGATCAACCATACATGACCCGATTTTTAGAGAGTAAATTCAAGTCTTACACTTGAATTTCATCTTCTAAAAACTCGCATAATGTTGGCCAATTTTGAGAGCTTTTCTACAAGTCTTCTCTAGTTTTTCAGGTTCATCCATTTACTAATTTTGTCATACAAAATTATATATAAAACAAGGAGAGAGAAAGAGCCACCCATTTGACCAATAGGAGAGCATCTAACCATGCAATTTGCATGCAATGTGATTGACCAAAACATTTAGGGAAGACCACCCAATCAACACATATGCAAATGCATGGATTCTCATTGGACCAACAATTTTGGGAAGACCCCATGGGGGGGGGGGGGTGGCGGCCTAGACTTTTATTTAAAAAAAATCCAATTTTTCTTTTAAATAATATAAGTCTTACATATATATATTTTATAACTTTTATAAAATATAACATCATATGTTATAAGACTTATGCTATTTTTATTACGTTATTTAACCAATTAAATAATAAAATAAAATAATCTCTCAAAATAAATTATCCATATAATTTATTAGTTTGTCAAGTGCAATTATTTAGAAAACCAATTTCTAAATATTCTAAGTGTTAATATTTATTTGTTTGGTCATATCATAAATAAATATTGTAAGTGTTTGTCTAGCTTGTATTTGGGTATGACTCGACTTGGATCATAACGTACTAGCCACATCAATTTAATATGTGTCTTGGGCATACAGAGTCCAACAATCGCCCACTTGCACAAGATACATAGAAGATTGATGCAAGTAGTAAATGTCGCCTAACCACGGTTTACTACCCCTAATACGTATGACTATATGTCTCATTCAATAACATCATCCCATTCAAGTCACTTACTTGAACATGATTTAGGTGAATCTATCATTTATCCTTTCGTTACAGATGTCATGTCAAATCCAGAGACATAGAGTGATCACTCTCTGTTGATTTAACTTTAGCAGGCCTTAGACATCTTACTCTCAACGAATAAGAGGAACAAATCCCATCTTGACTACATACGTCTCTCACAATCACCTTGTACCACACCTGAGCTTAGCCTTATGTACTGTCATATTACTAACAGCGAAGAAATAAGTCAAGGTACAATATTTGGTGAATATCAAGACCCAATATGTATCTCAGGTCTGAGGATACTATGATATTCTCCTTTACTCAAATTTACTTATGATCAATCACAAATGATTCCATGCAGTAATATTCGAGAGCGAGTCAGTCCAATATTTGTATCCCACAAATATCTATGAACTTTGGCTGCACTTTGCTCTATATTCATACCTAATGAACATCCACCAATCCAAGTTCATAATAGTCTTACATTCATATTTGTTCCCACAAGTATGATCGACTACGGACATTTAGAATAAGCAACTTATTCATGGATTTAAACATGCTAAAATGGAACATAACTCAACATACCATGTGAAAGTTATAATAACAGTTGTTCCAATATCCAAATACAAAATAGATCAAATTCAATCACTAGAATATCGAAGTCCTAAGGCACAAGTATGACCCTTCATGCTTTGCCCCGTTCAAGGAGCTTCGTGAGTGGATCCGCAATATTTTGATCAGTGTGAGCTTTGCGAATACATATCTTTCCCCTTTTTCAACTTCATTCCTTATGTAGTTGAAACTCCGCTCAATGTGCCTAGTCTTTTGATGTGCACGAGGTTCCTTGATTTGAGCAATCGTACCATCGTTATCACAAAGATCTTTAGGGGTCCTGAATGGTAGGGACTACCCTTAGATCGGCAATAATTCAAGTGGCAGATCCATGTGAATTATCTCAATCAATGAAGCGGTGATGTATTATGATTCTGTAGTGGACAATGCTACCCTGATTGTGATCGAGAACCATCTCGATCAGCTTGGAAACTCGTATCCATGTAACCTTTTACAATGAATTCCGAAACTCGCATCCCTGTAACCTTTTACAACGAGTTCCTTTCACCAGATCCATATATTAGAAATATATTCTTAGTCCTTCTAAGGCATTTCAATATATATTTTAACAGTCACCCAATGACCGTTATTCGTTGGTATCTACTCGTCATGCTTAAAGCGCATAACTTGTCCAGTCTAGTGCATATCATTACATACATAATGAATCCTATAGCTGACGCATATGGGATTGCTTTCATTCTTTCCTGCTCATCCTTTGAGCTTGGACATTGAAACGCACTCAATATTGTCCCCTCTTGAATAGGCACCAAACCTTTCATAGAGTTCTCCATCTTGAACCTTTTCAAGACTTTGTCAATGTATGCACTTTAGTTTAAACCTATCAATCGCCTTGATCTATCCCTATAGATCTTTATTCCCAAAATATAGGCGACTTCACCAAGATCCTTAATGGAAAAACTACTTCCAAGCTAGGTTTTTATACCTTCCATGGTTGGAATGTCATTTCCAAATAGTAGAATGTCATCGACATACAATATTAAGAAAGTGATGATGCTCCCACTAGCCTTCTTAAAACACAAGCTTTATCAACATTCTTGATGAATCCATATGAATTATCTTTTCATCAAAACGGTGATTGTAACTTCTCGATGCTTGTTTCAATCCATAGATTGAATTCTTTAACTTGTATACTTTGTCAGGATGTTTTGGATTGGCAAAACCTTCAGGCTGAACCATATAGACATCTTCCTCAAGATATCCATTTAGGAAAGCCGTTTTGACATCCATTTGCCAAATCTCATATTCATAATATGCAGGTATGGCAAATAATATCCTTATTGACTTTAACATCGCTATAGGCGAGAAGGTCTCATTATAATCAACCCCTTGAGTTTGATTGAAACCTTTTGCTATAAGTCTCGCTTTACAAGTATCCAAGTTACCATGCATTACGGTTTTCTTCCTGAAAACCCACTTACTTCCAACTACTTTGGAGTTAAGAGATGACACAACCAATTTCCATACTTGGTTGTCATACATGGATTGCATCTCTACGTTCATGGCTTCAAGCCACTTGTCATAATTGGATTTTGACATTGCATCATGGTATGTTGTTGATTCACCTGAATCTACCACGTAGCATCCATCCATGAAAATCCATATCTTTCAGGTGGACTACTAATTCTACCAGATCTGTGAACGTTTTGTGTGTATTGATCAACCACTTGATCATTTTTCAACAACCTCTTGTTGAGTGCTAGTATTAACCAAATGTGTATCGGCTTGTGGTTCTCGATCCTTATCAAGTTCCACTGTTCTACTAACTCCTTTCACAAGGAACTTAGATTTTAAAGCAACAAATACCTTTTGCTCTGTTGGATCATAGAAATATCCTATACCATCTTTAGGATATTCTACAAAGATACACTTAGTGGATCGTACTTCTAATTTGTTTGGGGTGTATTGCTTCACATAAGCTTCACAACCCATACCTTTAAATATGATAATGATGAAGCCCTTCCATGCCAGATTTCAAAAGGGTGTCATATCCACTTTCTTGGTTTTGGGCCATATTTAATATACGGACCACGGAGAGCAAAGCGTAACCCCAAAATGATAGAGATAATGCGCTCCTAGCCATCATAGATCGAACCATATCCAAATAGAGTTCGATTCCTCCTCTATTGGAACGAAGAACTTTGATTGAGTTGAGTTTGTACTTCACCTTTTTGAAGGCTTTGAACATTTCAAAACTTTAACTTTGTGTCTCAGCAAGTACACATAACCATAACTACTATAGTTGTCGGTAAAAGTAATGAAGTATCCTTCACCATTCCTAGCCATTGGCTTAAAAGGATCACATACATCCGAATGTATGATACCTAATAAATCTTTTGCCCTTTCCCACTAAAGGGTTTCTTAGTCATTTTACCTTGTAAACTAGATTCACATGTATCAAATGAATCAAGTTCATTTGTTTCCAAAAGACAATTCTTTCGAAGTGTTTACATGCGACATCTGTTTATATGACCAAGGCGATAATGCCAAAGATAGGTCTTACTCAAATCCATTTTGAGTTTCTTGGTGATTGCTTGGTACATTTAACTATCAAATGATGTATTATTATGAACCAATTCATAAATACCATTTGAAGGCATAGGTTTAAAGTAAAACATGTCATTCATCGATATAAATGTCAATGTTTGCAAACTTTAAGTCAAAACCATATTGTCTTATAAGGGAAAGTTGAATAATGTTCCTAGTCAAACTAGGAGCATTCAAGACGTTTTAAAACAATTTCCAAACCATTTGTAAGTTTCAAAATATAGTCACCTTTCTTGTAATGCTTATTTCTTTTGAACCTTTTGCAACAAATTGCAAACATGAGTTCCACATCCAGTATCTAATACCCATGTGTTTGAAGAAATAACATTAAGGTCAATATGTGTCATTAAGATTGTACCTGAGGTTTACCCTGCATCCCTCTTAGTTTTCAACTCTTTGAGATAGGTTGGACAATTCCTATTTAAATGTCCTACCATACTCAAAGCATGGATCGTTCGTGGCAACCTTTGCCTTCTTATATTTTGGTTTCGGTGGTTGCGCTTTAGCCTTTCTTTTCTTTTCCCTTTGAATTACCCGTTTCCATTTTAAACATTTGCTTTGGTGTCGGGGTGATGCCCTTTCTAATTGCCACTCTCATTGATCGTTAGAATGGATAAAGCCCTTTTACCCATATTGAGCCTTTCGAGGTGATCAATGTGTCTTTTCATCTTAAAGACATAAGATGAGACCGATTGGGTTTCCTCCATTCGACATGCATGAAGCGCTCGAACCGTTTCGAAGCGTTCTACCCTTGCATATTGTAGGAACATTTCCTTCAATTGGGTAATCACGTCGTATGCTCATGATGTTCAAAATCCTTTTGAATCTCGAAAATCATAATTCCTCACATGAGGCAAGAGGCTTGCATAGTATCCTCGATATACTTAGTCAATCGTTATAGGCATCCTTATCTTCCATAAGATGTTCATCGGGATTAGGATCGTTCAACACATAGAATATCTTTTACTTGAGAATGATTCTTAAGTTTCGATATTAATCCATGAAGTGTTATGATTGAGACGATCCTTATCAAGGATTGTTTTTAGTGATAGGTTACGGACGGTTTGGGTAATATTGTTAGCGGCCATCTACAAAATTTAACAAGGTTCAATTTTAGTATTTTCGATATTATTATATTTTAATCATTAATACCCTTTTGTGTCTCACAGACAATTAATAATTAAAATCTAGAATCCAACGTTACATTTAAATATTTGTTAGGTGACCTTTATCCCTCTATTTAAATTAACAAGGTAGTCAACGTTTGACAATTGCAACCCTTTGCAACTTCTAGCCATATGGGATCGGTTAAACATCTTTATGTTTAGTTGGCATGTTTAATCCCATCAACACCTTTTGTTCGCCATGCTTCGGTGACCCTAAGTTCATGGTTTCCAAATCAAGTCGTCCAACTTACACACACGTGTGACTTTATACACATAAGTGGTTAGGTGACCTTTATCCCACAAACATGGTAAACCCACCTCGAACATACAAGTTCCCTCAAATGTGGTTAGGTGACCTTTATCCCACAATAAGAGTTCCCAAGTGATTCGAGTGTTGTATAAAAGGATGGTGTTTGACTTGTTTTATAAAAGGGTTTTCTATATTTCAAAATTCTAGTTTAGAAAATATTATGTACCATACATTTGCATGCATTCAAATTAATGGTACTTTAGTGAAAACAAATTTTCAAGGTTCTTTTTAATAAAACCCATTTTATTATAAAATCATTAATTTTTAATAAAACCTTTATTAAACATTTTAATGATTTTGTCAAGAACCAATTTTACGCTTGTTGTTGATTATTAGTTTGTTAAGTCATGCATATCTACATATCATCTAAACAACAAAATAAACAACCACACAAGCATAACATACATAAAAATAGGTGCATAACCATAGCCAACTATTTTGACAACACTTGTTAGCCAAAACAAGTGTGCCAAAAGGTCCTTCCTAAGGGGTGAAAATTGACACAAGTAATGTGTCGATGAACTCCCACTTGATCCCGCATCCAAATGCTTCAAGTCTCCTTCTAGTGTTGTGATTTCTCCACCTTCTTTGAGCTTCCAAAAGTCTTTTATTTTCAGCTCCAAACTCCTTTGGACTTCAAAAATGTGTTTTGGTTATCGGGTTAAAATCCCGTTGAGAACGATGAAGTTCTTTGGACCGAATATTATGGTCCAAACCAAAACCGTATTTTTGTGTGCATCTTCTTTTACAAAATATATCCTAATACATTTTTCTAGTAAAAGTAAAATGCACCTAATCTATTTATTTTACATACCAAATGAAAATAAATAAATTACATATCTTACAAATGGAAGAACAAAAAAAAATTATTACAACCCATTGAAATAATAAATAAAATAAATCACAACACAATCATTCAACACAAGGTCATGGCTAGGTCATATGCACCAAAATATATATCCAAATATATATATTAATTTCAAGAAGCATAAAAAAATGGTTCCCTTTTAATAACCATTTTCGGCTATGTCCAAAAAACCGAAAAGGTAAGTTTTGTGTAACACCCTTACTATTAAATGACGGTTTTTGTACAAATAACGACAATTAAATATGTATTTACGAGTACACATACATATAAAAATACGGGTTTAATAAAACTTTTACAATTTAAAAATAATATAACTTAATGTATTTGAGTTTGTCGTTTAAAGGTTACGACAAAACGACGTGCGGAAGCTTGTAATCTTTATCGTGTTCGATTCCTCGTTGAGCTTGATCGTCATCCAGCATCCCGAATTATACCTATGATCAAAACCAACATGAAAGTTAGTTTTGATAGCGTAAAAAAAAATTAATCAAGTTCATAGCATCAAACCAACTAAAACAAAATAATTTTTCCGGATTCATGCCTCTCGCGCCACGCGAGAGGCTTCCTCGGCTTGAAATTCAATTACGACACTTTTTGTCCCGTTAGTGATTTGATCAAACAAACTTATTGGTTACCTTTAAAATGTCATGCATAACACGTTATATCAGTTTACTAATATTTAAGGTTCAAATTACGGGTTCTTAAGCAAATCTTAACCCGTTTGGCATATCTACTCATTTTGACCCGTTAAGGGTATTTAACACTTACAAGCTTAAATCACGCTTCTTTTTAGTTTACATCCTATCTCCATTTTTATACTTATCCCAAGGATTCAATTTATCAAAATGCTTATTTCTAAATAACTCTTAAAGGTTGTTTGTCCGATTTACCGCTCAAGGGCTTTTTGGTCAATTTTAGTCCTTCATTTTATGACGAAGGACTTTCGCTAATATTTGACCAAAATATCGTTTTTTAGCTATAATTCTAAACATGCATACCTGGCTCGGGTCATATGATTGACCCGTTTAATTATCTTTCACTATTAATTTCTAGTTAATAGCAACGCGAACCATGTGTTAATTCCTGTGATAAAAAAACTCAACAAGCGATCATCATATATTATTGACCAATGGTGTTAACAACACCATTTGACCCGTTTAGTCGAAATGACCAAATTTCATTATGAGATGGTATTTAATCACCATTTCACCCCTTTAACCTATCCCGGTTTACTTTTTGGATATCTAATTACCATTTCGCCTCTTTAACCTATCCCGGTTTACTTTTTGAATTCATCTTACTTAAAACTTGTTTCTCGTTTTGTTTGACCCATTATGACTCATGCCAAATAGTTTCCTTTCAAATCCCTTTATCTATTGGTTAATCCATGTCCGGGTTACTATTTTACCGTTTTTACCCTTTTCACCATAATTTATGGTTTCTTACCATTTTCACTTGTTCCGACTCGCATTATATCGTGCCGGAACATCACGTTTCATTTACTTAACATAATTCATATTCAATACTCACAGATAAGTATTTTTGTAATAAAAATAAAAAGGCGTAAGCTTTACTTACCTTTCGTCCGATTTCGCCCTTTCTTCGCGTATTCAATCCGTTTGACCCGCTTCTTTTCCTAAGCCGCCGCCTAGCTCGTCAAGCATCAAACTATCATATAGTATTCACAAGGTAGTTAGGTTAGTCGTTCTAGATCATAACCTTTACGCCTTGTGAACTTTTATACCACTTTTCTTACCGAACTCTATCATAGGTCGGTTTGACTTTTAAAAGTCAAACCGCCTTATAGCATATGAAATTGAGCAACTAATTTGACAAACTCATGTTGGCGTTCCGCCCTTTACTCGATAGCACTATTCTTAGGCCACCATTTTAACTAATAAGTAATCCGAGTTCATGCTATTTTTAATACTAAGTTATCTTAGCTCTTGATTATCAACGTCACATTAAGCAAGTTTATATCACTAAAAATAGGCTGATTTTGGTGACCTGTTTAACCTGTTTACAAGTCTTCAAAAATTATGATTTTTTTATGTGACGTACCTCTCGGAGGGTTAGGCCTTGTGTTAAAATTTCAAGATCTAATTCTTTACCAAAAATTCGTAAAAATTCATTTACTAAGCTGCAATCAGATTCGTCACTTCTACCTGCAGCTTACGGAAAAATTCATTTAAAATTCCTCGTTTATCCGATTGACGAAATTCCAATTGGCGATTCTTTTAATCACTTAAAACTTTCTACAGTAAGAATTTGATATCATAACTCAATTCCTAATTCGAGTTATGACATTCGTAATGGGATGCAAATTCTGCCAGAAAACGCAACTTGAACCTTTTATACGGAAAAATTCATAAAACGCTCAATTTTCATCGAAAAAATGCGATTCCAGTGGGGTTTTAAAGATATTTCCTGGAATTACATTTTAGACTCAAGAAACATATGTTTTTGTCATGTTTTGTCCAGGTTACAGCCGATGCAAGTCGGCTGTAAATTCTGATCAGAATTCAGCTTTCAATTTGAACATGTTTATGACATTATAACACTTATTCTTAGCAATCAAAACCCCTAAAAGCATCTCATAAACAAATTTAGTCAAAACCCACTTAGCACATGCAAGAGTAATCATCAAATCCCTAGTCTTTAATACTGATTCATCAATTTTTCAACTAGGGTTTGTTTCTAAACATGAATTCATCCTAGTTTCAGCCAAACATCAATCATTCAAGCTTGAATTTCGATTTTTATAAGTTCATAAAAAATCCCAACTTCATAAATATCAATAATTCGACATACCTTACGATCCCCACTACTAGGTGATCATTTCTATGTATTCATGCATCTGATTCGGGCTGGATTTGACCTTCAATTTGATGCTTTTGTTGAAATTAGGGTTAGACCCCTTTTCTTCTCCCCTGGTCGATCGAACTGGAACACACACGTATGTGTGTGTTTTAATTTTTTTTTTATAAATGTTTTAACTAAAACATTTTCCTATTTACCCATCTTTAGCCCCTCATGTATTGGTTTGTTATTAAGTAGGCCACAACCTACTTATTTCTAGTAATATTCCCTCTAATTAACTAGGTTTATTATTCCTAGTTAACTTAGTGGGTTCGGGAAGTTCCTAACCTGTCTTATTTTAAGTCCCGTTAACTTGGTCCTTTTTACATACTTTGTTTTTATCAAAGTATTTATTTTCTTCTTTCTTTTTTTTATTAACATCTAGTTGATTTATTTAAATCCTAATATTTATCGGGTAAATTTTTACCACTAACAGTATTTTAACCGTCATTAATATTAACGTGGTTTGACTACCAAACCCGTTTTTGGGGTGTTACATTTTGTCCAAACAAACAAATCATCCATATGAAATAATTTTTCAAGATTTCCTTATGCATGTAAGAAAATAATCTTGAAAAACAAAGGGATAACCATGGTGAAAATTTCGGCCATAGGGTTTTACCCAAACCCGAAACCCGAAAATTTCATATCCTATGAAGCATGCACTCATATAAGCGGCTCTAGATGCCATTGTTGGGTTTTACACATGTTTATCAAAGCATTTTATCCATATAAAATAAAAATGCAGCGGAAAATTATTATTTAAAACATGTTACTTACAAGATATAAAACTCATTTTATATGTAAAACCCAATCCCCGGATCCATATACGAATATGCATGCTATCAAAATTAAAACACAACCATAGAGTGTTTAGAATACTACCTTCCAAGGAGTAAAGGATATGAAGATGATGATGCTTCTTGAACGGTTGCCTTCAAGTGTAGATACCTCAAGCTTGTATACCCCAAGCCTTCCAACAAACACCTTATGTTTAGCTAGGATTTCTACACTTATGAACTCACTAAAATTCCATCTTAATCAACCACCATGGCCGAAAATATGAGGGGAGTTTATGGAGTTCTTGCACTTGATTTATCAACTTGAAAACCCCTCTTGATCAACCATACATGACCCGATTTTTAGAGAGTAAATTCAAGTCTTACACTTGAATTTCATCTTCTAAAAACTTGCATAATGTTGGCCGATTTTTTAGAGCTTTTCTACAAGTCTTCTCTAGTTTTTCAAGTTCATCCATTTACTAATTTTGTCATACAAAATTATATATAAAATAAGGAGAGAGAAAGAGCCACCCATTTGACCAATAGGAGAGCATCTAACCATGCAATTTGCATGCAATGTGATTGGCCAAAACATTTAGGGAAGACCACCCAATCAACACACATGCAAATGCACGGATTCTCATTGGACCAACAATTTTGGGAAGACCCCATTGGGGGGGGGGGGGGTGGCAGCCTAGACTTTTATTTAAAAAAAATCCAAATTTTCTTTTAAATAATATAAGTCTTACATATATATATTTTATAACTTTTATAAAATATAACATCATATGTTATAAGACTTATGCTATTTTTATTATGTTATTTAACCAATTAAATAACAAAATAAAATACTCTCTCAAAATAAATTATCCATATAATTTATTAGTTTGTCAAGTGCAATTATTTAGAAAACCAATTTCTAAATATTCTAAGTGTTAATATTTATTTGTTTGATCATATCATAAATAAATATTGTAAGTGTTTGTCTAGCTTGTATTTGGGTATGACTCGACTTGGATCATAACGTACTAGCCACATCAATTTAATATGTGTCTTGGGCATACAGAGTCCAACAATATTTGGGGATATTCCTAAAACCCTAAATCCTACCCTTAGTTAACCATCTAACTGGCAGGTCAAAACCCTTGTCAGTAGACTCCCTTTTAATGAAAAAGAACTTTCGTTGCCACTGATCTTCGTTCTTAGTGGCCTTGAGAATTAGGGGGGTTCTTGGAGGTGGAGAACAAAAGAAAGCGGCTGTTGCCATGGGATCTCAGTCGATAAGCTATGGGAAGCTCTTCGATGCATAGGTCAGGGCAATGACGTGATTTAATTTGGTTTAACACCATTAAAACTCGCCACACCATTGGCATAGTTTGAGCATAACTGAGGCCGGTAAGTTCGAAGAAACGAGAGATGAAGGGTGGAAATGGATACCGGAGTCCCAAAGAAAAGGGATAGGCGAAGAAGCAGACCCACTCGTTTGATGCCGTGTCTGACCGGACCTCCCGATCGAAAGGGCGAATGACCACTCCGGCAGAAAAGGCACCGGAATCCTTCAAAGCGGCGATGCCAGCATTATTGAAGGAACAAATCTCCTTTTCCGGCTCTCGAATAAGTTTTTGACTTACGAGGGTTGGGGCTGGTTCATTTGAACGCAATCTTGTTCGTGAAGCCATGAGGGGTTTTAACCGAGGAACGAGGAATTTAAGTAAAGCAAAAACAGAGAAGAAGAGAGGAAGAAAATACCTGAGGAATGGCTTGGAAAGTGATGATCATGATGCTGAATAAATCAGCTAAATAAGGGGCTGAGTATAGGGGGTAAAGAGTAAATATCGTGTTGGAAGTTGCACCAAGTCACATCAAGCGTCGTTTCGGTTTATTAACCTCGATTTAAGAGGTAAGATTAAAAATATATCCGTTGGAATTGGTATACCAACATATATATTTTTGGGGACAATTGTTATGGGCGATTTTCTGCTCATATATCCTGGCTAATATTCTAACTGTGTTTCTTTTGTTGTGATCAGGATACCGGATCAGGATATTGGTAACATCCTGATGCGATATCTTGGTAGTAATTAATTAACTCACGTGCAGATTGTTGTAACCAGTCTCTAATGGTCAGGTGGACTTCTTCTCCTCAAGAATCGGGCAAATCATTTATATTATGGACGTTGAAGCCGGAAGACGTGGACTACAACGTTCACATATGGAATATTCGCTGAATCCCGGAATAATAGGATAGTTAGTTGGTTTCTTTCTATAAAAATGATTGATCGGATCAGATTAGGGACACAATCTTTCGCACACTCTTTCTCTCTAGCTGCAAACACTCACGTTACACTTGTACTCAAATTACATTGTAACACTTAGTTGATCCGCATCATATCCTGCACTGTATCCTGAGATTTGAAGTAATAGAAGAATAAGGCAGCTACGATTGTCAGCTCCCGAGGTTTTATGCCGGCGATCTAGATTGATCAAGGGCTTTCCTCGTACATCCTGTGTCACCCTTTACATTTTTGCTCATTGTTTGATCATAGATACATCTCAATATCCTTAGCCGTATCCTGAAAACTGTAACTTAATTAGCATATTTTACACACATTTTTTCAGCACACTACCTCACTTAACTAATTTGATCACTTAATTGCTTCGGTAATTTTTGACCAAAACAAGTAGCATGAGCTATTTGTTAGCAAGTTTGGTAATGTTGTGAATAATAAATTATCACTTATAGAGGTCGTTCATACTTTGGCCAAGTTTTGAAGTTATATGTGTGTTTGTGTATGTATATGCATATATTAAAAAAAATATATAAATTGAATTAGAATTTCGAATTGAATCGAATTGAAAATCATGAATTCGTATTCGATTCTAATTCGATTACTGGACTTGAGTACGAATCAACCCGAATTCGTACATTTTTAATCGAATTCGAATCAAGTCGAATTTCGAATTTTTCGAATCCGAATCGAATTCTGAACACCCCTATCTGAGAGGGTGTTTGAGTTGAATTAAGAAATTGATAATTTCGTGTGGAACATGTAAAACATCTAAATAGAAAACAAACATATAGGTTGGGTTTGGAAACCTAAATTAGAAAAGTGGAAAAAGTGTTGAAATTGGTAACTTGATGGAGTAAGAAATTGACTAACTAACTAGATGATCCGATTTGAGGACAAAGATAGAAAAAGGATAACGGAGATTAGAAAATTCAAAATGACGGCTATACAGAGCAACAAAACCATACGGACATTTGTCAATAGGTTTATCGCAACCTGGAGCAACCGGATTGACAGATGGATCAATACCCCAATGTTCACAAAAGGAATCAACCTCCTCTTGTGTTAATCGAGAGAAAGTTATTCTCGTATCCTTTCTGGCACCCATTGCTTTGAAGGATGATCAAGGCAAATAAAAAACATGGAGAAAATAAGAAACTGACCTAGAAGATTGGGAAGAGATAATGCAGGAAATCTTGTTATGAAAAGATGAAAAATAACTATTGTGTATTTTAAAGACAAAATAAAGGAGTAATTAATAAAAATCCAGCGGTTACAAGGTATAGGGAAGAGAACTGCCGCCTGAATAACTGACGCACGTCAAATCAACTGTCTAATCAAATTCAAAATAATACCGCCCAAAACCTTGAAACAAATAACCCTTGAAGCCTTTTAGCTAATAAAGAAATTACACAAAAGTAAGAAGCCTTTAAGCTTGCACCCCAAATACCTCTGACTTGGGGGGCTGATGACGTAGGCAGCTCAAGCTTAATAAAATGGCTAAAGTATAATATAGCTAAAAGGGTTAGAAGGTTAAAGGGTTCGGAATACGACCAGCTGTGGTGAATAACAAAAAGCATGAAACAATGTCGAGTCATGTCACACTTTACATGTGACATGTGATCTCTCCCACACAGCCGCAAAAGAGCATGTGGGAAGTGACACATTTTTATTCGCAGGTCCGAAGCCTTCAACCTACCAAAAAGGCAACCCCCTCACTGCATCCTCTGATCACTAGTCACAGGTTTCTTTTCATAGCCAATTCATTCTCTATAAATAACAACATTCGTTCACTCAATCGGCCATTCCAGATATCTTACTGGGGTGTCCCAATGGCCAGCCTCACCCACCTCTTCCTAGAGGACCCCGATTCAAATCCTGGCAGGCACATCCTCTAGGCTTTTCGGTTCCGGGTGGTTATTAACCGCCAGGCAGCTATGGGGCTAAGCTAGCTTGTGGAGTGGGATCACTCCAGCGGTTGGTAGGACCGTGCAATACCCACCCCCTAGAACTTGTGCTTCACTTTTTCTATTCTTCACTGACACTAACACTATTACATTGCATGCAAACATTCTGGGTTGAATCTCATTCAATCCAGAATTCAAAACAATCAATAGTAAGTGATCCGACCCTACGTATTGCATACGTGGGGGGACCCCACAACCTGCGTTAGGCTAATCGGGATTGTTGAACCCTTTTGCCTGACCAGTCTAACCATTATCCTTGGTCTTATATTTATTGTAGCAACAATATCAATTTTGGTAATCTGGGCGAAGATCATTTAATGCCATCGCCAGACCAGACTCCATTTAATAAAAAGGTCTAACGTTATAAGTTCAAATTTTATAAAATATAATAATCGCTTTATTTTAATTATTTTAGAGGGAAAATTGTATTGAAGTTGAGATTTTATGAATCTCAACCTACTAAAAAAATATAAAGGAAATCCGAAGTAGACCATAGAGGACCGGTCTTACACACATAGTTTTGATAATTTTTGATGATAAAAGTTGGTGTGATTTGTGTTTATACGTCAAGGACAAAACTCAAGTATCCATCATAGAGGTAGAGGGTGTTTGGGTTGTATTAAGAAAGAAATTGATAATTTCGTGTGGAACATGTAAAACATCTAAATAGAAAACAAACATATAGGTTGGGTTGGGTTTGGAGACCTAAATTAGAAAAGTAGAAAAATTGTTGAAATTGATAACTTGATGGAGTAAGAAATTGACTAACTAACTAGATAGATGATCCGATTTGATTCGGTTCGGTGAGAGATAAATGATGAATAGAATAGAAGAGACAAGAACATACTTTATATAGTTGTGGAAACGTGTCGTGGTTGGTTTTAATTAGAAAACTAGTGAAAATACAACATTTGCTAATACGTAATATTTGGTTGAAAATTATGAGTCTCTTATTGCAAAATATATATATTTTTTTAAATTAGTCTCATTTCCATTAGGTATCTCGTTACTTATTTTTTATTGACCGGTTATTTGGTTTTTTTTTTTTTTTACTAAGGGGGTGTTTCTTTTTTTGTGAAAAGCATTTTTTGACCTTTTATGTCTGTCTCACCCAGACTACCTGCAGACGTTTAAGTCTGCAGTATGTTTATTTTCTCGAAGTGATTTCATTAAAAAATGTATGTCCGTCCTCTTTTTGGGGTGGATGTTGACTCAAGTCTTCTAACCTCTTTTTTTCCTCTTCTAAACACAGATCCTCTCACACAAACCCTAGCATTCTTCTCCTCCACCCCCTTTCTCCTTCCAGCCGCCACCTCCACATCTCGCTCACCTCCGTTAGGGCAGCAACTGAATTAAGTTTTTAATTATTATTGAGACTACCTAAATTGCTGTTGACTTGACTAGTTCATCGAAAACACTAATTTTTTCCCAATGTCAGCATTCATGGTTCACAGGCTCCAAGATCGAGCAAATACATGCGCATAAATTGGAGGTAAGGGTGACGAGTATTATTCAATCCACTTTAGGGTGTTTGAATTATCGTCTAGCCAATAATATCATGCCATGTCAAGTCCTTATTCCACTCTCCATTTTGCACTCAATCACTGGACAGTGATTCAAACACCTTGGAGAGTGGTAAATTTAAAAAAAAAAAGTATAATCGGTTGAAAGGGGATGGGACCCACCATTCACCCTCTGGTTCCCACCTCTCCTGTTCTTCACCGATTCGGTGACTATACAACGAATGAGCAAGTCCCCACTCACCGATTTGTTACCGGCGAACAATCACCGATCGGTGATTCCATATCCCCGAAGGGGTCACCGATATCGTACCGACCACCCTAAACTTTGATTTCTTACTATGTTAATTTGAACGGATGTTAAAGTAGAATAAGGTTATGCACGGGCTCAAGTTTACCACGGGCGGTTACATATATGATTATCTAGAAGAATGTTTAACTACTTTCCTGCAATTTTCATTGTTGCAGACGTATGTCATTGGCATAAAAAAATCCTGGAGGGCTGTAGATTTATTGAAATTACAAAATATATCCATATTAGGCGTTTCTATTTAAAAACATATTTGAGCTGAACCCTTGAGTTTTTTAAATACTCAGCCTTCAAGATTTATACATGATTCAGTTCAGCCAATGGTCCAGCTTTAAGCTTTCTAATTGGTGATTTGGTTCTTCATTTTTTCATCTTACTCGGTATGCTCTTGACACTTGAACTTCGTTTGTTGTTCCTTTATCTTTATAAATATTGAAATTAGCATATATAGGTTGTGGATTAGTAATCACCTCTTTAGTATGCAAATCGTCTGAGGAATCGAGAACCGAAGCTCCTAAAGCTACCGCGAAGACCTTCAATTTTAAGCAATTCAAGTCGTGTGGGCCAAAAGAATTCACTGGCGAGGGAGGTCCTCCTGCACTATTCCACTGGTTTGATTCCATTGAGGTTACTATGCGACAGAGTGGTTGCCCTGATGACCTCCGTACTCTGAATGCAACCGGCGTTTTCCAGTCCCGTGTACTAGACTGGTGGACGGCCGAGAGGAACAAGCGAGGGAACGATGCAGCCTACGGTCTGTCGTGGGACGAGCTCAAGGAAGTTATGCTAGAGGAATTTTGCCCTCCTCACGAACGTCAAAAGCTAGAAGATGAATTCTGGCACATACAGCAAAAGGAAGGTGACAATGTTGGTCTCACTGCTTGTTTCAAACAGCTCAGCATTATCTGTCCCAACCAAGTCAAGACTCCAGACATGGCGATCAAGAAGTACATCCGGGCACTGCCCGACTGCGTTGCTGATTTCGTGCAAGCGGCTAAGACTACGACGATCAAGGAAACTTATCTACTGGCCCCTGAAATCAACGACAAGCGGGTTAAGCTGGTGTCTGGAATAAGACTTCGAAGCATCTGCATCAAGCTACCGCCACCGCACCAACTGCTGAACCCACCTCATCGAACAACAAGAGGAAGAACAAGAGAAAGAACAGCTCCAGCAACAAGAACTGTGCGATCACTGCTGCACCAGTTCAAGCTGTACCAGCTCAACAACGCCAAGTGGCAGCGTCTGTGGCCAATGCACCTCTTGCAAAGCGTGCATACACTGGGCCACACCCGCTCTGCCCTACTTGTACCTACCATCTCCCAACTGCCATTGCTTGCCGTTTTTGTGCTCATTGCAATGTATACGGCCATTTTACTGCCAACTGCCGTATACGACAAGCTCCTGCACATCAAGCCCTACTCACTGCCCCACAGGGTCAACAAGCTCCTCTGGCGCCCGCGATCAAAGCCAGAGCCTGCTTCGCATGTGGCGACCCGAACCACTTCGCCAACATGTGCCCAAACAGGGTCGTGAAACAAGAGCCCCAGCAGCAACAACCTCAACAGCAGCAGCAACACCAGCAACAACAGCAGCAACAGCAACAACAGGCCGCACGCGCTAGAACTTTCAACATCAACGTGCGCCAAGCCCAAGCCGACAACAACGTGGTTAATGGTACGTTCCTTGTGAATGGTATTTATGCTTCATGTTTGTTTGATACTGGAGCCGATAATTGCTTTGTTTCGTTCGAATTCGAGAAGCTCCTTAATCGTAAACGCTCCAAACTCTCTTCGACGTTCGATGTAGAAGTCGCCACTGGAAGAACTGTCGCCGTCAATTCCATTATCTGTGATTGTACTCTTGAGCTCAACAATCACATCTTCCCAATCAACCTTATTCCGATGCAACTCGGAAGTTTCGACGTCATAGTAGGTATGGACTTTCTACGCGAACACCATGCTGAAGTTGTGTGCTTCGACAAGATGATTCGATTCTCGCTCGCGAATGGTGATTTATTGTGTGTATCCGGTGAAACTGCCTCGAAAGGGCTCAAGCTCATGTCATGTGTCCAAGCTAGCAAGTATCTCCGCAAGGAATACAGAGCTTTCTTGGCGAACATTGTAGTAGCGAAGAAGGAAAAGAAAGAGAAGAAGGAAGTGAAAGGCGTTCCTGTGGTTCGTGAATTTCCTCATGTGTTTCCTGATGATCTCCCAGGTTTGCCACCAAGCCGTGATATCGACTTTCGTATCGACCTCATTCCTGGAGCAAATCCTGTTGCCAAAGCTCCTTATCGACTAGCGCCATCCGAAATGCGTGAACTCTCAAGCCAACTCCAGGAATTACTTGAGAAAGGCTTCATTCGCCCGAGCACCTCTCCATGGGGCGCTCCAGTCCTTTTCGTCAAAAAGAAGGATGGGTCGTTCCGGATGTGCATCGACTACCGGGAATTGAATAAGTTGACTATCAAGAACCGCTATCCCCTACCCCGTATTTATGACTTGTTTGATCAGCTACAAGGTGCTACGTGTTTCTCAAAGATCGACCTACGTTCAGGATATCACCAGCTACGTATTCAAGAGGAAGATATACCCAAAACTGCGTTTCGCACTCGTTACGGTCACTACGAATTCGTTGTCATGCCTTTTGGCTTAACCAACGCACCAGCGGTTTTCATGGATCTGATGAATCGCGTGTGTAAACCATATCTCGACCGGTTCGTCATCGTATTCATAGACGATGTCTTGATCTATTCCAAATCGAAAGCCGAACACGATCTCGAAACCCTTATTCGTGAATCCCAGCATGCGTGTTTCAACGAACGCCCGCTGAAGAGGGAACGAATCTACCACGATGGAGCCCAGCTTGTGAGCAAATCCAATGGGATATTCCACTTTCTGGACCGAATCTGGATCCCTAAGCGGAACAATTTGCGACAGATCCTGATGGACGAAGCCCACAAATCCCATTGTTCTATTCACCCCGGTGCTGACAAAATGTACCAGGATCTTCGCTACAAGTACTGGTGGCCCGGCATGAAAAGGGATATTGCTATCTACGTTGGAAAATGCCTAACTTGTGCAAGAGTCAAGGCAGAACATCAAAGACCCTCTGGCTTACTCGAACAACCACCAATTCCTATGTGGAAGTGGGAAAGTATAGCTATGGATTTCATAACGAAGCTTCCGCACACGTCATCAGGCCACGACAGCATATGGGTGGTTGTTGACCGTTTGACTAAATCAGCTCACTTTCTGCCGATACGAGAAGACTACAAGGTAGAACTGTTAGCCCGAATCTACACCGACGAGATCATTTGTAATAATGGGACGCCTCGTGACATCATCTCTGATCATGATGCTCGGTTTACCTCGCAACTGTGGGAAACGTTTCAAAAAGCTCTTGGTACGACGCTCAATCTAAGTACCGCTTTCCACCCTCAAACCGACGGTCAGACTGAAAGAACGATTTGTACTCTTGAAGACATGCTTCGTTCGTGTGTCATAGACTTCGGAGGTAATTGGGATAAATACCTGCCGTTAGTCGAATTCTCGTACAATAACAGTTATCATTCCAGCATACAAATGGCACCATTCGAGGCATTATACGGAAGAAGATGTCGATCGCCTATTGTGTGGCACGAGATCGGTCACTCGCAACTAACCGGTCCTGAGTTATTACAAGAAACGACAAACAAAATTTTCCAAATTCGAGACCATCTGGTGAAAGCTCGGAATCGACAGAAGAGTTACGCCGATAAAAAGCGCAAGCCCCTTGAATTTGACGTTGGTGACCACTTACTCCTAAAGGTTTCACCTTGGAAGGGTGTGGTCCGATTCGGCAAGAAAGGGAAACTAGCGCCTCGATATGTTGGACCTTTTAAGATTCTGGAAAGGATCGGAAAAGTCGCCTACAGACTCGAACTACCAGAGGAACTTAGTAATGTCCACCCGACTTTCCACGTGTCAAACCTCCGAAAGTGCCTAGCCGACCACGACTTACATGTCTCTCTCGATGACCTGCAAGTAAACGAAACATTACACTTCATGGAGAAGCCTGTCGAAATCATGGATCGCCAAACCAAGCAGCTCAGACGCTCTCGCATTCCTATTGTGAAAGTCCGGTGGGAAGGCAAACGAGGCGCAGAGTTCACTTGGGAACTCGAAAGCGACATGAAGGCGAAGTACCCACAGTTGTTCAAAAAGAAAGGCTAGAGAGAGAAAGTGACATCGTGATTCAGGTGCTTTGTACGATTTCATAACAATCAATAGGATCACCGATTATATTACGTTCTCGTGTGTGTGGTCACGTTCGTGTACGGATTCTGCACGTCACACGTTCGGATCGCAATCGTTTCGAAGTCAAAACCGGTCCGAACAGAAAATTCTCAAACGTGATTCATGGCGTTGTACAGCTTTCAGCTTAATTTTGAGACGAAATTCCCTAAACAAGGGGAGGCTGTAACACCCCGTGTTTCCATAAGTCAAAGTCAAAGTCAAGGTTAAAGTCAACGATCGATTGTACGAATTGGACTTATAGTAATATCCTTGTTTTAATTGTATTATGTGGAGTAAGTGTTGTTAATTGCTAAAATCGATGTGTGATAATCGCTATCTAATCGACTTACGACTGTGAATTATAGGAAGAAACAATGCGATAAAGTTAACTAATCGATAATCAAGCTAGGCTACTCGACATCGAATCGTGATACGAACCGCAACTCGACTTAATCTGGTTATTATACGTGTGTGTGTGCCTTACGTGTTACTTGTGCGTGTTATATATGTATGTTGCTGTGGAAATCAATCGAACTCAATCGAAACTCGAAACGTAATCGAACTCGAATCCTAATCGAAAATCAAACTATGATAATTAGTGGTTAGGACTGAAAGTAGTTTGACTAGGAAACCCTATCGTGACGAGCCGCTCGCAATCGAAATCGAAACATCAAAAATCGTCGCGTCAAACAATCGAACCAAGTGCCATCCGGCCGGATAGCCATCCGACCGGATAGCCACTAAGCTCCAGGTCAGGCGTCATCCGACCAGGATGTCATCCGACCGGATCGTCATCCGGGCGGTACGTCATCCGATCGGATAACCCTTTCCTCTTTTGGAATCCTATAAATACCCCTTTCATTGTCATCTTTTCCACTTTTGGAAACCCTCTATCCGAACTGTTCGTGCTCCCCACCTTTTCTTCGATTTCTCTCGATCAAGGTAAGATCTCGTCCTAAATCTTGTACTTTCTTGATCTACACGCACTCCTACACCTTTCTATCTTTTAAATCTTAACTTTTAACCGTGAAATCACTAGATTTCGGGTGTTCTAGGATGACATCATCATGTGTTCTTCAAGAACTTCATGTTTTGGCCTCAATCCACCAAGAACAACCGAGATCTAACCGATTTCCATGCAAGCATACAAAGATCTTGTAAAGATCTCGACACAAGTGTGGTGAAAGAGGATTGAAAGATGGTTTTTAACTTTCTTCCAACTCTCTTGCACTCAAGGTGCTCAAAACCGATAGGATCCGACCCTGATCTAGTCTTCTACTATATCGTAGTGTTGTACTAGCTCAAGATCCGCATTCTACCCATGAGACTACCGATTTCGGGTTAGTCAAGAACAACCGTCTCAAGCCGGTAACCGGCCGGACTAGGGTGATTCCTGGTCGGGTTGGTCATCTAGGTCGAACTAGGGGTTCTGTTGGCTAACACGTTGTCAAAGTGTCTTGACATAATGACAAACGATCAAAACGACCAAGTGTAGGACGAACGGAACAACCATAACGGATTGCAATCCGAACGGATTGCCATCCGAACGGATCACACTTGGGTCCCACCTTTAAAACAATCTTAGCTAAAGTTTGAGTATCGAACGAATTGCAATCCGATCGGACGACCATCTGACTGGATTACTCTTCGGATCATGAGATACTAAGACTTTAAAGACTTAAACAATTTTCAACATGTTCAATAACAAGGTTGTCATCCGATCGGATTGCCATCCGATCGAATGACGCTTCTGTTGTGAACTTGCCTTCAGTAAGTAACCTCATCACTAAGTCATCGTCCGACCGGACCACTGTCCGACCGGATGACCATCCGAACGGATTGTCATCCGCACGACCAGTCATCCGATCGACCGACTTGATGGATAGAGATACTTCCGTGTTTTCAAAATACTACAACGAAAACTTTAAAAGTCAAGCCATCATACACAAACACATACTTCTTATAGGAAGAAACAATCCACTCGAATCATCATCCGACCGGATCACTGTCCGACCGGATGACCATCCGAACGGATTGTTATCCGCACGGATTACCATCCGATCGAACCACTATCCGACCCTTTCATACTTTGTGATGTTTTGCGCATCACTTATCGTTATGATATTGAATCTATTCAGGCTAACCTTACTCGCTAAACGCTCCCTTCAATCCATCAATCACTGTGAGTATACTCGACCCCTTTTTGCTTTACGCACTTTTGGGTGTTACATACGTTACGAATATTCAAACCACAACAATCACACTACTCAATACTATTTGAACGCTAACCGTTAATTCATGTTATACGTGGCTTATGAATGCTTGTTTGTTATGTTTACACATGGAATGTTGTCTTCCTGCCTTAGCAACGATAGTACTATAGTTTGGACTCAGCACCCGTTCACACGGGGGTTGTTAAGGACCATTACTTGCATGGATTACGGTGGTAATCATGTATTGCGAACTGCCTCGGGCAGTTAACCCGCAGTCATTGGTATCGATGGATCTATGTCGATAACTAACGTGCTTCATTTCACTATGTGTACGTGCTGGTTATGCGTAAACGAATTCGAACTCTATATGCTATTATCAAACTTGTATGCTCACCTTTACATTTTATGTATTGGCTTTATTTTAACGTATGTGACAGGTGCTTAGGACGCACACTTGGTAGGAATTTGAAGCTAGAATAAAGCTCTAGAGCCCAACAAATAGTTGTCTGTAGTGGTCAAACTAAGGGTCTCTGGAAGCAGATAAACAATTGCTGTCTATTTAAATCTGAGTTGTCGGAACAGAATATTTGCCTGGATTTTGCCTGTAATAATTATTTTGTTGTTTGAGATACGGTATGGGACGTATTAAATAAATTAAATAGTATTGATAATTGTTATGGAAACTTCTAGACAATTTGTTTCGCTCAGTGCCATGCCCCGATGATTCCGCCATCGGTTGGGGTGTGACAGATTGGTATCAGAGCCATAACTATAGGGAATTAGGCAAGACTCGACCTAGTCCGGGTCAGTGTCTTAGAAACCTAGTCTATAGTTAGGAACCAACAGACCGATTTGTGCATAACCAGTAGGGATTATGTACGAGCTTATTTCCACGCTATTCTCGTTTATGCTGCACTATCACTACACTCGAATTTCTAGCTATAAATGGGCGATAAAGTCGAGATTAGGGGTGAAAACCCCAAACTCTTGACTAAATTGCTTAAATTAATGTTGTTTTACCAACTTACCAATGATTTCTTCTTTCTTTTTCAATAACGAACGCTTGTTCAACGGGGGAATTATACCAAATCAGGAGTGAAATCCATATTTTGATGAATAATCTCCTCTATTTTATCAAAAACAGGGACGAAGTTGTTGAGCCAGGGGTAAAACCCTAACCTTGACGACTTGTTCCGCGCATTTTATAAAACTCCCACCAAAGTCTCGACGGACTCCAACGACCTGAAGTGACGACATGACTAACGGGATATGTACCAAACGCCCAAGAATCGAGGCGAGGACACAGTCCTGAAAGTCAAATGTAGATGACAAGTCCTTGCGAATAGTTGAATCGCTTTGGTTAGTCGAAGTCTACTAGCCGCAGACAGTCTATCTCTCGATTTTTGCGTGTTTCAATTCGGAGCCCGCAACTGCTGACTCTGATGATTTGTCGATTTTATGTGATTTATGTGGTTTATGTTTATTTGTTAGCGTTTTGAGGTGCTATTGGATTCGATCTAACGCCTTTTGCTTCTGCTAATCACACAACACACTACAAAACGTTAACAAATCATTGAATTATGGGCGACTTATACTGCGATATACGCTTATACTACGCTACTCGATATACTAAACGCGATCGCTATATTCGAACGCTCGCGAACTTTGAATGATAGGCTTCTGTATTCTGACTACCTCTCAATGATAAAGGAACACGCACAATCATAAGAAAGTGGATACACGCAAAATATGGGTTTAAGTAAGTTATGTGCCTATGTGTTTATGTGTTTATGTGATTATATGGTTCTGTGTCCTACATGGTTATATGTCTATGTGTCTACATGATATGTGTTCCTAATCTTTAGTAAGTAGTAGACGTGTGAGGTGAGATCCGAATACAATGTGTTGAGTCTTGTGACGATGTCTGTTGCAGACAATGTCATCTGGATCCCGTCACACACTTTCTCGTCAAGAA
Source organism: Helianthus tuberosus (assembly GCA_030545235.1). NCBI lineage: Eukaryota > Viridiplantae > Streptophyta > Magnoliopsida > Asterales > Asteraceae > Helianthus > Helianthus tuberosus. The sequence continues at coordinate 21,705,708 of CM060403.1, forward strand.
AAGAGGGACAAACGCCTTGCTGCCATCATCGCAAAAAGTGTGGCAAAGGCTGTGAGTGATGTTTACAAGAACGCCAGCAAATCGTCTGAGGAATCGAGAACCGAAGCTCCTAAAGCTACCGCGAAGACCTTCAATTTCAAGCAATTCAAGTCGTGTGGGCCAAAAGAATTCACTGGCGAGGGAGGTCCTACTGCACTATTCCACTGGTTTGATTCCATTGAGGTTACTCTGCGACAGAGTGGTTTCCCTGATGACCTCCGTACTCTGAATGCAACCGGCGTTTTCCAGTCCCGTGCACTAGACTGGTGGACGGCCGAGAGGAATAAGCGAGGGAACGATGCAGCCTACGGTCTGTCATGGGACGAGCTCAAGGAAGTTATGCTAGAGGAATTTTGCCCTCCTCACGAACGTCAAAAGCTAGAAGATGAATTCTGGCACATACAGCAAAAGGAAGGTGACAATGCTGGTCTCCCTGCTCGTTTCAAACAGCTCAGCATTATCTGTCCCGACCAAGTCAAGACTCCAGACATGGCGATCAAGAAGTACATCCGGGCACTGCCCGACTGCGTTGCTGATTTCGTGCAAGCGGCTAAGACTACGGCGATCGAGGAAACTTATCTACTGGCCGCTGAAATCAACGACAAGGGGGTTAAGGCTGGTGTATGGGATAAGACTTCGAAGCATCCGCATCAAGCTACCGCCACCGCACCAACTGCTGAACCCACCTCATCGAACAACAAGAGGAAGAACAAGAGAAAGAACAGCTCCAGCAACAAGAAATGTGCGATCACTGCTGCACCAGTTCAAGCTGTACCAGCTCAACAACGCCAAGTGGCAGCGTCTGTGGCCAATGCACCTCTTGCAAAGCGTGCATACACTGGGCCACACCCGCTCTGCCCTACTTGTACCTACCATCACCCAATTGCCATTGCTTGCCATTTTTGTGCTCATTGCAATGTATACGGCCATTTTACTGCCAACTGCCGTATACGACAAGCTCCTGCTCATCAAGCCCTACTCACTGCCCCACAGGGTCAACAAGCTCCTCCGGCGCCCGCGATCAAAGCCAGAGCCTGCTTCGCATGTGGCGACCCGAACCACTTCGCCAACATGTGCCCAAACAGGGTCGTGAAACAAGAGCCCCAGCAGCATCAGCCTCAACAGCAGCAGCAACACCAGCAACAACAGCAGCAACAGCAACAACAGGCCGCACGCGCCAGAACTTTCAACATCAACGTTCGCCAAGCCCAAGCCAACAACAACGTGGTTAATGGTACGTTCCTTGTGAATGGTATTTATGCTTCATGTTTGTTTGATACTGGAGCCGATAATTGCTTTGTGTCGTTTGAATTCGAGAAGCTCCTTAATCGTAAACGCTCCAAACTCTCTTCGACGTTCGATGTAGAAGTCGCCACTGGAAGAACTGTCGCCGTCAATTCCATTATCCGTGATTCTACTCTTGAGCTCAAAAATCACATCTTCCCAATCGACCTTATTCTGATGCAACTCGGAAGTTTCGACGTCATAGTAGGTATGGACTTTCTACGCGAACACCACGCTGAAGTTGTGTGCTTAGACAAGATGATTCGATTCTCGCTCACGAATGGTGATTTATTGTGTGTATCCGGTGAAACTGCCTCGAAAGGGCTCAAGCTCATGTCATGTGTCCAAGCTAGCAAGTATCTCCACAAGGAATACAGAGCTTTCTTGGCGAACATTGTAGTAGCGGAGAAGGAAAAGAAAGAGAAGAAGGAAGTGAAATGTCACACCCCCAAAATCCACATGCGGAGTATCACCGCTTGGAGGCGTGACTGACCAGGATCAAGCCTCCAATCATATTGAACACACATAAAAGTAAACATAAATCACCCAAACAATATGAAAGGTGTTTCAAAAACCCAAGCATAGTTAAATGTTTAGCGGAAGCATAATAGTAAAACCCATAGCAAGTATTAAGTATGAAATAAAGTAAGGTTTAAAGCATGGCACACACTGCCATGTCCCACAACGACTGTTCCTCCCTGTGCAAGCTCCCTGAGTACCTAATGACCTGCAAGGCATGTAGCAACGAATCAACAACAAAGTTGAGCGAGTTCACAGTTGGTTGTTTGGTTATAGTATTCATTTCATAAATCGCATGTTCGTTTTGTAAACCATGTATCGTATTAATCCTTATCGCGGCCAGTCCAGGCATGTGCGATGATTAGTGGGGGCTTCCCATGTGTTACAAGACCACGCGTATCGACTGCTACGAAAATGTAAGAGGTGCCCTAAGTCAATGTCTATCAACATTGACCATTTGCCCATAGTCCATTAGTACACGCCCGTCCGACTGGCACGGTGTGAGGTTTGTTAAACCTAATAGCGCTATTAACTAATGACCCGCTCGCCCTAGGCCTCGGCGATTAAGTCGATAATTGAGGGACTTCCTTTGATAGAGGTGATGGTCTTAAGATCGTGTACGTAGGCTTTACGTACGTACCCTTAAATCCGAGGACAGTAGTAAGTATAACTGTACGTAGGTTTTACGTACGTGCCCTTCAAAAGCAAGTCGCCAATTATCAAAGTCTAATCCCTATTTACGAGAGCACTTGCAGTCATCATATCAAATCTTAAATGCACATGCAAGACAAGAACAAAGTGGCCGACAATTCATGAAGTAAAGCTTTATCTACTTTGGCTGCATTTTCGAGACAAGTCACATGCATATTAATCAGTTATAAACTTCCTAAAACAACATTAAATTTCACAAGCCAATCATATAATCTCATCGTTATATAGCATTTGTATAAACTTCACATATAACAAGATCAAACGGGGGAGATTCAACACGAATAAAAATTCACTAACCACAGTCTTATCAAGTAGGATGATACTTCGAGAGGGGGGGGGGGTATGCCTGCTGCCGTCGAGCAATCAAGAAGGAGAAACGGAAGGGAACTAGGGTTTTGTTATCATACTGTTACGTGAAAATATAAGGAAACTGAGTATACTAACAGGCTCGTAACTGGGCCTTGTTTGGGCCGAACCCTATGTTCATAGTTCAACAGTTCCATAAATGACTAAGTAGCAATCGTGTATACATAAATCACATTATTAAACCCACATCACAATATTCATACAATACACATAGACACTTATAATGCACATCATGTATATAACCAATGCTTTGCGAACGAGTATCAAGTTGAGTAGAAACCTTGGAAACTCGGGTTGTCACATTATCCCCAACTTGAAAGAAATTTCGTCCCAAAATTTAGCACGTGGTTACTGAGGAAGCTAGTTAAGTTTGCATGGTTTACTGGTTTTCCTGGGGTGTCACATCATCCCCCCGTTGATTTGGAATTTCGTCCCGAAATTCTGTAGTAGCTTCAGCCTCAGTAGTGGTTGTACTGTTTTCGAATAATTGGGGATACTTGAGTTTCATTTGATCTTCTCGTTCCCAGGTGAACTCTGGGCCACGACGCTAGTTCCAACGAACTCGAACAAGAGGTATTCTAGTGTGCTTGAGGACCTTAACGTCTCGGTCCGTGATTTCAACTGGTTCCTCGACGAATCGCAACTGATCGTCGATAGTGAGCTCCTTCAAAGGAACTATGAGGGTCTCATCTGACAGACACTTCTTCAGATTAGACACGTGAAAAACGTTGTGAACTGCACTGAGTTCTGTTGGTAGGTTTAGTTTGTAGGCCACTTTGCCTATTTTCTCGATTATTTCGAACGGTCCAACGTAACATGGATTGAGCTTGCCCCATTTGCCAAAACGAACCACACCCTTCCAGGGTGAAACTTTGAGTAGTACTCGATCCCCAACTTGGAATTCGAGTGGTTTCCTGTCCTTATCGGCGTATGCTTTCTGACGGTTTCGAGCTGCCGCCATGCGTTGTCGTATCTGAGCGATCTTTTCAGTAGTATCAACTACGAGTTCTGGGCCCGTAATCTGACTATCACCCACCTCTTCCCAACAAAGAGGTGATCGGCATTTACGCCCGTACAATGCCTCGAATGGAGTGGCTTGAATGCTAGTGTGGTAACTGTTGTTATACGAGAACTCCACTAACGGGAGGTGTTTTTCCCAGCCGTTGCCGAAATCGATAACACATGCACGAAGCATTTCTTCTAGAGTTTGAATAGTGCGCTCAGATTGCCCATCCGTCTGAGGGTGATAAGCTGTGCTCATGTCTAAACGAGAGCCAAAAGATTTGTGCATTGCTTGCCACAGTTCTGAAGTAAAACGTGCATCACGATCGGAGATAATCGAGGTTGGCACCCCGTGCCTCGAGACAACTTCCTTAAGATATACGTCTGCTAGAGTAGAGAACTTGTCTGCTTCCTTGATAGCCAAGAAGTGTGCAGACTTAGTGAGTCGATCCACGATCACCCAAATAGTATCATTCCCACGTTGAGATCTAGGCAGGCCAGTAACAAAATCCATGGAAATTTGCTCCCATTTCCATTGTGGTATCTCTGGTTGTTGGAGTAGACCCGATGGTTTCCGATATTCCGCTTTGACTCTCGCACAAGTCAAACACTTGCTAACGTAAGTTGCTATATGAGCTTTCATGCTAGGCCACCAATATGTGGTTTTCAAGTCGTGGTACATCTTATCCGAACCAGGATGTACTGAGTAGCAAGACTTATGAGCTTCATCCATTACAAGCTCGCATAAGTTGCCATAGAATGGGACCCAAATGCGTTCTGTTACATAGTAGGCGCCGTCTGCCTTTTATTCTAACCGTTGCCTTGAACCGCGTAGGGCTTCAGCCCTAACATTTTCGTGTTTCAATGCTTCTACCTGAGCATCTCGTATCTGAGAAGGAAGACTAGACTGAATAGTGAGTTGCAACGCTCGTACACGCCTAGGTGTAGTATCCTTTCGACTGAGGGCGTCGGCCACCACATTGGCTTTGCCCGAATGGTACTTTATAGCACATTCGTAATCGTTTTAAAAGCTCGACCCATTGACGCTGACGCATGTTTAATTCCTTCTGTTTGAAGATATGCTCGAGACTCCTGTGATCGGTGTAGATGGTGCACTTGGTACCGTACAGGTAATGTCGCCATATCTTGAGCGCAAAAACAACAGCTCCCAGCTCTAAATCATGTGTAGTGTAATACCGTTCGTGAATCTTAAGTTGGCGCGAAGCATAAGTAATGACTTTATCCCGTTGCATCAACACACATCCAAGACCTTGGATAGATGCGTCGCAGTAGACTACAAAATCGTCCGTGCCTTCAGGCAATGAGAGGATAGGTGCGCTACAAAGTCTATCCTTTAAGTGCTGAAACGCTGTTTCCTGTGTATTACCCCAACGGTAAGCAACACCTTTCTGTGTCAGTAGTGTAAGCGGTTGTGCAATCTTTGAGAAGTCTATGATGAACCGTCTGTAATAACCCGCCAAACCCAAGAATTGGCGTATTTCGGTTGGTGTACGAGGTGCAGGCCAGTTCTTAATCGAGTCTACCTTGGATGGATCAACATGAACCCCGTCCTTGTTTACCACGTGGCCTAGGAAGTGGACTTCACGAAGCCAGAAGTCGCATTTTGAGAACTTGGCGTACAGCTGTTCCGTTCGAAGGAGTTCCAAAATAAGTCGTAGATGCTGCTCGTGTTCCTCCTGACTCTTCGAATAGATCAGGATGTCATCGATGAAAACAATAACAAACTTGTCCAAGTAAGGCTTGCACACTCTGTTCATAAGATCCATGAAGACTGCAGGCGCGTTGGTTAACCCGAATGGCATGACCAGAAACTCGTAATGACCGTAGCGTGTTCTGAATGCTGTTTTGGAGACGTCCTCGTCCCGGACTCTCAGTTGATGGTAGCCTGACCTCAGATCAATCTTTGAATAGTAGCTCGACCCTTGAAGCTGGTCGAACAAGTCGTCAATGCGTGGAAGAGGGTAGCGATTCTTCACGGTCACTTTGTTCAGTTCGCGGTAATCGATGCACATGCGGAAAGTACCATCTTTCTTCTTCACAAATAATACTGGAGCTCCCCAGGGCGAAGAGCTAGGACGTATGAAACCCTTTTCCAAGAGTTCTTGCAATTGCTTAGACAGTTCTTCCAGTTCAGTTGGAGCTAAGCGATAAGGTGCTCGAGCTATGGGTGCTGCTCCTGGAGCTAGCTCGATCTGAACTTCGACCTGGCGATGAGGCGGTAGCCCAGGTAACTCTTCAGGAAACACTTGAGGAAAGTCGCGTACAACTGGAATATCCTCTAACTTCTTCTCTTTCGTCGATGTATCTGTAACGAGTGCTAATATAGCAGTGTGGCCCTTTCGCAAACACTTCTGAGCCTTCAGGAAGGAGATGATGCCAACCACAGCACCACTCTTGTCGTCTTGAATTTCGAGAGGTTCTTTGCCAGAACGGGGAATGCGAACAATCTTCTCTTTGCATAGGATCTTTGCTTGTTGTTGAGATAACCAATCCATACCAATGACGATGTCAAAACTACCCAAAGCTATGGGAATGAGATCGATAGGGAAAGTCTGACCAGCTAAGACGAGGTTACAACCCTTGACTATGTGACCACTGTGGTGTCTGTTGCATATGTTGCATTTTGGGTGGTTTCCTCGATATCCACCCTGCCTTTGACTACTAGAAGACTGCTGACCAGGGCTCTGATAGTCATCAATCTTTCGCTGTTGTGCCTGGGACTGAACTGAAGTCGAACCCTTGCTGGAGGTTCCATCCCACTTTCGTTTGTTGTCACTAGGTGTAGTAGTAGTAGCACCTATACGCTTAGGCAGTTTGTTCTGTTCCACTGCCTGGTCCGTGAGACGATGAGCAAGACGAGTAACATCCTGGATAGTAGCAAGGTTAGCAGCAGTTTCATGGCTTTGAATCTCTGGTACTAAGCCTTTGAGGTACAGCTCAATACGCTTGATGGGAGGATCCACCATAGTTGGACATAACACTGCCAGTTCGTTGGATCGTTTCATGTACGCTTCTGTCTCTGACCCCGTCATCTTTAGGTTAAAGAACTCCACTTCCAGCTTGTGGATGTCATCACGACTACAGTATTCACGTTTGATCAGTTCCTTAAAATCATTCCATGGGGTGGCATTAGCAGCCACCAGCCCCAGCATCTGAACTTGCGCGTTCCACCAAGTTAGCGCAGTGCCTTCGAGAGTACCAGTGGCGTACTTCACCCTACGAGCCTTAGGGCATTCACACATTTCGAAGACCGATTCGAGCTTCTCGAACCAGTGGAGGAGTCCAACGGCCCCCATTCAGTGCCACTGAAAGTACTAGAACGACAGTCCATGAAAGTTTGGAACGTGCACACAAGTGGCTGAGCGTGTTGACCTGTCGTGTGCGTAAGAGTAAACATACTTGAGCACGAGTGTTGGTTTACGAGTGTAGGATCTAAAGATCCTAGAGTAAGTGGTGATGGCAGGTTACACCTCCTGCCTGGGTAGCTGCGAGTGCTGCAGTAACTTGTTCAGTGATCGAAGCCGCCAACTGGGCTTGAGTTAGGTTAACGCGTCCACTCATGATCTTGATATCAAGGAGAACATGAGTGAGAGAGGTTCGCGAATAGTGCGATGACAGAAGAGAGTGAGCACACAAGTATTCTCAAGCAATAGTTGTTACGTTTATCTAAGCATACCATGAGCAAAGTTCTATGTAATCTAGCATGTAGGCAATGTAAACATAAATCGTATCACCTAGAATGTTGAGTCTTGCACGTGGAGCGAAGCGTCGTTGTGGATCGTTGAGCACTGTACAGGTTATAGTCTGGTTTTAACAAAAACTTTTTCCCCTTATTAAAACCAAGTTCACTATAACCAATGGCTCTGATATCAATCTGTCACACCCCCAAAATCCACATGCGGAGTATCACCGCTTGGAGGCGTGACTGACCAGGATCAAGCCACCAATCATATTGAACACACATAAAAGTAAACATAAATCACCCAAACAATATGAAAGGTGTTTCAAAAATCCAAGCATAGTTAAATGTTTAGCGGAAGCATAATAGTAAAACCCATAGCAAGTATTAAGTATGAAATAAAGTAAGGTTTAAAGCATGGCACACACTGCCATGTCCCACAACGACTGTTCCTCCCTGTGCAAGCTCCCTGAGTACCTAATGACCTGCAAGGCATGTAGCAACGAATCAACAACAAAGTTGAGCGAGTTCACAGTTGGTTATTTGGTTATAGTATTCATTTCATAAATCGCATGTTCATTTTGTAAACCGTGTATCGTATTAATCCTTATCGCGGCCAGTCCAGGCATGTGCGATGATTAGTGGGGGCTTCCCATGTGTTACAAGACCACGCGTATCGACTGCTACGAAAATGTAAGAGGTGCCCTAAGTAAATGTCTATCAGCATTGACCCTTTACCCATAGTCCATTAGTACACGCCCGTCCGACTGGCATGGTGTGAGGTTTGTTAAACCTAATAGCGCTATTAACTAATGACCCGCTCGCCCTAGGCCTCGGCGATTAAGTCGATAATTGAGGGACTTCCTTTGATAGAGGTGATGGTCTTAAGATCGTGTACGTAGGCTTTACGTACGTGCCCTTAAATCCGAGGACAGTAGTAAGTATAACTGTACGTAGGTTTTACGTACGTGCCCTTCAACCAAGGACAGTAATAATTTGTTTAATTGTAATAGTTGTACGGGTAGTTATTCAATCCCATTCCCAACCCCCTGGGAATCCCATGCCTTGGCTAGTGTGAACTCACCTTGGTTTGCTCGGTATGCTTAACTATGTGCTCACAAGAAATCAGTCAAGTCCTATAGTGCACGTATACTCAATCAGTTCACGTTCGTAAAGTTTCACGTACAATCAATACCACAGAGTGTGTCTGGAAATTAACATCATGCATCACGTAAGCAGTTAATCAATTTCATGCAACTCATGTTTCACATACATGTCCTTCACAGTTTATTCTATCATGGTTATTCTCTAACATACTTGACAAGGTTAACAAGGTTAACAAGCTTAACAAGGTTAATAACAAACTAACAGTGTCAAATCAACTAACAGAGTTGCATATTTAACGGAGTTACTTATTTAACAAGGTTACATGCACAACTTAACAGAGTTAACATCTAATAGGATAAATGAACTAACTGAGTTTACTGGACTAACAGAGTTTATATTTTACAGGTTTAACAAACTAATAACTAATAAGGTTAACAAACTAGAATAGTTACCTACTCAACGGAGTTAATAAGTTAATAAACTTTACTGTGCCATAACACACAACGAAAATGCATATGGCGAAAACACAAGCTTGGGCGAAATCCCTCATGTGACGAAAACACTAGGTGTTTTCGTCTAGTGTTGTGTTTTCGTTGGTCCCCTTTGATTTCGTCGACTGAACCTCATCTACATCAGTTACACATTCTACAGGAACCCTAATCGCATATAACAGTTAACCATCAACATCAGGCCTAACCACAGATTATATGTCACCAGATCATTGATACGTTCGAAACTATAACACATAATCATTATTCAAGTGATAATCACGATAGTCCAACATCAATCAGAACGTGAGCAGTTGTCATATACGAATAAAAATCACCAATAATCAAATTCACGGGTACCCCATCAAGTACACTGTTATATCACTATTTATCATAACTCACTTATACCAGACCAAATCAAAAGCAAGTCGCCGATTATCAAAGTCTAATCCCTATTTACGAGAGCACTTGCAGTCATCATATCAAATCTTAAATGCACATGCAAGACAAGAACAAAGTGGCCGACAATTCATGAAGTAAAGCTTTATCTACTTTGGCTGCATTTTCGAGACAAGTCACATGCATATTAATCAGTCATAAACTTCCTAAAACAACATTAAATTTCACAAGCCAATCATATAATCTCATCGTTATATAGCATTTGTATAAACTTCACATATAACAAGATCAAACGGGGGAGATTCAACACGAATAAAAATTCACTAACCACAGTCTTATCAAGTAGGATGATACTTCGAGAGGGGGGGTATGCCTGCTGCCGTCGAGCAATCAAGAAGGAGAAACGGAAGGGAACTAGGGTTTTGTTATCATACTGTTACGTGAAAATATAAGGAAACTGAGTATACTAACAGGCTCGTAACTGGGCCTTGTTTGGGCCGAACCCTATGTTCATAGTTCAACAGTTCCATAAATGACTAAGTAGCAATCGTGTATACATAAATCACATTATTAAACCCACATCACAATATTCATACAATACACATAGACACTTATAATGCACATCACGTATATAACCAATGCTTTGCGAACGAGTATCAAGTTGAGTAGAAACCTTGGAAACTCGGGTTGTCACATTATCCCCAACTTGAAAGAAATTTCGTCCCAAAATTTAGCACGTGGTTACTGAGGAAGCTAGTTAAGTTTGCATGGTTTACTGGTTTTCCTGGGGTGTCACATCATCCCCCCGTTGATTTGGAATTTCATCCCGAAATTCTGTAGTAGCTTCAGCCTCAGTAGTGGTTGTACTGTTTTCGAATAATTGGGGATACTTGAGTTTCATTTGATCTTCTCGTTCCCAGGTGAACTCTGGGCCACGACGGGAGTTCCAACGAACTCGAACAAGAGGTATTCTAGTGTGCTTGAGGACCTTAACGTCTCGGTCCGTGATTTCAACTGGTTCCTCGACGAATCGCAACTGATCGTCGATAGTGAGCTCCTTCAAAGGAACTATGAGGGTCTCATCTGACAGACACTTCTTCAGATTAGACACGTGAAAAACGTTGTGAACTGCACTGAGTTCTGTTGGTAGGTTTAGTTTGTAGGCCACTTTGCCTATTTTCTCGATTATTTCGAACGGTCCAACGTAACATGGATTGAGCTTGCCCCATTTGCCAAAACGAACCACACCCTTCCAGGGTGAAACTTTGAGTAGTACTCGATCCCCAACTTGGAATTCGAGTGGTTTCCTGTCCTTATCGGCGTATGCTTTCTGACGGTTTCGAGCTGCCGCCATGCGTTGTCGTATCTGAGCGATCTTTTCAGTAGTATCAACTACGAGTTCTGGGCCCGTAATCTGACTATCACCCACCTCTTCCCAACAAAGAGGTGATCGGCATTTACGCCCGTACAATGCCTCTAATGGAGTGGCTTGAATGCTAGTGTGGTAACTGTTGTTATACGAGAACTCCACTAACGGGAGGTGTTTTTCCCAGCCGTTGCCGAAATCGATAACACATGCACGAATCATGTCTTCTAGAGTTTGAATAGTGCGCTCAGATTGCCCATCCGTTTGAGGGTGATAAGCTGTGCTCATGTCTAAACGAGAGCCAAAAGATTTGTGCATTGCTTGCCACAGTTCTGAAGTAAAACGTGCATCACGATCGGAGATAATCGAGGTTGGCACCCCGTGCCTCGAGACAACTTCCTTTCGCAAACACTTCTGAGCCTTCAGGAAGGAGATGATGCCAACCACAGCACCACTCTTGTCGTCTTGAATTTCGAGAGGTTCTTTGCCAGAACGGGGAATGCGAACAATCTTCTCTTTGCATAGGATCTTTGCTTGTTGTTGAGATAACCAATCCATACCAATGACGATGTCAAAACTACCCAAAGCTATGGGAATGAGATCGATAGGGAAAGTCTGACCAGCTAAGACGAGGTTACAACCCTTGACTATGTGACCACTGTGGTGTCTGTTGCATCTGTTGCATTTTGGGTGGTTTCCTCGATATCCACCCTGCCTTTGACTACTAGAAGACTGCTGACCAGGGCTCTGATAGTCATCAATCTTTCGCTGCTGTGCCTGGGACTGAACTGAACTGAAGTCGAACCCTTGCTGGAGGTTCCATCCCACTTTCGTTTGTTGTCACTAGTAGTAGTAGTGGTAGTGGTAGTGGTAGTGGTAGTGGTAGTGGTAGTGGTAGTGGTAGTGGTAGTGGTAGTGGTAGTGGTAGTGGTAGTGGTAGTGGTAGTGGTAGTGGTAGTGGTAGTAGTAGCACCTATACGCTTAGGCAGTTTGTTCTGTTCCACTGCCTGGTCCGTGAGACGATGAGCAAGACGAGTAACATCCTGGATAGTAGCAAGGTTAGCAGCAGTTTCATGGCTTTGAATCTCTGGTACTAAGCCTTTGAGGTACAGCTCAATACGCTTGATGGGAGGATCCACCATAGTTGGACATAACACTGCCAGTTCGTTGGATCGTTTCGTGTACGCTTCTATCTCTGACCCCGTCATCTTTAGGTTAAAGAACTCCACTTCCAGCTTGTGGATGTCATCACGACTACAGTATTCATGTTTGATCAGTTCCTTAAAATCATTCCATGGGGTGGCATTAGCAGCCACCAGCCCCAGCATCTGAACTTGCGCGTTCCACCAAGTTAGCGCAGTGCCTTCGAGAGTACCAGTGGCGTACTTCACCCTACGAGCCTTAGGGCATTCACACATTTCGAAGACCGATTCGAGCTTCTCGAACCAGTGGAGGAGTCCAACGGCCCCCATTCAGTGCCACTGAAAGTACTAGAACGACAGTCCATGAAAGTTTGGAACGTGCACACAGGTGGCTGAGCGTGTTGACCTGTCGTGTGCGTAAGAGTAAACATACTTGAGCACGAGTGTTGGTTTACGAGTGTAGGATCTAAAGATCCTAGAGTAAGTGGTGATGGCAGGTTACACCTCCTGCCTGGGCAGCTGCGAGTGCTGCAGTAACTTGTTCAGTGATCGAAGCCGCCAACTGGGCTTGAGTTAGGTTAACGCGTCCACTCATGATCTTGATATCAAGGAGAACATGAGTGAGAGAGGTTCGCGAATAGTGCGATGACAGAAGAGAGTGAGCACACAAGTATTCTCAAGCAATAGTTGTTACGTTTATCTAAGCATACCATGAGCAAAGTTCTATGTAATCTAGCATGTAGGCAATGTAAACATAAATCGTATCACCTAGAATGTTGAGTCTTGCACGTGGAGCGAAGCGTCGTTGTGGATCGTTGAGCACTGTACAGGTTATAGTCTGGTTTTAACAAAAACTTTTTCCCCTTATTAAAACCAAGTTCACTATAACCAATGGCTCTGATATCAATCTGTCACACCCCCAAAATCCACATGCGGAGTATCACCGCTTGGAGGCGTGACTGACCAGGATCAAGCCACCAATCATATTGAACACACATAAAAGTAAACATAAATCACCCAAACAATATGAAAGGTGTTTCAAAAACCCAAGCATAGTTAAATGTTTAGCGGAAGCATAATAGTAAAACCCATAGCAAGTATTAAGTATGAAATAAATTAAGGTTCAAAGCATGGCACACACTGCCATGTCCCACAACGACTGTTCCTCCCTGTGCAAGCTCCCTGAGTACCTAATGACCTGCAAGGCATGTAGCAACGAATCAACAACAAAGTTGAGCGAGTTCACAGTTGGTTGTTTGGTTATAGTACTCATTTCATAAATCGCATGTTCGTTTTGTAAACCATGTATCGTATTAATCCTTATCGCGGCCAAGTGGGTTAAGGCTGGTGTATGGGATAAGACTTCGAAGCATCCGCATCAAGCTACCGCCACCGCACCAACTGCTGAACCCACCTCATCGAACAACAAGAGGAAGAACAAGAGAAAGAACAGCTCCAGCAACAAGAAATGTGCGATCACTGCTGCACCAGTTCAAGCTGTACCAGCTCAACAACGCCAAGTGGCAGCGTCTGTGGCCAATGCACCTCTTGCAAAGCGTGCATACACTGGGCCACACCCGCTCTGCCCTACTTGTACCTACCATCACCCAACTGCCATTGCTTGCCGTTTTTGTGCTCAATGCAATGTATACGGCCATTTTACTGCCAACTGCCGTATACGACAAGCTCCTGCTCATCAAGCCCTACTCACTGCCCCACAGGGTCAACAAGCTCCTCCGGCGCCCGCGATCAAAGCCAGAGCCTGCTTCGCATGTGGCGACCCGAACCACTTCGCCAACATGTGCCCAAACAGGGTCGTGAAACAAGAGCCCCAGCAGCAACAGCCTCAACAGCAGCAGCAACACCAGTAACAACAGCAGCAACAGCAACAACAGGCCGCACGCGCCAGAACTTTCAACATCAACGTGCGCCAAGCCCAAGCCGACAACAACGTGGTTAATGGTACGTTCCTTGTGAATGGTATTTATGCTTCATGTTTGTTTGATACTGGAGCCGATAATTGCTTTGTGTCGTTTGAATTTGAGAAGCTCCTTAATCGTAAACGCTCCAAACTCTCTTCGACGTTCGATGTAGAAGTCGCCACTGGAAGAACTGTCGCCGTCAATTCCGTTATCCGTGATTCTACTCTTGAGCTCAAAAATCACATCTTCCCAATCGACCTTATTCCGATGCAACTCGGAAGTTTCGACGTCATAGTAGGTATGGACTTTCTACGCGAACACCACGCTGAAGTTGTGTGCTTCGACAAGATGATTCGATTCTCGCTCGCGAATGGTGATTTATTGTGTGTATCCGGTGAAACTGCCTCGAAAGGGCTCAAGCTCATGTCATGTGTCCAAGCTAGCAAGTATCTCCACAAGGAATACAGAGCTTTCTTGGCGAACATTGTAGTAGCGGAGAAGGAAAAGAAAGAGAAGAAGGAAGTGAAATGTCACACCCCCAAAATCCACATGCGGAGTATCACCGCTTGGAGGCGTGACTGACCAGGATCAAGCCTCCAATCATATTGAACACACACAAAAGTAAACATAAATCACCCAAACAATATGAAAGGTGTTTCAAAAACCCAAGCATAGTTAAATGTTTAGCGGAAGCATAATAGTAAAACCCATAGCAAGTATTAAGTATGAAATAAAGTAAGGTTTAAAGCATGGCACACACTGCAATGTCCCACAACGATTGTTCCTCCCCGTGCAAGCTCCCTGAGTACCTAATGACTTGCAAGGCATGTAGCAACGAATCAACAAAAAAGTTGAGCGAGTTCACAGTTGGTTGTTTGGTTATAGTATTCATTTCATAAATCGCATGTTCGTTTTGTAAACCATGTATCGTATTAATCCTTATCGCGGCCAGTCCAGGCATGTGCAATGATTAGTGGGGGCTTCCCATGTGTTACAAGACCACGCGTATCGACTGCTACGAAAATGTAAGAGGTGCCCTAAGTCAATGTCTATCAGCATTGACCCTTTGCCCATAGTCCATTAGTACACGCCCGTCCGACTGGCACGGTGTGAGGTTTGTTAAACCTAATAGCGCTATTAACTAATGACCCGCTCGCCCTAGGCCTCGGCGATTAAGTCGATAATTGAGGGACTTCCTTTGATAGAGGTGATGGTCTTAAGATCGTGTACGTAGGCTTTACGTACGTACCCTTAAATCCGAGGACAGTAGTAAGTATAACTGTACGTAGGTTTTACGTACGTGCCCTTCAACCGAGGATAGTAATAATTTGTTTAATAGTAATAGTTGTACGAGTAGTTATTCAATCCCATTCCCAACCCCCTGGGAATCCCATGCCTTGGCTAGTGTGAACTCACCTTGGTTTGCTCGGTATGCTTAACTATGTGCTCACAAGAAATCAGTCAAGTCCTATAGTGCACGTATACTCAATCAGTTCACGTTCGTAAAGTTTCACGTACAATCAATACCACAGAGTGTGTCTGGAAATTAACATCGTGCATCACGTAAGCAGTTAATCAATTTCATGCAACTCATGTTTCACATACATGTCCTTCACAGTTTATTCTATCATGGTTATTCTCTAACATACTTGACAAGGTTAACAAGGTTAACAAGCTTAACAAGGTTAATAACAAACTAACAGTGTCAAATCAACTAACAGAGTTGCATATTTAACGGAGTTACTTATTTAACAAGGTTACATGCACATCTTAGCAGAGTTAACATCTAATAGAATAAATCAACTAACTGAGTTTACTGGACTAACAAAGTTAATATTTTACAGGTTTAACAAACTAATAACTAATAAGGTTAACAAACTAGAATAGTTACCTACTCAACGGAGTTAATAAGTTAATAAACTTTACTGTGCCATAACACACAACGAAAATGCATATGGCGAAAACACAAGCTTGGGCGAAATCCCTCATGTGACGAAAACACTAGGTGTTTTCGTCTAGTGTTGTGTTTTCGTTGGTCCCCTTTGATTTCGTCGACTGAACCTCATCTACATCAGTTACACATTCTACAGGAACCCTAATCGCATATAACAGTTAACCATCAACATCAGGCCTAACCACAGATTATATGTCACCAGATCATTGATACGTTCGAAACTATAACACATAATCATTATTCAAGTGATAATCACGATAGTCCAACATCAATCAGAACGTGAGCAGTTGTCATATACGAATAAAAATCACCAATAATCAAATTCACGGGTACCCCATCAAGTACACTGTTATATCACTATTTATCATAACTCACTTATACCAGACCAAATCAAAAGCAAGTCGCCGATTATCCAAGTCTAATCCCTATTTACGAGAGCACTTGCAGTCATCATATCAAATCTTAAATGCACATGCAAGACAAGAACAAAGTGGCCGACAATTCATGAAGTAAAGCTTTATCTACTTTGGCTGCATTTTCGAGACAAGTCACATGCATATTAATCAGTCATAAACTTCCTAAAACAACATTAAATTTCACAAGCCAATCATATAATCTCATCGTTATATAGCATTTGTATAAACTTCACATATAACAAGATCAAACGGGGGAGATTCAACACGAATAAAAATTCACTAACCACAGTCTTATCAAGTAGGATGATACTTCGAGAGGGGGGGGTATGCCTGCTGCCGTCGAGCAATCAAGAAGGAGAAACGGAAGGGAACTAGGGTTTTGTTATCATACTGTTACGTGAAAATATAAGGAAACTGAGTATACTAACAGGCTCGTAACTTGGCCTTGTTTGGGCCGAACCCTATGTTCATAGTTCAACAGTTCCATATATGACTAAGTAGCAATCGTGTATACATAAATCACATTATTAAACCCACATCACAATATTCATACAATACACATAGACACTCATAATGCACATCACATATATAACCAATGCTTTGCGAACGAGTATCAAGTTGAGTAGAAACCTTGGAAACTCGGGTTGTCACATGAAAGACGTTCCTGTGGTTCGTGAATTTCCTCATGTGTTTCCTGATGATTTCCCAGGTTTTCCACCAAGCCGTGATATCGACTTTCGTATCGACCTCATTCCTGGAGCAAATCCTGTTGCCAAAGCTCCATATCGACTAGCGCCATCCGAAATGCGTGAACTCTCAAACCAACTCCAGGAATTACTTGAGAAAGGCTTCATTCGCCCGAGCACCTTTCCATGGGGCGCTCCAGTCCTTTTCGTCAAAAAGAAGGATGGGTCGTTCCAGATGTGCATCGACTACCGGGAATTGAATAAGTTGACTATCAAGAACCGCTATCCCCTACCCCGTATTGACGACTTGTTTAATCAGCTACAAGGTGCTACGTGTTTCTCAAAGATCGACCTACGTTCAGGATATCACCAGCTACGTATTCAAGAGGAAGATATACCCAAAACCGTGTTTCGCACTCATTACGGTCACTACGAATTCGTTGTCATGCCTTTTGGCTTAACCAACGCACCAGCGGTTTTCATGGATCTGATGAATCGCGTGTGTAAACCATATCTCGGCCGGTTCATCATCGTATTCATCGACGATGTCTTGATCTATTCCAAATCGAAAGCCGTACACGCGCAACATCTACGTTTGGTTCTCGAGCTACTCCAGGGGAACCAACTCTATGCCAAGTTCTCCAAGTGTGAATTCTGGTTGGAGGAAGTTCAGTTTCTGGGTCACATTGTTAATAGTCAAGGCATTCACGTCGATCCTGCGAAGATTGAAGCTGTCAAGAGCTGGGTTACGCCTAAGAACCCGTCTGAAGTCCGCTCTTTTCTCGGACTAGCGGGCTATTATCGACGATTTATTGAGGGATTCTCAAAGATCGCTGTGCCGCTTACCTCTCTCACGCATAAAGATCAGCCTTTTGTCTGGGGAACCAAACAAGAGACTGCCTTTCAAACCCTCAAGCATAGGCTTTGCAATGCTCCTGTTCTCACATTGCCCGACGGAAACGACGATTTCATTGTCTACTGTGATGCTTCCAACCTTGGTCTCGGTTGTGTCCTCATGCAACGGAATAAGGTTATAGCCTACGCGTCTCGTCTGCTCAAAATCCACGAGAAGAACTATACAACCCATGATCTCGAGCTAGGCGCGGTTGTTTTTGCATTAAAGATTTGGCGACACTACCTGTATGATACCAAGTGTACGATCTTCACCGATCATAGGAGCCTACAACATATCTTTAATCAGAAGGAACTTAATATGCGTCAACGCCGATGGGTAGAACTTCTCAACGATTACGACTGTGAGATCCGTTATCACCCAGGCAAGGCGAATGTTGTTGCCGACGCACTCAGCAGACGGAGTTATCTGCTTAGCACTCGTAATGTTCAAGCCCAACACGATCTCGAAACCCTTATTCGTGAATCCCAGCATGCGTGTTTCAACGAACGCACGCTGAAGAGGGAACGAATCTACCAAGATGGAGCCCAGCTTGTGAGCAAATCCAATGGGATATTCCACTTTCTGGACCGAATCTGGATCCCCAAGCGGAACAATTTGCGACAGATCCTGATGGACGAAGCCCACAAATCCCATTATTCTATTCACCCCGGTGCTGACAAAATGTACCAGGATCTTCGCTACAAGTACTGGTGGCCCGGCATGAAAAGGGATATTGCCCTCTACGTTGGAAAATGCCTAACTTGTGCAAGAGTCAAGGCTGAACATCAAAGACCCTCTGGCTTACTCGAACAACCACCAATTCCTATGTGGAAGTGGGAAAGTATAGCTATGGATTTCATAACGAAGCTTCCGCACACGTCATCAGGCCACAACATCATATGGGTGATTGTTGACCGTTTGACTAAATCAGCTCACTTTCTGCCGATACGAGAAGACTATAAGGTAGAACGATTAGCCCGAATCTACACCGACGAGATCATTTGTAATCATGGGACGCCTCGTGACATCATCTCTGATTGTGATGCTCGGTTTACCTCGCGACTGTGGGAAACGTTTCAAAAAGCTCTTGGTACGACGCTCAATCTAAGTACCGCTTTCCACCCTCAAACTGACGGTCAGACTGAAAGAACGATTCGTACTCTTGAAGACATGCTTCGTTCGTGTGTCATAGACTTCGGAGGTAATTGGGATAAATACCTGTCGTTAGTCGAATTCTCGTACAACAACAGTTATCATTCCAGCATACAAATGGCACCATTCGAGGCATTATACAGAAGAAGATGTCGATCGCCTATTGTGTGGCACGAGATCGGTCACTCGCAACTAACCAGTCCTGAGTTATTACAAGAAACGACAGACAAAATTTTCCAAATTCGAGACCATCTGGTGAAAGCTCGGAATCGATAGAAGAGTTACGCCGATAAAAAGAGCAAGCCCCTTGAATTTGACGTTGGTGACCACGTACTCCTAAAGGTTTCACCTTGAATGGGTGTGGTCCGATTCGGCAAGAAAGGGAAACTAGCGCCTCGATATGTTGGACCTTTTAAGATTCTGAAAATGATCGGAAAAGTCGCCTACAGACTCGAACTACCGGAGGAACTTAGTAATGTCCACCCGACTTTCCACGTGTCAAACCTCTGAAAGTGCCTAGCCGACCACGACTTACATGTCTCTCTCGATGACCTGCAAGTAAACGAAACATTACACTTCGTGGAGAAGCCTGTCGAAATCATGGATCGCCAAACCAAGCAGCTCAGACGCTCTCGCATTCCTATTGTGAAAGTCCGATGGGAAGGCAAACGAGGCGCAGAGTTCACTTGGGAACTCGAAAGCGACATGAAGGCGAAGTACCCACAGTTGTTCAAAAAGAAAGGCTAGAGAGAGAAAGTGACATCGTGATTCAGGTGCTTTGTACGATTTCATATCAATCAATAGGATCACCGATTATATTACGTTCTCGTGTGTTTGGTCACGTTCGTGTACGGATTCCGCACATCACACGTTCGGTTCGGTTCGCAATCGTTTCGGAGTCAAAACCGGTCCGAACAGAAAATTATCAAACGTGATTCATGGCGTTGTACAGCTTTCAGCTTAATTTCGAGACAAAATTCCCTAAACAAGGGGAGGCTGTAACACCCCGTGTTTCCATAAGTCAAAGTCAAAGTCAAGGTTAAAGTCAACGATCGATTGTACGAATTTGACTTATAGTAATATCCTTGTTTTAATTGTATTATGTGGAGTAAGTGTTGTTAATTGCTAAAATTGATGTGTGATAATCGCTATCTAATCGACT
The DNA here is from genome assembly GCA_030545235.1 of Helianthus tuberosus. Classification (NCBI taxonomy): domain Eukaryota; kingdom Viridiplantae; phylum Streptophyta; class Magnoliopsida; order Asterales; family Asteraceae; genus Helianthus; species Helianthus tuberosus. The sequence goes on from CM060403.1 coordinate 21,726,018, forward strand.
TACGACTGTGAATTATAGGAAGAAACAATGCGATAAAGTTAACTAATCGATAATCAAGCTATGCTACTCGACATCGAATCGTGATACGAACCGCAACTCGACTTAATCTGGTTATTATACGTGTGTGTGCCTTACGTGTTACTTGTGCGTGTTATATATGTATGTTGTTGTGGAAATCAATCGAACTCAATCGAAACTCGAAACGTAATCGAACTCGAATCCGAATCGAAAATCGAACTATGATAATTAGTGGTTAGGACTGAAAGTAGTTTGACTAGGAAACCCTGTCGTGACGAGCCGCTCGCAATCAAAATCGAAACATCAAAAATCGTCGCGTCAAACAATCGAACCAAGTGCCATCCGGCCGGATAGCCATCCGACCGGATAGCCACTACGCTCCAGGTCAGGCGTCATCCGACCAGGATGTCATCCGACCGGATCGTTATCCGGGTGGTACGTCATCCGATCGGATAACCCTTTCCTCTTTTGGAATCCTATAAATACCCCTTTCATTGTCATCTTTTCCACTTTTGGAAACCCTCTATCCGAACTGTTCGTGCTCCCCACCTTTTCTTCGATTTCTCTCGATCAAGGTAAGATCTCGTCCTAAATCTTGTACTTTCTTGATCTACACGCACTCCTACACCTTTCTATCTTTTAAATCTTAACTTTTAACCGTGAAATCACTAGATTTCGGGTGTTCTAGGATGACATCATCATGTGTTCTTCAAGAACTTCATGTTTTGGCCTCAATCCACCAAGAACAACCGAGATCTAACCGATTTCCACGCAAGCATACAAAGATCTTGTAAAGATCTCAACACAAGTGTGGTGAAAGAGGATTGAAAGATGGTTTTTAACTTTCTTCCAACTCTCTTGCACTCAAGGTACTCAAAACCGATAGGATCCGACCCTGATCTAGTTTTCTACTCTATCGTAGTGTTGTACTAGCTCAAGATCCGGATTCTACCCACAAGACTACCGATTTCGGGTTAGTCAAGAACAACCGTCTCAAGCCGGTAACCGGCCGGACTAGGGTGATTCCTGGTCGGGTTGGTCATCTGGGTCGAACTAGGGGTTCTGTTGGCTAACACGTTGTCAAAGTGTCTCGACATAATGACAAACGATCAAAACGACCAAGTGTAGGACGAACGGAACAACCATAACGGATTGTTATCCGACCGGATTACAATCCGATCGGATAGGTCATCCGAACGGATTGCCATCTGAACGGATCACACTTGGGTCCCACCTTTAAAACAATCTTAGCTAAAGTTTGAGTATCGAACAAATTGCAATCCGATCGGACGACCATCTGACTGGATTACTCTTCGGATCATGAGATACTAAGACTTTAAAGACTTAAACAATTTTCAACATGTTCAATAACAAGGTTGCCATCCGATCGGATTGCCATCCGATCGAATGACGCTTCTGTTGTGAACTTGCCTTCAGTAAGTAACCTCATCACTAAGTCGTCGTCCGACCGGACCACTGTCCGACCGGATGACCATCCGAACGGATTGTCATCCGCACGACCAGTCATCCGATCGACCGACTTGATGGATAGAGATACTTCCGTGTTTTCAAAATACTACAACAAAAACTTCAAAAGTCAAGCCATCATACACAAACACATACTTCTTATAGGAAGAAACAATCCACTCGAATCATCATCCGACCGGACCACTGTCCGACCGGATGACCATCCGAACGGATTGTTATCCGATCGAACCACTATCCGACCCTTTCATACTTTGTGATGTTTTACGCATCACTTATCGTTATGATATCGAATCTATTCAGGCTAACCTTACTCGCTAAGCGCTCCCTTCAATCCATCAATCGCTGTGAGTATACTTGACCCCTTTTTGCTTTACGCACTTTTGGGTGTTACATACGTTACGAATATTCAAACCACAACAATCATACTACTCAATACTATTTGAACGCTAACCGTTAATGCATGTTATACGTGGCTTATGAATGCTTGTTTGTTATGTTTACACATGGAATGCTGTCTTCCTGCCTTAGCAACGATAGTACTATAGTTTGGACTCAGCACCCGTTCACACGGGGGTTGTTAAGGACCATTACTTGCATGGATTACGGTGGTAATCATGTATTGCGAACTGCCTCGGGCAGTCAACCCGCAGTCATTGGTATCGATGGATCTATGTCAATAACTAATGTGCTTCATTTCACTATGTGTACGTGCTGGTTATGCGTAAACGAATTCGAACTCTATATGCTATTATCAAACTTGTATGCTCACCTTTACATTTTATGCATTGACTTTATTTTAACGTATGTGACAGGTGCTTAGGACGCACACTTGGTAGGAATTTGAAGCTAGAATAAAGCTCTAGAGCCCAACAAATAGTTGTCTGTAGTGGTCAAACTAAGGGTCTCTAGAAGCAGATAAACAATTGTTGTCTATTTAAATCTGAGTTGTCGGAACAGAATATTTGCCTGGATTTTGCCTGTAATACTTATTTTGCTGTTTGAGATACGGTATGGGACGTATTAATTAAATTAAATAGTATTGATAATTGTTATGGAAACTTCTGGACAATCTGTTTCGCTCAGTGCCTTGCCCCGATGATTCCGCCATCGGTTGGGGTGTGACACCATGTTTACTCTACATATATTGTAAACAAGCAACCAATCACTACAAAAATGTATCTAAGGTTGCAAGGTATGGTCGGAGCCCCTAGGGGCTCCATTGTGACACCTCATCGTCACGTAGGCTCCACATAGGATAAGGGGCTCTCTTTTTTTTTTTTGAAAGGTAAACTTCATTAACAACCAGCCGACCCAAACCGGGCCGACCAAAGACTACAAAACATTTACATATTTACAAACGAGCATCATTCTTCCCATTCTATCCCTTTAAACTTTGATCTAGTCGAAAACCAAAGGAAACCTAAAGCTTTAACTTCACTAATAATCCTCTCTATCCTTACCGGACTATTAGAAAAAATCAGTTTGTTCCTCGCTCGCCAAATACTCCAACAAGCTATAATAATAATTCCTTGCACTGCTTCCTTCTTCTTTTCTAAGGCCTGTATATCCGAATGAATACCGAGCAGATCTTTAATCGAAAAGGCATAAATAAGCGGTATCTTGCATCACGAACTGATCCCGTTCCATACATTCGAAGCCACCAAACAGGCTGAAAACAAATGCTCAGCCGATTCGTCAGCAGAAACACAAAGCGGACAAGTCGGATCACCAAGAAAACACTCCTTTTCCTTGGCGCTTCCTTAGTCGGGATTTTTTCCATTTCCGATCGCCAGACATGTATATTACATTTGTCGGGAACCCATTTACACCCGTCCATAACAAAATTATTGCTGAAATCTCTATCCAAGTAAAAAAGACTTTTAACGGATTTAACGGAAAAATTACCGAAACGATCAGGTGACCATGTCCACTTGTCCTCCCTGTCAACAGTCTGAACCGAAGCCAGCTGATCCAGAAGCTGCTGCAGATCGGCGGTCAGACCCAACACTGAAACATCAGATTTCCATTTCCATTCAAACACTAAAACCGAGCCAACTCTCTTAACCCGGTCTGCAACTCTGCATTTTTTGAATAAAGCTCCTGGTATGGTTTAGAGCCCTCGCAATCATTACTTAATCATTATTTTTATTTTTTAATTATATTAAAACTAAATAATATATAAAATTGCTCCCAAATAATAAAAATAAAATGCAATTTAAACAACTAAAGAAATAAAATAAACCGAGTTAAAAAAAGAAGAAAATTGCATAACCCAAATAATAAAAAGCACACTATTCGTCGTCATCATTATCGTTATTTAGCATGCGATCCTACCAAAGATGTTCGACCAAATACAATCGAAGATCCAAATGTGCGTCGCTTAAGGCAAATTTCTTCTTTCTCGGCATAGGTTAGAACTGGGTTCTCCGGTTGCAAGGTTTCATCATATTCGGGACAGATAGCTCGACCCGAGTTCTCCAAAATGATATTATGTAATATAATGCAAGCATACATTACATTTCTCATTCTATTTTTCTACTATAGGCGATGGTTGGGCAATGATAGTCCATCACACCTTTAACACCCCAAAGGCTCGTTCGACATTCTTTCTCGCCGACTCATATTTTTTCTTCTAGTACAATCGTTTTTTTATCACTGCGAGAAAGACTTTTCATCAAGACGGGCCACTCTGGATATATACCATCAACAAGATAATACACGTATTTGTGGGGCACATTGTCCGCATAAAATGATGAATCCGGTGCGACCCCGTCTATGACATCAACAAAATGATTCGAAGAATATAAAACTTGAAGATTGTTGTTTGAACCGGCCATGCCAAAGTAGGCATGACAAATCCATAGATCTTGAGACGCGACTGCTTGTAGGATTAGGGTTGGACCATCGTGATGAGCTCGAGTGTGTTGGCCTTTCCAAGCAGTTGGACATGCCGCCCAATTCCAATGCGTGCAATCAAGGCTGCCCAACATCCCAGGAAAACCGTGTATTCCTTGACGGGTTGTGTATAAAAGCGCGATGTCGCTGGAGATCGAACTCCTCAGATATCGCCGTCCATATAGATCAATAACACCTAAAAATATTATAGTGACAATGCTAATAAAAAAATAGTAATAATGATAAATAGATGTCTTAGAAATATTAATAATAACAATATTAATTATAATAAACGTAAAAAAATATATAAAACAAATATACCTTCACAAAAATTGTGAATACTTTCTCTACACGTTCGTGCCGACATCCGTAGATACTCGTCCCAAGCTTCGCTCGTCATTCCGAACGCTAGTTGTCGAATGGCGGTCGTACATTTTTGCAACGGAGAGAATCCGATTTTACCCTGTGCATCCACTTTTTGTTTGAAAAAAGTATATTTGCGTTCTAATCCGCCACTAATCCGCAAAAAAAAAAAAAAAAAAAAAAAAAGACGACGACCCATACAGAAGCGGCTCATAAAAATATATATTTGCGTTCTAAAGCTTCGAAAATGATTTTCATTGTACAACTGATATTTAGCAAAATAATCACTAACCAAACGGTTATGAGCACCAATCTGGTCTCGTTCAAGGTGTGGATGTCTAGAGCGTGTTGGTTGTGACGACTCAACTTCCTCCTGCTTTAAAAACTTCAACCGCCTTTTGTGCAACTGCTATGAGCAAATCATTAAGCGACCCGAGTAGGTTGGAGAATCATTTGACGTCTCGGAATTTGTAGACATTTTCTAAAATTGGTTTAAGATGTTTTGAGTGTGTTTGAGAGAATTGTGTTGAGTGTGAGAGTTGTTGTGTTTATATTAAAAAATGAGTTTTTTTTATTTATAGCCGTTTACCAAAGGCTAGGAGGCATGCCGCACAAACAACCCTCGCCAACGCTCGCTATTGCATTCACAAGTCATCAATACCCCCCGAATGGTACCCGGGGTATGGAGGGGGCGCGATTGTTCAAAAATTGGTGAGATGGCATGGGGAAACGCCCCATACCACGCAGTCTAACCGTCATTTCAATGAGAAATAAACCACCTTTTTTCTTTTCTTTTTCTTCCCTTCCCCATAGGCGTTGCCATCAAGTTATCCCATATGACTTACTTTTCCAGCCACATAATATCATTGGCAAACAAAATGGCTTTCACAATTCATTGCATGACTATACAAACTCTACCTTTTCTTATCACCATAACAATTGAAAAACTCCAATTCTTACTCCCATATAGACTACCCTCTTTTGCCATCATTGTCAAACACTAAATCAAAACTTATAGTAGCAAGTTTTCTTATGCTCTTATGTGTTTAGTCCTCAAAGATCATAGATGAGGATCATAAATATGAAATCCCAGTAAAAGAGCTCGCAAATGCATCTGTAAACTAGTGATTAAAGTAAAATACAAGACGAATTTCAGAATACAAATTTACAATCGTATATGATCAAGTCCCATTTGATACCCAAATGAACGTAATATTATGGCTAACTCCCAGGATATTACTAGATCAAGAAAACTACACAAAAACTTGACGACATACATAGCTAACCTAACCCGTGAGACTATAACTAGGATTGTTCATATAATCATCCTAAAGATATCTAAACCTAACTCGTTTAAGATGCTAGATAATTATCTAATCAATTAACTAGGACATGATAATTACAACTAATTATTAATTCATAATCACATTTAATAATTTATAATTATCCATTCCTTAAAACCCTCCTTGAGCCTTGCACGCCAAGTTGGTTTCATTATTCAAAATATCCCAACAACCACCCCTTGAATTTCGAACTCGAATCTAGCAAGTCCTCAACTCCAAACATGTCATTTTTGCCTCGACTCTCGTGGAACTCCTCTTGATCTCTAGTTGTGTTTTTTAGTTCATTCCGAGCTCGAACATTCTTGTGAGCTTGTACTCGAGTAGTCCTTTGGTCATAAGAACTCGCACCGCCATTAACTCAGCTATGATCTTGAGCAAACACTGACTTGGATCATTACATGTTCCTACAGAATTTGGGCTTATCTTGGATTCAAACCATACTCAAATCCAAACTCGTTTAAACGGTATCCCTTGATTAAACCAACACGTGTAATCCTAATAATTTTTGTTTTTATTCCTCACACAAAAGAAACAAAATATCTTTTCTTTTGTTTAACCGATAAAAACAAAACCTTTTTTGTTGTTTTATTATTAATTAGCAACTAGTTGATTTTCCGACCCCGCATTATGGCGGGGATCCAATGTCTGCAAAACGCGTGCCGACAACGGCGCGGATACCGAATATCAAAACATAGAAAAAATGGTTTTTAAATAATCTAATATATAATGGTAGGACCCACACGTCCTACACGTTGAAAATTTGGTTGTTTTCAGTTCAGTTATAACGTTACTAACCCGTTAAAATATGGATGAGCTCGGTACCGGTAATGACATCCAAAGTACCGATCCCGAAAATAATCAAATTAGGTACCGGCACCAAAAATGCTCGGTACTGTATGATATGGTATTTAAATGTAAAAATAAGTAAATACAGGTATGGTGCTAGACCAGTGTCGAACCTAAAGTAACGATTCTGAAAACGCCAAAAGGTGGGTACCAAATTGGTACCGAAAATGATTTGGTATAGTAAATTTGGTACCAATATGATACCGGTTTGATTACAGGATTTGATACCATTTACTCATCAATAATTTAAATATCCAAGTTAATTTTACATGTTACAATTCATTCATTACAGAAAAAGACAAAAAAGAAAACAAAAGAAGTTGTGTATATAAAACCTCATTCAAAGAAATACAAGTTACTTACCACTTGTATGAAAAGCAATCTAAACGGTGCAATTACTTGCGTTGCTACGTGGCATGAGCTCAAAGGTGATGTTAAGGATGAGCTTGGTACCGAAAACCCCCAAAAGTGGGTACCGGTACCGAATATACCTGGTACGACACCAGTACGGTACCAGTACTTGAGGGTAAAAACCGGTACCAAAAATGTCAAAAGTCGGTACCGAATCGGTACCGAAATGTGCCCGGTTTGGTAAATTTGGTACCGGTTGTGACACCTGTGTCACTACGACCATCACAAAAATACCAAACCAATGAAATATTGTATTTCATACTTGGGATTTGTGTAAATATGTGTATCATTTGCACATATCAATTCTTGTTCGATTTCGAGCTTTAAATCGCTTTCTAGAAGGTTATACGCGATCTGATGCGTAAATATAACCAGTTTAATGCAACAAACACTCCGTAATAGTGACATAGGCTTAACATACCTTAAATAACCTCTATATAACATAGAAATAAGTTTTGGATGGTTTGGTGTGTTGAAATCAAGTTTATTCGCTCACAGGGACTAATTGCGTCAACTTGCAAAAGTCTGCCGTTTCGTAAGGCAACATACAGTCCGGAATATGATCATAAGCTAAACATACCATCAATAACCTAAACATAGCTTAGAAATAAGCTTTGATAGGTTCGGTGTGCGAAAACATGCTTATTTGATCTTACAGGGACTAAAAGTGTCAAAAACGGCGTAAGTTTGCATTTACGCGCATATCTTACGTTCTGACCACATCTGGACATCCAAAATTTTTGTACACACTAAAATATTTTTATTTTAGTGATCGGCATGCAAAAATACCATTCGTCGCTTAATTTGGATCGTTTTCGCGTCCGTTCGAGTTTCGTCGTAATTTGACGAACAACGTGACCGTATGACCAAACGAACCGACATACATGATATTTACGAGCATATTTCAGGTCCCCTACACTTTGACGACCTTGTAGAGCCTTGAAAATGGCTTAACGGAGGTTAAATACGTCAAATACGCGAGTTTGGCTGTGCAGGGACTGTTTCTGACATTTTTTTAAAGTATCAGCCAGGTGCTCGCGTCGTGCGACCACCCCCTGGTCTTTCTGTCGCGCCACGCCACCATATGATCTGGACAGAAACCTCATTTTTGGGCAGCAGATTGAAGTTCAGGGGCCATTCTTGTAATTTCTTTGTGTGGTAGCCAACTTAGCTCCTCCCCAAGTAAATTAGCTGGCCTCTAACACTTGTATGGTTATGATCTAATGCTTGTTGGCCATACAAACACATGGAGTGATCTTGTGAGCTTCCAACAAGTATAAATAGCATGGCCCTCATTCATTTCAATTCACCCTTGATCTTATTTTCTCTAAGTGTTAGTTGCTAAACTTCATACCTGAGATTATTAGATCAAGTTCTCCCTAGCAAGGACCCTTTGTAAGCTTCCTTCGTTCTTTTATTGTTTTCCTAGCGTGAAAGTCAAACAGTGTTTGACTTTTTGCTTTGACCAGTCTTTGGTCAACACGAAGTTCGTTTGAACTTCGCAACGTGAGCGTAATCACGATGGTTATAGTCCCTAGTGACTATACCTACTGATTACCACGTTGACTAGGAGTAGTGACGAGCCGTAGTTTCGGTCAAAATGCGCATTTATGCGTATTTTGCAACCAAACTACTTTAGGATATCAAAACACTTTGTTTTGATATCAAAACCTGTTTTCTAACTTAGTTTAGTATGTTTTAACATGCTTAGCTCGTCACTTTTAGTTTAGTGCTTATTTAGAGTCGTAAGTCAAGCGGTCTAAACCACCGCTTAGACTTTCGAACTCGACTCGTTTGGTCGATCATTAGGATCCGACCAAGCATGTTTAGTGACCATAGTTGCATAGGGAATAACCTTCCGAGGTTATACCTTATGGTCACATAGTTTAAGTAGTTGTATGATAGGTAGTTTATATGCCTTAGGAAAATGACCAAAATGCCCTTTTTATGCATAATTGGATTTTAAGCATATGTAACCTAAACATTTGTCACTTAACTGATTATGCAACATAATTAAACATGTTTAGGCATATAATACTTGTCATAGGACTAGTTAGACGTCTTGAAAGCGCCTTTGCGCGAATGACACGTTAAAGTGGCGTAAGCTACCTTAGTGGGTCGTAACGGGTCGAAAGCACTTAGGATATGTTCCGACCTAGAATGTAGGCGTTGTTAAACCATATTACACGAGTTCCAATACTCATTTGGTTTACAAGACCTCATTCTATCCGATCTTCCGATTTAGATCCGGTTTATTTACATAGTTACCTATATTAGGTGCCATTTGATTTCGTGATCCCTCTAGCTTTGCTTGGTTGTTGTTCAAGACTTCTAAGCATCCTCAAGTGAGTACATAGTCCCCTCTTTTACTATTTTCAATGTTTTGGGGTGAAGCATGTGTACCTAATTGTTATGTTCATGATTTTAAAGTATAATTGATTATACATGTTAGTACTTATCTTTTGACAAACTGAATGATTATTTATGGCTTAAACACTAATTTTTCAAAGATTATAAAAAAATATTTGTTGGATTGTACTTATTTTATGTTCACCAGACCGATTGGTAGTATGATATAGCGCTATAGGATTTGACACCCCATTCCTGTTGTTTATGGAATGCCAGAAACCGATATTTTATCCAAATAGGAATTTCCTTCGTGGTATTTCTATAGTCTCAAAGGTCTAGCTTTGCTTGGTTGTTGTTCAAGACTTCTAAGCATCCTCAAGTGAGTACATAGTCCCCTCTTTTACTATTTTCAATGTTTTGGGGTGAAGCATGTGTACCTAATTGTTATGTTCATGATTTTAAAGTATAATTGATTATACATGTTAGTACTTATCTTTTGACAAACTGAATGATTATTTATGGCTTAAACACTAATTTTTCAAAGATTATAAAAAAAATATTTGTTGGATTGTACTTATTTTATGTTCACCAGACCGATTGGTAGTATGATATAGCGCTATAGGATTTGACACCCCATTCCTGTTGTTTATGGAATGTCAGAAACCGATATTTTATCCAAATAGGAATTTCCTTCGTGGTATTTCTATAGTCTCAAAGGTGTATTTTGATACACTAGGTCTGATTGAATTCTTAAATCACATTATTATTGTATATTTGGTTATACTCCCAAAAGTATACTCTGATATACTCTCATATGTGATATTGTACAAAACAACATATAGTTTGTTAATTCCTAAAACATAGTTTGATATGTTATTTATAAAACCAAAGCATAGTTTAATATGTTATTTATAAAACCAAAGTATACTTTTGATATACTACCGAAAATGATTATTTTGACGACTAAAGTATATTTAATATACTATTTGTTTAACGATTTTGGAACCGAAATATATTTTGGATATATTACTTATTCGACTTTCTTAAAACCAAAGTATATTTTTATATATACTACAAACCTTTTTATCAAAACATTATTTTACAAACTCATTTTACTTAATTATTTATTTATGCATCATTCTTTTATATCATTAAATTTCTTGTAAAATTCCGCATGATTTATAAAGAAAACATTTTTAAAGTTCATGACTATTTTGTTAAAACATTCTTTTAAACTTACAAAGTCATGAATCATGCATTAATAAAACTTATGTATCTCACAGACATTTTTATGCTGACGTACCTATTTTTACACATGTTTCAGGTGCTGCTATGTGATGATTGTTGATACATGCTATACATAGGATGGACTCGTGCCTTAGCGACTTTAAAACTTGAAAGATAATATTTGTATTTATCTGATTTGTAATAAAACAATGAGTTCAATAATTCAATAAAACGAAATTCTTTAATCCATGGTTGTGAAACAATGATTCTGTTACGACACTCCCTGACGTTTCCGCCACGATTTGTTGTTTTACGTGGTCGGGGTGTGACACCGGTACCATTTGCTTATCCCTATGTGGTTTTACTATTCATTTGTTTCTGTTTTTAGTAATAGGTAATAAAATATGGATGAGCTTGGTACCGGTAATGACACCGAAAGTACTGATCCCAAAAATCATCGAAATTAGGTACCGGCACAGAAAATGCTCGGTACTATACAGTATGGTATTTAAAGGTAAAAATAAGTAAATATGGGTATGGTGCTAGATCGGTGTCGAACCGAAAGTAATGATTCTGAACACGCCAAAAGGTGGGTACCAAATTGGTAACGAAAATGATTTGGTATAGTAGATTTGGTATCGATACGATACTGGTTTGATTACAGGATTTGATACCATTTGCTCAACAATAATTTAAATATCCAAGTTAATTTTACATGTTACACTTCAATTATTACAAAAAAAGACAAAAAAGATAACAAAAGAAGTTGTGTATATAAAACCTCATTCAAACGAAATACAATTTACTTACTACGTGTATGAAAAACAATCTAAACGGTATACTTGTGTTGCTACGTGGCATGAGCTCAAAGGTGATGTTAAGAATGAGCTCGGTACCGAAAACCCCCAAAATTGGGTACCGGTACCGAATATACCTGGTACGGCACCGGTACGGTACCAGTATTTGAGAGTAAAAACCGGTACCGAAAATGTTAAAAGTCGGTACCGAATCGGTACCAAGAATGTCAAAAGTCGGTACCGGATTGGTACCGAAAATGTACCTGGTTTGATAAATTTGATACCGGTACCGGTACCATTTGCTTATCCATGCATAGGGTTACTGTTCATTTGCTTGTAAATTTAATATATAGGTAAATTTACATGTTACAATTCAATTATTACAGAAAAAGACAAAAAAGAAAACAAAAGAAGTTGCGTATATAAAACCTCATTCAAACGAAATACAATTTACTTATCACGTGCATGAAAAACAATCTAAACGGTATACTTGCGTTGCTACGTGGCATGAGCTCAAAGGTGATGTTAAGGATGAGCTCGGTACCGAAAACCCCAAAAATTAGGTACCGGTACCGAATATACCTGGTACGGAACCGGTACGTTACCAGCATTTGAGAGTAAAAACCGGTACCGAAAATGTTAAAAGTCGGTACCGAATCGGTACCGAGAATGTCAAAAGTAGGTACCGGATTGATACCGAAAATGTACCTGGTTTGATAAATCTGATACCGGTACCGATACCATTTGCTTATCCACGCATAGGGTTACTGTTCATTTTCTTGTAAATTTAATATATAGGTAAATTCCTAAGAAAAAAAATAATAAACTTTCACGTTGACTTTTTCTTTTTCTTTTTCTTTTTCGATTTATTGTCAACTTCAATGTTCCGGTGCAAACCAATTCAAGTCAAGCTACTTGCTTTTCTTCTTGTTTAGTTGCAAAATGGGAACAAAAACAATCGAACATCAGCAAATAAATCGTGACTTCCTTGGTTCCCGGAATTGATAAACACGGATGCGACGGCGTCTCGAAGCTGGTAGACGTTGATACCCAAACCAACATAATATTATGGCTAACTCCCACAATATTATTAGATCAAGAAAACTACACAAAAACTTGATTACCAATTCCTACCCAATACGCGGTATATAGCTAACGTAACCCGTTAGACTATAACTAGGATTGTTCATATAACTATCCTAAAGATATTCAAAATTAACTCGTTTAGGATGCAAGATAATTATCTAATCAATTAACTAAGATATGATCATTACAACTAATTATTAAATCATAATCACATTACTAAAAGTACTCATATGCGTCTAATTCTTTACCTACTGTCATCACTACTTAGACTACCAGTTGTGGTCCAGGTGAGCATCAGGATTCATCTTGTAATATTGTTCCACCTGTTGCTGACTGTACGCTGACTGGGCACTGTTTAAAGCCACTGCTAAAGCCTCATGACCTGTTATGGTCCAGGTGAGCAGTGGCTTCAACGAGTTTTTTATTATTATTATTATTATTTTTATTGTATGTTTATTCTTTCTAAATTTGTAAACTAATATTAATAGAAAACGAATTTATAAAACATCACATTAAAATTAAACAGACTACAAGTAACAAATAATACAAGTCTAGTACAAGATTATCGGGTCGTCTAGCCCACAAATGCTCGACCAACTCATGTCGAAGGTTTCCGTGTGTCTCACGGTTCTTATTATTGCTTATGATTTGGAGTTTTTGAACATCAGTGATTGTCGATTCACCCTGTGGAACATCTCCTTGGTAGTTTTGACAAACAACCGTACATTTGTCCTCCAGAATCATGTTATGTAGAATTAGAGAAGTGTAGGCGACGTTTGTTATTTTTTCTCGTGTCATAAACCATCTTGGGTTGGCAATCAAATGAAATCTTTTGTTTAAAACTCTAAACGCTCTTTCAATAGCCTTTATTACTGATTCTTGCTTCTATGTAAAGTACCTTCGTGTGTTATCAATTGTAGACGAAAAAGCTTGAACAAGTGTAGACCACTCGTTGTAAACACCGTTAACCAGGTAGTAGTCGTACTTAAAAGGGTTCCCCGTTTACATAAAACGATTGTGCTGGCTCAACCCTGTCGATAATGTCATCGAACATTGGGGATTGATCGATAAGATTTAAGTCGTTATTTGACCCAGGAACTCCAAAAACGCATGCCAAATCCAAAGATCATGTGAGGCCACCGCTTCAAGTATAATTGTGGGGTCGTTGTGATCACCTTGGGGGAACTGACCTCGCCAAGCCGTAGGACACATAGCCCATTCAACATGCAAACAGTCTAGGCTACCGAGCATTCCGGGAGAACCAGGTTTTCACCGTGAACCTCATATATGCATTGGATATCTTACAACGTTGGTTTTCACAAATATTGTCGTGAGTAAATGGATATGATCCCTACGTCAACGTACATAATTTAAACATGTGTTGTCAAATTTAAACTAACAATTTTCAATATTATAATTTAAGATATAAAGTAAAGATGTATAAATTAAAGATGTATAAAGTAAAGAGGTATATACCTTGAAAAAAAATGTAGTGAATCGTGTGCAATTTTCTCGGACATTTCTAGATATTCGTCCATTGCGCCTGACGATGACGAAAGCCCATACGCTAGTTGCCATAGAGCGGCGGTACATTTTTGTATAGAGGTGAACCCGAGTCTACCTCTCGCATCTACCCTTTGTTGGAAAAAAAAAAAAAAGATATCGCTCTGACAAACCATTCGCTAAACGCATAAAAAATTGTCTACTCATTCGAAAACGTCGGCTAAAATGTTCTTCATCGTAAACGGGATCAGGGCTAAAATAGTGAAGTATCAATGTTTGGTGAGCTCCCTCTCGATCACGATCAAGTGGTGGTTGTCTCGTTAGCCCCCGTCGCCTTTGAGACTGCTCAACCAAATAGTTAACCTTTACTCTACTCGCTTCCATAATGAGATCGTCTTCTTCGGAAGAATCAGACGAGGAAAATGCATTCCATTCCATTCCATTTTTTATTAGATTAATAGAGATTTTTTTTAAATATAAGAAATATGAGAGCAGGAGATGTTTTTTCAAAAGAATAATGGAGAATTGAGAGTTTTAAAGGGTTTTTTTGTAGGTTTTTAAAAAAAAAAAATTAATTCAAGATTTCTAATATCATTCCACACGAAAAAGGGCAATTACAAAGCAATGGCAGGTAGTCGGGCAACAAGTTGCGTCGCCACCCCCCTTTTAAATAGAAAAACCAATTCTACAAAATAATATTTGATTCTTTTTTTACCTTCTAATGGATACGTTTAGCCCCCAACACACAATGGTCAAACATGGCACCCGCTACCATGCTCGAGCTGGCCCTCGTGGCACCGTGTTGCGATGTTCGCGATTGAACGAACGCCTACATGGCTCGCGGCTGCTTGCTCGCGTGACCACAATGGCCAGTGTTATTAACAATGTCATATTCTTCTTTTTGGTTTTCTAGCTAAATTAAAAGAAAATACAATCATTCAAGAGTGAGAAACTCAATTTTTTTTTAACGGCAAATTTGAATCACTGACAGACCACTGGAGTATCGTCGTGCCACCAGCGGAACCACCCGATCATATCCATCTCCACTAGGCATAATGTCTATACACCAATTCAGGAGGAAACCCAATAAATATGGGAAAAACCCCCTTGTGGGAATCGAACCCAAAACCTATTGGTCTCAGAGTCTTATCTCAATTTCAAGATTACACTAGGCTATAAAGCTGAGAAACTCAATTACCCAAAACAATCACGACAAGTATCCACAACTATATAAAGTATGTCTTTGTGTCATATATTTAATCATTTATCTGACACCAAATTAAAGCGGTTCATACATAGCTACTGTGTAGTCCTGCCTTCATAGCCCAGTTGGTTGAGGGCCGGTTTGGTCTCCTAGAGGTCACTGGTTCGATCCCAGCTTGTGGCGAAAGGGGGTAGGACACCCGTGCGCAATGATGGTGAAAAACCTACCGAGGAGGGTTTGATCCTGAGCGTCACTCCGGTTTTCATCCGGCTGTTACTCTAGCGAGGCAACTCGTGTAGAGGCAGTACGGTTTCCGGGGGAAAGCCTTCGACCCAAGACTGGTAAACCCAGCGCTGGCCTTGCTATCTGGGCCCTTAATCTTGGCGAGGGTCCGCGATTTGCGGATGTGACAATGGTCACCATTAAGAAGTTCACCTTTCAAAAAAAAAAAAAAAAAAACATAGCTACTGTGTAGTTGGTTGGTCAATTTATTACTTCAACTTAGTAATTTCTGTAGGGTCTACATATTCACACACCCAACTCCCTATTTCCATACCCTTCAAGACGCCTCGTATAGACCTATACGAGACGTATTACATTTTTCAATTTCCAAGAGAATCTCTGATTATGTCATATTTTGTCTTATTTGCCTCGTATATGCCTCGTATAGGCCTATACTGGGCGTCTAGGCGTAAAAAGACAATTTAACCCCTGATTTAGGCCTATACTGGGGGTAAATTGGTTTTTTTTGCCTCTCATATATGCCTAGTATAGGCCTATATGAGGCGTATGTATATAATTCAAATTACCATTTTACCTCTCGTATAGGCCCAGTATAGCCCTATACTGGGCGTGTATTTTTATTTTTTTGTTTTCTCTTTTTAAATATTTAAAAAGAGAAAACAAAAAAAATAAAAATAGACCCGAGTATAGGGCTATACTGGGCGTATACTGGTGTCCAAAAGACCATTATAGCCCTGTTTTGCCCCCAGTATAGGCCTAATTCAGGGGTATAATGGTCTTTTGGTCTACATAGACGCTCAGTATAGCCCTATACTGGGCGTCTATTTTTATTTTTTTTTTGTTTTCTCTTTTTAAATATCAATAACACTAATATTAACTATAAAAAACTCATATTAATATCAATAACACTAATATTAATTATAAAAAACTCATATTAATTATAATAACACTAATATTAATTATACAATGCCTATACGAGAGCTATACGAGACTTATACTATATTATACGATACGATACAACACGATAGGCCTATACAAGACCTATACGAGACATATACTACACTATACGATACGATGCGATACAACACGATACTATAGGATACGATACTACATCCATAGGCCCATACAATGCCTATACGAGACCTATACGAGACTTATACTACACTATACTATACGATACGATACGATACGAGACTATATGATAAGATACAACACTCGTATAGGCATGTATGTGTAGTATAGGTCTCGTATAGGACTATAGGTGTGGTTTAGGTCCCGTATAGGCCTATAGGCGTATACAAGACCTATATGGGGCCTATACGAGACTTATACTATACACTGTACGATACCATACTATACGATACAATACGATACTATCGTATCATATAGTGTAGTATAGGTCCCTTATAGGTCTTGTATAGGCCTATCGACGTATACGGGTGTTGTATCTTATCATATAGTCTCGTATCGTATTGTATCGTATCGTATAGTGTATTATAAGTCTCGTATAGGCATTGTATGGGCCTATGGATGTAGTATCGTATCCTATAGTATCATGTTGTATCGCATCGTATCGTATAGTGTAGTATAAGTCTCGTATAGGTCTTGTATAGGCCTATCGTGTTATATCGTATCGTATAGTATAAGTCTCGTATAGGTCTCGTATAGGCATCGTATAATTAATATTAGTGTTATTATAATTAATACGAGTTTTTTATAATTAATATTAGTGTTATTGATATTAATATGAGTTTTTTATAGTTAATATTAGTGTTATTGATATTTAAAAAGAGAAAAAAAATAGACGCCCAGTATAGGGCTATACTGGGCGTCTATGTGGACCAAAAGACCATTATACCCCTGAATTAGGCCTTTACTGGGGCAAAACAGGGTTATAATGGTCTTTTGGACCCCTCGTATAGGCCCAGTATAGGGCTATACTTGGGCTATACGAGGGGTCCAAAAGACCATTATAGCCTTGTTTTGCCCCCAATATAGGCCTAATTCAGGGCTATAATGGTCTTTTGGACACCAGTATACGCCCAGTATAGCCCTATACTGGGCGTCTATTTTTTTTTTTTTTTTTCTCTTTTTAAATATTTAAAAAGAGAAAACAAAAAAAATAAAAATAGACGCCCAGTATAGGGCTATACTGGGCCTATACGAGGGGTCCAAAAGACCATTATAACCCTGTTTTGCCCCCAGTATAGGCCTAATTCAGGGGTATAATGGTCTTTTGGTCCACATAGATGCCCAGTATAGCCCTATACTGGGCGTCTATTTTTTTTCTTTTTAAATATCAATAACACTAATATTAACTATAAAAAACTCACATTAATATCAATAACACTAATATTAATTATAAAAAACTCATATTAATTATAATAACACTAATATTAGTTATACGATGCATATACGAGACCTATACGAGACTTATACTATACGATACGATACAACACGATAGGCTTATACAAGACCTATACGAGACTTATACTACACTATACTATACGATACGATGCGATACAACATGATACTATAGGATACGATACTACATCCATAGGCCCATACAATGCCTATACGAGACCTATACGAGATTTATACTACACTATATGATACGATAGTATCATATTGTATCGTATCGTATGGTATCGTATAGTGTATAGTATAAGTCTCGTATAGGTCCCATATAGGTCTATACGAGACTTATACTACACTATACGATACAATACAATACGATACGATACGATACTATAGGATATGATACAACGCCCGTATACGTCGATAGGCCTATACAAGACCTATAAGGGACCTATACGAGACCTATACTACACTATATGTTAAAAACAATGTAATATTTCTACGATTGAATATTTTTAAAGGCCGATCTTGAAAACGGTAAAATATTTTTATAAAAATAAAACTTTTCTTAAAAAACAACTCAAATTACCCCCACCAAAACACCAATTTTTTACTCAAAAAAACATCACCCTCCAAAAACAATCAAATTACCCTACCAAAACATTCATTTTTCAACTCAAAAAAACACCAACGAGGGGTCCTAATATTAATTATTTAAAATAAAAAACTTGTTTTTGTATAAAAGTTTGCTAAAACGATTAATATTGTATAAAATGTTTGTTAAAAAAACCCTTATATACGCCCAGTATAGGCCTATACGAGGCATATAAGGGGCAAAGGGTCATATATGAGACCTATACGAGGGGCCCTATACGCCCAGTATAGGCCTATACGAGGCATATTGAAGCAGTCAAACCAGAAGTGACATGAGTCAGACACTGACTTTGATGTAACCCTATACGCCTCGTATAGGCCTATACGAGGCATATACGAGGCAAAGGGTGTCTAAATAGGCAGATAGGGTGTGTGAATAGGTTGAGCCTTTCTGTATCTTTTCCTTTTCTACTTTAGATTTCCAAACACAAACATCATATTCAGGTTGTAGTACAACTAATCGGGTCAAGTCATTTAACCCATTTAAAATAATAGAGGAAACTGCCATTTTGGTTTATGAGGTTTTGTCACTTTTAACACTTTAGTCTAAAACGTAAACCTTTTGCATCTGAATCCCTGTGGTTTCAGTTTTATTGCCATTTTGGTCCAAAAGTGAAATTAGGTCATATTTGTCTTATAAAATCTTGCTATTTTGTCCTTTTTCTCAGGGGAAAAATGGTCATTTTAAGCATTTATATATATAAATAAAATAAAAAAACCTCAAAACTCTACACTTTCTCTCTCTCTCTTTAAACACCCATCTGTCTCTCTCTTCTCTCTCTCTCTCTAACACCACCGCCACCATGAACTCCACTGCCACCTCCCCCTCTTCTCACCACCGCCACCACTACCTCCTCACCACAGCCGCCACCACCATCTCATCTTCTTCCCTTCTCCCTCTCTCTCTTTCTCAAATCCACCACCACCTGCAACTTAAACCCATCACTGAACATTCCAAAGATCTGAACACACTTAAATAGATTCTCGAAGTTCTGCAACTTAAAGGTCTTATAAAACAGATAGAAATCAGAGAAGAGATGCGATAGAGAGACATAGTAGTCTCAGGTGGCAGAGACGGTGGTTAGACCGTCGGAATGGGTGAGAACCCGGTGCCGTGTACAGCCATTTATGTTTGTGTCTTCTTTCTCTGCCACCTAAACCACAATTGTTATGTAAGGATAACCCTTTTAAAGCTTGTTGTTCTACACTTACCGGAACAGAATTCCTGTTAGGCGCATTTTCGTCGTACTCACAAATCATTTTACTTTCGTCTTCGATGATTATGTTATGCAACAAGATACAAGTATACATACAGTATCACAACTTCTGTGGTGTAAAAACACATGCTGGATGTTCAAGGATATGCAATTTTTTTTATGTAGAACCCCAAAACACCGTTCAATGTCTTTTTTCGCCGCCTTTTGAAACTTGGCAAATTTCTTTCTTTAATCGTCTGTCGAGTGCGGAACAGTTTTAACGATTGTAGAGTACATTGGTATATTCCATCCGCAAGATACTAATCGCGCCTATATTCCACCCCTAAAACCGTAAAACTAGTGTTTGGACCGGTTCCTGTTATGACATCGTTAAAGATCTCTGATTGGTAGATGACGTTAAGGTCGTTAAACGAACCAGGAACACCTAAAAAGCATGTCAAATCCACAGATATTGTGACGCAACATCCTATAGTATTATAGTTGTATGACCATGATCGTCTCGAGTAAATTGACCTTGCCACGTAGTAGGGCAGTTCTGCCCCGGCCAGTGCATGCAATCAATGATTCTGAGCATTCCTGGAAAATTAAACCATGCCTTTCTACGTGCGCTTGATATAATTTTTGGACGTCATTTGCATTTGGTTTCCGCAGATATTTTGTGAGAATTGGCACTTTTTGAGTAATTTCCGTACAATGTGAACAATGTTTTATATTATATGGTTGTGTATTTTGAATGTCTGATGTGCATGCTTTCATGGCATACATTTAAAGAATTCACAAAAACATTTCATGATGCATGATACTTATTTTTTTATTGGTCGCGACTTGAAACAGTTTAGACAGTGCGCAGAACTAACTAGCACACTTTTCAGATAAACTAGTAGTGCTGACAGGAGTTCAGTACTCAGACAAACAACATGTTTAGGACACAGATTGAGTCCCAGAACCAAGGTTATACTAAACCTCATGTGAGAAAGTAAGGGATTATGTTACTGCTTTCCGAGAGACAAACGAACACTAAAAACTGCCCGAAACTAGCTAAAACTAGCCAAAACAGCATAATTCAGCAAAATTCAGCATTTTATAGCTTATGTAATAATCAGAAATAACGCCAGAATGCTCAGAATAACTTAAAAATTGGCAGAAAGATTATCACGACATAATAACATATTACGCCAAACAAGTTACCAATGTTGATCCTTTAAGCGATCAATAACTAAACAAGCACCCGATTACAAACTTAGCGCAAACATACAAACTAGTTAACATTTTCTAGCAATGTTAAGCTAGTAGAATTCATCATACACCATAAATTACATCAAGAACATCTAAACACCTAATAATCCTAACTAACCATACATATCACCATTCTTTTAACACTTAACAAATTTTAACCAAAACAATACCCCCCCCCCCCCATTGTAATCGTCCCCTAAGGGACCCACCCCCTTAATTATGTTGACTAAACAACATTGTAGTCAAAGATGCTTATGGAAATCCTATGGTTAATTAGTTGGAGGGAAGGTATTAACCACTATGTTAAAAACCTTATCTACCTCAAGACCCCCTCATTTGCAACATAACACAAAATCAAACTCACTCTCCTTCTCCCTCTCTTGCTCTCGGCCGAAGGTACCCCCCCCCCCCCCATCATCATCTTCCACTAATTTCAAGCAATTCCAAGTGCATCACAAGGTGTCTCAAGGTGAACTAAGAAAGTGTCAAGCACAAGGAACTCAAGGACTACCCATTGGAGCTATTATCCACTATCTTTGTGACATTTTCTTCATCTTCATCATCTTGATTCTACCCTAGCCTTGTGCTAGTAGTGAGTTCCTTGTGAACCCATTTTTCATCTTGTTTTAGTAGATATAACTTATGTGTAACTAAAAACATAAAGGATCTTGCAAAACAAAGAAGATGAACACATGAACCAAACTAAATATCATAAGAAAACAACTTGTTTATGTTATGTTATGAAGTTGTTAGTTGATTGTTTGTGTGTATGATGATAAACACCACATAAGAACTTGTTAGATGATGATTAAACACATGATCTAACAACTATGAGTAAGGATCTTGAAAGATCTATGTTGAACATGTATTATGTGAAGGATGAACTTGAAAAATAATCATGTTTAAGTGTAGGATTTGATTCCTACAAAGTATAATTCTTGAAAAATGAAAGATTTGAAAGTTTAAAGTTTCAAAGAATAGGGTTTACTACATGATAAACATGGTTTTGATTCTTGAAAATAAATGAACTAGTTACACATGTATGAATGAACTTGTTGAAATGTTTAGAACATGAAAAGTTGAAGAAAATGAACTTTTGTAAAAATGGATGACAAGTTGTAAAGTAAGAATTTTTGCAAGAAGGCTTATATTAAGGAATAAACCATGTTTTTAAGGTTAAAAGAACTTTTTAAACACATGGTTAAAAGACTACAAATTTTTACAAACTTTCAAGTTCATCACCTCATGAAAAATGCATTCTTATGCATATGTTAGGTTGTAAAATTGTTGTGGGGAAATTGTTGATGATTTTGAAACGAAAATGATATGCTTGAAAACATGGAAACCTCCATTTTACAAAGGAAACTATGGCGAAATTTTTATAAAATTTAAACACTTAGAAAATATATTTTTAACAAGTTCTTACAAGTAATCTTGATTAAGTGGTTTTAAATATAAAAATTTCCATAATTTTTGGTATGAAAATACAAATAATGGAGGTTGGTTTAAAAAAAAATGGTTATAAATATATATTTAGGAAAATATATATTTAGAGATCACATAAACTATGTGCTATGTGTATATTATTTGTATTAGTTATATTAAATTTAGGGACTTGAAATAATATACCACACAAATACCAAAAATTGTAATTAAAGAATTACAAGAATATAAATATATATCTTGGACACAATTAATGGAGTTTTTGGACAAATGGACTTATTGGACAAGTTATATAAATATTCCGGAATTAAAATTGTATTATAACAAAACTTGGTAAACGGTATTTTCCAAACCGAACAAATGACAAAGTATGTATTTTTACAAGAAGCATAAAAATATACCATATTTTGTCAAACATAGAAATATATTATTTTTGAAGTGTATGAGAATATTTACTTTTCACAAACAACTTAAAAATATATTATTTTGATGGAAACTAAAAATATGTATTTTTCTAGTCTTGATCTTAAAAATAAATTATTTTTAAGATATATGTGAACAATTATATTTACCAAGTCTAAAATATAGATATTTTCTATAAACATATCTTAAAATATATATATTTTAAGAATGCAAGAATTATGGTTATAATTGTGCAAAAACAATATTTCGGAAAAATAAAATATATATTGTATGAAATACTTAATAAATACAAGAAAATACGTATTGCTATACGTACAAATACATGCCAACATACACTACCAACACTTGGTAAATATACCCTTATACAAGTATTGTACATAAATATGAGAATACAAAGTAAAATACTCAACATACTCATAATACAAGTATACCTATACTTAGGAATACTTACAAGTGTATAATACTTATCAAACGGTATTTTTAGTTGTGAAAACTACAAACACACGTATATGGAAACAATATATATATATATATATATATATATATATATATATATCAAACAAGTTAAAAATATATTATTTTTAACGAAACTCTTGTAAGCATAAATTATATGCATGCAATGCAATGCAAATAATATAAGTTCAAATATAATATTTTAACTAATATATTGAACTTTAGATTTTATATAATTATGAGAAATTATATAAAGACATCATACACTGGAAGTGCAACTCAAAACGAAAACAATCTCAAAACAAGTCTTAATAAGTGTTAAGACTAAGAACCGTTACAAGACCGAAGTGTCTAACAAAACCTAGCACGTTTGTAGGTTGCAAAACGAACCAAGGAAACCGAATTTGAGTACGCACTTTACACGGACGCAAAACTGTGAGTTCATGTCCCCCTTTTCTTTTAACGTTTTCGGTTTACAACTTTCGGGGGGAAATACATTTCAACTAGGGTATGATTAAGCTATGGAATGAGCACTTAGATCATGTGAGCATAGGCTGTAACTGAGGCACCATTAATCCTTTTAAGGACCACGGAACAAAGGTTAGATCTAATGGGTACGGGCGAGCCCCACTCACGGTCCTTGTGTGGCCACTTAGAGTGCTGTTGTGTCCCAGTCAAGGTTAATCGACACTAAAAATCTTCTATTCGGGTTGAGTGCTTCCTATGTCATCACATATATTAATGTCCTTGCAAAACATTAATGATCAACATGTTCATAGACACTTTACATACCTACTTACAACACTGAACTTTCAAATGTTTTTGAGATTCATTTGATGCGCATACACATAAAACACATGAACTCGCTCAACTTTTGTTGATGTTTTCAATTTACATGTATTTCAGGGAAATAGATGGATCTTGGTGCCAACGTTACTTTCAAGCTGTTGAGTTTCAAGTCTCGATGTCATCCACTTTTGGAGGGTTTGATTCATATATCTCATCCTTGATGAGATATAGGATGCAAAACCTCATGAATCTAAACTTTTGTTATCATGTCCTTTTATGGAACTTTAAAACTTATGTTGGTTTGTAACTTAACTAACTACTTGTGTTGGTTTGAAACTTGAACAACTTATGGTTTGTAATATTTTCAAACTTATGAATGGATGGACATTGCTTGTTTTAAATCATGTAGTTGTTTATTATGATCGAATGCAATGAAAACTGATAAAGTCACACCACACGCTTCCGCAAAAAGACAGGGTGTGACATATTTCTTGCTATATAGCTTCACTAGCCATTCGCAAAAAATCATGTAGTTGTTTATTATGATCGAATGCAATGAAAACTGATAAAGTCACACCACACGCTTCCGCAAAAAGACAGGGTGTGACATATTTCTTGCTATATAGCTTCACTAGCCATTCGCAAAACTTGTACAAACATTATCGTGCAGTTCTTTCGAACATTAAATACTCGTTCAACGAATCGGGTGTCGTCCTGTATTCCAGCTGGCGAATGGCCGTTGTGCATTTTTGTAAAGTGGTGAATCCCCGTTGGCCCCTAGCGCCATATCGAAGTGTGAAAAACAGATCAGATCGCGCCAAGTCGTCTGCTATACATAAGAATAGTCGACGACTCATTCGGAACCGACGTCTAAACATCGCGGTCGTGTACATAGGTTCGTCGGCAAAATAATCGGCCACTAATATATCTTGGGCACATAAATTATTAACACCGAAAAATAAATTAAATAAACTATTAACACGAAAAAATAAATATAATTAAATTATTAACATTGGAAAAAATATAACTAAATTATTAACATCGAAAAAATACAACTAAATTATTAACAACGAAAAAAAATATAACCTTCTCGGTCTCGGTTTGTAGCGGATTGCCTAGTTCGCGGTTGTGACATCGTTTCTTCACTCTCACACGAAGATGACGAACACCACAATGATGAAGAGGACATGCTTAAAACTTTATAAAATTTAAGGTAGTGTATAAAAAAAGTGAGAGAGATTGGAAAGATTTGTGTTGAATATATTTTTTTTTTAAAACTAGCCGTGTTTCAACGGTATGATTCTTTTAATTTGGCCCGTCTTGGACGTCGAGGTGAAGCCGGAGAGGACGGGGTCAAGTCATTCACAGTCTTTAATAAGAGTTTTAAGAAAACAAAATAATATAAGATATTTCACAAAGAAAGCAACATGCAACATAAGAACATATAAAAGATGACAAGGAAAAATCTTTTTTTCTTGTTACATCGTTTTCAACCAGTCAAAAACATTAAGAAAAACGTCAAATGAAGGCCCTATTGAGTACCAGAGATGACAACAAGTTGAGGGACCGTTTCCCCACAGTCCAAATCACCGGACCCAAATCCGCACCCACATCCGTATCAAGCCAATTACCCAGCCCGTATATCGTTATCTACACCTGACTCATTCATCGATAAACAAGTTGATTGGCCGTCTCCTTCAAACCCGTATCAGCCCAGCTACCCGGCCCGTATCTACCATTCCTTGACCTAGTGGCTATTAATTATCTTTTTCTTTTTCTGGACTAAGGAAGATTCTATGATATATAGAACAGGGCCAGCATAATTGTAAAAGCCCAACAAGAGTACAACAAGAATGGAACATAGAATACGAACAAACGAAAAAGAAAAGCAAATTACGTGATTACATCTCTAATGTTAAAGTCTCGCCATCTCTCATTCTCTCCCATACCATATTCTTCAACTTAGACCGTTCTCTTAACCATAGAAACGAGTTCGCCATTATTTCTTCTTCCAAGCTGCTAATTTGAGTGTTACCATCATTAAATTTCATATCATTACGCGCCTTCCAGATTTGCCATATTGTTGTGAGGTATACCAGGATATTAATTATCTACACCGCAACGCAACAGTTGTATATATAACATTTACCAACACATGAACAATAAATTTAATATCTTTTAACAAAAAAAAAATTGAATACAAAGTTATCTTTAATATTTATTTTTTCTCGACATTTTGGTGTTGGACTGTTGGTCTTATTGAAAACGGAGTTGCGTTCTAAATGGAGTACTTTTTTTGTATCATATGCTATATCAAGTTCACTACCGTCACGAACAAAATCGGTACCGACCAAACATCAGAACCGGTACCGGTATCAGTATTCATTCTTTTAGTTTCGATCTATGTAAAACACGGCTTTATTTTTAGGTTACATCAGAAAACTTTAGTGACTTTTATGTAATGAAACCATTATAAATAACTTTTTTTTTCCGTATAGTAAGATATACTAAATACCGAACCGTAATGATTGTGTTGTGTTCAGAATAATGTATTTTTTTGTGCCGTAAACTACACTAATTGCTAGTATCATAATGTAACAATACGAACATAACCAATACCGAACAAACAATGTTGGTAATGGTATTAGTATTATTGGAACCGGTGTCAACATTTGTTTTTATGGTTATCAATTGATGTAACATGTTTGGTTTCTTTTCATGTAAAATGTTTTATAAAATTCTAAGTATACCGTTGCAATATGTTTAATTTTTATCTATGTTTCGATACGAATTATATTCAAAACCACCGCAAATCTGCAATGTGCGGGCATAATTCACTAGTTTATAGCTTATTCGTCAACAAATGTTTTTTCTATCCTAGCCCACCCAAGGGCCCATATTCGCGTCAGCCCAATTACCCAGGCCCACAATACAAAATTCAAGAACTTCTTTCTTGAATAATTAAATAATCCATTAGAAAGCCCAAGCAACTGTGGTTTGCAACGGAAAACTGCAAGTAATAATCATAAGTCATCTTTGTCAATTTCTAATTTAAAAAGTTATTTATTTTACTAGGCAAATTGGATTTTAAATAATTCTAATTTTCTCTATTTGGTCGATAATAATCCTAACTCAGTTATTTGCCGATAAGGCTGGTCGGCATGGGGTACGTCCCCGGATCATCTTGGGACGGCGACGGTCCAAACACCGTGCCGCCCCCCCCCCCCCCCCCCGCGTCCCGTCCTCCCCGTCCGCAGCTAGACGTTTGCGACGATCCATTAATGGTGGGGTCCAATGCAAAAGTGACCGTTAAATCAAAAAAAAAATATATATTCAATTTTTTTTTCAAAAAGTAACGGTAATATTATTATTATTTATAAATTTCAATTCCATTTTCACTTTCATTCACCAAACTAACCACAACATCTCATCCCTCTCTCACGTAATTTTTATAAATCTTCTTCCACTTTTATAAACCTTATACTTTAGCATGGATCCTTTCAACAACCCGACCAACCCGAACAATCCGTATAACCCGACGACTCCCATCAACCCGACCCAACCTAATGTTTTCTCGGGTCCGGGATATTATCCGACGTTAGAACCGAACCAATTCTCGCAATACTCATCAAATGCGTTTGGATCATTCCAACACTCGCCAAACCAATTCGCTCAATTTTCTCAAAATCAAGCGTTCAACAATCCGACACCACCCGTTCAACAATCCTTTCAACAAATGATGATGCGGGGTGCTTATAATTTCCAACCGAACCCGACACCACCCGTTCAACAATCCTTTCAACAATCCGAACCCGACGACGATGTGGAGGTTGTTCCCGAAACCCAACCGCCTAAAGGAAAAGGAAAACGAAACAAAGGCAAGAAAGTGGTGGGTGATGAACCGTCCAAAGCAAAGGGGCAAAGGTGGACGCCAATCGAAGAAGAAGCCTTAGCCAAGGCCTACATTGGCACGTCTGACAACCCGGTTAAAGGTTCGTATTTTTTTATAAGTTTAATTTGTTTTGTTTTTTTTTTTTACTTCACATTTCGTTTTTTTTAATTCTTTTAGAAATTGGTTTTTTTTTGTTTTTTATAGAATTTGTTTGTTTTTTTTTGTTTTTTAGTTACTTTAACAGTGGGTTTTTTGTTTGTTTTTTATAGAATTTGTTTTTTTATTTACTTTAACAGTGGGTTTTTTTAAGTCTTTTAAAGTTTGTTTTTTTTTTAAGGTTTATTTATTTACTTAACACTCTATATATTTTGTTTTTATAGGTAATAACCAATCGGGTGAAGGGTTTTGGGCAAAGGTTTTGGCGAAGTTTCTCGAGTATATGGGTCTCAGCAAAGTGGCGGAAAATGAACTCGCTCATCAATAGGTTTTGCGAGGAATATAATAAACTATATACAAGTGACCGTCGTAGCGGCATGAGCGACGACGATGTGTTCCGAGTGGCGTTGGAGAAGTATAAGTCGAACAATAGTAATACCAATTTTGCTCACGTTCGCGCATGGATGGTTGTAAAAGACCAACCAAAATGGAGGCCGATCCCCAACGAGGTGGCGATGGTGAAACGGCAAAAAACATCGGAAACGAGTAGTTTTAGCGCCGGTGGATCGGACGCGAGGTGTAACTTAAACTTAAATGATGACGTCGCCTTTGACGAAGAGGAGTACGCCGTACATGAGCCGGAGCGTCCACCGGGCCGAGACAAATCAAAGAAGGAGCGGGCCAAGGGGAAACAAAAGGAAACGGTGGACCCGAACATGGTTGAGTTTATGGAACACTTAAAAGTGTACAATGACGTCACGACCCAAAAGACGAAGGCGAAGGACCGGTTCGCGGAAGAAAAAGCTCGTGTAGAGGAAGAAAAGTTACGCGAGAAGGTGCGGTTGTCGAATGAGAAAATCCGAATTTCCGATGAAAAAATTCGGCTCAAGGAATGGGAAATAATGATGATGAATGTCGAGGACGAACCCGAGCCGAAACGTTCGATGTTGAAAAAACTTCAAAACGACATCATGAAGAAGCATAATATTATTTAAGTCTATGTTTTTTTTAAGTCTTTGGTTTTTTTTTATTAACTTTATGTTTTTTTTTATTAACTTTATGTTTTTTTTATGTTTATGTAATGTGGTTTTAATATTAATGAAAATATTTTGTTATTATATTTGTTAAATGTTAAAAAAATAGAAGATTAAAAAAAATAAAAAAACATAAAAGTGGTGGAGGATGATGACTAGGACCAACTTAACCATGCCCTCTAGTTTTGGAGGATGGACCAATCTTGGGAGGATGATGACGTGGCGCATACATGGCGGATCATCCTCAAGGATGATCCATCAACCATACCCACTAGCCTAATAATTCGAACTGGTCCACTTTTGGCCGATAATAGTCCGCCGTTAAAAATAGCTTAATGAAGTTAAGTTTTTTTCCGAATTACAAACCGACGTTTTTGATCAGAACGAGTATACGAGTCGATTTATGCAAAACTTACCTCGAAACGGTGCTCCATACGACTTGATTTTTGTTAATTGGAAGTTTAAACACCCGAATTGAAGCACCGTTTTTGGCGCTTAGGGCAGTATTTCGAGGTAAATTTTACATCAATCAACTTGTATCCCCGTTCTAATCAAAAGCCCTAAAACATCGGTTTGTAATTCGAGAGATTATTATGCACCAAATTGAGAAAGTTGAGATTAATTAAATCCAATTTGTCATTTTACGAAGATAATGAATTAACTCTGAATGAGTAGGCAATCAGATTCCATAAAAACATCGGTTTTGTAATTCGAAAAAAAACTTAACTCCATTAAGCTAACGCAGACTATTATCGGCCAAAAGTGGACCAGGTCAGATTATTATCGGCAAATAACTGAGTTGGGATTATTATCGGCAAAATTGAGAGCTGAAATTATTTAAATCGAATTTGCCATTTTACGAAGATAATGAATTAACTCTGAATGAGTAGGCTATCAGATTCCATAAAAATAAAACAAAAGTATTTTATATCAGCTTTGGCAATACACTGCAATGACAAACATCAATATTTTCCCATACAGTTCAGCTCTTCTCCATATCCATATGTATTCTGAATTACAAATTTAGATTACAAAATTAATCAAAAATGTTTTACATTTTCCGACTTAACACACGCAATCCCGATCTCGACACTTGATGAGCACGCGATCTTACTCAACCACAAGTCGAAAACCACGATTACCTGAAATTCTTTACACTCTAATATTATTAGTTAAAAGTATTAAATTAATTGCAAGTTTAGATCCAAATACTCCCAAAAGCTTCTTCAAGGGCTCGTTTTCGGCTTAATTCTATGCTCCAACCCCCAGCTTTCCCGCCCCGTTCTGCTTTTAGTCTCATTGTTTCTTCATCATCCATATGATATGCATGCAGATCATCCCCAGACCCCATCGGGAGTGGCTGTGTGGGTCGAGGTTGCGCGATTCCTCCAGCAACTGCAGGTACATAATGCCCGTCTGAGGTTGACACCCCGAACTGGGAGCTTGTTCCCGTGATCTGTCACAATTTGAGATATAATTTTAGTTTTATTTCTAATATAAGGTTAATTCAATATTTTTTTTGATGATTCGATGTCAGTTTTATATTCATATTTAGATTTTACTCTGTACATTTTGATTCAAAAGTCTCAACTTTTTGACTTTCAAGAATGAAGCCCAGGGAGATGAAGTAAAAGGCAGCTATGTTGTCAAAGACGCAAGGCGCAGGCGAGGCGCATTGGCCACGCCCGGAGCCTAGGCGCAAGGAGCAAAAAAAGCATGGGTTTTTTTAAGAAAAGCGCACATAGAGAAAAAAAATATAAAAAATATGTTATGCTTTGAAAATAAATAAGATTCCACATATAAAATTAAAAAAACTATTATATATGCCACTTAAGGTCATGTAGCTAATAGTTAGTAGCAAAAGTTTAGGACTTGTATGTTGTAAGTTTTGGGACACGAATGCAGCTCCGAAACCCGGGCCCACGTAAGCCAGTTTTTTGCACTTGGTTTCGTTTGTTCTGTTTTACCTTTTTCCTGCGACTCAGAACTGTTTTTTTGCGCCTAGGCGCGCGCTTTTTGCGCCTCAGAACCGTTTTTTCAAAAAAAGATCATTTTTGCGCCTAGGCTACCACCAGGCGCTGTAGGTGCGCCTCGCTGCGCCCGGGCGCCTAGGCGCGCACTTTTTGCGCTTTTGACAACATAGAAAGGCAGAGGATTATAATAACGGAAAAAAAAAACAAAAAACTAGAAGAAGACTGTGAGGAAGATGAAGGTTATAAAGGCGAAACTGAAGGCACTAAATTAAAATATGAAAATGAAAATCAGATGATGAAAGTGAATGTCAAAACCAGAGAACTACTAATTTATAGTTCTAAAAATGGACCAGCTTAATTGTAAAACTAGATGGAAATGAGACCATAGTGGTCAACGACGTACAAGGTACTCGCCTAGGCGCCCAGCACCCGCCTTGCAGCCATCAAGGCGCTCCAACTAAATCCGGCCAAGTTCCGGTCTGAACAGCTAAAACTGGTCTGAAACATCCAACTATGGCCTCGAACCAGCCTAAACTATCCCTAAACCAGCCTAAAACATGTCTACAACCCCTAAAAATGGTTTGCTTATACTGTGTGCCTTGCTTTAAAAAGCCCTCGCTTTTTAAGCGACTTGCGCCTAGGCCCAAGGCTCACCCTTTGAGCTTTGAGTGCGCGTAGACAAAAGGTAATGGACAACCAATTTAACTCATATGTAAATACATGGACGACTTTGGTGTTCTTACACATCATGCACTAGCTGATATATTGCATGATTATGAATCCAATTGTATCGTACCACTGGCACTGCTACAAACATATAAGGATCCTCAAAATTGCTCTTAAATCTTACTTATAAAAGATATTGTTTAAAGGCTGTTTGAAACTTCTTTTAAGCTACATGGTATAGAACTTAACAGAGTGCTTGCAAAAACTTCCAGGGGCTTAATATTACTCTGAAGGTTTCAAACAATTTGGCATAATTTGTTAGTTTTAGACTTAAAAGATGATGCATGATCAAAGATCTCATTAATTCCAGCTCTTGTCATACTGTAATAATGCAATTTTTGTAATAATATTTTAACACGCTACTTATTCATTGAAAAAAAAGTTGAAGAAAGGTGTTTTGGATCAACCCAACCCAAACCTTACAAAAACTACCCATTTTGGCCCGAACGCATTTGGCCCGGTACCCAACCTGACCATTTTTCCAACTCTACTATCTACCATCACAAAGTGATCATTATGATATACATGATAAAAAGGCAAAGCAATGCTGACCAGATTTCAAAACTTAAAACGCCAGAAACATGAATAAGACTAACCATATCAACATCAGTCTGTGCAGTTTGTCCTTTGCTTGCTGCCAGTGCTGCTGCAAATTCTTCAGCCTAATTGATCAAGAAAACGATATTAGTTCGTGCAATGTGAAATGACAAAGCACACCGATTTCATTTAACAAACCTTACGAGCTTGGGCATTCATTATTTGTTCTGCATTTTCTTTTTGGTATTGAGCAATCTTTGCTTCAATGGCAGGAACGTCTACTCCATCAACCAAGTTTACAACTGAAAACACAACGGATGCAGCTAATGCAAGTGAAAATGGCGGTCGTATTTTGGGTAATGAATATATTGAAAGAGAACTAGAGATGAACAAGCTTACTCATGTCCTCAACTTCCTCTAAGTAGTCGTTATACTCTCTTAATGATGGAAAATCTTCCACTCTTTTATTAAATCTGTGGAATCACAACATAATAATATTACGAAAATCGAGAGGAACACAAGCTTGCTAGTTTTTTAGTACTAAAGTAAACATCAAATTATATTACATCTAAGATCAAAGATACAGATTGCTCCAAAAAAATTATGCAAATTTACTAATATTATTATGCTGAGATTTCTGGTAATCTTCTTTTGTCAGTTGTTTGTTTTGGAGCTGAGGGTTTCTCTATAAGCAGCCTCTTTGACCCTAGGGATGGAGGTAAGGTTTGCCGACATCCCACCCTCCCCAGACCCTACTAGTAGGTTTCCTATCTGTGGGATTTACTGAGTATGTTTGTTGTTGTTGTTGTTGTATCACTTCCCTTAGATTCTGAGCTTGGTTTAGAAAAATGGGCCTCAGGCGTGCGGCGCACGAGGCACTCAAGAAAGCAACTTAGGGCCTAGAGGCAGTGCCTCATGCACATCTGGGTCAAAGTTGGTCAAAATTTGGGGTATGTAGGAGGGTGGTATGTAAAAACAATTAAAGTGAAGAAAAGATAACGAGTGGTTTACTTGATAAAAAAAAAACTAATATGTAAAAGAGACAAGACAAGATGCAACTTTTGGTTCCAAGTAAAGCTTATTTGGTTGTACTTAGAACAATATGTTGCTTCATCTATGTTTTCCCCAGATCTAAAGAACCAAAGCCATAACAACAATCATATACACTCACTTAAACTAACACTACATTACTATGTTGCCAAATGCCCCCCAGGAGTGCACCTAGACACTCAAGCGCAACCCCGCAGACCAAATTATCAGCCGTAAATTATGCCTACCATTATTGTCATTAAATGTATTCCCATTATGCCTTCCATATGGGTTGTCATTAAATGTATAATATTGTATATAGATAATAGGAAACCTTCTAGATGGGCAGGAGGTTAGTTAGGCAAAGATCATTATATATTGCAATCCTTGGATGTATTCGATTCAATCACAATTCATAGAATAACATGGTATCAGAGCCTAACAAACTATGAAACCATTTTGCATCTCTTTTTTTTTTCCTTCGGGTTTTGAATCTGTGTTTTTCGAAACACTATCACCTTCATCATCAATTTGGGCATATAAATATTTCCTTCCCACCCGGTAACCCCACCCCACCACCCATTGACCCTATGCAGCCAACCGAACTCGGTACCGCACTCTCCGCCTTGACTCTCACTCAACCAATGCCGCAATGGAACATGGACACCGGGGCCTCCTCACACATCACTTCGGACCCAGGTAAAATCAATTCTTTAGTATCTAATTCAATTAATGCAAATATTTTAGTTGGCAATGGCCAAACTTTGCCAATTAAGGGATCGGGTAAGGGTTACCATAAAACACCCAACACAACCTACCATTTAAACAATATCCTTTATGCACCCTCAGTTGTTAAAGACCTAATTTCAGTTCGTAAATTTACCCGTGATAACCTTGTTTCTGTTGAATTTGACCCCTATGGTTTTACTTTGAAGAATCTCAAGACTGGACAACCTCTTTCGCGCCATGATAGCACCGGTGACCTTTACCCCTTCACACCACCCCGTCAAATCCTTTTAGTTGCTGAATCAAATAAGTGGCATGATCGTCTAGGACATCCTGGCCCACAAGTTTTAAAGTTTCTTTCTAGTACTTTTAATTTTTCTTGTAATGAACAATCTTTTGCATTTTGTGACTCTTGCCATTTATCTAACAGTAAACGGCTTTCGTTTGTTTCTTCTAATTCGTTTACTTATGCTCCTTTTGATATCATTCATTGCGATCTATGGACTTCACCTGTCCTAAGTAATGCTGGCTATAAATATTATATGGGTCTTAGTTGATAATTTTTCCAATTATGTTTGGATATATCCGTTAAAATTCAAGTCGGAAACCTTTCCTACATTTGTAAAATTTCATAAATTAATCCAAACACAATTTCACAAAAACATAAAAGCTTTTCAGTGTGACTTGGGGGGAGAATTTGATAATCATGCTTTTCACAACTTTGCCTCCTCAAATGGTTTTACCTTTCGTTTTTCATGCCCACAAACTTCTCAACAAAACGGACGTTCCGAACGAATGATTCGACGTCTAAATGACATCATACGTGCCCTACTCACCCATGCCCATATCCCTCCCACCTTTTGGGTAGAGGCACTCCATACAGCCGCCTACCTTCACAACATTCTCCCCACCACCCGCCTCAACTACAACACCCCCACCTTTGCTTTGTACCTTTGTCACCCCACCTATGATCACCTCCGGGTATTTGGTTGTGCTTGCTATCCTAATTTTTCGGCCTCCGAATCAAACAAACTCAACCCTCGCTCCACCCGGTGCATTTTTTTAGGCTATCCACCAAATTTCCGAGGTTACCGTTGTCTGGATCCTTCAACTGGTAAAGTCCATATATCTCGACATGTCGACTTTGATGAATCCACCTTCCCCTTTCCCTTAACCACCCAACCAAACACCTACACCTTCCTGGATGATGAACAAACACCCACGGCCCCTTACCAATTTCCTTTGGGCCACTCCTCTCACCCGAGCCCAATTGCAAACCAACAGTCCAACACCACCGGTCCATCATCCCCTCAACCCAGCCAACCAACACACTCCGCTACACCAACCGTTCCTACCCCACAGCCCACTCACGTCCACCATCAGCCCACCTTTACCGGCCCATTAAACCCTCCTGACCCACTCACATTTGTACCGTCCAGTCAGCCCAATCCAACACCAAATCTCCATCCTATGACAACGAGAGGGAAAGCCGGAATCCACAAACCCAATCCTAAGTATAACCTGGCCACACCCCAAGCCGAGCCCATCTCACCTGTACCCACATCACACATTAAAGCCTTATCGGACCCAAAATGGCAAAAAGCTATGCTAACTGAATATAAAGCTTTAATTGATAATGATACTTGGGAATTGGTTCCCCGGCCCGATAACCACCCAGTTATTCGGTGCATGTGGCTATTTCGCCACAAATTCAAACAGGATGGCAGCTTAGACAGGTACAAAGCCCGCCTTGTGGTAAATGGAAAATCTCAGACGGTCGGCATTGATTGTCAAGAAACATTTAGCCCGGTTGTAAAGCCAGCCACTATTCGTACAGTTTTATCTGTTGCTCTTAACCATAACTGGCGAATCCATCAACTAGACGTCAAGAATGCCTTCTTACATGGTAATCTAGAGGAGACCGTTTACATGTTTCAACCCCCAGGATTTTCTGACTCCACGAAGCCTAATCATGTTTGTCGATTACGTAAGTCTCTTTATGGGCTCAAGCAGGCACCCCGGGCATGGTTTCACAGATTTTCTAGTTTTATTAC
Source organism: Helianthus tuberosus (assembly GCA_030545235.1). Lineage (NCBI taxonomy): Eukaryota > Viridiplantae > Streptophyta > Magnoliopsida > Asterales > Asteraceae > Helianthus > Helianthus tuberosus. The sequence goes on from CM060403.1 coordinate 21,762,491, forward strand.
CAAACACGGGTTCAAGGGGAGTATATGTGACAGTTCGTTGTTCGTGTTTCGACATGGACACCACACGGCCTACTTGCTATTATATGTTGACGATATTATTTTGACGGCTTCATCTGACACTCTGCTAAAAAATATTATCAACTTACTCTCAGGCGAGTTTGCTATGTCAGATTTGGGGCCTTTACACCATTTTTTGGGTATCTCAGTCACACGTGACTCGCAAGGTTTATTTTTATCTCAGTCCCAATATGCCCGTGATATCTTGCATCGCGCCAACATGAGCGACTGTAAGCCATGCACCACACCTGTTGACACTTCCTCTAAGCTCAGCGCCGGGGATGGCACATTGTTATCGGATGGGTCCTCTTATAGAAGCTTAGCTGGGGCATTACAATATCTTACTTTCACTAGACCCGACATAGCCTACGCCGTTCAACAAGTTTGCCTATTTATGCATGCCCCTACAGACTCACATTACGCTTTCTTAAAGCGTATACTTCGGTACATCAAGGGGACCATTGATCATGGCCTTCGTCTCACGGCTTCTCCCACATCCTCTCTGGTTGCGTACTCTGACGCAGACTGGGCTGGCTGTCCCGACTCGCGGCGTTCCACATCAGGCTATTGTGTCTTTCTAGGTAATAACCTTATCTCTTGGTCATCAAAACGACAACCAACGGTCTCCCGATCCAGTGCCGAAGCAGAATATCGAGGTGTTGCAAACGCCGTGGCCGAGACCAGCTGGCTTGGTAACCTACTATTAGAGTTGCACCTTCCCATCACACGGGCTACTGTGGTTTATTGTGATAATATTTTTGCTGTCTACTTATCCGACAACCCGGTTCAACATCAAAGAACTAAACATGTTGAACTCGACATCCATTTTGTCCGGGAAAAGGTTCGTTTAGGCCAAGTTCGTGTTCTACATGTCCCTGCCTCCTACCAATATGCGGATATTTTTACAAAAGGTCTCTCGAGACAGTTATTTGAAAGTTTCCGTTCTAGCTTGACCGTTCGTCCGCACTCCCGCTCAAGCTAAGGGGGAGTATCAGCCGTAAATTATGCCTACCATTATTGTCATTAAATGTATTCCCATTATGCCTTCCATATGGGTTGTCATTAAATGTATAATATTGTATATAGATAATAGGAAACCTTCTAGATGGGCAGGAGGTTAGTTAGGCAAAGATCATTATATATTGCAATCCTTGGATGTATTCGATTCAATCACAATTCATAGAATAACACAAATGTGTTGTGCCTTGAAAGCATGGTTGTAAAAATCGCTAGGCACTAGTCGGCGGGTGGTGTACCGACTAGCGATTGGTTGGATTGAGATTTTTATATGTAATTTTCAGTTTTATATGTATTTCAATTTTTATATGTAATTTTCAGTGAGATTTTTATATATACACACATTTTTATAGGTAATTATTTTATGTAGACAGGTTTTAACCCCTCCTCGGACCATTTTTTTAAGCACACTGGATTCATCGGTGGAATCTACATGGTTTGGTTGGTAACTGGCCGGAATCGCCGATTTTTGGCCGACTGACTAGGGTCGACTACCAATTAATGGACCGATTAACGAAAAATTACTCAGCGACTGGCAGACTTGTGCCGATTTTTATAACACTGGCGGAAAGGCGATCTATCAGGCTCTTAGGCACCGCTTCAGGGCATTTTCTGCCCAAATTTCGGCCAGAATGGGAAAAAAAACAAAGAAAACTAAACAAGGCTGGAATCCACCTAAAGAAGCCTAAAACATGTCTGAAACCTCTAAAAATGGGCTTTTGACAGCATAGCTACATTACAATTTTCCCAATGCCTATTCTAAATTTCAAAGCACTGACCAATTTCCCCTCACAGACCCATTAATTAAAACTCCAAATTTAACCTATTTTACATTTGAAGTCAAACTGTAGCTTTGAAGTGCTGAAATTTCATACATACAGAATAATTTCGATAGATAACACCATAATTTGAAATGTGAATCCTAGAATTGAACAGAAAGGGTCATATAGAAACAATATTAAAGAGGAAAAAGAGAATTGCAAAAGTTACATGTTGCCGATGCGTTTTCGAATGGTCATCTCTTTAGCGAATGAGTTTGTACCGGAAGCCACCACCACCATGTTTTGTTATATTATTATGAGTATTCGTTGCAGTTTTCCGGCGATGTGCGGCGGAGTAAGGCTGCAGGTGTAGAGGACCGGCAGAGGGCAATCAGGAGATCACTTTTATTCGGTGCTCAATGAGTAATAAAGTAAAATGTAAAGGGCCAAACTATCTATGTAAATAGTGACCCTTAAAAAGTGTTTTTTATCCTTATATGCACACCTTGCAGTGTCGAACTGTGACCAAAATGCGGCGTTTTGGTCTGGTTAACCAGACAAAGACTGACGGGTGTCTGACGGGTCTGTTGACCGGACCAAAACGCCGAGCTTTGGCAGCGTTTTGGTCCTGTCAACCAGACCGGGTGTCAGTCTTTTGTCTGGTTGATAGGACCAAAACGCGGCCAAAGCTCGGCGTTTTGGTCCGGTCAACAGACCCGTCAGTCTTTGTCTGGTTAACCGGACCAAAACGCCGCGTTTTGGACACAGTTCGACACTGCAGGGTGTTCATATAAGGACAAAAAACACCTTTTTGGTGTGTAAATAGGCAAAATGGTGTGTAGATAGGTACACCCAATGTAAAATAGTGTTAGATATATAGGAATTGGGTTGTAATAATCTCACCTATACCTTATTGGCCATTAATAATTTCATATCAGAATATTCCCTCCATCAGTCTCACATTTCACTTATTTTTCTACAATGGTCCCCTATTAAAAAAACTTAACGGAGTTAAACTTTTTTCCAAATTATAAACAGATTTTTAGGGCTTTTGATCAGAATGACGATACGAGTCCATTGATGTAAAACTTGCCTCGAAACGGTGCTCCAAGTGACTTGATTTTAGTTAATTGGAAATTTAAACACCCGAACTGAAGCACCGTTTTCATCGTTTGGAGCACTGTTTCGAGGCAAGTTTTACATCAATGGACTTGTATCGTCGTTCTGATCAAAAGCCCTAAAAAATCTATTTTTAATTTGGAAAAAAGCTTAACTCCGTTAAGTTTTTTTAACGGGGGACCATTGTAGGAAAAATAGGTGAAAGGTGGGACTAGTGGGAGGAATATTCTGATGTGGGATTATTAATGGCCAATAAGGTCTAGGTGGGATTATTACAGACCAATCTCCCTTAGATATAAAGTGGTATGGGTTTTTTAAGTTTTAATACCTGGATTTTAGAACTAGATTTTAAAGTGATTTTATGTCTATACGATTCATAAAAGTAATAATCGAGGTGAGAGGACATAGAGCGGAATCAAGTTGTCTTGTAAGGGCATCTACGATACTCCTTAAATCCATCACTTGAATCTAGCTACTAACAAATCGTGTTACGTCACATTATCTTATTGAATCGCGGGTTCATAAGATCAAATGGGGGGGGGGGGGGGGGGGTAGTTGCACGGACCTCCCATCCGCCGGAGTATTGCAACTCCGCAAGCTAACAACGTCCCAATGTTGCCTGGCGGTGAGTACCCACGGTGAAGAGCCCCAACACCCCAATAGGGCATTGCCGGGAATCGAACCGGTGACCTCAAGAAGAGGCTGGGTGGGACTGGCCAACTGGGCTACCCCAGAAGGTTAGATCAAATGGGTTACGGTGGTGTTCTAACTTATTACTTTAATCCCTTCCGATTAAATTTAGGAAAAATATCTAAACCAACGAATTACGTCCCAATCACATCTTGCTTTTGTTCAAATATTCCTCCATCCCCGACCGAATTCAGGAACCAGTAAAAATTCATCACACCGAAGTTCAAAGGGTTGTGGGGGGTGTTTCACTTGAACCCATCGAACCAAAACTTGATCATGGGGTGGTCTAAATGTGTTGATTTTTAAATTGTTGATATTTTTAGTCTTATAGCGGACATTATGCAAATGTCAGAGTAGGTTTAGACTTTACATAGTGTAAATTATTCTTTTTAGAAAAATGTAATGGTAACTAAATAATGGAAATGGTAATTTTCTAGGTATTGTTGAAATAAATTAACCGTGTTATCAAAAAATAAGGTAACGTGAAACTGGGCAAAGAACAACTTTTTAGGTATTATAATTTGAAAACCCGTTTGTTCTTTTACATCACATGTATGATACGTGACACTAATGCGTACAATTTTATACATGACATAGAAGAGAGGGGGGGGGGGGGGGGGGGCTAGAAACCCATGTTTTTTGAAAACCTGTTTGTTCTTTTACATCACATGTATGATACGTGACACTAAACTAATGCGTACAATTTTATACATGACATAGAAAAGGGGGGGGGGGGGGGGGGGGGGGGGGGGGGAGAGCCTAGAAACCCATGTTTTGTTTTTGTTATCTTGAGTTGTATCAACTTTGCTCTTGGTGGAAGAAATTACCTCATAGGGAAACAGTGCTATCTAAAAATAAGGTAATATGAAAATATGCAAAGAACAACTTTATAGTCATGTATAATTTGAAAACCCGTTTGCTCTTTTACTTCACATGTATAATACGTGACATTAACCCGTGTATACAATTTTTTATTATAAACAAACTCAATTTTATACATGAGATAGAAGGGGGAAAGCCATGTTTTGTTTGTGTTATCTTGAGTTGTAACAACTTTTTTTTTGGTGGAAGAAATAACGTCATAGGTGTAAATAAATAGATATGATTACACACCCATAAAATAATATGGGTTTTTCTTACGGGAAAATAACATACTTTTAATCTACTCTTATTAATAACTAGAAGTCGGTTAACGTACAAGACCACCTTATCATGCGATGCATACGCGAGCATCTCAATTGCACATCTGATCTAATCTAATCTTTCAATTAAACGCGGTGACACAATAGTAATTAACTTTGCATAATATGCATGATATAATACATAATTATGCACGTTATTTGCATACTTACGCATGGATTGGGTTAAACCCTAATTATACATGTTATTTGTATAATTAGGTTAACCCTAATTACGCACGTTATTTGCATAATTATTCACGTTATATTGGTGGTCGTGTACTGTCGCACGATAAGAGCCTTTTTTGTATTTAAACCATTCACTTAATAACTAATACCTATATTCATGGTTGCAAAAGTTGGTAGTCGCTCCCTAGTCGGTCGACTGGAGAGTCGCGAGTACTCGGCCTAGGCGGAGAGTACTTAGTTATGTTAAATTATAAAGAAATTAGTTTCCAGGAAACTATATATATATCAAATATAATAAGTTTACTAATATTTAGTATGAAATGTGTTCAGATAGTAAACTATTTCAAAATTGACATTAATTCCTCAAAAAATGATATTAATTTTTTTATATGATAGATATATGAATTATGTTTTTTAAGTCAAACTCGGACCGAGTTTGACCTACTAGATCCGATTCTGATCGAGATTGACCGCGTTTGATCGATTACGAGTAATTTGGCGAAGTTGAAGAAAGTCGCATTGACAGCCTACCTTGTAGATACTACTCGGCGAGAACTCGGTCTCGAAGACCTTGTTTCACAACATTTATAGGTTGTAGGATTTGAACCGTTCTCAAGTGATATAATGTGATGGTAATTTGTCTTTCTTTTATCCAAAATGTTCAAAGTTTAAATTATGTAACGTTGATGTATATTAATTAAAATTTAAAATAAAGAATGTCATGGAATTGTGAACAGTGACTAGGCCTGTAAACGAACCGAACGAGCACGAACATGGACATGTTCGTGTTCGTTCATTTAACTTTAACCGAACACGAAGACATAATCGAACACATTTTTTTGTTTGTATTCGTTTATTAAGAAATCAGGCATGTTCGTGTTCGTTTATGTCCGTTCGTTTAAAGCCTAAACGAACACTTCATGAATATTAACGAACACAAATGAATATAAATAAAAAAAAGATAACTAAACATATTTGAATAAACATAAACAAACATAAATTAACATGAATGAACAAAAATTAACGAACACAAATGAACATAAGTGAACAAATATAAACAAACACAATTTAACATTAGTGAACACAAACAAACAAGTCTAATAAATTACAGTTCACCCGAAAACACATCTAAGTAAGTGATCAGCTACAATCTAGAAAATTTTTTAAAAGTTCATTTTTTATTACTAGAAAACTCAATCACCAATTAGTTATATTTATAAAAGTAATTAAAAAACCTAATATTTATATAAGTATAACTATATTATGTATATACTAAAATTTAAACGAACATAAACGAACGTTCAAGGACATAAATGAACAAACGTTCACGAACATAAATGAACGAACACAAGGTGTGTTCATGTTCGTTCATTTAATTAAATGAACAAAATTTTTTGTTCGTGTTTGTTCGTTTATTAAATAAACGAACATAAACGAACTTCCCGCTGAACAAGTTCACGAACAGTTCATGAACGTTCGGTTCGTTTACAGGCCTAACAGTGACTATTTAATAAAATAAAGGGTTAGTTATTGATTGTGTATTGACATAAATTTAAGTAAAATGTGACCTTTTTTAAGGGTCAGGATATAATAGAGAGTTTATATGGATAGGAAGGCTAGGAAGTAATCCTGACTATCTATTAACTAATTAAGTGCTAATATTAAATGAATGAGATTGAACAAAAAGAAATAGACGCGAGAGTTAATTTGAGGGTAGTCTAATCCATTCAAGTCAATAGTTTCTCTCTCCTCCAATTCCTTTCATTTTAAAACGTTAATAACTTTTTCATACGACATTATTTTTTATTTTGCACCATAAAAATGAGCGTTTTTTTATCTTTAGAACGAGCACACTATTGCTATACTTTTGAGAAAAAAAAAATTTGATAACCCAGATGCCTAAAACGCAATGGACAAAAAACACAAAAGTTGATTTTTTTCTAAAACACAATAGTCGAAAAACACAAAAGAAAGTATTCTTTCTAAAACTCAATGGATAAAAAAACACAAAAGAAAGTGTTCTTTCTAAAACGCAATGGACAAAACACAAAAAATAATGATTTTTTTCTAAAACGCAATGGACTAAAAACACACAAAAATGTGTTTTACCTAAAACGCAATGGACAAAAAACACTTCAAAATGTGTTTTCTAAAACGCAATGAACTAAAAACACTTCAAAATGTGTTTTTCTAAAACGCATTGAACCAAAAAACACATAAAAATGTGTTTTTTTTTTTTTCCTAAAACGCAAAAGAAAGTGTTTTTTTCTAAAACGCAATAGATTAGAAACACATAAAATGTGTTTTACCTAAAACACAGTGGACTAAAAACACAATAAAATGTGTTGTTTCTAAAACGCAATGGACTGAAAATACGAAAAAATGTGTTTTCGTTACTTTGTAAAACGCAATTACTCAATTCAAAAACCCAGATAGTAAAAATGCAATTCAAAATTTTCTTACATAGATCGAAGCCGATTTCTTTAGATTTCTTCAACGATTGACGAAATTCGAATGCTAGAAACACTTATCAGCGATCGAATCGAGTGATTCGCTTCAAAATCACGGAAAAAAAATGAGATATTGTATGAAATTAAATTGCGTTTCTTCAAAAAAGTTGAATAACACGTTGATTAGGTGTTTGAATCATTGATAATGATGAAAATCACACTATAATATAGTGATTATTGAGATAGAAAGTGAAGAAAATGTTGAGGATGATGGGTTTTGAAGTTACAGAGAGAAGAAGGGAAAAGATTGGATAAAATTGACTAAAATACCCTTCCCCTTTATTTTTAAATTTTGCCACATGTCATAATCCTATTGTTTCCTATCCTTCCTAGACAAATTAAACTTTCTATTTGATCTTCTCCCTAATTTTAAATAAGGTAAAATACCAGATATATTTTTCTTACATCAAAACCTAACAAATTAAATCTGATACATAAACTAAACATAAGGGGATACGAATTGGTGCGGCAAAGGGGATTGGCAAAGTGGTTTGCCGCGCGGGAACACTGCCGCCGACCCTCCTTTGCCGCTCAGTTTCAATCTCGACCGGGGACCAAATGCCGCTCGAGAAAAGCCAAAAAAATGACCGTTGAACGAGGTAACGGCTATAAAGCCGTTTAAAATTAAAAAAAATTATTTTTTCTTTAAAAAATTAAACTATAAATACCAAACCAAACCATACCCAAATACCTTCAAATTTATACCCCAACCAAACCAAAAAATACCACCAATTCTTCCCAAATATTTACAAAACAAAATGACGGATGAACTCCCATTATGGTTCTCACCCATGAGTAGCGACGATTCATCTGATAGTAGCATTCTTTTTTTTTTTCCAAAATCTCATCGAAGAAGCCGAACTTCAAGACACGGGCACATCTAACTGAAGGAGATATTGAACGTCAACGTGAGGTGGGCATGAGACACTCATGGCGGATTATTTTGTCGAAGACCCGAAGTACAACGAAGATATTTTTCGGCATAGGTTCCGTCTGTTGAAACGTTTGTTTCTAAAAATTGTGGCCGACGTGGAAGAGAACGACTCGTGGTTTCAAGAGACCCTCGACGCACGAGGTAGGAAGGGCTTTACGCCGTTGCAAAATGTGACATCGGCTATTAAACAACTCGCAACTGGTAACACTCCAGACGAGAATGACGAGTACTTGCATATGGCCGAAAGAACTTTCCGCGAGTGCCTAGAATATTTTTCCGACACGGTTTGCAAAATATACGCTCCCGAGTTCTTACGTAGACCGACAAGCCACGACATGACACTTTTATACGAAGCTCATGAGGAAAAACATCACCTTCCAGGCATGTTCGGTAGCCTTGATTGCACCCATTTCGTTTGGCGATTTTGTCCGACAGAGTATCTGTAACACCCCGAAAATTCACGTCCTATAATGTAATGACACGTGTCATAAGTTTGAACGTGCGAAAGAATGTTCAGAAAGGACTAAAGTTGACAAACGTGGAAATTATATGAAAATACGGATTCTAAGTGTCAACAGTGAATAAATATACTTCATAATAACCCTACATGATGTTTATAACATCAAACGAATAAATCATGGATCATACGAAGCTAAAAGTGAGAGATTACAAACTACAGGGGTTAAATGTGTCAACATGTTAAAGATATACCTCTGAGTGACCTTTTGACAAACCCGAAGCTTTGTAAATGTAAATTATGCTCACTAGAATGCATGATTAAAATTTCATAAAGTTTCGTTACCGTATGAGCAAGTTGTGATCAAATTCGTTTACAAGGGTTAAAAGCGTTAACGTTGAAAGTTTGGACTTTTCGGGTTAACCGGAAATGTCCAGGGACTTGGTAAAGTGGGTACAAGTCCTAAAGCCCTTGTAAATAAATAAGAAAGGGTCAAATTGCAATATATAAAGGTTACTTGACCTTTCGGAAGAGCCAAGAGTCAATTATGCAAAGAATGGAAAATGTGAAGGCTGATCAGAAGCCTAGCGGGGCGCTACACTATAAGTGTAGCGGTGCGCTACCAGCCTAGCGGGGCTACACCAGAAGCGTAGCGGTGCGCTACCAGTCTGCCAGCGACCAGAAACAGGCTGTTGCCTGTTTTACGCCATTTCAACCCATATAACCGGTTTTACTTGACCCCTAGACACCCCTAAGCCTCTAGGACACATGTTGCAAGCTTGTGGTAGGTCTTAGACCTTGTTGTCAACATTTTGTGGTGTGTGCACAAGTATAAAAGGCCTTCAATGTCTCATTCTTTCACCATTCTTTGTCTGGCCATTTGAGGAGCTTCCAACCTGCCTTCAAGTGTTCACTAGTCATCCATTGATCACTTGTAAGTTGCCTAACCCTTCTAATTTCAGTTTAGCTTGGTATTTAGCGTAAAAGTCAATATATCGTAATTTACGGTTGACTTCGTGATTAAGTATCGATAGCTCAGTCGTAACCCGAATTGAAAGTACCGTTAGATAGGTAATTATATGGGTATTAAACCCTTGTAAGGGCACGTACCGATTCCAGACCTAACTAGGTCGTTTGTCGAGTCAAAGGTTGACCGAAAAAGTCAACAGAAATGTAATTTATGATTTAATGCACGATTTGCAATCCGAGAGGCGTGTAATCTGTTTTAAATCTTAATATAACTTGGTAATAAGTATAAAAACTTGTTTACGCTTGTCCGACTCGACAGATTTCTGTTTAAACCCGGTTCGGAACCGAAAGTCGCAAAACTTTGACTTTTGCTTTGACTTCGCTTATGACCCGTTTTAATTTGATTCGGTATTGCCTTAGTACTTCATTAGGATTGGGTTATATGATAGTATAAGCCTCGGTACTTGTTTCATTGATTATCCGATGAATGCACACGTTTCCGTTAATCGCTTAAATTAGACCATAATGCCCTTATGACCCTACAACGAGAATTTTGAAAATGTGGAAGTACAATAATCTTAGTTACTGATTATTAAACATGTACGTAAATTTTCACGTCAATCGGAGGTCTAGATTAGGAGATATGCGCATTAGCGTAAATATTAAGCTTTTTAATAATTAAACGGTGCGATTAGCGCATAGCCTATCTAAACCCGATTTTCGGTACCAAACCTTTTCCCCACTGATGTTAAATAATATTTCGGGATTTTTGAAGATTTTTAATTATTTTTAAACTGATCATAAGCTAGGATTAGTGTCTTATTTCGGTAATACCGAATATAACCTTTTCGCGCATAAAATGAGTTTTATAAATCCTTTTGACGCGAATCCAATTACTACTGATTTTAAATAATAAATAAATTATTTTGAACCCATTTAACTGATTTAAAAACTCAGAATCCTATTTAAACCCGTAAGTCGCTTAAAACGACTTTATACGCGTATTATACGCGTAGTTTGGGTTTAAAACCATTTTGCCACGTAAGACTAAATACCTACTGATATAACATATTAAAATAGGTAGTTTTACTAATTACTTCAGTCCCGAACATCAGGGTTACGTTAAATCCCTTTTTAATCGTTAAAATGACCAAAATACCCCTACGGGGCATAAATAAGAATTAAACTCGTTTCGGGCATTACGGAAGGTATCATTCTGATATCACAACATATTTAAAGCGTATTAACTTAGGAAACCTGTTCGTGATTCATTCGGTTACCCGTTACGCGTCATTCGCGTTCGGATCGGTTTATATAACAAGTTTATATAAGTTAGCCGGAACGGGTCAAACCTTATCGGTTTTATCTCAAAATCCAGAATATGTTTAGTATTACCCATATTATACAAGTCTCCAAACTTGTCGGGTCTAAATCACATTCTATTCCGGTCTTCGCTTAATCGTGCGTAAGAACCGTATTTTCCTAAAGACTAACCGGTCTAAGCTTGGGCTTAATTAAAGACCCGTTAGCATTCTAATTAATTATTTATACCATCATTCCAGACTAGAGCATTCCCGGTAAATTGTACCTACGCTTACTTAAGTGACTACGGCTGAGTTGTTAGATTCTTGCTATTTAAGACAGGAGCTAGCTCAGGTAAATACCCTTAACTTATTTTCCCTATATGGGCTTGAAATACGGTATAATGATACCGTAAATACTCTTAACTTGTTTTCCCTATACGGGCTTGGGATACGGTATAATAATACCGTTTGGTCGGGTACTGAATCTTTAATCTTATTATGGTTAAATCATTGAAGTAACCCGGTTTAATCTGTATTGTGTGAAATTAAGACCTTTAGGGGTTAATGATCATATCCCGGATATCCTAGTGACATCGTTGTATTGACCATGTCCCGGATATCCTAGTGACTTCATTGTATTATAAATTTACCATGTCCCGGATAACCTAGTGACATCATTGTATTGATCATGTCCCGGCTATCCTAGTGATATCATTGTATTATAAATTTACCATGTCCCGGATAACCTAGTGACATCATTGTATTGATCATGTCCCGGCTATCCTAGTGATATCATTGAATTATAAATTGACCATGTCCCGGATAACCTAGTGACATCATTGTATTGATCATGTCCCGGCTATCCTAGTGACCTCATATCATTGTATTGATCATGTCCCGGCTATCCTAGTGACCTCATATCATTGTATTGATCATGTCCCGGCTATCCTAGTGATATCATTGTATTATAAATTTACCATGTCCCGGATAACCTAGTGACATCATTGTATTGATCATGTCCCGGCTATCCTAGTGATATCATTGAATTATAAATTGACCATGTCCCGGATAACCTAGTGACATCATTGTATTGATCATGTCCCGGCTATCCTAGTGACCTCATATCATTGTATTGATCATGTCCCGGCTATCCTAGTGACCTCATAGCATTATAAATTGATCATGTCCCGGATAACCTAGTGACATCATTGTATTATAAAATGGCCACGTCTTACGCACGGGGTGTAGGCATACACCTAAGTTGCCTAAGGGAAACGGTATCCCACTCTCTTGTGGGCCTATACTTGTGGCGTGTCTGTTAATCTGACTCGGTTTCTACATCGGGCCCTGGACGTTCAACGAATAAGTAAAACTGTATACAAGATTATATACAAATAATTTTCCCAAGTTATAAAAGATTAATCTTGCCTCTGAGCATTTTAATCAAGTGTCAAAAGGTTTCGTGCCTGGTGCATCTAAATAAATTTTCTTAAACTCTTTTCAAATGAGTCGGTTGAGTGTATTTACCAGTGAAAACTGACGTATTTTCCAAAAGGGTTAAGTGACAGGTACTGAACGGAATTGGCTGGGAGCTCAGGGCGCTAATAAGGAATCTTGCAAGTTCTAGGCGTCTAAAGTCTGTTGAACAAATGATATGTTTTAAGATCCGCCTGTGGATCCTTTACTTCCGTTGTAATACTGAATATTACTTCATATTCGGAATGTAATAATAAATATCCTTTGCTTCCGCTGTGCATTCATATATATTGTGTTGTTTGACTATTATGTTGCCAACCACGTCACGATACTCCCCCACCGGGCCCACCGGTGACACGTGGAAATTCGGGGTGTGACAGGTTGGTATCAGAGCCAACACTGAGTGAATTAAACACTAGCCTTTTGTGTTTAATCTCAGTTACACAATTGCACATTCTTGAGTCTAGACAAGAACATAAGACAAATTTTGCTCTACGATAAATATTAATAAGAATCTTAAGAGTGAAACCTAGCCTTCGGGACACTTTAAGGCCGGGCCATGATGGTAAGACCTGTTTAAAAGATTCGAATCACTGTTAACATCTGTAAATAGGTTAACGCTCCTGGCAGACGCGATCCATTAATAATCACACATGTCATTTTTAATATAGGACTCTTTAGAAGATTCCTAACCCAGTTTAATGATCTCTAAATCCTGGGTTTACATCATTAATAAGATGATCATATTTTAACCAAACGTGGTAATATAACGCCTACGGGCCTTGCTCATTTCCACATGAGCCAAAATACCGTAGTAGCAATGACTCCCTGTCAAGGTAATGAACTAGGTTCAAACCTCAACTGCTTTGATTCTCTGAAATCCTAGCATATAATTTAAAATCTGTCCATGTGACCAGGCCATTGGGTGCCACTAATAAAACTGTTAATGTTTTATAATTAGGATAAATTATTATAGAAATCCTAAATAAATATGATAAATAAATTAACCAAATGTGGTCTCCATTTACCATGGTTAACGAATTTACCCTAAGGGGCAATTCCATAATAAACTCCCAAATAAACTATTACCCTTGTTTTCTGCAGCAGTTAAATTGTAATGGCTAACTCAGGCGAGGGTAATAGTCATCCAGCGGAGGTTAATAATGACGCCCAAATAAATCTAACGGGTGCGGAATTGAAAGCAATCATAGACGGCGCTGTTACACAGGCTTTGAAAAGGCAGTACGAAGAGTACAGTAGGACCCTATCTACACAGCCTTCAAAGCCACCGCCCAAGAAGGATGATCCCAAGAAGGAAGATGATGAGCGTCACTCTTCTAACCATCACAGTGATCCGTCTCAACAGATCATACTGAATCAAGGACCCCCTGATAAGGGTTGCTCCTACAAGTACTTCGTTTCGTGTAAACCCCGGGATTTCACGGGGGAGGAAGGAGCTGTAGATTGTATGACATGGTTAGAAGAGATGGATACAGTGGTGGATATCAGCGGATGCGCTGAGAAGGATGTGGTCAAGTTTGTGTCACAATCATTTAAGGGTGAGGCCTTAGCCTGGTGGAGATCGTTGATTCAAGCCACCGGGAAGATCCCTTTGTACAACATGACGTGGGATCAGTTCGTTACTCTTATCAAAGAAAATTACTGTCCTCAACATGAAGTTGAGAAGATTGAGACTGAATTCTTGACATTAGTCATGGAGAACTTAGATTGTCAAGCATACCTTACAAACTTCAATACCAAGTCTCGATTGGTTCCCTATTTGATCACACCGGAACCCAAGAGAATTGCTCGCTTTATTGGGGGTTTAGCCCCAGAAATAAAAGCCAGTGTTAAGGCTTCAAGACCTGCTACATTCAGGTCAGCGGCAGATCTGTCGCTATCTCTTACCCTCGATGTAGTCAGAAACAAGGCTATCAAAGCCTCTGAAGAGGGAAAGCGTAAAAGGGAGGATGAGAAGTCTCATCGCTCCGATAGGAAGAGGAATTCTGAAGATAAGAAGAATTCCGAGTTTAAGAAAGACAGCCAGCAGCCGGGTGAGAAGAGCAGGTGCGAAACCTGTAGGAAATACCACCCCGGGAAATGTAGATTTGAATCTCAGCCTCGGCCGTGTGGAATTTGCAAGTCTAAGGAACATAAAACCCTGGATTGCAAGGAGTTGAAAGATGCAACCTGTTATGGTTGCAACGAGAAGGGGCATATCAAGACCAACTGCCCTAGGAATCAGATAAACGCTTAAGAGACGATGCAGAATAATAATAATAATATAATATGTACCTTTCCTTATCAAGCAGTTTATGTAAAAACTTATTTGATACTGGCACATATAAATATATTATGAATGATAAATATTTAGAACTGTTGTCTCAGCTTGATTAAGACTCCGGTCATTTAAAACGAGATGGAAAGTGACCGATGATACTTTAGGAAATGCTCCAACAAATCCTATATTGATATTTAATATCTATTAGAAATCACTCTTTCTTTGCATAGAGTGCGACAACACATGTTAGTTTAATTATTTTCTTCATTGTTTTCTATCGCCTGCGAATGCCAAACTATGTTTGATAAAAGTGTCATATGAGGATTGGCGTATCCTAGTGTGTCCCATAGATTATTTCCATGTCTGATCAGCATGGAGGTTTAATGCATGGAACCACAAAGATATCCCAATGATCATATGGTACTAAAGTCAACTAATGGCATTCAAAGAAGATATCCATAATATAATTGTCCAAGTAAATATTCCCGATTAAGGAATTCGTGGACTAGTAACATAAATATGTCATTTTTTTTTTTTTCACAAGCAATGATGAATGAACTGGAGCTTGAGATATGGAAAATCTCTGTAACCTCCTTGTATGTTGGTCATCTTCTTCTAAGTTTACCCTGCTTACCCCTAGAGAGAGGTGGAGTTAAGATTAACATCCCACTTTGGGTTAGAGTGTTGTAAGAACTCCATGTTGACTATGGAATAACCGAAAACCTGATTAAGTAAATTTTAAGATAGGAGATTCATAGCCTAACTCAATATCCTGAGAGTTCGGTATAGGAAATTTTGAAAGACGGTTCATTTTGCTAAGGCATTGTTCACCGCAACCCTAATTAGGCGACAATTAAGAATCGCCATCAGCTGCCCAAAAATCGTCGAATTGTTCGACTAACTGTAAAGATTAGCTATTCCGTAAGATTAATTTTGAGCAATGGTTGGAATAATCATCTCACCTTAAAATAAGCTTTTCTATAATAGTTGATATGTAGGCATCAAGGCTGCTCCCTTGGAGACCTTGTAAAGATGGAATGTTAAACATCTATTGTTAGGACAATAGATTGGTAAGCCAAATATTCAGGATCTGAAAGTTGCATTGGAAACAACAAATAAGATCATACAAATCCCTAATTTTCTATAAGTTGCCATTGTTAGGCAGAGGATACTTCCTTTTTTTTTTTTGGTAAATCTCGGGCCGAGATTTCTTTTAAGGGGGTGAGGATGTAACACCCCGAAAATTCACGTCCTATAATGTAATGACACGTGTCATAAG
The DNA here is from genome assembly GCA_030545235.1 of Helianthus tuberosus. Lineage (NCBI taxonomy): Eukaryota > Viridiplantae > Streptophyta > Magnoliopsida > Asterales > Asteraceae > Helianthus > Helianthus tuberosus. Next base: position 21,778,712 of record CM060403.1, read on the forward strand.
TTTGAACGTGCGAAAGAATGTTCAGAAAGGACTAAAGTTGACAAACGTGGAAATTATATGAAAATACGGATTCTAAGTGTCAACAGTGAATAAATATACTTCATAATAACCCTACATGATGTTTATAACATCAAACGAATAAATCATGGATCATACGAAGCTAAAAGTGAGAGATTACAAACTACAGGGGTTAAATGTGTCAACATGTTAAAGATATACCTCTGAGTGACCTTTTGACAAACCCGAAGCTTTGTAAATGTAAATTATGCTCACTAGAATGCATGATTAAAATTTCATAAAGTTTCGTTACCGTATGAGCAAGTTGTGATCAAATTCGTTTACAAGGGTTAAAAGCGTTAACGTTGAAAGTTTGGACTTTTCGGGTTAACCGGAAATGTCCAGGGACTTGGTAAAGTGGGTACAAGTCCTAAAGCCCTTGTAAATAAATAAGAAAGGGTCAAATTGCAATATATAAAGGTTACTTGACCTTTCGGAAGAGCCAAGAGTCAATTATGCAAAGAATGGAAAATGTGAAGGCTGATCAGAAGCCTAGCGGGGCGCTACACTATAAGTGTAGCGGTGCGCTACCAGCCTAGCGGGGCTACACCAGAAGCGTAGCGGTGCGCTACCAGTCTGCCAGCGACCAGAAACAGGCTGTTGCCTGTTTTACGCCATTTCAACCCATATAACCGGTTTTACTTGACCCCTAGACACCCCTAAGCCTCTAGGACACATGTTGCAAGCTTGTGGTAGGTCTTAGACCTTGTTGTCAACATTTTGTGGTGTGTGCACAAGTATAAAAGGCCTTCAATGTCTCATTCTTTCACCATTCTTTGTCTGGCCATTTGAGGAGCTTCCAACCTGCCTTCAAGTGTTCACTAGTCATCCATTGATCACTTGTAAGTTGCCTAACCCTTCTAATTTCAGTTTAGCTTGGTATTTAGCGTAAAAGTCAATATATCGTAATTTACGGTTGACTTCGTGATTAAGTATCGATAGCTCAGTCGTAACCCGAATTGAAAGTACCGTTAGATAGGTAATTATATGGGTATTAAACCCTTGTAAGGGCACGTACCGATTCCAGACCTAACTAGGTCGTTTGTCGAGTCAAAGGTTGACCGAAAAAGTCAACAGAAATGTAATTTATGATTTAATGCACGATTTGCAATCCGAGAGGCGTGTAATCTGTTTTAAATCTTAATATAACTTGGTAATAAGTATAAAAACTTGTTTACGCTTGTCCGACTCGACAGATTTCTGTTTAAACCCGGTTCGGAACCGAAAGTCGCAAAACTTTGACTTTTGCTTTGACTTCGCTTCTGACCCGTTTTAATTTGATTCGGTATTGCCTTAGTACTTCATTAGGATTGGGTTATATGATAGTATAAGCCTCGGTACTTGTTTCATTGATTATCCGATGAATGCACACGTTTCCGTTAATCGCTTAAATTAGACCATAATGCCCTTATGACCCTACAACGAGAATTTTGAAAATGTGGAAGTACAATAATCTTAGTTACTGATTATTAAACATGTACGTAAATTTTCACGTCAATCGGAGGTCTAGATTAGGAGATATGCGCATTAGCGTAAATATTAAGCTTTTTAATAATTAAACGGCGCGATTAGCGCATAGCCTATCTAAACCCGATTTTCGGTACCAAACCTTTTCCCCACTGATGTTAAATAATATTTCGGGATTTTTGAAGATTTTTAATTATTTTTAAACTGATCATAAGCTAGGATTAGTGTCTTATTTCGGTAATACCGAATATAACCTTTTCGCGCATAAAATGAGTTTTATAAATCCTTTTGACGCGAATCCAATTACTACTGATTTTAAATAATAAATAAATTATTTTGAACCCATTTAACTGATTTAAAAACTCAGAATCCTATTTAAACCCGTAAGTCGCTTAAAACGACTTTATACGCGTATTATACGCGTAGTTTGGGTTTAAAACCATTTTGCCACGTAAGACTAAATACCTACTGATATAACATATTAAAATAGGTAGTTTTACTAATTACTTCAGTCCCGAACATCAGGGTTACGTTAAATCCCTTTTTAATCGTTAAAATGACCAAAATACCCCTACGGGGCATAAATAAGAATTAAACTCGTTTCGGGCATTACGGAAGGTATCATTCTGATATCACAACATATTTAAAGCGTATTAACTTAGGAAACCTGTTCGTGATTCATTCGGTTACCCGTTACGCGTCATTCGCGTTCGGATCGGTTTATATAACAAGTTTATATAAGTTAGCCGGAACGGGTCAAACCTTATCGGTTTTATCTCAAAATCCAGAATATGTTTAGTATTACCCATATTATACAAGTCTCCAAACTTGTCGGGTCTAAATCACATTCTATTCCGGTCTTCGCTTAATCGTGCGTAAGAACCGTATTTTCCTAAAGACTAACCGGTCTAAGCTTGGGCTTAATTAAAGACCCGTTAGCATTCTAATTAATTATTTATACCATCATTCCAGACTAGAGCATTCCCGGTAAATTGTACCTACGCTTACTTAAGTGACTACGGCTGAGTTGTTAGATTCTTGCTATTTAAGACAGGAGCTAGCTCAGGTAAATACCCTTAACTTATTTTCCCTATATGGGCTTGAAATACGGTATAATGATACCGTAAATACTCTTAACTTGTTTTCCCTATACGGGCTTGGGATACGGTATAATAATACCGTTTGGTCGGGTACTGAATCTTTAATCTTATTATGGTTAAATCATTGAAGTAACCCGGTTTAATCTGTATTGTGTGAAATTAAGACCTTTAGGGGTTAATGATCATATCCCGGATATCCTAGTGACATCGTTGTATTGACCATGTCCCGGATATCCTAGTGACTTCATTGTATTATAAATTTACCATGTCCCGGATAACCTAGTGACATCATTGTATTGATCATGTCCCGGCTATCCTAGTGATATCATTGTATTATAAATTTACCATGTCCCGGATAACCTAGTGACATCATTGTATTGATCATGTCCCGGCTATCCTAGTGATATCATTGAATTATAAATTGACCATGTCCCGGATAACCTAGTGACATCATTGTATTGATCATGTCCCGGCTATCCTAGTGACCTCATATCATTGTATTGATCATGTCCCGGCTATCCTAGTGACCTCATATCATTGTATTGATCATGTCCCGGCTATCCTAGTGATATCATTGTATTATAAATTTACCATGTCCCGGATAACCTAGTGACATCATTGTATTGATCATGTCCCGGCTATCCTAGTGATATCATTGAATTATAAATTGACCATGTCCCGGATAACCTAGTGACATCATTGTATTGATCATGTCCCGGCTATCCTAGTGACCTCATATCATTGTATTGATCATGTCCCGGCTATCCTAGTGACCTCATAGCATTATAAATTGATCATGTCCCGGATAACCTAGTGACATCATTGTATTATAAAATGGCCACGTCTTACGCACGGGGTGTAGGCATACACCTAAGTTGCCTAAGGGAAACGGTATCCCACTCTCTTGTGGGCCTATACTTGTGGCGTGTCTGTTAATCTGACTCGGTTTCTACATCGGGCCCTGGACGTTCAACGAATAAGTAAAACTGTATACAAGATTATATACAAATAATTTTCCCAAGTTATAAAAGATTAATCTTGCCTCTGAGCATTTTAATCAAGTGTCAAAAGGTTTCGTGCCTGGTGCATCTAAATAAATTTTCTTAAACTCTTTTCAAATGAGTCGGTTGAGTGTATTTACCAGTGAAAACTGACGTATTTTCCAAAAGGGTTAAGTGACAGGTACTGAACGGAATTGGCTGGGAGCTCAGGGCGCTAATAAGGAATCTTGCAAGTTCTAGGCGTCTAAAGTCTGTTGAACAAATGATATGTTTTAAGATCCGCCTGTGGATCCTTTACTTCCGTTGTAATACTGAATATTACTTCATATTCGGAATGTAATAATAAATATCCTTTGCTTCCGCTGTGCATTCATATATATTGTGTTGTTTGACTATTATGTTGCCAACCACGTCACGATACTCCCCCACCGGGCCCACCGGTGACACGTGGAAATTCGGGGTGTGACAGTATCGAGGCCAATATATGCGAGGAGATCACCGATACCCGACTGTTATGCTCGAAGCGGTTGCATCTCAAGACTTATGGTTCTGGCATGCTTTTTGCGGTCCACCGGGTTCATAAAACGATATCAATGTGCTACAACAATCTCTGTTATTTTTAACGGAACGAAATGGAACCGCGCCAAAATGTCCATTTTACGTTAACAACCATTTATACAAACGTGGTTATTTGCTCGCGGATGGAATCTACCCTCCGCGGTCCGTGTTTGTGAAGTCGATCCCTTACCCTCACGAAGTAGACGAAAAGAAATTCAAGGGAGGGGGGGGGGGGATATTCCACGGTCCTCCCAACCGCTGGATTGATCACACTCCACAAGCTCGCTTAGCCCCATAGCTGCCTGGGGGTGAATACCCAACCGAGAGCGAAGAGCTTTGCCGTGGGATACTAAAAGAAATTCAAGAGGCAACATGAGGCGGAAAGAAAAGACGTCGAACGGGCTTTTGGTGTTTTGAAGGGGAAATGGGGTGTATTGAGTCGGCCGATGCGAGCAAGAACCGTTAGAAAAATTAGGAGTGTTGTGTACACGTGTATTATTTTACACAACATGATTTTGAAAGACGACGGAAAGACGATAGCACCGGTGCACATTCGGGATCCTCCTGTCGAGCCCGCTCTAGACGATACGGTGTTGGGCGAGTTGATGGATGAAGACACGCATTGGAGACTAAAACACGATCTCTTAAATAATCTCGCAAGTCAAGATTTACCTCACCTTTTGGTCGATTCCGACGAAGACTAGTTTAATTTATTTCAAGTTAATTTAATTTTATTGTTTTTTAATTTAATGTAATTTTAATGCTTTTAATTTAATGTAATGTTATTGTTAATTTATTCTATATTTATTAACTTAAATATTAAATATACTAGTTTACAAAAAATAAAAAAATAAAAAAAAGTTTACCACTTCAGCAAGTGTCTAACTATTGCCAACACTTTTCAGCATAGTTTAGAGCATTCACATCCAGCTCCCTAAAAATATATATACATTCCACTAAAAAACAATTCCTATATCAATATATTTCCACTAAAAAAATATTTTTTTTCTCTCTCCTTTTCAATTAAATAATAATTTTATACCTTTATCATTACATTTTCTCCCTCCTTCACTCACAACCACTTTCAATATATATTAAAAAATTATAGCGGGTGAACAGTGTCCCCCAAATATACAGATAAACAGTAACATTTTCTCTCTCCTCCACTTACAACCACTTTTTATACTCTTTATATTTTAAAAACCCCACGCACGGATTTAGATTCCCTAGATGTGAATGCTCAAACACTTTTCATTGATTGACGTGACGCATTCTGATTGGTTGATTTTTTAGTTTGTTACTCTCAAGTGTCTAACCACTCCTTATACCCCAAGGTTATATAATTTTTCTTCAATCGTTTATGTGACAGTTGAAATGACAGTCATATATAAGCAATAAGTGTAAATGTGTAATCTAACTATAAACTCGAGCCTTGGCCCAAGTCATATAGCCTCGGTTCTAATATAAACTTCAACAAATTATAGTTAAACCTCTTGATGAAATACTATGATGCAAAATTAAAGACCCCTAAGTGGCTCAGATTCTTGGCAGGTTCAAACCTCAAAATACTTTTTGTATAATATAGCTATGACTTTTTTTATCACGATTAGGCTAGAGGGTATGGTGATGGTCCTCCAAGGGAGGATGATCCGCCACGTAGGCGTCACGTCATAGTCCTCCCAAGATGGTCCATCCCACAAAACTAGAGGGTATGGGAGGATGGTCCTAGATGATCCTACCCCACAAAACTATGTACAAGTATTAATGCCTAATGTACAAATCCCATTCACAAACAAACAAACAAACAAAGCTGGGCCCACCATTTGGATCGTCCTGAACGCCGACATCTCGACGCTGAAGACGGGGACGGGATGAAGACGGAGGGGGGCGGGATGGGATGACGCCGGCGCCGGTGGAGGACGGACCAGGACGGAGGTCCATACCGTGCAGCCTTAGTGCCGCATACGATTTCAAGACTTCTATCATTTCAAAATAAAAAGATTTAAATAAATTACGTGCTTTTAAAATACATTTTAGGCAACTTTCCACATGTATCCTTTTAAGTTACGGTCTTATTTTACTTGCGCTACTCCGTTAGAATAAAACATAGCGTGAATCGACTATACATCTGCGAAATGGTCGAAATCGCCACCTGTAAGTTCATGGCTATTATAAGAATAATATAATGAACTCATAAATTAATACGTGTGTTACGACACTAAATCGGTTGAAGCTAGATTTGAACATGAGACCTCTCTTAGAGAGGAATTAGTTGTTTACCACTACACCACCCCTTGAAGGTCTTGTAGCAAAATGATATCCTAATAGTAAAATCTCAAAGTTGCTAGCCACTGCGTGAGTTTTATATGCTACGGGTTGATTTCCCTAAGGGAGTTTGGCAAGCTGAAAATAAAAAGTAAAATATGAAAACTTTAAACAATTGGTACCCGAAGCTTGTTGTCAAGCAGCAATTGCTAATCAAGTTATAAGCACACATGGTTACAAGGCCATAATATAATTATTAGTTAAGGTGCACCAAAAATTCATAGTTAATTGTGTTTCTGTGTAAATTCTTTAATTGTTTTTACTCACAAAATCTATTCCTAAAATCCAAATATTATAGTACTTGAACCCATATTATCAGTATAATGGGTAAACACTGGAAGTGTGAATTTCTAACATGGTATGAACCTAACCCGCAATTTTAAGGGCGGATGTTACTTGTGGCTTGGGGTGCCCTGGCCTCCATCGATTTTTCGCTCGTTGTGTGATTTTAACCAAAAAATCCGATCTTTTTTTTGTAACGTAAAATATTAGATTTTTAAGAGTCCGTCCCCTACTAATTTGGATTTTGAGATTCCGGCCCTTTTGAGTTTTCATTCAAGCTCCATCACTCCACAATTTACAAATTTTTACTCTAAACAAGTTTATTTAAGTTCATACGTATGCGCGAGCTCTTCTTGGTGCAGACTTGGCCAGCCACTTCTAAGGTCTGCAGAAAGTTAAACACCACCACTCACCATCACCGTCCAGCACCACCACCACCCACCACCACCGTCTGTACACTACCATCAGTTTATTTTAGAAGTCTGCATACGTTAAAAAACAATTTGATACATCTCTTTTTCTACAGATGTTCCAGAGAGACATTGCTATATATTAAAATTGCTATATATTAAAATTATAACTCAATGAATAGTAACATCAAATATATTATAGAATTAAATTATAACTCAATGAATAGTAACATCAAATAGAATTGAATGAATAGTAACATCACTAAAGGATGCGCAAATGGTATCGGGTACCGGTATCAAATTTACCAAACTGGGTGTATTTTCGGTATCGTTTCGGCACCGATATTCACCGGTTTTACCCTCAAATACCGGTGTCGTACCAGTAGCGACTGGTACTGAACCATACCGTACCAGGCATGTTCGGTACCGGTACCCACTTTTGGGGATTTCGGTAACAGTATTTTCGGTACCGGTTGGTACCAAGAAAATCAAATCCTGTAGCAACGTAGCAATGCAAGTAATTGCAACTTTTAGATTACTTTTCATACACATAGTAAGTAAACTGTATTTGGTTTGAATGGGTTTTTATATACACAACTTATTTTGCTTTCTTTTTTGTCTTTTTCTGTAATGAATGAATTGGTAGCATGTAAAATTAACTTGGATATTTAGATTATTGATGAGCAAATCGTATCAAATCCTGTAATTAAACCGGTATCGTATCGATACCAAATTTACTATACCAAATCATTTTCGGTACCAGTTAGTACCCACCTTTTGACGTTTTCAGAATCATTACTTTCGGCTCGATATTATAACTCAATGAATAGTAACATCAAATATATTATAGAATTAAATTATAACTCAATGAATAGTAACATCAAATAGAATTGAATGAATAGTAACATCACTAAAGGATGCGCAAATGGTATCGGGTACCGGTATCAAATTTACCAAACTGGGTGTATTTTCGGTATCGTTTCGGCACCGATATTCACCGGTTTTTACCCTCAAATACCGGTGTCGTACCAGTACCGACTGGTACTGAACCATACCGTACCAGGCATGTTCGGTACCGGTACCCACTTTTGGGGATTTCGGTAACAGTATTTTCGGTACCGGTTGGTACCAAGAAAATCAAATCCTGTAGCAACGTAGCAATGCAAGTAATTGCAACTTTTAGATTACTTTTCATACACATAGTAAGTAAACTGTATTTGGTTTGAATGGGTTTTTATATACACAACTTATTTTGCTTTCTTTTTTGTCTTTTTCTGTAATGAATGAATTGGTAGCATGTAAAATTAACTTGGATATTTAGATTATTGATGAGCAAATCGTATCAAATCCTGTAATTAAACCGGTATCGTATCGATACCAAATTTACTATACCAAATCATTTTCGGTACCAGTTAGTACCCACCTTTTGACGTTTTCAGAATCATTACTTTCGGCTCGATATTATAACTCAATGAATAGTAACATCAAATATATTATAGAATTAAATTATAACTCAATGAATAGTAACATCAAATAGAATTGAATGAATAGTAACATCACTAAAGGATGCGCAAATGGTATCGGGTACCGGTATCAAATTTACCAAACTGGGTGTATTTTCGGTATCGTTTCGGCACCGATATTCACCGGTTTTTACCCTCAAATACCGGTGTCGTACCAGTACCGACTGGTACTGAACCATACCGTACCAGGTATGTTCGGTACCGGTACCCACTTTTGGGGATTTCGGTAACAGTATTTTCGGTACCGGTTGGTACCAAGAAAATCAAATCCTGTAGCAACGTAGCAATGCAAGTAATTGCAACTTTTAGATTACTTTTCATACACATAGTAAGTAAACTGTATTTGGTTTGAATGGGTTTTTATATACACAACTTATTTTGCTTTCTTTTTTGTCTTTTTCTGTAATGAATGAATTGGTAGCATGTAAAATTAACTTGGATATTTAGATTATTGATGAGCAAATCGTATCAAATCCTGTAATTAAACCGGTATCGTATCGATACCAAATTTACTATACCAAATCATTTTCGGTACCAGTTAGTACCCACCTTTTGACGTTTTCAGAATCATTACTTTCGGCTCGATACCAGTCTAGCACCATACCTGTATTTGTTGATTTTTACCTTCAAATACCATACCGTATTGTACCGAGCATTTTCGGTGCCGATACCTAATTTCGATGATTTTCCGGATCGGTACTTTCGGTGCCGTTACCGGTACCGAGCTCATCCATATTTTAACGTGTTAGCACCCAGTGGCGGACCTAGGATTTTTGGACAATGGGGTCCCAAAAAAAAACACAAAAAAAGAAGAAACATGTATTGAACCCATGACCTTTTGTGTGTAAACAAGGGGTTTTACCACTGCACTAGGCTCACTTTCATTGTTATGGGGTCCAACTAAATTATTTTATGGGGTCCATAGACAATTTTATATACCGTTTCTACTACTTTTTAAAAAAAAGATTGGGGTCCGGGGACCCCGTTCCTCGTAACGTAGGTCCGCCCCTGTTAGCACCGTAATAACTAAACTGAAAACAACCGAATTTCCAACGTGTAGGACATTTGGGTCCTATTATTGTATATTAGGTTATTTAAAATCGTTTTTTTAGAACGAAGTGACTATCCCTACCACGTCATTTTTATTTATATTTTGATATTCGCTATCTGCTTGCCGTTGATAACACGCGTTTTGCAGTCATTAGGTCCCCGCCGCAACGCGCGGCGGAAAATCAACTAGTTTTACCTAAAAAACAAACAACACCTAAACAACTAATACTAGACCAAAACGCATGATTATTTATTGCGTTGGCTTTTTCAAGATGAGACAAAAACAATACCTCTTTAAAACCGAAACACCCCTCTCCCTTGTTTGAAAGCAAAACCATAATTTTTCTCTTCTATGTGAGTTGTTTTACTTTCATGATACCGGGTGGTGATCATGGTATTCACGAGGGTCATTTGATAAGAAGAAGCCGATAGCCTCTTGGTCTAGTGGCGTCAAAAGTGATGCAGGTGCACTAGATGGATTTTGCATTGCAGTATTATCAAAAAAATGATATGAAGATGGCTGGCCTGGCCAGGCAACTCCTGCTTCTTTTTAATCAATGGTGGTGGGTAGTGGTGATCAAGCTAGTGAAATTTCGTTTAACATAAAGAGGATACTGCATCTTCTCAAGATCACCGAGTGTTGTCAAAATTTTATAATTGTTGAGCACAGCTTCTTGCCGCCATGCTGGCGGTGATGGGCGGCAGGCGGTGGAGGTGATAGAGGCTTTATTTCCAGTGTCATAGGACATGAGAAGAGGTCACTGGTGGTGGGAGAATTTGTAAAATGCTACCTTTTTGTTGCCTAGTTTCTTGTCGCCACAGGTTTGGAACCGGTACAACCCGTAGGTTTCTAACCGGTTTATAATATATTTTGTCATCTCAAATTGATTAAACCCGAACCAAACCAAATCAAACCAGACCGGTAATAAACGGTCAAAACCGCCCAAAAATCCACGGTTTGGAACGAAGCTGGTTTTGACTTTTTGTTGATCAACCCGTACCAGTTTCAACCCGAACTAATTTAAGGTATGAACTCGATTTGTGCACCTTTGCTTGGACTCACTCCTGTGCCAGAGGTGGTGGTGGTGGTGGAAGTGATATTGGCAGGCAGGGCTCAATCTTGATTAGTCACCATTTTATGTAAAATCTGGCAAGGTTTGTAAAATATTAAATGTATACTGTAGTTGATATCTTTTGGCTTCCAAATCATTATCTATAAATAATTTTATTAATTTAAAAAAAAATTACATATATAATTTTTAACTATTGTTCAACTTCAAAATAAGTAATTATTTACCATTTTTATATAAATCTGGCAAGGTTTGTAAAATAGTAAATGTATGTTTTTTTAACGACCAATCACCCGGTAAATCCAATGGTTAAGGCCACCTATGCCGGTGAACACAGACGGCGTTGATGACTGAGCCGCCACCATTCTAGAGGAAACCTACTGTGCACGGCTCACCTCAAATTATTTATTTAACTTTTACTTCAGATAAGACTCCAAACCATAATCTCAACTTCTAAAGTCACGAGGCTACCAATCCATCATAAGATAATTGGCACTAAATGTATGTTTTAGTTGATCTTTGGGCTTGCCAATCAATCATTCTCTATAAATAATTTTATTAATTTAAAAAAGAATTACATATATAAGTTTTAGTTATTGTTTTAAGAGTAAATTGCCATTTTAGTCCCTAAGTTTTGTCCAAATTTGCCAGTTTCGTCCAAATAGTTTTTTTTTTGCATCTGGGTCCCTGACTTTTACATTTTGTTGCCATTTTGATCATTTTGCCTAACTCCATCCATAAACCCCATCTGTAACCAGGGGTATTTTGGGGATTTCCTTAAAATATGTTTTCAGTTGCCATTTTGATCCAATTACAAAAAATCAAAAAAATTCCAAAAAATCAAAAAAATTCCAAAAAATCTAAAAATAAAAAAATTCTAAAAATTCATAAAAATTCTAAAAAATTCAAAAAAATCTAAAAAATCAAAAAAATTCTAAAAAATCATAAAAATTCAAAAAAATAAAAAAAAAAATCCAAAAATCATTAAATGTTTCTGCACGAACCGTTTCGACCCGTACCGTTTCTGTAACACCCTTAAATTTATACTGGAATTAATCACTAGATTTATACTTAATTATACCAAAATATATTAGATTTACATAAGTTTTAGAAGTATCATAAACCATAGTCAACACATGACTAAATTTGAACATTCAAAAGTTGTTTGAGAATTGATATACAACCCATGAACATAGTTTAAGTAGGATTAAGACACATAGCGGAAGCTTCAAAAGTGGTGTTCGGTTCTTCGACATTGCTTGATCACCATCCGTACGATCCATCTAAACACCTGGGGTCAAATTGTTTAAAAAGACATTAGTTTTAAACTTTGGTACATAACACTTAAGCATATAGTCCAATCATCAACTTAAAATAAAACAAATTAAAGATTTCTGGGTTCACCGTCGTAATTTACGGTGAGTTCTGAAAACTCATGGCCACCGTAAATCAGGTGGTTTCCACCGTAAACAATTTATATCCACCGTAAATTACGGTACTACCGTAATTTACGGTAGTACCTGGAATTTCAAGTTTTTGCTTGTTTAATTCTTAGACCAAGATTCTAACTCTCAAATTTCAGTTTCTTCTACGATGCCGAAACATTAAAACCTCATATTACTTAAATGATATATATATTAATCAATCGTCAAAGATCTTTCTATCATAATCCGAAGTATTAATCATGCCGTATTTGATTGTTCGACCCGTTTAGACACCATGAATTAATCATCAAACAAGGTAATTCAACATCAAATTTCTAACAATGTTTTGACCCGTCTCACTAGATTAAGACGAAAAGTCACTTCAGTGATATATTAATCTATCTTGTTTACCATGTTTTTCAAACTACAACATAAAACTACCGAATAATACATAATGTAACGAAACGGTAATTTCGTACCTTTAGAGCACGCCTTTCCCCCGTGAATTCCCTCCGGCTTGTCCGCTTGATGATCCGGACTCTTTGCCTAGAAAATTCAGTTTTACAACTTGTTTAGAACTCTTTTCATGACCATAATCGCATCATTATGAGTCATGATAATTTCTGCGTTTTCCTACTATTCTAGCATTTAAATCTTCGATTAGGCATTACTACGAACACCTAACGAGACAGATTTTTCTACAATTATTACTAAGTTCATGACATGAAATTTAACATCAAATTTTACTATAATTAAGCCACTTGTATCATTTAAACATTCAATTTGCTGAATTTCATCATACCATTCAGTTTTTCTCTAGATTAAAATTCATAATTCTAGTGCTTGTCTAGTCTTCACACTATCATAAATCACCTACAATGGTGATTGAAATTTATTCAAGTAACATGCAATGATTTTCACAATTTATCATCTAGGGTTTAATCCTAAACAACATATTGCTTCAAGATTCATTCATGCATGACCTATCTAGGTTCAATTTCAGCTATTCACCATTAACCTAGAATTTATGGTGATTCAAAATATAAAAATTTTACATACCTTTTGATCCTTACTACAAGGGGATTACTAATTTACATTCAAGACTTGATTTAGGGCAGATTTGAGACTTCAATTTGGAGTTTTGATATGAAACAAGGGTTTGAAGAAAACCCTGTGTCGCCCCCTTTGCTCTCTGTTCGACCAGACACCAGCTTCTGGGTGTTTGGTTTTGTTTTTGGTTATTATTAGTAACCTAAGTTTCAGTTTTGACAAGTTTACACCCTCAACTTTGATTTATCCTTAAGTTTGAGTGTTTTAACCCTATTATGGGTTATTTCAAGGCTTGTATTTAACTGAGTTAAAATTCCTAGTTGGTTGAATCTTGTTTATTTTACTTTTAAATTTTAATATAAGGATTTATATTTTCGGGGTGTTACAAGTCCACCCCCCTTAAAAAGGTTTCGTCCCCGAAACCGTAATACGTACCAAATAAAGTAGGGTGAAGACGTCGCATCTCCTCTTCGGACTCCCATGTAGTGTCCGAACCCTTCCTATGCTCCCATTTGACTTTGACTTGGTCAATTTGTTTATTTCGTAAACGTTTGACCTTTCTGTCTAAAATTTCAACCGGTCTTACCGCATAATTTAGACTATTATCCACTTCGATATCATCGTAATGGATATAGGTCGTTTCGTCTGCTAGGCACTTTCTTAATTGCGATACGTGAAACGTGCCATGGATCCCACTTAGCTCCTCCGGTAATTCAAGACGGTAAGCTACCTTGCCAACTCTCCCGATAATTTTAAATGGCCCGATAAACCTTGGGCTTAACTTCCCCCTTTTTCTGAATCTAATAACGCATTTCCATGGGGACACTTTTAGCATGACCATGTCACCGACTTGAAATTCAATTGGCCTTTTCCTTTTATCAACATACGCCTCTTGCCTGTCTTGAGCCGCTTTCAAGTGTGCCCGAACTTTATCGATCTTTTCGTTCGTGGCTCGTACTATATCTTGGTGGGCGAGTTCACGTGGACCCACTTCACCCCAACAAACCGGGGTTCTACACTTCCTACCGTAAAGCATTTCGTATGGTGCCATTTTAATACTAGATTGGTAACTGTTGTTATACGAAAACTCGACTAACGGTAGGTGAACATCCCAACTGCCTCCAAAGTCGATTATACACGCCCGTAGCATGTCTCCCAATATTTGTATCGTTCTTTCACTTTGTCCATCCGTTTGAGGATGGTACGCAGTGCTAATGAACAATTTGGTCCCCATTTGTTCTTGGAAATCACGCCAGAAATTCGAGGTAAACCGGGTATCCCTATCGGACACGATGGACACCGGCACTCCATGACGTGCTATGATTTCATTGGTATAGACTTCTGACATCTTTTCTGACGTATAAGTCTCACGAATCGGAATGAAGTGAGCACTTTTCGTCAATCTATCCACCACTACCCATATGGCATCAAAACCACGATTCGTCTTAGGCAACTTGGTTAACAGGTCCATTGTAATATGTTCCCATTTCCAAACCGGAATTTCTAACGGTTGGAGTTTGCCGTATGGTTTCTGGTGCTCCGCCTTGACTTGTAAACATGTCAAGCATTTTTCCACATATTTCGCCACGTCCCTCTTCATTCCGGGCCACCAATAATTTTGTTTCAAATCATTGTACATCTTGGTTGCACCCGGATGAATCGAATAACGGGATTTATGAGCTTCGTTAAGTAGAAGCGCCTTTACTCCACAAGTATGTGGGACCCATATCCTTCCGGATCGAGTCTTCAACCCATGATTCCCATCCGTCAAATCTTTCAATTGACCAATTATTCTTTCTTTCTTCTAATTCTCTTCTTTTACTGCTTCTAACTGCGCCTCTCGAATACGTTCAAGTATACCCGAGGTCACCACGAGTTGCATCGACCTCACTCGTATTGGGACATAGTCCGCTTTTCTGCTTAAAGCGTCCGCTACCACGTTTGCTTTTCCGGGGTGATAATGTATCTCACAATCGTAGTCCTTCACCGTTTCCAACCATCGCCTTTGTCGCATATTTAACTCCTTCTGATCAAAGAAGTATTTCAAGCTCTTGTGATCGGTGAATATGGTGCACTTTACCCCATACAAGTAATGCCTCCATATTTTTAATGCAAACACTACCGCTGCCAATTCGAGATCGTGCGTGGGGTATTTCTTCTCGTGTATCTTCAATTGTCTTGAGGCATAGGCTATTACCTTGCCCCGTTGCATCAACACGCAACCGAGTCCCGATAATGAAGCATCCGAATAAACCACCATGTCGTCGACTCCGTCTGGCAATGTCAGTACTGGAGCTTGGGTTAGCTTTTCTTTTAGCGTTTGAAACGCTTTCTCTTGATCAATTCCCCAAATAAACTTTGCTTTCTTTTGAGTTAGCTTGGTTAGCGGTGACGCAATTTTAGAGAAATCTTGAATGAATCTCCTAGAGTACCCCGCAAGCCCCAAAAAGCTTCTAATTTCTGAAGGGTTCTTCGGGGAATTCCATTTTGACACTGCCTCTATCTTTGACGGATCCACCAATACTCCGTCGGCATTTATGACATGGCCTAAAAATTGAACCTCTCGTAACCAAAAGGCACATTTAAAGAATTTTGCATATAACTTCTCTCGCTTAAGTGTCTCTAACACTTCTTGTAAGTGGTGCGCGTGTTCAGCTTCACTTTTCGAGTACACCAAGATATCATCGATAAACACGATGACCGACTTATCCAACATTGGCTTGCAAACCCGGTTCATGAGGTCCATGAAAGCAGCGGGTGCATTTGTTAGCCCAAATGACATCACGAGGAATTCGTAATGTCCGTATCTCGTGCGGAAAGCCGTCTTCGGCACATCTTCTTCTTTGACCTTTAGTTGATGATACCCCGATCTAAGGTCAATTTTGGAAAACCAATTCGCACCTTGTAGTTGGTCGAATAAATCATCTATCCTTGGGAGCGGGTATCGGTTCTTTACCGTGAGTTTGTTTAACTCCCGGTAATCAATACACATACGCATGCTCCCGTCTTTCTTCCTCACGAACAATACCGGTGCTCCCCAAGGAGACACACTCGGTCTTATGAATCCCTTGTCAAGCAGGTCTTGGATTTGGGACATCAACTCTTGTAGTTCCGACGGTGCAAGTCGGTATGGGGCTTTTGCTACGGGTTTCGCGCCCGGAATCAATTCGATCCCGAACTCTACTTCCCGTTCAGGCGGTATCCCCGGTAAATCTTCCGGAAAAACATCTTCATAATCTCGTACTACCGGTACATCTCCAATCTTTCGTGATTCTTTCTCGGGCTCATTGGCGTATATTATGAATGCCTTGCATCCTCGCTTCATTAGCTTGTGAGCTTTCAACATTGAGCATACTATGGGGTTGCCTCCTTTTTCGCCGTAAATGGTGACATGTTTCCCGCTCGGAGATGTTAGTTTTATCTCTTTACGGAAGCACACGACCTTTGCATGGTGTCGAGATAGCCAATCCATCCCAACGACTACTTGAAATTCTCCCATCGACACAGGGATTAGATTTATCAAATATTCTTCATCGTCGATGCTCAGTTTACAATTTTCACATACATCACAAACAATAAAGCTTTTGTTATTACCTATCTCAACTTCTAAAGGCACAGGTAATTTTGTTAGAATAAATGAAGGATGTCGAATAAGTCCATATGAAACAAAGGATTTATTCGCACCCGTATCAAATAACACGTGTGCAGGAATTGAATTTACAGCAAATATACCTGAGACCACGTCAGGTTCAACCTTTGCTTCTGCGGCAGTTAGTTGAAAAGATCTTGCTTTTGCTTTCGGGGCTTCACTTTTCGATTCTTGCCCATTCTTCTTTTCAACCAGTTCCGGGCATTCTGACTTTTTGTGACCCGTTCGATAACAGTTGTAACAAACCGTCACTTTCTCCGGGCATGACATAGCCATATGTCCCGTTTTCTTGCATATGGGACAAGGCTTATCCTTGTAACGACATTCGCCTTTATGACATTTCCCGCAGATTCTACAACTTGGCGACCCGCCTTTCGTCTCAGATTTCTTCGCATTTTCGTTTGTTCGTGCCTTCTTAGTAGGGCTTGGATTCGCATCTTGTGCCCTTCGTTCACCCCGTTCTATGCTCTTTTTCAATTCGATCTCCCTTTCCCGAGCAGCATTGACAATCTCGGTAAGGGTCTCGTATTTTGAAGGGGTTATGAACTCTCTATACTCCGCACTTAGCATGTTATGGTAGTAATAGACTTTTTGTTCTTCGTTTGTCACCAAATCATCACAGAACTTTATCTTGTCCATAAACATTCCCGTGATCTTGTCTATGGATTCACCCTTGTGTCTGAGTTGCATAAACTCTTCCTTGATTCTATTTATGACCGCTTTGGGACTATGGTGTTTAAGAAACGGCGTCTTAAACTCCTCCCATGTCATGGCCTTAGCCGCTTCACTTCCAATCTCCTTCTTTTTGTTGTCCCACCAATCTTTCGCTTGACTTCTTAATTGACCCGTACCATAAGCTACGTAGTCGTTTTCATCACAATGAGATCTCTCGAATACTCCTTCGATATCACTTAGCCATCGTTGGCACACAATTGGATCAACCTCTCCATTATATAATGGTGGTTTACAGGCCATGAATTCCTTGTATGAACAAGGCTTTCGTCCACCATGCTTTTCCTTTGCTGAATTGGAATCATCTTCCAATTTCTTGATTCTTTCTTCTACTATTGATAAAACTGTGTTTTGAATTTTATCAATAAAGCCCGACAGGCTGTTTTCAATCGCCTTTCCGACCTCTTCGGCAATCACTTCTTTCATTTGCTCGGTGACTCTTGGCACCGCATTATCATTACCTCCATCAGCCATCTCTATTTCTGAAATGTTTACATAGTTTGTTAAACATTCCATTTATAACACATGCTTTACTTGTTTTGATTTAATCAAGTTCATAACTTGATTTAATCATTCTTGTTTCAATTCAATCAAGTTCGTGACTTGATTTAATCATTCTTGTTTCTATTCAATCAAGTCCGTGACTTGATTTAATCATTCTTGTTTCTATTCAATCAAGTCCGTGACTTGATTTAATCATTCTTGTTTCATGCATTTCTTGTTTTTTGAGTGAGCTTACACACTCTTTTCATGCATATTTGTTCATTTCTCATTTTATACATAGTACTTAATTTATTAACAAAATAAGTTAATTCTTACCGGACGATCGATCAAGCTTGAACCGAACACTTATTGACAACCTTGAGCTCTGATTACCAACTTGTAACACCCTTAAATTTATACTGGAATTAATTACTAGATTTATACTTAATTATACCAAAAGATATTAGATTTACATAAGTTTTAGAAGTATCATAAACCATAGTCAACACATGACTAAATTTGAACATTCAAAAGTTGTTTGAGAATTGATATACAACCCATGAACATAGTTTAAGTAGGATTAAGACACATAGCGGAAGCTTCAAAAGTGGTGTTCGGTTCTTCGACATTGCTTGATTACCATCCGTACGATCCATCTAAACACCTGGGGTCAAATTGTTTAAAAAGACATTAGTTTTAAACTTTGGTACATAACACTTAAGCATATAGTCCAATCATCAACTTAAAATAAAACAAATTAAAGATTTATGGGTTCACCGTAAATTACGGTGTTACCGTAATTTACGGTGAGTTCTGAAAACTCATGGCCACCGTAAATCAGGTGGTTTCCACCGTAAACAATTTATATCCACCGTAAATTACGGTACTACCGTAATTTACGGTAGTACCTGGAATTTCAAGTTTTTGCTTGTTTGATTCTTAGACCAAGATTCTAAGTCTCAAATTTCAGTTTCTTCTACGATGCCGAAACATTAAAACCTCATATTACTTAAATGATATATATATTAATCAATCGTCAAAGATCTTTCTATCATAATCCGAAGTATTAATCATGCCGTATTTGATTGTTCGACCCGTTTAGACACCATGAATTAATCATCAAACAAGGTAATTCAACATCAAATTTCTAACAATGTTTTGACCCGTCTCACTAGATTAAGACGAAAAGTCACTTCTGTGATATATTAATCTATCTTGTTTACCATGTTTTTCAAACTACAACATAAAACTACCGAATAATACATAATGTAACGAAACGGTAATTTCGTACCTTTAGAGCACGCCTTTCCCCCGTGAATTCCCGCCGGCTTGTCCGCTTGATGATCCGGACTCTTTGCCTAGAAAATTCAGTTTTACAACTTGTTTAGAACTCTTTTCATGACCATAATCGCATCATTATGAGTCATGATAATTTCTGCGTTTTCCTACTATTCTAGCATTTAAATCTTCGATTAGGCATTACTACGAACACCTAACGAGACAGATTTTTCTACAATTATTACTAAGTTCATGACATGAAATTTAACATCAAATTTTACTATAATTAAGCCACTTGTATCATTTAAACATTCAATTTGCTGAATTTCATCATACCATTCAGTTTTTCTCTAGATTAAAATTCATAATTCTAGTGCTTGTCTAGTCTTCACACTATCATAAATCACCTACAATGGTGATTGAAATTTCTTCAAGTAACATGCAATGATTTTCACAATTTATCATCTAGGGTTTAATCCTAAACAACATATTGCTTCAAGATTCATTCATGCATGACCTATCTAGGTTCAATTTCAGCTATTCACCATTAACCTAGAATTTATGGTGATTCAAAATATAAAAATTTTACATACCTTTTGATCCTTACTACAAGGGGATTACTAATTTACATTCAAGACTTGATTTAGGGCAGATTTGAGACTTCAATTTGGAGTTTTGATATGAAACAAGGGTTTGAAGAAAACCCTGTGTCGCCCCCTTTGCTCTCTGTTCGACCAGACACCAGCTTCTGGGTGTTTGGTTTTGTTTTTGGTTATTATTAGTAACCTAAGTTTCAGTTTTGACAAGTTTACACCCTCAACTTTAATTTATCCTTAAGTTTGAGTGTTTTAACCCTATTATGGGTTATTTCAAGGCTTGTATTTAACTGAGTTAAAATTCCTAGTTGGTTGAATCTTGTTTATTTTACTTTTAAATTTTAATATAAGGATTTATATTTTCGGGGTGTTACAGTTTCGAACCGAACCGTTTCGACCCGTACCGTATCGAACCGAACCGTTTTGACGCGAACCGTTTTGAACCCGTACCGTATCGAACCGTACCGTATTGAACCGAACCGTTTCGACGCGAACCGTTTCGAACCCGTACCGTATCGAACCGTTTCAACCCGAACCGTTTCTAGCCGAACCGTTTCGACGCGAACCGTTTCGAACCGAACCGTTTCGACCCGTACCGTATCGAACCGAACCGTTTCGACGCGAACCGTTTCGATGTGAACCGTTTCTACGCGAAACGTTTCGAACTGAACCGTTTCGAACCGTACCGTTTCGAACCGTACCGTTTCGACACGAACCGTTTCGACCCGTACTGTTTCGAACCCGTACGGTTTCGACCTGTACCGTTTCGAACCCGTACCGTTTCGACCCGTACCGTTTCGAACCCGAACCGTTTCGACCTGAACCGTTTCGAACCCGTACCGTTTCCGTACCGTTTCGAACCCGTACCGTTTCGACACGAATCGTTTCGACCCGGTACGGTTCGAAACGGTACGGGTCGAAACGGTTCGCGTCGAAACGGTTCGGTTCGATACGGTACGGGTCGAAACGGTTCGGTTCGAAACGGTTCGCGTCGAAACGGTTCACGTCGAAACGGTTCGGGTCGAAACGGTTCAGTTCGATACGGTACGGGTCGAAACGGTTCGTGCCGAAACATTTAATGATTTTTGGATTTTTTTAGAATTTTTTTGATTTTTTTGAATTTTTATGATTTTTTAGAATTTTTAGATTTTTTTGAATTTTTATGATTTTTTAGAATTCTTTTTATTTTTGGAAAATTGGTTTTTAATAAACCAACCTTTGCCCCATTGTTAATTAATAATCCTACCTACAGAATTGGTAATTAATAATCCTACGTTTCAATATGTTGGTACTCAATAGACCTCCGTTAGTTTTTTTTAACTGAAGTTAGTTTTTAAGTTTTATTTGTTACTCAAACAGTCCCTGTAGTTATAATTTACTAGTTTTAAGTTTTATTTATTACACAAACAGGCCCTGTAGTTATAAAAAAAATCATAAAAATAAAAAAAAAAATCTAAAAAATTCAAAAAAATCATAAAAATTCAAAAAAATCATAAAAAATCATAAAAAATCATAAAAATTCAAAAAATTCAAACGTTTCGACCCGGACCCTTTCGAC
This sequence comes from Helianthus tuberosus, assembly GCA_030545235.1. NCBI lineage: Eukaryota > Viridiplantae > Streptophyta > Magnoliopsida > Asterales > Asteraceae > Helianthus > Helianthus tuberosus. Next base: position 21,800,325 of record CM060403.1, read on the forward strand.
CCGTACCGTTTCGACCCGTACCGTTTCGACGCGTACCGTTTTCGACCCGGACCGTTTCGACCCGGACCGTTTCGACCCGGACCGTTTCGACCCGGACCGTTTCGACCCGTACCGTTTCGACGCGTACCGTTTCGACCCGTACCGTTTCGACCCGTACCGTTTCGACCCGTACCGTTTCGACGCGTACCGTTTCGACCCGGACCGTTTTCGACCCGGACCGTTTCAAAAACGGTGGTGGTGGTGGCGGTGCTGTGGTGGTGGCGGTGGTGGTGGCGGCGGTGCGGTGGTGGTGGTTGTGGCGGTGGTGGTGGTGGTGGTGGCGGTGCTGTGGTGGTGGTGGTGGTGGTGGCGGTGCTGTGGTGGTGGTGGTGGTGGCGGTGGTGGTGGTGGTGGCGGTGCGGTGGTGGTGGTGGTGGCGGTGGTGGCGGTGGTAGTGGCGGTGCTGTGGTGGCGGTGGTGGTGGCGGTGGTGGTGGTGGTGGCGGTGGTGGCGGCGGTGCGGTGGTGGTGGTGGTGGTGGCGGTGGTGGTGGTGGCGGCGGTGCGGTGGCGGCGGTGGTGGTGGTGGTGGCGGTGGTACGGTTCGAAACGGTTCGCGTCGAAACGTTTGCTTTTTTTGAATTTTTTGAATTTTTATGATTTTTTATGATTTTTTTGATTTTTTTGAATTTTTATGATTTTTTTGAATTTTTTTGATTTTTTTAGAATTTTTATGATTTTTTTTTATTTTTTAGATTTTTTTTTTATTTTTATGATTTTTTTTATAATTACAGGGACTGTTTGTGTAATAAATAAAACTTAAAACTAGTAAATTATAACTACAGGGACTGTTTGTGTAACAAATAAAACTTAAAAACTAACTTCAGTTAAAAAAAACTAACGGAGGTCTATTGAGTATCAACATATTGAAACGTAGGATTATTAATTACCAATTCTGTAGGTATGATTATTAATTACCAATGGGGCAAAGGTTGGTTTATTAAAAACCAATTTTCCTTTATTTTTAGATTTTTTTGGATTTTTTGGAATTTTTTTGATTTTTTGTAATTGGATCAAAATGGCAACTGAAAACATATTTTAAGGAAATCCCCAAAATACCCCTGGTTACAGATGGGGTTTATGGATGGAGTTAGGCAAAATGATCAAAATGGCAAAAAAATGTAAAAGTCAAGGACCCAGATGCAAAAAAAAAACTATTTGAACTAAACTGGCAAATTTGGACAAAACTCAGGGACTAAAATGGCAATTTACTCTTGTTTTAACTTTAAAATAAGTGACTACGGTTAACATTAGATTTTACCAACTAACTTTTCTGATTTTATTGACCAAGTACTTCAACTTTTTAAAGGTATTATCAACTTAATTAATCAATCAAACTAAAGTTCTCTACTATATATGTAAAGTAAACTGTGATCATTATAAAAAGATAAATAAACTAAAAATTAATCAATAAAATAATAAAATTCGTTTTTTTAACGGCCAATCAAAACTTTTATTTCAACCACAAAGCTAGCAAGAGGCTAGACAATACAAAAACAACAAGCCACGAAAACCAAGGACAACAATCACTGTTAAAAATGTTAAATGTTACATATATTAATTCATATTTCATACTATAAACATAATATTATGTTGGGCTTGTATATTGGGCTGTTTGCAGGTTGTTACATCTTGTTGGGCCAACTAACTGGTTGTTACAAGTATATTGGGCTTGAGGGTTTAAGTGTAACATCAGGGACTTCATGTGTGATGGTTGTAAAAGCTCGAGGGTCTTGATGTATCATTTTATTGATCCAGCTATATAACAGATGAGAGAGTGAAGACTGTACATGCTTCTAGATATTTGTTAGGGTTTCATTCACTTTCTCTGTATTCGTTCTTGTTCATCTGGTGTTCATCTGGATTGTGCATCTGGTGTTCATCTGGAGTTGAAGAGTTTCATCATCCAGTGTTGTAGATCTCTGTGTAGAGATCGTGGTTGTATCAGAGATCTTGTTGATCTCAGTTTCTGTCTTTTACTTTGTTTGTATTTTCAGTTGTATTCAACAGATTTTACTAATCTGTTGAATCTGTACTTTGTTTCATATAGATCTCATATATTTGAGATCTAGGGTTTTGGTTGGGATTTTTTGGTTTGGGAAAATAATAAGATTTTGGTCACAGTTTTGTCACTATATCTGGTGTATTTGTTTGTTCTTGATTAGATCTATACCATTTTACATGGTATCAGAGCATTTCAGGCTCTGAGCTTCAGATCTAAGTCTTCCGCTGTTACAGTTTATTTGTTTCTTTGTACTGATTTGGTTATTTTGTTTTAGATCTGTTGTTATCTGCGATCTTGGAAAGTGTGACGGTGTAGATCTTGGTGATTTGAAGGCTGCGTTGGTCTTTGAACCCTAGAAGGTTCAGAGCAAACTAACCAGTTTATTTCCGTTCTTATTTGAATATTCTGTAACCCTAGAAGGTTACGGTATTCATATTGCTTGAAGCTATTGCACCCACTGTGAGAGTGTTCTTTCTCTCTATCTCTGTTTTTTCTTTGTTGATTGGTTTAGTTGAAGTCGGGGTAGTGAGGACCGGCACCTTTATCTGTTATTGTTCTTCTTTGTGTGTTATCATTGAGTATTATTGATTGTATTGGTCATAGAGTTTGGCTCCTGTATTAAGACCTGTCCAGGCACTATAAGTGATGAACCTGGAATCTGGACACTGATACAGCTTCGCCTTAGGTTTTTTGTGTATTAGTCTGTGATTGGTTCACTATTTGTGAATCTGTTCTGTTTGATTGTTGTGTTGAGATTATTTGGTGTGTCTTGTTAGTAATCTTGTTATCATGGGTGATCCTGATCCAAATGCTAGTACATCTCAGACCTTAATAAGTAAGTTGGATATTGGAGATCCACTGTATCTTCATCCTAGTGACTCTAGTGCTCTTACTATAGTTAGTGTTAAGTTGAAGGGTACTGAGAATTATTCTGTATGGTCTACTTCTATGAAATTGGCTTTAGAAGCCAAGAATAAATTTGGGTTTGTTAATGGAAAATGTGAAAGATCCACTGAGGATCATGTGCTTGCTAGTCAGTGGGATAGGTGTAATTCTGTGATATTAACTTGGCTTTTGAATTCTGTCTCTGAGGAACTGTTTTTAGGTCAAGTATTTTCTACACTTGCTTCAGAGGTTTGGGATGATTTAAAAGAAACCTATGACAAGATAGATGGTTCTGTGGTTTATGATTTGTTTAAAAAAATCAATTGTATTTCCCAAAATGGTTTAACTGTGGCTGATTATTATAACAGGTTAACCACTATGTGGAAACAGTTTGATGCTATGCTCAAACTGCCCACATGTTCTTGTAAAGCAGCAAAAGATTATAATGATTTTTCAATGTTAATCAAGTTAATGCAGTTTCTTATGGGATTGGATGATGTTTATCAACCAGTAAGAACAAATCTGTTAACCAGAGAAGTTTTTCCATCTGTCAAGGTTGCTTTTTCTGTGGTTTCTAGAGAAGAATCACATAGAATGTCTAGTGGTAATGGGTCAAAAGGTCAGAGTGTATCATTTGTTTCTAAGTCTAATCAGTCTTTTGAGTCAAAAAGGAAAACATCTAATCAAAGAGGACCTAATCCTGCTTTAAAATGTACACATTGTAATATGATAGGTCACACTGTTGATAGATGTTATGAACTAATTGGTTATCCTCCAAATTTTAAAAAAAGATCTAATAATTTGTCTGGTAAAACTACTGTAACTGGTAAATCCAATGCTACTGTTGGGTCTTCTGCTAGTGTGTCCACATCTGGTTTGCCTTTTACATCTGAACAGATAGCTAAATTGTTAAGCTTAGTTGGTGATAAATCTGCTAATGTGTCAAATTCTGGAGTGGAGTCAACAAATGTAGGAGGTGAGTCCTGCACTGTTAATAATTATATTAGTTGTTCTAGTTCTATGTTTTTTGGAGGTGTGATTAGTTGGATTGTTGACTCTGGGGCGAGTCAACATATGGTAAATAGTGATAAAGACATGTTTAATACAGTAGATGTATCTGAATTTGATCTTAAAGTTGGTCATCCAAATGGAACAAATGTTAAGGTTTTAAAAATTGGCAATATCAAGTTAATGGATGGTATCATTTTAAAAGATGTGTTTTATGTCCCAGGGTATCATGTTAATCTTCTGTCTGTTCATAGGTTAGCCAAAGATAACAATATCAGTGTGGTGTTTAATGAAAATAACTGTGTGTTACAGGATTCCAAATCAAGGAAAATCCTGGTGACTGGTAGTCAAGATTGTGGTCTGTATTTTGTTGGAAAGAATGGTAATTCTGTGAATGTTTGCTTTAATAGTTTTGTTAAGTCTAGTCTGTGGCATAGCAGATTGGGTCATCCATCTGATCAAGTTCTAACTGTGTTAAAAGAGTTGTTTGATGTTAAAAGTATTGAACATGGGCCTTGTGATATTTGTCATAGAGCTAAACAGGTTAGGGTTCCTTTTCCTCTTAGTGAGCATAAAGCAAAATCTATAGGAGATTTAGTTCATCTAGATTTGTGGGGTCCATATAAAGTTACTAGTTATGAAGGGTTCAAATATTTTTTAACCATAGTGGATGATTTTTCAAGAACTGTTTGGTGTTATTTGTTAGCAAATAAAACAGAGGTGTTTGAAAACTTATGTAACTTTTATGAACTTGTTTTAACTCAGTTTGAGAAAAAAATAAAGGTTATTAGGAGTGATAATGGAACTGAGTTTGTGAATAATCAAATGAACTTGTTTTGTAAAAATAAAGGCATACTTCATCAAACATCTTGTTCCTATACACCACAGCAAAATGGTGTGGTGGAAAGGAAACATAGACATCTCTTAAACACAGCTAGAGCTTTACTGTTCCAGAGTGGTTTACCTCTTAAATACTGGTCTGATTGTATATTAACTGTTGTGTACTTAATTAACAGGTTACCCACTTCTGTGTTAGGAGGTAGGAGTCCTTATGAAGTTGTTTATGGTTTTAAGCCCTCATTAAATCATTTAAGGAACTTTGGATGTCTTTGTTTTAGTACTATACTGTCTGAAACTGATAAGTTTGCTTATCATGTTGATAAGTGTGTTTTTATTGGTTATTCTAATGTAAAAAAGGGGTACAAATTACTAAGTTTAGAGAATAGAAAAGTGTTCTTTTCTAGAGATGTGAAATTTTATGAGAATGTTTATCCTTTTAAGTCTACTTTGAGTAATAATCAAGAACAGTTAAATAAAACTGATTTAAATCATATTAACTTTTTTGATTTTACTGAAACTTTTTCATCTGAAGTTCCTACTGCTCCCAATGATGAAGAGGGTGCATCTGGTGCTCAAGATCTCTACAGTGAAGATCAGCAGCTAGTGTCTCCCTCTACATCTGCTACTGCTCAAAATGTTGAGGGTGATCAACCTGAAAATGGGCAGTTAGGTAGTAGTAGCTTGGGTAACAATGGTGGGGCAGATAACACTGTAGGGTCAAGTGATGAGACCAACCTATCTGAGGGACAAAATACTGTTAGGAAATCTTCAAGAAAAGTGTCTTTTCCACAAAGGTTTAATGAATATGTTGTTGAAGGGAAGGTGAAATATGGTATTGAAAAGGTTGTTAACTATGCTAATTTGTCTGTTGAAAATTTGAGTTTAGTTTCATCCTTGAACAAGTCTATTGAACCCAGTTCTTTTAATGAGGCTGTTAAAGACCCTAGATGGATAGAAGCCATGAATAATGAAATGGAGGCCTTAAATAGAAATAACACTTGGGTTATTGTTGATTTGCCTAAAGGTAGAAAACCCATAGGCTGCAAATGGGTTTATAAAATTAAGTATAAAGCTAGTGGTGAGGTTGAAAGATATAAGGCAAGATTGGTAGCCAAGGGTTTTAATCAAAAAGAGGGGATTGATTTTGGAGAGACTTTTTCTCCAGTGGTCAAAATGGTAACTGTTAGAATTATCTTGAAACTTGCTGTCAATAATGGCTGGCCTTTATATCAGCTTGATATCAATAATGCCTTCTTGTATGGGTCTTTATCAGAAGAAGTCTATATGTCCTTACCTCAAGGATATTTCAATAATGATAAAAAATAAGGTCTGTAAGCTTGTTAAGTCCCTCTATGGGCTTAAGCAAGCTCCTAGAAAATGGAATGAGAAACTGACATCTGTGCTAGTTGATATGGGTTTTGTACAAAGTTTATGTGATCATTCTTTGTTTATTATGTGTAAAGAGAAGGTTTTTTTGGTCTTATTGGTTTATGTAGATGATATTGTTGTGACTGGTAATAATCTTGCTGAAATAACAAAAGTTAAACAAGGTTTAAGTGACAGTTTTAAAATAAAAGTGGTTTGGTCAAAAATTACCGAGGTAATTAAGTGATCAAATTAGTAAAGTGAGGTAGTGTGCTAGAAAGTGTGTTGAAAATATGCCGGTTAAGTTATTTGTAAAATCAGTATTCAGGATACGGCTCAGGATATTGAGCTGTATCTATGATCAAACAATGAGTAAAAAGTAAAGGAAATGACACGAGATGTACGAGGAAAGCCCTTGATCAATCTAGATCGCCGGCATAAAACCTCGGGAGCTGACAATCGCAGCTGCCTTGTTCTTCTTATTGCTTCAAACGTCAGGATACAGTGCAGGATATAGACCAGATCGCTAAGTGTTACAATGCTTTTGTATGAACGTGAAAATTGCTAGAGAGCGAGTGTTAGAGTGTAGCGAGTGTCAATGTGATGTCCTATTCGATCTGATATACCCACCTATTTATAGTTACAAAGTAGAAACTAAAATTCCTATAAATATGGGATGCTCCCGAATATTCCATAAATAGCCGTTTGGAACCAAATAAAGCGGGCTTAACGTCTTTCCTTGAACAACTTGGACCGAGTCTTCCGCGGAATGAGTCCTTGTGAACGTTGCTAGCTTCTAACCCACGTACCTGCACATAATCCGTTAGTAATCCTGAGGATACCATTCAGGATGTTACCAATATCCTGAACCAACATCCTGGACGTAAACAGATACTATATAACCAAGATATAAATCAAGATATTTTACAGGATATGGGCTCAGAATTTCACCCATAACAATTGTCCCCAAAAATGTTACCGTTTGTTATCCTGCACTAACGGTTACATTTTTCACGAAGACCGAGGTAATTAATAGATAAGACCAATGATGTGACCGTTTTCAACTACCCGACCTATATTTACTCATCATACCCTATATCTTCTCATCCTCATCTCTTTTTTAATCATAATCGACAAGGAAAAGGTAACATTCTCTCTCTCCTCTTCATATTCATCTTCATTCTCCGGTAAAAAACTCAGGTGACCAAATGCCTAGACAAACAAGATCTAGTTCAGGAGACTCGGCTCCCACGTTTATCCAACAGAACCTTCTCCAAGAACCGGAGAAGGAGATATGCACCTTTGACAGTGCCCACCTGTCGGCCTTAAAATCCTCCGGTATCTTCCCGGAAGGAACCGTATTTAGACCATTTGACCGGGAAATCCGGTCGGATATGGTCTCCAGCGAGTGGATATGCTTCAGTGCTTTCCCTTTTACCCTAGGGCTACAATTCCCCTTTCCGGACTTCATCACCGAATTCTTTAATATCACAAAAATCTCTTTCAGCCAAACCATGCCAATGCTCTGGCGTGTTTTATCTGTTCTTGATCAGATCAAAAGAAACCACATTCCTGATCTTTCCGTCCATGATCTCCCCTAGCTTACAAGCTTAGATGCCATGGATCATGTAGATTTCTGTTTTATTCTACTTCCGGTGACCCATTGATACTTCGTGCCACCAGGAACGAGGATGGTTGGCAATCCAAGTTTTTCTTTGTAAAAAGGGACTCAATCCCTGGTGGAACGGATTATCCGATGAAATGGTTGAAGAATGGTAGGATTTAGGGTTTAAAGATGATCCTACCTCTTATCCTGCTTTATACCCTGAACTGACCAATTTTATTTTCTCTGTTGTCCATGCAGCTGATTTCAGGAAGATTGCACCTCCTCTTGCTGATTCTCAAAAAAGAATAAACGCCATTAGACTCCTTTCAGAGGCAGAGAGAAGCTTCAACCCATCTCCACCAACTCCGAGCCCTCTTTCAAGTGCAAACATGTCTGGTAAGGATCCTGCAAGATATCCTGTACACACATGTTTTTATTTGATATTCTTAGGAGAAAAGTTTACTCCCTATGTGCAGACTCCAGCAAGGTTCCAGTCTATCTAGATCTCGACGAACTTGACAGCTATCCTACTCCAGCCACGGCCAAGAAAGAGACTCCTGCTGCTACCAGCTCCAAGCCACTCCCGGCTCCCAAGGCCAATCCAAGGACTCGTGCTTCCACAGCAAAAAAGAGGAAAGGTCTTGAAGTCAGTGCTCCAGGTTCAGAAGGGTTCTCCTATGACGAACTCAGTTTCTCTGATTCCCTAGAGCCAATGACATCCTTCCTTAACAAGGTAATATCCTGACGCATATCCTGCACATATATCCTGCACGTATATCCTAATAGGATATCCTGACATGATATCCTGGTCAATATATTCTAACTCATACCTGAAATTGATATGCAGGGCCTCCAGCATTTGCTCCATCTGTATAATGATGCCTGTGGTACTGCTGCACTCCATGAAGCCAGGATCAAACAGCTTGAAAGCACCGTTGCTGACCAAGGTGCTATTGCCGCAGCGAAGACCCGGTACTACGAGGGCATGCTGAAGAAGGTCACCCAAGACGCTGAGCTCAAACTTACCACCTGTCACGGCCCCCGACCCGGTTTGACCCGTTTCAGGAGCCGCGGGACAGAAATCCCGTGGTATTTATTTAATTGAGTTTAACAGCGGAAGTTTTATTTAACAGGATCGTTTAAAGCTAAAATTTTCCCGATTTATTTTATTTCACAATTCGGGATAAAACCCCGATAATTTACAATATTATGATTTTATTATGAAATCGTGATATTACAAAATTTATTTCTTAATTTTATAATGAGCCACTATCTTAAGCTTGAAATGCTCCCAGCACTTTTCCTGAGTTACAATAGATCACCTGAAACATGTTTGAAAAAGGTTTTGTCAGCGGGAAATACTGAGTGAATCATTCTATTTACTAAAATGACACATAGGTTATAATTTACAGTATTAAGGAAGATTATAATGTTTCTGATATCAACCAATTACCCACAGTACTTTGTCACTCGACCCATTGGCCCTTTCCGTCCAATGGTGTCTGTGACTATGGTCATATCACCCATTGGCTGCCCCAATTGTGAAGATTATCAAGTAATGTATACAAAACCCCACATACCGGCTGTAACTTGGTGATTACAAAGACTTAATCCCCGTAATTATAACTTTGAAAATAAACATGATTTTGTAAATAGATTTGATAAAAAGAGAGAATGACTCACATTGCTGATTAACTACGGACAGAGTCTAGTCTATGAATTAGCCTTGATAACCTAATTTAAATAACAATGCACACAAAACTGGGTTAGTAATCAATCCAGCATTTACGATAACTCACGAGATCAAATTCTCACAACGAACGACAAAGTGCGATACTTCATCCATCGAATTAACGACGAACGACAAAGTATAACCCTAATGTGGGCGGCACTTAAACATCCATTGGATATATTGATCGTCGGAAAATGAATCGTAGCAGCGATTGTGCTAATACCCTGTTTTGCAGCAGAATTTCGAGATTAGTGTGTGGATTTAGAGTATACTGTTCGTATCTCAGTGTATATTGCGAATTTTTACGTCGTTTTTCTTTCAGAATTCAAGTCCCACTGTCCTCTATTTATAGGTAAAATTTGACCCTTACGCGGCCCGCTTTAGTTTTAGCTTATCCGAACGCGGGCCGCCTGAGACCTATTTTTTAGGTATAGGTTGCCACGGTTGGGACTAGCCTTGCTGAGTTGATAGTTTTCGTAAATTCAATTTCTACAGCTCACAATTTGGATAATCGTCAATAGGGTTTAACCCCCCCTGAGTTTTAGGGGCCCTAATCCTGATTCTGAAAATTATGAAAATTTTAGGGTTTGTTCAGAATCACTTGGGTGTCTCAATTAGGGTTTCCTATTGGACTAATTAATTTAATAATTATAACTTTTGATGAGAGTTGTTACATTCTCCCCACCTTAATAAAATCTCGTCCTCGAGATTTATTGGAATAATTGAGGATACTTTCTCTTCATTTCTGATTCCAGCTCCCAAGTGTATTCAGCTCCTCTTTTTGAATCCCGTCTGACTTTGACTAACACAAGTCGTTTGTGTTTGAGAAACTTGATCTTTCGATCCTCAATTTGAAGAGGTTTCTCAACGAATTTTAACTTTTCGTTTACCTCTATATCTCGAAGAGGTACTACCAGTGATTCATCTGATAAGCATTTCTTGAGATTGGATACATGAAATACATCATGTACTCCAGATAATTCATTTGGTAATTGTAAACGATAAGCTACTGGTCCTATACGTTGGATCACTGAAAATGGTCCTACGTACCTTGGACTTAGCTTTCCTTTCTTTCCAAATCTAACTACTCCTTTCCAAGGAGAAACTTTCAACAATACTTTGTCTCCAACTTGGAATTCTAAAGGCTTGCATCTATTGTCTGCGTAACTTTTCTGGCGATCTCGAGACGTCTTCAGTCTTTCCTTGATTAGAGTAATCTTATCAGTCGTCTCTTGCACTATTTCAGGACCTGATAATTGATTTTCTCCTATTTCTGCCCAACAAACTGGAGTTCTACACTTTCTTCCATATAATGCTTCAAATGGAGCGGTTTCAATGCTTGAGTGATAACTATTGTTATAGGAGAATTCAATTAATGGTAAGTGATCATCCCAACTTCCACCAAAATCTATTACACATGCTCGGAGCATGTCTTCTAGAGTTTGGATTGTCCTTTCACTTTGTCCGTCTGTTTGGGGATGATATGCAGTGCTCAAATTTAATCGAGTTCCCATAGCTTGCTGGAAACTTTTCCAGAAATGGGAAGTAAAACGACTATCCCTATCCGAAACAATGGAGAGTGGAACTCCATGTAAGGATACAACTTCATCTACATACAATTTAGCCAGTCTTTCCATGCTAAAGGTTTCTTTCATAGGTAGAAAGTGAGCTGATTTGGTTAATCGATCCACAATTACCCAAATCGCATCATTACCTTTTCTGGTTTTGGGTAACTTAGTAACAAAATCCATTGTTATAAGTTCCCATTTCCACACTGGCATCTCTAACTGTTGTAGTAGTCCTGAAGGTTTCTGATGTTCTGCTTTAACTTGTGAACAAGTAAGACATTTAGAAACATAGCTGGCTATGTCCTTTTTCATTCCTATCCACCAAAAGTTCTTTCTTAAATCTTGGTACATTTTATTGTTTCCTGGATGCATAGTGTACCTAGATTTATGAGCTTCTTCTAAAATCTTAGGTCTTAAGTCTCACTGCTTAGGTACCCAAATTCTACTTTTGTGGAATCTCCAAATTCCATCTGCTCCTTGCTCTAATTCTTTGATTCTTCCTTTCATTCTTTCAGCATCATCCTTGATTGCTGTAGTTTGAACATTCTTCAATTGTTCCATTAAATCTATTTGTAGATTTAATCTGAGAGCACGAACCCGTCGTTGTTTCTCATAATACTTACGACTTAAGGCATCTGCAACTACATTCGCCTTTCCTTCGTGATACTGAATATCACAGTTGTAGTCGCTTAAGATTTCCATCCATCTCCTTTGCCTCATGTTTAACTCTTTTTGCCCAAATATATATCTTAAACTCTTATGATCTGTATAGATAGTAAACTTACTTCCGTACAGATAATGTCTCCAAATCTTAAGGGCAAAAATTACGGCTCCTAATTCTAAATCATGAGTCGTATAGTTTTCTTCGTGCTTTTTCAATTGCCTTGATGCGTACGCAATTACCTTCTTGCGTTGCATAAGCACACATCCAAATCCTAATTTTGAAGCATCACAATATACTTCAAAATCTTCAGTTCCTTCTGGTAAGGCTAAGATTGGAACATGGGTTAATTTCTGTTTCAAAATTCTAAAAGCTTCTTCTTGTTTGGGTCCCCATTCAAACTTAGTGGCTTTACAGTTTAGCTTAGTTAATGGTACAGCTATCTTGGAAAAATCCTTAATAAACCGTCTATAATATCCAGCTAATCCTATAAAACTTCTAATTTCCATTGCAGATTGTGGAACCTTCCAATTGGTAATTGCCTCTATCTTAGCAGGATCGACATGAATACCTTCATGATTTACCATATGTCCTAAAAATTGCACTTCCTTTAGCCAAAATTCGCATTTCGAGAATTTGGCGTACAACTTTTCTTTTCTTAACAAAGTTAAGAGTGCATGAAGATGTTCACAATGCTCTGTCTGACTTTTGGAATAAATAAGTATATCGTCTATGAAGACAATTACAAATTTATCCAACTACGGTTTACAGATCCTATTCATCATGTCCATAAATGCTGCAGGTGCATTTGTTAACCCGAAGGGCATGACTGTAAACTCGTAATGACCATACCTAGTTCTGAAAGCAGTTTTAGGTATGTCTTCTTCTTGTACCTTCAATTGATGATATCCAGAGCGTAAATCTATCTTAGAAAAATATCTAGCCCCCCGAAGTTGATCAAAAAGATCATCAATCCTAGGTAACGGGTATCGATTTTTAATTGTAACCTTATTCAATTCCCTATAATCGATACACATTCTCATTGAACCATCCTTTTTCTTCACAAACAACACTGGCGCTCCCCAAGGGATGAGCTAGGTTGTATGAATCCTTTACTTAGTAATTCATCTAATTGCTTTTCCAGTTCTAACATTTCTGTGGGTGCTAACCGATAAGGTGCCTTGGCTATCGGTGTAGTTCCTGGAATTAGATGAATCCTAAATTCTACTTCCCTGTCTGGAGGTAATCCCGGTAAATCTTCTGGAAATACATCAGGATATTCTGAGACTACTGGTATTTCCTTAAGATCTTTACCCTTATTGCTAATGATTACCGAAATCATATACACTATTCCTTGTTTTCGTTCATAATTAGCAACTTTCATTACTGATATGAACTTCATGGGCTTACGTGGTTTATCTCCTGTAATCCTAATCACTTCTCCGGTGGGTGATTGAATTTCTATGGAATTCTGATCACAAAGGATTCTAGCATGGTTGGCTACTAACCAATCCATTCCTAATACAACATCAAATTCAGCCAAATTCATCGGCAATAGTTTTGCAGAGAATTTATGTCCTAAAAGTTCTATGTTTCCTTCTTGCAAAACTTTATCTATTTTAACTGAATTTCCATCTGTTGTTTCAACTGTAAAATCTGCCTAATGTTGGTTAAAGGTAACTTAAGAGCTTGACAGAATAAAGTATTGATAAAACTTTGGTTTGCACCAGAGTCAAATAATACTTTTGCGTACACGTTGTGAACTAAGAACGTACCCGCTATCACATCCGGAATGAGTTCTGCTTCTTGAGTGGTCAGTTGAAATGCCCTGGCATTCTTCTTAGTAGTTCCTTCGGTCGCCTTGGGTTTGTTATCTACTGGTTTGATCAATTTAGGACATTCTGTTTTATAATGCCCTGCTTCTCCACAGTTAAAACAGATTACGGTTTTCTTTCTGCAGTCTTCTTCACGGTGTCCTATACCCTTGCAAAGGTTGCAGGTTATATTACATTTTCCGTGATGCTTCCTTTTGCAATTTCTACAGAAAGGTGGATTTGAATATTGCCCTGTTCCTCTTTTCTTGAAATTATTACTATTACCCGTCCGAAATCCTTGGGTAATCTTCTGAGCCAGTTCCTTTTTCCTGTCTTCATCTCTTGTGCGTACCAGTTCATCGGTTAGAGTATTAGCTAATTCCACCGCATCATCAATAGTGCGAGGTCTCGCAGCTTTAACAATATTGCGGATTTCGCTAATTAATCCCCAAATGTAGCGAGAAATGAGTACCGGTTCTGGCGAAGCCAGTGTTGGTACCACTCTAGCATATTCAAAGAATGTCGAGGTATAACCGCGACAATCTACACCCATCATCCGATGATTTAGAAACTTATTCGTCATCTGTTCCTTTTCATACTCAGGACAGAATTTTCTTTCCACCAAACCCTTAAATTCTTCCCAAGTCATAGCATAAGCTATTACTCTTCCTTTTGATTGTAACACAGTGTTCCACCATTCGAGTGCTCCTTCTTTGAAGAGATTTGATGCGTACATGACCTGATCATCTTTACCACATTTACTTATTGCAATGACTGCTTCGGTTTTCTCTAACCAACGCAGTGATGCAGTTGCTCCTTCATTGCCTGCAAATTCAGTGGGTTTACAAGCAAGGAATTCTTTGAAAGTGCAACCAGGCGTTGCAGTTTTCATTTTCTTGGGTAATGGAACTTGATGTGGTTCCCTATTATGATTAACATGATTATTGCCTCCATTTACACTATTACTGAAGTTATCTTCAGTAATCTGTTTACTAGGGACAATTTGTTGCGGTTCGATTGGATTCTTTATAGCAGCAACGAATGCTGGAATAGCATTGGCTATCCCTTGAGCAACAATGTTTTCGATATCTTGCCGAGTCATATATTGATCTCTTGAATGTTGTTCAGACTGATTAACCTCATTTACTGGTTCATTATCAACGTTTGCCATCTGATAATATATATGTAAATTTTATTAGTATCTGCTAAATGACAATTATATACAAACAATCAGAAAATTCTACAATACAGGTATAGTCAAAACAATCGATTTCTCGATTTCATTTTATATCTAGTATAGTATGCATCATTACACACCAATATCTTACAGAGTTTTATTCATTATTTACAGACTAATTTTACTATTACTATTATACAACCACCGTTTTATCATCGTACTATCTCTCGTCATTGGCCGTTCTAAAAACGCAGTTCCCTCTCATCGTACTTCCAGGCAATTTGTCCCCCTATTTCCCTGATTCTACTTCCCGCATCAAACAACTCTTCACCAAAGTGGCGAAGTTCAGCCATGTTTTCATTACTCATGGGTGGATTAGGTAGGGGTTCTGGATCAAATTGTGGAAGAAAGGAATAAGGATCGTTGACAATATTTTGAAATTGCCAATCGTCCGTCCACCATTCATCCATTCCTATGGGTTGGGAGTGGACTATTGGGTCTGGAATTGCTGGTTCCCAATTCATAGGGAGTTGGTTTTCAAGAGGATAATTAAAAATATTAGTATTGACAGGCTGAATTGTTTCACAGCTTGCCAATAGAAAATCTATTTCATCTTGAAAAGTCCTTTCCTGGTTTGGATTGGAGCTCTCTCCGATTTCTATTTGGGTTGGTCTAGAGCCTTGCCCAACTTCCATTACTATTTCTTTAGGACCTTCCTCCATCTGCATTCCTATCTCCTTAACCTCTTCCTTGTTTTCAGTTTCCATTTCCTGTTGTTTAGAACTTTCTCCGGTTATAATTTCTTTTCCCTTTTTCAATGTATTATTTATTTTGGGAAGTTTTGTAGCTGGCTTTTTCTTACGTATACGACTTCCCCACACGTAATTCTTTCTTTTCTTTCGTTTTGGCTTGTTCAAAGGAGGAACCTTGAATTCTACCGGTTGTTCTATATCAGGAAAGTATCCAGTATATTCTTTGGAAACCTCGATATTTACCGGGTAAAGATTAAGGTTCTGAAAGGCTTCAGATATCCCACTCATGCTGATGTAGTATATATGCAAAATGCATAAAATACTAAGTTAAAATTCATAAATAACCGTTTAATTTATTACATACTATGTGCTAATTTATTACAAAGATAACTGGAAAACACACTTAGGGTTTGAAATTTTATTTATTGCACAAGGTTTTCTAATTTGTAAGGGTAATGTACTAAACTTTTAAAATATCTAAAGATTTATATTTTCTGCTACTGTGGCTAACATATATAAATTTGCCCATTTTTCATCTAGCTTATCTTCCCAAGGTGATTTATCAATTAATTCCTGGGTTTCCCGTTTAATCTTCTTTTCTCGTATTTTCTCTTTACTTTTCTTAATAATCATCTCCCTCCTTCTAGGAGAAAGTGATTCCTCGTATTGTGCCTTTCGCACAAATATTCCTTCTTCAGGAATTTCAGCCTGATTCGAGGATTTGGTTCGGGATGAACTTCCCTTCTCATTGGATGATCTATCTAATTTAAGATAGATACTTGACAGCTTTTGCTTACCCATACTGTAACTAACAAATAGCCAGTTAATAACACACATAATCACATAATAGTAATCAGGAAAAATTAAGTATTTCTAAATACTTAATTAGCTTAACTCAGTGGCTCTGATACCACCTTTTTCTGTCACGGCCCCCGACCCGGTTTGACCCATTTCAGGAGCCGCGGGACAGAAATCCCGTGGTATTTATTTAATTGAGTTTAACAGCGGAAGTTTTATTTAACAGGATCGTTTAAAGCTAAAATTTTCCCGATTTATTTTATTTCACAATTCGGGATAAAACCCCGATAATTTACAATATTATGATTTTATTATGAAATCGTGATATTACAAAATTTATTTCTTTATTTTATAATGAGCCACTATCTTAAGCTTGAAATGCTCCCAGCACTTTTCCTGAGTTACAATAGATCACCTGAAACATGTTTGAAAAAGGTTTTGTCAGCGGGAAATACTGAGTGAATCATTCTATTTACTAAAATGACACATAGGTTATAATTTACAGTATTAAGGAAGATTATAATGTTTCTGATATCAACCAATTACCCACAGTACTTTGTCACTCGACCCATTGGCCCTTTCCGTCCAATGGTGTCTGTGACTATGGTCATATCACCCATTGGCTGCCCCAATGGTGAAGATTATCAAGTAATGTATACAAAACCCCACATACCGGCTGTAACTTGGTGATTACAAAGACTTAATCCCCGTAATTATAACTTTGAAAATAAACATGATTTTGTAAATAGATTTGATAAAAAGAGAGAATGACTCACATTGTTGATTAACTACGGATAGAGTCTAGTCTATAAATTAGCCTTGATAACCTAATTTAAATAACAATGCACACAAAACTGGGTTAGTAATCAATCCAGCATTTACGATAACTCACGAGATCAAATTCTCACAACGAACGACAAAGTGCGATACTTCATCCATCGAATTAACGACGAACGACAAAGTATAACCCTAATGTGGGCGGCACTTAAACATCCATTGGATATATTGATCGTCGGAAAATGAATCGTAGCAGCGATTGTGCTAATACCCTGTTTTGAAGCAGAATTTCGAGATTAGTGTGTGGATTTAGAGTATACTGTTCGTATCTCAGTGTATATTGCGAATTTTTACGTCGTTTTTCTTTCAGAATTCAAGTCCCACTGTCCTCTATTTATAGGTAAAATTTGACCCTTACGCGGCCCGCTTTAGTTTTAGCTTATCCGAACGCGGGCCGCCTGAGACCTATTTTTTAGGTATAGGTTGCCACGGTTGGGACTAGCCTTGCTGAGTTGATAGTTTTCGTAAATTCAATTTCTACAGCTCACAATTTGGATAATCGTCAATAGGGTTTAACCCCCCCTGAGTTTTAGGGGCCCTAATCCTGATTCTGAAAATTATGAAAATTTTAGGGTTTGTTCAGAATCACTTGGGTGTCTCAATTAGGGTTTCCTATTGGACTAATTAATTTAATAATTATAACTTTTGATGAGAGTTGTTACATTCTCCCCACCTTAATAAAATCTCGTCCTCGAGATTTATTGGAATAATTGAGGATACTTTCTCTTCATTTCTGATTCCAGCTCCCAAGTGTATTCAGCTCCTCTTTTTGAATCCCGTCTGACTTTGACTAACACAAGTCGTTTGTGTTTGAGAAACTTGATCTTTCGATCCTCAATTTGAAGAGGTTTCTCAACGAATTTTAACTTTTCGTTTACCTCTATATCTCGAAGAGGTACTACCAGTGATTCATCTGATAAGCATTTCTTGAGATTGGATACATGAAATACATCATGTACTCCAGATAATTCATTTGGTAATTGTAAACGATAAGCTACTGGTCCTATACGTTGGATCACTGAAAATGGTCCAACGTACCTTGGACTTAGCTTTCCTTTCTTTCCAAATCTAACTACTCCTTTCCAAGGAGAAACTTTCAACAATACTCTGTCTCCAACTTGGAATTCTAAAGGCTTGCATCTATTGTCTGCGTAACTTTTCTGGCGATCTCGAGACGTCTTCAGTCTTTCCTTGATTAGAGTAATCTTATCAGTCGTCTCTTGCACTATTTCAGGACCTGATAATTGATTTTCTCCTATTTCTGCCCAACAAACTGGAGTTCTACACTTTCTTCCATATAATGCTTCAAATGGAGCGGTTTCAATGCTTGAGTGATAACTATTGTTATAGGAGAATTCAATTAATGGTAAGTGATCATCCCAACTTCCACCAAAATCTATTACACATGCTCGGAGCATGTCTTCTAGAGTTTGGATTGTCCTTTCACTTTGTCCGTCTGTTTGGGGATGATATGCAGTGCTCAAATTTAATCGAGTTCCCATAGCTTGCTGGAAACTTTTCCAGAAATGGGAAGTAAAACGACTATCCCTATCCGAAACAATGGAGAGTGGAACTCCATGTAAGGATACAACTTCATCTACATACAATTTAGCCAGTCTTTCCATGCTAAAGGTTTCTTTCATAGGTAGAAAGTGAGCTGATTTGGTTAATCGATCCACAATTACCCAAATCGCATCATTACCTTTTCTGGTTTTGGGTAACTTAGTAACAAAATCCATTGTTATAAGTTCCCATTTCCACACTGGCATCTCTAACTGTTGTAGTAGTCCTGAAGGTTTCTGATGTTCTGCTTTAACTTGTGAACAAGTAAGACATTTAGAAACATAGCTGGCTATGTCCTTTTTCATTCCTATCCACCAAAAGTTCTTTCTTAAATCTTAGTACATTTTATTGTTTCCTAGATGCATAGTGTACCTAGATTTATGAGCTTCTTCTAAAATCTTAGGTCTTAAGTCTCACTGCTTAGGTACCCAAATTCTACTTTTGTGGAATCTCCAAATTCCATCTGCTCCTTGCTCTAATTCTTTGATTCTTCCTTTCATTCTTTCAGCATCATCCTTGATTGCTGTAGTTTGAACATTCTTCAATTGTTCCATTAAATCTATTTGTAGATTTAATCTGAGAGCACGAACCCGTCGTTGTTTCTCATAATACTTACGACTTAAGGCATCTGCAACTACATTCGCCTTTCCTTCGTGATACTGAATATCACAGTTGTAGTCGCTTAAGATTTCCATCCATCTCCTTTGCCTCATGTTTAACTCTTTTTGCCCAAATATATATCTTAAACTCTTATGATCTGTATAGATAGTAAACTTACTTCCGTACAGATAATGTCTCCAAATCTTAAGGGCAAAAATTACGGCTCCTAATTCTAAATCATGAGTCGTATAGTTTTCTTCGTGCTTTTTCAATTGCCTTGATGCGTACGCAATTACCTTCTTGCGTTGCATAAGCACACATCCAAATCCTAATTTTGAAGCATCACAATATACTTCAAAATCTTCAGTTCCTTCTGGTAAGGCTAAGATTGGAGCATGGGTTAATTTCTGTTTCAAAATTCTAAAAGCTTCTTCTTGTTTGGGTCCCCATTCAAACTTAGTGGCTTTACAGGTTAGCTTAGTTAATGGTACAGCTATCTTGGAAAAATCCTTAATAAACCGTCTATAATATCCAGCTAATCCTATAAAACTTCTAATTTCCATTGCAGATTGTGGAACCTTCCAATTGGTAATTGCCTCTATCTTAGCAGGATCGACATGAATACCTTCATGATTTACCATATGTCCTAAAAATTGCACTTCCTTTAGCCAAAATTCGCATTTCGAGAATTTGGCGTACAACTTTTCTTTTCTTAACAAAGTTAAGAGTGCATGAAGATGTTCACAATGCTCTGTCTGACTTTTGGAATAAATAAGTATATCGTCTATGAAGACAATTACAAATTTATCCAAGTACGGTTTACAGATCCTATTCATCATGTCCATAAATGCTGCAGGTGCATTTGTTAACCCGAAGGGCATGACTGTAAACTCGTAATGACCATACCTAGTTCTGAAAGCAGTTTTAGGTATGTCTTCTTCTTGTACCTTCAATTGATGATATCCAGAGCGTAAATCTATCTTAGAAAAATATCTAGCCCCCCGAAGTTGATCAAAAAGATCATCAATCCTAGGTAACGGGTATCGATTTTTAATTGTAACCTTATTCAATTCCCTATAATCGATACACATTCTCATTGAACCATCCTTTTTCTTCACAAACAACACTGGCGCTCCCCAAGGGATGAGCTAGGTTGTATGAATCCTTTACTTAGTAATTCATCTAATTGCTTTTCCAGTTCTAACATTTCTGTGGGTGCTAACCGATAAGGTGCCTTGGCTATCGGTGTAGTTCCTGGAATTAGATGAATCCTAAATTCTACTTCCCTGTCTGGAGGTAATCCCGGTAAATCTTCTGGAAATACATCAGGATATTCTGAGACTACTGGTATTTCCTTAAGATCTTTACCCTTATTGCTAATGATTACCGAAATCATATACACTATTCCTTGTTTTCGTTCATAATTAGCAACTTTCATTACTGATATGAACTTCATGGGCTTACGTGGTTTATCTCCTGTAATCCTAATCACTTCTCCGGTGGGTGATTGAATTTCTATGGAATTCTGATCACAAAGGATTCTAGCATGGTTGGCTACTAACCAATCCATTCCTAATACAACATCAAATTCAGCCAAATTCATCGGCAATAGTTTTGCAGAGAATTTATGTCCTAAAAGTTCTATGTTTCCTTCTTGCAAAACTTTATCTATTTTAACTGAATTTCCATCTGTTGTTTCAACTGTAAAATCTGCCTAATGTTGGTTAAAGGTAACTTAAGAGCTTGACAGAATAAAGTATTGATAAAACTTTGGTTTGCACCAGAGTCAAATAATACTTTTGCGTACACGTTGTGAACTAAGAACGTACCCGCTATCACATCCGGAATGAGTTCTGCTTCTTGAGTGGTCAGTTGAAATGCCCTGGCATTCTTCTTAGTAGTTCCTTCGGTCGCCTTGGGTTTGTTATCTACTGGTTTGATCAATTTAGGACATTCTGTTTTATAATGCCCTGCTTCTCCACAGTTAAAACAGATTACGGTTTTCTTTCTGCAGTCTTCTTCACGGTGTCCTATACCCTTGCAAAGGTTGCAGGTTATATTACATTTTCCGTGATGCTTCCTTTTGCAATTTCTACAGAAAGGTGGATTTGAATATTGCCCTGTTCCTCTTTTCTTGAAATTATTACTATTACCCGTCCGAAATCCTTGGGTAATCTTCTGAGCCAGTTCCTTTTTCCTGTCTTCATCTCTTGTGCGTACCAGTTCATCGGTTAGAGTATTAGCTAATTCCACCGCATCATCAATAGTGCGAGGTCTCGCAGCTTTAACAATATTGCGGATTTCGCTAATTAATCCCCAAATGTAGCGAGAAATGAGTACCGGTTCTGGCGAAGCCAGTGTTGGTACCACTCTAGCATATTCAAAGAATGTCGAGGTATAACCGCGACAATCTACACCCATCATCCGATGATTTAGAAACTTATTCGTCATCTGTTCCTTTTCATACTCAGGACAGAATTTTCTTTCCACCAAACCCTTAAATTCTTCCCAAGTCATAGCATAAGCTATTACTCTTCCTTTTGATTGTAACACAGTGTTCCACCATTCGAGTGCTCCTTCTTTGAAGAGATTTGATGCGTACATGACCTGATCATCTTTACCACATTTACTTATTGCAATGACTGCTTCGGTTTTCTCTAACCAACGCAGTGATGCAGTTGCTCCTTCATTGCCTGCAAATTCAGTGGGTTTACAAGCAAGGAATTCTTTGAAAGTGCAACCAGGCGTTGCAGTTTTCATTTTCTTGGGTAATGGAGCTTGATGTGGTTCCCTATTATGATTAACATGATTATTGCCTCCATTTACACTATTACTGAAGTTATCTTCAGTAATCTGTTTACTAGGGACAATTTGTTGCGGTTCGATTGGATTCTTTATAGCAGCAACGAATGCTGGAATAGCATTGGCTATCCCTTGAGCAACAATGTTTTCGATATCTTGCCGAGTCATATATTGATCTCTTGAATGTTGTTCAGACTGATTAACCTCATTTACTGGTTCATTATCAACGTTTGCCATCTGATAATATATATGTAAATTTTATTAGTATCTGCTAAATGACAATTATATACAAACAATCAGAAAATTCTACAATACAGGTATAGTCAAAACAATCGATTTCTCGATTTCATTTTATATCTAGTATAGTATGCATCATTACACACCAATATCTTACAGAGTTTTATTCATTATTTACAGACTAATTTTACTATTACTATTATACAACCACCGTTTTATCATCGTACTATCTCTCGTCATTGGCCGTTCTAAAAACGCAGTTCCCTCTCATCGTACTTCCAGGCAATTTGTCCCCCTATTTCCCTGATTCTACTTCCCGCATCAAACAACTCTTCACCAAAGTGGCGAAGTTCAGCCATGTTTTCATTACTCATGGGTGGATTAGGTAGGGGTTCTGGATCAAATTGTGGAAGAAAGGAATAAGGATCGTTGACAATATTTTGAAATTGCCAATCGTTCGTCCACCATTCATCCATTCCTATGGGTTGGGAGTGGACTATTGGGTCTGGAATTGCTGGTTCCCAATTCATAGGGAGTTGGTTTTCAAGAGGATAATTAAAAATATTAGTATTGACAGGCTGAATTGTTTCACAGCTTGCCAATAGAAAATCTATTTCATCTTGAAAAGTCCTTTCCTGGTTTGGATTGGAGCTCTCTCCGATTTCTATTTGGGTTGGTCTAGA
The DNA here is from genome assembly GCA_030545235.1 of Helianthus tuberosus. Classification (NCBI taxonomy): domain Eukaryota; kingdom Viridiplantae; phylum Streptophyta; class Magnoliopsida; order Asterales; family Asteraceae; genus Helianthus; species Helianthus tuberosus. Next base: position 21,823,295 of record CM060403.1, read on the forward strand.
GCCTTGCCCAACTTCCATTACTATTTCTTTAGGACCTTCCTCCATCTGCATTCCTATCTCCTTAACCTCTTCCTTGTTTTCAGTTTCCATTTCCTGTTGTTTAGAACTTTCTCCGGTTATAATTTCTTTTCCCTTTTTCAATGTATTATTTATTTTGGGAAGTTTTGTAGCTGGCTTTTTCTTACGTATACGACTTCCCCACACGTAATTCTTTCTTTTCTTTCGTTTTGGCTTGTTCAAAGGAGGAACCTTGAATTCTACCGGTTGTTCTATATCAGGAAAGTATCCAGTATATTCTTTGGAAACCTCGATATTTACCGGGTAAAGATTAAGGTTCTGAAAGGCTTCAGATATCCCACTCATGCTGATGTAGTATATATGCAAAATGCATAAAATACTAAGTTAAAATTCATAAATAACCGTTTAATTTATTACATACTATGTGCTAATTTATTACAAAGATAACTGGAAAACACACTTAGGGTTTGAAATTTTATTTATTGCACAAGGTTTTCTAATTTGTAAGGGTAATGTACTAAACTTTTAAAATATCTAAAGATTTATATTTTCTGCTACTGTGGCTAACATATATAAATTTGCCCATTTTTCATCTAGCTTATCTTCCCAAGGTGATTTATCAATTAATTCCTGGGTTTCCCGTTTAATCTTCTTTTCTCGTATTTTCTCTTTACTTTTCTTAATAATCATCTCCCTCCTTCTAGGAGAAAGTGATTCCTCGTATTGTGCCTTTCGCACAAATATTCCTTCTTCAGGAATTTCAGCCTGATTCGAGGATTTGGTTCGGGATGAACTTCCCTTCTCATTGGATGATCTATCTAATTTAAGATAGATACTTGACAGCTTTTGCTTACCCATACTGTAACTAACAAATAGCCAGTTAATAACACACATAATCACATAATAGTAATCAGGAAAAATTAAGTATTTCTAAATACTTAATTAGCTTAACTCAGTGGCTCTGATACCACCTTTTTCTGTCACGGCCCCCGACCCGGTTTGACCCGTTTCAGGAGCCGCGGGACAGAAATCCCGTGGTATTTATTTAATTGAGTTTAACAGCGGAAGTTTTATTTAACAGGATCGTTTAAAGCTAAAATTTTCCCGATTTATTTTATTTCACAATTCGGGATAAAACCCCGATAATTTACAATATTATGATTTTATTATGAAATCGTGATATTACAAAATTTATTTCTTTATTTTATAATGAGCCACTATCTTAAGCTTGAAATGCTCCCAGCACTTTTCCTGAGTTACAATAGATCACCTGAAACATGTTTGAAAAAGGTTTTGTCAGCGGGAAATACTGAGTGAATCATTCTATTTACTAAAATGACACATAGGTTATAATTTACAGTATTAAGGAAGATTATAATGTTTCTGATATCAACCAATTACCCACAGTACTTTGTCACTCGACCCATTGGCCCTTTCCGTCCAATGGTGTCTGTGACTATGGTCATATCACCCATTGGCTGCCCCAATGGTGAAGATTATCAAGTAATGTATACAAAACCCCACATACCGGCTGTAACTTGGTGATTACAAAGACTTAATCCCCGTAATTATAACTTTGAAAATAAACATGATTTTGTAAATAGATTTGATAAAAAGAGAGAATGACTCACATTGTTGATTAACTACGGACAGAGTCTAGTCTATGAATTAGCCTTGATAACCTAATTTAAATAACAATGCACACAAAACTGGGTTAGTAATCAATCCAGCATTTACGATAACTCACGAGATCAAATTCTCACAACGAACGACAAAGTGCGATACTTCATCCATCGAATTAACGACGAACGACAAAGTATAACCCTAATGTGGGCGGCACTTAAACATCCATTGGATATATTGATCGTCGGAAAATGAATCGTAGCAGCGATTGTGCTAATACCCTGTTTTGCAGCAGAATTTCGAGATTAGTGTGTGGATTTAGAGTATACTGTTCGTATCTCAGTGTATATTGCGAATTTTTACGTCGTTTTTCTTTCAGAATTCAAGTCCCACTGTCCTCTATTTATAGGTAAAATTTGACCCTTACGCGGCCCGCTTTAGTTTTAGCTTATCCGAACGCGGGCCGCCTGAGACCTATTTTTTAGGTATAGGTTGCCACGGTTGGGACTAGCCTTGCTGAGTTGATAGTTTTCGTAAATTCAATTTCTACAGCTCACAATTTGGATAATCGTCAATAGGGTTTAACCCCCCCTGAGTTTTAGGGGCCCTAATCCTGATTCTGAAAATTATGAAAATTTTAGGGTTTGTTCAGAATCACTTGGGTGTCTCAATTAGGGTTTCCTATTGGACTAATTAATTTAATAATTATAACTTTTGATGAGAGTTGTTACACCACCGTTCAAATGTGTTGGTGCACTAAATGTCTGCTGATTACGTCTTAATCAAGTCTTGTGTCTAGATAGGTTGAATGAACACACAACAGGATCAAAATTAGGGTTTTTACATGTTTAACTTGAAGATTTCGCTTGAATGTGTTCTTGTGTGGTTCAAGCGAAATCAAGACAGGAGATTTCGCTTGAAATGGCCTGTTATAAGTTCAAGCGAAATCATAGGGTCTATATATAGGTTAGTGTGTTGTTCATTTGAAGCAGAATTGTATGTGTGTGTAAGGGAAGGTGTTGCCGGATTTGCTTCAGAATACATTGTAAAAGCATGAAAATCAATCAGAAAAGATAGATTAAAAGGAAAATAGCTGTTATGACTTCTTTTACGTTGATTCCGCCTTCGTATTTGAAGATGAACACTCTTTACTGACTTTTCGAGGTCCTAAAACGGTCCAACAAGTGGTATCAGAGCTCAGGACGAGGAGTTCATACCATAGCAGCTTGATATTACCGGATTCTCTACTTCCTACTCAATTCTTTTCCTACTTTTCTGAACTGAAACTGTTCCAACGGTCGAAATGGTCTGATTTTCGAGTATATTGTGTAAAACATAGTATTATCAAACTCTAGAAAGAATCAGGTTAAATTTCGGACTAAAAATGATAAAAATAACCTAAAAACCAGATTTCGCTTGAAAGAGTTTGAAATAAAAGATCGATTTCGCTTGAAAATCAAAGGATTTCGCTTGACAGGTTCAAGCGAAATAGATTTGTTGGATTTCGCTTGAATCGTTGGACTTATATTAGACAATTTCGCTTGACAAGTTCAAGCGAAATAGGTTTCTTGGATTTCGCTTGAACTAACTGTTTCAGTTTAACAATTTCGCTTGAAAGTCCAAGCGAAATAGGAGATTTCGCTTGTGTGTAAATTGACAGATTTCGCTTCAATTGATCAGTTTTGCTTGAACTTGCTGATTTTTCAAAAATTAAAAATTTTCTAAGTGTTTGCTGATTTTTCAGGTATATTCAAAATGGATGATATTTTCTTGAACCCATTCAGCGATATGTACGCGTTTGCTGGAAATTCCGGAAACGATGATACATCGTCAAGCAATGTGAACGAAATTCCACCGAAAGAAAAGAAAAAGGAAGCTTGGGAATCGGAAAGTGCCTTTGGAACATTCAATAAACCCCCAAAGCTAATGGCTATCGAGGAATACAGTCGGTGGTCTAGAAAGTTTGAAGATTGGATGATGGCATTTGCATTTCCAAGTTGGAAAAGTCTGAAGAACGGTTATGAAAACGGAAACAAGAATGGTGAAGCCTTAACATCTACTGATGAGATTGAATCATTCGTAGCTGAACAGAAATGTGTGGCTTTGTTGTTTCAATCTGTCCGAGAAGACATTAGTTCCTTGATTGACTATTCAAATGCAAAAGATCTGTGGAACAAACTTCGAGCAAAATGTCTAGGAAGTACTGAAATTGTAAAAAGTAAAAAGAAACTTCTTAGGAAAGAGTTTGATATGTTTGGTTGTCTTAAGAATGAGTCAGTGTGTAAAATGATAGAAAGGTTCGGTCATCTGAAGCTGGAATTATCAAGACATGATATCAATTATTCTGATGAAGAACTTGTTGACAAACTGTTCGATTCATTACCAGACGAGATGGATTGGAGATATTATGCACTGATGTTGAAGAACACTATTGTTCCTGAAATGTTGAAACCAGATTTGGTGATTGAGAGACTTGAAAGTTATGAACTGGAATTGAAGAAGACGTACAAAGTTAATCATTCATCTTATCAACAGAATTTGGATCTATATTATCCAAAGAGCATGATGCCAAAAGCAACTTCTCCTAAAACTGCGTTTTCTGCTGAGAATGTGTCGACAGCTGGCAAAGAAAGTCAAAGCAGTCAAAGCAGTGGAAGTCACATTGGTTATCACAGTGGATCGTCATCATCTGCAAGTCATTCTGATGCAAAGAATCGTTTTCAATGTAACATCGCAATAGACTTGAAGAATGCTCAGAATTTTGATGAGGAGTCGGCCAAGCAGCAAATGATCTTCCTAGCATCGGTGTTGGAATCGTATGAAGGATTAGTAGCTGGGAAGATAGGCAACACCAATCTGACGAAAGAAGATTATGATCAGATTGATCCTGAGGAAATGGAGCTGATCGATATTCGTTGGGCTATGGCCAGTGCTGTTCGTCGAGCACAGCGTTTCATGGAAATTACAGGCCGGAAAACAATTGGTGGTGCATCTACTAAGCTGGGGTTCGATAAATCCAAAGTAACGTGCTTCAAGTGTAAGCAGAAAGTTCATTTTAAACGAGAATGCAGAAACGCATATGCTGATGAGTCGGAGAATCCTTTCAGAGATGATTATTACAAGAAGGCAATATATCATCAGAATAAATCCGAGCCGCCTAGACTGAAGCAGGTTGAAGACAATAGATAGAAATCTAGAGCTCTTGCGGTGATTTATGATGATGAGGGGTATGATTGGAGCAAAGAAGTGCTACCGGAGGAAGATGCGGTTGGTTACGCGTTTATGGCGAAAAATGAACCTATTCCATGGAAAGATAATCGAACTGAAGAGCAGAAGTATAAATACAGAAAAATGATTTCGGAAAACAAAATTATTAGACTTTCTGGTATCTATTTGGAAGCAAAGAGAGCGAAAAGATGGGATCCGGACAGGGAATGTTATCTTGATGAGTATGGAAATATTGCGATCGATCACAAAACTCTTGATCTGGAAGCCTTAATCAAGGAGATGAAAGATGAGGATGAGTATTGGCAGAACAAATGGTGGGGAACTCCAACCGAGAAAATGAAAGAGGAAGAGAAGAAAGAAAAAGAAGAGATCGAAAAATCAAAAAAGATTGATACTGGAGTTATCGATACAACGCAGGAGTTGAATGCAGAGAACCTGGGAAAAATGGCTGACAAAGTGCTGGCTGCTAAAGCACTTGAGGTAGACTCTAACTCTGTGTCTGATTCAAAAGGCCAGGTCAGTCCAAACCCGTCAACAAATGCATCAGGTAAGAAGATCGAAGGAAATGCTGATTGCAAAAATTGTAACAAAGAGTGCAAATTTTGTAATACTGTCACGTATCTCAACGGTGAGAAAATTAAAGATCTGACAGCAAAGGTCAGAAGCGTTGAGAATCAGATTCTTGGTCGTGACAAAACAGTTAAAGCTTCAACTGAACGAATAAGAGAATTAACTAGCCAAATTGAAAATGATAAAATTGATCATGACAAAATTAAACAAGAAAATGAAAAGTTGATTCTTGAAAACCGTCAAATTTCTGAGAAGTTTGAAAAACTCAAAAGCACAATGAAAGATTGTGATGATCGAAATGGTGAAACTTTTAAAGAAAATGAACACTTAAAAGCAGTGCTTAGAGTAAAAGAAGAATCAATCAACCAGCAACTGGATGAAATCGCTAAATTGAAACTTAAAGTTCAAGAGGCTGTAATTGAAAACGAGCGAATCCAGTTGAAGCTTAACAGTTACAGCTCCGCAAGCTTTGTGTTGCAACATATTATTCCCAAACCCATCGGGAAATACAAAGCGGGCGAAGATGTGTATTCTGATGGAACTGGGGTGGGTTTTCATCAAGTTCCACCACCTGTTCTTGATAATTACACCAAAAAGCAGTCTGGGTTGGCTGAAATTGAGGAAGAAAGTGAAGTTAAACTTCCAGAGAACATTGATGTCACGTTTACATCTTCCAATGACGATAGTGTCCAAAATGATATTGTAAAAGGTGTTGTTGAAAATGTGCTAAAAATGGATAGTGACACTACTGAGGAAGATGGGTGTTTCTTGGACAAGTACATTCAGAAATCAAAATCCAAAAACAACTTAAGTGACGAACCAGGTCTTGTGATGTACAAGATGGCTGGATCTGATAAGTTGTATTCGGATTCTGAGTTTCCCATTGAGAATGTTAATGTGAAAAAGTTGACAAATGTGTTCAAATTGATTGAAGTTGAGTTGTCAGAAGTGAACAGTTTGAGTCAAACAAAAAGGCAAATGAATTTTGAGAAAGATAAAGCTTATTACAAAAAGCCTGTTGTTCCACCACGTTTTTATAATAACAATCGAAACAATTGGTCGGGTGGTTATCGGGGTAGTAATAGTTATCAGAAGAAGAGTTTTCAAAACAAAAGATTTGCAGAAAAGAAGGTGTTTGTGAACAGTTTAAGTTCGCTTTCTGATGAGGAAAATGAAATTTTTTCAAAATCAAATAAAGAGTTCTTTGAGAAGAGGATTTCACAACCTCAGTCTGAAGGCACAAGTCGAGTTGTTGATACTCGTACATGTTTTAGATGTAACAAAGTTGGTCACATTGCAAGAAATTGCACCAACTCCAAGCCTAAGACTGAAGTTGTTGACAGACAAAAGAAGAAAGTTGATGAGAAAGGTAAAGCACCAATCATTGTTGAGAAAAAGAATGAGAAAAATGACAACATCAAAATGAAAAATGAACCCGTAAAGAAAGTGGTAACTAAAAGCGAAAAGTTTTATAAAAGGGTTACTTTATCTCAACAAGTTTGGAAACCAAAAACTGAAATGAAAATTTCAACTTTTGAAGTGAAAAAGGCTGAAGAATCAATTTCGGTTGATTATGATGCAAATTTTCCACCGTTGAAGGCTGAAAATTTCAAAATTCAAATTGCGAGGGTCAAGGTTACACCTAAGGCTGATGAGGCCTGGGTGGACACCATGTTCGAATAAGCAGTTTGAATTGCCGAAGCTTCCTAGTTGGTAATCGCGAAGCATGAATCGGCATCTTTATTGAAATGTTTTGAAATCAACTTGTGGTATGTGCAGGATCTCCCAAGAGCTATTTCAAGATGGATAATGGATAGTGGAGCGTCTCGACATATGACAGGAAAGACTGCGTTGCTGTATGATGTGAAAAATATCAATGGTGGTTATGTAGGATTTGCTGGACATGAAGGTGGTCGAATTGTCGGTGAAGGAACGTTATCCAACGGGATTGTGACGTTTGAAAGAGTTAACTACATCACTGAGCTGGAGAACAATCTGCTTAGTATCTCGCAGATTTGTGACAATATGTATACTACTCACTTCACGGACAAAGAATGTTTGATCTTGAAACCAGGATTTGTTATCCCTGAAGATTGGATTATCATGCGGGCACCTAGAGTGAATGATTTATATGTGTTAGATATGACTGTAGCAACTACAACAACAGGTCAAGCACATTGTTTTGTTTCTAGAGCAACTGAGAAAGAATCGAGATTGTGGCACCGCAAGATGGGGCATATTCACTTAAGGAAGATGAATCACTTGGTGCACAATGATTTGGTTTTGGGTGTTAATATCAAAGGTTTTCATCTGGAAGGGGAGTGCATTAGCTGCATCAAAGGCAAGCAGAAGAAAAAGTCACACCCTACAAAGCAAGTTAATTCAGTTTCGAGACCTCTGGAAAGACTTCACATGGATTTGTTTGGTCCGGTGAATGTCAAAAGTATTACAGGAGATTACTACTGTTTGGTCGTTACTGATGATTATTCCAGATTTTCATGGGTTTCTTTCTTGAAGACGAAAGATGAAACATTTGACAGTTTGATGGGGCTGTTCAGGAAGATTGAGAATCTGTACCAAAGGTGTATCAAGAGAATTCGAAGTGATAATGGTACTGAATTCAAGAACAGCAAGATGGAAGAATTTTGTGATGAAAGAGGTATTTTGCATGAGTTTAGTGCTCCGTACACTCCACAGCAGAATGGAGTTGCAGAACGCAAAAACCGGACACTAATCGAGACGGCTAGAACTATGCTCGCAGATTCAAAGTTACCGATAAATTTTTGGGCTGAAGCTGTTTCTGCCGCATGCTATACGCTCAACAGGGTTCTCACTGTCAAGAAGTTCAACAAAACATGTTTTGAGCTTATCAATAATCGCAAACCGAATTTGAAGTATCTAGAACCGTTTGGGTCACCCTGTACGGTTATATAGCCTCATGGAAAGTTTGGTCCGAAGAGCATTGAGGGAATTTTTGTTGGTTATGCAAATCCAATGCGACGTGTCTTCGTTCCAAGTGAGAAGCGGATTATTGAAGCTGCAAATGTGGAATGTCAAGGTTATACTATGCCGCCACAGAATCCTGGTGATTCATGGCGTTATCATTATGACAAACTATGGGATTCGTTTGACATGAGAGAAGAATCAGAAGATGATGAAGATTTCTTTGATGAGTTGGATATTTTGCGTGAATATGAGTCGCAGCTAAGGTTCCTAGCTGAGTATTCGAGGAGACCACAGGAAACTTCAAATGACGATGAAGCAGGTCCAAGTAATGCTGGTGAACATGATGATGTCCAACAGAATGAAGTTGCTCAGGATAATCAGTCGGCTCAGAATGATAATCTAGAAGCTGAAAACATGCCAGTATTTGATCATGGTGATTCAGATTCTGAGGGGGAGCACATTCAGATTTCAAGTCAAACAAACCAAGTTGGTGAACAAGATGCAGAACAGAATGTTACTAATCTGGAGGGAAATGTAGATGTTTCAAGTGAAGTGATGCCGCGAACTTTTTCATATCATCCAGAGGAGTTGATCATAGGAGAATTGCAGACAGGCGTTCGCACTCGAAGACAGATTGATAAAGGGCTTACATGTTTTTATACAAAAGTTGCTCCTTTGCAAACTGAATTCTCATTGAGTTGTTTTATCTCGCAGGTTGAGCCGAAAACTTACAAAGAGGCGCTTACTAAAGATTCTTGGGTTAATGCAATGCAGGAGGAACTTAGTCAATTCGAGAAATTGGGAGTGTGGAAGTTAGTTGATTTGCCGGATGGTCAGAGAAAGATTAACACCAAGTGGGTGTTCAAGTGCAAGAGGGACGATAGAGGAGTTGTTATAAGAAATAAAGCTCGACTCGTTGTTCAGGGCTTTAGTCAACAGGAGGGGATTGATTTTACCGAAGTCTATGCTCCTGTAGCACGACTAGAGGCAATCAGAATTTTCCTAGCATTTGCGTCTTGGAAGAACTTTAAAGTTTATCAGTTGGATGTTAAATCGGCGTTTCTTTATGGGAAGGTTAAAGAGGAGGTTTATGTCGGTCAGCCACCGGGCTTCACCGATCCAATCCACAAAAACAAGGTTTACTTATTGGACAAAGCGCTGTATGGTTTACACCAGGCCCCGAGAGCCTGGTACGAGACTTTGTCTCAACACCTACTAGCCAACAAGTTCATTCGTGGAAAAGTGGATGCCACTCTCTTCACTAAAGAGGTCGATGGTCATCTTCTGATAGTTCAGATTTATGTGGACGATATAATCTTTGGGTCGACAAATGAAAATCTATGCAAAGTTTGAAATGTCATCAATGGGGGAGATGAAATTCTTTCTGGGTTTACAAGTTGAACAACTTCCTGAGGGAATTTTCATTCATCAGTCAAAGTATGTTCATGATATTCTAGAGAAATTTGGGATGTCAAGTTCTACTCCAGCTGCTACCCCACTTGCAACAAATCATGGGATTCACCCAGATCTCACCGGAGACAGGGCTGATGAAACGTTCTACCGATCCATGATAGGTTCTTTGATGTACTTAACAGCTTCACGTCCTGATATCATGTACCCAACGTGCCTCGCAGCAAGATTTCAATCTAACCCGAGAGCATCGCATATGATCATTGTGAAGAGGATATTGTGCTACCTAAAAGGAACTCCTTCATTGGGGTTGTGGTATCCTAGAAAAGGCGACTTTATGCTTGAAGGGTATTCCGATTCGGATTTCGGATGCTGCAAAGTTAATTCAAAATCAACAACTGCAGGATGCCAGTTCTTTGGTCCTGGATTGGTTACCTGGCAGTGTAAGAAACAAACGTCTGTGGCGTTATCTACATGTGAAGCGGAGTATGTTTCTGCTAGCAGTTGCTGCTCTCAGATCTTGTGGATACAGCAACAGATGCGCGACTACGGTTTGCAGTTTCTTAACACACCTCTTTTTGTTGATAATGAGGCCGCAATAAATATAACAAAGAATCCAGTACATCACGCTAAAACTAAACACATAGAAATTCGTCATCACTTTATTCGTGATTGTTTTGAGAAAAAGTTGATACGAATTGAGAAAATCCACACTGATGAACAGAAAGCTGATTTACATACCAAAGCTTTTGATAAAAATCGGTTTAAATATTTGTTACAACTGAATGGTATGAAGCTTCTTTCGGTGTCGGATGGAATTGTGGGCGTTGATGAAAGTACTGTTGCGGATGAAGACGAGAAACAATCTGCAATGGTTTGTCGATTTTTTACTTGTTTTGGTATTTAGGGGGAGTAGATATTTGTATATAGTTTATATTTTCAGAAAATACAAAAACAGTAAAAAATGCAAAAATACAAAAACATGATAAAATCTGAAAAAGAGCTTGTGTTTATAGGGAAAATGATAGTACATCGGCTAGACGATTACAGTATGCTAAAGATTTGTAAAGTATAAATGAGTTAAACAATCTCACTGATGATGTGTCGATAGGTTTTCGCACATTTAGTAGATTTATTCGGGATATAAACCTAAATTCAAACTTGTGAAATTCGGGGGGAACACTACTTGGATATATAGGTAACCCCTGAAATCTCGTTTGAAAGGTCTCATAATCTGATATACTAGGTCTTTATACTCAATGATGTCTGGGGTATTATTCTGGAACTTCTGCTGAACAGTGGTTATGACCTAGTCCTTGGATAATACTTTCTGCAATGCTTGAAACATAGCATTAAACCCTTAGCATGCCGATGAAACAATAAAATTGATAGTCACTGCTGTTGTAAGCAAAAAGATCCTCTAAAGGGGACATACCGTAAAGTCGAAGCTGATATCTCTCTGCGTATACGGAAGTATCGACCTGAGATCCCTCGGCCCTCGCATACCTAATTTATATACAGATATCATTGTAGTATACTCACCTGTAAGACTGATTATTGGGATTCTGGATACGGGAGTATATTCAAGAGGTGGGACACATGAATGAGCTAAGTTCATAATTCATCTAATTCATATCCTGAGTAGATTGAAATTTGTGTGAGAATTTAAGATGGATCAGTATATCGACAATCTACATGAATTGTTTAATTCTGAGTATGTAACTACAGCTTAACGGTACTTGTGATTTGTCTGATAGCTGATATGATTCCCTGACACGCTCGCCAAAAATTTGTTTGTAAATAGTTTACTTTGTTTACTTTCTGCAATTTAAGTTTTCTGTATTTCATTTCTTAGTTTAGAACACTTTGATAAAATCCAAAAAGATTTTATTTCTGCTTTATTTTCTGACAAACCAAAGTGGAGAGTTGATTGTTGGATTCTCAGAAGTTTGAAACAGATGCAGGAGATTCTGAACTGAAGAATGAGGAGAGCTTACTTTGAGGAAGTTTGAATTGTTTGTAAAGTCAAAAACAAGTTCATTAATTTGATACTTGTTATTTTCAGAAAATGTGTAATATGTTGTTTTTAAAATCAGTATTGTTTCGTCAAAAGATCAACCAAGGTCATTAATTTGGACTTGGTAGATTAATCAAGTGATCAGGTTCATTAACTTGGACCTGAATACTTGAGTGGATTGTTAAAACTGATTGAGTTTGTGATTTACTGTTGAAAAGATAGAATTGTAATGGTTATTGGTTGAGTAACAGGATTGGACTTCATTATTCCCAACGGAAGCTAATTGTTAAAGCTTGATCCAGATATCTCAGATTCTAGCATATCGAGAGGGGGAGTCTGTGAAAGGGGGAGTCTGGATCAACGATCAAAGGGGAGATTGAAGTTTAAAGTTTGAAGATAAAGATTGAAGAAAGTTTTTACAATGTTTGAAAAGATTGATAAAGACAAAGACTTGAAGCCAAAGACTTCATCAACATCCAAGGGGGAGTCTGTTGGTGCACTAAATGTCTGCTGATTACGTCTTAATCAAGTCTTGTGTCTAGATAGGTTGAATTAACACACAACAGGATCAAAATTAGGGTTTTTACATGTTTAACTTGAAGATTTCGCTTGAATGTGTTCTTGTGTGGTTCAAGCGAAATCAAGACAGGAGATTTCGCTTGAAATGGCCTGTTATAAGTTCAAGCGAAATCATAGGGTCTATATATAGGTTAGTGTGTTGTTCATTTGAAGCAGAATTGTATGTGTGTGTAAGGGAAGGTGTTGCCGGATTTGCTTCAGAATACATTGTAAAAGCACGAAAATCAATCAGAAAAGATAGATTAAAAGGAAAATAGCTGTTATGACTTCTTTTACGTTGATTCCGCCTTCGTATTTGAAGATGAACACTCTTTACTGACTTTTCGAGGTCCTAAAACGGTCCAACAAAATGGATCATGAACAAGCCATGGTCTCTTTCCGGGAGGGAATCAAGGCTTCCGCTATCGTCTCCCTGCTACAAGCACGCATCAAAATGGCTTACGAGGCCAAGGAGACGGGCCTTGTCTGTCCATCTTGGCCAGTTGAATCCTGGGTGGCCAAGCTAAAGGAGCTCGGAGGCAAAGCTGTGCCACTTCCTGCTGAGGCTGGTGAGTCTTCTAAGTCAGCAGAGGTGGTGATCCAGGCTGGAGACAAGAAGGATGCTGGAGCGGATGCTGGGATGAATACTGGTGAAGATGCTGCTCAGGATGCTGGTGCTGAGAAGTCTGAGAAGATTGTAGAAGATGCCGCTGTGTGAGGTCATTCAGGTGGGCGATGACGGATATACGTGCCAAGGCCAGAGCCCACCTTTTTAAATTTGAATGTTGGTCTGTAATCCCTTAAACAATTTACTTTTCTGCACTTTACTTTCCTGCACCTGAACAATTTACATTTCCTGCATGCTTTTTGAACAATACAACAGTTGGAGGTGGATGGGTCTCGGTTTGAGATGAAACCTTCAACTGTTGGGTAAATACGGTAAGGAACTATTAGTGCTCTTAGTGGATGGGCCTTGTTTTGAGGTGAAACTAAGAGCACATCTTTTGTTATGTTAATAATATAACTTCTCTTTTGACTTTATTATTGTTGTCATTGATATACAAATTTTACTTGTGAAAACTGTTTTGTTTGAACATTTTTGGGAATATATTATAAATGTATCCTAGAGGATATCCTGAAAGTTATCTTGATCAGGATATTGAAATACAACCTATAAATTGTCCAAATAAAAAGGAGAGATCATACCAGAGATTCTTAGAGAATCAATTTCAATTCTCCATTATAAGTTTGTCCCCAGTGCATACTTATAAACTTGGATCCATCCTTTGAATAGTGTAACGTATGTCCCCTGTGTTCGACACAGAAACACAAATGTATTCATACTTTGACTTGAATAAATTCCGAATACCCCAGGGCAAAACCCCTGATATCCTGAAGTGAATCCTTATCATACTTGGGATAAGCCCTTAATATCTGGGGATAAACCCTAAATTTCATGCGCTACAGGCGAGAGTGTATAAACTCCAATTCTTAGAAAGGTGAAAACCTTTAAACCTTAGAGAGTATGAAAATACCCTTTCGTGAGAGAGGGTGATCAATTCGCATATACCTTCAGGATCCAGGATATAGCCAATAGTAACGAAATTGTCAGCCACTTTTACATGAACTGGTCCCGCTACCTTGAACTATACCTAGATAACTTGCGCTCCAGGCGAGGTGTTTAAACCCAATTCGAAAGAAAGGTGAATACCTTTAAACCTTTGAAGGGATCAAGATCCCTTAAACGTGAGAGAGGGGGCCAATCCTCTAATCTTTCGAGTTATGCTGAGTGCATATCCTGGAGCTATATCCTGAAACATATGCTGCAAAACAATTGTAAACTAAGGTGGGTGTTAGCTTGGCTAACACCCCTCCGATGCTTAAGTCAGTATTGGGTTCAAGACAATAAACAAATATATTTAAAATAGAATACATACCATTCCGAGATAGAAAATAAATTCTACTCTTACTTGAAATAGAGCTTTAAATGTATTGCATTCCAGGATCTTGGTAGCATATCCCCTTCCATATTCTTGAGTCGATATGCTCCTTTCCCTGCTTCTGACTCGACTTCTTATGGTCCTTCCCATTTCGGAGCTAGCTTGCCATCGGCAGGATTAGTGGTATTTTGAAAAGCCTTTCTTAGCACCCAATCACCAACTCGAAATCTTCTAGTCCTTATGTTCTTGTTATATGCTCTGGATATTCTTTGTTGATATGCTGCCATCCTTAGTCTTGCTGCGTCTCTTTTTTCGTCTATAGTATCCAAATCTTGACATAAGGCTTCAGGATTCTGTTCAGGATCCTGTAGGACAGATCTTGCAGTAGGTATCGTCATTTCTGTTGGAATCACTGCTTCTGCCCCAAATACCAAGGAAAACGGGGTTTGGCCGGTTGCATTCTTTACCGTTGTCCTATCAGCCCACAAAAAAAAGGATAACTCTTCCGCCCATCTTCCTTTTTTGGCTCCAAGCCTCTTCTTTAAGTTATTGACTATTATCTTGTTTGAGGATTCAGCTTGTCCATTCGCTTGAGGATGTACGGGAGTAGATGTGATCATTTTGATTCCCCAACTCTTGCAAAAGTCAGTAGTCCTTTTGTTTATAAACTGGGACCCATTATCGCAAATGATCTCAGCTGGTACCCCAAACCTAGTCAGGATATTCCTCTTTATGAAGGATACTACTTCTTGGTCTCTAACTTGAACAAATGCTTCAGCCTCAACCCACTTAGAAAAATAATCCGTCATTGCTAACATAAAGACTTTTCCTCCCGGAGCTTTTGGTAACTTCCCTACTATATCCATCCCCCATTTCATGAATGGCCAAGGGGAAACCACAGGATATAATGGTTCAGCTGGTTGATGTAGTATGTTACTATGTCTTTGACATGCATCACATCTTCGAGCATATTCTGCAGCATCTTTCCTCATCGTTGGCCAATAATATCCTGTCCTTAATACTTTCGAGAACAATGATCTGCCCCCAGTGTGATTACCACAATCCCCTTCATGTATATCCTGACGTACTTCTTTGGCTTCAAGATCCTCCAATCACCTCAAATATGGTCCTGCAAGAGATTTCTTGTATAACACATCATTTATAATAGTAAATCGTGATACCTTCATCCTAAATGCCTTAGGATTTTCCTCCCCGGGAATGTGTCCTTCCTTGAGATATCTCATGATTGGAGCCGTCCAGGATTTGGGATACTTTTCAGGATACTCTGCATCAGGATCCTGAATACCTGCTACTTCTTTATCCTGAGGATTCGTTGCAGGATACAAGATATGTAATATCGGTATTTGGGTTCCTTCTGGTATCCTGATCGACGATCCCAGATTTGCTAGGGCATCTGCTTCAGCATTATCCTCCCTTGGTACCTGTTCAAGTGTAAAAATATCGAAATATCCTGCTAATTTTTTGAGAATATCGAGGTATTCGATTAACTTCTCACCCTTAACTGCATAGGATCCATTAAAATGGTTAGTAATTAACAAAGAGTCAATATATACTTGTAAATTTTTGATACTCATGCTCTTAGCCAACTCTAATCCTGCAATTAAAGCCTCATATTATGCTTCATTATTAGTAGCAGGAAATTCACATCTAATAGCCTGGGGTAATATGTCCCCCTGTGGTGATTTTAGTAGTATTCCCAATCCTACTCTTCTTATATTAGATGCACCATCAGTATATAATGTCCAGGATCCTGAGGATTCTCCTAACTGTTGAACTTCTAGGTCTACCTCATCCTGAATGTCACTACTAAAATCAGCCACAAAGTCAACTAAAGCCTGAGACTTTATGGCATTCCTAGGTTCATATACTAAATCATAAGCACTTAACTTTACTGACCACTTAGCCATCCTGCCTGACATCTCTGGTTTCCTAAGCACATTTTTGACAGGATAATTTGTTTTAACATGAATCCTATGTGTCGCAAAGTAATGTCTAAGTTTCGTTGATGCCATAACTAATGCTAGTATCAATTTTTCTAAATGAGAATATCTAGTTTCAGCATTTAACAAGCTTTTACTAACATAATAAACAGGATATTGCTGACCTTCATGGTCCTTTACAAGGACGGCACTTACAGCATTCCCTGATACTGCGAGGTATAGGGATAATGGTTCACCATTCTCAGGCTTCATCAGTAGAGGTGCGGTTGAAAGATATTGCTTTAAATCCTGTAGGGCCGCTTCATGCTTCTCACCCCATTCGAATTTCTTGTTCTTCTTCAGGATATCATAAAAATCTTTGCATTTCTCTGAGGATCTTGAGATAAATCTGTTTAATGCTGCCACTCGCCCTGTTAATCGTTGAACATCCTTCATATTTGAGGGCGATTTAATATCCAAGATGGCTTTAATCTGCTCCGGGCTCGCCTCTATTCCTCTTTTGGTCACCATATATCCTAGAAATTTTCCTGCCCCCACTCCAAAATGTCACTTAGCAGGATTTAGCTTCATGTTATACTGATCCAGGATATCGAATGCTCCTTTAATATCCTGGAGGTGATCCTGAGCTTTCTTTGATTTCACCAACATATCGTCAATGTACACCTCCATGGTGTCCCCCAGTTTGTCTTTGAACATCATGTTTACCAATCTTTGGTATGTTGCACCTGCATTTTTCAAACCAAAAGGCATAGCTGTATAACAATAAATACCTGTTGGTGTCATGAAGGCAGTATCCTCCTGGTCAGAAGGTTCCATTTGGATCTGCTGAAATCCTGAGGATGCGTCCATGAAGGTCAACATTTCATGCCCGGCAGTGGCATCTACCATTGCATCAATGTGGGGAAGAGGAAATGGGTCTTTAGGACAAGCCTTGTTCAAGTCTGTGTAGTCTACACAAACTCTCCATTTCCCATTTTTCTTCTGTACCACAACCACATTTGCTAGCCACCTTGGGAATTTAACCTCTCTGATCATCCTGGACTTCAATAATCTCCCAACTTCCTCTTGGATAATCGTATTCCGCTCAGGAGCAAACTTCCTTCTTTTTTGCTGAACAGGCTTGAATGATTTATCAATTCCAAGCTTGAGAGTGATAATGTCTTTGGATATGCCTGTCATATCCTCATGCTTCCATGCAAACGTCGACATCCTGCACTTCAAAAAGTTAGTTAACTGTTCTTCAATATCCTGAGGGATATTGGTTCCTACGAGCACCGAGATATCAGGATTATCCTGATCCAGGATAATTTTCTTCACATCCTGCTCCGAATCCTCCACGATATCCTGGGCCCGCATCTTTAATTGCTATGTTGTACTAGGCTTGGTTGAGGATTTCATCGAGAATGAGTAGCATTCTTTCGCCTCCTGCTGATCACTATCAACTTTGACAACTCCCCAAGGGGTAGGGATCTTGATGCATTGGTGATACGTTGATGGCACAGCCTTCATATCGTGAATCCATGGTCTTCCCAGTATGATGTTATAGCAGGATAGAGAATCCATCACACAGAAACGTTGTATCGAGTTGACTCCTTCAACGTATACTGGTAACTTTATTTCTCCCACTGTGTTTCTAGCCTCTCCACTGAATCCAACAAGCACTGTAGATTTCGAAGTGATATCCATTGGAGACACATTCATCCTTTTCAGAGTCTCTAGTTGGATTATGTTGACGGAGCTGCCATTATCAACCAATATCCTGCGTACAAAATGGTTAGCCACATATAATGTTATTACCAGAGCATCATGGTGAGGATCCTGGACAGTATCCCTGTCATCAGCATCAAATGTGATCACTTTGTCAGTTGTGAGGGTAGCCATCCTGACAGGTTTGTCTCCCCTTTCGGCCTTAGCTTCTTTTGCGTGTCTCTTCGCCACCGAATACGAAGTCCCACAAATGTCGGATCCTCCCGAAATAAAGTTGATTATCTTGGCATCTGCAGGAGGTGAAGCTGCTCGCTCAGGATCCTTCTCAATATCCTGACCCTTATTTTTCTTCCTTCCTAAGAGATCTTTCAGATATCCCTTGCTTAGAAGATATCTTATCTCTTTCCTTAGAGCGATGCAATCCTCAGTCACATGTCTGAAATCTTCGTGGAAAGCACACCATTTTGACTTATCTTTCCAATCAGCTTTTTGTTGACTCTTTCGATGCCACCTAGCCTTGTCTCCTAGACCCTGCATGGCATACATCAATTCAGGAATGTTAACAGAAAAGCAATATTCAGACAACTCAGGATACTCTTCAGGATCCTCATCTTCGACAGCATTCA
Source organism: Helianthus tuberosus (assembly GCA_030545235.1). Classification (NCBI taxonomy): domain Eukaryota; kingdom Viridiplantae; phylum Streptophyta; class Magnoliopsida; order Asterales; family Asteraceae; genus Helianthus; species Helianthus tuberosus. Next base: position 21,841,899 of record CM060403.1, read on the forward strand.
CTTTCTTATTTTCATTTCTACCATATGGCTTAGGCCGATATGGCTTGAATGAGGATTCAGACTTCCTTTTTAGTTGACTCATAGGTGTTGGATGAGTTCATTCTCTCTTGCATCTTCCTGTCATCCCTAATCGAATATATCTTAGGGCCCTGTTTCGAGCTTCATCCAAGTTCCTGCATGGGTTCATTACAAGATCTTGATAAAATTGAGAATCTTTTTGCAGCCCCATCTTGAAAGCTTGCACAGCTGTTGCAACATCAAGATGTGGAATGTCTAGGGATTCCCGGCTGAACTTGTTCACATAATCCCTAAGGGATTCCTGAGGCCCCTGTGTTATCCTGTAGAGGTCACTTGTTAGTTTCTCAAAGCTTCTACTACAAGAAAACTGACTATTAAATAAATTTACTAAGTGAGCAAAAGATGTAATCGAATGCGGAGGGACATTCAAGAGCCATTTCAAGGCTGATCCTGTTAAGGTAGAACCAAAACCCTTGCACAAGCATGCTTCCTTGAGATCCAGAGGGATAGGGTTAATCTCCATTCTTTCCCTATACTGAGCAATATGCTCCTCAGGATCCGTAGTTCCGTCGTAAAGCTTCATGTTGGGGGTTTGAAATCTCTTTGGGATCTCAGCATCACATATAGGATATGCAAAACGAGATATCTTGTGGCTGTCTTGGGACACTTCCGGGATCGGCTGGACCACTCCATGTACACTAGATATCATGTCCTTCAACTTCTGAAGTTCCCTAGTAAGTGCTGATGTTACACCTGTATCCTGCAAAGATCCACTATTGTTAGTAGCATGGGTATTATTATTATTTGACACGTTACCCGTTGGAGGATTTTGCCCATATCCTGAAGCATATCCTGAGCTCCTCATGGTTGACATCCTGACCGAGGAGGGTATTTCAGGAGTGTGATTCTAAGGAAGGCTGGGGACAATATTCCCCCTGTTATCCTCAGTATACACAGCTGAACTGAAGTTCAAAGTTCTGGGTTGTAATGGAGTGACAATATCCTCAGCAGATCTGCTCGAGCCAGACTTCAGGAGTTGTATTTCCCTCAATAGCATTTGGTTTGTTTCCTGTTGCTGCCTCATTTGTTCCTGCACACTTCCAAATAAGGTTAGAATTTCATCATTAGAAGCTAAAACGGGAGCAGACTCCTGAACACTGCGAGTAGGGATAATATCCTGAGGTCGTGAAGAGGCTGGCATCCTTGGAGGAGGTGGTGGAAGCACCGAACCGGTAGTAGCAGAAGTCATAGCAGACATAGTGGAGGAACTCATGTTTGATCTTGAGGCCATTGTAAATAATGCGGCAAAAAGTTTTGAAAATAGAAAACCGATTAACGATTTCACAAAGATTTTTAGCAAAGAGAGCACCACTTGCCCCACCGTGGGCGCCAAATTGTTTTGGCCAAAAATTACCGAGGCAATTAAGTGATCAAATTAGTAAAGTGAGGTAGTGTGCTAGAAAGTGTGTTGAAAATATGTCGGTTAAGTTATTTGTAAAATCAGTATTCAGGATACGGCTCAGGATATTGAGCTGTATCTATGATCAAACAATGAGTAAAAAGTAAAGGAAATGACACGAGATGTACGAGGAAAGCCCTTGATCAATCTAGATCGCCGGCATAAAACCTCGGGAGCTGACAATCGCAGCTGCCTTGTTCTTCTTATTGCTTCAAACGTCAAGATACAGTGCAGGATATAGACCAGATCGCTAAGTGTTACAATGCTTTTGTATGAAAGTGAAAATTGCTAGAGAGCGAGTGTTAGAGTGTAGCGAGTGTCAATGTGATGTCCTATTCGATCTGGTATACCCACCTATTTATAGTTACAAAGTAGAAACTAAAATTCCTATAAATATGGGATGCTCCCGAATATTCCATAAATAGCCGTTTGGAACCAAATAAAGCGGGCTTAACGTCTTTCCTTGAACAACTTGGACCGAGTCTTCCGCGGAATGAGTCCTTGTGAACGTTGCTAGCTTCTAACCCACGTACCTGCACATAATCCGTTAGTAATCCTGAGGATACCATTCAGGATGTTACCAATATCCTGAACCAGCATCCTGGACGTAAACAGATACTATATAACCAAGATATAAATCAAGATATTTTACAGGATATGGGCTCAGAATTTCACCCATAACAAAAAGATCTAGGGATATTAAAGTATTTTCTGGGTATAGAAGTCTTGTATTCAAATGATTCTATATGTTTGTCTCAAAGAAAATACTGCCTAGATCTTCTTAATGAGTTTGGATATTTGGGGTGTAAACCTGTTGGTACACCTATTGAACAGTCTCATCTTGTTACTAGTAAAACTAGTAAGGATACTAAGTTTTTGGACAATGTTAGTGGTTTTCAAAAGCTTATTGGCAAATTGATATATTTGTCATTAACTCGACCAGATATAAGTTATTCTGTTCAGTTTTTAAGCCAATTTATGCATAAACCATGTCAAGTTCATTTGGACATTGCTTTGAGGTTATTGAGATATCTAAAGCAGTGTCCTGGAAAAGGTGTTATGTTTAGGAAAACTGGTAGCCTTGATATTTCAGGGTATGTTGATTCTGACTGGGGTAAATGTACTTTGACCAGAAAGTCAGTTACTGGCTTTGCAATTTACCTAGGTGATACTCTTATATCTTGGAAAAGTAAGAAGCAGAATGTTGTTTCTAGATCCACAGCTGAGGCTGAGTATAGAGCAATGTGCTCAGCAACATGTGAAATTATGTGGATTAAAAATGTTTTGGAAGAGTTGAAAACTAGATGTGTTTTGCCTGTTAATCTCTTTTGTGATAATAAGTCTGCTATTTCTATATCATACAATCCAGTTTTCCATGAAAGAACAAAACATTTTGAACTAGATTTGCATTTTTTAAGGGAAAAAATTGCAAATGGCTTAATTGAACCACAAAAAAATTGCTACTGAGTTTCAGATAGCAGACATTTTTACTAAGGGTCTTAGTGTTGGACAACACAATGAGATGTGTGAAAAATTAGGATTGTTTGATATGTTTACAGTATGAATTATGGGGGGATGTTAAAAATGTTAAATGTTACATATATTAATTCATACTATAAACATAATATTATGTTGGGCTTGTATATTGGGCTGTTTGCAGGTTGTTACATCTTGTTGGGCCAACTAACTGGTTGTTACAAGTATATTGGGCTCGAGGGTTTAAGTGTAACATCAGGGACTTCATGTGTGATGGTTGTAAAAGCTCGAGGGTCTTGATGTATCATTTTATTGATCCAGCTATATAACAGATGAGAGAGTGAAGACTGTACACGCTTCTAGATATTTGTTAGGGTTTCATTCACTTTCTCTGTATTCGTTCTTGTTCATCTGGTGTTCATCTGGAGTTGAAGAGTTTCATCATCCAGTGTTGTAGATCTCTGTGTAGAGATCGTGGTTGTATCAGAGATCTTGTTGATCTCAGTTTCTGTCTTTTACTTTGTTTGTATTTTCAGTTGTATTCAAAAGATTTTACTAATCTGTTGAATCTGTACTTTGTTTCATATAGATCTCATATATTTGAGATCTAGGGTTTTGGTTGGGATTTTTTGGTTTGGGAAAATAATAAGATTTTGGTCACAGTTTTGTCACTATATCTGGTGTATTTGTTTGTTCTTGATTAGATCTATACCATTTTACAATCACCAAAAGAGAATCAAAGAAAAAAACCATCGATAGCCTTCAAAAACTTCGAATCTCCTCCACCTATTCCATGTTATCGAGAAGTCCTTTGACCTGTTACGAACCCACATAAAGCTCAAGGCTTTGATCTCCTCAATGACCTTCCCCCCCCCCCCCCCCAACGGTTTGTTTCTAATTAGAAATGACTTTGTTTCTCATCGCCCAAATACACCACAAGTCGGCAAGAATAATCGCATGAGAAGCTGTGCGCTTCTTCTTAGTACCCTTCACAAATCTATCCATCCCTAGAAATTCCTCTAAACTAAATGCAAAATATGGACTGAAGTTACACCATTGGGCTATCACCGTCCACCTCGAATCAGCAAATGGGCAAGCGACAAATAAGTGATCTGTCGTTTCTGGGGCATCACCACACAAGGCGCATAATGAAGAAGGAACCTGGATGTTTCTCTGAAGCAAACCCACTCTAGTTGGTAACCAATCTAGCTGAGCCCTCCACGCTAAAATGGCCACCTTTTTCAGAATCCAGTTGTTCCAGTTAAACTGAGAAGTCGACTGAGACATTGGGTGTGTGTGGGAGAGGGGGGGGGGTTGTTCTAAGGTAGGCCTTAAAGCAGACTTAACGCTCCTAACAGAGAAGAGCCCAACATCATCAAACGACCAAACCCACCTATTACGTTTATTAAGTATTAGCGAACTAAATATTAAATCAAATCATATAGCATTACTTAGGTACATTTAGGGGTGCCTATTGTGATCAGTATCACAATTTCGATAACCTTCTTGGAAAAGTGAGTGCATTTTATGATCTTAACTTAGTTTCCTAGACTCAAAAGTTCAAAACTCTTTTTCAAGATGAAAGGATCAATGGGTGTATATAGATAGTGAGGAGAAGATATACCCACCTTCAATCAAACGTCCACTTAGAAGACCATGAAAGAATAGAATTAGAGTAGGTGACGAGCCTAAAAAACGATAAAATGTCCACGATGTGGTGAGTATGGACACCATGAAAAGACATGCAAAAACTCAGCACCGGAAGATCCTACTCGACATCAAGCCACAACAAGTAAAAGGGGACGTGGAAAGAGTACAAAAAAATGAAAGTAATTAGTCAAAGTTGAGCGGTTGATTTTGAATTTTTGGTATCGTATTTGTACTTCTTAAATTCTACGAAACTTTATTTTTTTAACAGAATTGATTATGAACAAGTAAGTATTGCATTTAATGAAATTTTGTGTTTTTTATTATGAGTATTATGATTTGTTTGTATTGTTTGACAAGAGTAACAAGTAGAAGAGTTTGGGTGATACTACATGAATTGGGTAAATATGTAATTGATTGATGATATTAGAATGATGAAATAGTAAATATTCATTTAATAGTTCATTAAGAGTAAAATAGTCATAAATAAGAGTCATTTTAATGAAAAGGGAAAATATGTAATATATATGAGTTAGTGAGGGGAAATATGGAGGTTTTTTTTTCAAAGTAGTGTTAGTAGAAAAAATATTTATCAAAATGGTGTTACTAGAAAATCTATCTACTATAATAAAAGAAACCATTTTTGGGACACTTGTCATCGTATTAGATCATATCTTTTAATTTTTCTGCCAAACTCTTATGGATAGTTATTATTTAGTTTAATATTTTTAATTAATTATAGATAACTCTCGTACGAAATATTATTTAGTTTAATCTCTTATGGATAATTATTATTTAGTTTAATCTCTTCTAACTAGGTTAGAACCCCGTGTATTACACGGGTTAATTAAATATATTTTTGTATAATAAAAAAAGTTACATCTTTAATTACCCATGTATAACATTAGTTGAATAAGCACGTGTACTACACAGCTTGAATAAATATAATGTAATCAGTTAACACACACAGTCGTCAAAATACGTTTTTGGTAAAAAGAACTTTGATATACTATTTATATATTAGAACATTTTACTCTGTTTTTTTTATTTCTCTATTATTATGTTATAAACTTGTGTATTACAAATATTATAACATTTTACTTTGTTGTTTTTTAATTTATTAACAGGTTAAAAAGTCTGTGTTACATGTGGTCGGATCAATAAAATATTAAATAGTTATTATTATTAAGTGTAAAAAATAAAAAACCTCAGGCCCTCAGCCACTGCCATTAGAGACTTTTGAGTATGAAATTAATCTATTCACAATTCAAAGAAACGCAAATTTTGCACCTAAATATACATTCAGTCCATTAAATACACTTATTTCTTCTTTCCCCATTCATGACCCATTGCTTTTTACCTAAATATTAGTTTTTATTCTTCCCTACTTAATACATGTAATCTCAATCAAGTAATCAAAATTAAAGAGGAAAACAATTACAAAAAATAATATGCACTTTTCAATTTGAAATCACATACAAAACTAACGTGAGGCTATCAATATGCAAATATGCCTTGTTTGGCATTTAGTCAGCGAAACACGGGCTGGATCTCTCCTCCGAGTGGATGTTGATAGTTCGGAATGAAAAGGGGCTTGCTCCATGTGAATGCCCCATAAATTTAAGAGATCCAATTGTGTTTGGACTACATCTCCGGTGAAAACAGAGGCAATTTTGCTTGGGTTTCAGGCAGTTTTGCGTTTTGTAACACTCGTCTTATAGTTTCGTTTTAAAACCATAAAATACGGACTATTTAAATTCGAAATAGATGACCAACAAAACTTAGTTAATAACTAAGATGTACGTCATTATAGTATTTAAACATAGTCGACTAACTAGATTAAAATGTTCAATATTCAAAAGAGTTTACAAAACCACATGTTTTAAACTAGATTAGATTAGCGTGGAAGCATTCAAACCTTGTGTTCGGTTCTTGATTCCCTTGCTTGATCAACATCCACAACAAACGAGCATCACCTATGGTCAAAACCACATTAATCGCTAGTTTTGACATCTTAATATTAAGTAAAAACGAGTTCTATTGCTTAAATAATGAAAAACAAACAAATTACTGCCAAACTGTGAGTCACGGTTTAGGTTCGTGGCCTACGGTTCGCCCAGCTCAAAGCAGAACTGCTAGACTATGAGTCACGGTTCAGGACCGTGACCCACGGTTCGCCCAGCTCAGCCTTCTTATATTTTTTTTTCCGCTTAATTCCTCATAACTTTTTATTTACATATCCGTTTTAGCCGATTCTTTTTCCTATATGTCCGTATTAAAATTACGGATCTAACCATATAAATTTCACTTATCGAAACCCGGATTATGAATGAATGGCCCACAAAATCCTTGTTTCGATTATTCGACCCATTAACTATGTGTGCAAATTGTTCGCCAACTTATTCTTTGGCATTCTAATCTTATTTACCCATCATCCGGGGCTTACGATCACTAGCGTATCAATACTAAGTCTATGGTTTTACGCTCTTGTGATCCACCATCGCCATAAGCTATTCAAAACACATTCTTACTATCTACTATACAATTAATCGACCCGTTTGGCTCATTTATGGAATCCTCCATTTCTAATGACTACCAAACATTTTCTAATCAAGTTTTGACTCGTTTATATAATAGTGATCTCGTCACTTTTATTAACAAATATATTGTCTTAAAAGCACACTTTCAAACGACCGTAATTCTAATTAACATAATGTAACGGAACAAGGTTACATACCTGCATAATTCTACGTCATTGATTTTCCAACCATAATTACCCATTTCCGGGCTTGTCCATCTTAGTGTATCATCTCCATTCCATGGTTTACGTTCTTATAACTCAAATTTAACGAGTGGCATTCAAGGCACTTCAATCACTACCATTTCGACCATTATTTTAACTCGTTCTTTATCTAGTGAAATTTCATCACTTCAATGTGATACTAAACACGACTATTTTCATTATATCAACGTTACACATATCTAGCTATCTATTTTGACTCGTTTGGTTGTCGAGTGAGTCATATCACTTCATTGACATTCCAAACATACTTTAACCATTCGTTTTGACCCGTTTGGTTATCGAGTGAATTCCATCACTTCATTGACTTACCAAACGCAACCATTTTCGCTATATCAACATTAAACATATTTACGACTACGCTTGTCTACATAAATGCAAAGAGACGACAAGTCGCGTACCTTTAGAGCACACCCTTCAAGCGCGTATCTCCACCGGCTTGTCCCCTCGACGATCAGGATTCTTTGCCTAAAGAGTTCAATTCACAACCAATTTAGAACCCCCTTCATAACCTTTAACGCATAATTCGCTATAAAATTCAAGCATGCGTTTTTATCCAATTTTAAACATTTTAATCCTCACTTAGGCATTTCAACGAACACCTAGCGGGTATAATTTCTACATAGCTAGAATCAAGTTCATGATTTGTTATTTTTACCAATTTCAATCACATTTTTCGATTCCTCCATATCAAGCATGCATGTAATCACCAAGATTATCATAGAGAAATCAAGTAACACCATTTTTGACAATCATAATGCTTGTGTTCGTCTACTTAGTAAAACTCATTTCACTTATAAGTGGGTTATCACAAATTTCATAGTTCAAGCAAGGTTGTTGCAAATTATCAACTAGGATTTAGCCTTATACTTGTTTTCATTACAAGTTTCATCTATACATCTTATAATCAAGCTCAATTTCGATTTTTCATAATTTGTCTAGAACTTGAAATGAATCAAAAACACTAAAATTTAGATACCTTATGATCCCTTCAACGAGGTGATCACTAATCTATATTCAGATTTTGATTTGAACTTGATTTGAGGCTCCAGTAAATTTCCTGACTGACCCCTTAGAGGGGAGGTCCACTTTACGCCCGGCGGACATCCTTGTGTTTAGATGGGAAGGGGGAAACACGCTTGTGTAGATCTAACCGGAGTCTCCCCCCTTGTCGGGCTCAAGGACAAGGGCTTTGTCGTAGGGCAAGCGGTGCTTAAGGCAGAGGCGAGCAAAGTGGAAAAACATGAGAAAGCCTGCCTGGAGAATCAACATGTGTTTGTCCCGTTTGCGTTTGATACCTTTGGTGGTCTCGCTCCTGACGCTATGCGACTTTTGAATCGGGTTCAAAAAGTCGTTAATAGTAATTCTTCGGCGCTAAAGGTTTCAAACTTTGTATTTAGTAGAATTGGTTTTTCTATTCAAAAGGGGGTGGCGGCGCAACTTGTTGCCCGACTACCTACCATTGCTTTGTAATTGCCCTTTTTCGTGTGGAATGAAAAATTCATTAAAAAAAATTCATGAGTTTTGTGAGAGTTAGGGCTTGGAGGGGAACCCTTGTGTCGCCCCTGTGTTGAGATCGACCAGACACACATTTTTTTTGTGTGTTTGGTGTGATAACTTTTGTTTTAAGATTCCAAGTTTCAAGTTTAACCATTCTAGTCCCTCAATTATTGTTTTATTCATAATTTAGGAGTTCCCAACCATTCATTCGGTATCACAAGACCCGTATCAAACTGGGTCATCTAATCCTAGTTAGTCTGTTCTCGTTTGATTAATACTTTATAAATCTGATTAAAGTTTTATAAATTTCGGGGTGTTACATGTTTGCACCAGATCTTCGTTCCATTTTGCGAGTCAGTTGATGTCGATCATTAAACGATAGTGGGACCCAAACATGTTAGGCATATGAGGGAAATAAACTGAGATAATTAACTTGGTTAGTCATAAAGGATTAAACCAGCAACAAAAATAAACTTAAAGGGTGTTTTTAGCAAGTTTTAAACATTAAGGTTGGAACCTGCAAGTTTGAGGAAATATAAAGGACGTTTTGTGCAATTTACTCGCAAAATAATAAAATAAAGATATATTAGAAGATAAATATAAATATAGAGATATAGTTATAGATAAACGTCGACTTAAAATATGGGATAACTTGATAAGTTATTTTAAAACTTGTAATTTTTAAGATAAAAATAAATATAGATATATGGCGGGAAAACTAAAAAATAGATGTCTCTCATATCGACATGTGTCCATCAATTGGTTTCTTTTATTATATGTATAGATTAATTATAGATAACTCTCATACTAAATATTATTTTGTTTAATGTCTTCTACTTAATTATAGATAATTATTATTTAGTTTAAATTTAATGTATACTTCTCATTTATAATATTATTTATTTGATTTTCTATGTCATATTATAGATATAATTTTTATTTTTATTATTGAATATATAAAATTACATTTATTCAACCCGGTTTTCATAGATATATTGTTTTATTATTTAGTATATATAAAATTCATTTATTCAACCCGTGTAATACACGGGGTTATAACCTAGTTATTTACTATAGTGATGTTTTCTTAAGGCTGATTCTAAACACACCCCCCTCCCTCCTGTTTATACCCCCCTGTGAGAGGAAAACTGCCGGTCCCACGCAGGCCCCACCTGTAAGTATGTGAGAGGAGGGGGTGTAAAAAGTAATTAGGGGGTGTAGAAAGTAGCACCATTTCTTAAATATTTATTTATTTCTCACTCCTTATCTCATTGGATGACTCCCAATTAATTAAACAACTTTAATTAACCAATTTTTTTTATTAATCTTAAAAAATGTTGGGTTAAAAGTAAAAAAAAACAAATAGTTTTGGGTTAAAAGTAATTTATGAAATACTTGTGGGTGAATAGTAAAAAAATTCATTTTTTTTTTAAACCCCAAAAGCCAACGTTACAACAACCATATGCATAACCATTGTTTCTTTGAAAACCCCTCAAAGCACACATCGCGTTGCAGTGGGGCGTAAAACGGTGTCAAATAGTACTAATGTCACACAACCGTCATCGACCACCAACACTGACTCGACCTAGGATATGCGTGTTGCGACGAACCTGTAAAACATGGAAAAATAGAGGCAAAAACCGTTGAACTACACATACACGTTGCGTTGTATTAACTCGAAAAATTTAGAACTATACGTAAAACGAAAATTTGCAGAAGATGAAAAGTATATAAGTGACAAAAGTTGTGAAGTTAAATTGCAAATAATGAAAAGTTTTGGGTTAAAGTTAAAAAAACAAATTATTTAGGGTTAAAATTTCAAAAGGTAAAAACCTTTGGGTTAAAAGTAAAAAATCAAGTTTTTTTTTTAAATGTCTAAAGCACATGTACAACTTGTTATGCACAAAAAAACTTACTAATTTATAATTATAATATATAATTCATTCATTCATCCTTGCTTCATTGTTACACATAAAAAAAGAACAAAGATATAAGATAATAGAGTATTTAAATTACATAACATAAATATTGGTCTATAGATCATGCCTCCTAAGTATGAAATTAGGTAAATTGCATTTTACGTCTTTTAAGTTTCAGCAAAGTTTCAGGCAATGGCAACTAACGAAATTACAGCGGATGTCCTCTATGTTTTAATTTCTTTACATGTGGTATTCTTTCTCCCTATAAAGATTACAAAAATAAAGGGCATCATCTGTAAAGAAATTAAAATATAAAGGACATCTTCTATAAAAAAAAATACAACATAAAGGACATCCCTTATAATTTCGTTAGTTAAAGAACTGAAATTTTGCTAAAACTTAAAGGGCGTAAAATACAATTTACCCTATAAAATTATAAGTAAACAATTTTACGAGGAATTCTGAAAATTTATGCTTGAAATACATTTATTGTCGATAAATTATCTTTATTATTATCACTTCACCTAAATAACATTTGACAAGTTTTCAAATAACTTGAACTAATAACGTATAACAACCCTCCTAAATAATTTTCGACACCCCTAATATATTTAAAATATCCCTACATGTCCTAAAACACACCCCATATGCAAAAACCGAGCCCAGAATACCATATATAATTAAAAATAAAATAAAAAAAAGATTTCAACCTCGCTCGCGGGCCGCGAACGAGTAGGCAGTGACCTACGCGGGCCGCGACAGCTCGGAGTCAGGGCGAGCCCTTGAGCCGCCACGTGTCACCATTCGTGTCGAGCCTAGTGGCGAGTCAGCCAAGCTAGGGCCTGCCCTAGCTGGCCTCGCGGGCCGTGAAGGCCCTAGAGGAGGTTTACGCGGGGTGCGACAGAAGTCGAAGAGGCACTATAAATAGAGGCTTTCAGCCTCAGTCTCAACTCGCTCATTTTCTCGATCTCTCTCTCAATATTATGCATAGCTATTATAATCTCGGGCATAATACTCCCCTAAATAACGAAGTTCTACCTCGTTGTAAGTATCATAACCCCGGTTACGTATTAGATACGCTGCCCGATTGATCCAAGGTTCCGTAACGGCTCTCGTGGTTCTGCCCGACGTAGTCGTTGGAATGCCGTCTCGGGGAAGGTATTACTAATGTAAATATTGGGTTATTATACTAACGCGTGTGCATTTGTGTAAATTATAGATAATCACTAGGAAATCCTTAAGGAAAACCCTAAGACAGCAATGTGAGTAATCTCCTTTTTGTAAACTGTTTTTACAAAACCTTAAATAATTTACAATGTGATAAGCAGTGATTGAGTCTTTGTAGCTTTTCAATTACTGCCGGTATGTTGGGGTTTTGTATACAAAATGTGGAACACGTTACCATTGGACAAAGAGTTAGCCAATGTGTAATATGACCCACGAGTCAGGATTGACAGTACTGAATGAGTAATTGTGTAGAAATAAACATTGTAATCGCTCTCAATATTGTTAAAGGATAAAACTCTTCTTGATTAAACTGGGATTCACTCACCAGTATTTCCCACTGACAAAATGTTTTTAAACGCGTTTCAGGTAACAAAATATGAAAGCCAACTAGAAGCCAGTTGGACAGCACTGAAGGCTTGGAAAACTGGCTATAAAAGTTACCTAAATAAAGAGATGTTTTTATTAAATAAAATAGGGCCTATCCCTATGAAAATGTGTGTACTTGAAACTTGGGAGTTTCCCATGTGTTTAATATTATAAAAGTGTGGTAGTTTACTCTGATAAAATATTTCCTAACTACGGTTCTGATGAAATTTCCGCTGCCAAAATGATAAACACCGATACCACCAAAACTGGTCTCGCGGCCGCCCGTTCTCGGGACAGATAGGGGACGGGGGTTGCGACATAACGCATTCTCTACTTGGGAGAGGATCAAATAGAAAGTCTATTTTGGCTAGGAATGATAGGAAGTAGGGGTGCAAAAAAGCCGAGCGGCTCGCGAGCTACTCGAGATCGACTCGAGAAAAAGCTCAAAACGAGCCGAGCCTTATCGAGCCCGAGCCGAGCTTGAGCCTAAAATAAAGCTCGTTTGTTTATCGAGCCCGAGCTCGAGCCTCGCATGTGAAGCTCGTTAGGCTCGTCGAGCCTTAGTGTAAACGAGCCGAGTCGAGCCGAGCTTATTCAAACTTGTTTACAATCCGACCTCAAACCTAAAAATATGCTTATTTAGTAAACGAGCCCGAGCCCGAGCTTCACTTATCAAGTTCGCGAGCCTAAAAAGTCTATTATTTATATTTTTTATTTAATATATTAATTAATAGTTAATAAACGAGCCGAGCCTGAGCTGAGCTTAAAACAACCCTCCTAAAATAATTTTGACACCCCCAAAATATCTAGAGTGCCCCTATTGTAGGAACGGGTTTGGGGACCGAAAACCGTGATTCTTGTGATTATGTTCAAAGACGGAAGAGATTAGCAATGATAAACAAACAACTTTGTATTAATCCGGTAGTAAAACGTTACAAATCGGCCCGATTACATGATAACCGAACTAATACCAAAGGAGTATACATTCCGGGAGAGATCAAGTGGTGATCTCTCCCCGGGTGAGGTCTCAAACCTCCTCTCACTCTCTTAGTCTTGCAAATGACAAAGTGTTGGTATTTATACCCAACACAGGTTGTATGGTCGAAGGATCTAACTGATTGATCGATAGATCATCTGTCGATCATCCAGCTATCGAAAGATACACATATACCTCGAAGGATGACATATCCTTCGAGGTCCATCTTCATCTATCGATGGATATCTTTCGAGCTCATCGAAGGATATACACAATCCTTCGATGCCTTATCCTTCGACACCAAACATTATACAACCATAATCTAACTGTTTGTCTAGCAAAACCCACACGGTCAACCGAATAACCCTCTCGTTTGACCACTTCAAACGAGCGGGTCTATACACGTTCGATAGACCGTTTCACTAACTATTACAAATTCAGCGTAAAATAAAACTAATCTATTCGACAAGCATCGGACACAAAATCTGCATCAACACCTATATGTCATAAAATACACCCCGTATACGAGAAACGGCTCAAAATACCTTTATTTTTATTAAAATTAATTAAAAATCAAATTTTTGGGTCTCTGGAGGGCCGCGAAGACCTAGCCTTGGTCTTACGCAGGCCGTGAGCGCCTAGCTACAAGGCCTCACCCGGTGCCGCCACGTGTCTAAAGCGTGTCGAGTCTATACGTATTACCGGACATAGCTACGCCATAGACCCCTTCTGTCACAATCCCCGATCCCTTATTTCTGGGAACGGGCGGACGTGAGCTCAGTTATGGTGGTATCATTTTGTTTAGTCTCGCAGCGGAATTTACATCAGGACCGTAGTTAGGAAATATTTATCAGAGTAAAACCACCTCATTTAATATTAATAATCACATGGGTAAAACCCAAGTTTCTTATTACAATACATTTATAGGGACAAACCCTATTTTATTGAATTTAAAACATCGTTTATTAGGTAACTTTTATAGCCACATTTTCCCAAGCCTTCAGTGCTCTCCAGCTGGCTTTTCACTAATTGGTTGTTCACATTGTATTACCTGTAACGTGTTTTAAAAACATTTGTCAGTCGGAAATACTGGTGAGTGAATCCCAATTTAATCAAGAAACATTTTATCAATTAAAACAGTATTGAGAGCGATCACATTGTTTATTTCTACACAATTACTCATTCAGTATTTGCCACTCGACAGGATCTATGGCTATGGTCAAATTACCCATTGGCTAACTCGTCGTCCAATGGTAATGTACTGTCATTCAGACTTACTACTACTCGTAGTAAATTTTGTATACAAAACCCCATAATACCGGCAGTAATTGAAGAACTACAAAGACTCAATCACCGCTTAATTTCATAGTAAAACATTTAAGGTTTGGTAAAACATTACCAAAAACATTAACAAAAAGAGGATAAACTCACTTTGCTATCTTAGGCTTCTTGTAAGGGTTTCCTGGGTATAATCTATAATTTATACAAATGTACATTGGTTAGTATCATAACCCTTTGAAAATATTAATAATACCCTCCCCGAGACGGCATTCCAACAACTACGTCGGGCAAAACCACGACAGTTGTTACGGAACCCTAAATCAATCGGGCAGCGTAACTATTACGAAACTGGGGTTATAATACTTACAACAGAGCAGAACCTCGCTAATTAGGGGTATAATACCCGTGTATTATAACTTCTCTACAGAATTTAGATTGAGAATTGAGATTATGAGCGACGAAAAACGTAGACTGATGGCTTTCTTATATAGTTGCTGATCTTGGTCTCCACGCGGCCCGCGTAAAGCACAGGCCAGGGTTACGCGGCCCGCGTCAACCCTGGTCAACAGAGTAGCTTAGCTGAGTCGTTGAGTAGGTCCGCCACGATGTCGACACGTGTCGGCATCTGGTGTATCCGCGTTTCATGAGTTATCGCGGCCCGCGTCAACTACACATATACTCTTACGCGGCCCGCTTGAACTAAAGAAGTCAGCGGAGTCAAAGTCTGGGCTTGATAAGGCCCGCGTAAGATGTTGGGGTGGGTCTACGCGGCCCGCCTCAGCTCCCTTTTTCTTATTTTTAATTTATTATATATATTATAACCTATTTCAGGCTCGGTTTTCACATACAGGGTGTAATATCAGATATATGGGGACATTTTACAATATAATGGAGTGTCGAAATATTATGAGGGTGTTGGTTTTACCGAGGGTTGTTACATTCTCCTCGCCTTGTTTAGAACTCGGCCTCGAGATCTGTTGGAATAAATGCGGGTATTTCTTTTGCATTTCTGACTCGAGCTCCCATGTGTACTCAGGTCCTCTTTTGGAATCCCACTTTACTTTGACTAAAACTAGTCTCTTGTGTTTGAGATTCTTGACTTTCCTATCTTCAATCTGTAGAGGTCTTTCTACAAATTTGAGTTGTTCATTTAACTCTATATCCTTAAGAGGAACTATCAGTGATTCATCAGCTAAACACTTCTTGAGATTAGATACATGAAACACATCATGTATTCCTGCCATTTCCTCTGGCAGTTGCAGTTGATAGGCTACAGGTCCAATTCTTCTAATAATTTTGAAGGGTCCAACATATCTGGGACTTAACTTCCCTCGTTTGATGAATCTTACCACTCCTTTCCAAGGAGAGACTTTCAACAATACTTTATCTCCTACTTGAAACTCCAATGGCTTGCATCGGTTAGTGGCATAACTCTTTTTTCGATCACGTGCTGCTTTCAGTCGTTCCTTGACTTGAATAATTTTTTCGGTTGTTTCCTGCACTATTTTAGGTCCAGATAGTTGTTTTTCCTCAATTTCTGCCCAACAGACTGGGGTTCGGCACTTTCGCCCATAAAGTGCTTCAAATGGTGCAGCCTTGATACTTGTGTGATAACTATTATTATAAGAAAATTCTATTAAAGGTAAGTGATCGTCCCAATTACCTCCAAAATCGATTATACAAGCTCTAAGCATATCTTCCATTGTCTGGATTGTTCTTTTGCTTTGTCCGTCTGTTTGTGGGTGATAAGTTGTGCTTAGTTTTAACTTGGTTCCCATTGCTTTTTGGAAACTTGACCAAAAATGAGAAGTAAAGCGGCTATCCCTATCAGAAACAATTGATAATGGAATACCATGTAAAGAAACAATTTCATTTACATATAATTTAGATAATTGTTACATACTAATTGTTTCCTTCATTGGTAGAAAATGAGCTGATTTGGTTAGGCTGTCTACAATCACCCAGATTGTATCATTTCCTTTCTTGGTTTTGGGTAATTTAGTAACAAAATCCATTGTTATCAATTCCCATTTCCACACTGGCATCTCTAATTGTTGTAACAAACCTGAGGGTTTCTGATGTTCAGCTTTAACTTGTGAGCAAGTTAAACATTTAGAAACATAGGTTGCTATGTCCTTTTTCATTCCTATCCACCAGAAATTTTTCCTTAAATCCTGGTACATTTTATCACTTCCTGGATGCATTGTATATTTAGACTTATGGGCTTCTTCTAATATACGATGACGTAAATTTCCTAATTTAGGTATCCACATTCTCTTTTCATGGAATCTCCAAATTCCATCTGTTCCTTGTTTTAATTCTTTTAACATACCTTTTAACTTTTCAGTATCTTCCTTGATTACTGACTCTTGTGCTTCTCTTATTTGATCATTTAAATCTACTTGCAGATTTAATTTAACGTACCCTTTTTGGCTTTTCATGATACTTTCGACTTAAAGCATCTGCCACTACATTTGCTTTTCCTTCATGATACTGGATATCACAGTCATAATCACTAAGAAATTCCATCCAACATCTTTGTCTCATATTTAACTCTTTCTGCCCGAAAACATACCTTAAACTTTTGTGATCAGTAAATATGGAAAACTTACTACCATAAAGGTAATGTCTCCAAATCTTAAGAGCAAAAATTATAGCTCCAAATTCTAAATCATGGGTTGAATAATTCTCTTCATGATTCTTAAGTTGTCTAGATGCATAAGCTATAACTTTCTGACGTTGCATCAATACACATCCATAACCTAATTTAGAAGCATCACAATAGATTACAAAGTCTTCAGTTCCTTCTGGTAATGCTAGTATAGGTGATGGGTTAATCTTTGTTTAAGAATTCTAAATGCTTCTTCTTGTTTTAATCCCCATTCAAACTTAACAGATTTACAGGTTAGCTTAGTTAAAGGAATGGCTATTCTAGAAAAATCTTGAATTTATCTTCTATAATAACCAGCCAATCCTAAGAAACTTCTAACCTCAGTTGGTGATTCAGGGGTTTTCCATTTAGTAATTGCCTCGATTTTTGTTGGATCTACATGAATTCCTTCATGATTGACTAGGTGTCCAAGGAATTGTACCTGTTCTAACCAAAATTCACACTTAGAAAACTTAGCATAAAGCTTTTCTTTTCTTAACAAACTTAAAAGTGCGTGCAAATGCCTTGCATGATCTTCTTTATTCTTAGAATAAATTAGAATATCATCTATAAAAACAATTATGAATTTATCCAAATATGGCTTACATATTCGGTTCATCATGTCCATAAATGCAGCTGGGGCATTGGTTAAACCAAATGGCATGACACTAAATTCATAATGACCATACCTCGTTCTGAATGCGGTTTTAGGAATGTCCTCTTCCTGTACCTTTAATTGATGATATCCTGACCTTAAATCAATTTTAGAGAAAAATCGCGCTCCTTGCAATTGATCAAACAGATCATCAATTCTCGGTAATGGGTACCGATTCTTAATTGTGACCTTGTTTAATTCACGGTAATCAATGCACATACGCATCGATCCGTCCTTCTTTTTAACGAACAGTATCGGGGCTCCCCATGGCGATGAACTTGGCTGTATAAATCCTTTTTCTAACAATTCGTCTAATTGTTTCTTCAATTCTTGCATTTCTGCAGGTGCCAAACGGTAAGGTGCTTTGGCAATTGGTGATGTTCCTGGTAGCAGGTGAATTCTGAATTCAACTTCTCTGTCTGGAGGTAGTCCTGGTAATTCTTCTGGAAAGACATCTGAAAATTGAGATACTACTGGAATATCTTTTAGTTCTTTTCCTTTAGTGTTAGTGATTATAGAAATCAAATACACTATAGAACCTTTTGTTATACAACTTGCAGTTTTCATCACAGATATGAATTTTGTGGATCTAGAGGGCTTATCTCCTTTAATTGTGATCGTTTTACCTTTTGGTGAATTTACTTGAATTAACTTTTGATCGCATAAAATACTGGCTTTATTGGCTATTAACCAATCCATCCCTAAAACAATATCAAATCCTGCCAAATTCATGGGATATAGGTTTGCAATAAATTTCTGATTTGAAATTTCTATTCTTGCTCCCTGCAAGATTTCAGAAATTCTAACAGTTTCTCCATTAGCTGTCTCTACTACGCATTCTAGTGGTAGTTTAGTTAATGACTGATTTAGAAATTTGCAAAACGATGTATTAATAAAACTTTGGTTTGCACCAGAGTCAAATAATACTTTAGCAAAGACATCATTAACTAAAAACGTACCAGCTATGACATCCGGAATCATCTTGGCTTCATCTGCAGTCAGAACAAATGCTCTAGCATTTTTAGTATTCTTGTTATCTGGAGCTGGAGCTAATTTTGGGCAATTTACCTTGATATGACCTTGTTCTCCGCAATTGTAACATACCCTGCTGTTAGCTTTCTTTCTACAGTTTTCTTCTTTGTGTCCCGACATTTTGCAAAAGTTACAGTATATGGAGCATCTCCCTGAATGCTTTCTTTTGCAATACCTACAGTAGGGTGCAGAGGTAGAACTTATATTTTTCCCACGGTTAGAATTTCCAGAACGAAATTCTTGAGTCAACTTCTGGGTTAGGTTCCTCCTTTGATCCTCTTCTCTGGTACGGACTAACTCATCAGTCAAGGTATTGGCTAATTCTACAGCTTCTTCTATGGTTTGAGGTCTAGCTGCCTTGACTACGTGTCTTATCTCCCCAATTAATCCCCAAATATAACGGGAGATTAACACTGGTTCTGGTGAAGCAAGAGTTGGCACTATCCTAGCATATTCGAAAAATAGCTTTGTGTGCCCCTTGCTATCCACACCAGTCATCCTA
Organism: Helianthus tuberosus; assembly: GCA_030545235.1. Lineage (NCBI taxonomy): Eukaryota > Viridiplantae > Streptophyta > Magnoliopsida > Asterales > Asteraceae > Helianthus > Helianthus tuberosus. Next base: position 21,861,407 of record CM060403.1, read on the forward strand.
AGGTTTAGGAATTTGTTTGCTATCTATTCTTTTTTATTGGGTGGGCAGAACTTCCTTTCTACCTTGTTTTTAAATTCTTCCCATTCCATATTATAGGTTCTATCACTTCCTTTTGTTTGGAGGATAGTGTTCCACCATTCTAGTGCTGCATTCTTAAACAGATTAGAAGCAAACAATATCTTATCTTCTTCAGCACACTTGCTTATTCTTAAGACTGCCTCAGTTTTCTCTATCCAGCGTAATGTTGCAATGGCCCCTTCGTTGCCCGAGAATTCCATTGGTTTACAAGACCAGAATTCTTTATAAGAACAACCGTTAGGCACGGTTCTTCTTCTTTTGGGAATAGGCATTTGAAGTATAGGCCCATTGTTTACACTGTTTTCTGGTTCAATTGGTCGCTTACTGCTATGTTTACTTTTATTATCAGCATCCTTAACAGTTTGAAGTATAAATGGCATTGCATCTATAATTCCCTGTGCTACTATGTGTTGGATAGCACTATTGTCCACTTGGTTTCCATTGTTATTGACACTCGGATTATCATTAACCACGTTAATGTTACTCTGGTTATCGTTATTCAGATTTCCTTGATTTTCTTCATCGGCCATCTGAATTTTAAACATTTATCCCATATTAATATCACAAGATAGTAAGTAATATAGTTGATCACATGACACACAATCTAGCCAAAACCGTAGATCATTGCTACTTTACTCTTTTTCATATACTTATGCGTCTATTACTCACTAGTAGAGAAATAAAGATTACAATACCAACAGAAATAAAATAGTAATATGCATCCGTACACACATATTTTTATTTTATTTTTATTTTTATTTTTATTATATTAGTATTACTACCGCTTCTTCCATTCTAACATTCACGGATATGGATTTATCCAAAAATCCATATTACGTTCATCGTATTTCCATACGAAACGCTCTCCCACCTGACGCATCCTTTCACTGTTTTCTAAAATTTCCTCCCCAAAAGTCCTGAGTTCTTGAACGTTTTTTGCACTCATTGGGGGTGCAGGTTCTCGGACTGGGTTTGGAATCTGGGGTGCGTTTTCCTGATATGGGGGTGACAGTTCCTGAAATTGGTAAGGATCCTCTAATATCTCCCTAATATAATCATCTTGATAATAGAGATCTAAAGGGTCCATACCTGGGTAAGCTTCTATGTTCTGTATGGGTGGATAATCCTGGATAGGGTAACGTTGCACAAAGTCCCTATTATTGTCCCACCAGAGGTCGTAGTTCGGGTCTAGGGGGTTTGGTGCAGGTATCCTAGGGATTTCTTCTGGATTAAAGTCATGCATCTCCACTTGGGTTTCCTGATTTTCTATCTCCATGGGTTGTTCTGGGTTTTGTGGTTGTGGGGCTACTAGTTGTTCCAGACCTGGGTCAGCAGCAGTTGTAGCTAAGATATGAAAATTAGCTAGGCTTCTATTTAGCATATCTTGAGTATGGGCATCTGTCTCTCGCTTAATAGCTGCTAAAGCCCTTTGCTGTTGCAATTTTCGCATTCTCTTCCTACGAGCAAAAGCTTCTTTACTGAACCATCCTCGTTTCTTAGTAGGAAATGGTTCTTCAGATTTAGCTCTAAAGGCAAATATCCCGTCTTCCTGATCAGCAGTATACCCAGAGAGGGCAGGCTGTGATGATGTACCTTCACTCCTAGGTGAATCAGATAACTGACGATTCATATCTGATGGTTCTTGATCACTCATACTGAAAACTAACAAATAGTCAAATAACACATAACAAATAAATACAGCTATGCACGTATTTCCGTAATTATTTCCTAACACAAAATTTAGAATTTAAGTGTCAGCATAACACTTCTTTGGCTCAGACCAGTGGCTAGGCTCTGATACCACCTTCTGTCACAACCCCCGATCCCTTATTTCCGGGAACGGGCGGACGTGAGCTCAGTTATGGTGGTATCATTTTGTTTAGTCTCGCAGCGGAATTTACATCAGGACCGTAGTTAGGAAATATTTATCAGAGTAAAACCACCTCATTTAATATTAATAATCACATGGGTAAAACCCAAGTTTCTTATTACAATACATTTATAGGGACAAACCCTATTTTATTGAATTTAAAACATCGTTTATTAGGTAACTTTTATAGCCACATTTTCCCAAGCCTTCAGTACTCTCCAGCTGGCTTTTCACTAATTGGCTGTTCACATTGTGTTACCTGTAACGTGTTTTAAAAACATTTGTCAGTCGGAAATACTGGTGAGTGAATCCCAGTTTAATCAAGAAACATTTTATCTATTAAAACAGTATTGAGAGCGATCACATTGTTTATTTCTACACAATTACTCATTCAGTATTTGCCACTCGACCGGATCTATGGCTATGGTCAAATTACCCATTGGCTAACTCGTCGTCCAATGGTAATGCACTGTCATTCAGACTTACTACTACTCGTAGTAAATTTTGTATACAAAACCCCATAATACCGGCAGTAATTGAAGAACTACAAAGACTCAATCACCGCTTAATTTCATAGTAAAACATTTAAGGTTTGGTAAAACATTACCAAAAACATTAACAAAAAGAGGATAAACTCACTTTGCTATCTTAGGCTTCTTGTAAGGGTTTCCTGGGTATAATCTATAATTTATACAAATGTACATTGGTTAGTATCATAACCCTTTGAAAATATTAATAATACCCTCCCCGAGACGGCATTCCAACAACTACGTCGGGCAAAACCACGACAGTTGTTACGGAACCCTAAATCAATCGGGCAGCGTAACTATTACGAAACTGGGGTTATAATACTTACAACAGAGCAGAACCTCGCTAATTAGGGGTATAATACCCGTGTATTATAACTTCTCTACAGAATTTAGATTGAGAATTGAGATTGTGAGCGACGAAAAACGTAGACTGATGGCTTTCTTATATAGTTGCTGATCTTGGTCTCCACGCGGCCCGCGTAAAGCACAGGCCAGGGTTACGCGGCCCGCGTCAACCCTGGTCAACAGAGTAGCTTAGCTGAGTCGTTGAGTAGGTCCGCCACGATGTCGACACGTGTCGGCATCTGGTGTATCCGCGTTTCATGAGTTATCGCGGCCCGCGTCAACTACACATATACTCTTACGCGGCCCGCTTGAACTAAAGAAGTCATCGGAGTCAAAGTCTGGGCTTGATACGGCCCGCGTAAGATGTTGGGGTGGGTCTACGCGGCCCGCCTCAGCTCCCTTTTTCTTATTTTTAATTTATTATATATGTTATAACCTATTTCAGGCTCGGTTTTCACATACAGGGTGTAATATAAGATATATGGGGACATTTTACAATATAATGGAGTGTCGAAATATTATGAGGGTGTTGGTTTTACCGAGGGTTGTTACACCTATGTCGCGGGGGGCGAAGACCCCTTAAGGATCCTTCGCGGGCCGCGAGGCATACCAGATCAGGCCCTATAAATTGAGAGTATCGGCTCTCATTTGAAATCGTTCAAACACACAAATTCTCTCTCAATTTCTGTAGTGTAAGCACTATACCCGGGCATTATACCTACTAATATAACGAAATTCTATCTCGTTGTAAGTATTTTAACCCCCGGTTACGTATTAGATATGCTGCCCGATTGATCTAGTGCTCCGTAACGGCTGTCGAGGTTCTGCCCGATGTAGTTGTTAGAGTTCTGTCTCGGGGAGGGTATAACTAATGTAAATATTGGGTTATTATACTAATGCGTGTGCATTGTTTAAATTATTAGATTATAACCTGGAAACCACCAAGAAAAGTCTAAAGTAGCAATGTGAGTAATCTCCTTTTTGTAAACCTTTTTACCAACTGTTTTTACAAAACCTTAAATACTTTACAATGTGATTAGCAGTGATTGTGTCTTTGTAGTTCTTAAATTACTGCCGGTATGTTGGGGTTTTGTATACAAAATGTGGAACACGTTACCATTGGACAACGAGATAGCCAATGTGTAATATGACCCACCAGTCAAGATTGACAGTACTGAATGAGTAATTGTGTAGATATAAACATTGTAAACGCTCTCAATACTGTTAAAGGATAAAATACTTCTTGATTAAATTGGGATTCACTCACCAGTATTTCCCACTGACAAATGTTTTTAAAACGCGTTTCAGGTAACAAAATGTGAAAGCCAAATAGAAGCCAGCTGAAGAGCACTGAAGGCTTGGAAAATGTGGCTATAAAAGTTACCTAAATAAAGACGATGTTTTAAATTCAATAAATTAGGGTTTATCCCTATAAACATGTTTGTAATAGAAACTTGGGTTTTACCCATGTATTTATTAATATAAAAAAAGTGTTATTTTACTCTGATAAAATATTTCCTAACTACGGTCCTGATGTAAATTCCGCTGCCAAATAATGATAAACCATGATACCACTTAATCTGAGTTCACGTCCGCCCGATCCCAGGATATAGGGGCCGGGGGTTGCGACAGAGCTCTAGCTTGAAAAAAATACAAACGAGCCGAGCTCGAGCCTTGAAAACAAAACTCGAATCGAGCCGAGCTCGAGCCCGAGCTCACATAAGTTAATCGAGCTCGAGCCTGGTCAAGCTCGGGCTCGACTCGGCTCGTTTGCACCCCTAATAGGAAGTAATAGGATTATGACATATGACAAAATTTAACATCAAAACCCACCATTTTTCAAAACCCATCATCTTCAACCTTTTCTTCACTTTCTATCTCAATAATCATTACATTATAGTGCGATTTTCGTCACCAATCAATGATTCAAACACCCAATCAACGTGTTCTTCAACTTTTTTTAAAAAACCCAGTTTAATTTCATACAATATCTCATTTTTTTTCCTGTGATTTTGAAGCGAATCACTCGATTTGTTCGATTCGATCGCTGATAAGTGTTTCTAACATTCAAATTTCGTCAATCGGAGAAGGAATCTGAAGAAATCAGTTTCGAGCTATGTAAGAAAATTTTGAATTACATTTTTACGATCTGTGTTTTTGAATTGAGTCATTGCGTTTTACAAAGTAATCTTGGCGGGGGGTCCGGGGGCAGCGCCCCTGGAAGCAGGGTCCAAGGGGCAGAGCCCAAAATTTTTTTTTGATTAAATTGCTTTAATAAAACTACATTAGAAAATTTAATTTTCGGGAAATTGCCTCATTTCGTAGACAGTTTTTGATATCCTGCTTCCTGGTTCAGACAATTTACAGACAAAACATACCATGGTTCAATGCGTTTTAGAGAGAACACTTTCTTTTGTGTTTTTAGCCTATTGCGTTTTAGAAAAAAGACATTTTTATGTGTTTTTTGGTCCATTGCGTTTTAGAAAAACACATTTTGAAGTGTTTTTTGTCCATTGCGTTTAAGGTAAAACACATTTTTATGTGTTTTCAGTCTATTGCGTTTTAGAAAGAACACTTTCTTTTGTGTTTTAGGCCATTGCGTTTTAGAAATAAGACATTTTTACGTGTTTTCTGGCCATTGCATTTTAGAAAAACAAAATTTTGAAGTGTTTTTAGTCCATTGCGTTTTAGGTAAAACACATGTTTATGTGTTTTCAGTCAATTACGTTTTCGAAAGTACACTTTCTTTTGTGTTTTTAGGTCATTGCGTTTTAGAAAAAATACATTTTTAAGTGTTTTCTGGCAATTGCGTTTTAGAAATAAGATATTTCTTTATGTTTTTTGTGCATTGCGTTTTAGGTAAAACACATTTTTATGTGTTTTCAGTCCATTGCATTTTAGAAAGTACCATTTCTTTTGTGTTTTTAGGCCATTGTGTTTTAGAAATAAGAAATTTCTTTGTATTTTTTGTGCATTGCGTTTTAGAAAAAGGTCATTTTTTACGTTTTTTGTCCATTGCGTTTTACACAACTGGGTTTTCAATTTTTTTTCGAAAATATAGCAATAGTATACTCGTTTTAAAGATAAAAAACGCTCGTTTTTTTTGTGCAATTTTAATAAAAAAAATAATTTCGTATGAAAAAGTTATTAACGTTTAAAAAATGGGGGAATTGGAGGAGAGAGAAACTATTGTCCTGGATTGACTAGAATGCCCTTACACAAACCCAGGTGTCTCTTTTTTTCTCTTCAATTTCACTCATTTAGTCTTAACCCTTGATTAAATCAATTGATGGTCAAGATTAATTTCTAGCATTTCTAGTCAAGAAAAACTTCCTATTAAATCCTAACTCTTTTCTACTTACCTAAGTTCAAATAACCCAATATAAACCGTATCGAGTCTAATTTGAATTTGGTTCGGTTTACAAATTAAATTGGTTTGACAAATTTAAAATTGGTGTGGGTTTTAGTCGATTAACACCATCATCCTTCAAGATGGGAAAAATTGGCCAAGTTCGTATGTATTCGAAGTTATGTATTAAACTGGTGATAACTTAGACATTTTTGGAATTTCTTGTAAGATTGGTTGAACAGTGAAATGAATAGTTGAAGTAAGGTGGGAGACAAGACATTGGTAAATATTTAATATGAGACAAATTAAATTTTTGACAATCCCTCTCAAAAATCATCATCAATAATGTTGATCAGCTTTGAATGTTGTACTATACGGCATTCATTGTTGTACCTGCAAGCATTAAAATAATTCCTTACTATAGCAGTAATTTCCGAATATATTAAAGAGTGTATCTATCCACACACTCATCTCACTATCTACACACTCAAAAAGGTAATTTTTGTCTTTACATGCACACCCTGCAGTGTCAAACTGTGGCCAAAACGAGGCATTTTGGTCTGATTAACCAGTCAAAGACTGACGGGTGTCTGACGGGTCTGTTGACCGGACCAAAACGCTGAGCTTTGGCCGCGATTTGGTCCTGTCAACCAGACAAAAGACTGATACCTGGTTTGGTTGACAGGACCAAAACGCGGCCAAAGCTCGGCGTTTTGGTCCGGACAACAGACCCGTCAGACACCCGTCAGTCTTTGTCTGGTTAATCGGACCAAAACGCCCCGTTTTGGACACAGTTCGACACTGCAGGGTGTGCATGTAAAGACAAAAATCACCTTTTAAAAGTGTAGATAGGCAAAATTGGTGTGTGAATAGTTTGGCCCAAAAAGAGAACGAAATGAACAGTAATATTAAATAAATATTAAAAAGAGTATTGAATGAAAAGTAATAAAAATAGCAATAAATGAATGGTATCGGGTACCGGTACCGGTATTAAATTTACCAAACTGGGTGTATTTTCGGTATCCGTTCGGCACCGGTATTCATCGGGTTTTACCCTCAAATACCGGTGCCGTACCAGTACCGACCGTATCAAGCCGTACTGTACCAGGTATATTCGGTACCGATACCCATTTTTGAGGATTTCGGTAACGGTATTTTCGGTACCGGTTGGTACCGAGCTCATCAAATCCTGTAGCAATGCAAGTAATTGCACAGTTTAGATTACTTTTCATACACACAGTAAGTAAAATGTATTTCGTTTGAATGAGGTTTTATATACACAACAACTTATTTTGCTTTATTTTTTGTCTTTTTACGTAATGAATGAATTGTAGCATATAAAATTAACTTGGATATTTAGATTATTGATGAGCAAATCGTATCAAATCCTGTAATCAAACCGGTATCGTATCGGTACCAAATTTACTATACCAAATCATTTTCGGTACCAATTTGGTACCAACCTTTTGACGTTTTCAGAATCGTTACTTTCGGTTCGACACCGGTCTAGCACCATACCTATATTTATTTATTTTTACCTTCAAATACCATACCGTATTGTACCGAGCATTTTCGGTGCCGGTACCTAATTTCGATGATTTTCCGGACGGTACTTTCGATGCCATTACAGGTACCGAGCTCATCCATATTTTAACGTGTTAGCACCGTAATAACTGAACTGAAAACAACCGAATTTCCAACGTGTAGGACGTGCGGGTCCTATTATTATATATTAGGTTATTTTAAATCGCTTTTTTAGGACGGATTGACTATCCTTTTCACGACATTTTTATTTATATTTTGATATTCGGTATCTAATTGCCGTTACTGACACGCGTTTTGCAGTCATTGGGTCCCCACCGCAACGCGCGGGCGGAAATTTAACTAGTTATACATTTCTTTTTGGCGTAGTGACAAGTATTATCCTGATGCCAGCAGGAATCACCTGATTATATCCATCTCCAATACTAATTCTGGAGAAGACCCAAAAAGTAAGGGAAAAACCCCCTTGTGGGAATCGAACCCATGACCTAATGGTCACAGGGCATAGGCCTTATCACACCCCCAAGATGCCATTAGGCTATAGTGTCATGTTACATGTAGAATCGATGCATTCATATATTATACTCAACGAATAGGAAACTCGCGCGATGAGTCAGAGCAACAATCTACATTACTATTCTCATTTATTGTAGTTTTCTAATTCGTATATATATAGATGTCGGTTAACGTACAAAATGTCTTAACGTACGACGCGTACGCGATGCATTATCAACATGCGAATACTTGTAACTAACATGCAAATTGGGTTTTCCATAATAACATGCGAAATTGTATGGGTTTCCATACAACAAGCGAAATTGTATTTTCATTTGAACATGCGAATTGTATTTTTTTAACGTGTGAACTTTCATTTTTAAAACATGCGATATTTCTTTTACGAATTTATAACAAGCGAACTTGCCTAGCGTACGTTAAGGCATATTGTACGATATACTCTCTCTCTCTCTCTCTCTCTATATATATATATATATAGAGCAAGGATCCGTTAGGAACTACCCTTTGTTACGAGAACCACGAGAACCAATGTGAACACAACCAAAACTACTTAACAAAGCCCAAAAAACACACTTTTTTTTAAATTTTTCGTTAAAAATCACATCTTTTTATTTATAATATTTCCTTTAAAAATTTTCATTTGTTGCTAAAGTCGCGATTTAACTATAAATTTTTTTTTAGCATTTAGTTGTGGGTTTTAGCTTTAAGGTTTTGTTTTAGCATTTACCTTGGGTGGTGTGGGTGGGGGGTTTAGGTTTTTGGGGGTGGGTATTTAGATTTTTGGGTGGTGGTGGGGTGGGTTTATTTTGTTTTGTTCATATTGGTTCTCGTGGTTCTCGCAATAAGGGTGGTTCTTGCATAAACCCTACCATATATATATATATATATAAACGTGATCAGGAGAAAACGGTTGGAAGTGTGAAAACGGTGAGAACGAATCCTGGTCGAACACGTGGCAGGGGGCGCTAAATGATATGCAGGGGCATGATTTTCATTGTCCACATTCCCCTCAATAAATGGCGTTATAATTTCGTTTCAAACAAAATTCCAAAAATTTAGTATTACCAGTTACATCCTCTCCAAGCTTCTGATATCTATGGAGCTAACGTGGATTCCGTTCTACAAAGTAATATTTGATGGTGTTTTCATATGTGTTCTAGCAAATCATGCAACAGATGTGGCGTTTTGTTCTTTATGCTTGTTTCAATGGCGTTTTTTTTTTCAAAGTAATATTTGAAAATGGCGTTTATGTTTGGCGTTTTGATTAAAGATGGCGTTTTTTTAGTATGATCAATGGAAGGGATGGTAACGTCATTTATATAATGATGTGTTTGGCACGTAGTTTAGGCGGAAATTTTTTATAATAAATGTTAGTAATAAAGATTTTCAGTTACTGTTTGTACACCTTTATCTGTTAAAGTTGCAACGCGTTTCATCATTAAGTTTGGCGTTTTGTATGAGTGGCATTTTAGATAAAGATGACGTTTCATCTAGAAGGGACTAATGTGTATGGCTCGTAGTTTAAGGCGGGAATTTTAATGGCGTTTTACGTATGAGTTTGGTGTTTTGTATTAGAGTAGTTAAAAGACCCTTTTACCCTTAATAAAGCGCGTCCACGTAATAAAGTTGATGTTATTTATGAAAACGCCACCGCGCCAATCTAATCCATAGATTCTTTTGATCAAAGAGATGAGGAGCGTTCTCACCGTTTTCACACTTATAAGCATTTTCTCCAAATCATGCCCCTATATATATATAGGTGAAGTATAGGAAGAAAACTTAGTTGAAAAAACTAAAGAAAACTGTATGTAACATTTTTATTTTTTTTACTAAAAAACAGGGTGTGTAACATAAATATATTCGAACATTTTTATAAAAAAAATGTAAAAAGCGCCAATTAGTTTTTATTTTTTTTTAAATGTTCAAATTCAGTATGTTACATTTTTTTGGACCTATGTATTATGTAACATGGAATTTTTAATATTTAAAAAAAATCGACGCTTTTTTGTTTTTTTAAATGTTTAAACATATGTATGTTACATTCTCTATTTTTTTAGAAAAATAATAAAAATAAAAAATAGGGAATGTAACATAGGATTTTTATAAAGGTTTCTTGAGTTTTTTCAACTCAAATGGTTTTCACTACAAGAAAATGAAGCTAATGCAGCCTCAATAAAATGTTGCATTAGGCCTAATGCAAACTTTTATCGAGGGCTGCAGAAGTAGTTGCATTAGACCTAATGTAAAATTTTCAAAGTCTAATGCAACATTTTTTGAAAGTGTTGCATTTACCGTTCAAATGCAACTTTTTTAGTATGCAACTATTTTACAATCTAATGCAATTTTTTTACTTAAATTTGCAACTCTAAAAATACTCAAATGCCACTTTTATTATTATTTTGTTACAAAATGTAACCTTTTCCTTTTTTACGCCCAAATGCAACTTTATAACATAAATTCAATTGTTAGAAATTAATATGCATTCAATCACAATTACGTCAAAACAATAATAACACGGATATCATTGATAGTCAAATGGTGTACTTTAACATGCTCGTCCAAACTCAAATAACAATATAGTTAACTCAAATAGTCAATTACAATAATAAAGAGATCAAAACATTCTATTCATCTCAATCTCCATCTAATAGTTGTTTCATAACCTTTCGTGACATAGCTTCCAAGTTTCATTTCTGCTTGTCAATATCTATTCGCATATCTTCGAGCTCACCTTTTTTTCTCTCATAATCCTCTTCAATCTCTTTGCGCATTTCCAGTAACTAGTTTTCTCAACGTTCACCTCTAATGATTCCATTATCCCCTCTGAAATCATGTAAGATGTGTAAGCACCATCTACTTTTTTATTGCAATTTCTTTACTATAAAGTTGACGACATCCATATTTCTCTTTGTTCATTTCAACCAAATTGCCTGTGCAAGATATGAATTGTTCATAACATAACATATAATATTAGTGCTTAAACAAAAGCAAACCACATTAATAAAAAACATATCCTATAGTCTTTAATGCACCAATATATGTGAACCTATAAATACCTTGTTTAACATTAGGCAATGATACTCAGGGGCGGACTTACGTACAAACTACGGGTTCCCGGGAACCCAGTCTTTTTTTAATTTTTAGTGTAAATATATATAAAAAGCTGAAAAGGAACCCATAAGTATATTATAAAAGGAACCCATAAACATAAAAGGCCTTGGTTCAACTGGTTATGCTCGCTCTTTTCTTACTAATCCACCCGAGTTCGAATCCCGTATTTGATGTTTCTGTCCGTTTTTTTTTTTTAATTTATGTTTTAATTTTTTTTCTTTAAAGTAATAAAACATTAAAACCCATTTAGGGTTATATTTGAAAACATATACGCCGCACACAAACACAAGCAGCGACCAGATATCAAACAACATCAGCAAGCAGCAGCTGCAGCTCCGCCTCCTCCCTCGCCCTCCGGCTGCTCCGCCTCCGCCTCCGGCTGCCGAAACTTTGTTTTTCTTATCAATTTATCATCATCTCAGTGATTAAGGTTAGTTTTATACGATTAATTGATTATCAATTTTTTAATAGATTAGGACTAAAAGTGTAGAATTTTGGGTACGGGTAGGAGTTACAGTTTAGTTTTGATAGGTAATATGCAAGGTCATTATAATCAGCTTTTGATGTTTTAAACTTGAATTTGGTATTTAGGCATTATCTGATAGGCTATGGCCATATTTGCGATCATGTGTATGTTGTCATTAAGGTTGATGTACTAGAAATTCTTTATTCATAATTTCAGTTTTCATTTGTTCTGTTTCGATCATTGTTCTTGTCCGCAAAGTATGAAACTGAACTCTGTCTCCCCTTGTAATTCTGTATCTGAGGTATATAAGCTGCATTTTATCTCCTTAGGAATTTGAACGCTAGGTTCACCGTGTATGTGATTCTGGAAAAATACTCCCAATCTCCGAGTTATTTTCATCATTAGTTCTGTTTTCATGCTCTAACATAATGGTTCGTTCAGTTGATTGAAGTGCAGAATGGCATTATAATGTTCAGTCACGTATTATGTTCGTTCTTATAAAAACCAAAAATCAGCGATAAATACATGTAGATGGAACAATATAGCCTATGTTAATCCCATATTTTTGTACAAGATGACTCAAAAATTGTTTACAAAAAAACCAAAGATTTTATTTCGCGGAAAAAAATGGTCAATCTACCAAGAGTTAAGAGATTTTTCTCTCGACTTGATGGTCGGTCAAAAATCCAATTTAGTGACAGATTTTCATTGTTGGCCGTCACAGTAAGTGTTATTTTAGTAGCGACGATTTTCTTTTTATTATTGCATCGTACTTTTATTATGTGATGAACCTTACCCGATTCGAACTGTCGAACCGACCCGGAATTTTTTATGTTCAGTCATATGAAATTGGAGTATCTAAAAAAGTGAACCCAGTGAAAAAAATTTCTGGATCCGCCACTGATGATAGTCTCCTAAACAAAATAGAAGTGGATTCTCAGAGGTTAAGAAATCCTACAAGATTTGGTAATAATAAGTGTAATACGTATTAGGGTGGATAATAAATACCGGAAAAACAAATATAACCAGTGTTTTAAAAATCGGTTTTTAACTCATACCAGATTGGGCTAAAAAATGGTTCAACCGATTAAACCGGGTGGTTCAACCGGGTTGGCTTGTTAACATACAAAAAGTTTTTCTTAGAGAACATACAAAAATTTGTTCAGTGGATTAAAGTATCTTTAGAGAAAGAAGCCTTACTTTTATGAACTATATTCGTCAAGTGGAGTTGTCACGACTACCATTGTCGATCACACTACATAAGCATTACATGCCTTGTTTTACGAGGCTAAGACATCCCTTCTTCAAACCGAACACATCAACATAACTATTGCCCACGTCTACGTAGACCCATATACCATACCAGAGATGGAGTCATTTATCTCAACTCAGTGTAATTTAATATTTACTTTAGTAATCGAAAGGTTCTTTCATTAAAAAAAGAGTTAACTTCCGTTTTGCTCCCTATGGTTTGGTCGTTTTAACGGTTTTGCCCTAATAATTTAAAAACGGACATTTTCCTCCCTGATCTTTCTAACTTATAATTATTTTGCTACCCACCTTTAACGACGTCCACTGTTAAAACTTGGTCATGTGCCTCTCACATGAGGGGCATTTTAGTCTTTTCCAATCTAAACTTTTTATCCTTTTCATTCTATTAATAATTCCCTAAATCTGTTTTTTTGTCTTTTATTGATGTTAAAATAAAAAATATAAATTTTTAATTATTTATTAATAC